>CM064902.1:22919263-24246763 GCA_030347415.2 Decapterus maruadsi | reverse complement strand
GATATAGTTATAATGTGTTACAATTGGCTTATAAACATGTATATCTATCATTATAAACACTCATTAAACACTCATCAATTATCATAAAACTTTATAACAATAAGCATAACACATTATAGAGCATTTTAAAATGGTATAAGTATTATAATAGAGTTGTAACGCTCTATAATGTCTTATAACTTGTAATTTATGAGTGTTTATAATGATAGTTATACACGTTTATAAGCCAGTTATAACACATAACTATATTTATAATGCATTATCAATGTGGGCATTGTCAGCGAGTTACTAACAATCATAATGTATTATAATACCTAATCTTATAAGTCTAGATAAAATGCTTGATAGTGTGATATGATTATTGTTATAAAGCATTATGATCATTTATGAGTGTTTATAACTAGTTATACAGTGCTATAACTGCTTTATAATTCATTAGTATGGTTTTAATGCGTTATAGAGATAGGCAAGTTTTACCTGAGTTTGTCATGAATAGATTTTGATCAGAGCGCTACTGTACCAGTTTAGGAGAGCTGTTTTTAAAAATGAATGTGAAACAGCATCAGGGCCATAGGTGGAAAAACAAAAATGAGAGGAAGATTATTCAAAATATTGAGAATAAACTGCATGTGACTGTTCCTACAAAAGGCCTTGTACAGTACAATAGTTGCTGCTTCAGCAACAAAGAAATTCCTTCTGTCTTGGCTCATAAACACATTGTGAGTGTAGCTGTCGGCATCAGGGTGTTAAACTGCATCTGTTCAGGAGGAAAAACCACACGAGCTCAGAGGAGGTGGTCGGCCGCATCCATGCAAACTGAAGCAGAGTGGACAGGATTTGTTGTTTTGCCCTAATGTTTGAACATATTTTACTATCAGCTGCATTATGATGAAGCTCTGTAATCTCACCTGTATCCTGTGTGTCTAACTCTCGCCTCTCGTTCCTCCTCTCAGACGGACGTCATGCACCAGAGTGTGTACGAGCTGGTCCACACCGAGGACCAGCAGGAGCTCAGGAGGAACCTGCACTGGGCTCTGAATCCTCCTGCTCCCCCTCCCTCCACCGTCTCCGCCGTGACCCAGGACTCCCCACAAGGTGACCACCGCCCTCCTCCTCCGCTCCTCCCCGTGCACATGAACACAGAGAGGAGGAAC
Source organism: Decapterus maruadsi (assembly GCA_030347415.2). Lineage (NCBI taxonomy): Eukaryota > Metazoa > Chordata > Actinopteri > Carangiformes > Carangidae > Decapterus > Decapterus maruadsi. The sequence continues at coordinate 24,245,609 of CM064902.1, read as the reverse complement.
AGAAACAGACCTCATCAAACACAGTTTTTGACCCGAGTCTGAACGGTTGAACTGAAGTGGGTTGGTTTATGTAAATCAGCTTTAAAGGAGCGGTATGTTTCCCCTCCTCTAACCCCCCAGACTCCAGGTTGCCAGACAGCGACGTGCTAACCTCTGCTCACCGCTCCGACGCTGTGTATCAAACGCAAGAGCGACATCAAGGAAATATGACAATAATAACCAATAATAGAAAATGATCTTCTTCTTTTTTTTGCCTTTTTGTTTTTGTGATCTCATTTTATCTCCCAGCTGTAGCTGCAGCTCAGTGGAAGCTTAACTGGCAACCCGGAGGCTGAAATGCCACTGATGCTGTGATTGGGAGAGAGTGCTGGGTGGTGCAACATGCCAACACGTCAATTCAAAACATAAACATGATTTGCGATCTGCAAAAAAAAAAAAATAATGCAAATATCTTGGCTGTAGGATTGTTGTTGGTGAGTTCATCATGTTATATGAACTTTATTCCTGAGTCTCTGTGACATATTGGGAAGATTTTACGGCCAGTTGCTTCAGATTTCTTACATATTGTACCTTTAACGAGACACTGTGCAGACTGGACATTACTCCAGGCAGATATTGTTTGCAGATGCATCGGCACTGAGATGCACGAGAACCTGGAAGCTGCACATGTCCATATACCACAGTCTGACCTTATGGATCTCATCTAAAAGTTAATGTCTCAGTGAAACTTCCTGAGTTTTTCGCCAAAAACACAAAGTTTAAATAATTCATATGAGAGTGAATCTTCTTTGCAGCTTTCAATGTGTGTGTGTGTGTGTGTGCATGAAAACATTTGGACATGAATATCAGATGGTTAAGTCGACACAGTCGGAGCATTAAACTGTAAGACCATCCTCAGGTCGGGTCACATGATCCTGTAATCTTCACCGTGGCTTACGAGGTGAACTGGTCCCAGATCTGTATTTGGGTTTTAAGATGCTTATGTCTGTGCTTTGGTTCAGAGCAAAGTGTTTACTTTAAGACCCTCAGCCCCTGACACAGCTAACCTGCCCCCCCCCCCTCACCCCCTCCCACTCCACCCCACCCCCCAACACACACACACACTGCACCCAGGAGGGGGGGGGAACTGACACAACCACTGTCACTTGGTGCAACAGGTCAGATCCAGTTCAGGATGTCATAACAGGTGATGATATGAGAAAACAAGAAAACATATGCAGAAAATAGAGTAAAAATTGTTAAAGGGATATTTCACACAAAATCAGTAAATCACCATCATGCCAAGAGTTGGAGTCATCAAAACGCTTTAGGAGTTCCAGTAGAAAATTGGTGAATTATCCCTTTAAGACACAAAAGCCTCAGGTTAAAGCAGCTCATTGTGAGTGATTTGTGGTGTTTTCCACAGACATGGAGCCGGACAGCAGCTCCTCTCTGGTCACCTACAACCCCGAGCAGCTCCCCCCCGAAAACTCCTCCTTCCTGGAGCGGAGCTTCGTCTGTCGGTTTCGCTGCCTGCTGGACAACTCCTCCGGCTTCCTGGTAGGTCGCACGCCACACAGCAGCCGAGAGAAAAACCTGAGGGCAAGAGACAGAGAGATTTGTACTGGACTTGTACCGGTCTGCTGCAGAGACATGAATAAAAACACAGATCCTCCTCGTAAAACCCTTTAAAGACCAGTCAGGGCTGATTGTGGATAACGTTGGGAGTTGTGATATTTCCCTGACGTCCACTCTTAACACTGTTTTCCAGGCTCTGAACATCCAGGGAAGGCTCAAGTTCCTGCACGGACAGAACCAGCGGCAGGAGAACGGAGGGAAGGCGCCGCCGCAGCTCGCCCTCTTCGCCATCGCCACTCCTCTGCAGCCTCCATCCATCCTGGAGATCAGGACCAAGAACATGATCTTCAGAACCAAACACAAGCTGGACTTCACGCCGCTGGCCTGCGACGCAAAGTAATGACTCTCTTGATTTACTAAAGTCCCGTTTCCACTGAGGAAGTACGAGAACGCTTTCATTTGTATGCGGGTGTGATTCGACTTAAATACGTATTTATGAAAGACATATTTGATTGTAACTAACTAACTTGTTGTGGTTTTTCACAGGGGGAAGATCGTCCTGGGCTACACGGAGGCCGAGCTGCGGGTCCGAGGATCCGGCTACCAGTTCATTCACGCAGCTGATATGTTGTACTGTGCAGAGAACCATGTCAGAAGTAAGTCACACGGATAAGACGAGGAACATCACAGCTCCTGTCTTTCATAGATGGATGGATGGATGGATGGATGGATGGATGGATGGATGGATGGATGGATGGATGGATGGATGGATGGATCTACCGACAGACACTGATGATATTGGTATCAGTTAAAGGAGAATTCCAGTCATTTCCTAAGTAATACTCTGCAGCTCTAGGTCCCCAAGTGCGACCATAGGAAAAGAGAACAATACACCGCCCGTCCAAAAAAAAGGCACCATTTGGATCCAAATGGTGACTCTTTTTTTTGGACGGGAAAAAGTCACCATTTGGATTTAACAAAGCTAGGTCAGAGCCTCCCATTGGATAATTACTGCATGGATGATTATGTTTCAGCTATGTTTCAACTTATTTAAACCAAACTGATGCAGTCTCATTTCTTAAACAACCATGTCAGAAGACGCATCCTGTGCAAGAGGAGGAGATGTTATTCTATTCAGAGTCCAGACCTTCACCCAATTGAGAACCTTTGAAAAATGAATGCAACTCTGGACAGAAATAACTGCTATGACATTGCAGAAGCTTATCGACATGATGCCACAGCAAATGCATGCTGTAATCAAAGTTAAAGGCAGTCCAACGAAATATTAGTGTGTGACTTTTTTTTTGGACGGGTAGTGTATGTGCAGCCAGAACCTAGCGCTCCTCCTGCTAGCTGCGCTATATTGCAATTAAACAGCGAAGTAATGGGGGCAGAACTTTTAAAACCATGACTTTGGCCTCTATTTGCTCAAAATATCACTACACATGCTTTGCAACATCCACCAGTTCCTTACCACACATACAGTACCATGGAAGCACTCGGGGACCTAGAGCTGTAGAGCGTTATTTAGAAAATGACCAGAATTATCCTTTAACTAGGTCTGTTTATATATGGCAGCGGCGTGGCCCCCTACTCACTGTACCTGCATGAATATGAACCTGTGTATAATTTGAAGAGCTTAGTATTGAATGCACAATAACAAGGTAGGCCTGCGTTTCTACCTGGCGCTGCTTCAGTGTCTATCAGTGTTTATTTAAACAGTTAGGAGCTGAGGGGGGCGTGAAAGTATGACTGTAAACTCCTTTAAAGACACTCTGTGACAATTAAAACAAAACAAGATTCTGTGGCGGACAGACACTGGCAGCAGATTTTATACGATTCAGTTTTAAGACTTCATGTGTAAAAACATAATCCTCCACTCTGCTGCCTCCACATTAAAGCTGTCTGCATGTTAACACAGTGGTTCCTGCTGTCTCGTAACGAAGACCAACACGGTCGATCTTTGTGGGGGTTTGTCTGGCCAGAGTCATGTTGCTATTTTAGATTCAGTCTTGTCCAAACAAACAAACAAAAAAGTTGAAGAGGTCCTGTTGAACCTGGTCAGAGAGTTCAGACAGCTTTCACAAGTAATCCTGCTGGATTATGGAGCAGATTGAGCAAAGCTGCAGAGCTGCCAGAGGAGAGGATAGTGCCCACAAATCCACCGCATGAGCAAAACATCAGAGATGATCCATACAACAGCACCGACGCTCCGGTGCTCCGGAGGACAGATATGTCACCGACCGCTCTGTGATCTGATCGGACCGTTGGTCTCTGTCTCCAGTTGTCCTCACCTTCATGCACGACGTCCTTCTCCCTGCACAGATGCTCTGATCTGATCTCTTCTATTCAGCCTGATGATACATTATGTCACAGTCGGGTGTGTGGCCTCAGTCAGCCTCCGGGTGAACTCTTCATTCTTCTCTGTACAAAGGAAGACACGACCAGCAGCAGCAGCAGCAGCAGCAGCAGCAGCTTCATGGGCTCTGGCTTGAGGCTTAAGAGAGACATTTTTAAAACAAAGATGATCTTGTGTAAATCTCCATGATCCGAGCAGACTTTAACATTTTCACCCCCAGTAATGTGATAATAGGAAGCTGTGGAGGAGGCACGTCGCTGAATATATTTGTTATAGCTCAGACACTTTGCTCCGTGTTTATCCAAAGGTTCCTCACCTCAAGGCGACAGTGAAATCAGTGCAAACAGTAAAACACTGGACACAATCCTGCTTCCAAAGACCAAACCTTATGGATTCCAGGGGCTTTATTCCTACTTTATAATAGAATAGAATAGGAATAGAAAACTTTATTGTCATTGTATCAAATACAACGAGATTGGAGATGCTACTCCTAGTGGTGCATAAACACAATGCATATGCAGGGCCTCCGCGGGGTCTTAAAAAGTCTCAAATTTGAATAATAAAATGTCTTAAATTCGTTGAATTATTGTATTCAAGTCTTAAATCATTTTAGACAGGTCTTATATTTTCTTATCATGGGCGAGCAATTCACTCGCATTTAAAAAATACATAATAAAAAAATACATGTGCAGCCGAGAAAATAGCCCTCGCTACCGCAAATGTTCAATAAAATGCTCCTGCGACACTTCATTATGCTTTATTGAATGTGTTTTCAACTACCAACAAGCCTAACATGCAACAAACTAACTTTGTGACTCCGCATTTCTTTTGTGCATTTTTTATTTGTCATGATAGGTCTTAAATTTCAGCCATAATGGTCTTAAAAAGTCTTAAATTTGAGCTGGTGAAACCTGCAGAGACCCCATAAATAGAATTAATAAAAACACATATATAAAACAATCATAGTCCGTAGTGCAAATTGACATCAGCTGCCACACTACAGTGCATGACGCTACTGAATGGTCATATTGTAAATTTGTAATTTCTTTGAGTTATTCTCATAAATGACTATACAGACACATAATAAACACAACAGCATGGATTCACATGCAGAACTCCAAAGAGGAAGGTGTGAAAAAATAATCAGATGAGACTGCAGAACTGCACAAAACAAAACTAGGAAGCAGCAAAAAGAGCTGAAAAAGAAAAGAAACAAAGGAGTGTGCTGCAGCTGTGAGTGTTATAGAGCAGGGCTTGTTTGTTATATTACATTTGGTCATCTACAAAGCTTAATACACTCTGGCATGACCGTGGTGGCGTTACGACGGGACTTACAGGCTTTAGCTTCCCATTAGAGCAGCAAATTTGCTTGTTAAGGAACTTTACAACCATTAGTGCACATTCTTATAAATAAAAAGCCTTGTGCGTTTCCAGTAAGTGCACACAGCCATGACATGGGCGTCAGATTAGCATCTCCCTGTTGCCAGATGGCTTCTGGAAATGAACACTTGCGTTTAACCTGAAAAGATTAAATACTTTCTGAGAAATGTATTTAACACCTTGAGACTCAGACTTGAGACTGACCTACTTGACGTATGTGGAAACCCTGCCAACTCCTATAGTGGCGCTGATGTAATGAGGTCTTCTTCATTTGTTCCTAAGAGGGCGGGTCAGAGAAAGGGTTTAAAATGACGTTTCTGTATGAATAGAGATAAAACAATAGGAAAAACTCATCAGGCGTTGTCATAAATGGCTTCTACACCTTCTGGAAAAACCTCTCTAAAACAAATCCGTTGCATCTTTGCAACACAAAGCATCTTCTTGGAACACAGATATGATAAATTAAAGCTGCTTCAGTACCCTTCTTGTTTTAAAAGCCTGCCTTTGGTTGAAAGGAAGAACTATTGTCGTGACACCAGAATAGCTCCACTTCCAGAGAAGCTTTAGGACTAAAATCCAGCGAAATCACTTTTAAATCTCTCCCTCCTTTTTTTTTTTACTTTGGTATTAAATCCAATTACATCCCCATTTGTTTACTCTGTCCGCTAGTAATGTCAACTGCAGTAGTAACCTTACCAGATTTAAAGCCACTACCGTTTACTGGACTCGTGCAGAAATCCTTTTTTTTTTTTTTTTGTTTTTAGTTTATTTTTATGTTTTGGGCACAAAACCCCAAACAACTACCAATCATCCAAAACAAGACAAGGACACAAAATAAAGGGCAGACATTGAGGCAATCATGTTCATATCCTCCATTATCCATAATAATATGTTATCCTAACTGTGGATCTGCTCTCTTCCCTTTTCCAATACCACTACAATTCAATTCAATTCAATTCTTTATTTCGGACACAGTGGCGGTCCATACATTCACCTGTTTGGTATTTTTGCAACTGAAATCTTGTAAGTTTAAGATTCTTGGACACTTTGTTGATTAGAAGTGTGTTTTTGTTTCCTCTTCGCAGTGATGAAGACGGGAGAGAGCGGTCTGACCGTGTTCAGGCTCCTCACCAAGGAGAACCGCTGGAAGTGGGTCCAGGCCAACGCCAGACTGGTGTACAAGAACGGAAAACCAGACTACATCATCGCCACCCAGAGGCCTCTCTTGTATGTTCCCATGTTCCTTTGGTTTATGCAAAGATTTTAAGAGTTTTCCTACACATTTTTTTTGGTATGATACTTGCAAAAGGCTTCCAACCATGGTAAAGTGGGTAAGAACCAAATAGTGCAATAAGCTTTAACACCATGGAGCGGTATCCAGATCATGATCTTGCCTCGTCTGGTTACAGGGATGAAGAAGGAGGAGAGCACCTGCGTAAGCGCTCCATGCATCTACCCTTTACCTACGCCACGGGTGAGGCTCTGCTCTACCAGTCCAACCATCCCATCGCAGCCTTCAGAGACGGAAGCCTGGAGAAAAACGGCAGTAAGTCGAAGAAGAGCCGGACTGACAGGTTGATTAGGGACGGCCTGGATCCTGGATCCCTCCTCGGGGCTCTAATGAGTCAGGATGAGTCTGTGTATGTTTGCCAGCCGGCCCTGGAGCCCAAAATGTCCTTCCACAGCAGCTTCTTCGGAGAGCAGATGGGCTTCTCCGACTCGGAACAATCCTCCAGCTTGCACAGGAGCTGGGACGAGCCCAGCAACGGCGTGGTGGGTCCGGGCATGGCCGAGCCAAACCGGAGCTTCGACCCGCTGCTGGCCACTCTGGACTCCCTCTCCTTGGAGAGCCAGGGCGTTGTGGACGCGGAAGAGAGCAACTGCTCCAACGGCGAGCTGTTCGGCGCTCTGGAGGGTTTGGGGTTGAGCGCCGAGGACCTGGAGCTGCTGCTGCTGGACGAGCGGATGATCAGAGTCGAGATGGACCCCGAACGCGTGCCCACTTTGGACGACCTTCTGACGAACGACGAGATCCTTTCGTACATCTACGACTCCATAGAGGGGAAAACCGACTCCACGGAGCACGGAGGACAGGCGCCGCCTCCCAGCACGGTGGCGGCCTCGGCCACCGCCACCACCGTGTCGCTGCCTGACAGCAACCCCGCCTCTGATGGTAACAACATACAAATGCAGTTTCCCCACCACAAGCCGCCTCCCCTGATGGGGCAGGCGCCCATCGTCCAGCTGTCCCAGCAGATGCAGCAGCACCTGAGCATGCGAACGGCTAAAGCGGCGCACGACTGGGGCCAGCAGAGCAACCATTTGGCGAACACGATAGTCAACGGAGACCTGCTGGGGCAAAACCAACCCATCCCATCCAACGGACAATGGACGGCCCAAGACATTTTAGCCACTGCAGGGATCAATCTGGACCACTTTAACAAACAACAGACTATTTTCAACGGCAAGGCCTCGGAGCTGGACGGCGGCGGCGGGCTTCATCAGCAGCAAACGCACCAACGCTACCTTCAGAACCAGCTCTCGCAGCAGTGCCACGCCAAGCAGAAGGTGGCCAACCTCAACGGACATCTACCGTGCGGCATCTCCAGCACGGAGCACTCGGCCGGGAAGGCCCAGTGGCAGGACTACGGTTTCAGCAAGAGCCTCGATAACGGCCAAAAACCTCTGACAAACACCTCACTGGATTCTTGCATGGATTATAGTTTGCCTGACATTGACAATGCAGATTACACCATGAGTGGCGGCGGTTTGCTGGGGCAGAGCGGGCAGGGGCAGGGGCAGCAGCAGCAGCAGCACGGGGCCGAGTCCATCCAGGTGTCGTCCTTCCAGGGGATGAACCACAAGCGGCAGCAGGAGCAGATCCCGGTTCCTCTGGCTCAGGTCATCTCCAGTCTGTCGCAGTGCCCGCCCCCCAACGCCTCGCTGGAGCAGATCCTGGGGGTGGGAGTGGCCAAGCCCTGCAGGCAGCTGGACCATTTCGGCATGGTGACCGCAGAGATGCCTCATGATCCCAACCACAGTAAGGTAAGGTCGCAAAAGGTAAACCTATTCCCTTTTTCACAATCTCAGCTTTATTTGATAGACCAGTAGAGATAGACAGGAAAGGGGGAGGCAGAGAGAGGGGAATGCTGTCGGTTCTTTATAACCAAAAGCTGCTGTTGGTTCTTTACAAAAAGATTTGTTTAATGATCATTGTCCAATATATCGGTCTAGAAAGAAAAAATACCAAATACTTATTGACCGTTTATTGTATTGGCTCATATTAGAATGAATATTTGTGTTTTTTGAAATGGTGGTTGGACAAAAAGACATTCAGTAGTGGTATTTTGGGCTCTAGGATAACACAATGGCAATTTTTCAAGGTGTTATATGGATCAAAAAAGGAAAATCCAAGGCACTCTTCTTCAATAATATAAAAAAACCCTTTATTTATACAATGGTTATATCAAATAAAAACATTTGAGTGGGTTACAGCTCATGCATTTCCTCAGGGTTATGCATCTTATTTTTTTTCCATTTTATTTGGACTCAGTTTGATAAAGTGAGAGTATAGAATATAGTTGTTTAAGATTGTGTGTGGTGTTTTTAATTATAATATTAAAAGAGTAATATTTTTTTAAAATGTATCAGTATTTTTTTTTAATCAATTACAGACCTGACATTTTGCGTAGCAAAATTTGACATTCAGCTCCGCCTCATTAAACTACTCAAAATCTGTTGGTTGTTTTGGGCAATCTAGACTGTAAAAAGATAACACAATGGCAATTTTTCAAGCACTGGCTTGTTATATGGATCACACCAAACTGGAGCCAATGCTGAAAATCCGCGTCACACAGGCGGAAGTCTCTTCTTTCGTACTACCGCACTATTTTAATATTTTTTATGTGAGAAAAAAACCTTTAGTTTTCCAAATACAATGGTTATATCAAATAAAAACATTTGAGTGCCGGGGTTAACAGCTCAGGTTTACCACCGGCTGATTAAATTATTTTTAGGAAATAAATGTTTCTCAGTGATTATGCATCGGAGAATAACGAGTCTGCCGAACCCACAGCGTTGGCCCGCTCTCTCCTGTTCTCTGCTTCCCTCTGCCTCTCTCCCCGTTCCCCGTGCCTTTTTTTCCATGTGTGTGTCTTTTTTTAATTTGGACTCAGTTTGATAAAGTGAGCGTGCCTAGATAGAATATAGTTGTTTATACTTTAGATTGATTGGGATTTGTTTCAGTGGGCTTCACACACTGACATAAAAGCACAACATACAGCCAATACAGTAGGCTACATGATAAAACCAAGTAGCCTAAAGTAATAAATAAATCATCAGTAAAAATGGCACATTAAAACAATTAGCTACTGCAAGATTATGAGTAGGCCTAAATGTAGTTACTTTCCTCACTGTTTTTCTCTAATTTTAAGGGTAGGAATCAGAAAGTAGGCCTGTACAAGGAGGGAAGGAATTATTTCTACAGTTTAAATACAATACAAAATCTTTTGCATCAACAACCTTGCTATCAGACCAATGAAAAAACAGATGGTCCACATCCCACAGAAATATCTGGCCATATATAAAGAGCAATGGCAATGTTTTTCGGCAAAAAAAGCTGCGCGACACAAGTGGTACTCAAAATTTTTTGCCAAGGTTGGCAGGTCTGCAATTACTAGACATTTCAGGCGACCACATTTGAATTCGAGGCGACCCCACATGGGGTCCCGACCCCAAGGTTGCAAAACACTGCTCTAGTCTCTGTGTTAATGATCTCAAATATTTTCATTCAACACCAACAACAACACATTGTCTTTCTGTCTAACACTTCACTGTATCACATATTTCTACGCAGTTTCTTGTGATATTTGCCCTCGGTGAGTGACGGTTCAGCCGCTCTGACCTTTAGTCAAGTGTTACGCTGCAGCCTCGTATCGAAGATCTGTCCACAATCTCATACAGACGCTAGTTAAAATGCACTCATGACATTTTTAGAGATAATTCATGCTCCTCACTGAAGGACCCTTATAATTAAAATGAACCCCACTTAACACTCTCATTTTTACAGAAAATGAATTCTTCCATCCTGTGATACATCTGAGAAACTCTTGTGTCTGTGAGAGTTAAATACATTTTTTTAAACATCTCCATATCTATATTTTATATACTATTAGAAATATAACATATAAGGTCTACATTAGTCATTATAATGGATGGTGCGACTTGTGAGCACCATACAGTGACTCACTGACCTCAGCAGGTATCAGCAGCTAAATTATTCAGGGCTTGTTATTCCATTTGTTCTTTCTATTTAAAGCCTGCGCACGTGGATTTACACCTTTTTACACCCATTATACAATTAGTCAAATGTCAGTTTGGCTTACATAATCTCAGTCCCCAGTAGCCATGCCTTGTATATATACTGCCTTAAATCCACTAAACCCTTGGTAAACATATCAAAATTATAATCAAATCAGATTAGTCTTGAACCCAAACGGGATTAGAGCCAGGATCGGAGAATTATTCAGTCCAGGGCTGAAACTTAGTAAAGAGGACCTTCTGTGTTTTGTTTTATTTTCTGATAGAAAAAGGGTTTCTGAGGAGGCTTCTTAAGGAAGCCTGAGGTAGTTCTGCCTGTTTTAGTAAAGACTCTCGGCTGCATAACAGGCAATTTGAGATAAATAAGGAGTTTAATGTTGGACTGTGGATCATGCAAGGCCTCTCTGGTGAAGTCTAAGAATAAAAATATAGAGCTGGAAACGAGCATAATAGGTCCTCTTAAAGAAGAGGCACAAAGCTGTACTTTCTCTACATCTGTGTTTGGTTTATTTAAGGCCATTACTCAGTGTCCAAATATGGAAAAGTCATGTTGTGTAAGCACAATTTGTTTTCTCTCTCTCTCTCTCAATGCTACAAAAAAACAGAGCTGCGCTGTTGTTTTCTAAGTGTTTGTAGACAGGATGATAAAGGATTTAGTAAATGGAGTAAATGAAGTTCATTATTATGTAATGTAGTTTCATGTCTGTGGGGGGTCAGGACCTTGTGATATGTAAACAACGGTGCAAGACATTTTCAAGACTGATTATGATGATGAATGATGATGAAACAAAAACAGTTTTTTTGCAGTGTGGCTGTATTTCAATATGTTTTTTGTCTTTGTTTTGCCCGAGAATTCAGAATAATATTTAGTGCATGAACTAGAATCAGGTTTTTCTACAGTATTTGTATCAATGAGAGTAAAGGCTAAAAACACAAAATATATCTAGCATATGTACAATAATGCAAAACAGAAACTACATCCTGCAAATGATCGTTCAGTTGCATCAACAGCTGCTGTGTCAGACTGTATTAGTTCTGGTTGTTCAGTGTGTTTAAGTGGAAACTGGCAAACCAAGATTCAACTCAGTGACATGTTACTTTCCAGTGTGATGATTACAAACTCACCATGTGCAACAACCAAACATCGCTCAAACCCAAATTATTTTTAGATTTACAAACAGAGCTGACAGTAAATAAACCAAAAGAAATTCCTGTTAGACTGAATGATGCAGACATGTGAAAATGTTTGGTAAATATTTCTTCCACAGCATTTTTTAATGACGAGCTGGAACAAGCTGATAAAATAGATGTACAATATGTATATCACTGTGTTTTATGACGTCACCGCCTCCTCCTCCTCCCTGTGCAGATGGAGAACGGCTGCATCCTGAACAGCACCTACCCAGGAGGCTGCGCTCTGCCCAACGGGAACGGATCGGCGCCCCCTGCTGTCCAGATGCCTGTCCCCGAGACGTTGTCCGGCCTCCCCGACCCACCAGCCACAGGCTTCTACCTCTGACCGTCCGACCAGGAGCGAATCCTGCAGCCGGACACTGTTTGTGGCCAGAAACACACCATGACTTGGAGCAGCCTTATACATCTAGACACCACAACAAACAAAGCAGAATAAACGTAGGCCTATATGTTCTTCTTCTTTTCTCTTTCATTTTGAATTTGAAACTTTTTTTTTCTTTTTTCTTTTTTTTGGTGTGAATGAGACGAGGGGAGGGGAAGGGAGGGGAGGGGGTCATTGTGTTGTATTTCAAGTCATATTATCATATGAGTCCTTTGTTTACAATAATGCAGTCAAGAGTGCTCAGTTGAGTTTATTTTAAGTGATACAGAGAGATAGATATGAGTTTTATAAATCCACGTTCAGATACAATGCAAAGCAACGTTTAGGTTTTGAAGAGCTGCAGGGATTTGATTATTGGCCATTTTTGTTATGTTCCATGTAACTCAAGGAAGATATTTGTATTGATGGGTTATTGGTGGGTCAATGACTGATAAGACTTTTAACCCATGATCTGCATGCAGGAATTTAAAAAATATATTTTCAATCCGACCATTTCAAGGAGTTGATGCTTTTCTTTGTCTTATATGAAACTAAACTGGTGACCTGATGATGTCATTTTCAGTTCTGAGACAGAAAACCAGAATATAACGAGCCAATTAATCAATAACAACAATTATTTCTTGCATCTTTGAATCTAAAGATGTAAAACCTGGCAAACGGATGCAGATGAACTGAATTTTGTGAATGTACAAGAAAGGAAGAAGAAAGATGTGACCAAGTATCAAATGCAGTTCTCTGTCCCTCTGTGAGTTTGCCTTTTGTTTTCATCAAATTGTTTCCCTGAGTCTAATTTGGCTTCAGGGTTTGAACGATTTGCTTTGCTTTGTATCTGAATCACACAACACACACACACACATATACACACACAAACACGCACACGCCACATTCCCTGGCAGTGTTACTCCGGGTTAGTTTTTGTTTTGTTTGTTTGTTTGTTTTTTTTTGGTTACCGGCAGTCAACAGGACAAACTGTAAGCACCATAGTTTTTTTTCGTCATGCAACAAGAATGTAATCTTTCAGTGATTTCTTTGTTGAAGAGTTTGAACTTGTCAACAATGAGATTAAGCTGTGTATGTTTGAAAAAAGTATAGAATATTGAAATTATGGCTAGAAATATCCTGCACTTTATTTCAAGCACCCACTTGATGCAGATCTGTAGTCAGGGATACTGGGGTTATAAAAACAACAGACCCTGTTTTTATGTTATTTTATTTTTGTTCTTTTTCTTTTTTTTTAAACAACTGATGGAAGTTGGAGTAGTTTGCATTTTTTTTATTCTTATGTTGAGGTACATTTCAGGTGACGGGTTAATGTCCTCACAAGCACAAACACTCCTGTACAATTGTTAGTGTCATAATTTTCATCTTCCTCCACTTGAAAACTTTTTTTTTTCTTTTTTCGTGGTTGATATTGTTGATAATATTGGACCTCCGGATGAAATGTATTTCTTTTACTATCTTTTTTAAGATTTTGGTCTTTGTTAAAAGTTCAACTGACTTTTTTTTTTAGAAGGAGTCGCGTAATTTTAATTTTCTGTATTTATTCATGTCCTACAACAACTAAGCATCCTGGATTGTTTTGAGGTTGACGTGTAAGTCATTTTCTTGAACAAAAAAAAAAAAGAAATAGAAAAAGAAAATGTAATCCGATCATTATTCTCTCATTAAGCAGTGGTTGCACTGCTCGCCTGAGGGAATCAGCAAAATCTTTGTTTTGTTTTTTTGTTGTTGTTTTTTTGCAGTGAATCCATACCCAAATCCATTACAGTAGCTACAGTCAATCCCAAGTTATTAAAAAGAAAAAGTCTGACATTTTCGGAAATCATCTTGTTAGCGGGAGTGAAAACAACAACCTACAAGTGTCTCCTAGCTTTGATTGTCACGGCTACAACAAAAAACACGCGGACTGGACATTTAGCTTTGCCAGTACGTTTGATACCTTTGTTGTTGTCTGTTACAATAATTGCAACGTGATTAAAATTGTCCAACTTCGGTTCACACACAAACAGGTTTTGAAATTAGTTGGTCGGAGGAGCTGTTAGCTAGCTAGCGGTTAGCATCAAAGCCAAGTTCGACACAGAGGCGAGTCGGTAAGACATGGGCAACACAAAGTGAAGAAATAGAAATAACAAAGTGCTACTTTCACATGGAAATCAAACATTGTAGTCTAAAACCTTCACCAACATAGTTTTTTGTGTTATTTTTTGGTCGCTCCTTTCCCACTTGCTCCTCTGTCGCTAATTGTCACCTAGCTAGGTGCTAGCCATAGCAGGTTAGCATCTTTGACAGTTAGCCTGCTACACAAATGACCCATTTATTAGCTTGTTTTTCCACAGACATATTTTTTTCATAAATGTCAGACTTTTGCTTTTTAAATGGTAGCAAACTTGGTGATATATCAGGTCAGTATAACTTCAGGTCTTGGGGTTAGTTAGTTACAGAATGACAAACACTAAACCAAATGTGAGTTATTAAAAAGAGATCTCTACCGGACGGATACAGTTCTGAATGTTTCTTGTACATAGTGAAATGACTGGAAAACGATGCAGAGTAGAATTATTTCATCAAGTGAAAGATGCTGAAAAGAGATTTCCATTTAATTGTTCAAATAATGTCATTACTGTTGGTATTAATATTATTGCTGTAATGTTTTATGTTGCAATGTGATACACACGTGGTTACATGTCATTCGGATTGACTTTGTTTCTTTCCCTTTTCTTTTTTCTACAGCAGAAATGTTTGCTATATTTAATATGATTGATGTGACTTATTAACAATGTGAAAAAAAGATGTGTATATATAAAAAAAGGCAAACAAGCTTTGACAAATACAGGTATGTACATAGTTTTACGTCAAGTCACTCGTTTCAAGCACTATTTTTAAAACACATGCTTATCAAACTCTTTTGTTGATTCTTTTTCTTTCTTTCTTTCTTTTTTTTTTTTTTAATTGTACATAGTCTCTCATCACAAAACACTGGACTCTATGACAGCCTGATAACGGTGCCATACTACTGAGACTTGTTGAATAGGCTCTAATGTTGGAGAGTTTAATTTTGTCTTTTTGATTAGCCACGGTAACGTTAACATGCTAACAGGACCAGGTGTAGATGTTTGCAGGTTTGACCCGTGTCCTTTGACTGCTTGTTTCAAATGTATTATTATTTTTTTCTTCCTTTTGAAATAAAAGGATTTCTTGAATCACAGTGGGGAGGGACAACACAAACATCTTGCAAGCGTATAACTCCGACCACTCATGTGTCTCCTTCGCTCTGAGTCCTCCGGTTTTGTATTCACTTGGACGTTAAAGAGCAGCAGGGGTATCCAACCTTTGTCAGTGACTCCTACCTGTGGACCCCTGACATGTAAAGGTGCTATATGTGTAGCATTTTAACATCAATAAATCATTACCACATTAATTTTGAGAAGTTGCAATGTTACTGTAACAAAACCAACATATAGATCATGACCTTTAAATATGGGTTGATTCAGATCCTGAGTAGGATTTGTAAAAACAGTGCCACAATACACAGAATACAATAGAACACAACGCTATAAACAAAAAAAATACACCAATTTCCTCCTGGGGAACTCTAAATCTACAGCCTGAGGGCTTCATCCTCAAAGTGAAGAGCAGGATTTGTGCCGTTCAATATGGATCTGACCTTGCGGAGAGTCTGCTGATTAATGGTGGCTGTCAGGGGGGGGTCAGTGGGACACCACTGTTGTAGAAGTCTATGAGCAGGGATCACGCCACAACAACACACGGTTAAAGCTCCATGTTTTCTCCTTATGTGTTTTTACATCTGCTCTGTCTGTTGTCTGTGTGCTCCAATTCCATATAGAGCAGATTTCAAGATAAAACACCTAGAGAAACCAAATCCTGCAAGTGCTGGATGGTGGGCGGGGCTTGGTGAATGTTTTGTCATGACATCACCAAGTTCAGGAAGTCCTGACGGCTGATTTTAAGGCTCAGTTTTCTGAATGCAGGCTGAGGCTTTAGCAGTATTAACGTGCATACATGTTTCTTTTGTTTTCACAATAAAACAAGTCTAGGGTTTTATTGTGAAAACAAAAGAAACATGTATGCATATTTGCTTTTAACAGTACTGCACAATCTGCTTTATCTGTTTTTCATTGTAGTTAGCACAAACTTTTTTGACATTCATAGGGTGACAACTGTACAAACATGTCACACATGGTAAATCTGACATCCATTAGGGTTAATAGCATGAATTGAGAGAAAACTGCCAAGAAATCTTAACATGTTACTAGTTCTGCAAATTAGAGAGACAGTGTCTCTGTAATTCGCAGAACCAGTAACATAATACAGTAATGTAATGTACTACAAATAAAGCCGACCAAGAGTTTCCATGTCAAACATTTTCTGAAAAATTTCAATCAAAAACTGGCGCTTTTGAAGATTTGACTGTCATATGTAATTTATAGACAAATCCCTGATTTTACCCACAACCCCTCAGTTAACTAAAGTCTCTGTTACGAATAAGCTGCTGCTGCTGCTGCTGTTGTTGCTGCTGCTGCTGCTGCTGCTGCTGCTGCTGCTCCTATCATCTTTAATCAGAGCATCAAACCAGTGACACTGAAAATGAGGGATGTTTTGTTTTCTTTGAATGCAGTGCTATTTTAATCATCTTGCCAGAGAGGAAATATATATATGGTGGATTACACATCACCCTGAGGCTGACCTAGTTCACCTCTGCTGCAATGTTTAAAATCAACTGTCAGAATATTGTTAATGCAGGACAGGAGGAGGGCAGAGGGATGCGCAGCATAAACACAGTTTAATCCTATTATTAGTTACCCGGGATTTATACTCCATGCGGTCGCGGCGAACTTACATCATTATTTTTCAAGTTAAAGCCAACAATAGCTCAAATTAATACAGTGGAGATGTCATTTGAGTCTCCTGAGGGCGTAGCAGGATGTTTCCAGGGTGAGTGTTGGTTGGAGGGGCCACTGGAGCGCTCCTTGTGTAAGCAAAGACACATATTGAGTCATTCTAACCTAACAAGGCAAAAGAAAGAACAATGGGAGTTAATGCGCCCGAGGGGCTGTGTCATAGATACAATATTCAGGGTGGAGATTTGTCAGACTCAGGGCAAGTCGGCTGCAACGACTGCAGACGGATTTAGATAATAACTCGCCAATTAGAGTCTCTGTGAAGTGGAGGGAGAGGAAACTGCTGCCTGGGACAAGTAGTGAATCATCACCTCAGTACATCTGCTTCCTTCCCCCCCTTTGAGCCTGTCATGGCCTCGCTGTGGTTTTCAAGGGACATCAAACAAGGCAGACAGAAAGAGAGAGAGCTCCCATAGAGGCCCAGAGAAAAACATGCTGCACACAGGAACGCATTAATGCACTTGTCTTCATTAAGAGCCCCGAGTGTGGATGGCTGTTGCAGACACTCTGAAAACCACACGGTACTAGAAAACACATTGTGAGCTACTACAGAGCTTCCTCACAGACAGGACCACTGTGTGCACTTTTGCTGCTGATATTTATTTTATTTTATTTTGTTTATTTGTAGGGATGCACGATACCACTTTTTTTTCAAACCGATACAATGCCGATACTTGGATCTGAGTACCTGCCGATACCGAGTACCGATGCTGATCCTTCTACCACAACAAAAAAACAAACAATTAGGCAAAATGCAATGAATTGGAAGACAAGTTTTATTTTCATTTCTGCTTGTTCTTTACAACAAAATTTGTATATTGTAACAAGCCATCATTTATTTGATTAGTACATTCATAATAATCAACATGTCAAAGCATCAATGTAAATAAAAAATACAACAAAGATGCAAAGTCACCCTCTGGTCTATGTTCTTCATGGGGCAGAGAAAAAATTGCATGGGGAACACTGGTCCTATAGCTGATGGATGGACTCCATCTTCTGGCCTGTCTAGCCTCTACCTAGTCTTTTTACTTAACTTAACCAACTCCCTTCTTCATTGCCTAAATAACCAATGGGGCAATTACCAGTATATAAAAGTCACAACTCTACTTCTCACTCAAAAATAGACCAAAATATGGAGTCCAACTCCACTTCCAGGTATCGAAAAATTACGTTTCTCGGTCCTTTTGGGGAAAAGCGGGGAACATCCCTATTTATTTGATTAGTAGAATTTGGGGAAAAGCGGGGAACATAGGACCATAATGTCAGCAAAGTGGGGAACATCAATAGGACCCGGGGTAAGGGATGCCAGAGTTAGCATAGTTGCTAATTCACATCCGTTGTCCTAAGACAAGCCATAACAAAAAATACATATACCAGTATACAAATCGATAAAACACAGTTTTACACAAAAAAATAGGTCCCAATTCACATTAAGAGTTCATATAGAAAAAGAGAAAGACAAAAAGTTATGTATGAGAGCAGGTCTGACTTTGACTTCAGGGGGGAGGGCGTGTTAAATGCAGTAGCTACATCCACTTGTAATGGAGTATTTCCACTTTCTGGCATCTGTGCTTTTACTGCTGTCATTCATTTTTATCCTTTATCACCTGTGCTGTTCCTATGAGCGCTGTGAAGAGGAAGCTCCTGCCTCCGTGATGTACTGTTGATGCCGTGTGATGATGACGTTGGCCCGGTGCTACAACTATCAACGCTGTGAGAGGCCCCGCCGGCTCGTACTGTAGTAGCCCTGCACCCCTCACTGGTGTTTCTAGTTATAGACCTCGGCTGCGTCTGGGTGGAGCAGTGCTGGGAAACACATGAGCTCATGAAACAGGTGCAACCGAACTAACAAAGAGAGTGAGGACTGAATATGTCAGCCAGCCTTCAGTCTGCACAGCCACACAGAGGGGTTTAATCAGGTGAGTAAGTGGAAACACGCGTGTGGCCCAGTCTGCGCTCAGCTGATGAATGAGGCTAAAGAAACACTGAGAAACAATGTGACGTTGTTTACCCCTGGTGTACGGGGTAAATATAATCAGAGAAGGATGAAAATCCCAGAACACCTGTGTTATGATGATACAAGTCAGCAGTGTCAACCTCAAGCATGTGGGCGCCTCCTTTCATATGTAGGGTTAGGGTTATTCAAGCGTAACCACGCCCTCTAACCTACTCTGCTTTAGCATTTCAATGTAAGCAGTTAAAACAACAAACCCACTGGAAACATTTTTTGCAAACCAGCCTCTTTTTGCAACCAAACGGTGTCGCCCCCTATTGGTCAGTCGATAGAACTCAGCTTTAAAACACTCCAATTAAAGCACTCGGGCAATGTCGACTCAAATAATAGTGTGAATGCTGATTATTATAGTGGATGACAACTTCACAGGCGACTTCATACATGTTTGGTGCATGTCATTCCTTTTCTTCTCTCTCTTGTCAATTTCTTATGCTAATTCAGCATGGCTTCAGAAATGGCTTTCAGCATTCGCATGCATTTTCTTTTGGGAAATGGTCTTTCTAGCTAACGTATATGTCCATTTACTGTAATTCATTTCTGAATTCAAGTTATGTGTAGACAGACTACATATCTGAGCCTCTATAACAGCTACACAATGTCTGTGTCCACTATACTGAACTGTACTTCAGCAGTTGATTTTAGGTCAGGTTAGGGTTGGACAGTCCGAGATACACAAATCACAGAAGAGTGTGAATGTGTGTGCAGATAAAACAACAACATGATGTCGACCCACGTCCACATACTCAAATATAGCTGTGTTGTAATGATTGCACCTCATATTTTGTACACTGTATACCTGAATATACTTCATGCTGTGTAAATTGTGCTGGAAATTAGACTGAATCTGTGGTCTAAACCACCCCCTGTTGTTCACTTCAGGTACTACACTGGCTTTTAAAACGTCTCTGCAGGGTAAGAAGATCAATGGGATCACTGTTACAGGCATTTGAATGATTTAAAACCTGCATACCAGTCTATATAGTATATAAAGATAAAGAAACAGCTTTCATACATAATTATGATATAAAGTTTTGCTTGCTTCCCCTAAGAGACAGTTTATGAATCTAAAATTGATTATACCAGGCAGGCAGACAATTGTGTGTAATGATATCACTGGTGGTTTAAGAGTTTCTTGTAAATGAAGATGACTTACAGCTCTCTATTGAACGGAGGCCTCAGGAGAGTTTTCTTTGTGTCTCTCGGTTTAATATGCAGAGACTCGACCGAGGACTGGAGCCGAGGGGCACCGGAGGGCAGCAGCAATAACGCAGAGCCAAGATAGTCGGCTTAAAAAACTCCACATTAAGGTTCGTGACCTTCTGTGAGAGTGTGAGGTGGAAATAATTTCCTCTGCACTGTATCTGAATGTCACCTCCACACCGATTTCAGGACACATCTCAGATCCTCCCCCTGAATTAATGTCTGTAAAACCCAGAGAGAAGGAAGTCTGTTGAGGAAAAAATCCAATATTAGAGTGAGACTTAATATATTAAAATGTTTTAGAGACTCTTGTGAAGGCAGCAAGGCTAATTCTCTTCATCATCTGTCCTGTGTGACTACAAACAGTCCCAAGTGTCATTGAACACACCAGTGAGCATTCAAGCAGTGTGTTATTTGGGAAATGGCCGAAATCACCCATTAAAACTGAGTAGCAGGGTTTTAATAGGCTCCTCTGAGGCTGTCAAAGGGAAGAGGGAGAGAGAGAGAGAGAGAAGGGGAAAAAAAATCATATTACACAACGACCCGGCTGTCATGTGCAGCAGCGACCACTAGGTGGCAGCGACACACAGCAGGAGGAAGCAGACCGTGGAGCAACGCTTTGCTTTGCACATGGCCTCCATGCGGATGAGGTGATGTGTTAAGTGAAGGGAGGAGGAGGAGGAGGAGGAGGAGGAGAGGCTGACTGGCAGGAGAACCAGAGGAGGAGGAGGGGGAGGGAGAGTGGGAGTGAGAGGGGGAGATGTAAAACATGGAGACCCCTGGACAAAGGCCAGCGTGCAGGCAGCAGCCTCCTCCTCCTCCCAGGCCGGAGGAGAGGAACATGAAAGTCAGCGATACATCACAGTCAGAGCTTCAGTAAAATGTGGTGACGTAAAACTCTAGAAATCTAAACAGGTCTTATTCTCCCAGCGGATCACACACACACACATGAACACACACACACACACACAGCACAGATTACTGCCACATCACACATGTATGGCTGTTCCTCGTTTAATGGAGGCCGACATCATACTCACATGTTTCAGCCTCATATATTTGTTGTTGTTGTTTTTGTCTGTGGTTCTACAGCTGTTAAAGAAGAGGGAGCGACTCCTACAACTTTAGTGTTATGAACAAAAGACTGGAGATTTAAAGGGATAGTTCAACATTTTGGCAAATTGGCCCATCGTCATAATCCCTATAGTTTTAGGCGTAGGTTCGTTACCTTTAATTGTGGGTGCAAGCTGTTTTTGGAAACAGTGGAGCAAATTCAGAGACTGCTTGCAGAAAAACTGCCCCTGACAGGAACGTGCATCAGCGGTTTTGCATGAATTTACCTCAAAACAGTGACGTTGTGTTATTATCTCATAGCGTGGTGAATGTGCAGGTCACAACTTGTCCACCAGAGCATTGTGGAGTTGTTGGATTGTATATTTGATGAGTTTGATGAGGGAAACCAAGAAATCCCATGAGCCTCCGTAGCGTAGCTCTGTGCAGCTTGCGGCTCTGCTCCGCCGTTCTAAAAATAGCTTGCACCGATGATTAAAGGATAACAAACCTACTGCTATGACTATAGGGATTATACCAATGGGCCAATTTGCCCAAATGTTGAACTATCCCTTTAATGTCCACAACAAACCTCACATCACCTTTATGATTCAGATCTGTAGGAGGTCTGGAGGTCCAGGTGAAGAGACTCACCCAGGCAAAAAATAATGTCTAATAAAGGTAGGCTACATGCTCGAACAATAGAGAGTCTGCGAGGAACAGCCACAAACCTTCTCCAAGACCTGACTTTAGAACGGATGACGGCTGCAGTCGGGCCGACCCATCCCATTGTGTTGGGACATGTCAGACTCTCCCAGCGTTAATTGCCTACTAAGCAAGAAACCAGTCTGTGACAGGGACAGAACAAAACCTGCAAGACCTGATGAATGAAGGAGTGACAAGTCTTTTCTTGAGTTAAACGTCTTGAAAAATAAAGTAATGATGATTAACTTTAGGAAGTCGACCATGAATTCTGTACCAACCCTGATAAAGACGAGCTGGTGTTGAGTTTGTGAAAAAGCTTCAAACACCTGAACAACAAACTGTCTGTCTGTGGTTTAGGAAACTGGATTGATTTCATGCATCTTCTGTTTTACAGAAGGTTTAATGTTCTGTATCATGGCCTGGTGCAGAAATTAACAAAACAGACTTCTGTCAAAGTGTTGAGTGAGCGTTTTGTCCTCAGTGACCTCTACGACAGGCCGGTCGGAGGACAGGTCACCCCGTTTATACAGAGTTTGAACTACGACCTTCAGGCTGACCACATAAAGACAAGGAAGTTGATAAACAGTAGATTATGTTAATTTATTGCTGCTTTTTGCTCACTTTCACTTTCACTGGATGATCTGAGCATTTGCAATAAATATATGTGGATAAATGTTACAGGTTTGCTCCCCAGTAAGACAATAGACAACACAAAACAAAATGTAGCCTATGTGCAGACAAAAAACGTTTTTTATTTGTCTTTCTACTGCAGCTTTGCACAATATGTGTTCTTAAAACCCCTCTAGACAATAGCTACCATATCGGTGAATATACTGTATTAGTTTCAGACGGTACATTCATGCTCCTCAGTGGATGAACTAGTCAGGGCGGTTCCTGCAGCGCCACCTTCAGGTCAAAAGAAAATGTCCAAATGAAACTTTCTTTCTTGGTTTATTTATTTATTTTAGTAAATCGTTATTGAAATGTAGAACAAGTAGCCTAATAATAATAACAATAAAGATGATGATGATAATATAATAATAACAAAGTGTTTGTTTCTGATGGGCAGTCGTTTTATTTGCTTTGACACACACATCAATTCTTGCTAATAAAGGTCAATGAATTGAATTGGGAGAGAGAGAGCGCGCGCGCGGGCGAGAGAGAGAGAGAGAGAGAGGGAGGGGAGGGGACGGGAGGGGAGAAGGAGGGAGGTAGAGAGACCCTGGCGGACAGCAGCAGAGGGAGGTTGGACCGGGAACAATAGAGAGAAACGAAGCCAGCCCCGAAACAACCAAACAAACCGAGAGAGAGGGCGACAGAAAGAAAGAAAGGGATGGAGGGAGAGGGAGGGAAAGAGAGAACATGTAAGGAGTGAGGAGGAGAAGAAGACGCGAGGAGAGGATTTTCCGGAGCGGAGAGGGGTTTTTCTTCTTCTTCTTTTTTAATTTTTTTTTTTTTTATATCCCAGTCTTTCTTTGTGGGTGGATTGTACTGAAGCGGATTCCGGGATGAACCCTGCAGAAGCGGCCGAGGAGGCGCCGAGCGACTCCGACACTGATGCCTTCTACAAAACAGGTAGGAGCCGGGTGGCTGCAGCCCAGCCAGCAGCAGCAGCAGCAGCAGCAGCACACAACAACACAACACAGACACACAAAGGCAGCAGAGCGGTGCTGCATGTCACCAGAGCCCCGCGACTCAACACACACACACACATAGCCTGCACGGACACACACACATTTATATATTGAAACAGACACACACACATAAGGCTGCACGAGCACGAGTGAACATGGAGGTGCAGAAAATGAGTGGAAATGGAAATGTGGAGAGAGACGCTGAGGAGGCGTCAAGACCCAGAGAGTCAAGGAGCTGTGTGAGGGTTTACAGGCTTTAACAGGGCTACAGTGTGTGTGTCTGTGTGTGTGTCTCTCTGTGTGTGTGTGATGCTGATGGTTGGTGTCATACAAAGGAAGGAGGAAGAATCACACCAGATTGAGAAGATCTCTGGTCAAAAGGCTGCTAAATGACGCTGTATGTGTGTCTGTGTGTGTGAGAGAGAGAGATAGGGCTTTGTGTTGTATTGTGGTGTATGTGTGTGGCTGTGTGTGTGTGTGGGTGTGTTGGAAGAACACACTGATCAATTAGACTGGAAGGGTCCAACATGGTCAGAAGGTGACTGAAGTGTTGTTGTTGTGTTTGGTTGTAGCTTAATGATGGAGGGTTTGTGTGTTTGTGTGCTTGGATGTTGTGTGTGTGTTTGTGTTTGTGTGTGTGTGTCCCTCCCTCCCTCCAGAGCCTAATGGCTAAACTGCAACTGTCAATTCTTGTCATCATCATTGATCATCGATCGGCCCCTGAAGCTGCAGATGTTCCTCTGAGCAGAACATCTGGAGCCACTTCCTCTTCTTCTTCTTTCTTTTTCTCCAGCTGTTGAGACGAGGCAGTCGGTCGGTCCAGCAGCAGCAAATCAACTGGCAGATACACCATGATAATAATAAATATGAGTCATTGACCATCGATCAGCGTCATAAACGTGATGATTGTCTGCTTCTCTTTGTTGTTTGAAGCCAGAGCAATAAGTGACCGATCAATCAATCAATCTGCTGATCGATATATAATGAAAATTGGAAGTTGTAACTAAAGAGGAAACTGAATCAGTTATTGATTAGTTTTATTAAAGTGATTAATCATACGTGACTTCAAGTGTGTGACGTAAAGCTGGGTTTTCGTGTGTAGTGTGTCTCTGCTAATCAGTGATCAATAATGGAAATGAGACCTAAAACACAGTCATATAGTTTGTGCTTGTATATATACTTTTCTCTTTTTATTCTATTTGTATATCATTTTAAAGTATATTTTTGGGCTTTTTGCCTTTATTTGATTGCATACAGTAGAGATAGACAGGAAAGGTCCGCCCGACACGGGATTCGAACCGGGGCCGCCTGCGTTGAGGACTGTAGCCTCTATACGGGGCGGCCGCTTTACCCCACTGCCCCTTATTTGTATATATTTGATTCTGTGAGTTGTATTTGTTTGGTTTCATTGACTCTTGATGCTTTGTTAGTTCTCACAACGTTCATGCCAATAAAGCAAATTTGAATTGAATTGAGAGAGAAACGACAGCAAAGATGAAATGAGTTTCATCGGAGTGGTGACATATTGTATAGACCATACACACACACACACACACACACACACACACACACACACACAGTATGCAGCAGTGCTGGAGTTGGACACACCCTGACTCGCTCTCTCTCTGCCTGTCGGTGTAATTCAGTTGAATAACTTTATTATGAACAATCCTGCCAAGGTGGTTTATTAAATCAAACGCACCCTATAAATGCCCCCCCCCCCTCTCTCTCTCTCTCTCTCTCCTCCTCCTCTCCCTCCCTCTCCCTCTCGCTCCACGTGTGATCTTCTCCTCTTCCTCTTTCCCATAACGTGAGCTGCCTGTCTGCCTGTCTCTCTCTCTGTCAGCTGGACGCGCTCCAACAGATGGACGTGGAAATCCTCCCGTTGACTCACCAGAACAAACAATGAGACAAAAAAAACTAAAAAAAAAAAAGGTCTGATTCACTGAAACGACTGTAGTCAGACGTGACGTTATAGAAACAACCTGAAGCTGCAGGATGATTTCAGCGGCTTGGACTCGGCTGCATCAGGCCGTCACACCAAGGTAGAAACCTGAGTTCATAGTAAAACCACAGAGGATCATGGGTAGTGTAGTCTTTAGAGCCATGTAACCAGACATTAGTGAATGAAAACCTCCCAACACAGTGTCCAAATGTCTGTTTTTGTTCGGCTGTTTGGGAAAAATCCAAAAAATATTCACGTTACAAGCGTTAGAGGTGGTGCAGTGGTTAGCGGTGTCACCTGGGTTCGATCCCCGGGCCCTGTTGTGTGCAACAGTGGAGTTTGCATGTTCTGCATGTCGGTTCTCCAGCTTCCTCCCAGACATTCACATCAGGTCGACTGGTCCTAGATCAGCTCTAAAACGCCTGTAGGTGTGTTAACGTGAGTGTCCAGGTTGTGACCTCAGTTGTGATTGGCTCCTGCCCCTCGATAAGCAGAGAAACAAATGAATGAATGGATTCAATTTGCAACTATATCAAGTCAAAAAGTTCATTTATTGTGACAGTAGTTGTGTAACTGATCAGACAATGACTCGAAAAACTGGCTCCACTTCATCAGCAGGACAGTGTATTGGCTATATAATGCAATTTTTTGTCTATTTATAGGTAAATGTCATAGCACACAACATAATC
The DNA here is from genome assembly GCA_030347415.2 of Decapterus maruadsi. Classification (NCBI taxonomy): domain Eukaryota; kingdom Metazoa; phylum Chordata; class Actinopteri; order Carangiformes; family Carangidae; genus Decapterus; species Decapterus maruadsi. Next base: position 24,219,259 of record CM064902.1, on the reverse strand, counting down.
ACAATGTTATATGCACAAACAGTTTATTTGTCAGACTCAGATCAGTTGCACCTGTGGCCTATAATTAGTATTTAACATGGAGTTCCTACAGTGTCAGACATCAGTATCGATCAGAGGCTCAAATACAACACACAACCACCGTCCCCATGGAAACTATTGATAAAATATCGTCCCAGCGCTTCAAAGAGTCGATACAGCATCATGTCATAAAACATCCAGATACTTCCAGTGACATGAAGAAGAAGAAGTTGGTGCTGGTGTTTGATGCTGGACAGGTTCAGGTTCAGGAGGCGTCTCTTCTCCAGAGTCGAGAGTTGAACATTTCGATACGAAGTGTGGAGTGCGGAGTGTGAACAACAGTCGACCTGAGCCGAGTGTGTGTGTCTGTGAGTGTGTGAGTCAGTATCAGGATCATTACACTTCTCAGCAGCAGCTCGGGCGGCGTGTGGAGCTTCTATCAGAGCTGTTTGCTTTGTAGTCGTCCCTCAGGAGCAGGACTTTGTTTTGAAACAATGATCCAAACACATGAGAGAAATATAGTGAGAACTAAAACTCTGTGTGTGTGTGTTTGTGTGTCGTGCACATTGAAATGCAGCGGAGTGTGTGAAGAGCAGACGGAGGTCTCTCCCTCGCTGAGCTCAGAGGAAATTAAAGATGGCTCCGTCCCCTCTGCTTCATCTCTAAAAACCAGTTTCATATTCCTGAACATCTGCCAATACTGATACCAATCGATTAATGAGCCGATCATCAATCACTCTGCAGGGTCTCTGACATCACATGAATCAATACCTCTGTGTGGCTTCATGTCTGCTGTGACAGTTTCTTCCTCATGAACCTGAACGAGGACGCACGTCTGAGCCTCCATTGATCAATCATTTACCGATCGCATGAAGAGTTTTAATCAGTTTTGTTATAATTCCAGATGCTCTTCTTTATGAAATCAGGTTGTGACATTTTGTCAAATTGGCCCATTGCCATAATCCCTATAGTCATAGCAGTAGATTCGTTAACTTTAAATGTCGGTGCAAGCTACTTTTAGAACGGCGGAGCAGAGCCGTGAGCTGCTCAGAGCTACGCTGCAGAGGCTCATGGGATTTCTTGGTTTCCCTCATCAAACTCATCAAATACACAATCCAACAACTCCACAACGCTCTGGTGGACAAGTTGTTACCTGCACATTCACCACGCTATGAGATAATAACAGAATGTCAGAGTTGTTTTCGAGGTAAACTTTGATGAGAAACCAAGAAATCCCATGAGCCTCTGTAGCGTAGCTCTGAGCAGCTCACGGCTCTGCTCCGCCATTCTAAAAATAGCTTGCACCAACAATTAAAGGTAACGAACTTACTGCTATGACTACAGGGATTACAGCAATAGGCCATTGTCAAAATGTTGAACTATCCCTTTAATGCCTCACTGGTACTGTACAGACAACTCACTCTCTTTTTAAATAGTTTGTTAGCCGAGCACCTCCAGATTTTCTTTGCGCGCTCTTCCATCTTCTTTGATTTACAGTAAGAAAACAAACCAAACAAACAGGAAAGACGGAGAAAATGAGGAAAAATGTCAGATGAGGTCGTTGAGCCGTGAACGGGACACAGTGTCGGACCGTCAGCTCTGCAGAGAGAGAGAGGGAACTTCATAAGAGTGAGATTATTAAATCATTTTGCGCTCACAGCTCAGCCATTGATCTTTTTTTATGACGGCTTCCTGTGCTCACACACACACACACACACACACACCCAAACACACACACATGAAATAAGGACAGAGTCAGCTCCGGCCTTGGAAGTAAAAAAATAAATCAGTTAGGGAACATCCAGTTCAGTATCCTCAGCTCGTCGGCTTCCACAGTTTAGAAACTTAAAGCCTCAGTCTGTAGCATTGGGCGCTCAGATTGTAGATCGCAGCGCTCACGCCTCCCGTCGGCAAAGTGATGGCGGCCGCCGAGGACAAACACGTTCACAAACTAACCGCTAACTGCTATCAATATCTTTGACTAATTACTGCCTAATTTGTCCGCTTTCGCGTTCCGTATTCAAAGATGGCGGTGCAACATTACAAGCCTCAAGTGGGTGCACCGGCCACCTACAGTATAAACAACTTATTCTGAGCTACGAGACGTTGGTAAATACGTATTTATGAAAACAATATTTGATTTTTGCTATTAAAAAGCCAAATAAGTTACGTACTGTCCCTTTAAAAAGTTCAGTTTATCTGACTTGTGTGTAATTTAAGTTTATCTGCTTGAATTATGTATTTATATGACATAATGGAAGTGAAAAGTGAAAATAGAAACATTAAAATGAAATCAGACCCCCAGGACTTGAAGATATAGTATTCATCATCTGCTAGGCTTAAAGGAATAGTTCACCAAAAAGTGAAATTCAAGTCATTAAGTGACACACCCTCATGCTGATGAATACAAAAACTTCATGTTGTACATGTTTTGGTGAACTATTCCTTTAAAACACACACACAGACACACACACAGGAAAGTGCAGGCGGCGCGGCCTCTCAGTGTTATGCTAATCAGCTGTGTATAAATAGGATCCCAAATTATCAGACGGAAACAGGAAGTGACACACACGCACGCATTCATATACCTACACACACACACACACGCATGCAATCAGAGCGTCTTGAGTGTTTGTCAGACAGCTGACGCCAGCTGTCTGTCAATAGCTGCTGCTGTTGCTAAGCTACCGAGACGATCATAAATCACAGTTTTCTTTATTTTATTAGGATAAAAAGGACAAAAACGAAGGGGGAGAAGTTGTTTGGTTTGTGGGTTGTTTGTGTCGTGTCGTGACACCGGAGGAAGCGCCGCGGCTCCTCGCCCACAGGCATGCTGGGAGATTAAGACTCGTCTTCCTCACACCAAGAGGCGTCATGAGGCTGAACGATGAGGTCATCAGCATCGTTTGAAGTGATAAAAGCACCACCACCACACAACTCCTCCTTAATGCTGCTTCATGTGACATCTTCTCCAGACAATCTAATAATTACAAAGACACACAAAGTTAATGCGTCGGTTCGTCTTCACTCTGTCACCGTCTGGAGGTTGTTGGGATCAGTCTATGTAAAGTAACACGGTGCACAAACCCTGAGTCAGCGCTGAATGACTGGACAGATGGAGGAGAATATATACAGTATGTGGTGATGTCTGATCCCGTTTCACTGCAGGTAACAATCTGCTGGGTCACTGGTTCGTCTGATAATGGCTGAAAATCCCTGTGTTCGTTGCTGAGATCCACTGCTGACTTTGCTTTGACGACAATGTGTGATGTTTGAGGCACAAGTTCAGAGTCTGGAGGGAAACGTGATCAAAGCTCGTGAAGCTTCAGTGGATGTTTCTTTGCAGAAGACCAAAGGAGACCTGAACTCCATCCACAGCTTATTAGGAGACGTCTGACATCTGACTATTGTAGTTTTATACGCTGTGTTGTAATAATCATGGGGACGATCGATGCGCCGGTGCTGTTGTTGTGTTTATTACAAGTAACCGTGTCAAGTAATAGGGAGCCGTTCCATGTGACACTGTGGGTGTGGTATTTCAGGAAACACTCAACATGGGTCGTATGGGAGCGGTTTAAAAAAAGAACAAGCTCTTCAGTTGTTTTGGTTGTTTACGTCTTGTTGGACCCATGTCCCAATTAAGGTCCATATTCTGGATACATTGTTTACATGCAATCAGCATATTTCCGTCCCATCCTACTGTATGTTTGCAAAAAGAAAAAAGAAAATGACCACTAGTGTTGTGTTGCATTGTTTTCAAAACCTCCTGGAGAATTTAGATTAAAGACTGAGGAGACATTTTTCATATGTCACAAGGCTCATTTTCTTCTTTTAAGACGTGTTTCTATTAGATTACACAGGCTAGTTTACCAGCTATAACCCAGGTTGTAAACTGTCTGTTAAAACCTCACATGACCTGTCTTAATATGATTATTATTCACTCTTAATACGGCTATAGGCTGATTTAAATGATCAGGAAATGCTGTTTACATGGCAGTGTCGTATTCAGATTAATATTGTATGAGTATTGCTGTGCATGTGAACATAGCCACTGTCTGAAATGCAGATATAAATTCTCCAACATGAACATTTTTTCCCCCAGTTTCATAGTTTGTTACATTTTTGAATAAAGATTTTGCATTTCAAAAACCAAAAGCGCAGCACAGACGCACCACGACACGAGCTCATGATGTCCCTTACCTCCGCTGTCATGGAGCTTCTGTTTCTGCTTTTTTTTTTTTGCCGTTTGCACCGGTGTGTTTGAGCTCAGCAGCCCATTCACTGCACAATGTGACGTGTCTCAGAACGACACCGTACAGCCTGACACAGATCGGGAACCAGGATTTTCTTTTTTTTTTGCCGCTCCATCCTGCACAGTTTGCGACACACAGTTATACTTAGATAAAACAACTTTTTTCCATTTTAAAAGTGGATCTAAGTCGAGACCCCGATTCACCCCCAAAAACAAACCGGACTGGACCGAAGTCTGAGCAGGAACCTCAACAGTCTGTGCATAACTGACCTCCTTTCTGCCGTCACATGTTCTTCCTTTAAAGGAGAGAATTAAATCAATTATTAGGTCTGCTTTACATTACAGATGTTATCTCAGTGTGTGTGTGTGAGTGTCTTCGGCAGGATGCATGAGAAAGTGGAAACGTACAGTGTGTGTGTGCGCCTGCTTGTGTTTGAGTGGTCTGTGAACAGAGACATTACATGGATGAATGACCAGTAATCCATTCATTCACTCCGCTACACACACACACACACACACACACACACAACTTCCTGCAGGCTTAGCGCCAGATTAACCTGCAATAGAAGCAGTTAAACTCCAAGACAGAGGAAGAGAGGGCGCTGGATGAGTTGTGTTGTTGGTTTTTCCCCTTCTTGGTCTTTGTTTTGTCTCTCCCGTCAGGTTCCCGCGCTGTCGTTAGCACAGCTTCACGTCTCATCAGATTTTGTCATTAAAATCAATTACTACGTTTATACAGCGGGATTAAAGCTAATGTTGTTTAAATAAAGCTTTAATGGGTGCACACTGTCGCTAACACTGATACTCGTCTTGCACTTGCACCGGTAGGCTACCTCTGGTCATGTGCAGCCATGAATACATATGAACATATTTGACTAGAGTCAGTTCAGTGAACGTCATTCCGCGTGCATGTCGGAGCACAGCTTGACTCTGCCAATAAGGTTTGGTCTTTGAAGTTCTTACTGAAAACACTTGTGAGCACCTGCATGCATCCAAAGAAATCAATTATAGCCATTACAAATCAGAAACACATGAGATTTCATTGATAAGATCTTGACCAAACACGTTGTAAAAATGAATTAATACAGAAAATGTTCCTTGTGCCAGAAGGAAATAGGCCTTAAGTGTCAGCACTGAAATATCAAGAGCCATGTGCATAGCCATGTGCTGAATATAAGATGATAATTTCCTCTGGATATTGGGTTTGAAAAAAGTGGGTGATGTGTCATAAGAAGACACAAAGACTATAGAGTGTGAATTAAGTGTTGTTTGTTGAGGCCGGAGAGCGTTTTCTAAGTCTATTTAAAGTGGGTCTTTCAGAGTCAGTTGGCCATGAAGGAGTCTTTGTTCGCCCACTTTAACCTGTAGGACAACGTGTGTTGCATTTTGCTGCCACGGAGGAAATGCATTCACGGCGACTGAAACTAAATTCATAGAGTCACTGCATGGAAATCTCTGGAAACACCAAGAGCTACAGCTGCTCACTTCAAAAAGACTGAAGTCTGAAACATCCTCACACTGTTAAGGAAACTGGTTTTGACTGCTTACAACAGCATGACTGTGACTGATAGGCAAGATACACAAACTGTGGGTTTTATGCATTACTGCACTTTAGTATGTTTCAGTTATTAAATATAACTTAATTTCTCTTTGGATTAATTAATAGCTTAGAGAAAGTTTCCCAGCAGGAGTTTTTTGCAGTAACAGAGCTAGAAATCAGTGCTTCTGTAATCAGAGTTGTCCTACTTTTGGCCCAAAATGGTGATTAAAAAATGCCTGTGAATGTCTTGTTATAACATTGATAAAATGGTGTTAAACCGTGCATGTTAGCATCAGCTAGCAGCAAAATGCTAAAGTGAAACCACAAGAACAACAAACATTCAAAAATCAATCTATTGTCTTTGTTTTAATGTCCATGCAGATGTTTCCTACATTAGACATAGTAGTGCAGCTCCACAACAGTCAAGGTGGAGATTTTGATGTGTCATGCTAGCTAAGTGTAGCTTAGCATTGCTAGCAAATGAAAGACGCTACAAAATGTGTGGAGTTATCATGTTGTTGGTCACGAAAGCCAAATAAAATAAGCAGTAGTGCTTTTTCAACATCTGATAAGCTATTTTAAATCAATGACTCTCTTTTATGTTTTTCTTTTGCTGCTACATAGACATTATCTAATCACGTCTTTTCTTCTACTGATGTTAGCATGCTAACAGACTGTAGCTTTGTCCCTGTTCAGGGGTCGCATCAATTACGGACTGGACTACGAAATCTACTAAAGTGCGCAAAGGTAGAAATGAGACGATCTGGTTCACGAAGGATTTATGTTGATGCCCGCCGTTACCATTGTAGCATAGGCTACGCAAAGAATTGCTTCTGTTGTAATACTGTATTTTGGAGGTTTTAACAATTGTTGACCTGAACTGACTGACCGGCTGTTGGATAGCTAGAACAAAATGTATGAATAGCTGCTCTGACAGTGGCCGTCTGGTCTGCAGCAGAAAGGTAAAGTTAATAGCATCTTAAGCTTATGTTTCAACTCTCATCTATTAATAATGAGCGGACTCTATCAGACTTATATGGCTACTTGAAATTGGTTCTGTTACAAGACGGCAAGCCTCTTATCTCTGTGGTTGCTCAGTCCTCTAAAACTTCTACATACATACAGCTCTTCATTCGTCCTCTAGGATCACTGATTAATTGTGTAGAGTGTGTAGAGTTTAAGTGTTTTATCACAGAAAGGTGTTTTTCATTTGATCTGTTTCTTGGATTTTGTGGCTGCTCCACTTTTTCGTTTGCCGTGGAGTCAACATTGAACCGTCATGTTCTGCAGGCGGTGCACAGCAGGGACGCCACCAACACCATCTGGGAATATCTTGTTATTAAAATGTAATTTTTTCTTAAAGCAGCTTTGGTGCGGAGCTAATCCCCCGTCTTGAATGATCTGTCGGTTAACTGTTAATGAAGCTGGTTCATCCACTGAATCCACAGCTTCGTCCAATCTGTTACAGCCTGGACCAAAGTTTATTTATAGTAGCAGTGGAGTGGTTTCTAGAGAACTAGGCTATAAGTAGGATATTTAGTCTGGAAAAGGACAAATAGGATGGTAAAATATGGTCTGATAGTGTGGAGGAAATGCATCGCTCTGTCTTGTTATTTTCATTGAGATGAAGATCCAGCTGATCAGTGAACGCAGTGATAAATGCAGGACTCGTCCTCCGTCTCCTGCTGGTGCGGAGACGACAGACGGCGGCTGCCGAGTCAAAACATGCAGATCATCACCCTGGAAAAATGTCACAATAGTTAGAACCAGGTGTCTTTGTCTCCATATTAAATCCACATCATGACTTGGACATAAACGCGGCTCATTTAGTATTAAAGTCCATTCATAGGATCCTACATTTCAGTCTTTTATATGTTCTTCATGCCTTTTCTTTGTTTGTTCTGATGCTCTGAGCTCCACCGTGTTCACCAGCTGCACTCTTTTCTCTGCTGTTTGATGCTGGGCAGGTTGTGTACAGGTGGTACAGTGTTTTTTTTGCTGAAAACAACCTCCTGCTGTGGTTTCAAATGATGCTGTGAGAGTGAAAGAAAACCAAACCAACCAAAGTTTTGTGTTGGATGGATAACGATGAACTGAAACTAACTGTAAAGCTAGAGGCATCATAGAAAAACATATTATATTATATTATATTATATTGTAACTTCCTGTAGCTGCATTGTATATTTTAGCAATCAATACTCAGACAGGAGGAAATTGTGCTTTTGTTGGGGACTATTTTCAGCCACAGTCAATGCGTGTTATGGCAGCAGGATGGTGTGTGTGTGTGTGTGTGTGTGTGGCATCATCCACTATATTCATGTTAATGGGAGAACACGTGTAGAGGTGTGGCTCCTCTGTGTGTTGTGTGGACAGTAATGGATTAAACACTGTCAGGTGGTTGTCAATGGGAGCAAAGCTGAACTTGTTGGTTTTTTTTGTTTTTTTTCCATCATCACTTCTTTCTTTGTGTATTTTAGATTTTAGATTTATTATTATGGACACTAATAAGTGCAGCGTCCTGTTCCTTTAAATGAAACCTCAGTACTGAGTCATGGTGAGGAAACGTGGAGGAGGAGCCACATCAATTATTGAAGAGGCAGAGAGAGACAGACTCACCCCTCCTGCCTCCATCAGGAACAATAAGATGCTGCTGAGGTGAGAGGCAGGGATTCCCTCCCTCCTCCATCCTCCATCCCTCCCTCCATCTTCCTTTTTGTCTCTCCCTCACACACCCAGTGTCAAGAGCAGTGGCAGATGGGTGTGAAGAATGAAGTGTGTGTGTGTGTGTGTGGTTGTGTATTTGGGATGTTGGGGTGACGGACAGGAACAGAGAGTGGAGGGAGAGAGAGAGAGAGAGAGAGAGAGAGAGAGAGGCAGCTTAAGTGGATTAGACCTTATTACCCACCGGGGGACGAGAGAGAAGGACAGAGAGAGAGAGAGAGAAGAGTGTTAAATAGATAAATACAAAGAAAGGATTTCCTCTCCTCCTCCTCCTCCTCCTGCTTTTGTCTCCTCCCTCCTTAAAAGCTTTCGAGTCTTTGGGCAGCTGCAGCCATATGGCCGTGTGTGTGTGTGTCAGTGTGTGTGTGTGTGTGTCAGTGTGTGTGTGTGTAATGAGCATCCGTTTTGACTCTCATCGATCACTAAGACATTTCACAGACATGTATGTGAGTGTGTGTGTTACCAGCTGATTAGTGGTGCTAGCTAATAGACCTTGATGTTATTAACTGCTGCGAGCAGGTGTTTGCCTTTGTGTGTCTGTCTGTGTGTGTGTGTGTGTGTGTGTGTCATACAGACAGAGACAGGAAGCTTTTATCCTGATTGACAGCGCGGCCCAGAGCTGTTAAAAACCACAGATCATTAGACTGTGAAAAAAAATGGAAACAGTAGAATCTAATTTTACTCTCCAAGAAGATTTTTTTAATATAAGCAACAATCTCAGACACTCTGAGCTGCTGTGAAACCTTTAGTCAGAGAACAACAACAACAACAACAACACAGCAGTGTAAAGCCGCAGCTAAAAGTCCTACTGTATACATTGTATTGATTGCACTGTAATTAGATGTAACAGTGTCTCCATGCATAAGCCATTAAAGATGATTGGTGACAGTAATAAAGATGATTGACAGGCTTCACCGCAGAAACGCTCCCACGTTAAAAAAGTTGATGCTTCTTTGTTGTTTTTAAACTTTTATTTCTGAAAACTCCAACCAAAGTGGAGATCTGGGAAATCTCTGGTTCCTGTTTGTGTGCAAACAGAGGAAAACTGAATATTTGTTTTTGTAGAAACCCAGCTGCATGTTTACATGGCCTGAGTGAACTGGTTTATGTATTCACGGTATCGCCATCAATAGGAAACTCTCTATTGAGCCAGTTTTGCTTCTACTCACACCAAAACAACCAAACTAAACCAATCAATGACACAGCAGCATCTACAGCTGTGTCTCCATTCGGTGCAGGCGGCATCCTTCAGCGGGTTGTTCATTAACCAGAAGGTCAGTATAGTATATGTCTGTGAGTCTGACAAAAAATGATAAAAACCAGCACTTTTCTAGTCACTCGGACCATCCAAAGCACTTTGAATGGTCCGAGTGATGAGAAAAGTGCTATGAGTGCAAGTCCATCTACCATTCACCATTTTGAAGCCCAGTTTCGTCACAGCGTCCCAATTCGTAAGGCTCGTCCAAATGCAGCCTTTCGTATCCCAAGATTCTTTGCGTGCTGTTATGACGACTATTAGCTGTAGCTATGTTAGCCCCGCTCTGCTGGGCGTATAGCCTGATGTGAGGAGTGTAAAAAAAGTGGCCATTTTCGAATGCTTGACGTTGGGAAATGCTCCGAAAGCCAGATCATCCCATTTATTAAAGGGATAGTTCAATGGGCAAATTGGCCCATTGCCATAATCCCTATAGTCATAGCAGTAGGTTCATTACCTTTAATTGTCGGTGCAAGCTGTTTTTAGAACGGCAGAGAAGAGCCGTGAGCTGCTCAGAGCTATGCTACGGAGGCTCATGGAATTTCTTGGTTTCCCTCATCAAACTCATCAAAGACACAACCCAACAACTCAGAAACGCTATCGTGGACACGTTGTGAGCTGCACAACCACCACGCTGTGAGATAATAATGGAACGTTACGAGACGGAGCTGTTTTAGACGGAAATTCATGCAAAACCACTGATGCGCGCTGGCGTTCAGGGACAGTTAATCACCAAGCAGACTCCGCATTTACCCTGTATTTACCTCGAAAACAATCAAAGGTAATGAAACGACTGCTATGACTATAGCGATTATGGCAATGGGCCAATTTGCCAAAATGTTGAACTATCCCTTAAACAGCTGTGGCAGCCGTCGGACGTGCCTCCTCCATAGAGCACATGTAGGCTGAGTCCTCTGAAGGATGCAGCTCAGTCCCATCGTGTCTCCGTAGCTGCCTCCACTGCTGGCTTAAGAGTAACAGGATTGTTATACAAAAAGGTCCAAGGAGGATTTTAGTGTAAACTTAACAGGGATTTGTTCCTGAACTGAGCTGGAGATGATTTAAATAAACACCAGTCCTGGTTCTGTTCAGTCTAGAGATCCCTCCCTCCCTCCTCCTCCCTCCTCCAGTTGGCTCCTGCTGCTGCTGCTGCTGCTCCTACAGGGTCATCCTCCCCATACAGTGATGTATGTGACGGGGTCAGTGCCGTGGTCGTCCTTGTCCGTATGTAATTGGTGGAGCCGAGCCCAGACCAGACTCTGGAGGAGTCCACTCTGACCGCGCCGCGCTCAAACTCGTATTTTAAGCGGAAATCTCTGTCACTGAAGTCGGAGGAGTGACGAGGCAGAGTGTACATGCTTCACCTCTGGTTCCCCCCTGGGGGGAGAGGGTGCGTAGGGGGGGGGGGGGGTCTGTGCTGCTGCAACCAATCGGAAGAGCTCCCTTCTTTGTTACCCAGGTGCCCCAGCGGCCCACGCTTGACCAATCGGGGGGGGCCGAGTCAGGTTGTCAACACACAAACGCACACACATGCAGTTAATAGGGCTTCCTTGGAGAGCAGCAGTATGCTTGACCCTGAGTAATTACTCACCACCCCCAGCGCAGTGTGTGTGTCCGTATGTGTGTGTGTGTGTGTGATGGCTCCCCCGCGGGCCGGCTGAGCTGTCAGGCAGCAGATAAGGATCCTGGGAGAGAGTGAGTGGAACCTGTTCACCGTGTTATTGAGCTCTGTTCATCTGTTATTGATCCCCTTTGTCTCTCTGTGTAGAGCAGAACAATCACAGAGGAGGCCGAGTTTTTTCTTTCTTTTTTTTACGTCCTCTCTGTTTTACTGCCGGAGCCATTTTCGTGGTTAATTGATTTGCCGATGGAAAGAAAATGACAAATCAGGTCATCGATTTATCATTTCAGTGCTAAAAGTGAAGCTTTTGCTGCTTTTTTTTTGGTCCCTTGGTTCTGGTTTTTATTGTAAATCAAACCGTTTTTTGTGGAAAAACATCCGCTGTATACACGGATTAATCACTTTAATTGGACAAAATGTTATTGACATGAATTTATCATAACAAAAAAATGGCTTAGGCTTATGTTGCTCGTGTGTTTTCCCTCTGGAGGAGAAAGATGGACGAAGCGAGCGATGATGCTGCCATCTTGGTCCGGAAAACAGCTCATACAACATAAACACACAGTCAGACATCCAGATGTTTGAACCGGACACATGTGCATCGTCTTGTTTTCTGTCCTGGACGGTCGTTTGCATCAGTCAAGTTATAGTTTTCAACCTTTAAATCAATGGATTGAATTGGTTCACATCACTGGAAAGACTGGGCCTCCACATGCAGATTTATTACTCTGAGAAACTTCCCACTTTACTTTCCCTTTAAGTCGGCCGCAGCTAATTCTATTATATCATTTTCAGTGTCCGTTAATCTAATTATTTCCTTGATATAATTGATTAACAATTTGTTCCGTCAAATGTCAGACACTTGAGGCTGATTTGATGACGTCGTACCTCGACACAAACATCCTCTCACAGTCGCACTAGAGGCAAAGACTGGGCCGATGTCCGATGTGCTACACCTAAGAAACTAAAGATCAAACTGTTCATTCACAAAAAAAAACCAAGAAGATCAACTCCTGATGACGTGCACAAACTGCACAACACAGTAAACCAAAGTAATCACAGTGATCAAACGAAAAACAGCAAAGAAAATAGCGGTCAACAAAAAATACGGTGGCCCCCCCAAAAAATTAACAATAACATTTCACCTTAACTAACAGGAAACACAATCCACGACTCCTACAGATACTTTATAACAGTGATTCTTCAAATATGGAGCAAACACTTGTAACAAATCTGTATCTGAGGCTCAGCATTTTACTGTTTAACTATAAATAACTTATTTTTCAGAATGGCTTTGGTGCAGCTCTGCAGTAAACTAGTAATGGAAAATGTCAATAAAACAAACATAAAAATAAAATTGTAATAATGAGCGAGGCACAAACTGACTGAGCAGAAGACGAATGCAAGGACATCATTTTTTAAATTAAACCCAGACGGTTTAAAGGCACAGACATCGGTTTTATCAGCCAACACATGAACTGATACGGATCAAATCATGGCGATTGATCAGTCAGGGCGCAGTTACTGTCATGAGACGAACTCAGGAAACGGCAAAACCTCACGACTCTGCAGCTGGAACCACAAAATGCTCATGAAACTTTGTATTAAAGAAAATCCTTAATTCCTTATTTGAACCAGATCCTCAATAAACAGATTGGTTTGAGCTCGTCGTCGTATTGATCTGGAGATATATGATCCTACATGTTGGTTGGTTTGTTAGTTTTGGTGGATTTGCTGCGCCACGCACCGCCCCGATCTGGAGATATATGATCCTACATGTTGGTTGGTTTGTTAGTTTTGGTGGATTTGCTCCGACCACAGTCAATATTGATGCAGCATCAGCATCCAGTGTGAAGACGAAGATGATTTCCTCCAGTCTGATAACGACGCCCGGAGCAGAGCAGCAGATTCTAATAAACCATCATGACTCAACATTTACTGATATTAAATCACAATATTAACACAAAAAAGGAAAAAAACAACAGATACACAATGAAAGACACTGCACTGACTGCACTTTTATCTGAAATTGTAACACTTTTTAACTTTAAAATGAACCTAAAATACATTAAATCCAACGGTATGAGCAGCAGCCATCTTGGACTGAGCCCGGCGCCATCGTGTGGTTTCAGGTTGTGCGTCCAGTCGTCAGCTCTGTTGATGTTGATGTTGATGTTTGGTTTGTGATTTGCTGTTCTCTCTCTTCACGTCCCAACGCTGGAGCCGTTCATCTGTTCACTGCCGTCAGCAATTAGCCTCTTATCCTGTTCTACACCGTAGTAAAACACTTTATTGGCTGCCTTTGGTAAACAAGGAAACTACTGTGTGTTTACGTGTGTATGTGTGTGTGTGAGTGAGTGGGAAAAAGACAGAGAGGGAGAGAAAACGTGGTCCAGGAGAAACATGTGTTCTCAGTAAAGTGATAAACATATGAACGGTTTTCTTTTCTTGTCTGTAAACTTTTGTGGTAAATTCACCTCAGGTACAGAGATTTTTTTTTTTATTATTTTCTTATAGACGTCACATCATTTAATTTCCTTGAATGTAAGAGAAGAAGAAGCGGTTCCTTCGACCCACCGTCAGTTGTTTTTTTTTTTCCACTTGCGTGTCTCACAAATCCACAGGATTTGGGGGGAATCTGAGTCTGTCTGTTTCCAGTTCATCATAATGCTGTTTTTATTAAGCAGGACATCAATTTCTGAGCTGACAGGTTCAGACAACTTTACTTGTTCCCTGTAGATGGGAAAGAACAATAGAAACTGTCAATAAGAGGGGGAAAACAAATGAGTGTGGCTTGTTTACATTGATACATTTGTCAGTATGGTCTTCTCCTCCGTTAACAGCAGCATAACCAGGCCATTTATTAAAAGAAACATGTTCAAACTCCTGACACAGCTGTAAATCACTCAACATAACGATGCATTTGAAGTTAAATATTGTGAAAAAGAAATTTATATTATCCACCAAAGCTACTTAAACAGCAGAGTGACTTATTATTCATACTGTACATCAAACCAATGGCAAACACTAGGCCAATATCCATACAGTATAAAGGTAGATGTTTGTGTTAAAGCTCCATACAGTATAAAGGTAGATGTCCATGTGTAGTGTGATTATAAAGCAGCTCTAGGTTCTATATTAATACTAAAGGTAGGCTAGAAAGTGATTATAAAGCCTCAGTCCACAGTCCACAGGGAAATGCACACAGCCTGGATTCAGAAACTGAGCCTTAAAACCAGCCGTCAGGACTTCCTGTCACTTTGTGATGTCACAACTAAGCAGTCACCCAAAGCCCCGCCCTCCACCCCAGATCCAAACATCCATCCAACAACTTGCAGGATTTGGTTTCTCTGAGTGTTTTATTCTGAAATCTGCTCTATTTCTATTGGATCACTCAGGAAACAGTCAGCCAATCAGAAGAGAGTCTCAGTGCTTCCTCTCTTCTTATTGGCTGACGCTGAACTGAAGCTCCAGAGAGAAGCTGAAGAGAGGAAGATGAAAAACTACCCTGAGATGTTTTTTTTTTGTTTTTTTTTTTTTAACCACACATGTATCTTCTTGTGGTTCAACACTTCAGATAACACACAGGAAGAGGGTAAAATATATGGGGCCTTTAATGTTTCCTGACATGATAATCGTTGTGTGTCTTTGCGATGATATAATACAGAGCTTAGAAGAGACGGGGGGGAATAAACAAACCTATAAAATACAATTCATGTTACAGGGCTGAAAATCATCACCAGTTGTTATACTGTATGTTGACCCACCATCCCATCCTGGACCAGAACGTTAAAGCTCCCAGCTTTAGCTCCGTCTGAGGACATTCAGTTTGATTTGATAGATTGGTCAATATATTGGCTTACATTGTAGTTTGCAGCGTTAAAGTGTTAAACCAGCCAAATCTTTTCTTTCAATATCAAAGCCCGGCTCTGAGTCTATAAATATACAACAAAGCATTTCCAATTAAAGGACTGACAGGAGAATTGATTACAATGAAAATGTCGGGTTTGTTCTGTGGTGTCGGCGTTTATTTTGATATTTTTGGCTGTAAATGTTTTTGTTATGTTGTTGCTGTCTGGTGTGTGTGTCTATGTGTGTGTGTGACTCAGTGGGCTTTTCACCAGTCACTGAACTCCCAAACAAAGCTGGTACCACTCAAAGGATTGATTCAACTTTATGTCAGAAAATCTTCACTGTGCGATGAATTAAGATTAATATTTTATTCTTTTTTTCTTCTTTTTTTTTTGTACGTCTCGATCCCTTCACTGACGGGTTGGCCGACTCTGTTTTGCAGACGCGTTGACTGACTTGTTTTATTGCGTGTCTGTTTTACTTTGCTGCACATAAACTAGTTGGTGTGTTGTGCTGGTTTACTGACTGTTGGTGTCCTCACTTTAACTTCAGCTCCGACTAAAACCTCGAACCTCTCAGGCATATGAAGATTTAGTATGCTGCGGTTTGGCCTCAGTCACTACTGAGTGTGTATGTGTAAATGTGTGTGCATGCATGTGTGTGTGTGTGTGTGTGTCATAAACTGTTGGAAAACACTCCAGTACAACCACAAGTAGCTCTTTGCAGGAGAGTTGCACTACAGTTGTGTGTCTGTGTGTCTGTGTGTGTATGTAAATGCAGAATTTCATTCATTTTCAAAGTTCTGTTCATAGTTTCCATGTGGACAGAATGAACGCAGCAGCTGGGACTGATTCACAACACTCTTCCTTTTATTCATTCTTCCTCTAAAGTGCTTTTTATGCGCATTCATTTAAATTTTTTTCTTTCGTTTTCTTCATTGTTATCGTCCTCAAGTGTTTCTGCCTCGTCCTGGCATTGTTTTCATCTCTCTCTCTCTGTCTCTTTGAACCAAGCACTAATTAAAGCCCACTTATCCTTTAGAGGAGGATACACACTCACACACACACGCACACACATACGTACGTTCAGGAACATTTGTGTCAGGCTGTAATTGAGCGAACAGAACCTGGCTTACCGAGGAGTATTAATAGAACAGAGAGAACAAGAGTGGAAACATTAATCCTTAATATTCCGGAGTTCGCGGAACAATTATCGTCTGATCTTCGGGGCTTTGCATCCGTGATCTGAGAGTTTAGTCTCGCTGTTCCTCTTCCAATCGGGCGCTTTTATTCACAGAGAACAAAACACGACTGCTGAGACGCAATCTGGACAAAGACACGGCGTGGTCACCTCACCTGCTGGCGGAAGTGCTGGACCGTGTTCAACACAACAACTGTTGAATTTGTGCCGCAGCTACTGTTGTTGGTTGTCGACCAGCCATCCATTGGCTGCACTGCTGCTCATCCATGCAAGGTGTAAGGTCATGGAAGTGAGAGTGGAGGAGGGGCTGAAGCCAATAAAAAGGTCAATACCAACAACCTCACACGCTCAAATTCACACTTATGGACATTTTACAGTTTGCTAATCAACCTACAGTACAGTCTGCTTGTGTTTGGACCAGATAGGGATGCAGAGATCCGGCTTTTTCCGTCCCTATTGCAACACCTATACATTGTTTTAGCTTATAGGCTGATATTTGATACTGATCCAATACCACTGTTGAATTGATAAACTGTATAATCTGCCACGTAGAAAGAGAGTGAAGGCACCAGATTTGAATTTAAAGGGATAGTTCAACATTTTGGTAAATTGCCATAATCCCTTTAGTTTTAAAGAGGCTAATGGGATTTCTTGGTTTCCCTCATCAAACTCATCAAATACACAATCCGACAACTCCAAAATGCTCTGGTGGACAAGTTGTGACCTGCACATTCACCACGCTATGAAGATAATAACATAACGTTACGAGGCAGATTTGTTTAAGAGGGAAATTCATGCAAAACAGCTGATGCGCGTTCCCGTTGGGGGCAGTTTTTCAGCAAGCAGTCTCTGTATTTCCCTCTAAAACAACTCCGTCTGGTGACGTCCTGTTATTATCTCATAGCGTGGTGAATGTGCAGGTCACAACTTGTCCACCAGAGTGTTGTGGAGTTGTTGGATTGTGTATTTTATGAGGGAAACCAAGAAATTGCATTAGCCTCCGCAGCTCATGGCTCTGCTCCGCCGTTCTAAAAATAGCTTGCACCGACAATTAAAGGTAACAAACCTACATGTTGTTGATGTAGCACGCCTTACAGACATAGCACTGAAGTGACTAGATCGGCACCATGGATCAGCCTCATTATCCAATACCTGATCTAACTATTTATTCAACATCTCGGCCTATGTCTGATCTTAATATCGGATCAGTGCATCCCTCGTTTGGACTGTGGGAGGAAGCCGGAAGCTGAACTCATCTGACTCTGATTGATTTTTAAAAACACTAAGTCGTGTAGCGGTCGACTCAACAGCTGCAGGAACGAAAGTGGAGTCTGGACCCGATCTCACTGAGACCTGCTGCAAAACCTCTGAAACGCAAGAAATACCCATAGGTCATTTGTCCCAGATCCATCCCATAGGAGTGTCACCATGGTTACGACAATAAATGTTGCAGTAAAGCTTATGGAACCGTTACACAGCTTGTTTAGCTTTAGGAAAATATTGTGGGTTGAGTTAGAATAAGTACTTCCTTAAGGGTTCGGGGGTCTTTTGTTGTCGACAGCGGCTCGTACAATGACTGTCAGTGTTTTGTTTTTTTAAAGTTGCAGTGCGTTGATCCCTCAGGGCCACCGTAGTTCACAGCTGTTTACTGATGCGGTCTTGGCTCGAGCTTCAGCCATTGTTGTGTTTACAAGATAAAGAGGTTTTTAATACTTCCTGTGGGCGCAGCCACTTCCTCGGGGAAGACCGGAGGGCGGCTGCAGCAGTGACTCGGTATCGGAAAAACACCGCAATATGGATGCTATAGTGTTAGCGTTAGCTCCACCACAGCCCCACCCCACCCTGCTGTCCATCCATCAATGATTCAAACCATTGATTAGCTAGTGAACGCTGAGCCTATTGAACCAAAGATGCTAATTATCTACGTATACAACACTGTTGCAGGGTTTAAGCCGCAGATTAGAAATGTGTTAGCTGTTACAGCGAGCGCGGCGCCTCTAAGTACCAAACTGTCACCAGGCTCTTCACACATACACATACTCACTCACACACACACACACACACACACACACACACACACACACACATTCCATGTCTGACCACTCAGTCTAAGTTTTTCCTCTCTACAGACAGCTGCTGTCTGGAGACTGAAAGCCGATCCAGAGCGAGAGAGGGAGCGAGGCAGAGTGAGGAAGAGAGAGTTTCATTTGATAGCCGAAACACGTGTTCTGTGTTTTAACATTTGGTTCCTCTCCGTCTTTCCTTGAGGAAGGTACCTCCTGCTTCCTCTTGACCTCTGACCACTCTGGGTAATCATGTTCAAGTGCGCGCATGTGTCTCAGCAGGATAGAAAACAAGATGTGTGGATACGTCTGGATGGATATTGCAGGACGGCATGCGATGGCGATGCTCTGTCGTTTTTCTACAATGAAAAAAACCCCAAACAGCATCTTCATTTTCTTTGGCGTCTCTGTTTCTCTGCACGTGTAATTAAATCTACAGGTGACAATAATATCTGCCAGAGAGGAGGAGAGTTTTCATGACTGTTGCACACACGCTTTATGATCTTTACCTCTGGAAACATTGGCCAAACACTGGCTCGCTGGCTGCACACATGGCACATCCATCAAATTAGGTTTTAATATAAAAAGCACCAAAAAAAATTTATGAAGGATCAGTAACATTTATATTTCATACCTTCAAGCCACAGAAAACAGTTCAGCCCTTTGTTATATTAGCAGGACGCTGCAGCCTCTCTCTCTCTCTCTCTCTGTGTGTCCCGCTGCCATTTGTTCCATAAATGCGTGTATGGATATTGGGTTTCTGTCTGGGGTGTGTATCTGCAGTACGGCTGCATCTGCTCGTAAAACTTCATCACTTCATCAGAGGCAATTATTTACTAACGACTGCTGCACTGATCATGTGACACTTAGAGGGAGACGTGCGTGCTCTCGTGGGCTCGGGGGAGGCTGCCGCGCTCCGTCAGACGCTCTCTCTGCCATTAAAGCAGCGTGATGGAGCAGTTGTTGGATTTACCCGACACATGCACCAAATCCCATCAGCACCAGGAGCAGAAGCAGAGAAGCAGTGGAAGATCGTAGACCAGGGAAATAATAATAATAAGGCCTGGATGCAAATTATTTTCAACACCATTGTTTTTGTTTCGGCGTGCACGTTCTGTTCTATTGATTGGCCTTTAAGCGTTTGAATCCAGTCTCTGCTTTACAGTTTCCACTCAGACGGCGATGTCATGTTTTTATTTGAACTAAGGGTGGGGATCTTTGGGTCTCTCACAATTCGATTGTTAGGGTCATGTTCGATTCAGAATCAATTCGCGATTCAAAACGATTCTCAATTTATTTACTTTTTTTTGCAATTTTTAGTTCGTTTTTTTTAACACCAGACCATGTGAAAAAGTAGAATGATGTAACGCTGTGTACGGAAGCCTGTGAGATGAAGGAAACATTAATAAAAATCTATTTTTGAAGATTATGAATCAATAACAATGGCGATTTTTACATGAATCAATTTTTTCTCCCACCCCTAATTTGAACATATTTCATTATGTCTAGTGGTGCGTTTAAGGCTTTGCAGTTTTTGATTGTAGAGTACATTTGCATGCAGCAGCACATTTGTCCGTTGTTAAGCACTAAATTGAATATACGTTAAAGCTACTTTTTGATCAAACAAAACATGTAAATAAATTAGCAATTTAGTCATGATGAACTACAGTATGGAAACGTATCGATTGTCAGCCCTAGACAAACTAATGTAATAGCAGCCCCGCTGACTGTGCTGAGATGCTGACTCCAGCTGATCTGAAGTCAGAGCTCAGTGGGTCTGATCAGGTGATCGCTGAGACTGAAACCGTGTCTCCTCCGCTCTCGACTGCAGAAACCACAGAGTGGAGCTTGTGCAGCGTTGCGGTCTAATTTACACCCCATACCGTACAGAGGCCCAGTGGTTACGACCAATCGCCTTTAAGGGATCGGTCCGCCACCCCATGTTACTGAATAAAGCAGCTCCTGCGGTGTCGTGTCATCATGTAGATGAGTTTGGGTTCATCTGCAGTGTTTTTTTTGTAATTGTTGGGTTTCATAAGGTTTCTGCTTTCACCCCAACACAAGGAGTGAACAATGCACTAACAATATGAACTGAATTGTAATTATATAGACAGATATGAGCTCCTTGATGCTGATATTATCTTTGCTGGTCTCTATACCAAATAAGCGTCTTCCTTAATATCTGGAGAATTGGATTTGTAGACCGAGGGCAGCACAATGCCTCATTTATTCATTTATCATCATCTATTGAGACACATTTTACCTCCATTTAAAAAAA
The DNA here is from genome assembly GCA_030347415.2 of Decapterus maruadsi. NCBI lineage: Eukaryota > Metazoa > Chordata > Actinopteri > Carangiformes > Carangidae > Decapterus > Decapterus maruadsi. The sequence continues at coordinate 24,198,459 of CM064902.1, read as the reverse complement.
GAAATTGCAACTCTTGCAGTTTGTCCATGTTGTAATTTCACTTCATTGTTCAGCCCATTTCTCCTGTTATTCATCTCTATAATTCTCAGATTGCACCATGAACAACTGAACAAAGACTGACAAAGTCCTGCTGCTGCTGCTGCTGAATGATTAAATACAATTAGACAGTTGTGTGAGCAGGAGGAAGGAGTTTCTGTTCACCTCCATCATGAAGGAGGAGGAGGAGGAGGAGGAGAAATCTCAGGGACGGATCCCATGAGAGAGAAAATCAGTTTTTCCACAGTTTGGATGAACTGACCCTTCAAACCAGTGAATCACAACCTCGCCGTTTTTTTTTTTCCTTCCTCCAGTCTGCTTTTCCTCAGACCAGCACCGTTTGATCCCGGAGCTACAATACTAAGGGATTGTACTGCACTTCTTCTGCTGCTGTGTATGTGTGTGTGTGTGTTCCTTAGTGTGTGTGTGTGTTGTGCTGAGTCAGCTCCCTCCAGATGGCATCTCTCCATGTGGTAGGAGTGCAGCACGGATGATGTCATCACCCCCAAACCGAAGCTTTGATCTGATTGGTTTCTGCAGAATGAGTCAGATGGTGCCGATGGACGAGGGAAAAGGGGAAAGAGAGAGTAAGAGAAAGAAGGAGAGAGAGACATGCAGTTTACATGCATATGTTCTTTGCAACAAGCACAGAACAAATAATTCAAGGCCTTTCCTGCGTTTCCTCGGTAGGTGAGAGTATTTTGGTTTCGGTGGCCGTCGGCCAGCCGCGCTAACAGCAGCCTTGAGGCTTTAATAGGAGGAAAAGCTCATTGTTATCACGGTGGAAACAGCAGGGGAAGTCTCAGAGTGAGTCCATTATGCAGAGTATGAGGAGTTAGTAGTTAAACTGGACGAATGGAGGAGACAGACAGACAGACGGAGAGAGAGAGAGAGAGAGAGACAGACAGAGACAGTGACAGCTGTCTCTCTATTAATTGCATCGTATTGTCTCTTTCCAGCAACTCACTCTTTATGAGAAGAAGCTTCCCTATGGAGAATACATCATCTGTGCGAAGCCTGGCAAGCACTTAACTATTACAAGCTCTCTCCCTCTCCTTGTGTGTGTGTGTGTGAGAGAGAGAGAGAGAGAGAGAGAGAGAGAGTGTGTGTCTGAGAGAGTGTGTGCTGGTTGTGAGAGACATAGAGTGAGAGAGCAGTGTGTGGTTTGTGTTGGAGGAGTGATGGATGTGGTTTTCCTCTGCAGGGGAAACTGAAGCTGAGGCCATTAAAGTGTGTGTCTGTGCCTATGTGTGTGTGTCTTTTTCTATGTGTGTGTGTGTGTGTGTGTGTGTGTGTGACAGAGAGAGGGACTCAGATACTGAAGCAGACTGTATTCAGGCTGCAGTGTTGAAGAATATATGAAGGTAATATGTTAAAATAATGAGACAGGAGTGAATTATTCAGGTTCAGTGTGATACTGTGAGTTGAGGTGAAGCAGCACCGATGTTTCACCGACTGTGACACGTCGTGTTGACATTATACATACAGTAGGCTACACTGACGGAGTCTGTGCTGCGGTGGGTCAGTTGTTTTCTGACACTCAGACTGTGTGATGTTCATATGATGATGCTGTGGCTCAACAGCAATCAACAACAGTGAGGAAAGACTTACAAACACAACAGAACAGTGAGTGAACGACAAAGTTACACCATTGGTTCGCTGAGAGTCGAGCGAGTCTTCCCATTGGTTTTAGTTTTTTTAATGAAAAGAAAAGACAGTGACTTGGCACCTTCCTGCAAATAAACAGTTTACCTTAGATCGCTGTTTTTCAACCTTGGGGTTGGGACCCCATGTGGGGTCGCCTCGAATGTTTAGTAATCGATTAAAGAAAGAATTACACCACACACAATCTTAAAGGGCCAACGAGGAGTTTCTATTCGGTTATAAAACAGTCTCACGTTAATGTGGATGAATCTACGCTACCCACACTTGTTAATGGCTCCATTTTCGATCAATATATCGTTTTGTCTCTATCATTATTTTGTTATTATTAGTGGTGGCGGAAATGCTGGTCGAGCCGACCAGCACTTATTGCTTTCGGTTTCGCGGACGCAAATGAGAATAACGGCGATTATAGCGGCGTTATGGTTGGAACTACGACGGTAACTGAACCTCTTTGAACCTCTGACTTTAATCCTTGATGAATGAAAACATGAGTCCGTCTTGCGCCGGTGGAGGAATTCTACGGTGCGCGCGGAGGCAGCGTGAAAACACTTCGCTTCTCCAAACCTCCTCGTTGTCCCTTTAAACAACTGTATTCTATACTTTCACTTTCTTGAATATAAATCGAGTTCAAATAAAATGCAGCATATAAAAATATCCGAGCTGGCGCATCTTGATTGACGTTTACTGCATGTGATCGTGGGGTCACGAGCAAAAAAAGGTTGGTAACCACTGCCGTAGATCTTAGCTTATTTTATTAAAAAGTGGTAATTCAGGCTTGTGTACGGTGGCCCTGTGGGTTCAGTGCACTACAACCTTAGACAACACATGCAAAGACACAAATTGTGTTGTGTTTCTGGGGACACAACAAAGGGACGGACCAGGCTTGGATGTGTTTTCAAAGTTTCTTTGTCTGTAAAAGTTGTGTTTTTTGAAAATAAAGTGAGTTTGTTTTGGTTTATTATGATATCATTATCACGTCATGATTCACATGTTGTTATAAATATGTGCTGTTAGCTTAGCATTTAGCGTGGTTCGTCCCTTTTTTGTGTCCCAGAAACACTTCTGTTGTGCTGCGGGTTTTTGCAGCTCATGTGTTGTCAAACTGATGAAGTTGTTTTGTGAATTTGTTTGTGTTGAGCCCTCAGGGCCACCGTACTTTTACCTTCACCATAGACACAGTGCGAGAGAGAGAGAGACAGGAAAGCTGTTGAGACACTAATGCTAAACAACAGTAGACGGCGCTGCACCAGGTGAGCTACTGGGACGCCCCGAACCTCCGCTACACCCGTCACCAGCGCCGACGCCTCAGGCTTCTCTGCGCCGACTGTTTCGACAGCTGACGAGGCGAGCGTCTCAACTTTCTCTCCATGATCGTTTTACAAGCAAACGTAGCTGAAATCAGAGCAAAAGTCTGAGTCAGACGACGGCGCTGCTGCTGCGGTTATAAAAACCTGGCTCACAGCAGCTCGGAGGTGACAGCTGGTTAACGTGACCAACACAACCGACTGAACCTGAGCAGAGAAACACGGTAATAATCAGAACAGCTTAACTGGGAATTCAGCTGCACTCAAAAAATATACTTAAAGCAAACCGTAGAAGCTGAGATTGGGTCAAACCAGGTAAAATCCTCCATAATGTCGCCCTCAGCTTTCTGCAGAGCGGTTTTGCAACTTCCTGCTGGTTTGTGGCGAGCACACGTTCACCCACCTGTCACTCAAAGAAGCTTTAATAACATTTAAACAGGTGTTGATGTGTAGTGCCATTTCAGCCACTTCCCTTTTGGCCTTATGTGTTTTTTTGAGGGTATGAATGTCCTCGTCTTGTTATTACATGTAAATCAGAAGCTGTTTCTTTGCACACCTGCTCATTTATGAGCTGCTGGACGTCGTTTATCTATCAACTGATAATGCTTAACCTCCCCTTTAACATCTGCTCAGCCATGCACGCACTCATGCATAATATAAGATAGCCTTAAAAAGGTCAGTGCACTATTGTTGTTGCACATAATTAGTAACAACAACAACAACAGCGGCATCAACACTCTCCACCTGTCTGGGATGAAAGAGGTTCACTAACCTCTGGACAGATGTGTGACACTTTGCCCCGAAGTGAGGTGAAGTTTGTTTTTGATGCTTAATTGTAGTCAGTGTTTGACTTCTTTAAACCCAGCAGCTGCTCGTGCTCTGATGTTATAATTAAACGGCTCCTTGTCTTTTAATTAAGGAAACACAACAGAGGGACGGTGCAGCACAGTCTCTCCGGCCTCTGGTATAGGACTGAAGGTCCATGTGTAAATGTTTACAGAAGCAGCTCGTCACCTCATCCTGCTGATCAGGAGAAGAAGAAAACTGATGAAGGACGTGAATGTAAATGTTCAAATACCGTAAATTCTCAAATAAACGCAGAGTTTCCTGTACTGGCTCCAGGTTTGAGCAAATAAAAGCTGAGTCTCAATTAGAAGCCAGGTCTATATTTCTCAATTCTGCAAGTTTTGTGCATGTACAAAGCCTCTCAAAGCCCACTATCGCCTGTTTGAGCAGTTTCTAACCGGCTTCCATCGTGCATTGGACTGGAAAATCAAAACCCGACCCGACCTGCAGGTGTTGAAGCTCGGACCCGATGTAGTTAATTCTCCTCCCATGGTCCTACCAGACGTCATTCATGTTTTCGACTCGAACCCTTGCTGATTAAGCTTGTGAATGCTGCTCTGGATCCGACTCTTTCCTTCTTTTCTTACTCGTTTAAAGGTGTTCAGAAACGGCCGTTTGTCCTGTTTGTCCCGCCTCCTTCCACAAGTTTCCACAAGGAAAACGAATTTGATTGGGCGTTATCGAGCGGGCGGGATATTCAATGTTTTGGGGCTGGACGACGTGTTTTCACTCCCTTGCAACTGCACACTAATAACTCTCTCAAATCTCAGCTCACTACAACTCGAAACCAACCTGTCAAAGCTTCCTGGTTTTTCTCAGACCTTTGATTGACAGATGATGGATCCTGATATCATTGGCTGTGGGAAGAAGTTCAATTTTCTGTTCTGAATACCTTCAAACAGTAAGAACAGAATGATTTGAGAGGATTTTCTGTCTTTTCTGAGCATGAGATTTGCTCAAAATCTCAAAATTGCTCAAAAGCCTGTCCCATAATAGACGCATGTCTCAAATCAAACCCTGCGTGAGCTCCTATTAGAGAATTTACGGTAATCAGATCAATGTAAAGAGAGAGAGAAACACACTCAACAGGTGTGTGAGGCCTCGAGGACACAGCGATTAGTCTCGGTGATAAACAAGATGTAAACACACAGCTGAGGTTGTTTACAGGGAAACTTCACCTCCAGGCTCGGCTCACCTCTTCTTCTCTCTATCTCTCTTTTCTCTGCACTTTGAGGCATAAATGGAGGAAGCAGGAAGCAAAATCCATCATTGATGAACATCCCAGTTACGCTTTGGTCAGGTGAAGAGCACTTCTTGTGAGATTCGAGAGGTTGCCTAGCAACAGAACTCAATTGGTTGTCTCTGTGTGTGTCTGCCGCCTCCTCCTCCTCCTCCACCCAGTTTTTCAGTCTGCACTCGCTCGCTCGTCTCCGTCTGCAAGACTAAAAACATCTGTGTGTGTGGAGGTGAAGGTCAGTGTGTGTTTAACTCGTCTCAGACCTCCACCTGGTGTTTACATCCAGCCTCAGCCGGGAGAACATCAGCCTGAACACGTCCGATCACTGGTATTGATCGTCATACTCGTTATTTACAGGCTGCAGATGTTGGAGCTGGGTTTATAGAAATATGTTAGTTAATGAGGTGGAGCATCGGTCGGTGGACGCCGCCGCCGCCACTGTGTGAGTCCACGTGCTGCAGGTGTGAGACGTCGGGGGAAGAGGTGAAGTTTCCTCCACCTCCACCCGTCGCCTGGACGATCCATCAGCGCTGCAAATGCACTGAGGAGCTTTAATGCTCGTTCTTCCTGAAGACGACACGCTGACGTACGGTCGCACACAGGAGAACTCAGGATTATAACACGGTGTGGTTTATACGCCTCCTGTGACTGTGAAACTCTTCCTTGTGGAAGTTTTTCAGTTTTCCTATTGGACAGAGTCGTTCTCTATGAATACTTCAAGCTGTATGAGCTTAGAAATATGTTTGAATACCACCTCCCATTGTTTGAATAGAAATCCTCTGTGAAACCAAAGGGAAACCATCGACTATTGATGGTGGTCAATAAAGTTTCTTTTGAAGGCTCTAAAGCAGGTTCGTTTAGCAACAATGCTAACGAGACAAAAGAATCTGCTGCCCAGTGTCTAAACTAAAGCCTCTCGTTTAGTCAGTTATGATGGGAAGAAGAAGAGGAGGAGGAGGAGGAAACTCAGCTGTTGCCACAGCAACGCCATCCTGGCCTCCATGTTTTCTGCCCCTTGTTATGTCGCCATGGTGTTCTGTGTGACACGGGGGCAGAGAGGGAGAAAGGCTCTGACGTCGGCTGTTGAGGAGTAGGTGACCGCTCCTCGCTCCTCGCTCCTCCATCTTCACTGCACGACAGACGACGCCCGAAGAAAGTGGTGTCACCTGATGTAAAATGAGTTGTGCTGCTCAAAAATCAGTTTAAAATCAGTGTGTGTGCAACAGCTTGAGAGCTTTAAATGTCAAAATGCTCAGTGCTAATGCTAAAAAATCTCAGTTAAAGGGATAGTTCAACATTTTGGCAAATTGGCCCATAGTCATAGCAGTAGGTTTGTTACCTTTAATTGTCGGTGCAAGCTATTTTTAGAACGGCGGAGCAGAGCCGTGAGCTGCTCAGAGCTACGCTACGGAGGCTCATGGGATTTCTTGGTTTTCCTCTCATCAAACTCATCAAATACACAATCCAACAACTCCACAACGCTCTGGTGGACAAGTTGTGACCTGCACATTCACCATGCTATGAGATAATAACACAACATTACCAGACAGAGTTGTTTTAGAGGGAAATTCAGAGACTGTTGATGAAAAACTGGCCCTGAAGGCAACGCACATCAGTGGTTTTTACATGAATTTACCTTGAAAACAACAAGTGAAAGCAGAAAAATCAACAAAATGCTGTCGTCCTGACCCCTTCGTCCTCTCAGGTCAAACCATGAACTCGACCTTGATTCAGATCTCACACACACACACACACACACCTGCACAGCTTCATCATTGTATCTCACACTGTTGTGACAAAATCTGTCTGAAATCCTCCTCTGTCGGAGCAGCTGGTACCACAAGCGTCTCCAGACGGAAATTTAAAAAAAAACAAAAATAACAGCAGCTACAACTACACTGACTGATGTAAAGTTAAAATATACTTTGTCCTGTGTGATATGATACTTGGATTATCTCAAGATAAACAAAAAATCAAGGCATTTGTCAGATGATTTTTTCTTTTTTCTTTACGCTTTATTTTGTAATTTGACTGATTTGCTTAAAGCCACCAGGGAGGTTTGGCCTCATGAGAAACCTGAAAACTGGGCCAACATGAACACTGAAGAGCGTGAAGCATCGTAAAGGAATAAAATCCTGCTTTTAATGTTTAAAATACGTGTAAAATGATGTTAAAAATCAGTAAATCTGACGCTCAGACGGTCCTGGTGACGTCTCAGCTCCGGACGCTGTCGGAGCTTTTTAATAAGGACTCAAACACGAACGTGGTAATTGATACAAACAGCTGACGCAACCCGAGCCCGGTTTTTAACACATGCTGACGAGGCTGGATGACAAGTGTTTCTTTGATGAGGCGTTCGTGACCCGTGACAGCGGCGTTGTCGTCGTCGATTTGGTAAATGGATGAAGGAGGAAAAAAAAAAAAAAACCCTTCTGAATCTGAAGCTGAGTGGATTTTCAAGGCGTCCGCCGCCGTTAATCCAAGAATAGTGTCACTTTGGATTCTTGTAACGTGTTAAAAGCTAAGCAGCATTAAACATGACGGACCCCAGCAGCCCCCTGTCTCCGTGGTAACAACACATGAGCTCCAGCAGCCGGTTGTCGAGGCAGCTGTTGCTAGGGCGCAGACGGGGGGCTCACCTGTTGCCTCCTAATGACATTTAGACACCCTGCCTCCGTGTGTGTGTGTGTGTGTGTGTGTTACACGTTATGGCCTCAGTCAGTTTAGTTTTGCATAAAGCTGTTGAACTGTGGTTTTTGATCAGACTGCAACACACATACACACACACTTGGCTCCTCTAGGCATTTTTGAATTTGTCCGTCGTTGTCGTTTATTTATTTGTTTGGATCTTTTAGCCCAGTATTCTTCCAAGAGCATAAAAACATTACAGAATACAATACAAACACAATACATTATAACAATAATACAATACAATATAAAACAGACACAAAAACATAGCGTTCTGCACAGTTCAAATACTTCTTAAAGGGATAGTTCAACATTTTGGCAAATGGGCCCATTGCCATAATCCCTATAGTCATAGCAGTAGGTTCGTTACCTTTAATTGTCGGTGCAAGATATTTTTAGAACGGCGGAGCAGAGCCGTGAGCTGCTCAGAGCTACGCTACGGAGGCTCATGGGATTTCTTGTTTCCCTCATCAAACTCATCAAATACACAATCCAACAACTCCACAACGCTCTGGTGGACAAGTTGTGACCTGCACATTCACCACGCTATGAGATAATAACACAACGTTACCACACAGAGTTGTTTTAGAGGGAAATTCAGAGACTGTTTGCTGAAAAACTGCCCCCGACAGGAACGCACATCAGTGGTCCTAAGACTATAGGGATTACGGCAATGGGCCAATTTGCCAAAATGTTGAACTATCCCTTTAAAAATACCACTAATAACTTCACAGCCCGAAAACAAAACATACTTTTACCAGTTACAAGCCTAGTCCTGGGAGAAACGTCATCACTTGTGCTAATTGATGAACATTTCTAGCTATTGATGTACGACCACTTTAGTTTTTTGTATCGCTCTTCAATAGGAGTATCATTTGGACATCTAAGATTAATTCTTGCAGCCTTATTTTGTTGTTTTGTTGTCGTTGTGGTGGTGATGATGTGCGTCTCATGTGAGTCGTGTTTGTTGTGATTTGCTCCGTCTGAGCGTCTCAATGTCACCTCGCTGCGTCGTACGTACGTGAACAGAACTTAAAGCCGGAGGCAGCGTCTGACAGCTTATCTCACTCCCACGGCATTGTGGGTACATTTTCAATGATGCTAGCAGTCCTTCCTGCTCCTGCTACTGTTACTGCTGCTGTAGGGTGTGTGTGTGTCTCTGTGTGTGTGTGTCAGTGTGTTAATGGCTCCTGCAGGAACATGCGTGTTGACCTTTAACATCTACACGTCTGGAAACGTTGAACAGCAGCTACGTGTCTGCGCCGTGTGGGAGGGAGCAGATTGTGACCTTACTGCTGTAGTTTGTCATAAGAATAGACACCGTGGAGATAAAATGGATCTCACGCACACACACACACACACACACACACACACACACACACATAACGGTGCAGGCAGTGACATCACTTCCTGACGGTGTGTGTGTGTGTGTGTGTGTGTGTGTGTGTGTGACCTTGCTCTAAAGGAAGAAGCTGCACATGCCAGAGCAGCTACACTCATGGCTGAACGTTCATGTTTTTTTCATGTGGTAGTGTGGGAATAAATGTTTCTGTAATGTGTGTGTGTCTGCGTGTGTGTGTGTGTGCGTGCGTAGCTGACACTGGGTGACAGGGGAAGTGTTCACTGTGGACAGGTTGACAGTCCGTCACAGCCTGACACATTCAGATAGACGAGTATTCACACTCACCTTCACATCCGCAGGCAATTTTAGACACACACACACACACACACACATATGGAAGATCATGCCATGTTTGTCCATATGTATGAAGCCGTGGTGTCAGGCTCCAGTGGTCAAACCTAGAGGCCCTTTCTGTGTGTGAGGCGACATTATTGTGACATCACTCACTCATTTTAGTGACGTTGTGTTATTTATTATTTTACTCATTTCTTATTTTATCACCATGACAACACTGTTGCACGACAATTACAAGCGTTTAGGTTAGGAAGGAGAAGGACGAGGAAGGAGAAGAAGGAAGAAGGAGAAGGACTAGGAAGGAGAAGAAGGAAGAAGAAGGACAAGGAAGGAGAAGGAGAAGAAGGATGAAGAAGAAGAAGGAAGGAGAAGAAGAAGGACAAAGAAGGAGAAGAAGGACAAGGAAGGAGAAGGAGAAGAAGGATGAAGAAGAAGAAGGACAAGGAAGGAGAAGGACAAGGAAGGAGAAGAAGGATGAAGAAGGAGAAGAAGGATGAAGAAGAAGAAGAAGAAGAAGGACAAGGAAGGAGAAGAAGGATGAGGAAGGAGAAGAAGGACGAGGAAGAAAAAGAAGAAGGACAAGGAAGGAGAAGGAGAAGAAGAAGAAGAAGAAGAAGAAGAAGAAGGACAAGGAAGGAGAAGACAGATGAGGAAGAAGAACAGCAAGAAGGAGAAGGATGATGAAGGAGAAGAAGAAGAAGGACAAGGAAGGAAGGAGAAGAAGAAGGATGAGGAAGAAGAAGCAGAAGGATGAGGAAGGAGAACAAGAAGCAGAACAGCAACAACGGTGCTTTCCATTCAAGAACAGGACAGAGAAGTGACATAAACATAAACAACATAAGTCCCAAAAACATCCTTTAATAAAGACAATAAGTCGAGATAAAACCAAACTCACAGTGGAATAAATTAAAATCAGGAGCAGTCCAGTCTCTTATTGTCTGTTCCAGGCCGCTGGTGCATAAAAAAACACACAAAAAAAAGCTGCAGCTCTAAACGTTTTACAGTTTTCACATTCCTGCGTCTGAGTGGGTTTGACTTTAGAGTTTATAGTTAATAGTTGAACTGATGTGTGATAATAAAAATAGTTGGTGTGGATCAAACCCTGAGAACAAGTCAGAACCTCCTGGACAGCCATCATTACTTCTGTAAGTCACAGCCGATGTCGTCGTCGCCGTCGTCGTTATGGTGGTGGTGGTGGTGGCTGTTGTCGCCGGGGAGTTCAGAGGTAGCCATAGCAACCGGTAGGATACATGCATCAAACCAATTGGGTATGCTGCTGATCTAAGACGCACACACACACAGAAACACACACAGAAACACACACACACAAGAGCTTCACGGGAACAAAACATTAGAGCAACGCGGCTCGAGCAAATGAAAAAAACATGAACAGACTTCTGAAGACTTCTGTGTGTGTGTGTTTGCCTGTGTGTGTGTGTGTATGTGTGTGCGCGCGCATGTGTGTGTTTGTGTGTGCGGCTGGGTTTAGTTTGGTCACAGTGGTTTTTGTGTAGCTTTACTCCTTTGAAACACTGTAAGGCACTAACTCAGTGATATATCACAGAGACAGAGCGTGCGTGTGTGCGTCAGGGTGTGTTTCAGTGTGTGTGTGTGCGTCAGTGTGTGTTTCAGCGTGTGTGTGTGTGTGTGTGGTGCTGCAGTACTTTCCTTTACATCCTCTCTCTGATGTTGCTCCTCTTGACTTTTCGGGGCTCATTCGACCTCACACACGTTTTTTTTTCATGCTGCACTTTGTTCGTCTTTAAATCTTCAGTCGTCGTTAGAATCAAACTCGACAGCTGTGAGTAGTTGTGTGTAGTTGCCCCCCCCCCCCCTCCCCCGACCCCCACCGACCTCCACCCCCTGTTACTGTTGAACCTAACTGGTCTGTATTGATACAACAGAGCTGATTAGTTGCTTGCAGATCCAGAGCAGCTCACGGTGCAGCGGTGAGAACGGCTCAGGTTGTAAAATCAGAAGCAGGATGATGTTTAGTTATAATTCACCACTTCCTTCATTATACAGTCATTTAACCACATCATGGTGAATCTGAGTCCACTGCTTCTCGGTGAAACATGTCAAACTTTAGGGTTTAAAAGTTCTATTTCCAGGAATAGAGTAAATAATTTGATGATATAGCAAAATTATGAATACATAACAAGATTAATTCAAATTTTTTTTAATCTAAATTTCATCACGTATCAGTTCATTCAACAGCAACAGCAAATTAAGTTTGATATACACAATCTGGCAACTTAGATAGACAATTATGAGGATTATTTATTGTCATAATAGTCATAATTGTGCTAATTACAGGAGCTCCTCAGGGAAGACTACAAAACTTTTAAGGGTTAAATGATATATTTGATTGAGAACATTTTATTTAATGAGATTTGAAGAAGAGTTAAAGGGGAACTAATACTCTTTCCTGCTGTTTTGCTACTGGCCATGTGCATTTGTTTTCAACAAAGCTGGCAAGAAATCAATCCATGGAGCGGTGGATAACGTTATTTATCATATACACGTTACGACGTGTATATTTGTCTATTGTGTAGTCTTATCTGTCATAAACAAGAGGTTGCGGGTTACGAGGCGTGTTTGTGTGAGACGCCGGGTCGGAGGCTCTGATCTTACTGCCATTTATTAAACCATCGCAGTTACTCTGAAGCTGGAGCCTCCCCTCTGATCATTTACTGCCATTTATTAAACCTACCGAGCCAATCAGTCCCTGATTCATGCTGTGATTGCAGTTTACTCTGAAGCTTGCTCTTGTTCAAGTTCTGTAAAGGTTTAGAAAATGGAGCATAGGTGAGCCCAGTCCAAGTGATGTTTTCCCCTGATTAATAGTCAATCACATCGTAGTTTATCGGTAGACGGCCGATTTTGTTCTTCCACCTGAAAAGAATTAAATGCATTTCGTTTGCTCTCTGGTTCCTGTTGTTAGTTAATCTTTTGTTCTTCCACATGAAAAGTGACAGATTGAGTTGTTTTTAGTCGTTTGCACTCTGGCCTGTTGTTGAACCATGTTTTGGTTGTAAAGGTGCAGTCTGACGTGGTTTCTGTTGTTTTTATTGACTTCTATAACAGTTTTACCAGTTTTTTTAAAAGTTTCTTTGTGTCTTTATTTGTTCCACTTCCATTTGCTTCATGTTGTTTTAGTGCAGCTAACTCCTTTTTTATTATTTCCATCTCATTTAATTTCTCTCCTCATCTCTCTTCTTACTGTGGTTCCTCCCGGTCTCGCTCTCTGTCGCCACGGATCTTATGTGTTTCTATTTTTTTTATGTAAAAACACAGATGCTGCTGTATAAAGAAAGGAATTATTATTATTATTATCATGACCCCCATGAATCACCTCTGGTTTAGGTTCAGGCAGAAACAATCTTCGGCTGTAAAGTCGTGTTTATTGGAGCCAGGCAGCCGCAAATCTGTTTTTTTGTGGTCAAAGATTTAAATTTAATCCCAATGTTCTTAACGACAGTATTTTATGAATATAATCATCAGTGGGATAACGAGACCCCCCCCCTCTCAGGTCAGTTTCCTCTCTGTGACTCCGAGGTTCAACTGAATTCATGACTTTCCTCCTTCGCAGCATGTGAATGAGGCCGGACACAGAGAGGGAGGCGTTTCGTGGCCGTCACTCATTCACGGTTATTAGAAGTTTATTCACCATGGGGGTTTTTTTTGTTTTGTTTTTTATGCTAACAAGCTGACGAGCTGCGCTGGCTGTTTGCTCTCTTCGCTTAGCAACGCTCTCAGTCTGAGAACCTGGAGAACTCAGCAGATCCATTTCTGTCTGATGCCGGCTGCTGTCGGCTTTTTCCATTTCCTCAGTTTCTCTTGTGTTTGTGCCTTTTTTCTTTTTGCTGCATGAGGACGAGACAGCTAAAGCATGACGAAGTCAATTCAAACACAGGAAGCTGCCAACAAGGAGATGAAGCTGCGACAGTTACAAGTTATGATACTGTATCTGTTGTTCTGAGATTTCAGACCGACATCGCTGTGCAGCTTGGTTTATACTGTAGGTCTGGTATTAGATACACCTGCTCATGCACCTCATTCATGCACATATCTAAAAGGCCAATCATGTGGCAGCTCAGTGCATTAAGTCATGTAGACGTGGTCGATGTGATCGTTGACTGAGGTTCAAACTGAGCATCAGAACAGGGAAGAACGGCGATTCTAAAAGTGACTTTGAACGCAGCATGCTTGTTTGGTGACAGAGGACGAACAGCTGGAGTGACTCTGCACTGGATTCACCGTCAGCTGACTTTAGCTTTACTCGGATAAGAATTCATTGTCAAGTATGATTAATTTTAATCTCATTTTGATGTATTACAGTGATGCACATGTAAGTGAAAGTGCATTGAAGGGGAACTATGCAAGTCTGGTCTGGTCGCTTTTCCACTGTGTTGGTAATGCTCCTCTCAGCCATGTGCATTTGTTTACAACAAAGCCTGTCAGAAATCAATACATGGAGTGGTGGATAACGTTACATAACATATAGGATGTTATGACGATGTGTGTGTTTGTGTAGTTTTAACCGTCATAAACAAAATATTACAGAGCACGTTTGTGTCGCGGTGTGCAGAGACGAGAGCTGGGACACCGGGGCGGCGACCGAGTACCTACACTGATGCTGCACGGTTGGTTTTCAGCAGAGAGCCTCCATTCTCACTCGTAACAAGTCACAAGTGATGTAGTTAACTATCACAGCTATCACAGTTCATCTGGAGCTTTTAATTCAGGTAAAAATATAGCATAGCCATGGGATAAATCCTGCTTAGTTCCTCTTTACCTGAAGCATTTACGTGTGGTCATCCAAACATCCATTTCTATCTCCAGTAACTTTGTTGTTGACTTTGTCCTTCACCTTCATGACCACAGAGCACATTGTGAGCAGTAGTAAGCTGGTGGGATGGCACTTACTGTATGTCACGACTGTCAGGTTTTGGGCAAAACACATGACAACAACCACTTCTTATGTAACAATAACAAACAACAACATTTAATGGATTTATGGTGTAAAGATCCTGAGGATCCGTGGGTCCCAGGTTCTTTAGTCTGTTTCTCTTTGTAAATGATCACAGTCAGTCAGACAACAGCTGTCTGAACATCTGACTGACTGAGTCTAAAAACAACCTTCATCCTGTTAATACTATACTGAAGCTGCTGGAACCTCTGGATCTACTGTTCCAGCCTCCACACGCTCATTATACGTCTGATAACTGCTGCTGGAATTAAATCCCTCTCTCTCTCTCTGTATGGAGACTTCACCACACACACACACACACACACACACACACACACACACACACACACACACACACACACACACACACACACACACACACACACACACACACACACACACAAATACACACACATACACATACACACGAATGTCAAGTCCATTCAGTGGCCTCATGTCATTTAGTCTGGTGTGTTTAACAGCCATATGCTGCTGTAATCACCGCTGTATCGCTACTGTACAAACACACACTGTATGTGTTTATGTGGTGAACATCTCTGATGAGGAAAACTTCTGCTGGATCAAAAGTTTGTGTGTGTGTGTGTGTGCGTGAGAGAGAGGGAGGGAGATGGATGCAGAGAGAGCGAAGACAAAGACAAGAAGAAAACATGCTCGACATTTATTTTAATACTTAAAAAGCTACATATTAAAGCTTTAATTCATGAGTGGACACTTTTTAGACCTCATCGTCGTCGTTGCGCTGATTAAATCAGAGATGAAAGGAAGCTCAACATGTTCCTTCTTTTGGTCCAATCTCCTGTGGGAGCGCACCCAGCCAAAGTGTTTATTTTATTTACTTGATGAAAAAGCCGCCGTCGCCACCACCACCGCTGCCGCTGCTGCCGCCGCCGCCTTTGTCGTCTCACAATCACCAGGAGAAGAAATGAAAGGAGCTGCTTTGTGTTCATGTGGATGTCGGAGCGGCGGCGCTGACGTCCCGTCTCTCATGCAAATGTGATGAGAGTGAAGAAGAAGAAGAAGAAGAAGAAGAAGAGAGGAGTTGATCTGCTGAATGTGAACACCTGCCTCTTACATTTCCATCACATCCTCGCTGAAGGCGCAGACGCCCTCCTTCTAATAGGCAGCATCCACAGCCGCCGCCGCAGCTTCTTTAAAGGACGGATTACTACGATAGGCCGGTTTCACACCTCAGAATTACACACTTTTCCTTCATCTCTTCGTTTCTCAGCAGTTCACGCACAGAGCTGAGGCTTCGTGGTGACGGCTTCATTAGAGCCTTTCTTCACCCATGTGATCCAATCAGAGTCGGTGGGATTAAGGATGAGAGTGAGACAGTCATGTTTATGACCCGGAGAAGGAAAATTAAGGCAAAAGAAAAAAAAAACTGTGGATGAATCTGAAACAGATTTTTACTGGTTGTTGCAACTTGTTCATCAGCACATTTCTTTGATCAGCATTAAAAATTTAAATGAACCAGCACCTCGGGACTGATATGAGTTTTAACCACTGACTGGTTACAGGGAAATAACAACCTCATCTCAATATTAACAGGCTTCTTTGACCGCCCTCAGTCCTCAGTGTCCACTTTTAAAAACAATGTTTTATTATGGTTATCAAAGCTCCATAGGCTACAGTATAAAGGTAGATGTTTGTGTTAAAGCTCCTTCAAAATAAAGGTAGATGTTTGTGTTAAAGCTCCATACAGTATAAAGGTAGATGTTTGTGTTAAAGCTCCATACAGTATAAAGGTAGATGTTTGTGTTAAAGCTCCATACAGTATAAAGGTAGATGTTTGTGTTAAAGCTCCTTCAAAATAAAGGTAGATGTTTGTGTTAAAGCTCCATACAGTATAAAGGTAGATGTTTGTGTTAAAGCTCCATACAGTATAAAGGTAGATGTCCATGTGTAGTGTGATTATAAAGCAGCTCTAGGTTCTATATTAATACTGTGAAAGTATCAAAGCCTCAGTCCACAGAGAAATGCACACAGCCTGGATTCAGAAACTCAGCCTTAAAACCAGCCGTCAGGACTTCCTGTCACTTTGTGATGTCACAACAAAGCAGTCACCCAAAGCCCCGCCCACCTGGACCTACACCATCCAACAACTTGCAGGATATGGAGTATATGGATATGAGTGTTTTTTTCTGAAATCTGCTCTGTTTTATTACTAGAGATGAAATTTAAAACTAAGAAAGAAAAATGTGTACACATTTAATTGATTCATATCAACAACAAACCAAATCCAAACCTGGTCATGCTTTTCTCACTGTCATCCCACCAAGACAAAGTCAGTCATGTCTGAATTAACTTTATCTGTAACATCAACAAACTTTACTGTTGCTGAAAGAAAACACCCCAGGGAGTGGTTTCAAAATAAAATCCCACTGCAGCTTTAACTCTGACACACATTTTTTTATGAAGCACATTCAAGAAGTGATGAGTTAATATCAACAGCAGCTGTCAGCGTTATTTTATAGCGGTAAATGAGCAGAGCAGAGCATCATGGGGGCTCCTGCTGCTCTGAGTGATGGACGGCTGCTGGACGCCGATAAGTATAAAAAAAACAACAACCCAAAATTCAGGTTGAATAAATGGTTGTAATTATTCTATTGTAAAAAAAAACTTACAATGCACCAACAATTAAAAATGATTTGCAGACAGTGTTTCAAAAAATAAAGATCCTAATGGAGCCTGTGCATCCCGACTCTGACTGTGTATAGATTTTTTCTAAAGCAGGAAACACACTGTTATATAACAATGATTTGACCGTGACAAGTGGATTGTCCCAGTGTGGAGAGTCAGCAGCGCTTAGAGAGAGACAGACAGGCGAGGTCAGCACGGAAACCATAAGCTTGTAGTTTGCAGGATTTGAGCAGTCGAAGCTTTCAGCACCTGGCTGAGCTGCTGTTTGATTCAATTACACGTTTCCATTCTTCTTCTTCTTCTTCTTCTGCAGTTTGATCCTGGGTTTGGAAACAGATGACAATGGGACGACTGTCAGACAACATAATAATAATAACACATACAGATCTTTGAATAAATAATTTTCTCTCCATCCTCCACCTTATTGGGCAAAGATGATTCCTACTTCAGCTTTAGGTTGTATTCATGTTTATGTTTAAAATCAAAGTAAGAGTTGAAAGGGAAATGAATGTAATGTCAATACAGTGTCCTCCTAAGTAGGAAAAACAAGTCCCTGTGAGTGTGAGTCTGTGTGTGTATGTGTGTGTGTTGTAGGCTTTTGTTTCGACGGTTTAAACCATTTGCATAATCCTCTTTATCACTCGTTCCTCTTTTCCTGGAGAGAAGCGACAGTTACAGGGACAGAAAAGGAAGAATGTGAGATTATATTAATTACACAACAGCGGGTTTAATACAGTTTAACAACTGAAATGTGAAGAATTTGTGTCAACAGGATGTTATGGTTGAGTTATTATTCTGGTATCAAAACCTTTTCCCCCATAATTAAAGCTCAATTGGTTGGATTAACCCAAGAAATAACATATCTACACACATGAGTATCTGAGGGTAGATGGGGACATCGGGTTATGATATGATACAATGTGATACAATACAATAAGATACGATACAATGTGATACAATGTGATACAATACGATAAGATACAATACAATGTGATATAATACAATAAGATACAATACAATCTGATACAATACGATCAGATTCGATACAACGTGATACAGTACAATAAGATACGATACAATGTGATACAATATGATAAGATACGATACAATGTGATACAATATGATAAGATACGATACAATGTGATACAATACGATAAGATACGATACAATGTGATACAATATGATAAGATACGATACAATATGGTACAATATGATAAGATACGATACAATGTGATACAATACAATAAGATACGATACAATGTGATACAATATGATAAGATACGATACAATGTGATACAATGTGATACAATGTGATACAATGTGATACAATACAATAAGATACGATACTGTGTGATACAATACAATAAGATACAATACAATAAGATACGATACAATGTGATACAATAAGATACGATAAGATACAATACAATGTGATACAATACGATAAGATACGATACAATGTGATACAATGTGATACAATACGATAAGATATGATACAATGTGATATAATACAATAAGATACGATACAATGTTATATAATATGATAAGATACAATACAATAAGATACGATATGATAAGATACGATACAATATGATACGATACGATACGATAAGATAAGATACAATACAATGTGATACAATATGATAAGATACGATACAATGTGATACAGTACAGTAAGATACAATGTGATACAATAAGATACGATACAATGTGATACAATACAATAAGATATGACAAGATACAATGCAATGTTATACAATATGATAAGATACAATACAATATGATAAGATACGATACAATAAGATACAGTTTTCAGATCTTACTGTAGCTCAAGTCACTATAGAAACAATGTGAAATTACAACAAGCAATCTCTGGGTGGAGTAAATAAACTGTAGTTAACAGTATGTAAAATAGTAAAGGCTGAGGTGATGAAGATGTGGTGAAGACTGAACCACCTGCTCCATGAAACCACATCATCAGGTTCTGTGTCTTTCCATGGTTGCACACGGGAATCGAACCTGTGTCACCACATAACCTCGTCGTGACTAACTCTGACTCACCATCCGTCACTTTCCTGTCAGAGACGAACTGAAAATCGTTGAAAAATGTGTGTGAGTGAGTGTTTGTCCTGATGAGACTGACGGTTTCCTGTGTGTGTGTTGAAATGACAAAAACGGTTTCCTCTGTGCAGCAAACGGACAAATGATTCTCACACTCACACACACACACACACACCCGCCCATCCCATCACACACACAGACGCAGACTCTCTCTGTGTTCTCTTTGTTTTCAAGGGAACAAACTGTTTTTCTATGCAAATACTTAATATTAATATTTTAATATAAAACCAAAGTTCAGATTCTGTATCAGTTTCTACACTGAACTTTTCCTCGTCTGTGGTTGATGGTGACGTTTGTGTGTGTGCGTGTGTGTGTGTGTGCATGTGTGCAATGCTGGATTGTTTCCTGTGATGATGATGAAGTGTTGGAGCTCCATCCAGTGACTTTACCACTTTACCACTTAAAGGGATAGTTCAACATTTTTGGCAAATTGGCTCATTGCCATTATCCCTATAGTCATAGCAGTAGGTTCGTTACCTTTAATTGTCGGTGCAAGCTATTTTTAGAACGGCGGAGCAGAACCATGAGCTGCTCAGAGCTACGCTACAGAGATGTAATGGAAAATTAATGGGATTTCCCTCAAGTTGTGCAGGTCACAACTTGTCCACCAGAGCGTTTTGGAGTTGTTTGATTGTGTATTTGCATAAGCAGCAGCTCGCAGCTCTGCTCCACCGTTCTAAAAATAGCTTGCACCGACAATTAAAGGTAACAAACCTACTGCTATGACTACAGCGGTCATGGCAATGTGCCAATTTCCCAAATTGTTGAACTATCCCTTTAACCCATGCACTATTTTATGATAATGTACCTCAGTTTGCATCAGAGTGACATCTGAAGGAAGCAGCTGCGATCTGAAGGGATTTTCATTTTCAATCATAAGCAGAATATTTTATTTATGCCCAGAGGGAAAGATGATAAAGAGATGATTAAATAAAGATGTATAAATAAATACACATACTCAATATAAATAGGACATAAGCATCTGAAAAAATATATTATTGTTATATATTTGAGAAAATTTGAATATATAAATGCAAATACGAGTTTTAAGTGTGAGAATACCTCAATAGACAAGTTATGGAAATGTAGAAAACTCTCAGCTTGGGCAGATCTTTGGTTGACTGGTTGGTTGTCTGTGTCTGTTGTGTTCCAGCTGTGAGGCCAGGAAACATCTTCATCATCAGTGTTTGTCACGTTGTAGGAAACTAATAAAAGTGCAGATAAACAGAAGAGGGCCGCGACCGAGTGTTTTGACTTTAAAGCTTCAGCCAGATTTAAAACAGAGGAAAAAGAGAACAAAATTCCACCCAACATGAAAGCAGCAAGTCATATTTGTTTTAAATGTGTTTTTCATTTTTGACACATTGTGCTTGGAAAACACAGCTCAGTGTGTGTGTGGTTGTGTGTCTGTGTGCGTGTGCATGAAGCAATAGGCTACTTGACACTTTATTGTAGCTTCACTAACAGGAGCTGGAGGCAGCGCAGATGTGACTGCAGGAGGTTGAATAAAATATAACATCCAATTGGAAGAGAGAAACAATGGTGTAACATGTTTAACTTGCGTGTTCCTGATGTTTTGACGTTGGATTCCAGATGTGCGTGGTTTTCATTCTTCTCTTAAAACGAGTCGAATGTTTGTGTGAATCCATCAGGTCGTCAGGTCAAAGTGGCTGCTCAGTGCTGAGTCTTGATTGCAGATGGATTTGGGAGATTTGTGCTGCAGAGTTAAAGCCACTTGGAGTTTTTTTGTGTGGATTTGATCATTGATTGATTGATTGATTGATTGATTGATTGATTGATTGATTGATTGATTGATTGATTGATTGATTGATTGATTGATTGATTGATTGATTGATTGATTGATTGTCCCTGACGGAGTATCAGAGGCAGCCTGCTGGTTTGGTTTACATGCATGTGAAGTGATGTGATTTGTGGCTGAAGGAGGATTTAAATCATTCACATGGATCCGTCTCTGTGCTGCAGGTTAAACCAGTTCGTCAGGCTCAGATCAATACATTCAAACTGTTACACAAGCAAACATAAAACCGATCAATTAGATGATTTTAACCTTGAGAGACACTGATAATTGTAGATAATTAGATCGTGTCTCATGAATGACATTGTTCAAAATTTTTTACATAAACACAGCCTTTTTTTTGGCAATAATCCCTCAAATATGAATGTAACAAACATATATTGTAGACTCAACATTTTACTGTTTGACAAGAAGTAACTTTTATTATTTAAAAAGTCAGTCAGCGTCAGTGCAGCTGTCTAAATATTGATCCACTGGCTGAACTGACACGATGATGTCACTCATTTCCTCCCTATAGAAGCATCAAAGTCTTTTGAAAAAAGTCTTTTTTTTTCAGTCGTCATCATCATCATCATCATCAGACATATTTGATCGGTTGATGAAAGGATCACAGTTTTATACCTGAGCACCTCTAAATATTCAAAACGCCCCTTCGTCCTTAAAACCAGGTCTCTGTTTGTTGTTGTGTTTTTTTTAAGATATTATTATTATTATTTAAAACGTAACGTCGTCGACTTGTAAAAATGAAGGAACAGATTCGATCAGAGCTTCGTCTCCTCCTCGTCTTTCGCTCTCGCTCTGTGGCCTGAGATAGATTTTGCCGACTTAGCGTTCTCACTGTGGAATGTTCTTGGAATGTGTGTGTGTGTGTGTGTGTATCGCATGCGCACGCACACACACACACACACACACACACAGACACACCCGCAGCAGGACATGGACATTTGGGCTTGTTCTCTACTGAGAGAGGGAGAGAGAGGTGAGCGGGTAGAGAGAGCACAGGCAGCGATGGGAGAGAGAGAGATTTCATAACGTGACAGACGGATGACCAGATGAGCTGAAAGAGGAGGAGGAGGGAGGGGAGGAGGGGGGAAGGAGGAGGAAGAGGAGGAGGAAGGAGGAAGAAGGAGGAAGGGAGGGGGAGGAGAAGAAAGGAGGAGGAAGAGGAGGAGAAGGAAGGACGAGTTTGAGGAGGAGAAGGAAGGAGGAGGAAGAGGAAGAAGGAGGAGGCGAGGGGGAGGAAAATAAAGGAGGAGGAGGAGTAGTAGGAGGAGAAGAAGGGAGGAAGAGGAAAAGGAAGGAGGAAGAGGAGGAGAACAAGGAAGGAGGAGTAGGAGGATGAGGAGAAGGAAGGAGGAAGAGGAGAAGAAAGGAGGAAGAGGAGGAGGGAGGAGGAGGAGAAGAGGAGAAGGAGGAGGAGGAGGGAGGAAGAGGAGAAGAGCAGGGGACTGAAATGATACAGATGCAAATCTCAGAGGGAAGTGGATGAACTGACTTTCACCACGTAGTGTAAACACGGGAGCGAGTGAACGCCAACAACAATGTTTCTGCCTGTTGAAGACAAAGAGCAGGATGACTCTGTCAGAGCTGCGTGCGTGTGCGCGTGTGTGCGTGTGTGCGTGTGTGTGTGTTCTCTCGCTCAGGAATGTTGATCTGATAATGGGATTAATGCTAAAAGCTCTGCGCTCCACTCCGCTGTGGCTGACCCGCTGTTCCTCTGTTGCTCCTCAGGGTCGTTCAGGACCGAAGGCGTCAAGGCCTCAGACGTCCTGCCTGTGCTCAAGGAGAAAGTGGCCTTCGTGTCAGGTGAGTTTAAAGCCGAGGTCATCATGACATCATCACGTCTGGACCGGCGTCTGGACCCTCAGTCCCACCAGAGTTCACCAGTTCAACATGTTACGAGACAAATCTGAAACTTTGCACTTCTGTGATTTTCAGTTATGCAAAGTTTGTGCGCACAGAAAAGACTAAGATTAAGATTCAACACGGAGAGGAAATTCAAATTCACACAGCAGCAGGAGTAGAAATAATAAAAAGGAAAAGAGACTGAATATATTAAGATAGCAAATGTACGACAAAATAATAAACATATAAGAAACAATAAGATGAGATGAGACA
This sequence comes from Decapterus maruadsi, assembly GCA_030347415.2. Classification (NCBI taxonomy): domain Eukaryota; kingdom Metazoa; phylum Chordata; class Actinopteri; order Carangiformes; family Carangidae; genus Decapterus; species Decapterus maruadsi. The sequence continues at coordinate 24,175,296 of CM064902.1, read as the reverse complement.
AGATACATGATATAATATAATGATCTGAGCTCTACATGTGTTGCATTAAACATAAATATCCAGTTATTGTTTATGGTGTGCAGCAGTCCTTCATTAGAAAAACTACAAACATGGCAGGACATTCATACACTCTATTGCCCATAAAGTAATAATCTTGTTTTCAGATACATTCTTCATTTTTTTGTTAAATTCCTATTATAAACGTTAATTGTGGTTTAATTTTTACAGTGATATGTTTGGAAGGGATTGATCAATAAAGTTTTGAGAATATATAAAGTACATTGTTATCTGTCGGGCAGGAAAAAATCACATTGTCACAATCATTTCATGACAAGAGGTAAAAGAAAATATTATATTCCTACTTTATGTGCAACAATAACTTTTCAGTTGCTCTGTATATATTATCTCTTTTTCTAACATATGAACTGACTTATGGGCTTATGGGAAATAGTGTTCGTTGGAGGCAGTTATAAATACTTGGTAGTTTATCAACAAACTACCTAACTAACATGACCTCACACTGATGCATTATTTATTTATTTATTTATTATTAAACATATTGTTTTGATTAATATTTCTACCACTTGCTGAGACATCCGAGTTCATCAGTGCTGCAGACTGCTTTTGTTTCCCAGAGTCATGGTGGTGCAGGCTTGTGGAACAAAATCATCATCAGCAGTGTGACTGGAGTGTTTTGATTTGTTGCAGAGCTGATTGCATCTTTATTAACTCGGCTGCATTAAATTTTGCTTTTCGACGTTATTTATCGTCGTATTATTCCAAAGCCTCGACTCCAATGCTGAGGTGCATTAACCCTCCTCGGCGGCTGACTGATTGTGACAGGGTCTGAGCGCCGGTGTTTGGTGAACTGCAGCTATTTTTAGCCTCGGGATGTTTTGTTAATAAGCCTCAGATCTCTATAGTTGTCAGCGCCGCTCCCTCCTAAATGGTCTGGGGACCCTTCAGTCAAAGTCAAGGTCAGCGGCCTCGTCCAAGACGGAGAGGAGAGAGGAGAGGAGAGAGGGAGAGTGTGCATACAGATGGAGGAGGAGGAGGAGGAGGAGGAGGAGCCGCTCTCCCTCTGGTGTGGTCAGATCAACTTGAAGCTGAGGACACTGGATATGACAGTGGACTTCAGGCTGAGACACATCCCTCCCTATTCCCTTGTCCCACTCAGTCGGCCACTGAAAACCTCCAGGACTAGGGATGTCACGATTATACAGTAGATTTTCTTGGTACGATTATTGTCAGAGAAATAATCATGGTATTACGATCGTCAATTACAAAACGTCACAATTATTATGCATTAATAAATTTCACAACACTATAAATCTGTAAAATCAAATATAGTCAAAATATAGTTACTAATCTCTTAATATAGGACCAGTTATTAATCCACTGGGGTAAGTGTTTGAAATATTTAAGTCATTAATTGTCATCTATACCAACTGTTTAAAGGGATAGTTCACCCAAAAATTCAAATTTCATCTCATTATCTACTCACCCTCATGTCGACTAAGGGCTGTGAGAATTTTCAGAGTCCTCCGTTCCTTCTCTGCAGTATTTGTTACATGGTGGTGAATTACCACTTTTCTTCATGTGGACCCAAAAAACTCAGATAAAATGGAACCGTAACTCAGAGAGGACTCTGAAAATTCTCACAGCTCTTAGTCGACATGAGGGTGAGGAGATAATGAGTGAAATTTGAATTTTGGGTGAACTATCCCTTTAAGTTTATTTTTATCTCTTTTTCACAATACAAATTACGCACTAACATTTAAATTTCTACTAATTCAGTGTTCTTTTAGATAAATGGACCAGTATCTGTGCATTTACCTTTACTTTGGTGCACATATGGTTCCAACATAATCTATTTCAGAAAGTGACGGTATTTAGGAATCTTTACGATCAATTAATTGCAGCGTTTAATACCATGATTAATTGTGAAAACCAGTAATCGTGACATCCCTATCCACGGCTGCAGAACAGATCAGTGACGCTGACGGCCCGGGAGCTGCTCACCTCCTGAGTCAGGAAACAGGCAGGGAAAATCATCACAGGAACTTTTAACACCCTGAACATGACTTATGTGAACTTCTCCCCCATGAGCCGAGCCGAGCGGCGCTGCTGCTGCACATCAGCGTGCGCCAAAACAAGCAGGCGAACGCACACACACACACACACACACACGCAGACACACACACACACACACATACAGGCTGGTGGTGATCACACTCAGCCATGTGATGCGTTTAGGATCTGAACAAACAAGATGTGACACCACATTAGAACACTCTGGTGTTAATCGACCAGAAATGCTCAACACGGTCCCAGAAAATTAATGAAAGTCTGAACGCTGAGAAAGTGAAGCACAGGCTGCAAAAATAATATACAGAAATGGAAAGTACCTACAGTACAGTATGTGCTTTTATTTTGAAATTGTCTGCTCTGCAGAGACACCAGAGCTGAAACAGACTCGGGGAAATTGCCATAATTAGTTAATCGAGTAACTAATAAATGAGTTTATTCACAGTTATTTAATAGTGATTATTAGATATTGCTAAATCCATAATGTTATAAGGCTAAATCTTAATATTCATGCTACCTTTTATAAAATAGCTGAGGCAATCAATAACAGAACAACTATTTAACTGTTTATTTATCTTTTAGGTCTTTTTTGTTGCTTTTTTGCTCTAATTTGATAGTAAACTAATCATTTGTGGGTTTGGTGGAGAGATAATAAAGGATATTTTTGACTTCTTTAAGATTTATTGTGAAAGTAACTCGAATATTTCCAACAGAAATGCAAAAAAACCTAGTTCCTAATTGATTAATCACATGTTTTCAGAAGCACTTGTGATGCTAAACATAAGTTTGTAACACTTTACATAGCTTTGTCTTAGCTGTACATAATAAACGAGCCGATATTAAACAGTGGTAATCAGATAAATGTGGTAACTCAATTATTTGTTATCAACTCCTCTCAATAAAACTGTAGGTGTAATTTCTGAAAGGAAAACTCTACAGTAATAAACTCTTAAAAATGACATTATGTTTAATTGTAACTACATTATAGTGTAAATTAATATCTTCATGTATTAAACTCTAAGATTTAAGGGTGTTTGCTTTTGAGCTCTGGTTCCTTCTCTCTGTGTTAAAGTGAAAAGGAGAAAGAGAGCATGTAAAAGTCCGAGTCACAACAACAATCAGTCATCAAGATTCCTCCTCAGATTACAGCAGCACACTTCCTCTCAAATCACACACTCAAGTGCACACACACACGCACGCACACACTCGGTCCGATTTTCCACGTCTGAGTAGCAGTTTCATAAACAGTGTGATTTGTGTTTCTTACATTAATCTAACCAAAACATCTCCACACACATAATTTATCACGGCAACCAGGGAGGGAGGCAAGAGAGTTTGTGTTTGAGAGGCGGTTGAAAGTGTGTGGAGCCGCAGACAGAGCTGTGATGGGACCGGTGTGTTACTGATACGCAGATATTAAAGCTATTAGAGCGGAGTAATGTGCAGATGAACAGCGATAGCAGCTCTCTGCTCCTAATGAAGAGCGGTGGTTCCAGCTGCTCTAATAATCCCGTAATGGTCACTTCATTGATTTCCTGTCCCGAGTTCTGTTCCTGTTTTAATGCTACAAGATTCAATTATACTGTATATGTAGCATCTGTTACCACTACCACCACTACTACTAATACTACTAATACTCTGCTGCTACTGCTGGTACTTCTATTAGGCTACTACTGCAACTACCTACCAGCACCACCAGGCTTATAGAGGAACTAAACCCCTAAACCACTTTTTTCTGCTGAAAACAAATATATCTGGGTATGAAGTAGTGTTGTCGGTTGATTCTGGTCCAACTTTTGACATTTTAGTCAAAATATTTCAATTTGGTGTATTTTGTAGTAAAAATGACAGAGTTACTGCCCTCTATGGGTTGAAACACGGCTATTACAATCAAATTTTTCTATTGGCTGAGATGGTGGTCGCTGACGTTTTGGTGGTCGCTTTCATCACTGTCCACCAGCTCCCTGACCAATCAACACTGGCTGCTGCCTGATGCTAACGGCTGCTAGGCACTCTAGCTGCTCTAGCTGCTCTAACAGCTGCCTGGATGGGACTTGTTAGCGGCCGCGGAGGAGGTGACTGGCGTATTGATAGTAGATTCACTGTGTCACGGCTCCGGCGTCCTCTCCTAGTAGTGTCCACGCTACTAGTGCTGTTAGAGTAGCTCGTTAGTAGCTTGTTAGCGCTATAGCAGAAGTGTGGGGAGATCGGAGAGTGCTCCAGCTGCTGGTGCTGTGCAGAAGAAGAGCCATGGGAAAATGGGGCACAGGTTTTGTGATTTTGGCTAAAAACTTCACAATCACAATTTAAAGACCACAGAGAATGTTTTAAAGGATAACTTTCGTTTTTTACAACCTGGCAAATACGATCATTTACTCACCCTGACAAGTTTGGTGTCATTTGGAGTCGTTTTGACGAAATTAGCCCCAATCGAGTGGTGCGTAACGTTATATCCGTATAATGCGAGAACACCGGGCACCCAATGCAGCCTCTAAATAACACATTATCCGCCGCAAAACTCGTTCATTTCGCCAATATTTTGTGATGATACACTAGTGTTATTCCCCTCCGAGCCCGTGGTGGCATGTTAGCAACATCCTGCTCCTCTAGGTTGACCTACTAACCTCTGACCTGGATGATGTCATCTCCGACGGCGGCGCGGCGCGGCTAACTTGCTATCACTAATGCCAAGGGGGTAGATCGGACCACAGGCAGGCGGAGCTCACAGTCGGCCATATTGAAACAGGCAACTTGCCTCTGACTCTGGCTGCAGTTACAGCAGTAGATGGTGATCCATCATCTTCACTAAAAAAACGATTCATAACTCTGTGGAAAAATGAATCAGTATGGAGCTATTACTTCAACTATTTGCATAATGTCACTAGAATGTTACCTTTACAAAAAAAAGTACATGATTAAAATTATCCGTGATTTTGAGTGTGCTGCATCATAACTGCATAGACGTTCATAAAAAATCAAACCATTTTGAAATCGGACAAAAACTGAGCAAGTTCTGGTCATTCTAGCAGAACATGCACCATAGGCTTATAATGCTCTGAGGGAGAGAGTTGCCTGTTCCAAGATGGCCGCCGTTCTGACTACGTTGTGTCATTGGGCAGCAGCGGTGGGTGAGTCATCTAGTTTTTATATATATCTATGACTAATGCTATGGTCCGTTTCTGCATGTTTCTGACTTGTCAGAACAAAATGAGCAGCTGGATGAAGTTCAACTTCCATAGGCTTCCTCTCCACAGCCGGGATCCTCACTACAGCTCTGGCTAGTTGAGCTAAAAAGGACCCAAATGCCGAAGCGGAATGATTATTATCAGAACGAGCCGGTGTTACAAATCAACTGGTTTTCACGTTAACTGGCGACCTTTGTTTACAAATGGTGGGCCGCTGCCAGATGCTCCGATCACGGAGAGAAAATGTAGGTGACCTCGCGAATGCCTGAATGAATGAATCTGCTGATCTCTCGCTCCACCTCATTAATCCTAGCATGATGCTTCATGTTGTGCATTACAAGTGTGGGACCCGAAATGCTGGACACAATATTATGCCTACATTCTCAAATAAAAAATAAAAAATAAAAACTCTCGACACGGGAGAAGAGTCGGCCACCAGCTGGAAAATGTCTGCCTTCGTACTTAACCACTACACTACACGCTTACGGGTGACATGCTTGCCACAAGATCATACGACGACTGTTGAGACGTGTATAGCCACAGCTGTCAACACAATAATACCACGGGCCAAATTAACTTGTGACCACTGTTATTTCAGTGACGCCGCTGTAGCGACAGGGCGCAAGCTTGCATTGAAAAACATTTTACGATGAGTAGACCAAGTCTGGTGAAGATGGTCGAGGAACTTGTCACAAGATCATAGCCTACTGTTGAGATAAAAATGATGTGGCTGTAACTCTGAGAATAAGTTGACGGAGGCAGAGATATTCTTCAAGCATGTTTATTCGAGACGAGCACTCACTCAAATAGGGGAATTAACGTCCAGCTTCCCCAGATAGCCTACATGACATACATTTATACATTAAAAAAAAACAACACATCATGGGACTTGAACCAAGTACATCAGCATCAGCAAAATCTTCATGTCAGAGTGGTTGACCATTACACTATACAAGACACAATCTGTAGGTGTCACAAAGTCATAGATTGATTGTTAAAATACAAAATGTGTGTATACTCATGACTGTCAAAACAGCCACCACGGGCCAAATTAACTTGTGACCACTGTTATGTGCACAAGCACCAAATCACATCTTTCATGCTGTGGGGCATTTAAATGATGCCATGTGAAGCCCTTTGAGACAAACTGTTTGTGAAAAACGGGCTGTACAAATAAAAATTGCCCTCCCTTGCATTACAATTGTGGGATTGGAAATACTGGACAACATATTATGTAAACATTTTAAAAAAAAACCAGACTTGGTCTACTCATCGTAAAATGTTTTTCAATGCAAGCTTGCGCCCTGTCGCTACAGCGGCGTCACTGAAATAACAGTGGTCACAAGTTAATTTGGCCCGTGGTATTATTGTGTTGACAGCTGTGGCTATACACGTCTCAACAGTCGTCGTATGATCTTGTGGCAAGCATGTCACCCGTAAGCGTGTAGTGTAGTGGTTTACGCAGGCAGACATTTTTTGTTCAATCCCGTGTCGAGAGTTTTTATTTTTTATTTTTTATTTGAGAATGTAGGCATAATATTGTGTCCAGCATTTCGGGTCCCACACTTGTAATGCACAACATGAAGCATCATGCTAGGATTAATGAGGTGGAGCGAGAGATCAGCAGATTCATTCATTCAGGCATTCGCGAGGTCACCTACATTTTCTCTCCGTGATCGGAGCATCTGGCAGCGGCCCACCATTTGTAAACAAAGGTCGCCAGTTAACGTGAAAACCAGTTGATTTGTAACACCGGGCACCGGTCGGAGATTTATTTATTTATTTATTTATTTATTTTGCACCGGTCGGAGATGACATCATCTAGATCAGAGGTTAGTAGGTCAGCCTGGAGGAGCCGGATGTTGATAACATGCCACCACGGGCTCGGAGGGGAATAACACTAGTGTATCATCACAAAATATTGGCGAAATGAACAAATTTTGCGGCGGATAATGTGTTATTTAGAGGCTGCATTGGGTGCCCCTAATGCTCCCATTACGGATAAAGATTGGGGCTAATTTCGTCAAAACGACTCCAAATGACACCAAACTTGTCAGGGTGAGTATATTTGATGCTAGAAATAAGGTCCAGGTTGTAAAAAACGAAAGTTATCTTTTAAAATCACCAAAAAGGGTCACGGGAGGGGGGTCTTAGTTTAAACATCAAACTCATCACAGTGTATGTTTGCATGTGTGAGCGCAGGTGGACGAGATAAACGAGGAGGACCGATCCTGACGTTTCCTGCCAGGAGCAACCACGACAGAATAAAACAGGAAGACCTGAGGAGGCTGGTGACCTACCTGTCCACTGTTCCCAGGTAGCTACACATACACACACACACACACACACACACACATGCACATTAAAGTGGGACGTTGTTAAGTTTTTCGTATTCATCTTCAGAGTTAGGCTTTAGGACGACGGTGAATCTGAAGTGATTGTGACAGATACTTGAAAAAAGGGGAGTTGAGGGTGGAGTGCCTGTGGAGTGGCTCAGCGCTGTCCACACGGTGAAATCAAACGCTCCTTTCTTCCCCATCGCAGCAACAGATGGAGAGCAGCGTTTGATTTGCATCAGCATGAAAGCGGCAGTGTTTTGCAGCAGACAGCAGCAAGTCTGTCACACTTTAGCTTCCATTTATTCTCGCGGCCCCTCGACACAGTCTGAGGACGTTACCTCACTTTAACACAGATTCTCTTCTATAATCGTGTTTTTAAAGGGAAATGTCAACATTTTTTTCCGTGTCTTGCCTCACTCCTGAGTCCATGACCAGCAGATAGACACCATCCTTTCCACTGTGCATACAGTAACAAGGGAGATAGAGCCGTATCGCCTGTAATTAGCTTAGCTCAAACACTGGAAGTGTATGGTAGTGTTAGCCTGCCTCCTACCTGAGCTGAAATCAGCAGTCAGAAGCTGATTTCATTTTAGCTCTAAACTCTGTAAATATATCACTTTATCGACATTTCAAACATGTTTAGGCGAGAAAGTAGCCGTTTAGATCAGCATTGTGTCGTTAATTTGTCTAAATACCAGCTGTTTACAATTTTGTTCGGAGGAATTCGGCGCTACTCAAGCTAGCCGTTGTGACCAACGCACTTCTGGTTACTTTCACAAAATAAAACGTTTCCCTTTACATACAGAAAACTGTGACGATAGAAATTGTGCTTTTACTTTGAAACAGGAAGCTAACCTACCCTCGATGTAGCTTGAACCAAAATAAACCGTCTTTGCTCGAACCCTTCGTTTTGACCGATCTCGTCCCGTTACCGGCGTTTGACCGCTCAAGATGCCTTACCGGAGAGTTTTGTCAGCTCTGAGACGAAGATCGGTCTGTTTAGAGTTGCTGAAGAGTCTCTGATGACTTTAGGTGGAGGCAGGCTAACACTACCCATACACTTCCAGTGTTTGAGCTAAGCTAATTACAGGCGATACGGCTCTATCTCCCTTGTTACTGCACGCACAGTCAAAAAGATGGTGTCTATCTGCTGGTCATGGACTCGGGAGTGAGGCAAGACACAAAAAGAAAAAAAATGTTGGCATATCCCTTTAAGTGACGTAATCAGTGGTCGCATCAAAGCAAGTCCTTTCTTTTTGTTTTGTTTTGTTTGTTCAAAAAAAAACTGTTTTAAAAACTCCTTGGCGATGCATTCAAGGACATTCTCGCATCATGGATCGATAGCAATCTGCTAAAAAGGCATTGCACTGATAAGATGTATTATTTGAAAGAAATCAAAACAAAAAACCATTGAATGTGAAATAATGTATAAATTAAAGAGTGTCCTTGAACGCAACATGAGGTTTGTGGTGTAGTCTGTGACTGATGTGCATGTTAACACCCTTTTTACCTGACTGATTACAAAAACAATGTCATTGAACCAGACTCGCCCACAAAAAAAAAAAAACATCTTATCATTCAGTCGCCATCAGCCCCGCTCTGCTTCCTCCTCCTAATCGAGCTGCTGTTTCCATGGAGACGAGAAGAGTTTGTGCTTTCCCCGAGGCAGATCATAATGGATGTGCTGTAGTTTAATTTATATTAATAGAGGCTGCATGAGAGTGTTTGTGGAGGTGAGGTAATTTCAGTTTTTACCCCCAATCAGCAGCAGCAGCTGGATTTAGGGCCCATTACACTCAAGCATGCACAGCTGGTCGCATATTGCTTCTGGTCAGCAGCAAATATCTGTTTACAAGTGTTGTTTTCATTCAGTTCCTCTTCTTTCTTCACTTTATTTGTATGTTTTTGTTTGCTAAATAACCATCTGGAGTGGACTCTGATTTCTTAATATCTTATTTCTTCATGAACGCGTCTGAAAACATCTGAAAAAATATGTGTTTTTAATGTTTTAATTTTGATGATCTGTGCCGGCATGTGAGCACAATTACAGTATTATTACCCCGACTGAATTAATTTGATGAAGTGATGTGAATAATGTGAGACATCTGCTCGAGCATTTAAGGAAGACTTCTTCTACGTCGTGGTACACTTTGCTTTTATTCGCCGTCTTGCCAAGAGATGAGAAAATTGATGGAGCACTTTATATCGCACTCGCCAGGAAGTAGCACATGACGACCTACACTATGATAAATCTGTAAAATGATATTTATACTTTTAATTTTTTAACAGAATAGATTAACAAATTAGATATCCCATGCAGAACTGTATAGGCCGAACTATCTATCTGCAAAAGATGAAATTCCCAGGCTCATGGTTTTGTCAGGGAGACAGACAGACGTTGTGAGGTCAAGGCTCATTAGTCCAACACAGATCATTAATCAACTTCTATTAAGGTGTGTGTGTGTGTGTGACGCGGATATTAAAACCTGACTTTGTGACCTTAATAATGTTTGGAGAGTTTAAAAAAAAGAAGATCCCCTCACTCACTAGAGTTGTTTATGAGCTGCTCAGCGATGGAGGATGGCACCGTGAGTGGTCTGTAGCTGTGACGGTTAAAAGGTTCCCTTATAAATGCCAAAGCAGTTTTATTTTTAAGTCTGCATGGTGATTCATATGCCCCCCCCCCCTCCTATCCTCTCCCCTCCTGCAGGTTCTTCTGTAATTACTGCGGCTATATTACTCACCAACACAGGGGAAAACTGGGAAACTGAATTCCAGCTGGAGGAGAGAGGGAGAAAAGAGCATCACGTTCTCACTTAGCTCCGAGCGAACCATTTTAATCTTTTAATTAGACAAACAAGGCATAACTGAACTTCTGCGTTTTGATGGTTTGGTTTGATTTAATTCGGGCTACTTTTTTTCATGTTCTGCACCTCTCTGCTGTCTGTCTGTCTCTCCCGCCAGCGAGGACGTATGTAAACGTGGTTTTACCGTCATCATCGACATGCGCGGGTCAAAGTGGGAGCTGATCAAGCCTCTGCTCAAGACGCTGCAGGAGTTTTTCCCGGCTGAGATCTGTGTGGCGCTCATCATCAAACCAGACAACTTCTGGCAGAAACAGAAAACAAACTTTGGCAGTGCAAAGTTCTCCTTCGAGGTCAGTGGGCTGGGTTTTCTCTTGGTCTTCTCTGTGATGAAATGATTGTGTGTTAAAGTATGAGGTAAACTTACTTGTAAGTCACACAGGATGGTCTTTAGAGTTTATATCTTTTGATTGCTGCAAATGAATTAAAATGCTAATGCCTAAATGCTAAAAACCAAAGGTGGGATTTTAAAATCATCTCTTATAACACTTTTAGACTCATTTTTGAACATTAAATTGTTGGTCCACATTAGCTAATGGCTAAATTGTGGTGGTGAAAAGGTTACCTAACTGTTGGATTTTGGAAATAAGTAAGATGTATCTCCATAATGTGCAGGTAGAACCATTTGGTGATCCAGCAAAAAGTAGATTAGCATGATCCAGCATGCTAATCAACTTTTTTGATTTGATTGTTTAAGTGTTGTTTTATTTAAGTGTCATGCACAATTTTAACAGTACATGTAAGGCTTGTGTGTCAAAGAAGAAAAAACAGACAATTCAATGAATCTAGCCAGGACATGAATCTCCTTAAAAACCATCACAACAGTTCTACTAATCGACTAATATGCAGGTAGAACCATTTGTTTCAACTGTAGTTCATCTTTCAGTTTGGCAGGTAAAACTATTTGGTTCATTCATGCTAACAGTTTACTTTAGGAGGTGAAACTAGTTGGCTCGTGTTATATTAACTAAGACTTGAGTTTGTTATTAAAACAGTTTGGTTCATACACAGATTATGTGAGGGGAGACTGTTCTGCACTGGGACAGGTGTGCTTTTCATTTAGGAAAACACAGTTCATTTAAAAAGGGTTGACCCAAGGTGTTAATCATGGGGTAAAAACATGTAACTTTAAGCCTCTTTTACTGAATTAAAGCAGAAGTCAGCAGAATGTTTTTGTTAATATAAGTCCTAAATAGTCCTATTTTCCGTCAGCAATCACTTACATAGAGTGTTTGGGCCGAAACACGAGTCTCTCAGTCACTCTGCTCTGCTGTAAACTGAGGAGAAAACTTTCCTTGTGGGATACAAGTGTTATCCAATGAGGAGAGAGAACGGCATGAAGGGCTGTGTGTGCAGCCAAGGGATGCGCGTGAATGTGGTGACGTAGGGACGAGGACGAATAGATGCATGACGAGGGCGGGGGCTGCTACCTCATGGTGCGTTCAAGGAAACCCGTAACTCGTGTTTTTCCTTCCTGTGAAGTCATACCAGTTCAATCTGGTACAAGTTCATGGGTCGGAAGTTACGAGTCGCCGTTATAGTGACTTTCACAGGCAACAGGACGGTAAAAACATGAGTTACGGGTTACCTGGAACGCTACAAAGTCATAAGTCGTGACTTGAAGCTGTAACTTACAGTTTCAAAAGCCTGTCTGGAACGCAGCATTAGCCGAAACGACCGGATCGCTGACTGATGCTTTAACTTAGTCCCTAACTTCTTTTGATGGTCTGTTTGTGCGCACCAGACCAGCATGGTGTCGGTCGAAGGTCTGTCCAAACTGGTGGATCCCTCCCAGCTGACGGACGACTTCGAGGGCTCCTTGGACTACAACCACGAGGAGTGGATGGAGCTGAGAGTCTCTCTGGAGGAGTTCATGTCCAACGCTGTGCACCTCCTGTCCAGACTGGAGGACCTGCAGGTGGGAGATGGACGGATGAATATTCAGATGTATTGCTAATAAAGGAGCGGATCATTTAAACAGGAATGGAGTCATGCAGTATAATATAATAAACCTGTACCGTGTGTTGTAGGAGCTTCTGTCAAAGAAGGAGTTTCCTGCAGACGTGGAGGGATCTCGACGGTTGATAGAGGAGCACACGCAGCTGAAGAAAAAGGTGAGAGAGGCTGATACATAATGCAGAAACATCTAAAGAAATAAATAAGTGGTTTCGTTTCCATTCTCTGGCCTGAGGGTTAGTCAGTGGATATCTGTGTTGGACATTGCAGACGGAGCTGGAGTCATGTCAAGGCATTGAAGTGAGCTGTTATTATACTTTCTCTTTTGTAGGTGCTGAAGGCTCCAGTGGAGGAGTTGGACCGAGAAGGCCAGAGGTTGCTGCAGTGTATCCGATCTAGTGATGGCTTTTCAGGGAGGAATTGCATCTCCGGCTCTGCCGACTTTCAGAGCCTGGTTCCCAAGGTAATTCACTCCACGCTGGGAGTATAACTGGCTCATAAGATGCCGTATTTCCAATCCACACTGAGAAAATCATATTGTATCTGCAGCGCAGCAGGGAGAGAGGGCTTCCAGTCTTGCCCTGGGAGGAAAACCCCCCCAAAAAAGCAGAAATCCTGACTGTAAAAATATACAGGGATTTCATCACATCGCATAAACACTTGCACAATTAACAAATAGTATTAGATATTCATGCTAAAACAGAGCAGAAACTACAGTTTCATAAATCGTCTGTACTGAACTCAGACCTGTCAGACATCAGGACTGATAAAATACTCACAGACACTTTCATACACACAGAGCTTGTTTGACTGTTTCTCTTTCACTGAGCATCAACATCAAAAGCAGATTTATTTATTTTTATGAATGAAGACAACACGATCAAAACTAGAACAGTCGTTTTGACCAATTATGGAGATGGATCTTAGTGATTTCGTTAAGTGATGCTCCTAACGAAATGCAGCACATTTCATCATTACAACCTGGGAACACTAAAAATATGCCCCACTGTAAGTGGCGATTAAATGCATAGTTTGATGTTTTTCCTCACCGAGCCGCGGCCCACAGCTCACAGTGCGGCTAATGAGAAGAGCTCGCTGCATGTTAGCTCATTAACTGAGGCGCTCTGCAGGGAAGGCTGTGTGAGAACACTGTGAGTTTCCTTGCACATGTTGTACACAGGCTGTACGTTACGGAGGGTTGCATTTATATTATTATTTAAGGCCCTAAAAATAGACGTAGAAGTTCAATACTTACACAAGGCCTCGCACCGAATCGAAGCTTTAGTGTTGCTTGGGATAAAAGCAGCTGCCAAATGAGTGAATGTAAAATAAACACTAGATGTTGGATTAAGGGACCATTAGACAAGCTGCCCAACCATGAACTGCGGCATGTTTTTCCTGCTTATTTTTAAAGAAAGCAATCAGATCTCAAGTCTGTGTAACTAGTTGAACTCCAAATGGCTAAGACGCTATAAGAAACATAATCCATTTTTCAACAAATCTAATTCCCAAGTCGTGCTTTCTGCCAGGTGGCCAGTCTGCTGGATAAACTCCACTCCACCAGACAGCATCTCCACCAAATGTGGCACGTCAGGAAGCTGAAGCTGGACCAGTGTTTTCAGCTCCGACTCTTCGAACAGGACGCAGAGAAGGTGAGTCACACCTGAGGCTGATGTCACCAAATGAGAAGAACTCTTCATTGTGCTCTATTGTGGTCTAGTTTTTTTTATTTCTTGCTTTTAATTGTATGTTTAAAGGGATAGTTCAACATTTTGGCAAATTGGCCCATTGCCATAATCCCTATAGTATTAGGAGTAGGTTCATTACCTTTAATTGCTGGTGCAAGCTATTTTTAGAACGGTGGAGCAGAGCCGTGAGCTGCTCAGAGCTACGCTACGGAGGCTAATGGGATGGTATTGAGGTAAATTCATACAAAACCACTGATGAACATTATGAGACAGAGTTGTTTTAGAGGTAAATGCAGAGACCGCTTGCTCAAAAACTGCCCTCGACGGGAACATGCATGCATGCATGCAAACAACTCTGTCTCATAACGTTCTGTTATTATCTCATAGCGTGGTGAATGTGCAGGTCACAACTTGTCCACCAGAGCGTTTTGGAGTTGCTGGATTGTGTATTTGATGAATTTGATGAGGGAAACAAGAAATCCCATGACCCTCCGTAGCGTAGCTCTGAGCAGCTCGCGGCTCTGCTCCGCCGTTCTAAAAATAGCTTGCACTGAGAATTAAAGGTAATGAACCTACTGCTATGACTGTCGGGATTATGGCAACGGGCCAATTTTCCAAAATGTTGAACTATCCCTTTAATGTTTACAATTTTTCCTATTCTGGGTTGTATTTTAATTTTTAAAACATACTGTTAAATGTTATGTAAAGCACATGATATGGAACGTGCCTTGCCTTACAAGAGGAAATGCAAGTGTAGTAACTGTGCTGTGTGTTGTGAAAGTAGTTTGAGATGTGATAAATCAAGAAGTTGATCGGGAATAAGGAGCCTTTAATGGCAGGAAGTAAAAATATAGATTAAAATCAAGTAAATCAACTCAGTTCTTGCATGTTGCTGCACGGTTGGATCTGTCCTCCAAGAGGCTTTTACTCTGAAAGAGCCTCGTGTATAAAGTGGACAGGGGGAAGTGTAGAGTTAGTCATCGCGAGCACTGAAAGCTGTGCTAAATATTTGCTTTTGGTGTCATCACCTGGCTGTGGGGGTGGAATTTAAAAATAGCCATTTAGAGGCAAAAGGGCCAAAGAACATAACATTTGTCAACACAGATCATCACATTTGACTCAATATAATATGATCCTTCGTTTGAAATTAAAGGGCAGAGACACACCCGGTGTTTCCTATCCATTAAGTTTTCTTTCCTCCAGGTCGGTTTCACACAGATTTCTATCATCTGCTCTTTATACCGTCTGTGTCGCTGTGTGGAAACTTCGTAGCAGTCTGAATAAATGATCCTTTAGCATTCACCTAAACAGAGGAACGCAGTCAGCGGTCAGATCCAGTGGAAAATCGTCCAGCATTGCTTCACTTCCATCAGCTAAGTGATTAGCTGTGGTCGTGAGCGCATGTTTGGATTCCATTCATCATTAACATACCAGCGTGTTTACAACAACACGTACAACTATTCCAGTAGTTTCATTTAGAAAAGCCTATATATGGAAAGATCACTCTCTGATCTGAAGGGATCAGTTAACGTAACATGGAAAAATTCAGGAAAAATACCAACATTCATCACAGTGATCATTACTGTGGATTACCAACATCTGCACATGTAATAAAAAAACAATTCTGGCAACACTTTAGTTTTTTGTTTTGTTTTTTATTAGCACATGAAAAAATGAAAATAAAACTGCATATTAAAGAGTAGAACAACAACAACAAGAGCTTGTCAAGTTGTCCTCCTAAAGATAAACATTCAACATAAAAAAAATAGGATTTACAGTAATGTGAAGACAGAGAGGGAGAGAGAAATGTTGTGTGGTGATGTGAAGAAAACAGGTGGTTTATGCATTGCTCAGCTGGGCCAATAGAAAATGAATTATTTGGGGGTGATGTGAAGAAAACAGGTGGTTTATGCATTGCTCAGCTGGGCCAATAGAAAATGAATTATTTGTTTCTCAAATGAATTTATGCTTGTGCAGTTTCTAAGGTGGTAGCCCTAATGCATTGCAAAAGTGTGGACCTCTAAATCTAATTGAAAACTGAAGGAAATTGAAATTATGAATCTGGGAATTGAACACAGTTTGGAAACAGATTGGAAGTAACTTGATAAACACAAATATATGGGCCTATTTTACGGCAAAAATAGGAAGAATACTTGACACAGCAGTGTGGATCTAATGAATCTGTTAGAAAATGTATTTGTAAGGTGAGAATACAGTGATAAGTGAGGTCACTTACATTGATCCAGGATGGCTGAATCATGTCACCAGGCAGCCGTCTTCTTTTTGCTAATAGAGCTTTATGTTTGGTAATATTATTACAAGTGTTGTTGATGGATGTGCAGCTTGCACTCTCTCTCACACACTCCCAAACACACACATAGCCTACACACGTATGCAGACAGACGGGCGTCAGCTGACTCGGTGCGTTGTTCCACACTGAAATCCACATGCAGGAGTGGTAAATATTTACTGTAAAGCAAAACAGAGAGGAATAAGAAAACGTTTTTTTTTTGTCCGCATCAGTGTTGTGTTGTCACGCTGAGGAGCCGCGGGGGTTGAGCCGATGAGTTTACACTGTGGGAAACACTCGGCTCTCTCTGTCGCTGCCTGCAGCCGACGCCAGGGAAACAGTCAGTCAGAGTCAGACCTGATGATGAGGTGTTCGGTCTGTGGAAAACCTGCCCGGAGAAAAATGGCTGTGTAAGATGTCGTGGTGGTAAAACCATGGCGCTCGCGCCGGCCGGGGCCACCCCCAAGCCTCCATCTGTCTTCAGAGATGGTGATTCAGATAGCAGAGAGCAGACAGGAGCGAGTGTGAAGTTGGTCCTGGCCTGATAACGTTTTACACTGATAAGGTTGTAAAGATGAAGCCAACAATGATGTTTGTGTTTTTCCAGAGGAATCCTCTTTCATGTTTTTTGTTTTGTGCCCAAAAATAAATGTTAGACTTATCCATCTTTTTCTGAAAGTCAAAAACGTAAGCCGGTTTTGCTCGTCCGGTGGTTTTTTTCCCCATGGCTTCAGCAGTCGCGGTAAATGCATGTTTTTTTTCATCAGTGAAAATCTGTAAAACGCATGGATCATCACACCGACATCTCAACGACTGAAAACCATGGAAACGCAAACGTACAATTCCACAGGAAATGCATTACCGGCTTCCGTAGATGACGTTCGGAAAAATGTGGATAGCCTACAAATGAAATCCGTCTTGATCATCACATATGGGCTTCTAGTCCTGTGTGGTGGTCTGCAGCGCCCCCTCCCCTGCCTGTATTTTGGTCTTTTGCTTTGTTTTGTTGTGATCCACGGTGGAGAGCGAGAGAGTCGGTGTTTTGTCTCCAGCCAATGACGGAGCTCAGATGATAGCAGGAGGGCTCTGGGCTGCTAGCCGCACTAGCTGCGCCTGCGTCTGCTGAGTGCTAGCATGTCTCTCTCTGTCTCTCAGCAGCAGCAGTCAGGACCACAATGAAAAAGAAATACAGTCTGAGTAAAACGCTGGATACCCGAACGTCACCGACAACTAAAGCCTCCACTTTTAACAAGTATGAGTGCAGTTGTGGGGAGCTAGCTCGATGCTAACTTCGGCTAGCGGTAGCGGTTAGCATCCGCTGCTAATAGCCGTTTCCCTGCTCACCACAACAGCACCGGAGGCTCCCGTTGTTGGTGACGGTCGGCTCTCGGCCCACGGCTCCAGCGCTTCTCTCAGACTGTATTTCCTTTCCTTTGTGGTCCTGACAGCTGCTGCTGTTGGGCAGGAGGCTACACAGTTGAGAGGAGGGGGCCGAGTTTCAGTGTTTTGTTTACAAACTGCAATGAACAAAACTCCAGACTCTACCTTCAGTCTGTGTTTATATAGTGTGGTTATAATTTCTTGGCGTTATTTTGATGTTTTCATTCACCACCCTTGTTGTAGATGCACAAGATTAGTCAGGGCAGCTGCTTGAAAATGATCAATAAATGATCAAAACCAATCATGCAAGGTTCAGTCAGTGAATACAACTTTAGTTGTAGCCTGTGGCTATTCATTAATTTTCAGTTCAGTCCCATTAAAGGCACTTTTTAATTCATTTTCATTGTGTGTAATCAGTGTTTATTTTAATGTGAAAGCTCATTCTTGATCTTAGGAACTGTTTTTCCACAGCTTTTAAATTAATCAGCTGATCTTTTACACGTGTTCTCGTGGCTTGGTGCGCTCACAGGGATAAAAATAATTAATGTATGACCTGTGACGTCGGTTATTGTGTTATTAATAATGTCACTGTGTGTGTGTTTGGTGTTTGTGTAGATGTTTGACTGGATCAGCCACAACAAGGAAGTGTTCCTGCAGAGCCACACAGAGATTGGCCGCGGCTACCAACACGCTGTGGAGCTGCAGACTCAACACAACCACTTTGCCATGAACTCCATGGTGAATATCTCCCTCGCATTACGTCACCGTGCATCACCGCATGAGAGCAGAGGCTGTTTGTGTGATCAACATGTAGTCCAATCTGCAAGTGTTAATATGCTTAGAATGAAGTTTTGTAGTGAGAATAAGTTAATGTTGTTTATCTTAATGAAGTAATGAGTCAATACAAATACAGAAAATCTTTCTGGTACAAAATAAAAAAGGCATAATTGATCTGTTTTGCATATTTCGATGATATTAGAGCTAATAGCGTTATTTATTTTTGAGTGTCTTGACATTTAAATTTATGCTAAATGTTAACAATAATTAGATCCACCTGCAGACCAACAGAATAAGACTTATTGTTGTTGTTTTTTTCCCAGAATGCCTATGTAAACATCAACAGAATCATGTCAGTGGCGAGCCGCCTGGCCGAGGCCGGTCACTACGCCTCCACACAGATAAAACAGATCTCAGGTCAGCTGGATCAGGACTGGAAAAGTTTCGCTGCTGCGCTGGACGAGCGATCCACCATCCTGGCCATGTCGTCCGTCTTTCACCAGAAAGCTGAACAGGTGAGAGAGAATGAGAGCAGAGGTCGACCTCTAGCTTTGATATAGCTTAGCTATACTGTAGTTTTAGCAGTAGGTCCGTTACCTTTAATGGGCTCTATGCACAGCACCACCACTTCCTGAATTTAAGGCAGGTTCCTCATTTCCTGTCTGACATTATTGGACAAACTGATTAATCCAGGTGTGTCTGACCATTGTGACTACTCAGACACATCTGGATTAATCAGTTTGTCCAATAATGTAAGACAGCAAATGAAGGACATGCCTTAAATTCAGGAAGTGGTGGAGCTGTGCATAGAGCCCATTGTCGGTGCAAGCTATTTTTAGAACGGCGGAGCAGAGCCGTGAGCTGCTCAGAGCTACGCTACGGAGGCTCACAGGATTTCTTGGTTTCCTTCATCAACAACTAAAACAACTCTAATAACAACTAATATTCTGTTATTCTAATATTCTGTTATTATCTCATAGCGTGGTGAATGTGCAGGTCACAACTTGTCCACCAGAGCGTTTTGGAGTTGTTGGATTGTGTATTTGATGAGTTTCACGAAGGAAACCAAGAACAACTTGCGACTCTGCTCCGCCGTTCTAAAATAGCTTGCACTGACAATTAAAGGTAACAAACCTACTGCTAAGACTATTGGGTTTATGGCAATGAACCAGTTTGCTCTTCACCTCTGTGCCATCAGAGGAGAAGCTGCTCCACTCAACGTGAGGCTGTTGTTGTTTGGCTGCCGGTCTGGGGGTCTGTCTGATCAGACGCATGTCCAGAATGTAAAATGTAAATGGGACATTTTTAGTGTCTGATTATATTTAATAGATCAAACTGCTCCACTGCTGATTCTTGGAAGGTTGACATGGCAACAGATGGGACTTGTTTGATTCCTGCTGGGCTTTTGACATTTTGCTACAAGTGTACATTTGAGAGAGCAGGAGATGAAAGAGGAAAAACAAGAGTGTTGAGGGCAGAGGAAGAGATTGGCTGAGGCTGAGGAGGAAGAGAAACAGAAAAACAAAAACCGTGTCAGGAGATGAAGCACAAGATGAGGAAAAGGAGAGAGAGAGAGATTTAGAAAACTGGCAAAACTACAGACAGAGCAAATGGGAGAGGACGGCAGATGAGAAACATTTAGACAGAGAGAAGTGAAGGTTTTTGCAGCCACATTAACCCTGTTAGTAAATTATTGCAGAACGACAGCAACAAGACTAACGACGTAAAAACCCCGCTAGTCCTCCCGAGTCTCTGGTGTTTTTTTTTCATTTATGCCATATTCACACACACAAACATTCGGTTGCTCATTTACCAAGCTAAAACTAACAGTATAAAGCAGTGGTCGTGCAATAAATCCTCCGTCATGAAGGTTACAGTGTTTGTTTTTGTTGAAATGGCGTTAATGATGTGTGGATTCAGCTGTATGATCATTTTGGAGGCTAGATTATGTACTGTATATACATAGAGCTATAAAGGGCACACGCATCTGTTCTTTAGCTCACTGGAAACAGAAACACCTGCAGCAGCAGCTCAGACTGCAGCGACTGAAGCCTTCATGAAAAGAAAACTGGACTTTACATTGTGAAGTTTAATTGTTCATAGTCTTGAAAGACTCATTTCCATGTAAATGCACACTTTGTATGAATCATTTGTGTGTGTGTGTGTGTTGCTCTCCCAGTTCCTGTCGGAGGTGGACGCCTGGTGTAAAGTGTGCAGCGAGGGAGGGTTACCGTCTGAGATGCAGGAGCTGGAGCTCGCCATCCACCGCCACCAGAGCCTTTATGAGCAGGTGACCCAGGCTTACACTGAGGTAAACCAACACCACATCACATCACTTTTTTTCCTTCATCTTCATCTTTTTCTTTTTTTTGTACTACATTGTAGTTGTTGTTTGCTACAGGATAGGTCTGGAGAATTGTCTTAAATATTTTAACATGTATGTACTGTAATATTTGTATGTACTGTATATATGTGTATGTATCTTCTCAGATTGAGCATATATATATTTTTATTTTCTTTTATATTGTAACATAGGACCCCAGGAAGAATAGTCGCTGCTGATGCAGTGACTAATGGGGATCCATAATAAATTAAAGGGACAACGAGGAGTTTTGGAAAAGCGAAGTGTTTTCACGCTGCCTCCGCGCGCACCGTAGAATTCCTCCACCGGCGCAAGACGGACTCATGTTTTCATTCATCAAGGATTAAAGTCAGAGGTTCAAAGAGGTTCAGTTACCGTCGTAGTTCTGACCATAACGCCGCCCGAATCGCCGTTATTCTCATTTGCGTCCGCGAAACCGAAAGTAAGGAAACGCTGGTCGGCTCGACCAGCATTTCCGACACCACTAATAATAACAAAATAACGATAGAGACAAAACGATATATTGATCGAAAATGGAGCCATTAACAAGTGTGGGTAGCGTAGATTCATCCACATTAACGTGAGACTGTTTTATAACCGAATAGAAACTCCTCATTGGCCCTTTAAACCACCATCAAGTATCACCCAGTTACAGAAATCTGCTGTGTACCTCTTGAAACCATCAGTCTTTGCTTGCAAAAGGCAAATCTGTATAGACCATTTTTACAGTTTGTCTCAAAGGGCTTTACTTGGCATCATAACAACATCCTCTGCCCTTAGACCCTCGCATCCACTGAGGAAAAACTCCAGGAAAAACCCTTTTAACAGGGAAAAAGTGTAGAAACCTCAGGGTGAGCAACAGAGGAGGGATCCCTCACCATGCAGGACGGGCAGACGTGCAATAGATGTTGTTACAGACAAGAAAACAGTTTATAACACAGAATGTGGAAAAAACATGGAGAAAACAACTCTGTCTCCATTATAAATATGTATTTCCCAGCATGCTCTAGTGTCCAATTTCCATTGTGCGGTGTCGGAGAGCACCAACTTGTGTCTGATGTTGCTGTGACAGTGATGGTTAAGAAAGACAGTTCATGTCAATTATAATACCGTTTCTCTCCTGGCAGCTCTGTGCATGCCTGTGTGCTGTTAAGTGCTGCTCTGTGGCAGCTCACAGAGAGTTGCTGTGATTGGCTCTGATGACAGGGTGCCGTTGATCAGCTGCTGCTGTGCTGCCGCCGCCGCCGCCGTCGTCCAGATCCGCTCGCCGTGTTCCACTAAATTTAGTCCTGGAACAGTCCCGCTCTTCTCTGCTCTTTGCTGCTGCCTGAAGTTTTATCTTTAGACGGCCCGTCGCAGTGTTAGCTCAATTCATGCTTATCTGTGAGGAGATAAGTCCAAATATACACACACACACACATGGTAACACAGAGCTCTGGGCAGAGGCTCAGGCTGAGGCGGTGAGGCTTGGCGCTGCAAAAAGTGATACGCTCACAGACCAAGCGAGCGGTTTGGTTTTTATCTTCTGCTCTTGACTCGTGTGTTTGTATTTAATGAGTTGAGCGTAGAGCGCTGACAGAGTTTCTTTCAGGTCACAAACCAAAGTGAGGAAATCTGTAAGCAGACGCTCCTCTTCTTTGATGTCACGTCACATTTTCTCTACTTTACGGAATAATGAGACTGTACGCCACTGAAATCAAAGAAGATGAAGATGCAGGTGTTTCCGCCAGGTGTCTGTGTTTGTGTGTAAAAGCTGAAGTGAGGCAGAAACCGATGTTAAATCACTGGTGTAAAAGAAGAAAAACAGCTCTTACAGGATTCTGCCTCCCGGTCAGCGCGGTAGCGAGTGCTCGACCTTGGCTCCGATTCACCTTTGCAAGAATGCGTGGAAAAACAATTCTTCTGCTTTTTTGAATCTCATTATGTAAATGTTGACTTTTTCATGTTAATACCAGTCCTGCAGTCGGGAGGCTGCTGCACGTCTTTAAAAAGGGTTCCTTCCTTCGTTCGCCTCCTGAAATAAAACTGCAACTGCAACACAAATACATTTCTAAAAGCCTATAACAACAGAAACAACTGCCACACTCACAGTATCTTTAAAGTTCAACATGTTTTTGTTTGAGTGATAAAAAAAAACAAACGTTTATCGCGGTCGGATTTCTTGCAGAAGGAAAACAGGAGCTGCTGCCTGTGTGTGATGCAGAGGTTTCAGTGGTGCGTTTCCATGTATAATTTAGCAATTAGCAGTAAGAAGAGGAATGCTGATTTTGAAAGTATATATTTGTTTTGGAGAGGGGAAAACAAAGAGAGTGGAGAAGAGGGAAACCATAAAATCCATGGTCTGTCTGCTCGTTTTTCCTCCTCCCTTCATTCTGTCTTCATCTCATCTGTGCAGCCTTTCTAATCTCTGTGTGTCCGACCTGTCTGTCTGTCTGTCTGTCTGTCTGTCTCCTCCAGGTGAGTCAGGACGGTAAAGCCCTCCTGGACGTCCTCCAGCGGCCTCTCAGCCCCGGCAACTCTGAGTCGCTGACGGCCACTGCCAATTACTCCAAAGCGGTCAGTGTCTCTGTGTGTTTGTCTGTTGTTCACTAATGATTCAGCATAGATCCAAAAATCTATGAAAAATGTCTAAACCATCTAGAGTGAACTCCAATTCCCCCCTTAGCCCTACCCCTTCGTTTTGCACGTTCACGTGAAGTGGTAGGGGTGTTTCAGACGAGGGTTACGCAGAAGTGGTGTAGGGCTGACTGGCCCTTAAAATGGAGATTTTTCAGAGACACACTTCAAATCGAGGGGTATGACAAGCTCGTCACAGAGACACCACCCTGTCCAGAGAGCTGGTCAGCCGGCCAACCTCCGTCGTCATCCCGGGGGGGATAAGACAGTCGCTAATTGACTTACTCACAGGTTTTTAGAGGCTGATTACATTCTTTTTAGGAGATAAATGCTGGTCTCATTGATTAAATGTAACAATTGTGGCAGTCGCATTAGTTTGTTTGAATTAAAAGTGAAGCTTTAAGTGTATTGGACAGAGGAGCAGCGCTGCCTGGGGGATCTGTAGCTTATACGTACAGAAATCACCACATTTACATCAGTAAATAAATGTTTTACAATGAACCGATCAGTCTGCATTAAATTGCATTTTATTTTATTAAGTTAACATGGTTTCGAATACAGGATTTGTTGCAAAAGCTCGTCACGTCTGCTCATGTGAAAGCCAGCAGAGACTACGTGATGACGTATGTGACTGTTGAAGTGGTGTCTCAATTCGTAAGGGGTTGACTTTCAACCCCTACCCCTTGCAGCTCCGTTTCAAGGGGCAAGGGTTAAGGGTTAGGGGTAGGGGTAGAGGGTAGGGATGAAAAATAGAATTGGAACTGGGCCCTGGTTTTAACGTTTGTGTTGCGGCGCAGGTTCACTGCATCCTGGATGTGGTTCACGAGGTTCTCCACCATCAGCGGCGTCTGGAGAACATTTGGCAGCATCGAAAGGTCCGACTGCACCAGAGGCTACAGCTGTGTGTGTTCCAGCAAGACGTCCAGCAGGTACACACACACACACATACACACAAACACACACACAACAACTCATGTGCACAGAGCAAACACAACAAGCAAGTGAAATGAAAACATCGGGAAACGTGCTGGCGAGAGAGAAACCCAAAACACGGAGCGGAGGAGCGAGAGTATACTGTTGATGTTGGATGTAAACTTTAGTTTTCTACACAACGCCAGTTTTGTAGCAACTTAGAAAAACACAGTTTATTGCAGTTTTGAGTTTTGTGTAACAATGAGGTCAGAGATTTTTGTTTTTTCTTCTCAAACCGCTGCAGAGCATGACATGTAATCTTTGTATGTAAGCATGCAATCAAGCGAACACACATTAGCGATGTCTGTCTGTCTGTCTGTGATGAGCCTCCGCCGCCGCTGCTGCCGCTGCAGCAGCAACGATCACTCTCTGACTTCTCCTCAGCCTCCTCGGCCCCGGCTGAAGGAGTGTAGTGTACAGTAATGTGAAAAATTCCTGAGATAAAAAGCGCTGAGAGCGGATCTCTGTGCTCGGCTCTGCTGGTACCGCTGCTCATATTTCACAGCAGACGAGCAGCAGACATCGTGTGGGTTTGGAGAGGTGTCAGCCCAGATTCCTGGATGTTTCAACGAGATATTCAGGAGCTCAAAATTTAATATCGCAGCTATATTTTATGAGAAGTATTTTTAAACCAGCAGAGTGAATATCATCGTTGTGGTAGGAGGAGGGCTAGAGGATTGTTTTACCTCCTATAATATGATTGTGGCCCCGACTGTAACGCGGTAAGACCCAGGCAACAACCAAATACCACCGGCATGACTGAAGGAGCTGGCACAGAGGAGAATCCACATGTGTACGGACCGACACCTCCTTTTTCTAAAGACTTGAACCTAAAGCGCAATAAGAAGTACACACGCTGATGTAAAGCAGCTGAAGTCGGGGCTCTGGCAACTTTCTCGGAGTTCCAGTTCACGCCGTATCACCTCTGGGCAAAACAAGGACCGGGCAGAAAACGGGTTTAACGTCTCCAGATGTTGATGTGTACCATCTGTACGGCAGAGAAAAGAAAGAACGAAAGAAAGGAAAGCAACAGATAAGTCATGC
Organism: Decapterus maruadsi; assembly: GCA_030347415.2. Lineage (NCBI taxonomy): Eukaryota > Metazoa > Chordata > Actinopteri > Carangiformes > Carangidae > Decapterus > Decapterus maruadsi. Next base: position 24,149,735 of record CM064902.1, on the reverse strand, counting down.
AGTTTGTTTAAAAGTCGGGGAAAATCACAACATGCGAGAGAAAATATGTCAATCTGCTCGACTGGAGAAACAGTGAAAACAAAAACAAGCAGAAACTGCCAACTATTTTAATTATCAGCTGACTCATCTATCAGACAAAGCTGTTTCTCACTGGTATGGTTTCGTTTTGGTAGGACCAAACAGCACTTTTCCATTATTTTCTGACGTTTTATTGCCTGACAATGAGTTACTATTAATTAAAAAGGGAGAAAATGAAAAAAATATGAAGAGTAATTAGTTGCAGCCTCATGTAGTCGTCACACAATCATTGAATGCTCTTTCAGTTGTCACGCCTCCCCCTCCTTCAAATTAGAGACTAGCTGCCTTGGATGCAAACAATTAAATTCAGTTCATTAAATGAATTTAAATGTAAGTACAGTAGCAGTTTTTTTACAGTGTACAGAGCCGGACTTGTTGCAGCAGTAGCAGATGTTTGTAACAGTAATCGCAGTTCTAGCAGCGGGGGAGCAGAACCATAGAAACCGTGATACAGTGTCTTCACACACTCTCTACAGTATGTGTTGCTTTTCTGTGGTAAAAGTACACACACACACACACACACACACACACACACACACACACACACACACACACACGCACACACACATTCATAACAAAAGCATATTGAATAAATTAAATAGAGGGCCTATTGTAAGAAAGAAAGAGAATTAGGGCAGCAGGCATCAGCCATGCAAACATTTATATGTGACCCGAGAGAGAGCGTTTAAAGGGATAGTTGAACATTTTTGGCAAATTGGCCCATTGCCATAATCCATAGCAGTAGGTTCGTTACCTTTAATTGTTGGTGCAAGATATTTTCAGAATGGCGGAGCAGAGCCGTGAGCTGCTCAGAGCTACGCTACGGAGGCTCATGGGATTTCTTGGTTTCCCTCATCAAACTCATCAACTACACAATCCAACAACTCCACAACGCTCTGGTGGACAAGTTGTGACCTGCATCTTCACCACGCTATGAGATAGTAACACAACGTTACCACACAGAGTTGTTTTAGAGGCATGCAAAAACGCTGATGCGCGTTGCCTTCAGGGACAGTTTTTCAGCAAACAGTCTCTGTATTTCCCTCTAAAACAACTCTGTGTGGTAACGTTGTGTTATTATCTCATAGCGTGGTGAATGTGCATTGTCCACCAGAGCGTTGTGGAGTTGTTGGATTGTGTACTTGATGAGTTGGATGAGGAAAATCTCATTGGCCTCCGTAGCGTAGCTCTGAGCAGCTCACGGCTCTGCTCCGCCGTTCTAAAAATAGCTTGCACCGACAATTAAAGATAATGCACCTACTGCTATGACTATAGGGGTTATGACAATGAACCAATTTGCCAAAATGTTGAACTATTCCTTTAAGAGGGGCACAAAGAAAAAAGACAAGAGGAAAAATAGTAAGTGAAAAAGAGATTGTATCAGTAGGTTATAAATTAATTGAAAACAGAGCTTTTTACCAACGGTACCCGTCATGCATCAGCGTCTATGAGACCCCAGAGAGACAGAGAGACACACAGCGGGGCGAGAGACACACACAGCAAACTGAGAAGTGAGGGAGTATGCTCATACCAATAGTCTATAAATCAGTGGAAACAGGGCTATTCCAACCAGAGCTGTAATGCTACAGGATATATGCGACCCAGGAGAGGAAGCCAGAGAGATGCAGGAGAGACGGAGAGAGACGGAGAGAGGACATAGTAGGTGAATAGTTTTATTTGGCAGTTTTAGCTGCACGTTCAAACAGAGAGTGTCCAGCTGCAGGCAGCATGCTTCAGTTTGTGTATGTTATGACCTTACTCTGACCCCCCTCACCCCCTCCCTCCCCCCCTCCTGTGGCTCCAGCTGGACGGACTGCACCACACTAACGTCATGAGTTACGACACTGGCCATCCATATACATACACACTGTTTAGTCTTTTTTTTAGGGCCCGAGCCAGTGACAACGTCACGGTCCGAGGACCCTATTGTAATTCGAGTGTCAAAAAGAGTCGACATGTAAGTAGTCAACAAGTATCAAGTAACCAAGTAACCAAGTAGGTAATCGATTACTCATGACACCTGGCGCAAAATTCCCCGAAATGCTAATGTTTATTATTTGTTATTATTTTTATGGATCCCCGCGTTTGAACGCGATTTTGACCCCTTTCCCAAGACGAGAAACGGAGGAAACTCTACACGCAGGGGGGGAAGCCGTGAAATTGCGATTCTGTGGTGGTCTTGCATGTGGGCGTGGCCAAATGGCTCCACAGCGCCCCCTAGACCGCGCATTGGAAATGAGGGTCTGCGTCACGGATTTGCACGAAACTTGGTATACTTGTCTATCAACCCGAGACCTTCAAAAAATTTCATAAAATGACATGCTCTAAAACGAACAGGAAGTCGGCTATTTAGCCTCGAAGTCGGTTTACTCAAAACGAACTCCTCCGAGGGGATTCGCCCGATCGGCTTCAAATTGGGTCCACAACATGTCCAGACCTAGCTGAGCTTATCTTGTGCTCCCCACATCTGCAGGTCAACCGGCTTGGCCTTCAGCAGGCCTCAAAGTTTGGCGACTGTTTCGGGCCTCGCCAGCAACATACAAATGGCTCTCACGCCCACGTGCTTGATCGTAGACGCTTCAAACTTTGGGCATATGATGAAGGCGTGTCGCAGAACAATTCGACATCTCATTTGCCTACGCCGCTCATAGTGCCCCCCGGTGGTAACCGAAAACGTACAACAATTCGTTAAAAACACGAACTAGACCAAATTGACTTCTTTTCACTTCTACTACATGTAGACCCGGATGCTGAAGTTACGTGATGAACATTGTGACACTACGAGCAACGCCGTCCGTGTGGCGGCGCGGCGAAAGTGTATCTTCCCAATTTAAAATACGTTTGCGTTTCACGCGCACATACTTCTTCGTAGCCTCTTGAAACTCAAGGGACATGGCGATGGCTCTTCCCCGAACGTTTTGATGTATCGACTTCCTGCCTTGCTCATAGCGCCCCCCGGTGGTAACAGGAAGTACGTTAAAATTCATTAAAATTCCACAATTGCCCCCATCAACTTCATTCCACTTCTAATACATGCAGGAGCTACATCATGAAGAGAGGCTAACGGCGTCCGTGTTGCGCCACGCCAGAGCCGTCCAAATACGTTTGCCTTTTTCGTGGCTTTAACGGAGTCGTGACGTCACGAAATTTCATCCACAGGACAAGCATGACGAGCTCTTTCAGTTGATAGTGTTGTTTCCGATAAGCGTGGCAAAAGGCCTCTATAGCGCCCCCTTGAAGATTTTCTGAAATTCCCCATAGACAAATTTCGCTTACTTTGTCGAGAAACTCGACGTATACATGTATCACACCCAAACATACAAAAAGTTGAATTGGAGCCACGCCCTTAACCCCACAGGAAGTCGGCCATTTTGGTTAGCATTTCTTGAACTCCTCCGAGGGACTTCACCCGATTTGCTTCAAATTTGGTACAGGACAGACCTGGCTGAGCTTATCTTGTGCTCTGCACGTGTGCACGTCAAAGGGCTGTGGCACGGCCAAGTTTAGCCATTCAGCTAAGACAAGGGTTACACGCCTACAGATTTGATCGCAGCAGCTCCAAACTTGACGGACATGATGAGGACCTCAGCCTCAACGATCCGATATATTACTTTTTCAGCGCCCCCGGTTTCGGACAATTGCTAAAAATACGTACTTCACCAAATTCACGTAATTTCACCTGTACAACATTCTGAAGAAGTCTGAAGCTATTTCATGAACACTACGAAGATACGACTAACGGCCCCCTTGTGGCGGCGACAAAAATGGCGATACAGCATGAACACCATCCTCCTAGGGATTTTGGCCGATTCACTTCAGATTCGCTACATATCATCAGAAAACCAAGCTGGTCACACGTTGTAAAAATCATCCCTCTACTTCAAACGGCGTGGTCCTACAGGGCCAGAAAGTTGGCCACCTGCTCATTTAGTCGCCATGCAATTACTGCCCACATACTTCATCCCAGGCACTTCTAAATTGCCAACTTGGTCAGGTGAGCCTCCATTTGATGAGCCGCACACTGGCCAGGAAATCCATCAACTTTGTCCATATGCTCAAAACTTCACTGTTTAGCCCACATCCAGCTACCGGCCGCCGAGTTTTTTCATAGCCGCTTGCGGCTTTAATCTTCTTCTTCTTTTTGGTGATGTGTTAATGTGTTCTGCCAAACTGGATGTTGGAACAGGGGTTATTGTCAAGAGGGGATCAATTTTCAAATTTGAAGCTTGATCAGCTGGTTTTAGCTGCACTCCAGGGGGGGGAGGGGGGAGGGGGGGGGGGAGGCGGTCTCAGTCCTAAGTCCAGCCAAAATATGGATCCACTTTTTATTGAGTTCATGTGACACAAATATCAAGTTGTGTCAGCGGAGAAATATGTCTGCGCTTAACAGGAAGAGAAAAGTGTGAAAACCTAATTTATAGAACATATGAAAGTTTTTTTTTTCCTTTTTTCACACATTTGACATAAGAGTTAACAATTTGTCGAGGAGCCAAGGTGAGAAGACAGACGAGCACTGTATGAAATAACAGCGGGGAAACTGTGGAAGTAGTTAGTTATCACACAGATCTGCAGCTTTTTGGGGCTTTTTTTCCTTTTCTTCTCTTTGCAGCGAGTTTTGAGATCATTGTTTAGCTCATTGTCCGGCCTGGTCTCACAGTGTGGTGTTCAGCTGCAGCAGGCAGATGTTTCCAGTACAAAACACTTAAAATCCGCTCAGCTCGTTGGCTCACGTCTGTCACGGCGCTGTCACAGGGGTTTTTATTCATTCAGATGGTTTCATTCAGACTGTGTGAACGTACCGTTAGAGTGGCGTCTGCCCTCACAGAGGAGACGTTGTTGTCTGTGGCTGCGGAGGCTTTGGAGGCGCTAAAGCGTCTTTAACAGAGGTCGGCTGAGTACTGTAACAACCAGAATGAAATTTGCTGTGGAGTAATCAGGCAATTAATGGACTTGTGTTTTAATTAATAATCTGGAATGAGTTATTGATTTCATCCAAAGTAATAATCATCATAACAAACTCTCTGGGAATTAGTGCTGTGGATATGAATGGCTGTGTGGTTTAACATCATGCAGCTCTCGTTTGCAGGATTAATCAGGCTAAAGTATGAATTTACCTCACAGCTGTTTTTGATTACAAGCTTCAGAATTAGTTATATTGTATATTATAATATTTACATTTTCCTCCACACACAAGTGCACAGTTAGCCTGAAGTTACAGAGAAATTATATTAAATAAGATACTAGTTAGTCCCTCCATGTTGTGTAAATACAGTACGAATTGCATTACAGCGTCCCTTAAAGGGATAGTTCAACATTTTGGCGATTTGGCCCATTGCTAATAGTCCCTATAGTCATAGCAGTAGGTTCGTTACCTTTAATTGTCGGTGCAAGCTATTTTTAGAACGGCGGAGCAGAGCTGTGAGCTACGCTACAGAGGCTAATGTAATCAAACTCATCTGATGCACATTCACCACACTATGAGATAATAACTGAATGTTACAAGATGGAGTTGTTTTAGAGGTAAATTCATGCAAAACCGCTGATGCCTTTCCGTTGGGGGTCAGTTTTTCGGCAAGCATCAGCGGTTTTGCATGAATTTACCTCTCTGCATTTACCTCTAAAACAACTCTGTCTGGCAACGTTGTGTTATCATCTCATAGCGTGGTGAACGTGCAGGTCACAACTTGTCCACCAGAGCGTTGTGGAGTTGTTGGATTGTGTATTTGATGAGTTAGATGAGGGAAACCTAGAAATTGCATGAGCATCCGTAGCGTAGCTCTGAGCAGCTCACGGCTCTGCTCCGCCGTTCTAAAAATAGCTTGCACCGACAATTAAAGGTAACAAACCTACTGCTATGACTATAGCAATAACTTGCCAAAATGTTGAACTATCCCTTTAAGTTGTATCACAGCCACAGATCCGAAAGCTTTTCTAATGACGAGTATGAGGATGTAATGACTATAAAATGTTCCAAATGTGTATCTAATAGACAAGGAAGCATGTGGCGGCTCCTGCCTGTCGTCAGAGCTCAGGTTTGGCCCTCGGTCGTTTTAATAACACAGAATATTCAGCATCTCCTTCTTCTCAGCTGCAGTGACCTACATTTCAGATCAGGAAGGTTTCATCTGATTCATTTTTAATTCGTCATGTCTGAGACCATTTTGTACCGCTGATCTGTAACTACACTGTCGGGAAAAAAAAAAGAAGAAGAAGAAGAGAGGGTGCAGCAGCGCCAGGAACACAGGACTCAGCATGTGACCTTAAATCCTGAGCGTTTGCTAGAAGGATGATCTGAGGATGATCGCTGTGTTTCCCTCTCTCTTCCTCTCATCCAGGTGATGGACTGGATAGAAAACCACGGAGAAGCTTTCCTCAGCAAACACACCGGTGTGGGGAAATCCCTGCACAGAGCCCGCGCCCTGCAGAAGAGACACGACGACTTTGAAGATGTAGCTCAGGTGAGTCCGTCCGTCTGTCTGTCTGCATGGAGCTGATGAAAAATGTGTGAGTTTCCAACAGGGTGTTCAGGCGTCCTGGAAAACCTGGAAAATGATTGACCAATTTTCTAGTTATGGAAATTGAGGGAAAAAAGTCAAATGTCCTGGAAAATTGTGACAGCAGCTACCAGAGATCTGTTTGACTTTTTCAGACTCTGCAAAGGATTTATTTTCCAAATAAGTGCCCAGCGAGAAAACTAGAGACTTTAGGTTGATGAGTTTTTATACATTGACTTTTAATACTTGACCAACGCATCTTTTCTCTTAGATTGTCTAATTTTTGTCTAATAAGTTCAGCAAGGGCTATTTAAAGAGTGTGTTGACAGTTGTGAAGTCTGAGGAAGAGCCTGTTAATTCGAAACATTGCTTAATAAATATCCTACTGTAATGTATGTATATAAAGGCAGCTTAACGGTGTACAGATCTTTTTGTTAATATGCTTCCAGTATTGGACTGCGAACATGAGGGTTTTCTCTCCTCTGCTGAGTCAGAGTCAGTTTATTTGCAGAAGAACCGCATTGGAAAATGATTTGCAAGAGCTCAAGCAGGAACAATAAGACAATAGACAACATTGTTAATTAAACAATCAAGTAAACAGATACAATAAATGAACACACATAAACAATGTATACTATGTAAGTGACAGAGTGACAGAGAGCTGTAGTGGGCGTGGTTTAAAAACAAAAACGGCATGTTTTTGTCATTGTTCTATGATAAATGTGTCATCATTTCTAATCATCTAAGAGATTATTTCATAGACAATTTAGAGCCACAGACTTTAAATCAGACTCCTGGCGCTGAGAGGAATAAACATAGAAACAAACTGGTTAAATGTACAAAATAATACACAACTGTCGAAAAGAAAACTTCTCCAAAGCATGAATGGGACGGAGGATGTAGCACTAGTAGTGTGTGGTGTAATAACGTGACCAAACACCATAATGATGCATATTTCTCAATAGACACAGTTTTGTATCTTCTGATGCTAAACTTCTTAGTTTCTTTTACACATGAACGAGAGATAGTCAGCAAAACAAAAAGCTCAGCTGATATGTTTCAGTAAAGCAGCTCCACCTGTTTCATCTTATGCCTTTATGGAGTTCAGGAGCTGGTCAGTGGAGGTCTACTTCCATAAAAACATCTACTACCATGAAAAAGTAATTTTTTTGTGTGTTTTTTTTTTATTAAATGTTTATTCGCCTGCCTCGCAACCATCTGTAAGTAATCTGCCCTGATTAATCCCAAATTTACATAACCAGCATGTCTGGTGGTGGCAGGAAGCATGAAGATATGCTTCTACAGTACATAACCATTTATGGCTACGAGGCCTTTTCCTGAAAAATCAGCAGAAGATGTTATCCATTCCTGAATTTCAGCGCCACGGCCGGTTATGTAAGAAACGCTGGAGCCGAGCTTTGTGAACGTAAAGATGAAAAAAACAAAAAAACAAAGAGAAGAGCACAGAGTCGGGAGTCGGTGGATGTTTAGAAAACGCGAGCAAATATGTGGTTTGTGTGTAAAGAGACAAAGCTGCTGGAGAAATGCCTCAGTTGTCGGGTAATTGAAGGGTTGAGCGGCTTTGAAGCGGACGGACAAAGTAAAAATGATGCTCTTCTCCAGCAGAGTTGTCAGATGTCTGGATTGATTTGTCATGTAAGTGCGCAGACGGCAGATGTCTGCGTGCGTGTGTGTGTGTGTGTGTGAGCTGTAAGAAGACTTTGAAGACAAAACAAATACCAATAGTTCAAGCTCTATCTTATTCAATCAGCAGCAGAAAATCCTTTACTGCTCCTGCTGCCGATGCACGCCGCGGTGCCAGCCAGCCCTTATTGGGTTACGCTGCTGCACAACAAGCCGTCTTTTCTTATTTCTATTTCCTCCTCTTCCTCTGTTTTCCCTCCTCAACTCGTCATTCTCCCTTTGTCTTGCTGTCATTTCACTCTCGTCTTGCATCAAGATGAATTCTCTGCACGTTTCTAAACTCACCTCAGGCTACAAACCCTGTTTTTGTAGGGGTTTTTTCCCTGTTCGCTCCACTTTTTTGCTACAGAAAAAGACACAACATATATTCTAAGGCTGCAACTAAAGATTATTTTCATTATCGGTTGATCTGTCGATTATTTAAGTGATTAATTGATTAGTTGTTTGGTCAATAAAATGTTAAAAAATGTCAATAAACCACAAGATGACGTCCTCAAACTCAGTTTATTGTCCTAAAGGAACAAAGAAACCAGAAATATTCACATTTAAGAAGCTGAAATCAGAGAATTTTGACTTTTATTCTTTTAAAAAACTACTCAAACCGATCATTCGATTATCAAAATAGTTGACGATTGATTTAATAATCGATTAATTGTTGCAGCTCTAATATATACAGTACAGTAACATAACAATAGATCAGGTGTCTGCTCAGAATCCATGGTAATTAATGAGAAATGATTTCCCTGCTTTTGTTTGTGGAGTTCCAGTAAAATGATAATCCTATAAAAGAGTGAATGTTAATCCCATTAATAGTGTGTTGTAGTGTAATCTGATGTTTACACTCTGGATTAGGATTAACCTTCCTAACCTGCTCTGGATCAGCATTATTTGGGTCAGACTCTCTCTCTCTCGCTCTCTCTCGCTCTGCTTTCCCTCCTCGTACGCGTTTCTGTGCAATTTGTGGTGTTTTGCTGGTAAAAGTCTCCTCTTAGCAAAATACATAACATTAATAAATTTAGTGCACAGTACACACGCAGAATATATGCAAAGTCATGAATATGTAAAGAAGTTTACCCACATTATACTTCGCAAGCAAACATAAAGTTTGAAGTAATCTGCAAACAATGGAGGAATATATTATAATTTCTCCTTATTTGACTGTTTGTGTCTTTATGTGTGGAAGACTATTTCCATTTTAATCAGACAGTCTGTCTGCGGGGAGATGTATGTTTAACAGCGTGAGCTTTAATGCCCTTTTTACCATCATTACGGCTATTTTAACTTGAGCTGTCCTCATCTACATCTGATTATCTGCCTCGCCAGAAGAACCAACCAACCACACATGAAACAGAATGACTTAATGAAAGCCCAGAACTCATTTACTCTCATTAAAGCTGTAATTCTCACTGCCTTAAAGTCTAGATTTCCCTCAGGAGGGGGGGCACGGACGCTACACCGAAACAGCTTCGGTTGACACGCAGGTCAAACGCTCACACGTTGTCAAGATCGAAAAGCATCGCTCCGCCGCTCGTTACTGCAGAATGAGAGCATCGCCGCAGTATGGAAATCATAACAACCAAGTTTTTGAAATGCAAATGAAAACTGAAGAGCTCAAGTTTTCCCCCTGCACTGGTCAGAGTTTGTCGCTCCTATGATTTATAGGTCATTTCCTGGCTGTTTGCACTGTGTCATTATGCAGACGCTGGATCAGTGAATGGATGTTTCAAGGTTGTTCTGGGTCACGACAAAGACAAAGCAAATGAGGTCACTGAGATGCTGGGTAGGTGGTTTGCTAGAGCTCTCCACGGTTATTTTATTTTATTTTATTTTATTTTTTCTTCTCCATGGTTACCAGCCAGAGATGCATGATATTGGATTTTTTTTTGCAGATCTGATGCGCTGATATTTCCAAACTCATTTTGGCAGATTGCCGATTGAAGTACAGATAGATAGACTTTTTGTTTGTTTTTCCATTGAAGAGACGAACGCCAAGTCGCTCCTGCTCTAGAATGAACCTTACACTGAAACACTATATTTTGATATACCTGACATGTTGAAGCTAGTTGTGTAATATTGATAGTTCACATTTAATATCAATCCTCTGCCTATGTAGTTAAAGGGATAGTTCAACATTTTGGAAAATTGGCTCATTGCCATAGTCCCTATAGTCATAGCAGTAGGTTTGTTACCTTTAATTATCGGTGCAAGCTATTTTTAGAACGGCGGAGCAGAGCCATGAGCTGCTCAGAGCTACAATGCAGAGGCTCATGGGATTTCTTGGTTTCCCTCATCAAACTCATCAATTACACAATCCAACAACTCCACAACGCTCTGGTGGACAAGTTGTGACCTGCACATTCATCACGCTATGGGATAATAACACAACGTTACCACACAGAGTTGTTTTAGAGGGAAATACAGAGACTGCTTGATGAAAAACTGCCCCCAACGGGAACACGCATCCGTGGTTTTGCATGAATTTACCTCTAAAACAACTCTGTCTGGTAACATTGTGTTATTATCTCATAGTGTGGTGAATGTGCAGGTCACAACTTGTCCACCAGAGCGTTGTGGAGTTGTTGGATTGTGTATTTGATGACTTTGATGAGGGAAACCAAGAAATCCCATGAGCCTCCGTAGCGTAGCTCTGAGCAGCTCACGGCTCTGCTCCGTCATTCTAAAAACAGCTTGCACCGACAATTAAAGGTAACAAACCTACTGCTATGACTATAGGGATAATGGCAATGGGCCAATTTGCCAAAATGTTGAACTATCCCTTTAACATGTCACCCTATTGACTAAGTTATAATTGGCAGATACCTGTCGATGTGTTCCTGTTACTGGCTGTTTTGCTTGTGTGTTGCCTTGTTAAGGCGTTGCTAGCTGGTTGCTATGGCATTGTAAATGGTTTCAGTGATGTTGATAAGATGCTTTGTTTGCCTTGGTGATAAAGGTGTCTTGGGAGCACAGCACAGTTTCTACAATGAATGTACTAATTAGAGCCCGGCAGATACTAGGATTTTTTAGGTCAGTCCTGCTGATGTTGATATTTCAGCCTGATAATAAAACACCACCTGATAGCATGGAGCCTGGGCATCGCAGCCATGAGACGGGCTGAGCTGGAGGATGAAGTTTGACAATTAAAACCCAAATCTCTCTCAGTTTGTTCAGTTGGTTTATTTTAAGTTCTTCCTCATTCATTTACTTCCTGAAAAGTGAACTTCTGACCTCAGTGCTCAGGTGACGGGGATGGATCTGCGCTCCTGTCATCTCCCTGCTGTAATCCTCACCACTCCTGCAGCACAGACTAATAATCTCTTGTAAATTATAATCTTTATCCTCTAAGTAATCCCTCTTCTAACATATCATCTGAAATATCCACTCTCTAAGCTTCCACCCATATATCCCAACTCATTCTTGAATAATTGGATTCACGACGTAGCATATTTTTTTCTCCTCGCTGCGGTGCCACACCCTGACCTCCCGTACCGAAACTCCCCCAAAACGTCTCAGACCTGATGTCGAAATATTCCAACGATAATCCGTCATACGCTCTCAGTAGAATAGACCAGCGCTAATCCATTTTGTCGTGCTGACGGACGCCCAGAAATTTAACAGTCACACAGGATTTAGTCCCTTTTTTTTTTGGAGTTCGAACGGGAAACGTCGTGCTGTTGATTTACAGACAGGATATAACTCCATAAACGAGAGAGCAACAGAAAAAAAACAGGAGAATTTCTCAAAAAAGCCAATATGATGAAGATACTAAGATTTTGTAATGAAGATATTGGGGATAAATTTGATAAAACATGGGACCCAGTGCTGAATTACCTTAAACATGTAGATACTGGCTATTGTACAAAACCTTGTACAGAAAAAACTACTTGCTGAAAAACTGCCCCCGACGCAAACGTGCATCAGCGGTTTTGCATGAATTTCCCTCTAAAACAACTCTGTCTGGTAACGTTGTGTTATTATCTCATAGCGTGGTGAATGTGCAGGTCACAACTTGTCCACCAGAGCGTTTTGGAGTTGTTGGATTGTGTATTTGATGAGTTTGATGAGGGAAACCAAGAAATCCCATTAGCCTCCATAGTGTAGCTCTGAGCAGCTCACGGCTCTGCTCCGCCGTTCTAAAAATAACTTGCAACAACAATTAAAGGTAATGAACCTACTGCTATAGGGATTATGGCAATGGGCCAATTTGCCAAAAATGTTGAACTATCCCTTTAACAAGAGCTGATGAAGGAAAGGAAAAAGGAAGACTATAACAGTTGCTATAGTTACACACTAAGTAAGACCAAGTGAATGCAGATATTGACATGTTGCTGTCGCTGCTGATGATGATGATAATGAATGTTTTTACTCTCCTGCTCAGAACACATACACTAACGCTGACAAACTGCTGGAGGCGGCGGAGCAGCTGGCTCAGACCGGCGAGTGCGACCCAGAGGAGATCTACAAGGCAGCCAGACATCTGGAGGTCCGAATCCAGGACTTTGTCCGGCGAGTCGAACACAGGAAGCTGCTGCTCGACATGTCTGTCTCCTTCCACACGCACACCAAGGAGGTGAGGCAACAGAAACACGTACTTCGAGGAGACGCTGCTCAGACGTCCTGCTGCTACCGTACCAGCAGGCCTCACCTAAATTAATTCCTAATTTCCGTCATTAACCACAGAGACTCTGACATGTGTTAACTGTGTAATTACAGGTCGTTAGTCCCAATAGGACAAACAGTTTTCTCTGGCACAATTAGTGGCTCTGCAGTCTGTCGTGTTGTCAGTGTTGTTTCCAGCTTCTCCCCCCTCGAGAGGAAACAGTAGAACAGTTTAGTTGGTTCAGCAGAAGGAAAGTCCAGTAATAATGGATCCATCACACCTTTACTCTCTCCCTCTACCTGCCTCTGTGTGTGTGTGTGTGCGTGTGTGTGTGTGCAGCTGTGGTCGTGGATGGAGGAGCTACAGAAGCAGCTCCTGGACGACGTGTGCTGCGACTCGGTGGACTCGGTCCAGACTCTGATCCAACAGTTTCAGCAGCAGCAGACGGCCACGCTGGAGGCGACGCTCAACGTGATTAAAGAGGGAGAGGAGTTAATGCAGCAGCTCAGGTAATAATAATAATAATAACATTCATATCATTATTATTATTATTCAGTGATGATCGATAACGATATTAATATTCATAATGTTATTAAAGCGTGAGGAGGATTTATACAGTAGCTCAGGTTATAAATTTCACACTTTAAACATCATTAAAAAGTCACATTCGTGCAGACACTCAGGTTCCATTATGAATGATAATTATCATCCTGGCATATAGATAAGGCAAATTGTTTCATTCCTCTTTTACTGTCTGTGTCTCCTCCTCTTACTCTTTATATATTAATATTGTGAGGGAAGATAGAGTGTGAATACTGGGTAGTTATTATATGATCCTCATTCTCTTATAGATGGTAAAACGGAGTTGAAAATGTAAAAAAACTAGTATGTTTTGTCCATATTTTGTCATCAAAATGTCTTCAATCTGTCTCCGTGTCCTCAGAGATGCGGCCATGTCCACCAATAAGACGCCACACTGCAGCTCCATTGCACATATCCAGGGGGTGCTGCAGCAGCTGGACGAGGCCCAGGGACAGATGGAGGAGCTGTTCCACGAACGCAAAATCAAGCTGGACATCTTCCTCCAGCTACGCATCTTTGAGCAGTACACAATAGAGGTGAGTGAGGGGTCAGCGATAATACAGAGTTGCACTGCTGATTTTTAAAGGAGACATATTATGACCCATTTTCCATGAATTAAAATAGTTCCCAGGTGTCTTAAAGACAATTAAATAAAATCTTGTTTGACGGAAGCTCCCAGTGTCTTGGTTCACTGCTCTTCCTGTGTCAGTCAAAATTTACCCGGGACAATTTCTCGGATCAAACATCACAGCTTTTTTCTTCCTCTGGACAAAATAACCCGGTAACTGATTTCAGCTCTTGCCATGAGGGTGAGTAGATAATGAGTGAAATTTGAATTTTGGGTGAACCCTTTAAAGACAAATGTCAAAATACCCCACAGAGCTTTTCATCCTCTCAAAATGCTGGTTTCAGTGCCTGTCCCGCCCCCTTCTACCGCTACCAGGTAGGAGTGGTGTTGTGTGTTATGCAAATTTGAAAACTAATGACATCATTATCAAACAATTGAGGGAACAGCTTGTAAAACCATGTGGATTTCAACCTCGGGAGCTGGAAAATTACTGATTTATTTGTCAATTCTCACGTTTTGCAGGCCAGAAAGGAAGCCAAACACCCGTTAAAGACATGTATAAGAGCCTGTGATAAGTGATATTTCCATAACATGTCCCGTTTAAAGCAAAGAAGAGATCACATCTGTCACGGTGAAGTTGAGTTTTGTGTGGTTTCACAGCCCGAAGCGAGAAAAGAAAGTTTCTCCCCACGACGTCGTCTGATCCCTTCGCTCTCGTCTTCCTCCAGGTGACGGCAGAGTTGGACGCCTGGAACGAAGACCTGTCTCGTCAGTTGAGCGACGCCGGCCGTTCGGGCAGTGGCGGAGGCGGCGGAGGAGGCGGCGGCGGAGGCAGCAGCAGCTCCAGCGGCGGCAGCAGCAGCTCTTCCTCCGGCGGCGGCGGCGCGGAGGACATCGGCCTGGCGGAGCAGCGGCTGAAACGACACGCGGAGAGGAAGGCGGCCATGAACAACATGACCTACGAAGTGATGCAGCAGGGTCAAGACCTGCACCAGTACATCATGGAGGTGCAGGCGTCGGGTACGACACACAGAGACGCACACAGACAGAGACACACAGACACGCTGTTACTCATCAGAATACACAATGAGATGCAGTGATGTAATGATGATAAATGCTGATGTAATGAATTGATGAGGTGTATTTATGCAAAGGGGATTTATAACCGCTGACTAGTTTTATTTGTGAAATATTGTTGTTATTTTTGTGTGTTTGGTGTTTCTGTGTTCTCTTTTGTTTGTTAATTTATTGCTTAACCCTCCTGTTGTCGTCCTGGGCCAAGGAAGGAAGGAAGGACAAAGGGAAAGATGGGAGGAAAGAAGGGAAAAATGAAAAATGAAGGAAAGATTTTTAAATTAGGTAAGGAAGGAAGGAAGGACAGAAGCAAGGAAGGAAGGAAGGAAGGAAGGAAAAGGGAAGGGAAAAAAGAAGGAAGGACAGAAAGATGGAGGGAGGGAACAGATTACCGTAGGTCAAAGAAGGAAGCAGAAGGATGGATGAAGGGAAAGAACGAAGGAAGGAAGGATGGACAGAAGGAAGGGGAAAAGGATTGTGGAAATAAGGAAGAGAGAAAGGAGGGAAAGAGGGAAGGATGGAGGAAGGGAACAGAAGGACAACAGGAGGATTAAAGCACTGGTTCCCAACGTTTAATAAACATACAAACATACCATTTCACAAAAACAGCTTTATATTTCGTTAAATGATAAGGACAGTTGTTGAAAAACAGTTTGGTGTTTTAATAATCATTTTAAAAAGAATAATAATGTCAAGTTTTAAGTAAAAAAATCAATTATTAGAATTTGCATCATAATGTTAGAAAACACTGTCTTAAAGTGTAGGTAACCCTTTAATTTACAGGTCACTAATTATTGGTTGCGTAGAAATAGTTCAGAAATATCAGTCAATTCAAAATGACTCGTTGGAGAAAAATTCAAAGCATGAAAAGCATGTGTAACCTTTTGCCTTCATGAAAAACATGACATTACTATGAAAATAACCATTATTTCTTGGCTATTTATTGACATTATCATGTAATTAGCAGCCTGTAAATTAAAGGGTTACCAAAGATTAATCCAAATTTAGATTTTCTGTTTCATTTTTATGTACATAAGCTGACTGTAGTTTGTCTACTGTGCTAAGAAGAACCACTTTTAAAATAAATGGTCAGCCTTGGTGTTGAAATGCTACTGATGTAAAAAATGGATGTGAGGAAATAGAATAAACAATGAGACAGAGTTGGAGATTTAGCAGAAATGCAACGATGGAGGCAGAGAAAACACACACTACCCTGCTGTGGTTTCATACTGTAGCTGCTGGAAAAATTATTTCCCAGCATTCCTGTGTGTTTTGTCTTTTGGCCGGGAGTTCACACCTGGCATCATTACGCGGCTAAAATGCTTCCTAAGAGCCGTGCACGCCAAAGCTCGCCAGAAAGTTAGTCCATATGTAGCCTCCACCGACGGGGAAGCATCCACATCCACATCCACATCCATGCAGCGACTCCAGTTGTTGCCCCTGATTCCCTCCGAACGTGTCGGAGCAGGCACACATCTGGATTTACACTCCACGGCCTGATGCTCTGGCAGCGCCGAGAGCCGTGATCCCAAAGCGTGTTGTCTGGAACAGAAAGGGAATTAGGTTAAAAAATGGTCACAGCACAATCCTCTTACTGTGTGTATATTTGTGTTGAGGTCTCTGCCTCAGTCACTGTGCCCCCTGGTGTGATAAATCTCTCTCAGCCCGCACACACACACACACACAGGAAACACACACACACACACTCACTCTCTATCAAGTAGCGCCAGTTACTGGAGCAGTGAGGCATTGTTAGGTCACTGATCACTGACTGAGAAGAAGAGACACATTTGTCTTTTGTTTAAAAAAGCTTCAATTAATCCAATATCTGCTGCAGAGAAAAGCAGAGATCACATGATACGATAATCAATACTGGATGACGCCGGAAAACAAAGAGGCTTCTATTCAGGAGACGAGATAAACTATAAAGAATCACAAATTCTTCCTTTTAATTAGAGTCAGCCCCACCAGTGTTTAACACACGATGCTGCTTCATTAGAGATCACGAGTCGATTCATATGCAACTAGATTTAAATTTATGTCAAAATTAACATGTTGAGTGTTTCAGCTTCAGCATCAGTGCATATTTAAACAGGATAAATAATGTTTTAGATGTTAAAAATACAAAACAAATGTTAAAGAGGCCCCGAGGAGTTTGCTTTTGGTTATAAAAGAGTCTCGTATTAATGTGGATGAATCTACGTTACCAACACTTGTTAATGGGTCCATTTTCGATAAATATATCGTTTTGTCTTTATAGTTATTTTGATATTGTAATTTAGTGGTCGACTCTCCCAGAATTCCCTTCTTTCAGTTTCGTGGACTCTGCCCAGCGGGTCCTGGGAATAGCCAAATCACTGTTTATGGAACTACGATATCTGATCGTCTTCGAACCGACTTTGACTTTCTTTCTTAATTTGAAAAAATCCTTTTCGCTACCGTCCGTCTTCCTCCGGTCCAAGAATTTCACCGTGTGCGCTGAGGCTCATGGGAAATGTAGTGTGAAAGTAAAAACACTTCCGCTTTCCAAAACTCCTGGTTGTCCCTTTAAGTGTTTCAACTTCAGCATCAGTGCATATTTAAACAGGATGAATACATATAGATAAATACGAATGTTTAGATGTTAAAAATACAAAACAAATGTTCAAAAGAGAAAGACGAAGGTGACGACTGATTCGATGAAACATTTCGTTTCTTTTCGTCGTCAGGGATCGAGCTGACCGGGGAGAAGGACATGGACTTGGCGTCTCAGGTCCAGGAGCTGCTGGAGTTCCTCCACGAGAAGCAGCAGGAGGTGGAGCTCAACGCGCAGCACACGCACACGCGGCTGGAGCAGACTCTGCAGCTACGCCACCTACAGGCCGAGGTCAAACAGGTACAACACAGGAAGACAACGCCACACTCTGATGTATTTTTATGAAACTGGACTCTGGTTACACTGCAAAAACTAGAACATTTGTCTTATTTCTAGTCGAAACAAATCTCATTATACTTAAAATAAGACTCATCACATTAAAAGTAGCTTGTCTTTAGACACTTTTTACTTCTTTCATGCATATATGCACTTGAATTAAGTAGAAAAATCTGATGGTGGAGCAAGTTTTTCTTTCTTATTACAAGCACAAAAACAATTTCTACTTATTTCAGGTGAAAATTATCTAAAAACAAGATGATGAGTCTTATTTTAAGTGGAAAGAGGTTAGTATTGAGTAGAAATTAGACATTTTGATAAGAAATAAGACAAATATTCTTGAGTTTTTGCAGTGTATGAACACGTCCGGTCACTTCAAAGCATCATTTATCTGCTAAATATCCTGAGCGTTATCCTGATCCTGAGCCGGAGAGGACGGTGAGAAAACTACGTCCTAAAAAGGAAATAATACGGAGCTTTTAATGGAGCAAGGTGGACTCGCTTTTTTATTATTAGAAACAAAAAGAAATTCTATTTGGAAAAGACTCCTCCATGTTGGAGAAGAGACAAGAATAACACCCAGCGCTTCCTGCACAGCGGAGTGAAAATGTTTTGTGTGTGTGGAGAAACTAGTGCAGATGTGAACGTGAACGTGCTGCGTGTTGAGACAGGAAGCTGCTGCTGCTGCAGATGGATACGACTGAATAATTTATGAAGTTATGGCAACATGCTAATAACACACTCAAACTGCTACATCCTCGCCCATATTGTCTTCCTCAGTCCACTCGTTCTCTGCTGCTTATAACCAATTAATACTTAGCTTCAGGCTCGATTCACAGGAATGCAGAAACGAGTTCTTAGAATAACTGTGGTTACGATGTCGGTCAAGTGTGAAGCAGGATATTGTAAAATGCAAATAAACCTGCAGCAGCGACACAATGATGACAAATTCTCCGCGACTTACTTGACAGTAAATCAGCATCAGCTCTCTGCCTGCCTGCCTGCAGACTTGGCTGTTAACTCACAATAAATCATAACAACTTGTCCTGTTTAGTTTGTCTCAGATGAATGTAAATCTTGCTTTGATTATAGCAAGACACACACTTAACACTTGACTTGACAGATGAAAGCATAAAAGCGTGTGTGTGTGTTGTTATTATTAGCGTTGTCTCTATTTTCTTTTTCCTGTAGTTAAACAGGTGGTTTGTACTTGTACAATAGAATAAAAGTCAGTAATGGGAGTCGTCTGAATGTCTGCACTGAGCAAAACCTGCAGAAAGCTGAGGACAGAGAAGCAGCGTAATGATGAGTAGAAGAAAAAACAACAACATGCAACATCCAATAGTGACTAATGGAAGCAGCTGTGAATGAGCAAATGCTGTATTTTGCTGTTAAAAAAAATGAATCAAAGGTTCAGAAGGAACATTCACACCTGATGTGAAACAAACTGTTAAATTCTCACAAAAGCTGTGATATTGTTTAATTTGTGTTAATCACCAGATGCCCTGCGATACGATATCATCACGATATACAGTACAGTATGTGCCTCAGTGTGATATTATTGCAGTATTAAGGAGGAACTAAGCTACATTTTTACATTTTACTTAAGCTCTGGAGTAAATGTGATAGTTAATGACTTGAGACTTGTTAGGAGTGAGAACGTCAAACAAGCTTTACCTGCTTTCTTTAGCTCTGTCACTGGGGATGTTTCTCCACCATAGCGGCTCCGGCATTAATAGCTAGCGGATGTTTCGGCTCGTCCTACGTGCTGGGGTAATGTACTATTGATGAACTTTGGTGCAGTTTTGAGCATTATCGGTCTTTTCGATGTTCGGAATATCGCTTTAAGCTCTGGAGTAAATGTTTTAACATATCAGTATCGGTATCGGATGAGTAAAATTGGCCCCAATATGCACAACCAATGTATATTCGTATGCAACATGGTAGCCTGTAACATTGTTATTTGGAAGTAAAATACATTCTGAAAATAAAGGAAGACATTCAAAAATTCAGTTTGCATGATTTTCAGTCTGTGCAAAAATGTATCATCTTTATCATCATCAACTTTAAAAAAAACAACAACACATATCGATATAGGTAAATATCAATTATCGGCCATAACAGAAAAATTCCTATCGGATATCGGTATTGGCCAAAATTTTCATATCGGTGCATCCCTACTCTGGCGTCTCACGGCTGAAAACCAACTTTGCAACATCAGTGTAGTTACTTGGCTCTTGTCTCTGCACACCACGACACAAACGCGCTCCGTAACCGGCAATCTTTTGTTTAATTATGACACAAATGTACGCACCGTAACGTCGTATGTTTTATGTAACGTTATCCACAGCTCCATATATTGATTTTCCGCCGGCTTCGTTGTTCGTAAACAGATGCACATGGCTGAGAGGAGGGTTAGCAACACAGAGGAAAAACCACTGGACTTGCACACACGTAGTTGTTGCAATATGCTGCGATATGTTGTGATTTATTACCTTTTTTCAACTGCAAAACAAGTGTTTCCAAATTAAAACTTTGTGCACTTCTTTTTTTTCTAATAAATAAAACCTCTTCTGTTTGGATCGACACTTTGGTTTCTGTATATATCGATACAAGACTTTGCATCCGTATCATTCATGCTCTCGGTATCAGTGTGTTTCTCCTGGACTCTTCCTGACACAGTTTTGTGTGTGTGTCTCTGTGTGTGTGTGTCTCTCTGTGTGTGTGTCTCTCTCTCTCTCTCTCTCCCTCTGTGTCCAGGTGTTGGGCTGGATCCGTAACGGTGAGTCCATGTTGAATGCCAGCATGGTGAACGCCAGCTCCCTGTCTGAGGCCGAGCAGCTGCAGAGGGAACATGAACAGTTCCAGATGGCCATCGAGGTACACACACACCCCAACACACACACACACACACACACACACACACACACACACACACACACATCCTAATTACTGCTGCTAAAACCAGGCTTACTGTACTTTAATAATAATTATTTCAGTATGCATGGGTTTGAATAGGAGCAGATGGGGGCGCACACTGATACTCACACACACACAAACACACACACATTTTCTTTGTCATGTGTGTATGAACCAGGCTTCAGTAATTATTTCATTATGCACTGACTTTGAAGAGTAACAGATTGTAACACACACGCATGCACACACATTCAAACGCTATCTTTTCTTGTACGTGTGTGTGCGTTTGAGTTACTCTGCACAAACCTTTAAATAGCTGACTCCAGAAGTGTGTGTGTGTGTGTGTGTGTGTATGTGTGTGTGAGGAGGTAAAAGCCCCTTGGTCAGCACTGTACTACACACACACACACACACACATGCACGAACACATTGTCTGGCTCAGACCCAACATGTGTGTCCTGGCCTGGTTTCTGCTCCTGTGGAACTGTGATTTGCGTATGTGTGCGTGTGTGCATGTGTGTGTGTCTCCTTAACATGATGTAAGTCATGCATCCTCCATCAGACTGATGTAATGCAGCCTTGGCTAATACTTAAAACACAGGCAACACACAAAGCACAATGAAAGCATTGTCTGGCCCGGCGCTAACGACGATGAAACGATGATGTATCTTCATAAAAAGAAATAAATAAACTCACACGACTCCGTTGTTCTACCGTTAACAACGACAACACCACAGATTAATCACAGCGTCTCCCTCGCTGGACCGACGCCAAATGTGTCCGTTGTATGTTCATGTGACCATCAATCAGGGCGACGGGGGCGGAGCCAAAATCCTGCACCAGCGCTTTACAGTAACTAAAGATGCAGATGCAGAAAGTTTCCTATAGAAAAACATATTAGCTGCTTGATTCAAGTAAATTAGATATTAATACAAACATAATTGCCGTCCACACACAAAACACCTTTGCCCTCTTGCTTTATTAGTTTGTTATCATTATAATAAACAAATGTAAAACAAAGACGTATATCACTTGAAGGAAAATATGTAACATACTTAATAGATTTTTCATTTCATTTTGATTTTTTCCATTCATGGTTTACATACTTCACATGATTGCACATATTTACATAATGTACACATTATCACCATAAATAAAAAGGAGCAAGATGAAGAAAAACTTATAGTACCACTACCCGCCCCTTTCTAATAATATTATTAATAAATATAAATATAAAACTGAATTATGAGCAGTAGCGTGCTCGTAAACTGCCTTCTGTATGTATAACATACACGTTTTGTTCTTTATAAATTTCTAAAATGAGCTGATGGAAACTGTAAGTTAATTCCCACTGCAATAAATATCTTGAACTCTGAACGCTGAGGAACAAGCACGGCCATATATGCATTGTGATTGTACAGTACCGGTATGTATGTATGTATGTTATGAGCTTTTCAGTCAAGGTACATTTGTTTTGTTTTGTTTAGGATTTATACTGGAAGGAAAAAATCATATGTGTATATAATGTTGTTTATTGATGTGTGTGCTTGATTCTACAAGACTGAAATAACCCACTAAACTAAAAAAAAAAAAAAGAAAAAACTAATTATTATTAGTGTTTGAAACTCTCCACAGGGAGCCTCTTAAAGCTGAGTTGAACTAACGAGTCAGTGGGTTGTAATTGGTAACAGCCCCCTCCTTCTTTTCCCTGCAGTCTCTCTTCCATGCCAACTCGCTCCAGAAGACGCATCAGAGCGCTCTGCAGGTGCAGCAGAAAGCCGAGGTAAAGCCATGATGTTATATATCGTATAGCACACGTGAGACAGAGTTTGAAAAAGTAAGACTCACTCCTCCGCAAGGCTGCTCTTATCCAGCATGCTGCATCTCTGCATCTCTAGCTCCATCATGACCCCTGTCTCTCTGTCTCTGTGTCTGTGTCTGTGTTGTCTCTTCTTCTTCTTCCTCCAGATGATGCTGCAGGCCGGTCACTACGACCCGGAGGCGATCCGCGGCTGTGCTGAGAAGGTGGCCGTTCACTGGCAGCAGCTGATGCTGAAGATGGAGGACCGGCTGAAGCTCGTTAACGCCTCTGTGGCCTTTTACAAGACGTCTGAACAGGTGCATTAACCCACGTTCCCTCATGTCCTGGGGTTGGGATGCACGTTACAATCATCAATTATCATCATGCATTAATTACAGTATTTTCACAACACTATGAATGTGTAAAATCAAATTTAGTCAAAATGTAATTACATTACTAATTATAAACACAAAATATTTTAAGTATCTGTTAATATAGGACTAATTATTCATCTCCCAAGGGAAATGTTTGAAATATTAAAGTCATTAATTGTCATCTCTACTAAATGTTTACACTTATTTTAATCGTTTTTTTAACATTTAAATTCCTAACAATTCATTGTTACATTAGGTAAATTAACTTTGACACAAAGCCGGTGGTTATCCTGCAGGTAGTGATACATAATCGACATGTTTGCTGCTTTAGCTGCTACTTTTTTGCGGCATGTTTTAGCCGTTGTCGAGTAAATACGTTTGTTTGGAGGGAATTAAAGTATTTTTCCACCAAACTTTACCACTCGTCTCTGTCCTGCAACTCCGATACGATTCCGACATCATAATTTTTTGGAAAGTGACAGTATTACGATTAATTAATTGTGGTGTTTAATACCACGATATAGGGTTTTCTTCTTTTTCTTTATTAATTCTTAAAGCAATGTGTTTTGTAAATTATTTTACTTATACAGTAGGCTATCACATATCACAAGCTCTTATATTTATTATCCATTCTAAGCTCTATGTTGTCTGATGTGTTGTATTGACTATTTATTTAATAAAGTTGTTTGAGTTTGAATTGACTTGCAATGTGTGTGTATGTGTGTCCAGGTGTGCAGCGTGTTGGAGAGCCTGGAGCAGGAATACCGCAGGGACGAGGACTGGTGTGGCAGTCACGACAAACTGGGAACATCTGCCGACTGTGAACACCTTCTACCTCTGATCAGTAAACATCTGGAGCAGAAGGAAGCCTTCCTCAAGGTGAAGTGACACAACACAATTCAATAAAGACTCGATTCAGGCAGGCAGAGCGTAGAAACAAACCGCTCCTCAGTCTGTGTCACAACACAACTTCATTAAGGTTTGTGTAAACGTTTTATACGAGACACGATGTCACGAGATGAGACGATAAAGTTGGACAGAAGATTAGATCCATCACCTGCCTGAATTACTGTTCAGCCAATAAACACTCAGCGTCTCTGCCAACAATTGAGTTTCATTTGCTTTAATAAAATTTGCAAATGACCTTGTTTGGGTGAAGGATCCGTATTGACTGAATGTTAATAAGGCAACAATTTAATATGGAGATCAGTTCAGTCCGTTGGTCTGAATCCAAGGACGAAGGAGAAGCTGTTTGTGGTTTGAACAAACTGGACATAAACAAAACAAAGTGTATACATTGTAGATTCATACTTAAAGGACAATTCCAGGCAAATTCTAGGTCCAAAACCTGAAGATTTTCCCTTTAATGTCTCCTGTTCTGTTCCCGGCATCGCCCACAGCAGCGCATAATGGGAGTGGACGGATTTTGGCTGTTTAGGCTTGTTTACATATCACAAAACTAAAAATTTTTTGTGCAACACCGAGGGGTTTGTTTACTTCAAGAAAGCCGACATGTTTGTAAATGGAGCTGTGATACAAAGTTTCGTGCAAGAGTCAAGTTTACTCAGTATGTTCACAGGTACAGTAGAATAAACAACAGCCAGATTTACTCTCACTGCAACGAAAGACGTTGATGTTCCTTTGTTGATAAAACAAATTAAAAAGAAAATCTTCACATTCATTCGTTAAGACCTAAAATATTACAAAACTAGAGCCCCAGGTTGAAACTGTCATTTCAAGACGTCAAAACTATGAAGGAGTGATCCCTATGCACAGCTCCACTACTTCCTGAACTTAATGCGGCTCCTTTATTTCCTGTCTTACATTATTGGACAAACTGATTAATCCAGATGTGTCTGAGGAGTCACAATGGTCAGACACACCTGGATTAATCGGTTTGTCCAATAATGTAAGACAGGAAATAAAGGAGCTGCATTAAGTTCAGGAAGTAGTGGAGCTGTGCATAGATGATGACAGAATCAAAAGTGTGCAAAAAGCTGTCATTAAAAGCAAATAATCTAATGTATTAAAAAAAAAACATTCTGCTTTGTTTAACACTTTTTTGTTCTACATAACTCCATAAGTGTTCCATCATAGTTTTGATGTCTTCAGTTTGAATCTACAATCTAGAAAGGGATAAAATTAAATGTAAAAAAACCGACCGCGTTAACACCAACGTAGAGAAAACCAAACCAAAATGTGCAAATCACATGGAAGAGGCTCTGAACAGACTGAACATCTTAAATTCAGCGATAGTAAATCATGCTGCATCCTGACGTCGGTGGGTAACCGGTGTCATAGCAGTGTGTGTTTAGAGGGTGTGAGAGTGTTTAATTTGCCATATTCCCTAAATGTTTTTTTGTTTTTTTTCTGCAGGCGTGCACGTTGGCTCGCAGGAACGCCGAGGTGTTTCTGAAGTACATTCACAGGAACAACGTGAGCATACCCGGAGCCGCCAGCCACGCCAGAGGGCCCGAACAGCAGGTCAAAGGTCAGACACCACTACCTCTGATGCTACTTAAACACATTGTTTGTTGATATTTAGCCCATATATTAATGCAGTTATGACACTCGATGAAGGACATAACGACCCCAATTACATAAAAGCTCTAATATTCATGTACAGCTCGTTTTAACTGACCTTAAAAGGACTGAGGGAGAACAAAGAAAACATGGATAAATATTCTGCCGAGTCCTTAATGAGCTGGATCTGTCTCAGAATCGGAGTTTATTCATTATGATGTCGTGTTTTTTTATTTGCAGCCATTCTGAACGAGCTCCTGCAGAGAGAGAACAGAGTCCTGCACTTCTGGACGTTAAAGAAACGACGGCTGGACCAGTGTCAGCAGTACCTGGTGTTTGAACGCAGTGCCAAACAGGTGTGTGTGTGTGCATGTGTGTGCATGTGTGTGCATGTGTGTGCAACAGTGTGTTTTTGTGTGTGAATTAGTAAGAAAATAAAAAAGAAAGAGTGTTGGCTGGATTTTAGCTTTGGGGAAATATGCAGCACTAAAGGGACATCTGGTTTATTTTATCAGGGAGTGGGTTTATATGGCTAAATGCAACACAGGGGTTGAGGAATTGAAGATAAACTTAACATGGTGTGTGTATATTGTGTGTTTGTGTATGTGTGTAGGCGCTTGACTGGATCCAGGAGACAGGTGAGGTTTACCTGGCCACACACACGTCACCTGGCGACAGCAGCGAGGAAACTCAGGAGCTCCTCAACGACTATCATCATTTCAGACTCACTGCCAAGGTACATTGTGTGTGTCTGTGTGTGTCTGTGCGTGTGTGTAGCTCCACTGCTCTCCAGGTGTCAAATCAAAAGGGAAACGTTTGAGTTCCCATTCATTCCACAGCTGTAACATAGAGCGTCACTCCTAATTTTTTATACGTGCGCTATAATTCATACTCGGAGTGATTTAGAACAAGTGCGACGGCTCGTTTCTACTCGGAGCGGCCGCCAGAGTCCGTGATGTTATTTCAGCAGGTGAATTTTTAAGTTTTAAATAGGAGCTGACAGTCGGTAATTGATGCTCAACGCTCCCAGAACATGTAGTCAGTCGGGCAGATGCTCAGACACTGAAGTAGATGCAAAACAGAAAAGTCAAAGAGCCAAACAAATATGTATTTTTCTTTGAGTATAAAGACTTCAGAATCCAGACAGGAAGTGAGGAGTAAGAGTGAAATTGAGAGAAAACGGATAAAACAATGAGATGAGAAGGTGTGAGCTGCGTCTCGTTGTGTTGTGTGAACGTCCCACAGCAAACCAAGGAGAAGGTGAAGCTGCTGATCCAGCTGGCCGACAACCTGGTGGAGAAAGGCCACGCCCACGTGTCGGAGCTGAAGAAATGGGTGAGCACGGTGGACCGCCGCTACCGCGACTTCTCCCTGCGCATGGCCAAGTACCAGGAGAGCCTGGAGAGGAGTCTGGGCGTCAGCTCCGAGGTGAACACACACAAACAGATGAGAATTTAATTTTTTTTTTCCCCAAAAAAAATCTTTGTATTGAGATTTTTTAACAAAATGACACGTAGTTGTATCGAACAGTTTGGAAAAAAGATGTAGATGTATAACAGTATGTCAACAAATCCTCTGAGCCCAGCCACACCCACCTCAGGTCAGAACCAGACTGGGACAAACACATACAAAAAAGAAAGAGAGAAAGAAAAAAAAAGAGAAAATTAAAGGGATAGTTCAACATTTTGGCAAATTGGCCCATTGCCATAATCCCTATAGTCATAGCAGTAGGTTCATTACCTTTAATTGTCAGTGCAAGCTATTTTTAGAACGGCGGAGCAGAGCCGTGAGCTGCTCAGAGCTACGCTACGGAGGCTCATGGGATTTCTTCTCATCAAACTCATCAAATACACAATCCAACAACTCCACAACGCTCTGGTGGACAAGTTGTGACCTGCACATTCACCACGCTATGAGATAATAACACAACGTTACCAGACGAGTTGTTGTTTTAGAGGGGAAATGCAGAGACTGCTTGATGAAAAATTGGCCCTGACGGGAACGCACTTCAGCGGTTTTGCATGAATTTGCCTCTAAAACAACTCTGTACTCCCCAAGAGAGGAGCCAGAAATAGCTGATACTGAATTAAGGGGAATAATCTGGCCACAAGCGCCACATATGGTGTCAAAAATACTTTGCCAAAACACTGTCAATTTAGTGCACGAGCGAAATCCTCACCATTTTATTTCAAATTATAAACAAAAATCTTGCCTGTGTGTCTCTGTGAAGGACAACAAAGACCTGGAGTTGGACATTATCCCTGCCAGCCTGACGGACGACCCTGAGGTCAAACTGCGTGACCCCAACCACGAGGTCAACGAGGAGAAGAGGAAGTCTGCCAGGAAGAAAGAGTGAGTACAGGGACGGAGAGAGAGTTAAAATGTAAAATCAGGATTTTGATCGTATTAAACTCAGGTGATAGGAGGGTTATTATGAAGCTGCAGTGACTGAACTCACTCAACCAAACTCCTTCCTACACGCCGTCTCCTCAATCTGTCCCAATAATGGCGATCATCTGCGTCCCATCGCGTTCCCCTAGCTCCAGATCCTACGACTTCAAAGACGCTTAATTGTGGTAATAGCTCAGTTTACAGCGTCTTAATCTCCTCTGCAGCCTTTGTCTTGTCATGAATTGTTTGTTAAGGCTGAAAGTCTTGGAGAAACATCAGTGAGCTCGTGTGCAATCACGGAACACTCTGATCCAACATTGTACCAATTATATAATTCGTGCCATCTGATCCGTCCTTTGCGGAGCTTTCCCCCCTCCCCCTCCTCCTCCTGATAATCTAAACTATTTCCTTGTCTCAGGTTCATCATGGCGGAGCTACTGCAGACGGAGAAGACCTACGTCAGAGATCTGCACGAGTGTCTGGAGGTAGAACATAGAAAAACAACCTTTTGTGATTCAGTTTGACACAAATACTTTGCTGTCGGTCTCACGCTCTGTCGTCCTCTCCACCTGTCTGTCTGTCTGTCTGTCTGTCTGTCTGTCTGTCTGTCTGTGTGTCTCTGTCTCTGTCAGACGTACCTGTGGGAGATGACCAGCGGCGTGGAGGAGATTCCTCCAGGAATCGCCAACAAGGAGCACATCATCTTCGGCAACATGCAGGAGATCTACGACTTCCACAACAAGTGAGAAAAATGAGAAAAAATTAGGAAAAAAAGAAAAATCCGGTACAAGAAAACAAACAAACAAAAGAAAATCTGGTACAAGAAAAAAAAAAAAAAATCCGGTACAAGGCAAAAAAAAAAAAATCTGGCACAAGAAAAAAAAAAAGTCAGGCAAAAAAAAAAAAAAAAAAGTCGGGCAAAAAAAAAATCCGGTACAAGAAAAAAAAGTCAGGCAAAAAAAAAAAAAAATCTGGTACCAAAAAAAAAAAAAAAAAAAAAAAAAGTGGGGCAAAAAAAAAAAAAAAAAATCTGGTACAAAAAAAAGAGAAAAAAAAGTCAGGCAAAAAAAAAAAAAAAAAAAATCTGGTACAAAAAAAAAAAGTCGGGCAAAAAAAAATCCGGTACAAGAAGACGTCCCATTTGGTTTTATGTCGAACGAAATAATTCAATTTGAGACTCATCTGTCCAAAGAACATTATTCCAGAAGTCCAGGTCTGTGTCTGCGCTTCCACGCGGCGTCCCATGACTGTATATAGACACAGATCAGCTGCCTGTCTTTGCTTATAAACTGATCCATGGTCTGTTTCTGCTTCAACTTTTTGTCAAATAAGTTTTATTAGGAAAACTGTTTGACAGAGGAATTCAGCCTGTTTCTGAAATCAGATGATTTCCCCTGGTGCCGATCCACATGGCACAGCAACAACCTGGGAATATTACAATCTCTGTTTTTAAGCTCCAGTAGCATGTAAGGCAAATGATAAGTTGAAGAACAAGGCCGACTTGCCAAGATCATTGCACATCAATCTTGCACATTTGTCAGGAACTTTTCAACAGTAGAAATGCTTTTAAGTGTTTTTCTGTGGGAACTCTCACCGCTTAGGAAAAACCCCCAGGGAGACCTTCCTGAGGGTTTTTTTTTTCCTTTTTTCTATTGTAGCTACAGGGGAACTGAAGCAGTGTCTTTGAGGTTTTTCTTCAGAGACAGTTCATGAACTCCAAAGAGTTTCCCCCCAAGGAGCTCCTTTTGTGTCTGATCTCCTCGTGGTACCTGTGGTAAATCTGAGCCGGTTCCTCTGGGGAACGCTCCTCCTCCTCCTCTGCTGC
Source organism: Decapterus maruadsi (assembly GCA_030347415.2). Taxonomy (NCBI): domain Eukaryota; kingdom Metazoa; phylum Chordata; class Actinopteri; order Carangiformes; family Carangidae; genus Decapterus; species Decapterus maruadsi. The sequence goes on along the minus strand of CM064902.1, from coordinate 24,119,891 downwards.
TGCTGCTGCTGCATTAGATCTTAAAGGCTTCTCCAACCCACAGGACTTCTGCATAAACTTTATCTGGGTTTCAGGAAAATGTTCATCAGACCTGCTCCAGACGTGTTGTCAGAAAGAAACCCATGTGTTTTATTTTTCTGTCTCCCTGCTAAACTTTGACAGACAGACAGACGGATGGATCACAGACTAGTTCATTGCTTTTAGTTACTCCTATTTTTAGGTACCTGAAGCGGCTGATCCATATTAAATATTTCAGCTCCGTGCCGGTTCCAGTTCCTGAAGTTGATTTTGAATCAGGCTGAAAAAAATAGAAAGTTTTGAACCTGAAAAGTCGGTTCTCAAGGGAACCATGTTGTTGGTTCTTCCCTGTGAATCATCAGTGGGCGTGTCTTATTCTAAGCTATGGAGACGAGCAGGAAGGAGGCGGAGGAGGAGGCAGCGACTGACAGCATGGAGAAAAATAATTTCAAGAAATGTAAAAAAAAATTAAAGCCGCAAGCGGCGATGACGGGCCCTCGCTCCACGCCACTCAGCGACCCACGTGACTCGGCGACCCACACCCCTCTGACCACGTATGTAAATGTTGAAGTGATTACGATCAAGTATGTGGGCGTGGGAAGCAACCGTAATTGCATGGTGACTATTTCGGCCACACCATTTGACGTACAGGAACAATTTTTAGTACGTTTGATCAGCTCCGTGTCCTGATCATGTCCACCAAGTGTGAAGCAGCTGTGATGAAGTATGTCAGCGTGAGAGCCGTTAGAAGTAAAATGGCTCCGAAGACAGAAGCAGCCAAAATGCATTTCATCATGGCAGCCACGCCCTTTGACATAGAGACATGTAGAGCACAAGATAAGGTCAGCATGGTAAGTAGAAGGTAGCCTGGCAAAGTCAATCGGAGAAATCTCTAGGAAGTTTTGTCAAAACTTCAATTGAAATGGCGGACTTCCGGTTGGGTTTAGGGCGTGGCTCCAAGAGGATTTTTTTATGTTTGGGTGATCATGTATGTGTCAAAGGGAATTTGTCCATGGGGAATTTGAAAAAATTCAAGGGGGGCTTAGAGGCATTTTTCCACACCCATGCCCATATCAAAAGAAAGAGCTTGCCATTCTTATACTGTGGATGCGTGACGTCATTATTCGAAAAAGGCAAACTAATTGGACATTGGAACGTTACACAGTCACAGCGCCACCACATGGAAGGTTCACAACATAGCTTCACCGTCTTGTTCAGCATGTTTTTGAAGTGAAATGATGTCGATTTGGTCAAGTTCGTATTTTGAACGCATTTTGACTTTTCAGGTTACCAGCATGAGTGACATAGGAAAATAATATTCGGACTGTTCAGGATCACGCCCTCATTATCTCCAGCAAGTTTGAAGCTGCTGCGATCAAATCTGTGGGCGTGATAGCACTTCAAAAAAGACATCAGCGGCCAGCCCTTTGAAAGAACGTCCTCAGGGCAGTCTGTGGATGATTTATGAATTTGAAACCCCTAGGAGGAGTTCATTTTGGGTGGAGGGATGCACCCTCACAAAATTTAGGATGTATCTGAGGTGGCTGATGTGGTGAGTTATCTAGGATTAATCCATGTTAGCATAATTCCTGTATACTTCCGGTTACCACTGGGGGCGCTATGAGTGACGTGGGAAGTTAATACATCAGACTATTCAGGAAGAAGCCGTCATCATGTCCAGCAAGTTTGAATACGATCAAGTATGTTGGACTGAGAGCCGTTCCAAGTGAAGTGGCAAGATGAAAGTGGACCAAAATGTCTTCCTTAATGGCAGCCACGCCCTTTGTAGAGACATGTATGCACAAGATAAGGTCAGCCTGGCATGAAGAAGGTAGCCAGCCAGTTTGGAGTCAATCGGATGAAAACTCTGGAGTAGTTCATTCAAATAGGTCAAAATTTCAATTCAAAATGGCCGACTTTTTTGGATTTCACCATGACAATAAGATTTTGTTGTAACAAGCAGAATTTTGTGCTCCAACTCCAAAAAAAACCCTATGGGGAGGGGGTTTTGAAAATTAAAAGTTAGAGGCATTTGGCCACACCCATTTCCAACGACTTCAAAATATCAAATTTTTCACGAGGCCGGATGCGCATGCCAAAATTCATGCGTTTTGGGGCATGTTGAGGCCTCCAAAAATGCGATTTTAGGGAGCATATAATAATAATAATAAACATAGCAATTACAATAGGGCCTTCGCCGGGCGAGTGCCTCGCCGCTCGGGCCCTAAAAATAAAAAAAAAAGCAGCACAGGAAAGAACAATTTTTATGAATTTGCAGCTTAATAAAGTAAAGTAATTCTTATCTTTGAACCCTAACCCAGACAGTAAAATAGGATGCTCTTGCAGAATTCATTCATCATTTACTACAGCTTATTAAAGCAATTTCATGAACAAAGAAAAACAATGAAACGCAAGATATTATTAATAACTGAATGAATATAATAACTTAGAATAAAGTAGTTTAAGTTTGCATGGAAACATTCGACTGTTTGTCTGAAAGCGCTCATTGTGGTTTCTTCTTTTCTTCCCCGCAGTATTTTCCTGAAGGAGCTGGTGAACTACGAGCAGCTGCCGGAGGACGTCGGTCACTGCTTCGTCACCTGGGTGAGAGTTTTTGACCTTTGACCTCTGATTTCAACCAATGCAACCTCTGCTGTGTTTGGATGACGTTGTGATGCTCGCTCACTGACTCCCCCTCCCTCCCCTCCTCCTCTCTGTTCCTCCAGGCCGATAAGTTCCACATTTACGTGGATTACTGCAAGAACAAACCAGACTCCAGTCAGCTCATCCTGGAGCACGCTGGCACCTTCTTCGACGTGAGTAAAAACCCTGCAGTATCCGGTCACACATCATGTCATCAGCACTAAACAAAACCAAAACATCTCATCAAACTCTCAAACTGGAAAACACACTCACTCCAAATAAAAACATCTCGTGTAGCCACTCATCTTCCCGCTCATTTGTCCTGCACATGTTTCAAGAAAATAAACAGATGCCCTCTCTGATTACTGAGCAGCAGCGTGCTACGATCAAAGCGTTGCCTCAGTCCAAAATACACTGTTAAAACCAACAGCAACAAAACGGGGAATTTGCTGTTACTGTGGAGCATAAAAACAGGGCTGGAGTCTGTTGTTTATACAGTTACGAAGCGCTCCTGAAGGCGCTTTGTCGAGCAGATCGCTTAGATCTGGAGGAGGAGGAGAAGGGGCGTGGACGGCTGCTGCTTTCTAATTCCCCCCCTTTTTTGCAGCTGGAGAGAGAGCGGCGACTGTGTAGTTCCCGCGTCCTGTCAGCAGACGGTGCTGTTGCATCAGTGGAAAGTTGCCTCTTGACTTAAAGGACACTTCAGCTAGTTTGAATTTATTTGTATTTTGTCTCGGTGTCTGTGAACAGGACATCCAGCAGAGACGTGGACTGGCTAACTCCATCTCCTCCTACCTCATCAAACCGGTCCAGAGGATCACCAAGTACCAACTACTGCTTAAGGTAGACACATGCATACGTATTTGTACTTTTTTTTTGCTTTTGCACACTGTTATGTCGTCTAATCACGTATAATGTCGTTGTGGTCCTGCAGGAGTTACTGTCTTGCTGTGAGGAGGGCAAAGGGGAGATTAAAGACGGTTTGGAGGTGATGCTCGGTGTTCCTAAGAGAGCTAATGATGCCATGCATCTCGCCATGTTGGAGGGTAAGACGGCATGTGTTTATTAATTATCAGAGTCAGAGAAAATGATCACACTACTACAAATAATACAGGTGCAAAACAGAACTATTATTTTATGTGTTATTTGATCTTTTGCACAAATTATTTACAGTCAAGCATCAATCACAATCAGTCGACCTTCAATAATACATTCCTTAGTGCAAACTTCAAATATTACATACTGTAGATTGTAAAGGTGTAGTTTATGAGTTCCTAACCATTAGAGCTCTTCATGGTTTCATTGTAACAGAAAGAAGCAGATATCTTAATTTAATTTAATTCAGTTTATTTGATAGGGACAGTTAAAACACTTCCAAGCAATGTGATATCAGAGATTAATATATAATAAACAAATGAAGCCTAAGAAACAGTATTACTATAAACTATTACAGTAAGGCTTATCTTCAATAAGGTAAACATGACAGGGAAGTAGAGTGCAATATTTGGCACAGTCCAAACTATAAGTCACTGATGCTCCAAAAGTTACTGTATCTTACAGTAGTTATCCCGCAGAGAAAAGCCTTCAAATAAAACAAAACAAAACAAAAACAGACAGACGTGCTGAATACATAACAATACTCATTTGTTGATGGTTGACGTAAAGGGGAAACATGAACAAGATGGGATATTTACCCTTTAATGTAAAAAGTGAGCTTTTCCACTGCAAGACAGACACTAATGCTTGGTTTGGTAGTGGATTTCCAAGATCAGGCTATGGTGCAGTATGTTTAGCTTGTAACATGCAAAAAGGGAATCATAGATTTGTTTGCCTTGCTAAGGTTATATTATAGCTCATGTTTCCTCCTGCTCTTATTAGAGTTTCTCCTCTTTGTCTGGAGATCGACACTTTCTACCTTATTTCAACTCACACCACATGTTTGTTATATTCCCATGCCACCCGACTTGATATTAACTTCTCCTCCTCCTCCTCCTCCTCCTCCTGCTGCTCAGGCTTTGAGGAGAACCTGGAGGTGCAGGGTGAGCTCATCCTCCAGGACAGCTTCCAGGTCTGGGATCCACGCTCTCTGATCAGGAAGGGGAGGGACCGACACCTCTTCCTGTTTGAGTTCTCGCTGGTCTTCAGCAAGGAGATCAAAGACTCGGCCGGCAGAACGAAGTACCAGTACAAGAACAGACTACTGGTGGGTGTGTGTGTGTGTATGTGTGTGTGTCTGTGTGTGCATGCTGCAGCTACAGATGGTTAACTGTCACTGACTCACATCTCTGTCTCGTTCCTCGCTGCGCTGCAGACATCAGAGCTGGGGGTGACCGAGCACATTGAGGGCGACCCGTGTAAATTTGCTCTGTGGGCAGGAAGAACTCCGTCCTCTGATAATAAAACTGTGCTAAAAGTAAGTGAAGACGACACGTAAATGAGCTGCGTTTGTTTCCTGTTCTGTGTTTAAATGTTTGCATAATGTTTGTTTGTTTTTGAATAAATAAATGAATGAATGAATTTATTTATTTCGGTATATATCAAGCTTATACAACCAAAAGGGTGTAGGTTGAAGCCAAAGCTTATATACTCTTACCCTTTTTACCTTAAAGAAAATATACTCATTAATACAAAATGATCAGATCACAGACATTTGAAACTGATCAGTACACTTAAAGGGATAGTTCACCCAAAATTGAAATTTCATGTCGACTAAGAGCTGTGAGAAGTCTCAGAGTCCTCCGTTCCTTCTCTGAGTTACGGGAGGGTCCACGCAGCAGTAATTGTCCATATAATGGTTGTGAATGCATACCACTCTTCTTCATCCAAAAAGACACACCAAAAAACATCCAAATACCTCCATACTGCTCGTCTGTAATGTCCCTCTTGTATTGAAGCCCTGACATGAGAAAGAGGGTGAGTAGATAATGAGTGAAATTTGAATTTTGGGTGAACTATCCCTTTAATTGTCCATACCGTAACGAGAAATGATGTCATTCTTATTAAGTCTTTTAAAGCCGACTACTGTAGAGGACAGCGTAATTTAATATTGTGAGGACAATTATTCCAGATGTTAACCCTCTAACAGAATTTTTTACAGTAGTTTGAGTCTTTCGTTTCTCAAATACATGGTTTGTATTATAATGTAAATGTAATCAACCAAGTCCCTGAATTTCAAAATGGTCAAGCGACTAAATAGTGGGTTGGCTGGCTCACGGAAAGGTTTATTACTGACGAATAGAATGTATATTTATAAACCAGATTACAGTATTAGGTCTCCGATAATTATAATGTTGTTTGTCTTCCAGGCGTCCAGCATGGAGGCCAAACAGGAGTGGATTAAAAACATCAGGGAGGTGATCCAAGAGAGGATGACTCACCTAAAGGGGGCTCTGAAGGAGCCTCTTCATCTGCCCAAAACACCAGCACTGACCAAACCCAGGAATAACACTAAGAGGTAAACAAGGACAAACACACACACACACACACAGACAGAAGAGTAGTCACCGTGGGCTGAAAGATGTTTTCTCAGTAGTAGAAATATCTCAGCTGGGGTTTCACACATCACTGAGGATAGAAACATGATTCATGATGAGAGCGACATCTTTAAACGTTGAACCGTCTTCATTCAGCCCAGAAAAACAATTTATCTCCACGATTAACACATTTAGAAAATAAACTATATAATTGATCTCAATTAAGAAACAGTCTTTGAGACCACAGTTGAGAAAATGTGAAAACACAGCAACCTGCTTTTTGTTTACTGTTCTAATATATTTATCTTATTTTAGTGTAAATCTATGGAAACCTGAACCCACTCTGTCTGTCTCTACCCAAACACTGTTTTCCGTTTAAATATACTCGTCCTGTTTGCACCTGTTCTGCAGAGGTGCAGGATTTTCCACTCCAACAAACCAACCCTCATTTGACTGAGTGAGTCCTGGTATTTAAAGGGATAGTTCAACATTTTGGCAAATTGGCCCATTGCCATAATAATCCCTGTAGTCACAGCAGAAGGTTCGTTACCTTTAATTGTTGGTGCAAGCTATTTTTAGAACGGCGGAGCAGAGCCGTGAGCTGCTCAGAGCTACGCTACGGAGGCTCATGGGATTTCTTGGTTGGTTTCCCTCATCAAACTCATCAAACACACAATCCAACAACTCCACTATGAGATAGTAACACAACGTTACCACACAGAGTTGTTTTAGAGGGAAATGCAGAGACTGTTTGCTGAAAAACTGCCCCTGACGGGAATGTGCATCAGTGGTTTTGCATGAATTTCCCTCTAAAACAACTCTGTGTGGTAACGTTGTGTTATTATCTCATAGCGTGGTGAATGTGCAGGTCACAACTTGTCCACCAGAGCGTTGTGGAGTTGTTGGATTGTGTATTTGATGAGTTTGATGAGGGAAACCAAGAAATCCCATGAGCCTCCGTAGTGTAGCTCTGAGCAGCTCACGGCTCTGCTCTGCCGTTCTAAAAAATAGCTTGCACCGACAATTAAAGATAGCGAACCTACTCCTATGGGAATGGGCCAATTGGGCCAAAATGTTGAACTATCCCTTTAAGCAGTCGTTCCTCAGATGCTTGTGTAGTTATAAGCAGGTTTAGGACTTGACTTTTCCCCCCCATCAGTTTTTACCAGAAGTAGAAGTGTCATCACTATAAACAGTGACCGTGCGGGCAGGAATTTTCTGACCGTGGTAAAAAAAAGTGTCGCCGTACGAGTTTAACAACAATGTTGTGCGTAACGGTTGATGTTGTTGTGACTTTTATCACCAACTTCAACTTCTTTAGTGACTTGAATTAAAGTGTTTGCTCTGATTCTGTGTGTTTCCAGGGAGGGAGGTGAAGACGGAGACAGCCAGGGAGACGGCAGCAGCCAACCAGACACCATCTCCATCGCGTCCAGGACGTCACAGAACACTGTAGACAGCGACAAGGTAGGACACACACACACACACAGACAGACACACACTGAGCTCTTCATCCGTCCGGTGGAGTTGGAGTTGGAGCTGAAGCAGCCGATCGAGGCTGGCTCGCTCTGTGGTCTGTAACGAGCTGATGGCCCACAGCTGCTGCCTGGCTGCTACAGGGTTTCCCACGCAACAACAAGTGGCAGAAGCAGGGGCTGCGAACGTGACAGTGGTTCACAGCTGCTCACATGCTCTGCTGTGTAGAAACCCAAGTCTATCAGATACATACAGTAGAGCTCCATTATCGTGTTTTTTGCTCATCCTCCAGTTTACACGTAGGTGAAGCGTGTGTGTATGTGTGTGTGCATGAGAAGCGTTCAGTAATGCCAGCGTTTGCTCAGCGATGAAAAACCTCTTCAGTTTGTGTGCAGGCGTCTGTGCTGATGCCTCCTACCAGCCGGTCGCTCACGTCCAAGTAAGCACAACTTTCAACTTTCATTGTGGCAGTCGAGCTGTTTTCAATTCAGGATGGATTAATAATAATAAGCAGGAACATAGAAATCATGTCCTTTTTTTTTTTTTAATCTAATCCAAAGGTATTAAGAGGAAAAAGGACGTTTCCACTCCAAAGTGAATCTTTATTTGATAATTAAATTAAATAGAGGGGGAAAAACAGCTTGCACATCCCCGACTAATCCTCCTCATGCCTCGTGTCTGCTCAATTTCCAAAGTGTTTCATTTAAACAGAGTTTTTCAGTTTCATAGCAATGCATGATGAAGAAAAGTCTCTTTCTGGTGCATGTTTTTTGGTGGCCTGCAAAGGAGAAACAGGCGAAGCAGTAAAACTCTCCTTGAACCTGGTCGTAGGATGTGTTTCGAGTTACAGACGGGACTCCTACTGCTTCACTTAAAGGTCTCCTGTTTGGTTTTGTAGGTTGGTTCATTTACAAATAAGCTACAAAACAGCAGTTGTTTCGGTTTCCGCTATTTTATTTGTTGTTGTGATTTGGACTTATTGTTCTCCAGTCACACTATACTACACACACACACACTCACACTCACACACACACTAATCCACCCACACACGCAACCCCACACAGATGTCAGTCATGGCCTCCCACTGTTGGGTTACACAGTGTGGCCTTTTCACCGTGCAACCCCACGCCTACACACTTAGCCTGGCTCTAAATGTCAGCAACACACACACACACACACAGACACACACACACAGGCGCTTCCTCACTCATGCAGAATGGCCTCGGCTGTGCATCTCGTGAGCCTGTGTATCCTCCGTTTTTTTTTTTTTTTTTACCACACCATCGTCTCTGTTTCACATTATCTCTACAGTTCATTCACTGTCACTGAATTTTTTTTTAAATTTTCTTCTTCTGCTCCTCTTTGTTCCAACATCCCATAGAGTGAACAACATGTGGACACATTTTAAAGTGAATATGAGTGTGTTAAAGGGATAGTTCAACATTTTGGCAAATTAGACCATTGCCATAATCTCTACAGTCACAGCAGTAGGTTTGTTACCTTTATTTGTCGGTGCAAGCTGTTTTTAGAACGGCAGAGCAGAGCCATGAGCTGCTCAGAGCTATGCTATGGAGGCTCATGGGATTTCTTGGTTTCCCTCATCAAACTCATCAAATACACAATCCAACAACTCCAAAAAGCTCTGGTGGACAAGTCGTGACCTGCACATTCACCACGCTATGAGATAATAACACAACGTTACGAAACTGAGCTGTTTTCGAGACAAATGCAGAGACTGCTTGCTGAAAAACTGTCCCTGAAGGCAACATGCATCAGCGGTTTTGCATGAATTTACCTCTAAAACAACTCTTTCTGGTAACGTTCTATTATTATTGTGTTATTATCTCAGATGGAGTTGTTGGATTGTGTATTTGATGAGTTTGATGAGGGAAACCAAGAAATCCCATGAGCCTTTGTAGCAGGTCTGAGCAACTGTCCACCTAAAAATAGCTTGCACTGACAAATAAAGGTGACAAACCTACTGCTGTGACTATAGGGATTATGGCAATGGTCTAATTTGCCAAAATGCTGAACTATCCCTTTAACATGCTCATATTCACTTTAAAATGTGAGCACATGTTGTTCGCTCTATGGGATGTTCAAACAAAGATGAGCAGAGGAAGAAAATTTAAATTGTGTATTTGATGAGAGAAACCAAGAAATTCCCTTAGCCAATTTGCCAAAATGTTGAACTATCCCTTTAAAAACACCCATTCATATATAGAAACAGTTGCATAAGTCTGAATATACTGTGTGGATATGTGTGTGTGTGTGTGTGTACTGTATGTGTTTGTCTCCCCACGTCTTCCCGTCTAGTGAAAACATTATGAATTTTTCCAGAGTGTGGGTGTGTTGTTGTGCGCTCGTCCAGTTTATTGTTAAAACTCCACAGCTCGCTATTTTTGGATCCTCCTCGGGCTGTTTTCCTGAAAACATCAAAGAAAAAAGAAAAGAAAAGAAGAGACAGTTTCTACATTTCTGTTTTGATAAAGTTTCACGTTTCATATGCTGACCTGGCAGAGCACGGCTTTAACTCTGTGTTAAGTGGGTGTCATTCTGCTTTTTCATTCACATTATTTCTGTTTTGAATTAACAGATGGAGGGTTCTTTGTGGAAAGTGTAGAAAAAAACAGGAAACTTTTTAAGAGAGGGTGTGAATTGATGTTTTTTTCTAATAATTTCTTCTTCTTCTTCTTCTTCTTCTTTCCCTCCTCTTTGCGTGGGATGTTAGTTTACTTTGCCTGCACATGTTTGTCTGGAAGTTTAAGTACAGGCTTGTAGTAGCTGGCTGTGTTGCCTTCAGGGACTCATCTGGCCGGAGAGATGTTTTTGTCCCTCAGGAGGGCGGCGGCGGCGGCGGCGGTGGAGGAGGATGAGTGGCAGGACTCGTCTCATGTGAGGAGCTGGATGCTGCTGTCTCTCTCTCTCTCTCTCTGTGCTCTGTTGTGTTCCCATGGCTCCGCTGGCCCTCGGAGATTTATTATCATACACAAAGCCAATCCCCTTGTGTGTTTTGGAGTAAAGACAAGTCGGTGATGTGAGCAGAGCAGAGCAGTGTTTCCTGAACTCTGCAGTTCTGGTTTAATATCTCTGTACTGATGACTTTACCTCCACACCTGCTTTTCAACTAGACGGCCAATCTGAAGCTTTTTAAGTCGTGTTTTTTTTATATAAATAATGAAGTTAAATTAAATAGAAATAGATGGAATACCTTTTATCGTCATTGACATATTATGAAAATATCACTTTTTGAAGGCTCTTTCTTGCCTTACGGCCCCAAAATGTGAGAACTGACAAAAAAAATCTGTAATTTTCAGGCTCCCTAGGTTGAAATCCACTTAGTTTTACGAGCTGTTCCCTCAGTTGTCTGACAATGATGTAACTAGGTTTCAAATTTGCATAACACCGCCCCTACCTGGTAGAAGGGGCGGGGCAAGCAGTGGTTCATTTGCATTTAAAGGGACAGGCACTGAAAACAGCCGTTCAACCAGCGGATGAAAGGAGCTGTGATGTTTGATCCTTGGGGGATTTTGACCAAAGCAGACAGACACCTGGGAACTATTTTAATTTGTGGAAAAGCGGCAGAACATGTCTCCTTTAAAGAGGAGAAAATGTGTTGTGCAGCATCTTTTAGATCCACGTTAACATACTAGTTCATATTGTATATGACATAGTCCTTTTTTCATCCCACGCTGGGGAAATTTACAGTTTTGCAGCAGCCAAAGGAATAAAAAGCACAAAAATAATAGTAAATACAGAAATAAAGTTGAATAAATAAATAGATTTAAAATCAGGGACAGTACTGAGGCTCTTATCTGGTGACTAACTGCTTTGGAAAGGCTGAGTTGGACCGGGTGGTGATTGACTGGGCGTACATACACTCTTGATGTCTGCAGTAATCACAGCAATATGTTGCAGAGTAAAAACAAGAAAACCTCGGTTGTGTTTAGTCATTAAATGCCACACACTCAGCAGGGGGGTGTGTCCGTGTGTGTCTGTGTGTGTGTGTGAGGAGTGACGGACTGAAGGTAATTCTTTCCATCTTCACTATAGCTGTTTTTTTTTCTGGGAGCAGCTGATGTTTATTGGAGAAAGTGAATGCAAAGTCATTCAGGGTTATTGTTAGTTGTTCAGAGCTTGATGAACTCTGCTGCTCTCTCAGGCTGTGGAGTATTGATCGGCTCTTTAAAGGGATAGTTCAACATTTTGGCAAATTGGCCCATTGCCATAATCCCTATAGTCATAGCAGTAGGTTCCTTTAATTGTCAGTGCAATATATTTTTAGAACGGCGGAGCAGAGCCGTGAGCTGCTCAGAGCTACGCTACGGAGGCTAATGGATTGTGTATTTGATGAGGGAAATCAAGAAATCCCAACAACTCCAAAACGCTCTGGTGGACAAGTTGTGACCTGCACATTCACCACGTTATGAGATAATAACACAATGTTACCAGACAGAGTTGTTTTACAAGTGACAAATCAAGTGACAAAACCACTACAATGACAGACAGAGTTGTTTTGTTGCAGAGACTGCTGTCGGGGACAAAAGTTTTTCTGTCAAACAGTTTTTCTGCAAGCAGACTCTGCATTCACCTCGAAAACAACTCGTCTGGTAATGTTCTGTTATTGGATTGTGTGTTTGTTTGATGAGGGAAACCAAGAAATCCCATGAGCCTCCGTAGCGTAGCTCTGAGCAGCTCACGGCTCTGCTCCACCGTTCTAAAAAATAGCTTGCACCGACAATTAAAGGTAACAAACCTACTGCTAAAACTATAGGGATTATGGCAATGGACCAATTTGCCAAAATGTTGAACTATCCCTTTAAGGCCCAGTTTGAATGAAGAATCACTGTAGTTGCTGTAGTTCAGTTTATTTCTCTATATCTGCTGCTTTTTCATTTCCCTCTCTCAGTAAATCTCTACCTCTCTCTGTCTGGCCTCGGCCTGTTTTCTTCTCCTCCCTCTATTTATATACAGTAGCACCTCTTTACTCTGTGTCTTTCCACCTCCACCTCCTTCTATCCATCACTGAGTCGCCCCTTCTGAGACCCTCACACCCGCCCATGATTAGTCGTTCCTTCTGCAATCCATCCTTTTATTTTTCACTTTCTCATTTTTCACACCTCTTCTCTGTCCCACTTTTTCTGTCTCCTCTCTCCCTCTCTCTCTTTCTCTTCTCCTCCCCTCCCTCCGTCTCTATGTACTATAATAATAACAGCCCAGTATTGGCGTAGTCAGATGTTCCACTGGCTGTCTGGGTCTCCAGGATGTGTGTTCATGTGTGTGCATATATGTGTGTGTGTGTGTGTGTGCAGACGGAGCAGGCAGCTACTGTTTCTGACGGCTGTTGCAGAAGTTTTTTAATGACACATGCGTAGTTTTTCTTCTTCGCCCACTACTTTTCTACTTTTCTCTGCAGTTTTTCTGTTTACCTCTCTCTCTCTCTCTCTTTACGTCTGTCTCTAACCCTTTCCTCCCTTTTTTTTCCCACCTCATTTTTTCCTGTCTTCGTTTCTCTGTTTACATCCTCCCTCCTTCCCTCGTGCTTCTCTAGGAGTTTTCAGTTTTAACAGAAGAAGCAGCAGCAGCAGCAGAAAACACAATATTGACATTAACATGAGCAGACAAGCAGATTGTTTTCATGCCTCGTGTGTCAGTTTAATGAATTTATTCACTTTCCAGGTTTTTTCCAGACGTACAGAGCAGCCTCGAAATATGTGGACAATGTGCATTCATTTAATTGTTGGCTAAAAGCTTACTCATATTGATTGTAGGAATCAAGGTTGTATTTAAAGGATCTTTTCAAATGAATTGACATCAAGCTGTTTATAATAATTTAATGTGTAAGTCTTAACAAAGATACAAACAACTTGGGCGCTATTAACTGACAGTGATGTAGACTGGACATAAAGCTAGCCCACAATTTTAGATGATAAATGACTAATATGACAGAAGTCCAGTTAAATGCTAAACCACTGAGTCAGCAGCAGCGTGGACTTTGAAATCCTCAAATAAAACTTGACAGTTAAACTTGATGTCCTTGTTTTGATTTAAATCCACAGTGGTGGAGTCGTCCATTGCTAAAATAATTAAAATCAGACTAGACTCCCAAGATATAGGCTTACTACAGCACTGATCGGTGAAAAAAAACAAAAAACTTAAAGGGATAGTTCACCAAAAATTAAAATTTCACTCATTATCTACTCATCCTCACGTCGACTAAGAGCTGTGAGAATTTTCAGAGTCCTCCGTTCCTTCTCTGAGTTACGGGGGGTCGGCACAGCAGTATTTGTCCATATAATGGTTGTGAATGGATACCACTTTTCTTCGTCCACACCAAAAAACATCCAAATACCTCCACAGGAAGAGCAGTGAACTGAGACACTGGGAGCTTCCGCTACAAACAAGCTTAAAATATAGACTTATTTAATTTTTTTTCGGAACAATTTCTCATGTTGGGGCTTCGATACAAGAGGGACGTTACAGACGAGCAGTATGGAGGTATTTGGATGTTTTTTGGTGTGTCCATTCACAACCATTATATGGAGTAGATAATGAGTGGCATTTGAATTTTGGGTGAACTACCCCTTTAACCTAACCTGCCATTTACTGCCTGTGCAGGTCAGGGTGATGGTTAGGGTGTGGGAGGTTTGTGACCTCCGCACTGGAAACGGGGTTTGTGGATGTTTTTGATGTAACTGAACCTTTAAAGGTGACGGATTAGAAAACATTTCCACGCTGGTTGATATTTTAGAAAACAAAGACCAACCATCATCAGTTTTGCCATTTAGGTTTTTTTTTTTTAGGAATTCCTCTGACCCTTGTCCAAACACTGACGGTGACCTGCAGGGTAGAAATCATGAGTGGTTCAGTCTTTCTTGTTGAATATGTCGTGGTTGTGTGTGACGTTGAGGAGGATGTGTCTTTTCTGTGACGCTCTCCCCCTCCTCGTTGTAATGAGTCAGCCGCGGTTCAGTCTGTGGTCTTTACATTATTTTAAGTATCATTCCAGTGGTTAACAGCTCGGCAGCCCGCATGGCTCCACCGCAGCCCTGTAGGTCAGAGGACGCAGCCTTTTTTTAGCCTCCGCCTTCAGTCGCAGTCAAAAAAACTAGAGTTTTTTTTCCACGAGACGGGCTCAATAAAACTTAGTAACGCTCCACTCCCAGAGGACTGAAGCAGCAGTTTGGAAGGGAAAGGGGCTCAAACCAGCGGCTGAGCGCATGTTGATCCCCACACCTGAACTGAATTAAAGCTGTTCATGACGGTTCAGTCAGTTATAGAGAAGACGTTTTTTATTTGACTGATTTAAACCACTGGTGCATTTCTGTGTAAGTTCAGTTGCATAAAAAAAACATGGATATGATGATAAATAATGTTATTCTATGCTCCATGGGTTGATTTCCCGCCGGTTTCGTAAAAAAAAAAAAAAGCACATGCCGAGAGGAGGGTTAGCAACACAGAGGAGAAGAGATCAGATTTGCATAGTTTCATAGCATAGTTTAAAGGGATAGTTCAACATTTTTGGCAAATTGGCCCATTGCCATAATCCCTATAGTCATAGCAGTAGGTTTGTTATCTTTAATTGTTGGTGCAAGCTTTTTTTAGAACGGCAGAGCAGAGCCGTGAGCTGCTCAGAGCTACGCTATGGAGGCTAATGGGATTTCTTGGTTTCCTTCACATCAAACAAATACACAAAAAATACACAATCCAACAACTCCAAAACGCTCTGTTGGACAAGTTGTGACCTGCACATTCACCACACTATGAGATAATAACACAACGTTACCACACAGAGTTGTTTTGGAGGTAAATGCAGAGACTGTTTGCTGAAAAACTGCTCCCAACGGGAAAGTGCATCATCTGTTTTGCATGAATTTCCCTCTAAAACAACTCTGTCTGGTACGCTATTACTGTATCTCATAGCGTGGTGAATGTGCAGGTCACAACTTGTCCACCAGAGCGTTGTGGAGTTGTTGGATTGTGTATTTGAGGTCAACATTTGTGGTTTGGAGTTAAATATCTGCATTTATTGAATATAACATGACATTTTTGTTCACACTGCCCCATCCCGTTATAATGAGTTTACCATCCAGCTCACCATCCGCTGTGGATCTTTACTCCTGTTTGTATACGACTTGTGTTAACTCATACACAAACAGACCTGTGTGTGTTCAACAGTGTGTTAATAATCTTAAATGAAATCCATTCATCTGCTCCCTCCCCCTCCTCCATGTTGGGTCGACGGCGGCAGAAGCAGCAGCACAAAATCCAAGAGACGGATATGTCAAACTAATTAAACCAAAGCTATGTGCATGGCTGCAGAGAGCAACATGTGCACATGAGAGGGAGAGAGAGGGGAGAAAAGGGTCAGTTGGGTGAACAGATCCTGTAAAACCATTAGTAACAGCCAGACAAGAAGACCATTTCACATTATAGCAAATTATTTCCCCCCCTAGTTTACAAGTTCAATTTAATTTCCATTAGACACGATCGGCACCGCTGCCGTCACGTGGAGGCGTCTAAAAACAGACGTACAGCAGGACACAGGGGATCCCTCCTCCCTCCCCCTCCGCTCATCCCAAGGTGGTTTTGTCGCCTCAGGGCAAATCACACAAACTTTTTAAATTCTTCCCTCGTAGCATGTTGCCGTACGGTGGATCTGATGAAGAGAAATACATTTCAGAAAGCACCTAAAAACCTTTTTGTCGTGCTATAGCCACCACTGTTGATAGCTTTTGTTTGAGATAAAGAAACCATTGCATCCTTCTACTTAAAGGACAATTCCGGGCAAATTCAACCCCGGGTGTACAGTATGTTCCCAACATTTTCGCTACGGCAGCAATGAATGGGAGCGGATGCAAGTTCCACTGCTTCGGCTGTCAGCGTCGGATGGCGACTCAAACATGCACCAGGAAGTTTATTTACTTCAATCAAGCCGACATGTTTGTAAAACTCGATCCAATTCAAAGTCTTGCGTGAGACCCACGTTGATGCGCGGTGTGTTCAGGTGCAGTCGGAAAGCTACCGTTTGTGTCATAAACACAGGAACATCGACTCTTGACAGCATGTTTGAGTCGCCATCTGACGCCGTCTGTGGGCTTTGAGGGATGTCAACAGCCTAAGCAGCAGAGGAACTTGCATCCGCTCCCATTCATCGTTGCCGTGACGATGCGAGGAAAGACACAGCTACCGCAAAACAGGAGTGATTAACGTGAAAATCTTCAGATTCCTAAAATGATAGGAAAATACAGCCCAGAGTAATTGAATTTGCCCGGAATTGTCCTTTAAAAGGCTTCCACGATAGAACATCACTGTAGCATGAACTTTTTAAAGGGATATTCTTGTCAAATACCCCTAACTTTGTATATTAAGACGTGATAGACGACTTCTAACCAGCAGCAGTTTCTCAGAGCTGAGATGATGATCCAGCTGTGTGTGTGTGTGTGTTTGTGTGTGCGTTTGTGTGTGTGTGTTCGTTCTCATGAATCAAATGCAATCAGTGTCGGGTTCAGACTGAAGCCATACAGTAGCCATCTGCTGGTCATATGACTTGTGTGTGTGTGTGTATGTGTATGTGAGACAGACACACACACAGTGGGAAGTGGTTTCGGGCTCCAGTCGCTTCCAGGGAGAAATGTGAACACACACACCCACACACACACACACACACACACATAGAGTGCCATTCCCATCAAATACAAAGCTATGGCTGTTTGTTCTCTCTCTCTCTATCACACACACACACACTCATGCACACACACAGAGAGAGAGAGAGAGAGAGAGGGAGAGAGTGTGTGAGGGCGTGTTTGTGTGTGTGGCAAAGACACAAACGAGGGAGTTGTCAAAGACACGGAGTGAGGGAGCGACAGAGAGAGGGAGAGACGGCAGAGAGAGGTCGACATGCCAAAGTGGATGAGCTTTAAACTGTTCAAAGAGAGCAGCAGAGTGAGTACCACACACTCTTCACTAGCTGCTCACACACACACACACACACAACACTAGTTAACACTTTATATTTCACGCACACACAGGTTTCATTCACAGATTTGCTTTTCTACTATGAGACTGTGTGGAAGTTGCATAATGTGAGAATATCTGACGTCGGGTTAAAAAGCCTGCAATAAAAATGACATCAGAGTTTAATGAGCTCATTATGTCACAGAGTGTTTGTTTTTTGTTTTTAAAGTTTTCTAGCTTTTATTATGTGTTTTTTGCATTTTATCAAGTTTTTGGTGACAACACATACTTTAAAATCTCGCCTGAAGGCTCATTTCTACTGTGTGTTTGGCTTTTTATTGTATTTTTAATTATATTTCTCAGTGTTTTATCTGATCTTGTGTTTTTCTTAGTGCTTTTAACTTTATTTTCCTGTTTTGTACAGTATCTGTTGTGCTTGTGCAGTCTTGTTGTTTTTTAAAATGTGCTCTACTGTACAAATACAGTGGAGTGGAGGTTAAAAAAGCCAATTAGTCACTAAAGCAAAGTGTCTGGACGGAGCCACTTGCAGCTGTTTGTGTGTCTGTCGTGCAGCGGGTCCTGTTGTTGACTCTTATTTTAAACCACTTTGCAGACTTGACTTTGTGTTTTGACTCGGTTCTCTGCATGAATGGACCTGCTGAGTGAAGAGAGAGAGAGAGAGAGGAGGCTGTTTGTCGTCGTCCTCCTCTTCCTTCCTCCGCCGCCTGTGGACAGTTTTTTATTTTTTTTTTATATGATTCAACTTTGAAATGTGAGTCGTGTTTCGAGGTTTGACCGTCGGTCTGCGTTGAGGTTTGCTCACTGATTCAGATGTTAATCCAGATCATACGTGCTGTTGAGTTTCACTTAGCCTGTTGTAAAGCTGGGGCTGCAGCAGGGAGTGTGTGTCTGTGTGTGTGTAATGTTGGAGATTAATGGTTAAACAGGGTGTGTGTGTGTGTGTACTAGACAGACAGACACACAGGAAACGGGCCATTAGCTGCAACAGCAGCAAGACTGAATAAATGAAAAGTGAGCGTCCACACGGCTGAAATGAAGAGTTTGTTTCAGATTACACAGCAGACTCACAGGATGAACCGTCAACACTCACAAATACACACTTTGACTGTGTTATTTAACGTTTTCGACTGCATGAACGCATCGACTCTGAGAAGAAATTACTATTTTTATGTCTTCACTCGGTTTGCCCTGCACTTATCCTGGAGCTGCAGTCTCATTCTGTCATTTTGGTGACACATCCACTCACTACGACTCCGTGCACCGACAGACGGAGATGAACTGAGACGCTGCTCCGCGTCTGTTTCAGAGCAACAACACGCTGGAGTGTTTTTGGAAAATCTACAGATTAATTCATATTTTTTTAATTGATGTGCTCCATGTTGAAATGTTACCTTGTCGGCTACAACTGTAAGCAGGTGAATTGATGTTTACCTACTGTAACAGAGCAGTTGGTGCTGATTAGTGAGTCTGTGCAACAGAAGAGGAAACAATCAGCACTTTGAACACTCAGTTGTTTAAAGGGGAAGTGTTGCATTAAGAGATTTTTTCGCTACTGATTTACTGAATCAGTTCGAATCCCATTCAAAAGTTCCCGATACGATTTGATTCAATATCGACTCTAATACTGATTTAGCTTGGTTCTGAACGAGATTTCCACAGAACGAATGCTGCAAATTGTACGATATAAGATGGAACTCTCCAACCTGGTGCTTTATGTAAAAATATTAAAGGGATACTTCACCTAAAATCGATAATTCACCAACTTTCTACTCCCCGTCGTGCCAAGGAAGCGTTTGGAGAACTTCCAGAGTCATCAAAACGCTTTAGGAGTTCCAGGGGGGGTCCGGCTGGAAACGGATTTTCATATAATGGCGGCGGATAGAGTTCACTTTTGAATCGTCAAAACACTATGAAACTCTGTTACCCCTGGAAACCCTAAAGCGTTTTGATAACACTGAAAGTTCTCCAAACCCTTCCTTGGCATGACGGTGAGTGGAAAACTGGTGAAGTATCGATTTTGGGTGAACTATCCCTTTAACAGTGCAACTCTTCGGTACAGGCATGGGCGATGATTCCAGTACTGCAGTCAACGTGATCACGGGGCTCTTTGTACGTTAAAAGATCCGTCTGAAGATTTTATGAATCAATATCAGAATCATTTAGAAGAAAATTTTGTAATTTTTTAAACCCAGCCCTATTTCTCAGCGTGTCTCTGGGTCGAACGTGGAGCTGACTGTAGCAGCGCAGCAGAGTCTGTCTGTGATTTAGTTGTTTGCGCTTTATAGAAGCGACTGTTGCTGTTTCTGAATCAAATGTTTGGTTTGGGTGGTGTCTCCGCTCTCTCTGTAGTTTTATTTGCCTTCTCAGTTGTCTTTTCTTTTCTTGTGTGTTTTGTTTACTAGCAAAACAATATAATTTGTCCCTGAGGCTCAGACACTGTGGCTTTTTTTTTCTTTTTTTGTTTTCAGTCTTGCTACTGTATTTTCAGCCAGTATGATCACAGTGGACGGGTTTGACTGGTTTATGGGATGCTGCTTCCCATGTGGACAAACACCTGTTTATAGTTCTGACCGTTAACAACACGGCATGGGAACAAGACGCTGTAACGCTGTCACATGATGCACATCCTCATCTGTACAGTCGTTGTGTAGATGTCTGTGTTGCTTTGTGTTCCACATGTTAACACACAGAAGGAAACACAAGTGTACCTGCTCTGTTTATATGATCTGTGGTGCTGATGGTTCATTGACGGTGAAGGCTCTATTAAAGGGATAGTTCAACATTTTGGCAAATTGGCCCATTGCCATAATCTCTTTAGTCATAGCAGTAGGGGTGGGAATTGATAAGTTTTTATCAATATCAATGCCATTGTAGATTCTGCCTATCGATACAATTCCTTATCAATTCTCTTAACAATGCCTGAGTAGTTCATTGAGTGGCAAAAAAGGAGTTCTACACAGTCTTCAGCTCGAAAAGCAACACTTTAATGTTTGCTAACGTTACGTTACCGTCATGACCGTCACCGGAGTTTGTGTGGCACTCAGAGTCAGCAGCAGCAGCACCCGTCCGCAGACTCAAACACATGGCAGTCCTGTTTTATACCGTGCTTCGTTGATAAATGTTTCTGCATATTTGATGTGTTTGCACCTTTGCACGATATAACTGCAGTGTTTCCCCTAGAATATTTTTTAGGCCCGGTGGTACCCACAGAAAAACCCTGAAAAGAAGAGTTGCTCTAATATTAAATATAAAAGGAGGTCCTTATCAGGGTCCAACGTTGCCCCATCTAATGCTATTTCACACTATTTTATATAGTATATAGTAGCAGTTATGCCCTCCATGCCTGAACAGGTGAGCCACCTGTTTAATGCCTGATCACAGTTGATATCTTGAACTGAAGGGCCTTTCATGGCCAAAAACATAAACCTGGACAACATTTTAACAGAGAGCTGGCTCCATCAGATTCACATGCTGCAGTGGACAATTTAGTTTAAGTCTTAAATTAAAAATTATGAAAATGTTGGCCTTCTGAAAAGTAGGCTATGTCCATCTATATGCTCTCAATACTTGGTTGGGGCCCAGACCTCCATGTTATTCTAGTTTGAGACGCCCTGTAAAACTCAAGGATGTGGGACATTGAAACAGTGACAGAGAAACAGCCAGTCATCTAACAGCTGTGTCGTTTGGTTGAAGGGTTTATTGACAACATGGTTATAACCTGGACGCGTTAGCTGGTCGGCATGGTAACGGTCACCGGTGACTGTACTGCGTGCGTCTGTCCCGAGTCTGAAACAGCGGCGGTGGCCGCTCGCCGTCACTGAAACGCTCCGTGAAATCGGCGATTAAATACAACGAGCCGCGAGCGACGTCTAGCCTGTCTCACCTGGAGCTCACGCTGCAGCGACCCAGTTCATCACCTGACAGTCCCTTTGCTCCGCGTCAATCCCTCCTCTCACTCTCTCTCCCTCCTCTCCTGTCTCTCTCGCATGACGCGCATCAATGTCGCCGGTGATTTTTTTTTCTTTTTTCCACGGCACCGTAGTTTAGGCTACTTGTTACAAACTTCAACATCCCATAATATGCTCTCACACTCGCATAGGCAACGAAGCAGGTTAACTCACGTTGCAAAACAGCGCTGCACAAATCCTCTTAAACAGAATATGAATGAAAAAAAACCCCGGCATGCTGTGAAATGAGGATCGTTAAGAGAATTGATAACGTTTGCGGCGTACGATTCCGATGGAATTGATTAGTTGGAACCGGCGCTGAGTCAGAACCGGTTCTCGATTCCCATCCCTACATAGCAGTAGGTTTGTTACCTTGAATTATCGGTGCAAGTTATTTTTAGAACGGCGGAGCAGAGCCGTGAGCTGCTCAGAGCTACGCTACGGAGGCTAATGGGATTTCTAGGTTTCCCTCATCAAACTCATCAAATACACAATCCAACAACGCTCTGGTGGACAAGTTGTTACCTGCACATTCACCACGCTATGAGATAATAACAGAGCACGAGACAGAGATGTTTTAGAGGGAAATTCAGAGAGTGCTTGATGAAAAACTGCACCTGACGGGAACGTGCATCAGCGGTTTTGCATGAATTTACCTCTAAAACAACTCTGTGTGGTAACGTTGTGTTATTATCTCATAGTGTGGTGAATGTGCAGGTCACAACTTGTCCACCAGAGCGTTTTGGAGTTGTTGGATTGTGTATTTGATGACTTTGATGAGGGAAACCAAGAAATCCCATGAGCCTCCGTAGCGTAGCTCTGAGCAGCTCACGGCTCTGCTCCGCCGTTCTAAAAACAGCTTGCACCGACAATTAAAGGTAACGAACCTACTCCTATGGGAATCGGCCAATTGGGCCAGAATGTTGAACTATCCCTTTAAAGCACATTTCAGTGTTATTAGCTACGTACTTTCTCTTTAAGTTCCCTTCTGAATGAAGGACTTTTGCGAATAATGAATGATGTCAGTATTACAATTAAAACGAATTCAATCAGTGTAAAAATAAACTAATTAAACCGTCATGCCTTTAACCAGGACGCGGCACAATGAGCTGTATTCAGAACAGAAAGTCCCAAAAATATTGAATTATTACGTGACAGATTTTCTTTTGCAACAGGATGTTGACAAACAACAGCGGAGTGTGAACCGATCAGATATTGGCCGCGGAGAGAATTATCGATTTTTGGCTTGATGGGACAAAGAAAGAAAGAAAGAAAGAAAGAAAGAAAGGCCCGGGTCCTTTTTTAAACGAGCGACGCTTTCTTTCAACGCAGGAAAACAAATCAAGATGAAAAGAGCATTAATTTGAAAAAGCTGCCGTTTTGACAGTCATATGACTCCGGTGCCTCTCGCACACGAACACACTTCTGAAAATGGTTTAGAGCTCTCGCTGAGCTGCCAAGGAGTGAAAAACTGTACACATAAGTCTGCAGAGCGACGGCCTGTGCTGCTTATGTGGTAATATTTCTCGTGTCCAAGGCCTTCATCTCATATGTAACTCATTTACAAAACTTATATTCACTGGCAGCGTTTAGGTTCTAGTGTGAGGAGTGCGTGCCGCTCGTTGATACCGCAGCGCCTGACTTCTGTCCTGTCTTGTGCTTCAAGTCAGATTTGACTGCTTCGATATTCATCACAGACACGGATCTTTCCCTTCAACTTCACCAAGAGTTGTCAAATGTTAACATAAAAACATGAATCATGCTTTAAGTTCCTATTTTCTCCTAAAAGTGAAACTGGTACTAACAGTATCATCATATTTACGATTTGCGTCTGTTCAGGGGGAAAGGTCACGCAGGGCTTCCTGTCAGATCTGAACATACAGCTCATCCATAAGTAATGACACATTGAGCAGAAAATATTACACTTATATTAATAATAATTATGACAATAACAGGCCTTAGGTGGGTTCACGCTGTACCGGCTGCACTATGAACTCACACATCAGGTCTGGTGGTAAACACTCATGTGTGACAACAGATACTGAGCAGCACATAAGGCTGTCTTTGTATGTCACACAGCCTGCAGGGAGAATCAAATGTGCTTTTACAAGAAGTCATTTAAAGGCATAGTTCAACATTTTCTCCAATCCCTATAGTCATAGCAGTAGGTTTGTTAGCTTTAATTGTCAGTGCAAGCTGTTTTTAGAACGGCGGAGCAGAGCCGTGAGCTGCTCAGAGCTACGCTACGGAGGCTCATTATGGGATTTCTTGGTTTCTCTCATCAAACTCATCAAATACACAATCCAACAACTCCACAACGCTCTGGTGGACAAGTTGTGACCTGCACATTCACCACGCTATGAGATGATAACACAACGTTACCAGACAGAGTTGTTTTAGAGGGAAATTCATGCAAAACTGCAGATGTGTGGTCCCGTCGGGGGCAGTTTTCCATCAAGCAGTCTCTGCATTTACCTCTATAGCAACTCTGTCTGGTAACGTTGTGTTATTATCTCATAACGTGGTGAATGTGCAGGTCACAACTTGTCCACCAGAGCATTTTGGAGTTGTTGGATGAGGAAAACCAAGAAATCCCATGAGCCTCTGTAGTGTAGCTCTGAGCAGCTCACGGCTCTGCTCCGCCGTTCTAAAAACAGCTTGCACCGACAATTAAAGGTAACGAACCTACTGCTATGACTATAGGGATTATGGCAAAGGGCCAATTTGCCAAAATGTTGGAACTATCCCTTTAAGCGCCTGCACCTAGTTCAAGAGTTCAATACCTGATAAAAAAAAAAGAAGTCTATTAAACTATAATTGAATAAATAAACAGTGATTCACCTCGCGGCCATCAGAGGGAAACGTTCACTACTGATCTGCTCTCTTCTGTGTTTTCCTTCGTCCTCCACATGGTTTTGTCTTTTTTTTAAAAACAACCAAAACAAGTTTATCCTCGCAGAAGGAGCACTTTTGCCAGAGCTTTCTAAATAAAGCTGTCAGATTGAATCCTGTCCCTGTTAAAGCGCTCACAGGGTTTTTCCCCCTTTGACAGAAACCGTATCTCAGTTATTTATCGACTTATCTGATGCATACGGAGCTAATGATAAAGTTATATCAGGTCGCTGTGCTCACAGTCACACACACACACACACACACACACCCGCCCACCGCTAAGCAAAGAAACTCTTCAGTGTCCTTATCCAATGAATAACACACACACACATTTGTGCGTCTCAGCAGGTCGTTCTGCTGCCGAAGGAGGTGAAGAGCGTTCGTTCTGCTTCACTGTCTTCCTCTTAACGCTAACATATGACAATCACAAGCCGGGGCCGTGTGTCTGTGTGTGTGTGTGTGCGTGTGTGTTGCCAGTGCACAGCAGTGCGTCATATGACAGACAAGACACACCCTCCTACACAAACACACACAAACACCAAAAACAAGAGCATCAGAGTGGTGCTGAAGAGAGGAGAGCAGCAGCAGCAGCAGCTGTTGTCGTTGAGGCCTTTTACTGTTTAAACTAATTATGATAATTATGTTGAATTATCCAGTTTCATCCAAGTTACTAAATCAGACAACTGTAGTTTATTTAATGAATGCAATTAACAAAAGATGCAAATCAACAGCATCCCGTCCCCACAGTGCAATATTATCATAATTTTGCGATGACATTTCGTGATAGATTGTGATTTATTTTCTTCTCGCCGCTGCAAATTCAACCTCCGAAAGGAAAACTTGTGTCATAATAAGATAAATACTTGGCGTCTGTTAATCAATACAATATTATTACCACACAAAGATATCTAATAATGATACTGAGTCGCAACGGTTTCAGTTTTACTTTCTAATGAAATTTCCATCTGTTGCTTCTTCTTCTTCTTTCTCTTCATCTGATGAACATTATGATTCTTCATGACTCCAAAACACATTTCCTGCTTTTTGAAACTCAGATGGAGGAACTTTTTTTTTTTTCCCCGAAGTCCCACTTTGATGGCTCAGTTTTGATGCAAACTTTCCAGGAGATTGAAGGAGAACCACACTCAACCTCCAGTTCAGTTCACACATTTGCTTCCAATGGGACGACTGTCGCGTCAAAAATAAATTAACTTCACGTTCGCTTTTATATATTTTCGACGCCCCTCTAGGCAGATTACTGTACGACCATACAGTTACTTATATACTTGGGTCAATAACATGATGCAAACCAATTGTAACCAGTAGTTTTTCATGAAATCTGACTTTATACAGGAAAGTAAATCTGGACTCAAATGTGGAATACTGTACGTGTACAGTAATTCACTTTTACAATAAAACACTACGTTTCTTAAGAAATGTTACATTATTTGTCACATTATTCAGAAAAAAATTGGTGCTCAATATTGCCAAATTCAAATTTGAATATACAAATACAGCAAAAATCTATTAGAAGAAAGTATTATTTATTTATAAGTATGTTTAAATCCACTGTAGGTGGGTAAAATATCTAATATTTATCATTCTTTTGTGATTACACCAGCTGACATTTTCATTGTTTTCAGTCAGACTTTTGTTAAAAATGGTTCTGATTTCATTTCAAAAGACATAAAACCAACATGAAAACAAAATGTACATTTTAACACATCTGATGCATGTTTTTAAGACATCTTTTAAACGATATTTCTGAATTGTGCATCTTGCCAACTCTTATTTGTCACTGACCCACTTACGTCTTATCTGCTGCTTCTCAAAGTTCATTGAGTTTGTACAAATATTGGTGAAACTGGCTGAAGTCGGACGCACTTCCTTCACTTACAGGGTTTAAGGCCTTCATCTCAGATCACTGTGTTTTTAATTTTAATAGTTTTAAATTATTTTCTTCTCTATAAAATGTATATTATTGTTTTGTTTGTAGTCGTTGTCAGTGTTTTTGGTGCTTGTTAACTCGACGACATTGAAAATGACGGCAACATCAGTCTTTGAGGATAAATAAAGGTTAATAACTTCAATAAAGATCTCAACGTTGATGTCGGATGTTGTCGTCGACATGCAGAGACCCTCTAGTTACCATAGTTACCAATCTCATCCTGCCCACTCCCAGAAAACCTGTGGAAAGATTAAAGATCACTGCAGCCGCGTGTCCACTTCCTGCTGCTTCGTTGCTGCTGCTGCGTCATGTGCTTCTCCGCGCCCACGCCCACGCCGTGCATCACGTCACGTCACGCCTGCACCCAGAAACGCAGCGAGCGATACTTTTATTAGCAGCGGTTTGATGACGTCTCTGTAGTTGCACCTTGAGCCTGAGCCGAGCTAATCAGACAAATTAAGTGAAAACACCTGTGTAGGAGCTGCAGGGCCGTTAGTGTGTAGGTGTGTAGGTGTGTGTGTGTGTGTGTGTGTGTGTGTGTGCAGAGCCATCTGTCAGGTATAAAGTCACCTGTACCTTTTATAGAAACAGGGGTCCTTGTTGCTAGGAGATCTTTAGCCTTAGCGGAGAGTGTTTGCTTACAAACGCACACACACACACACACACACACACACTCCTGACATTTTCCAAGATGATGCAAGTGGAGCAGACGAGGCAGATGGAGGTCGGGTCAGAGAGGGAGGAGCCGAGGATCCTTTACATCCTGGAGCCTCACATTTAGATCATTTTTTTAATATTTATAGAAACTATAACAACTTATTTTTGTGTTTCCAGTAGTTTTTTTGTCAGATAAGTGTGTGAACTAGTGATGTCACGCTTATAGATTTACTTTGTATGATTATCATCAGAGAAATAATCATGGTATTAAGATTATCATGATTATTATGTATTATTATGCAAGCTACTATCAATATATAACCAGTTATTAATCCTCCAGTGGATGTGTTTAAATATTCAAATCATTAATTGTCATCTATACCAAATGTTTAAGTTAATATTAATAGTTTTTTTTTTATCACAAATGAAACGCTAACATTTAAATCCCTACCACTTGTTGCTACGTTAGGTAAATGGACCAGTATTTCTCACATTTACCTTCACTTTGCTGCACATCTGCCTCCGTGTTTCCAACTTCATCTGTTTTTGGAAAGTAACAGCATTTAGGAATCTTTACGATTAATCAATTGTGGCGTTTAATACCGCGGTTAATTGTGAAAACAAGTAATCGTGACCTCCCTACAGCGAGGGCTTCGTCATGACGCTGCTTTGGGTGAGCCAAACCTTCAGCTCTGCAGAAACAAAACAAAACAAAACAACCCCGGACGGGTTCAGATGATGTGCTGATAACGTCTGGCTTCACTAGTTGTTTCACTCCACACTCCAGTATAAACAGGCCGTCAGCTGACTGTGTGTTTATACGACACACACGTCAGGTTTCATCAAGGCGTTCTGGCTGAAGCTCGGCTGAATTTTAAAATGTGTTACCGTCTTTTTTTTTCTTCTTCTTCTTCCTGTTTGTCAGGTTATCACGACTGAAGGTTGACACACCTGAGCAGGATGACATCACTTATATTACCATAACGAGTCTGTGTGTCTGCGTTTCGATTTGCTCTTTATGTAACGGCCTCATTAAGGCGTCGTGACGCAGCAGTCTACAGTCAGCCGTGTACCGTAAACACTGACCGACCCACTAACGCCTCCAGTTTTTATCCTCTGCTTATCATCTGCCAATCATTAACTCTAGAAAACTGTCACACTCAGTCAAGCAGAGACATATTTAAAGTCAAAAAGTGAAGAAAAAGAGATAAATGCACATATACAGACATATAATGTTGTTTCTCTGGTGGAGTTGAGTCATTTCAACGTCAAGAAATTATTCAGACTGAACTTTAACATTATGATCGGTTGGTGTTTGAGACCAAATAAGGGTTTTATTCTCCCTTATTCATGTTTAGTTTGGCTGTTTTTCTGCATTTGAGGTTCAGTTTTTGTTGCATAACCAAAGTACAGTCATGAATACATAAACACACCCTGAACCTGCAAAAATATTTAACTCTGCAAACACTAAAAAGCAGCTGCTGGGCCCTTTTGTCACATTTTTTTTAATCTGAAAGGTAAAGTTCACTAAGTTACCTGAACCGTTAAGCAGGTCAGCTGTTAAACCGTATGAACCCGTCCACCGCCCTGTGACGACGGCTTCATCATAAACATCAAGTGCATGTTTAGTTCTGCACCGATGGTTGTTCTGTGTTTATTGTGTAAACAGTGTCGGTCCTCCTGTCCTGACTCGGGGGCAGGATTAAGTTTCTGTCCTGTTTGTCACCAGGTGCATTTGCAGCAGCGTGTTCACAGCTGAAATGTAAATTATGCAAGAAATAGGTTGTTAATTAAACCTTTTTTTAACGCATTGTTTTCAGTTTGAGATGAGAAAACTCATGAAATGCACTGTCTTCTGCTTCTCTCTGCAGCTCTCTGGAGGTTGTGAGCTGACGGTCGTCCTGCAGGACTTCACAGCAGGATGCAGCACGGAGATGTCCGTCAGCACAGGTGAGAGGAACTCCCTTCCGTTCACCAGCACGCTGCAGTTTACTCTGTGTTTTTCCGTGGAAGACGCAGGCGTCAGATGAGATTGTCTTACAGTATGTTTGCACAGTGTTAAGAAAGCTGTCTCTCTCTCTCTGTCTCTCTCTCCAGGTCAGACGGTTGAGCTGTTGGAGCGACCGAGCGAGCGTCCCGGCTGGTGTCTGGTCCGGACCACGGACCGCAGCCCGCCGCAGGAGGGACACGTCCCCAGCTCGGCCCTCTGCGTGTCCCACTCGCGCTCCAGCGTGGAGATGGACTGTTTCTTCGGCTCCGGTAAAGGTAGGACAAAGAAAACCTGAAATCACTGACCTGCTGCTTAAGCTGTGGCTTTAAAGGGATAGTTCAACATTTTTGGCGGAGTTGTTTTTGAGGTAAATTCATGCAAAACCGCTGATGCAAGTTCCCGTCTGGGGCGGTTTTTCAGCAAACAGTCTCTGCATTTCCCTCTAAAACAACTCTTTGTGGTAACGTTACGTTATTATCTCATAGCGTGGTGAATGTGCAGGTCACAACTTGTCCACCAGAGCGTTGTGGAGTTGTTGGATTGTGTATTTGATAAGTTTGATGAGGGAAACCACTACATCCCGTTAGCCTCCATAGCGTAGCTCTGAGCAGCTCACCGCTCTGCTCCGCCGTTCTAAAAATAGCTTGCACCGACAATGAAAGGTTAACGAACCAACTGTAGGGATTATGGCAATGGGCCAATTTGCCAAAATGTTGAACTATCCCTTTAAGATGAGCATTTTGAACTGCTGTACTGATTGGAGAGATTCTAACTTTAAGGCTTTTATGTATACGGTGTATTATATTATGGATCACTATGTTCTTCACGGTGCATCGCCTGTAAACGTGGTTGCGTTTACCGTGTGTGACGAACTGGTTGTCGCTCCAGAGGTTCAGCCACGGCGGCGGCGCTTGTTCTGTCGATAGCGCTTAATAATCTTGCTCCACTTGGCTCCGGCTGCACAAACAGAATAAAGTGGATGCAGCGAGTGGAGACGCTGCACACAACCTGAAATCAACAAAGTTACACACTTAGTAAGTGATGAATGAAGTTAAATCTTAAGGCTGGAGACGGTGAAATGAAGTCTTTGTCTTCCTGCTGCAGCGTAAAACCGTAAATTTGAAAACCCAGCGTTGGTTAGAAGACACACACATACACAATCGCACGCACACACAGCCTCACACAGCTGCTCTAATTCAAAGTGTGGAGAGTTTCCAGTTCAAAGTGGTACAAAGTGGCCTAATTGGATGGATTTCAGTCTTTTATACAGTGAGCAAAGCCAGACCTCCACGTCCAGCTGTGATACGTTTCCTAAAATTACAGCGACGCTCCTGAACAAAGACGTGCAGAAAGTATATAAAATGTAAGATTTCACCACTCAAATGACATAATTCCTTTAGTTTTATCATCTCCATTGTGACTTTACTCTGAATCTGACAGAAGTAGAGACGCTGCCTCTCACCTGCATCGTGCACCTGACCTGCACTGCCCTCTGTTGGTGAGATGTGGCCACTACAACACAGATATACTGTAGAAACCCGTCCTGCTTTATCCTTAAAATCCCTCCAGACTCCAGCTCCTAAAAATACATGTTGTAAATGATCCTCTCGTACATACGTGCAGTATTTATAGAGCAAGTAGGACTTTTATATATGTTAAACAACTGGGTTAAATGGAAGGTGACCGTCTGCAGTAACCTTCAGATGCTTCCTCCATCACAACATCAGGGGAAAATCTGGTCTCACTGAGTATATTGTGTTGATTAATGATTGATTAATGATGATTAATGTTTGTTTTTTGTTTTTTTTATTACTTAGTTTCTTTAAAAAATCATACATACAGATTCATATTCATCATATTATCTGCTGTTTTCTCATTTTCAATACAACGTAGTGCAGTGCCTATAGGGACATGATAACAATTATGACACAACAAGTGAAAAAACAGAAAGATAAAACAAAATAAGATAAAACAAACATAGAATAAAAAGTATAAGATTAACCATATAGATTTCATTTAGTTTGACTTTTAATCAGAATATTTTCAGCTTTTCTATATATATAAAAAAGAAAGAAAGTGTACAATAATAAATGTGCAAAAGCTTTCCACTACTAATCCCATAATAGTCTAGTTGGTGTAGGTTGCCATAGTGCATCTATCAGTGGTGACTCAACCGAACCCAGATGAATGATAAGATTACCGCTAACATGAGGTCATAGCTCACTATTGACTAAACTAGTCAGCGTGTATTGTTGTTCAGGGAGTGTGAATGAGTCGGACGGCGCTGCCGCTGCAGACTTTCATCACAGTATGTAACCACGGTTACCGCTGTACACACACAACCAGAACATGAGTCGCAATGAAGAAACTGAAATGACAAATAGTGCAGTTGCTGTGGTTACCGCTTCACACACAGATACAGAGATGGGAGTGTTACCTGTTCTGTCCTACAGAGGGCGCTCATAATAATGTGTGTGTGTTGCGCTGCAGACAGAAGCAACAAGGACGCTCATTGATCGCAGGGTCGATCCCGGGACCAGAGCTCCTGATCCGATTCTTCTTGATCATTCAGTTACATCAGATTAAAAAGGGAAAAAAACGATAAATGTTCCATAAATTGTTTCTCAGAATTTATCCTGATAGGTTTCTTCTGTGTTATGTAAGTGAGCAACACTGTTTCCTTCAAAATAAAAGCCTTAAAGGCACTGTAAACACATTTCATAGTTATTTAGTGATGTAGAAATGATTCAAACATGACACATCAGTGTTTACAGTTACTATATGAATTCTGCTCCAGGGCGTCATCGTAATAAAGATGATGATGTCACGCACAGACTGTCAGTAGTAAGTGACCAACTTTGTCTCCTTCAAAATAAAAGCCTTAATCAGACTCTAAACACAGTCATTTAGTCATGTAGAAATTATTCAAACATGACGCATTGTGGTTTTCGATTACGATATGAATTCTGCTCCAGGGCGTCATCATCTAACCGTAACCCTAAGTGACCAACTTTGTTTCCTTCAAAATAAAAGCCTTAATCTGACTCTAAACACAATTAATATTTATTTAGTAGTTAAAATTATTCAAACTATTCCAATTATTCAGTGTTTTCAGTTATGATATGAATTCTGCTCCAGGGTGTCGTCATCTAACCGTAACCCTAACAATGATGCTGTCAGTAGCAAGTGACCAACTTAGTTTCCTTCAAAATAAAAGCCTTAATCACACTTGAAACACAATTCATAGTTATTTGGTCATGTAAAAAATATTCAAACATGACACATTGGTGTTTTTAGTTATGATATGGATTCTGCTCCAGGGCGTCGTCGTAATAACGGTGATGATGTCACACACACACACATACACACACGGACCGTCAGTAGAAGATGCTACATAATGGCGTCCACAGTGATGGTCACAGACTGAGAGGATGCGTCTGATTCATCTGTGGTGTGGACAGATGTCTGCAGACAGCTGTTAGCTACAGTAGCGTTAGCATGAGAGACGGATGGATGGAGCACACACACACAGCTTTACACACACTGTCAACACACACACACAGCTTCACATCTCTCCAACAACCAATCAGAGCTCAGGATGTTTCTCCTCCACGTTCACATCATGTTTAGTGCAGACGTTTGATCTGGAAATGTAAGAATTGATATTAGATCATTTAAATATAGATCAATACAGATTTTTACTAAATGGGAGTGTGCGTACAAACACACACACATACACACACATACACATCTTACAGCGCCGTCTCCGATACCAAACCTAAAAAAAGTTCCTCCCACCCTCAACACACTTTCCTTGTGTAAC
Organism: Decapterus maruadsi; assembly: GCA_030347415.2. Lineage (NCBI taxonomy): Eukaryota > Metazoa > Chordata > Actinopteri > Carangiformes > Carangidae > Decapterus > Decapterus maruadsi. The sequence continues at coordinate 24,087,046 of CM064902.1, read as the reverse complement.
TGACCTACTGAGACCCAGTTTACACTTTTTGTCTTGCTACGGGTTATAATTGTAACGGAGGAGCTTTGTGTGTGTGTTTGTGTGTGTGTGGGGGGGTTGATCTACTGTAGTCTCATCCTCTCTCTGTATCACACACACGCGCACACACACACACACACACACACACACACACACACACACACACACAGAGCAGCAGATCAGCTGATTTGCCTGATGCAGCCACGGTGTCCTTCCTGCTCTCCGTGATGAGAAGGATGTTTTGTGTGTTTTGTAGAGACATGCAAATCGGACATCTGCGACTGCTACACATGGAAATAAACACACAACCGCACCCCGAGCACACACACAAACACACACACACACACACACACACACACACACACACACACACACACACACACACACACACGTTGTTCAGGAAATGCTGAGGCGATCTAGATATTCAACCACAGTGCTGCGTCACAGTGTGTGACTTGTCCGACTTATCAGCTCGACTTCTGCTAACTCTAGTAACATGTTGGTTAATAACTATAATACAATTTCTACCTTCATGTTTTAATGTGTTGTGTTGAGACATGAACGACAGACTCTCACCTCAGTCTGTTTAACATCATTAGTTATAAAATATATCCATGAGAATATCACAGAAATCAAACATGAATGAATGAATCAGACGTAAGGGATCTTTAAAGGGATTCAGGAGTAGGTTCGTTACCTTTTATTTGTTGGTGCAAGCTGTTTTTAGAACGGCGGAGCAGAGCCGTGAGCTGCTCAGAGCTACGCTACGGAGGCTCATGGGATTTCTTGGTTTCCCTCATCAAACTCATCAAATACACAATCCAACAACTCCAAAACGCTCTGGTGGACAAGTTGTGACCTGCACATTCACCACGCTATGAGATAATAACACAACGTTACCACACAGAGTTGTTTTAGAGGGAAATTCATGCAAAACTGCTGATGCATGTTCCCGTCAGGGGCAGTTTTTCAGCAAGCAGTCTCTGCATTTCCCTCTAAAACAACTCTGTCTGGTAATGTTGTTTTTCCAGCAGTAGTCACAACTTGTCCACCAGAGCATTTTGGAGTTGTTGGATTGTGTATTTCATGAGTTTGATGAGGGAAACCAAGAAATTCCATGAGCCTCCGTAGCGTAGCTCTGAGCAGCTCACGGCTCTGCTCCGCCGTACGATAAAACAGCTTGCACTGACAATTAAAGGTAACGAACCCACTATAGGGATTGTGGCAATCGGCAAATTTTGCAAAAATGTTGAACTATCCCTTTAACTAAAATGTAAAAAATGACCCAAAAATATGACTTAAGATTCCCTGAACAACAAGAACTTACTCTAACCTCAACAGATATAAATACATAAAAGATAAACCACCTGAAAAAGATAAAATTAGATGGATGGGGGGGCGGGGGGTAGGGGTTGTTGCAGAAGCTTCTGTTGTAAAAGAAGCAGCAGAGACGATTAAGAGGCTGCATTCATAAAAACCCAGTGTTGCTGTAGGTTTCATTCCATATCAGAGGAATTAAAGAGTTGCAGATTCATCATTATCACTTATTCCAGTCTTCACAGCCATTTGTTTTACTTGTTTCACCAGCAGGCCGAAGCGCAACGCCTCCTAGAAAATCTCTTCTTGGTTCTGGTTTGGCTCGCTGCCAGTTTGTGAATTATCTGTGAAACCATGAAGGCGTTTCATCAACATCTCCACAAACAGACAGAAAACCACCTTCCGTTGTCCTGACATATTTCATTCAGGGACAAAAGGACAAATTCGCTCTGTGGCTGTGCATGGTTTCCCAGCTCATGGTGTCTGTTGTGTCTGGTCTGGATCCAGAACTGGGCCGAGCCGGTGCCGGCGTCTGCTTCCTTCCTCCACAGTGACACGACTGCAGGCTGATGGTTATTTAATGAACTGTTCTGTATTTGTTAATGAATGAGTCAAACGGTTAATTAACCCTACAGTCACCGCTAATTAAATGAACTGGATATAAACTTCTGCCTGGTTCGGCTTCAGCCTCTTTTCCTGTGTCTGCCCTGTCTGTCTCCTGTGTGTGTGTGTCTCTGTGTGTATGTGTGTGTCTGTGTGTGTGTGTGCGTGTGTGACTTGAGTCTTGTGACTGCTCTGTAAAGTAGGTCTCCTTGTCCTCTGTGAAAGACTGTGAAGACACCGAGCCTCTAAAGTTTACTGAGAATCAGTCACAATGGAGATTTGAAGTCACTAAAATAGATGAAACTTTCCTTTTATTTGGACTTTAATCGTTGTTTTCATACAGTTTATATCTGAGTTTATACTGTGCAGTGTTTTAGTTGTTTATCTCCTTTGTTTGCCACGTTTGTCGTCGTGTTACCAGACTGTTATTGTCTTCAATAGACCTGATGAGTCGTTATAATGTGAGAGTGAAGTCGTAGCTGCAGAGAGATTTCAGATTTCTGCTGTAGTTCCTGCACCGAGTATAAAATGGGACACTGCAGGGAAACAGAGCTGCTGGAAGCACTTTATCTAGGCTAAGTGCACGTGTGTTGTCTTTACCTGCTGCAGTGCTCAGAAAGGTGCACACACACACACAAACACATGCACACACACACACAAGGGGAGAGTTTTTACAGTCCACTGGTCCTTTAGATGCTGAGCATTGGCCTGATTGGGTAGATGTCCTCCTTACAGCCAGGTGAACCGGTCTGGTCCAGTTCTGGTTTGAGCTGTGATATTATTATATAGTTTTTTATTAAATAAATAAAGTTATACTTGAAAAGTAGTGGAATAAGCTAAATGTCTGGAGCTGAAATGACCTTCTCCGTATTGTTTTGGGATGATATATAGAGGAGGTGGGATTCGTCAGGACAGACAGTAAATGTTGTGGAATTGCTAACCCTCCTCCTGGCCGTGTGCATTTGTTTTTATCAAAACCGCTGGGAAATCAATCCATTGAGCGGTGGATAACGTTATTTATCATATACACATTACAATGTTTTGCATGAATTTACCTCTAAAACAACTCTGTGTGGTAACGTTGTGTTATTATCTCATAGCGTGGTGAATGTGCAGGTCACAACTTGTCCATCAGAGCGTTGTGGAGTTGTTGGATTGTGTATTTGATGAGTTTGATGAGGGAAACCAAGAAATCCCACGAGTCTCCGTAACGTAGCTCTGAGCAGCTCACGGCTCTGCTCCGCCGTTCTAAAAATAGCTTGCACCGGCAATTAAAGATAATGAACCTACTGCTATGACTATAGGGATTATGGCAATGGGCCAATTTGCCAAAATGTTGAACTATCCCTTTAAGCTAAAAATCCTGCATAGTTCCTCTCTAAATAAATGTACTATTAATATTACTGTTAAGTCAGTGCGAATAAGCTTATGCAACACAACAACATATTATATCCTGTCCCTGTAACGTTGCCTGGACAGGACGGTTCATCACTCGTTCATCACTCGTTCCTCTTCAACTGAAAACAAAACGATGAGTGAGACATTAGAAAACAGTGAAGCTGTGAAGCCGTAGCTGCCTCTCACAGAGAGTTATTACATCACATAATAAGCTCAACAACTGTTCCTACAGCAGCCTATAACGTTATTGTCCTGCTGTCCTGCCTTATTTGAATAGAGCTAAAAACAGGAGCAGGAGTTTGAAAGGCAAAAAACTGATACGTCAACACACACGGATGAAATGCACTGCAAAAACGTCATTATACTTAAAATAAGACTCATCACATTTAAAAAGTAACTTGTTTTTAGACACTTTTTTTTACTTCTTTCAAGTAGATTTTCACTTGAAATAATCTGATAGTGGAACTGGCAGATTTTTCTACTTATTTCAAGTGAAAATTGGTTTGAAACAAGTGAAAATGATCTCAAAACAAATTAATTTTTAGGCGATGAGTCTTATTTTAAGTGGAAAGAGTTTAGTTTTTACTGAAAATGAGACATTTTGAAAAGAAATAAGACAAATATTCCTGGAAAGAGTTTGAGTTTTTGCAGCGTGAGATGCAAGCGTTGCAAAAGCTGGTTCTTGAAAAGAGTTTAAGACGCACATTCCCTCTGTCACTTCTCCCCTTGTCACACACACACACACACACATCAAACCACACACACACACGCTGCTGGATCCTGCGCTCCACAACGGGACAAGCAGCTCCACCATAATTAACACTGACTTGAGCTCTAGAGAAGAGAAGTGAATACGTGAGAGCGAGAGGAGGGAGGGAGGGAGCGCAACAACTATGAGAAAGACAAGTGTGTGTGTGCGCGTGTGTGTGTGTGTGTGTGTGTGTAGGCTCCTCCTCCTCCTCATATGTTTCCCTCCCTCTCTCTCTCTGGTGAATCTCAGCAGTGTGGACTTGAAGGTCTGGCTGCACACACACCCTGACCCTCCCAGTCAGTCAGTCAGTCAGTCAAGACTCAGTTAGACAGTGTTGTGTGTCTGTTTGTGTGTATGTGTGTGTGAGAAGTCCAGCAGCAGAGGAAGGAGTGCGAGGTGCAGTAGGATGTGTGTGTGAGCGAGGATGAAGCGAGGCCGGCGTTGCTGTGGATGGATCCTCGCTCGCTGCTGCTGCTGCTGCTACAACGGCACAGGTGGGACCAGACTGACTGTGTGTGTCTGTGTGTGTGTGTGCAGGTGTTCATGAATGTGTGTTATTGTGACTTGTGACATGTGTGTGCGCTGCCTGTGTGTAAGTGTTTCATGCCGTACGAGTTTGGATGTGTATGATTTATGCTGAGGAATGAAGCGGGAACAGGTTTCTAGAGACGGGCAGCATTCTGTATGAGAGAGGTGTGTGCGTGTGTGTGTGTGTGTGTGTGTGTTTGTGTGTGCGTGTGCAAGTGTGTGTGTGTGTGTTTGTGAGCGAGACAGTGTCGGGGAGATTCCTGTGGTTCTTTTAAATTGCTCTTATTCTGTTGTTACAATATGTGTGAGTGTCGGTGCCAGTGGAAACTGATTTGAATTGAAAATGAATCATAAAACAGGAACTTTAGTGTCACAGAGAGAGAGAGGAGGGAGGGGGGGTGAGGGGGGGGGGTGTTGAAAGTTGAAAAGTGAAAGACATTCACAGAGAAGAGAAGAGGACGACAGTATCTCTGTCTTCGTCTCTGTCAGATTGAGCAATCAGATTTCCTGTGTTTTCTCTGGGCCGCTGCTGCTGCACATGGCGTTAGTGTATGTGTCTATAGGCTACGTGTGTGCGTTTGGGTGTGTTTGGGTGTGTACGCCAGCAGCACGTTCATCTGAGCAGATGTGCTGCTTTTTTTTTTTGATACTTTCTTTTTATAGTTTTCCTTTAGCAGCATTGATCCTCTTGAGTCAGCTGTTCCATAAGCCATAACTTCCATCCAGTCTTCCTGTGATGCTCGATCGGTCGGTCTTGTACCATTGTCTTGTAATTGCCCCTTTACAGGCTACTAACATCATTTTCAATATGTATCTATCATCTTAACTTGTTATAGCTGTGGCTGTTTTCCTTTTACGCCTGCAGCTGCAGCGACGGTGCAAAGCGCAGGTGAACTGGATCAGAGTCAAACCAGGTCCAGACTTTGGACTCGGCTCTGGTCTCAGTTGTTTGCAGGTCAGGTGCAGCGGCGGCCACGTTCAGTTAAAGCTGGAGGATATGAATCAGAAAGAAACACTGAGGTCAGGTCGGATTTGACAATAAGATCAGTAAAAGTGCAATAAGCCTGTGCATATTCTCATTTGTCCAGGTCATAAAGTTTAAATCGAAAGCAACTGGACTTTGTTATTTGTCTAGAAAAGTAAAAGTTCAAGTTCACTTTTATTTCTATACTGTAGCACAATTAAAAAGACCTGCAACAGCCATCTAGATAAAAGTATTTAGGGCTGTGAGGTTCATTGACGACAGATCTGTGATTTATTTGTTTTAATTAATAGATCCGTAGTAGTACTGTAGTAAATTCTCTGTTTCTTCTGTTTGTTTGTTGTTGTTGTTGTTGTTGTTGTTCCCTGATGTGCAGCAGGTGACGTGAACGTCTCTCTGCTCCAGACTGGCAGCACAAAGCTGTTGCTGAAAATAGTCTTGACTCAAATACATGAAATTCTTTGGATTGTTTTTTTTTTTTTTAGCAACAGTGGATTCAGATAAATAATTTACTTGGTTGTTTACTGTCGTAGAATAATGGTGGCTGGTCCTGGATCAGACTATTCCAGGTTATTTGTCTCCATGAAGCAGCTGTGGCTTCATCCTATAAAGAAACAGTGTTTGAGTCGTCTGGATTTCCAGATGTGCACACGTCTCTCACAACCACAGATGTGTTGTCTTGTTTGCACAAAAACTTAAATTCCTACAGTGATAAGATTCATTTATTTGCCAAAAATGAACTTAGATTGTGATTTATTCTGATCTGTCTGAGTGAAGAGAGCTGCCATTACTCCCTCCTTCTTCTTCTTCTTCTTCTCAGTTACTCGTCGTCTACGCTGCAGACCAATCAATGTGCAGTAAGTAGCCAGTGGTTTTATTATTGTGTTGAGCAGCTCTGGCAGCGGTGGATGACCTGCAGGCTGAGTGAGGGCAGCGGCCGCCGTGCACTGCAGCTTTAACAACACATGTCCTCTACGGTGTGTGTGCAGGTTAGCTAAAGGTTAACCGAGCTCTCTGGACACACACACACACAGTGGACTTTAGCCCTGTGTGAAGCACAGAGCTGCTAACACACACACACACACACACAGGCAGCTGAACTGGTTCCTCTGGTTTCACGGTGATGACTCTGCAGAGTTTCTGTCGACCTGTCGGAACTCGCTTCCCAAAAATGAATCCAGAGTTGATCCACGACTCCCAACCAGACGACACACCTGAGTGACGCACTGGGATGTCATCACTCTGGCAGCACACACACATACAGACTCCTGCACATGTGCTTTCACTGAACAACTTCAGCATATTAATGCAGTTTTTATTTTCTATTCCAATCTAATGGAAACAGTTCCAACACACAGAGTTTGAGAAATTGATTGTTTTCATCAGTGTTGGGAAAGTTCACTTTCTACATGAACTAGTTTTAAGTTCAATTCACAAGTTTTGAAATGAACTAATTCAGTTCATAATTCATAATTTTTAACTAAGTTCACGGATCCATAACTGAAAATTATTGCCTCAGCTCATATCGAACCACAGACAGCAGTTATTTTAGCAGTTTTAACCAGTATTAGTGATAGTTTACTTTACTTCCTCCAAGAGTTATTACAAGGAAAAGTGTCTATTGTGTTACAATTTTGTATAATGTCAAATTACTTGGACTTCCCTCTCTAACACCCGTTCATCTGGTACTAACCAGCCAGGTCAGTATTCCTCCACACAGACGGGCTCCGCGAGGCGCCGTATCCCTCCGCCTCTTCCAGCGCCGCTGATCCAAACAGCTGATAGGTGCAGGTGTTGCCAGATTGGGTGGTTTTTTTCCACTACATATTAACACCTGTGTGTGTTTTAGCTAGTTTTTTCATTTACAATATAGCCGAGATGAAACACAAAACATATAGGACAGAACACAAAACATTTAAATCATACATAAGCAACAGAATACCAGAAGTTAAAGGTGACGAGGATCAATTGAAACATAAGTTAGAGGTAAAATAAGATGTAGTTATGGATTTAAATTGTCCTATGTTTCCAGCATCTGTTTCCTTCTTATTTGTTTGGACATAAAGTGAGTAAAACAACTTCTACATGTTATGACGTCACAGTTGTAGCCTGGAGCGGAGCCGATGACACTGATCCAGTGTCTGTGCAGCACAACTGTATATACAGTACACTAACATAAACTCAGTGGTGCATTCACTGCCTGCAGGAAAGGGCAAAGCCATTTGTTGTTGCTGTTAGTGTTATTGTTGATATTGCATGTTTTTCCACTCACACACACACACACACACACACACACAGAGGCACTTCCTCACTCCAACACACACACACACACAGTGACTGAGTAATTGGGGTGTAAAGTGATCCTTCATCCCGTCCATTACCCATTAAACCTGAAGATGGGCAGGAAACTACTCTGACCCTGAGGCACACACACACACACACACACACACAGTCTGGCAGCAGAGATAATGGAGCTGAGTCTTGGCTGCCGTCCTTCAGCCGTGTGTGTGTTCAGTCTGATCTGATCTGCAGCTCTGGTTTATTTAGATCCAACATGTTAATACATTTAATTTGAATGTGTGGACACACTGACAGGTGGACGTATTTGTAACACAACCTCTATTTAGGTTTTTACCCTCCTTAGTTTAAATCCATCTTTGAATTTGACTGTTTTCTTTCTGTGCCTCATTACCTACCTAATTATTATTATTAGCCTTTTATTATTGTTAATGAAAGCTTCGGTACATTAATAACAGGCGCTGCTGGATTTGATGAGTGAATAGAAACAGTGTTGTACCACACTTTTTCCTTGGATACAGAGGTTTTCTACATTTCCATTCCCTCCAGAAATAAAAACAAAAACAAAGCGGCCCTGATTTCGCAATTTATTGCTCTATTTTTTCAATTATCCCATTTGTAACATCTCTCAGTTCCAGTTAAGAGGCATTTCTAATTATATTTCCAGTTACTTCCCCACGTCCCCATGAAGTGGAGTGATTTCCAACTCATCGTCACCATTTAAAGTACCAAAGAGTTTTTTCTCTTTGCCAAGCTACAGTAAGAGCAGCTTTTCCTCAGTACAGTATGTGTCTCATGAATAAACGCACTGAGTCTGAATAGGAGTTAAATGTAGAGAATGAAGCCAAGTTTGCATGTAAAAACTCAGACCACATGGATGTTGAAGTCGCCCACAGGAAACGTGAGTGTGATCTGGGCTAAGTGGCATCAGAGCAGGATGTGTGTAGCTGTAACAGGAGATGTATCCTTTGTACTGTGGACTCTGATCTGAGTCCAGTTTGATGTCGTTTCTGCGAAATATGACAAACACTGGTTCATGAGAATCTAGTGATGCTGCTTCTGGTTACGACGTTGTGACTGAAGATGACAGGAAGTGATCTGAGTGTGATGATTTGTGTTTTAAAGGAAAAGGGTGGATCTGCACCGCTGTTAGGCTACAGTACTAATACTACTCCTGTTGATATAGGCTATAGTAGTAGGCCTATAGCAGTTTATAGACAGAGCCGCCTCCCGTCTGTCTATATGAACACATACTGTAGGTAGGCTGTATGTATGCTGTGCTGCCATGTGACCTGTCTGGTCTTTTTTCCTTGGGTGAATTATGGTTCCTTCTCTCTAAAACATAAACTAACAGAAATGTGCACCTGCTATTCTTGAATGAAATGTTTGTATTGTTATGTCAATTGTTTTTATTATTGTTGTGCACCAGTTCAGCCTCTTGGCCAGGTCGCCCTCACAAAGGAGATCTAGTGTCAAGGCAACCTGGTAAATTAAAGGTTACATTAATTAGACCTAATTAAATACCTACAATATATTATTATATTGTCTTGCTCTGAAGTCTCAGTTAAAGCTGAATTTATTTCTATCAAGGATGTTTTTCATCCGTACTGCAAACGAAGCTAAAATCAAACTGTAAAACGAAGAAGAAAAGACAAAGTAGAAAAAAGAAAATGGACTTGGAATAAATCAGAAGTTTCAGTAAAATAATATTTTTACATCTGAAGTCGAGTTTTCACAACAACACTGATTTGAAATTGTTGCCATAATCTAAAAGCAAGTGACTTTGCAAAAATTTTATAACTTCCCTCTGCTGGAAAAAGTGTCATCACATATGATTTAAAGCCTGTTATCATTTCTTAGATGATTAAAAAAAAGATCTTATCAGCATTATGCCACTGCCACATTGTCAGGTAACTGTATTTGCATAATTTGTGTGGCTGTGCACCATTGTCAAATATGTAAAGCACCAGACAGAGGGAGGGAAGGGGAGAAAAGGAGGGAGGGAGGTATGAGAGGAATGTCATCTTCCCAGATTAGTGTCTCTTGATGTCATTGACAAAAAGTTTGATGTGTGGAGAAGTCGGTCAAAGGGAAACACAACGACGACGGGGTACAGTACAATAGACCCACTCACATTATTTACAAATAGACCGAATCGCCTTGTTGTTTACAACTACTTCCGGGTAGAAAACTAGCATGTAATCTGAATGAGCACATATTAGCCTAACGTAGAGTTTAGCTAGGCTGGATTTTCACGCCCTATCACCATTTAGACAAATCTGAAATGATTGAAAAAACATTAATATTTCTCTGTGTGTTTTGTGTTGCTGTGTGTTTTATTTAGGCCTATTTATTCAGTTTTGGGGGAATCACAGCATCGGCAGTAGCTAAGCTAACAACAGCAGCTAAGCTAACAACAGCAGTAGAGCTAACGGCAGTAGCAAGGCTAACAACAGCAGCTACAGTAAGGTAACAACAGCAGCTAAGCTAACGGCAGTAGCTATAAGGTAACACTAGTAGAGCTAACGGCAGTAGCTAAGCTAACATCAGGATGTCAACTGTTAAAACCCTCCCGTTGTCCGACACGACATGGAACTACTCCAGTTAGCTCAAAATAATTTTTCATGTACTGTTTATTGAGTCACTGAGTTATTAAACAGGTAGCTAACTGTTAGCCCGGCTAATATATGATAGCCTAACCATGACTAATTACAAAAACATGCACACAGAAATAGTAATTTTTCTCCAAGTAGAAAAACATCAGATACAGTGACATAGTTATATGAAAAATGAGATATAGTGAAAAATGAGGTATAGTGATACTCTCATATCGTAGTTGTAAACAACAAGGAGATTCGTTCTATATTAGAGCAGGAAACTGAACTCAGCTGAGACGGGTTAGACACCGACAGTAGCGGACCGGCCGGCCGGCAGGAGGTTCGATTCCCTGCCTGGTTCAGAGGTCAGGGCAGATAAAGTCTCAGCAGCAAAGTCTAAAAGGTTTCGGCCAAACAAGAACAAAACAGGAAGTCAGGTATTCAAAGAGGAGAGATGATCTGGTGTGTGCATGTGTGTGTGTGTGTGCGTGGGCCTCAGTTTCACTACTCTCTTGTCAATAGAGCCATTCATAGCCAAAATGTGTGTGTGTGTGTGTAGTGTAATTACAGAATGAAACCAAGTGAGTGTGTGTGAGAAAGAAAGAAGAGAGAGAGCAGAGACCCTGTTCTGTTGCATTCAAACCTTCTGGTTTAGTGTCCGCACACTGGATTTCATGTGTGTGTCTGTGTGTGATTAAAGATAGTGAGTGATGTGGATTTTAACAGTAGACAGTCTGTCTTTTCTGTCGGCTGCAGAACAAAAGCATCCTTGTTCGGTCTCACCTGACTTTGGCCGTCAGTGTAACAGTCGTCTGTTGTGTTCACTGTCACCCGGAGTTTCTGCCGCTGACTCTCTGACTATTACTGTTGTTGACAATACACGGACATAATATTTACTACTTAGGAACTTGAAGTATCTTCGGTCAGGAGTTGAGTGTGGTGATGATGGGAGTTGTTAAAATGTCGACGGTTGTGTTTTATCATCATCAACACCTGCAGAAGTTCCCGTCAGGAGAAATAACTTGCATATCAGAATTTAGCTTCCTCGTTCCCGACTCGTCTTATCGGAAACGCTGGAATGTGTTGTCTGCTGACAAACACACACCATGAGGTCACAGTTTATTCTGGTTGATGACTACAGATGCTGATGCTAATGTTTAGTATTTATAGTTTGGCCGTGCATAGTGTTTTCATACTGTTTTAATCTTACTTGTGTCAAACTGTCATTTTAGTTTTAGTTTTAATTGGATTTAGTTCAAACTCTTTTTTTTTTGTCTAGTCAAGTTTCAGTCGACTAAAACTCTGAGCAATTTTAGTCAATGATTTTAATCTCTGTCTAGTGATTCTGTTTAACCCGTAGTGTTGACAAAATCTTTTGATCAAATCTGTTTCACAATTCAGACATGATTATCTTGTTGTTATATTGTTCCCTTATTGACCCCAAGAAAACATCTATTCCAGACATGGAAGATGCTTCACACTCTGTTTTGCCCACCACCCCCCAAGTGACGTCACTGTCTAGGAAAAATAACTACTGAGAAATAGTAATAATAACGCGACTAAACATTAAAACATTTCGTCTCGTCTCGTTTTGGTCAATGAAAATGAAGAGATATTATATATTTCATTGTAGTTATCGTCACATGGCCACTATTTACGTTGCATCTTGTTTTTGTCATGTGATAAAGGTTCGTTGATGAAAGCACAAAACACCACAGTAGTATTAAAATGTGGATTGAAACTAGTCGCTATCGCCTTGTTTTTGAGAATCATCTAGTTTGAAATCAGCCGCACACGATCATCTTCCACAAACAGCTGTAGAGGCCTCACGTGTTGTTATTTCAACACCTCTTTGAAATGTTTGCTACAAGTACTTTGCTAAGCTGTTTGCTTCAAATGAGCCACATTCCTCTAAAATGTCTGAAATAGTAACATTCATTTAACAAAACAACGCGTGGCGGGTCAGAAATGCTTTGTCGGTAGTAAAATATGTGTGTGCTAATGATTTTAAAATATGCAAAGTGAAGTTCCTGGCCAGATGCAGCTGTATGGACACTGGACAGGAATGATAATGTGGCGTTCAAGTGCCTGAAATTCCTCCATGAACGTTCGCAGTGACACCTGAGCGGCTGCAGGACGACGGCACGCTGCTCGGTCTGTTGTGTTTGTGTTGTGTTGTGTTGTTGTGTTGTCAGGCTGCTGTTTGTACCATCAAGACCGAACCTTGAAGCGCAGAGTGTTTGTGTGTTTCTCTGGAGGGGGAGAAGTTAAAGCGATGACGTCTTGTCAGTCAGCTGTGTGTGTGTGTGTGTGTGTGTGTGTGTGTGCGTGCACTCTGGTCCTTAATGAGTTTCTGTGGTCAGTCGTCTGTCAAGGCCACTCAGTGACGACCACTGCCTCTGCTGCACACGCACACACAGACACACACAGAGAGGTGGACAGGTGACCTTTGACATGTTTACGAACACATGGCTGCTCTCGGCTCCTCCAGAGAGAAACCACTGGAACAGAAGGAGAAGGTGACGACAGACAGATGTGAAGGAGAAACAGAGGTGGAGAGCTGACAGAGGAGAAGGAGGAGAAGGACCGAGTTCACAGAGTTCAGAGTTTAAACGGAGGCGGTCGTAAATTATCAGCAGGTTATTACTGCACGTCTTTATTGTACTGAATGATGAATATGCTCCATGAAGCTGTTTTTATCTCATCATGAGCTGGTGGGCTTTTAGTTTTTTTTTAGTTTTGTAGTTATTTACACTGTCGCATTAACAGGAGCCGACATTACAGGCATTCCTGAAAAGCAACAGTAATTAATGCTGCAACACGTTTGCAGAGAGAGATCATGTGATCGACTGGCGGCCATCTATCTAAGGTGGATTCATATCAGTTTCAGTTTTGTTTGTAAAATGAGATAAATAGCTTTTTCTGGTTAAAAGTACACAATGAGTGGTATCTTTGTTACTTTGCTTATTGTATATATCCTCATAGCCTCTGTCGTTCCTTTTCTCACTTCATTAAACTATTTCAGGTGCTGTATGCACATTTTGTATGTAGGTTTTTTTTTCTTTTCTTCTATTTTTTGTTCTAAAAACAGGATTCATCTGCACTGTACGACTTCGTTAGGGAATTTTTCAGCTATAAAGCCAAAAAGCTCAGTGACGCTGGCGTGTTTTTAGTTTTGTCCCGTTTGTTTGTGCGATGACTTTGTGTCTCATGTCGAGGGGGAGAAACAGAAACGCAGGCAGGTCGGTCAGTAGCTCCGTGTGTGTCTGTGTGTGTGTGTGTGTGACCTCGGCTGCTGCTGTGAACAGAGTTTTATCTGTAACACACTGCTGACAAGAGTGTGACGATAACAACTACAGCCACCACAGCACTGACACACACTCATTAACACACAGCGCTGCACAACGTGGAGGGAACAGTGTGGGAGTCAGAAGACGGAGGGAAAGGTCACACACACAAATATCACACTATCGCTTGAATGCAATCACATCTTTTTTTATTATGCGTTTATTATTTTTAATGAGTAAACAAACATACATAAGACAGGACAACACAACAACAAACAGAAAGATCAGTTCCAGGTGCATTAATGGTTGATAAATAAAGAAAAGTAATAGTTTTTTTAACATACAAATCTCTCTCTCGTTATTCTAGTAGAAATGTTTACGTTAATATAATCAAGGAATGGTTTCCATATTCTTTCAAAGATGTTGTAATCATATCTTTTTAAAGGGACAATGAGGAGTTTTGGAAAGCGAGGTGTTTTCATACTACGTCTCCCATGCAGACGGATGAAAGCGAAAGCATTTGCCAAGAATGTTTTCATTGATCAAGAACGAAAGTGGGAGGTTCGAAGACGATCAGATACCGTCGTAGTTCCGATCATAAACAATGCCAACTAGTGATTTGGTGGCGTTATCTCCATGACTCACCGGGCAGCGTCCTGGAAACCAAAACTAGGAAATGCTGGTAGACCACTAAATAATAACAACAAAATAACTCAAATGGAAATTAAAAATGGACCCACTGACAAGTGTGGGTAATAGATTCATTTTATTAAGATTCATCCACGTCAATATAACCAAATACAAACTCCTCTGGGTCTCTTTAATAATGTATGTTGCAATACAAAACTGACTTAATTCAGTATCTATATATACTGTAGAGAGAGTTCAGATGAACGCTGGTCTTCGTGCCCGTTGGTGCTGCTGACCTTGGACCTGCTGCTGCTGCAGATCGGGGAAGTGAAAGTGGTTGTAATGTTTTCCTAAGGAACACGATCACAGAAAAAAAAACTAAACATCACATGTTCCTTAGTTTCTGCTGCTCAGCAACAGACGGTTGTGTACAAGGATCATGTAATTATTCCCTATTTTCTTGTCTTTACTTTGTAACAAATTTTGTTTTTGAACATGTTCTTCCTGGGTGAGGTTTTCATATCGGCCCTTTTGGGTTTCATACCTCGCCTTTGCATCAGTTATAATGATTATTCATGCTATTTTAAATGATATGTTTGTGCAAAATAAAAAAATAAATGGTCAGATTAGACAGGAAGAGGAGGAGGAGGAGGAGGAGGAGGAGGTATGAACAGGAAGAGAAGTTGAGCAGAGCTCCTCAGGAGATCTCGTTGACCTCTGACCTTTCATTTCCTGCGTGAAGTGCTCACATACATCCGAGCGACCTCACACTGGCCACAGCCCATCGCTCCCAGCCGTGTGTGAGTGCAGCTGATGCACCACCCTCCTGACACATGACTGCTGTGTGTGTTTGTGTGTCTCTCTCACACACACACACAGGGTCAGTTGTGTTGTCTTTGCTCTCTTCTCTTCTCTCCGTTGCAATCGGTTCAGTCTATCGACAGGTTTCATATCTGTAATCCCTCATAACGTGATTGGATCTCAGCGTCGACATTTTCACACATTTGACGAGCTCCAGGAAACAGGAAGCAATCGTTATCAAATTTTTCATCTTTTGCTTCACCGGGGTTGAATGAAAACCCACTTTGTCGTCCTGTAAACCCGGTGCTTCTTAAGAGCTGCCCACGATTTAGTGCCGAGGGAAGAGGAGGAGGAGGAGGGGGGGGGGGGGTGTAATCTCCCACAGGGGAACATACATGTGTCTGATTTGACAGTGTTATTAGACGAGGCGCGTGTGACATGAGAGCAGCTGCACAACAGATTTCAGTGTTTCATTAATAGACTCATCTGGATCTCACAGAGCTCTTGACACTTACCGAGGCTGTAAACATGACGCCGTTGTCGTGCCAGGACGTAAATTAATAGAAGCACATGTGCCTGAAAAACCTGCAGCTACATTACAAATACAAACATTACAAAAAAATGTTTGCCTTGGGGCAAAAAAAGTGACGTACAACTCCTTAACAGAACCACAAACAAACAAAAACCAAAAATAAATATTTAATTCATTAATTTATTCATGGTACCTATTCACTGTACAGTATTATCCACTGTATTTGTATCATTTTATTCTATTGACCGGGGACATTTATTGTATTTAGTATATTTTATTGAAATAAATTAAAATAGTAAGCAAGAACTACCAACAAAAAAGTATAAAATCTGTATCCTGTTTCATATGATACAACAGAAATAGTATTTAGGAGCAAAAATAAAACAACACAAAGTCCTAAATGATCTTTATATAGATGAAGGCCACACAAACAAATGCCAACAAGAAGAAAAACCTAATTCCAGAGAAGAGAATAAGATTTTCCCATTTTCTGTTAGGTGGCAATGTAGGCAACAGAATGATACTGTTTTGCACCATTAACTTTTCTAACAGACAAATATACAAACAATACAAACCAGTTAAATAAACATTCAAAAATAAAATAAATTACAAGAAACAAAAATAAAAAAAAGATGCCACTCTTAAACTAATGTTTTGAAGACCTGTTTCTGTAAATCAATTTATAACCTGTCCTGGCCTCATAATGCAGCTTTTTTAATTCTTTGCTGGAGCTGGAGATCAGAAAAACTGTTAGTTGTTGGAAAACACTCATGCTGTTCGTGTTTCGTGGTTTCACAGTCAAACTCACAAAGAAAAAGAGGTTTTGTGAAGAAAGAGGGAAAAAAAAGCTTTTCAACTGATTTATTGAAACTGAATTGCGATGATGTGATTAATGATTGAAGAGTTTGAAGTCTGTAAACTCCATGTTCCTGTCCAGTGAACTATAAACGTCAAAACAGCAAACACACACACACACACACACACACACACAGACACACAGAGAGACCAGCGTTGTGTTTGAGTAACAAACATGGCAACAAGTGGAGCAGGGCAGAGGAGGGAAATTTCACAAGTTCCTCCATCAATCTGCCAAACACCATGAAGAACGTTGTGTAGAGATCTGAAGCGTCTGGAAAAGAAAACCAGGAAGTTTTAATGGAAGTGTAGCTGGAGGGGGAAAAGTTACTGATTAGATCTTATTAAAATGTGAATTTCATCCTCTCTCTCTCTCCCCGCTCCTCAGAAAACTACCCTGTGAGCAGCTCTGATGGGAAGACCGAGTCGGTCGCCAACCTGCAGCCGCAGCCGTCGCTCAGCTCGCTGCAGTCCAGCTCCCCCGGTCCCAAACGCTCCGGGAACACGCTGAGGAAATGGCTGACCAGTCCGGTGCGCCGCCTCAGCCACGGCAGCTCCATCAAGAAGCTCCCCAACAACAAGCAGAAGAAGACCGGTAAGAACACAACAACACACCAACGACACATCGACACGTCAACGACACGCGTCACCGAGGTCCATCCATCAACGTACAGAACGACGGTTCAGACTGAACTCTGCCGCGGTTCAAATACCTTAAATTCCTCCTTTTACATTTTTTCCTCATACAGTTTCAGTTCATTTCAGCAGGTAGTGGAAATACAAGTCTGACAACGCTGTCACAAGTAGGGTTGCAAGATTCCGGGAATTTTCAAAGTTGGAAACTTTCCATCAGAATTAACGGGAATATATTCATTCATGTTTTTGTTGTTCAGTAAAAGAATTGATTGTTCATACAAGAATACAAGAAAACTTGATAAATCTGTTGAAATGTTGTGTTTTTAATTGTATTATTTTGCATGGATGTCTGCTTAGGATAAAAAAAAAAACATTTACATATGTTTGGATATGATATAGTTTGTTTAAATTACTCCCAATTTCTAGTTAATTCCCATAAATTCCTAATGATTCCCATCAATTCCCATAATCCCCATGGAAAGTTTCCAATTTGGAATATTTCCAAAATTTCCCAGCTTCAACAGTTTTTAAAGGGTCAATGAAGAATTGATCCGTGAACATTTTACATGTCAGAAAGGATTTATTGCTCTGAAAAGGAAATTCTTTTGACATTTAGTATATAACACAAAAACACAGAAAACACAGAAACATAAATTTTATGGTGAATGAGCTAAATGTGAAAATGGATCAGTGTCACATACAGAAAGACGAAGGGATTTCTAACAGTATATCAATAATCCTTGAATCAATAATTACACAGTGTGTTGTTTTAACAGTCGTCAATAACACAGGTTTGGCAGAAAAATGGTTGGTTAATGAGCTAAATGTGTGATTCTTCTGACGGTGCAGTGAAACAAAGAAAGACGTAACTTCCCCTCTGTACAGCACATCAACATGTCCTTGAATCAATAATTACACAGTGTGTCGTCACGTCTACATCCATGTGATTGATCGACTAATGACTGACTGACTGATTGATTGACAGGTCCAGGCAGCGGAAGAGAGGAGAACAGGAAGAGCATTGACCTGGGGCAGCCTGACATCGCCCTGCAGGATGACATCATCGATGAGGTAAACACTCAGCTGTTGTGACGTTTTTTATGCGTTCACATAAATAATTAAAATCTCTGTCGTCTTTTAAGATCCACGGCCAGACTGTAGCTTTTATCTGGTTTGAGTTGCCATTGGTGGGGGGTTTTTTTTGTTTTTTTTTTCTTGCAGCTGAATATTTTGGGAGTCAGATTTTCCATCTTGTAGCCAGAGTCAGATTTTGTCATCTTAGCTGAAAATCTTGGAGCTGCCGTCCGTTCCTCTAACAGAACAACAACAACACACTCTCCAACTGTAAAGCTGGATGATTTCCTCTGGCAGGAAGTTGTTACTGTTCTCTGTTTGGTTTTATAGCATTTTAATAGAGTCAGTCTTTAAGATGAATTTAAAGGGATAGTTCAACATTTTTGGCAGTCGTAGCAGTAGGTTCGTTACCTTTAACTGAACATTCACCACGCTATGAGATAATAACAGGACGTTATGAGTTATTTTAGAAGTAAATACAGAGACTGTTTGCTGAGAAACTGTCACCGACGGGAATGCACATCAGCGGTTTTGCATGAATTTGCCTCTAAAACGACTCTCTGTGGTAACGTTGTGTTATTATCCCAGAGCGTTGTGGAGTTGTTGGATTGTGTATTTGATGAGTTTCATGAGGGAAACCAAGAAATCCCATGAGCCTCCGTAGCGTAGCTCTGAGCAGCTCACGGCTCTGCTCCGCCGTTCTAAAAACAGCTTGCACCAACAATTAAAGGTAACAAACCTACTCTTAAAACTACAGGGATTATGCACAAGGGCCAATTTGCCAAAATGTTGAACTATCCCTTTAAATGAAGTGATGAAGTGGAAAATAAAAAACAACAATTAGACAGGAACAAATAAACAAAGACAAATGCTACACTGTCCCAAACAGTGTTGTACATATATAGATATGAGCTGATGTTATGGTGGAAGGTTGTCTACTGTGCGTTTATAAGTATGTATGTGTATGTGCGTCTCACACACAAACACACCTGAGTGGATAAACTCTCACGCAGGTTTCAAACAAATAACAGAACCAAAAACATGGCAGCTGCTCCTGGAAACTTCCCAGTTCCTAGAAATATTCCCTGAACATGTTTCCAAATCAGTGTGAAATAAATAAAATGTGATGTCATGCCTCATTTTCTATAGTTTTACTGAAGAGCTGAGGAATCCAAGCTATATAAATAAATAAATAAATCTCTCCTAGAATAAACCCGTCTGAGCTGAGAAACTCTCTAAATCCGTGTCTGTTCAGTGAATGTGTGTAAACGGAGGAAGAAGCTTCGGTGACAGGCGGCAGAGCTCGATGTGACAATAGGGATGATGAGTAATGCAACAATTCAAACACACGCTGTCACTGTCTGACTGAGGTGCAGTGTTATTATCGGTAATTGGTGAATGATTCAGGAGTGTGTGATCACATGTCTGTCTGTGTGTGTGGGTGTGTTTCTGTGTCATGTCATTTGTGGGTCAGGGAGTGAGAAACATTTACACATGGAAAGAGGAACTTCCACTGTTTGACCGTCCATCAGATGGAGATAATGTTAATGTGCAACTCCATGACACGGCAGGTCCAGCTGCTCATCAATAACCTCTAAACTTTAAACTTCACTCTGACAGGAACACAGTCTGTCTTGTTTTGTTCATGTCAGTTTTGTTTATTCAGATGTTTGACATATAAATCGTTTTGAATCTGATCATAATTGGCTGTATAGGTTTGTTTTCTTTTTAACAGCTTGTTAGTAATTGTATTAAAAGACTCGTTCTGTGTTTTGAGGTTGAGTGTTGCGTTGTTTGTTTTAAAAAAAGAAAGAAAGAAGATTTGTGACAGTGTGTGTGACCTCGTGTCTCGTCTCCGCCAGCAGAGAGTCATCAGTAAGGACGGGAACCTCCTCTCTAAGGCGTCGTCCGGGATGCAGAGCGGCGGCGAGGAGGAGCAGGACGAAGAGGCCCACACTCCTCTTCCTCCCCCCATGGAGATCATCAAGGACCCCTCGGCTCAGGATGACAAGGTGAGGACAGAGGGGGGGGGGGGGGGTTTGACTTTGATTCTTGGAAGTCCTTTTATAAACATTAACGTTCAACTTTTATTTACTGTATCTTTAACCGTCGTGTCCACCTGGGTCAAGGAAGGAAGGACGAAGGGAAAGATGAGAGGAAAGACCAATGGAGGGAGGGAACAGATTCATTCTAGGAAGGAAGAAGGGAAAAAGGATGGAAAGAAAGATGGACGGTCAATTGGATCAAAAGAGGAAGGAAAAAGAAGTAAGGATGAAGGGAAGGAAGGGAGGAATGTGGAAAGAAGGGAAAGGGGAATAATAATTAAGATGGAGGTAGATAACAGATTGGTACTAGGAAGGAAAAAGGAAAGATTAAGGGAAAGAAGGGAGGAAATAAGGAAGGGAAAAAGGAAGGAAATATAGATTATATAGATAGAAGGAACAGATTGGGTCAAAAAGGAAGGAAGAGAGGGAAAAAAGATTGTGGAAAGAAGGAAGGGAAAAGGGAAGGAAAGAAGGATGGAGGAAGGGAACAGATTGGGTCAGTTTGACCCAGAAGGACGACAGAAGGGTTAAAATAAATGTTATTAATTCCTTCTGACTGGTTCAGCTTCTGTTTCATTAACGCCTGTCAAAGCTTCTTCTTCTTCTCTGTACGTCATAAAGATAAACGTAGCTCAGTGCTAAAATGCTAACAGAGCTTTATTCTTTCACTGCGGTTTATTCCTTTTATTTCCTTCACTTCCTCTAACTAGTGGCTTCCTTCTCTCCTTCACTTTCAATCTCTCTAACATGCTGTTTCTTCCTCTCCCCCTCTTCCTCCTCCTCCTCTCAGTCTTCATCCTTGCTAACGTCCCTACAGTCCTCCTCTGAGGTGCCCAGCGCTGCAGAGCTGGTTAGCGCCATAGAAAAACTGGTTAAAACAAAGATGGTGAGTGTGTGTCTTTGTGTGCATGTGCATGCACCGTGTGACAAACTGGTTTTGTCACAACAAACTCAAAAACATACATGATGTGCAGACCCGCTGTCTCCGTCATCGGGGCCTACACATCATGTCTGTGCTCGTGTGTCGTGGTGTCAGCTGTCGTCGTGCATGTCGCTGAACTCCTCCGTCGTGCTGTGTTAGATGTTAACATGTCGGTCTAGCTGTGTTTGTGTCGTTGGCTCGACCGTGCTGCTTTGTGCCTACATGTGTTTCTTTTGTGCCCACACACAGTTTGTGCAGTGATGTAATGTGAGGATTTGGTACAAAAGAGGTGAAACTGAGGTTTTTATTGTTATTGTGCAGAGGAGAAGAAAAGAAAAGAAAAACAGTTGCATCATTTTTTTAATTTTTTTTAAGACTCCAAAAGCCGGATCTGCCTGGTTTTACTTGCAAATAACAAAATGTGTGAAGTAAAAACACAAGTTGACACAGTGTTTGTCAAAACAACATATAAGAGACAAGTCACAAGTGCCATAAAATGGACCGCCCAAGAAAAACATCAACATTAACACAAGCAAGACGACAACCCAACAACAACTGAGACCAGGAGGACTCAAATTAAAATACAGGATGCAGTTTATTAGATAAAATACATAAAAGGAGACACAATAAAATAAGAAAAGACAGGATTAAAGAGTTGAAACAGAAGTAAAACTAGGAGCAACTGTGAGATGAAATAGATGATAGGAGTCTGAGAATCTACGTCATTATTATTGTGAAGTTAAAACACACTGGTAGATCAGACAAAGCAGAGTTGTTTAGTTGTCACTGTGCCTTTATTAGACTGTAATGGTAATTTCCACTTGTTCCTTATGGCTCTGTAACACTGAGCGTGTGCTGCCCTCTGCTGTCATGACTCATCTCTTTACATCGATGATCGCAGGGTTTTGTTTTACATGGACATTTTGCTTATTGAGCTTGTAAAGGTACAAGCTGCAGATTATTGCACATATTGTTATAAAACAAAAATCCTTTCCAAAGATTTAATGCACCTGTAAACTCCTTATTTTATTTATTTATTATTCTTTTGTTCTCTATGCACTATTTTGTTGTTAGTGATTGATTGTGCAGCTGAGAAACTGGAGGATAAATAAAGTATTTATCCATCAATCAACTGAGATTATTTTTTAAGATTCTGAGATAAAGATCTCAGAATCTCCGTTGTCGGCCCTGATGCTCTTCCATTAAACCCTGATCCTCTCCTCTCTCTGCTCAGACTCTGGAACCAGGCGCGTACCCCGGCTTCTCCTCCCTCTCTCCCCCTGAACAAACCACTCCTGTGCAGCCACGAAACCCCGAGCTGGAGCAGAGAGCCAAAGCCATGAGAGGACGGATGTGAGTTCAACGTCTGCTGCTTTACTTTCTCTCTCTCTCCTACTGTCCCTCCTTTCTGCTGCTGCAGCAGGACGATAAAATAACAACATCATCTGTTCCTTCTGCTCAGGTTCGTTCTGAACGAGCTGATTCAGACGGAGAAGGACTACGTCAAAGACCTGGGCATCGTGGTGGAGGTGAGGCCTCGATTCCTGTCAGACTGTCCTGCTGGGGTTGTGAGGATGTGATTTTATTGTCCTCACACCGCTGACCTCTTTGTGCCCCCCCCCCTACCCTACGTGTCCCCCCTCGCAGGGCTTCATGAAGAGAATCGAGGAGAAGGGCGTCCCCGACGACATGAAGGGAAAAGACAAGATCGTCTTTGGGAACATCCACCAGATCTACGACTGGCACAGAGAGTGAGTCCAGAGTCGGAGACAAACACCACATGTTTTCTGTTGTTGTTTGTTTGTTTGTTCATATTTTTCATTTTTTCCCACTGATCTCTTACGTAAGTATGCACATTTGTGTTGTTGTTGTTGTCTCTAATGGCACATGCGTACTGTATGTCGCAGGCACAGGCATTTATGTGCATGTTGAATATAATAAGTATGTACATGAATTTAGACCTAAATTAGAAATATTATTACTATAATTAGTTATTACATGGTAGAAACCTATTGCATAATGATATAGTAACCAGGGAGCTGAAAAGAGAAAAGGCAAATTGTAATTAGGGGGTGGGATTAAATAAGTTCATAATACTTCCCACTCCTTTTGATTATGAAGTATGTGTATATATACACATACATATACATGTTGTTTATGGTTAGATGACCACTTTTATTTATTTTTTGTGTATTATTTGTCACATTGAAAGATAGACAGTTTTTCCTGTGTGCCTGAGCTCACTGGTAACACTCCTCCTCCTCTTCTTCTTCTTCTTCTTCTTCTTCTTCTTCTTCTTCTGTCCGTCCGTCAGCTTCTTTGTAGGAGAGCTGGAGAAATGTCTGGAGGACCATGAACACCTCCCTGAGCTCTTCATCAAACACGTGAGTGGAGCCGAGTGAGCGTTGGGACGATACTCTGAGTCTTTACAGTGTTTGACCTGGAAAAACCTACCGTGATCAACCGTCTGAAAACAACTTGTGTTTGTGTGTGTTTATGTGTGTGTGCGTTACAGGAGAGACGGCTCCACATGTACGTGGTTTATTGTCAGAATAAACCAAAGTCAGAGTTCATCGTAGCAGAATACGACACGTTCTTTGATGTAAGTGATAGTTTGGTTCTTCGAGTTACTTTGTTGGTCTTTGTTTTCTGGTTTTTAATTCAGTTTTTATTTTATTTTTCTTATAATTAACTGCCCATCAGACACATACGAGATATAAAGGGATGATACAGAAGCATCACGGTGTCGATGGTGTTTGTCTTGCAGGCGATCCAGCAGGACATCCAGTCACGTTTGGGCATCAGTGACTTCCTCATCAAACCGATCCAGAGAATCACCAAATACCAGCTGCTCCTGAAGGTAACACACACACACACACACACACACACACACACACACACACACACACACACACACACACACACACACACACACACACACACAGGACCTCATTAAATTATAGAAGACACCATCAGGCTTATGTGGTTATAACTCTGCAGATGTTGATTTTTATGAATGAAAGCAAACAAAATTGTTCATTTTTATTGAGTTTAAGTTAAGAATTCATATTTTTCTTTATAAAAATGCAACTGATAACCATTTGTCTCATATATCTCGCAGTGAAATGTCTTTTTAGATGCAGTTTGTTCTGTTAAAGTTTGTTAAAAATGCTGCCGTTCAAGTTAAAGTTGTGTGAATCTCATGCAACTTTAACCTGAAGCTGTGAAACTGACCCAACTCAAACATTTCCATCAGACTTGAGGGGAAGAACATTGAAGTTAAACTGTACAAAAAATGAGGATATTTATAAGTAACTGAACTCCAACTGAGATCTGAAGTTTCCATGGAGACTGCTCCTCAGCTCCTGCAAGAAACGGTGCTGTAGTCTATATATCAAACTGTGTGTGGTGGTGATGCAGTGAACTGAGCTGAACCGTGTCCTAAACGTTTCCCCTCAGGACTTCCTGAAGTACAGCTCCAAGGCAGGAATGGACTGCAAAGAAATCGAGGTGAAAACACGAAAAGAAAGAAGCTGCTCAGGTTTTTAATAATGACACGGTTAAACTGATCTCAGAGCAGCCAGTTGAACTCTCTCTCCTTCTTGTCTCTCCGTCTCACAGAAAGCCGTAGGTCTGATGTCTCAGGTTCCTAAACTGTGTAACGACATGATGAATCTGGGCCGGCTGCAGGGATACGAGGTACGGCCACTTCCTGTCCTGCTGCTTTTTGTTTTTTGTTATTTTGGGAGGAGGAATACTTTATTTTGAAATTTTCAGTTGTGCAAGAACAGGTTGCCAGATCTTTAAAAAGGTTGCACATCTATTTCTCATGACATACAGTAGGTGTTCTTCTCTAAGGGTAAACAGGTCATCCTTATAGATACACATTTTGTTATAGAGAGGGAGGAATCTGACTTCCAGGTTAACACATTACATTTTCTGGAAACAGTAAAAGCTACGTATGTCAATAAATTTCCTTAGATTTTATTCAACGTGTCGCATACATCACACCCAAATGTAGTAACTGTAGTACATGCCATGTGCAACGTAGCATCTGAAACACTGAGGGATTATACCGGTGTCATAACTCTGTTGAGATTGAGGTTGTTGATCGTCCCCCCCCCCCCCCACCCCACAGGGTAAACTGACCAGTCAGGGCAAACTGCTGCAGCAGGAGACCTTCTTTGTGACGGAGCAGGACGCCGGCGTCCTGTCGCGCTCCAAAGAACGACGAGTTTTCCTCTTCGAGCAGATCGTCATCTTCAGCGAGCTGCTCAGGAAAGGATCGTCCACGCCGGGATACCAGTTCAAGAAGAGCATCAAGGTGAGCAGGCGATGACGGGGTTTCATTTGAAAGGCCCTTCTTTTGTTTAGGTTTTTTTTGTACTTGGTTAATTTTTTTATTTCCTTTTATAGTTTTATTATAATAGAAAACATCCCATGTTTATGTGTTATTATATAAAATGCTTTGTAAAAGGAGAGAGGGAAAAAAAACATCCATACAAACCAGTTGTCAGACTGAAGCTGCTCCCGTCGTCCTCAGGTGTCCTTCCTGGGTCTGGAGGACAGCGTGGACAACGACCCCTGTAAGTTCGTCCTGTCGTGCCGCGGCTCGTCGGAGCGTTTCACCCTGCAGGCCGCCAACGTCGACATCAAGCAGGTCTGGGTCCGACACATCCAGGAAGTTCTGGACGCGCAGAGCAACTTCCTGTCTGGTGAGAAAAACCCAAACACACTCATGATGATATTCGTTATAATTCGTCATATTTCGTCTGTTATTTTGCACATTTTAGATACAAAACTTCAAAAACCCAAACGGAAGTGAGATCTTAGAGGCAGCTGCTGGAGATAGTTAAAGGGAGAGTTCAACATTTTGGCAAATTGGCCCAATGCCATAATCCCTATAGTTTTAGGAGGTAACAATGTGCCAATTTGCCAAAATGTTGAACTATCCCTTTAAGTAGAGGAAAAGGTGACTTTGACTGAGGCCTATTTTAAGAAGATAAGCAAATGTAGAGCAACAGGAAACAGGTCAACAGGAAAATAAGATGTACTGTATATACAAACAAACAGGATGTAAACATGCCCATATAAGGACAAACCAACCTATGATGTCATTAAAGAGGAATCTGAACTCGAACTCTCCGTCTGTGCGCTCGCAGCTCTCCAGTCGCCCATCGAGTACCAGAAGGAGAAGAGCGCCGGAGGCAGCAGCTCGTCTCTGACCAGGAACCGCTCCACCTCGGGGACCCGGCCCGCCGCGTCCTCCCACAGCCGCCCGTCGTCCGCCGTCGGCCTCGGAGACAAGGAGCCCGAGAGGGGGAGGAGCCAGATGAAAATGTCGACCTCCAACGGGGGCTCGTCGTGTTTCGACCCCAGGGTGAGTTCCTCGGAAACGCTCCCAGCTCCTGAACGTGACCCGTGTTCTGCAGCGTGAAGCAGTTTCCTCTTTGCTCTGTCTGACACTTTGTTTCCTGTCCCTAAAAAAAAGAAAGAAAATAAAACAAGGTTAAAATCTGGGTTCCTGCAGATGTAGCATCGCACTGTCTGGGTTTAAATCTACATGTATACACAGCAGATGCTCAGCTGCTCTGACTCTGTCCTACTTTACCTCAACGCCTCTGATGAGGGGAAAGTACTACGGCAGGAAATAGATCCCAATGAATCCCTTTTTTTTCTTGCACTTTTTTTTTTGCCTGACTTTTTTTTATTTTCCTTGTGCCATTTTTTTCTCTCTTTTTTGCCTGACTTTGATTTTTCTTGTGCCAGAATTTTTTTTTTTCTTGTACCAGTTTTTTTTTTTTTTTTTCTTGTACCGGATTTTTTTTTTTTTTTTTGCCTGACTTTTTTTGTTTTTTTTCTTGTACCGGATTTTTTTTTTTTTGCCTCACTTTTTTTTCATGTACCGGATTTTTTTTTTTTCTTTTTTTGCTTTTTGCTTTTTGCACCAGATTTATTTTTATTTTTTTTGCCTCACTTTTTTTTTTTCTTGTACAGGATTTTTTTTTTTTTTTTTTTTTTTGCTTGACTTTTTTTTCTTTTCTTTTCAAAAACTGGATTTTTTTTTTTTTGACTGACTGACTTTTTTTTTGACTGACTTTTTTTTTCTTGTGCTGGATTTTTTTTTTTTTTTCGCCTGTCTTTTTTTTTTTTTTTGGGCTGGCCCTAATATTTGGGGACCTAATTGAAAAGGTGTAGGTTGAAGCTCATGCTTATTTTGCCTTCCCTTCTTCTCAAGGCAGTTGTTAAACTACATGGTCTGAGTTACACCACAGGTCATCAGAACAAACAGACATCCAGCTTTCAGCGAAGAGAAATAAACTAAAAACTGGAGGAGGAGGAGGAGGATTTGTCAGCAGCAGGTGTTTGTGTTTTCTGCTGCTGTGAAAACAAACTGAAGAGATGCTGATGCTCTGTTGTCCTCGTCCCTCCTCCTCCTCCTCCTCCTCCTCTTCTTCCTCCTCCTCCTCCTGACCTCCCTCTGCTCCTCCTCAGGTCGGCGTCGGCTGTAACGGGATCACAGCCAGCAGGACAGTTGTCGTCCAGCCCACATGAGTCACACCTTAACCTTGTCCTCATTTCTCCTCACCCTCTTCTCCACCTCTCCTTCTCCTCTTCCTCCTCCTCCTCTTCCTCCTCCTCTTCCTCAGGACGGGAACGGCGGCTGCAACGGCGTCTCCTCCACCATGCTGGTCACTCAGGACTACTCTGCGCTCAAGGAGAACGAGATCTGCGTCAGCCAGGGGGAGACGGTGCAGATCCTGGCCACCAACCAGCAGAACATGTACCTGGTGTACCGGCCGGCCAACAGCCAGTCGCCGGCCGCCGAGGGCTGGGTGCCGGGACACGTGCTGGGCCCGCCCGCCGCCGCCGCCACCGCCACCGCCGGCAAATCCATCAAAGACTCTTCCTCCACTTCCTCCTTCTCAGCGGCGGTGGCCGACGCCAACAACATCAAGTAAGTCCCCAAACCCAAACCAAAACCCCAACCCTCCTCCTCCCACTCCACACTCCAGAGACTCAGAAGAACCGAGGTGACAAAAACCTCCGTCCACACGTTTTTGGTGTTTTTTTATTTCACTAACTCCTCACTGCCTCCTCCTCCTCCACCTCCTAACCCCCCCTCCTCCTCCTCCTCCCTTTGTAAACCCACTTTTGGACCTCACAGGAGACTGTTTTTGTTGTTTTTTTTGTTTTTGTGTGTGTGTATGTGTGTGTATGAGTGGCTTCTGGAGGTCAAAGGTACAGAACTGGTCTCTCACTGTCCCATCAAGCTGCTGCAGTGACAGTTTGATTTCTGAGCCACTGTCACTTTTGGCGGCTCCGTGGCAACTACATGAAAGTGGATTTCAGGCTTTCACATGAACTAAAACACACATGCACACACTTATATATACACACATGCACTCACATGCACACACACACATGCACACACTGACTGATAGATGTCCATGTAAAACCAGTACTGAGGAGTTTCCTGCAGAAATAGACTGGATAGAAAATCTTGTATCTTGTAGCTGAGAAACCGTTGACACTCATGTGGAGCTAAAACCGGACTCTTATTTCAGTTCCTAACACCCTGCTTCTTATTTTACTTTCTTTTTTTTTTTTACTTTAATTTTTTTTGTATTTTTTCCATTTTTCTTTTTACTGTTTTTGGGATAAAAGAAAAAAAAAAACAGCTCACCTGGGGCATTCAGGTGGTCTCAGCCCCGTTCTCCACACGGAGAAGATTTATTTTGTTGTCTGTGGCAATCTATACAGAAATTTTGTGTTTATTCCTCTCGTTGTTGTTGTTCTTGTTGTTGTTCTTGTTACTGTTGTTATTGTTTTCCTGCCTTGTAATTATTATTATTTTATTTCACGGACAAAGTTGGGATTCATTTCCTCCTTCATGTTGATTTTTTTTGTTTATTGTGTCGGCAGTTCACTGTACAAAGTTAATTTTTGTTTTTTTTTTCGACTGAGGCTCTCGAACATTCCTGTTAAGAAGAAGAAAAAAAATCCCTTTTGCACTATTTAAAGATGAGAAAAAATATGAATGAAGTCAGGCTGTGCAATATGTTTCATTTAATGGCAACGGTCAGCATTGTACTGTTGGTAGTCTAATGATAATGATTTTAAATGTATTTTAAATATGTAAAATAAACCTTTTGGACTTGAGCATGAGTTAGAAAAGCGACGTGAAGGTGAAGGTGTTTTTGTTCTGCGTTAGGCTGGAGATGATTGACAGTTTGTAGTTTTTAATATTTGTAAATAAACTACAACAGCAAACGTGAGACTGAGCGTGGCTGCTTCTGTGTGACAAACATTAAATCAGTCGAGTTGTTGATGAACGGGATGAAGCAGGGTCAGGGTTCAAGTCACAAACCTCGTCTGCACCTTTTTCCCCCCTCGGATTGATTTTAACTTTGTTCTTCTTCTGGTTTTAAAGTTTATTTTTGACCTTTTTGAGTTTTTACTAACCAACGGTTTGACACTCCACAAACATGACAACTGAGAAACTGCTGCTGTTCGGTTCAGACTTTCAACATCTGTCTGTTTTGTGAAGGTTTGAGTGACAACACAGTGTTTATCTACAGGATCATGATGATGAAGGTCTCAGGAGTTATTCTACAACTTTCATTTGAAGATTAAATATTTGAAATTCAACATCTGACACTTAACATTCAATTCAAAAAAATTCAAAGTTTATTTATAAAACACTTTATAACATCTGGAGAGAAGATGATTAAAGTGCTTTACGTGTAAATCAAAGACGAATGTTCAGTTTACATCTGCACTTCATCATTGGTAAAGCAGCTGATTTGCACAAGAAGTGGAAAAGTAAAAAAGGTTTTGTTGCTTTGGAAGAAGATGCTGCACGATCTGTTTCTCTCTCTCTCGCTCTCTTCCAGTCTGAACTCATCTCTGTCTCTCTCAATAAAGTCGGACCAGTGTCGCTCTGTCCTTCCTCCTGTAGGAACCAGAACAGTTTGGCTGCAGCTGCAGGCAACAACACAACACACATTGTAGGGACACACACACAAACTGGAACAAGAATCGCACAATCAGTCGTTATTTCTTGGCTATATTTCTTGACATTACTACGAAACTGATGTTTATTTCTAGGCTATTTCTTGACGTTATGACGCAATTAATTGTTGGTGCTTGACATTATCAGGTCATTAAAGGAATAATTCACCAAAAAATGAAATCCAGTGCATCTGGAGACCCGAGAGGCCGGTTCGTAGTCCAATGAAATCCTTATATTGAACTACAAACCAGTGAAAATTTCATTTTTTGGTGAACTATTCCTTTAAGGGCCTGTAAATTAAAGGGTTACCAAATACTTTTTTTGCTTCATTTTGATCTTAATCAACTGATAATATATAATCAGTATTTATCTAGACATCCCATGTGCATCAGGCAACAGAGACTTGTATCCATAGCGACAGAGACATGACATCATAACCACCGCGTTGCCTCTGCAGCCAGACTGGTCTGGGCCTCTGAGCTTCTCTCTGATTGGCTGCTTGATGTTTGTCGTTCCTGTACCGTACAGGAAGTCTCTGTCGTGGAACACGCTGCGTGCCAGGAAGCGCGCTGAAGCCAAGGACGTCACCTTTGTGGGGGTCAGAGGTCACGAGAACGGCCTCCTCCGTAAGCCCAAAGAAACCACGCCCCCTCCCCCGCTCGCCCTCCCTGCTGCTTCCGCCGCCGCTGCCACCGCCGCTGCTGCGGCAAAGGGCAAAGTGAGTAAAAGCAGGCCGACGGCGCACGCTGGTGATGTCATATTTGTGTGCTAAACAACAACAAAAAAACACCCACCCTCCCTCACCTGCCCCTCCTTCCGCCCGCCCCCACCTGGTTTTTATTTCCTCCTCCTAACCCGTGTGTGTGCGCGCATGTGTTTGTGCAGAACGACAAACACACACAGTCGTTTTGTGTCTCAGTTTGACTCGGCAGTGATTCTCAACCTGCAGGAACATAGACGCACATTCAAACCATTTCAACTATTATTATTACTATTATTATTATTAAAATCACGTATTTACCCCAACATGGCCGCCAGTGTTTGGTCTGTTGCACGCAGCTTCTCTGGATCTGTGTCGGTCGTGACGTGGAGCAACAACAACAACAGAATCCATCCAGTTTTAACTGCATCAGTTTCATGAATCTCCTTCTATCAAGGTGTTAAATGCAACCTTTAATTTAACCACACGTGAACATTAGACGGTTGAGAACGCTGCAGGTGTTTTGGTTTTTTTTAATATAATTTCTTCTTATGTTTATGTTTTTTGCCCCAAAACCTCGACTGCACTGTTTGAAAAATAAACTCTGATTTCTTTTTGTGTTGTTTGGTTTATTTTCCCTCCCTGTGCATGGGTAGAAGTAGAATCAGTGATTTATGGTTTGATCCGTGTTAACTACTGTAGTGTTTTCTGTGGTGAACTAACATGATGACGTTTTTTACCTTTGAATCCTGTGAATGAAACAAATGATATAAATAATAATCTAGAGCTGCACGAGAAAAAAAATCCAGTTTTTATTCTGAAGATTAACATTTAGAGTTTGTTTTATTTCTTCCTGCTCAGAGAAACAGCAGCAGAATTAAAGGTGGAATAACTGTCTATTGAAATCAGTGTAAAGCAGCAGGTTTATGATGTTATTTACTGTTTTTGTACCTCTCTAAGGTTATTTTGTTTTCTTAATAACTATCTAATGAATCTTTTGGTTTGGGACAGTATTTATTTACTAGTACAACTTCCTCATTCTAAGTATTTATTTCTATTATAAGTGTTTAAAATGTGTTTGTAGTTTGCAAAATGTGAAGATCCTCCTGTTTATGAATCTAAACCTGACAGGTAGGCTATAGGAAATTTACTTTAATCTCCGTCAAATTATATATATATATATGAGAGTGATGTTTTAATGCAGCAGCTTAAACCTAAAGGAAAAACAGTCCTTACATCCTGCAGCATCACTGATACCCAGAGGGGAAGTTGATGAATCCTGTTCAGATCAATCATTGCACTGCAAAAAAAAAAAACAACTCAAAATCTTACCAAGAATATTTGTCTTATTTCCAGTCAAACAAATCAAATTAGACTTAAAATAAGACTTGTCACAAGCTTGGTTTTAGACACTTTTTACTTCTTTCAAGCATATTTTCACTTGAAATAAGTAGAAATATCTGATAGTGGAGCAAGTTTTTCTTTCTTATTACAAGCAGAAGAACTTTTTCTACTTATTTCAAGTGAAAATTATCTAAAAACAAGTTAATTTTTTAGGTGATGAGTCTTATTTTAAGTGGAAAAAGGTTCATTTTGACTAGAAATTATACATTTTGACAAATATTCTTGGAAAGATTTTGAGTTTTTGCAGTGTCTTGATTGAAAACAGTTGTAATCAGTTGTTTGAGGCCTGAACTCTGGGGGAATGGATTCTTAAGAGGCTGATGTTGATGTTGCTATGACAACAATTCAGTTTGTTGATGCTGGGAGTCGAACTACGACAGGTGAGGTCTCGGGTGAGTATCAGGAGAACGCTTTCCTTTGGTGACGATATTCATCCTCTTCTCTCAATCCTCCTCTTCTTTTACTCCCTCCTTCTCTTTTCATTTGGTTCTTTATTTTCCTCGGTTTCCTTTTCCTTCCCCTCCTCCTCCCTGATCCCTCGATCACACCTTCCTCTTCCTCACACCGTCCCATCCAACTCTCTCCGTCTCCTTCTGTTTCCTCCTCCGTTTCTCCACCAGGACGTTCACACGTCAGATGAGTCGGACTGCGAGGACGACCTCGACCCAAAGACGGGGATGGAGGTACGATGACGCACATGGACCTGGGTCGACTCTGAGTTCATGACATCACATCAGTTTGTCTTAACAGGGTTTCTCCATTGGTTCGGCTCATTTCTCAAAACAGAAATTACATTCTCAAAAGAGAAAAAGATCATGTGGTAAAACAGTGTTACAGTTCAGCACAGCACCACAGATCACTTGCAAAAGCTCATCTATCTCCCAAAAAAAGCTATTTCTTGTACGAATAGACCGTGTCCTCAAAATGCATCGTCCCTTTGGCATCGTGTCAAAAAAGTCAAAATGTTTAGATGTTTTGTCACTATAGCAGAGGAACATTGAAACATCCCTCATGTCCACCTCTCAGTCTGAGCCCAGTGCTTCATTGACAATAGTTACTGTACTAGTTTGTTTTGTCTAGCTAACAGAATACAATTGTGTATAAAACTGAAAAAAATATATATATATATATTTCATATTACTGTCACACATAAAATAAAAATCAACGTAAATTATAAGTAGCATTCAGTGCTGTAAATAAATGGTATTCATGGTATTATGCACTGCAAAAACTAATCACTTTCCATTTAAAATACCTAAAAATGAACTTGTTTTCAGATCATTTTCACTTGTTTCAAACAAATTTTCACTTGAAATAAGTAGAAAAATCTGCCAATGGAGCAAGTTTTTTGTGCTTGTAATAAAAAAGAAAAACTTGCTCCATTGGCAGATTTTTCTACTTATTTCAAGTGAAAATTTGTTTGAAACAAGTGAAAATTATCTGAAAACAAGTTAATTTTTAGGGAATGAATCTTATTTTAAGTGGAAAGAGTTTAGTTTTGACTAGAAATTAGACATTTTGAAAAGAAATAAGACAAATATTCTTGGAAAGATTTTTTGGAAAGAAGTTTTTGCAGTGTGTTCTTGACTAATTTTGAGAATTGAACAGACTATTTTGCATGTGATGACTTATACAATAATTATACAATGAAACAACAACCTGAGAATCAATCGATCAGTTTGGACCAATAAGATCTATTTACTTGGAAATTGTGCTAAATATAGGCTACCTGTACTAAATCATTTGCAATGTGATGAAATGTGAGAAATACAATTCTGTTGTAAAGTGGTTTGGAGGTTTGTCCATGTTGCTTTGAGGATGTAATCTCTGTTTCAAGAAATGAGCCCAACCAATGGAGAAAAAAAACTGTAAAATAAAATGTAAAAAAACAAAAAAACACAAAACAGAATACAATAGAGAAATTTAGCACAGTAGAAAACTGTATTAACTTTGACCTCATCTGTTTTACAGCTGCTCAACCCAAACTTCATCCAGGAAGGTAAGAGACATGAAGAACTGATGCCTTTCACTCATTAGCATCTCATTTGCATAAATAGATTTGCACAGATAGAGCAGGTAATAATTGAAGAGTTCATTTGCAAAAGCAGATAAGTGCCATTTTGAGAAAAATGAGCTGAGGCTTTGTATTTATTCTTTGCATAGTGTTGTTTTCAATAAAACTTTATTTTTTTTAGATATGTCTGTTTTGTTACATCTAAAAGTCACTCAACTTTGGTTTGACTGATATCACCTTATGTAAATTAAAAATGAAGATTCTGGAATTTTTTTAAAACAGAGTTATCTGCTTTTGCAAATGAACTCTTCAATTATAAACTAAAGGCCTGAAGCTGAAATTAAAGTTCACAGACTGTGGCCGGATGCAGAACAGACTGGATGACCCAGATAGTTTTATTTATTATAACATAGGCTACATCATGATAAAGGTTGAGCCTGATCGATGAGAACGGCCTCATCGGTGATGATCAATACCTGCAGCAGCCTCAGTTTCAGGTCAAATCCAGCAGAGTAGTGGGTTATTTAAACTAAATAAAATGTGCAGCTTGGACAGTTCAACATTTGTTCTTCAGGCTCTGAGGCTCTGAGCACATTCAATTTGAAATGAAATATTAGACGTTTAAGCAGCAAGTCTCAGTCTAATTGCTGTGCAGCAAAAACTGCCATAAAGAGAATAAAAGTCTTTTTAAGTTCAAGTAATTTGAGCAGTTTTTGTCATTTTCAGCAGTAATTGGATGCTTAATATCTTTTTCTGGGGAGGAGGGGGCATTTTTTGCCTTTATTTGATAGTATAGTAACGAGACACAGGAAATGTGGAGTCAGAGAGAGGGGGATGACATGAAGGGCTGATGCGGGCTTCGAACCAGGGCCGACTGGTAGAGAAGAGTTGGATAGGAGCTGTGAGTCAGTGTGAGGAGAGAAGAGTTGTAGAAGAAGGATCGAAAACAAAAGATAAGTCGGAGACGTCAAAGGTCACGAAGCAAAGAAGGGTTTTTTAAGACGATGAGCAACTGAAGACAAGACGGAAGCAGAGACGCCTCAATGAGACGAAAACAAAATAAATATGAGGATTTATGTCTGATCACTTCTGCACCGCTCAGTAAATTAAACTCTGGTATGAATCTAATTAAAGCAGAGAGTTGGTGCTGGGGATCTGGACTGTGTATAAATTGTGTATATGTGTGTGTTTGTGTGTCTGTGTGTGTGTGCAGTGGCTCCAGAGTTCCTCGTCCCTCTGTCCGACGTGGTGTGTGCGTTCGGGGAGACCGTGGTCCTCTGCTGTAAAGTGTGTGGACGGCCCAAACCCACGGTGACCCTGAAGGGACCCGACCAGAACCCAGTGACCAGCAACAGCCGCTTCACCATCGACATCAGGTAACACACACACACACACACACACACACAACAACAACAACAACACACACTCTGTCTATTGTCGTCTCTGGTTCCACTGTGATTATTACACTGAGTTGATCTGTTTCTGCTGCAGGGACACAGGCGACATCCTGCTGAAGGTCTGTAACCTGATGCCTCAGGACACGGGGATCTACACCTGTGTTGCCGTTAACGACCACGGCTCCGCCTCCTCCTCCGCCTCCATTAAAGTCCAAGGTACCGTCTGCTGCTGCATTAGTCTGCCTCCGCCGCTCAAACTAGTCCCAAGTCAGAGAAAGTCCTAATCCTAAGGGAGTCCTTATGATGTTGCATTCACAAGACACAGTGATCTTGACCTTTGACCTTTGGCGCCCCAAATGTAGATATTTCATCACTGGGTCCAAGTGAAGGGTTGTATCCAATGTGTTACTGAGGTGTCGTGTTCATGAGGACAAGATGGACAAACTGAATATAATAAACCTGAGGCATAAAAACATTTGTCGGCATCATAAGGTTAATTATTTTTAGTGTTAAAACGATCTTCCATGTTTTTAAAGGGATAGTTCAACATTTTGGCAAATTGGCCCATTGGAGTTTGATGATGGAAACCAAGAAATCCCATTAGCCTCTGTAGCGTAGCTCTGAGCAGCTCACGGCTCTGCTCTGCCGTTCTAAAAATAGCTTGCACCGACAATTAAAGGTAACGAACCTACTGCTATGACTCTATAGGGATTATGGCAATGGGCCAATTTGTCACAATGTTGAACTATCCCTTTAACAGTTGTTTTCCTGTCCTGTTGCAGGTATCCCAGCAGCCCCGGGGCGCCCAGTGGCTCAGGAGGCCAGCAGCACGGCGGTGATGGTCCACTGGCCGCCGCCAGCTTCATCCGCTCACAGCGCCGTCAGCAGCTACACAGTGGAGTACAGACAGGAAGGTGTGTGTCTGTGTCTGTGTGTCTGTGTGTTGGACTTGAAATAATTAAACCACACCTGGTCCAAGCATCATCATCATCATCATCATCATCATCACATCTCCATGTCTCCTCCACAGACTCGTTGCTATGGCAGCAGGCGGCCAGCAGCAGGGAGGAGTGCGTTCAGATCGACTCTCTGATCCCAGGAGGTCACTATCAGTTCAGGGTCAGAGCCTCCAACCGCTGGGGGGTCGGCCCTCCGTCCGAGCCCTCCAACATGGTCACTCTGCCCAGCAGCAGTAAGTCTGTGATGTCAGAATAAACACGAAGCGCTCGGCTCGGTCTAAATCCTGGAGAGTTGATGTGTTAATCTGTGTGTGTGTGTGTGTCCAGACTCCGGCTGTGACGGGACGGGAATCCAGTGGAAAGAAAACTTTGACTCAAGCTTCACTGAGATCTCTGAGATTGGAAGGTGAAGTGACTTTCGGTCCAGATGTTGACTGCTGTTACAGATGTTGCAGTTGCTTTTGGGGGGTTTTAATCAAAGTTTTGCTGCTTTTTCAGGGGACGATTTTCAGTGGTGAGGAAGTGTCTCAACAAGTCGACAAAGAAAGAGGTAGAGCCGAGATTCTTCTGTTCTTCACCTTTTTTTTAAAAGTATATTCACGCTGTTTCCTATATTCAGGCTCTCTCTGACACATTGTATATTTAGACAAATTTCCTTTCTCTAAGTATAATAAGTGAAGATTTTTTGCAAGATATAGTATGATTTGTGTATTACTGTTTATTACGTATATCTGTCTCTTGTAGGTTGCAGTTAAGTATGTGAGTAAGAAGATGCAGAAGAAGGAGCAGGTGGCTCATGAGGCCGACATCCTGCAGCACGTACAGAATCAGCAGGTGGTGGCGCTGTTGGACACCTATGAGTCTCCGACCTCCCTGATGCTGATCCTGGAGCTGTAAGTCTGCACACATCAAATCTTTATCATTAAAATGAAAAAAATCGATCTCGAGATATTCAAGTCTGCCCTGAGTTGGAAAAGGTACAGGGAACCACTGAAATCTGACGTCGTCTGACTGTGTCTCGGTCAGGCTGGAGGACGGGCGGCTGCTCGACTACCTGGTCGCCCACGATGAGCTGATGGAGGAGAAGGTGGCGTTCTTCATCAGAGAAACGCTGGAGGCTCTGCAGCATCTTCACACCTGCAGGGTGGCTCACCTGGACCTCAAGGTGAGCACTGACTTAACGCAGAGGTCTCGACAGGAGGCCTGGGAAATTTGCTAAATTTTTGGGTGATTAGACAATTTCTTCATGTTGATTCATGTTTAGAAAAAAATGTCAATTTGAACAGCTTGTATGCATGACTAATGCAACTGACACACATTGTTGATATGTAATCATGTTTTTATCCAGTGAAACCGGATGTGATTATAAATGGCAGT
The DNA here is from genome assembly GCA_030347415.2 of Decapterus maruadsi. Taxonomy (NCBI): domain Eukaryota; kingdom Metazoa; phylum Chordata; class Actinopteri; order Carangiformes; family Carangidae; genus Decapterus; species Decapterus maruadsi. Next base: position 24,048,905 of record CM064902.1, on the reverse strand, counting down.
GGCAGGCCACCCTATAATCACTGTACCTTGCACCTTGTTTACAATAAAAACATGAATACATGAACCTGTGCATTTAAATAACTTACTATTGAATGCACAATAACAAGGTGTGTTTATGGCACTAGCCCGATTTAATATAAAACACTATTTTAATTTTAATTTTATATAATCAATAGTGTGTTCATCTCTCCATTTGTTTGAGGGTCCTTGGCCTGAAAAATGTTGACCTCTGACTTAAAGGGGACATATTGTATTATATAAATTGTAAATATTACTTTTTGTAGGCTCCCAAAATGTGACAATTGCCAAAAAAATCTGCAATTTTCAGGCTCCTGAGGTTGAAATCCATGTGGTTTTATGAGCTGTTACCTCAGTTGTCATCCAATGATGTCATTAGTTTTTGAATTTGCATAACGCCACTCCTACCTGTCCTGTACTAGTAAAGGGGGCGGGGTGAACAGTGGTTTCTTTGCATTTAAAGGGACAGGCACTGAAACCAGCTGTTCTGAACAGGGATATTCTGAGTGGATGAAAAGAGTTGTGATGTTTGATCCTTGGGGAATTTTTACATAAGTCACAGACATGAAACTATAGGCTGCTTTAATTTGTGGACAAGGTGCATAATAGGCCTATGTCTCCTTTAAATATATGGGTTTTAATATGATTTCCCATTGTGGGATATATCAATCCTTACCATCCACTGACCTCCTGTCTCCCCTCCAGCCGGAGAACATCATGGTGGACCTCCACGCTCCGACTCCGGCCGTGAAGCTCGTTGACTTCGGGGACGCGGTGCAGCTCTCCGCCCACCGCCGTTACGTCCACCTCCTGCTCGGGAACCCGGAGTTCGCCGCTCCGGAGCTCATCCGCGGGACTCCGGTGTCCGTGGCCACCGACCTGTGGAGCGTGGGCGTGCTGGCTTACGTCATGCTCAGCGGCGTCTCCCCGTTCCTGGACGAGTCGCCGGAGGAAACCTGCGTCAACATCTGCCGCCTGGACTTCTGCTTCCCGGACGAGTACTTCCGCGACGTGAGCCAGGCGGCGAGGGACTTCGTGTCCTCGGTGCTGCTGCAGGACCAGCGCAAGAGGCCGAGCGCCACCTCGTGTCTTCAGCACCCGTGGGTGGGTCGCGGGGGCGCGCACGGAGGGGACTACTCCAAGACGCCTCTGGACACCACGCGGTTGGCCACGTTCATCGACCGGCGGAGGCAGCTGCACGACGTCCGGCCCATCACCAATATCAAAGGGCTGGTGAGCAGCAGCATGGGCAACACACTGTGACGGATCGGATCAATAACAATATCAATCAACCCACCACCTGTGACCACCAATAACAACAGTACAGTATGTTTTAAACAGTTATATCTTTAGTAGCCTAATTATTGGTTTGACAGGAGAAGAAGAAGAAGAAGAAAAGGAGTCGGTGCCTGTGGTAGCTACGAGATTTAATATCTGTCACCTCCAGACCATTAAACTTTACAAGCAGAATCATCAAATCTTCTGGAAGTAAAAGAAATATTTAATTATTGATCAATAAGTCATCAGGTCTTTGTTCACCTCGCTAACATCTGGAGAACCCAAAGATCTCAATGGAAGTTGAGAATCAAAAACGACCACTGTGAGCAAGGACAGGACGACCAACAACGGATTTGGTTCTGTTCACATTGATGAAGTATTTATTTTTTACAGGGGAACAAAATATATTTATCAAAGGCACCTGTCCTGCATGTTTAAACCCAGTGTGGAGCAGCTAATTTTACCTTTTATCCCAATGCTCTCTGGCCTCAGGGACCTCACGTATAGGCCACCAACTAGCCTGACTATCAAAGAGCCGGTCCCTGATAATAATCATCATACACTGTGACAGATGTGCTAGTGACGTGTTTGAAGTCAATCAATTAAAAGATCATAAGAAGATTAAAGAGTCTGGATGGAAAACAGACTGATTGCCATAGAGATCAATGTGTTAGAGAGTAGCTAGAAAACACGTGTCCTGTCCTCTCATGTCGGTGCTTTAGTGAGTAACTAAACCGACAGGATTGAGGCCGAACCTCGGACCATTGTTAGTCTGTAGCTTAACTGTCCAAAAAATAGGCTAATAATAATTAGGAGTAGGCTATTAGTGAGTGAGTGTGAGGAATAATAATTTCAACAAAGCCATTTTTTTTAGACTGTTGTAGAAAAAGTGTGTTTACCACGAGGGTTCAGAGACCTGACGGGATGAGAGACGATGAGTTGTGAGTGTTTGAGGATCGTTGTTGGTCAGTCGCTGCATGGTGGGAACTTTGTTCACGCAGAAAAACCAAACAAAAGCTGAAGAGTCAAGATCCGACTCCTACACAGCAGCAAAGACGAAGAAGAAGACGAAGAAGCCACCAGGACCTTAACGGACGTTCTTGTTCTTCTTTGTCCGTCCGTTTGGTACAAAGTGTGTCAGGATGTCCGACGACGTCCCTGGGCAACAGGTGGAGCTACGTGTATGAACTTTAACGCCGATCTCACCTGACACATGAAGTGACGTTGGACTGGATGCTACTGTACATCAGCACTGGACGTTGCTGTGAAACCTTTAAATTATTGAATGTTTATTTATTTCATGACGGAGGTTGAATGACGACCGATCTGGAGCGATCCGGTCTGTAAGATAAGACGATTAAATCAAACCCAAAACACTGAGCTGAGGCAACATTACATCGTAGTGAACCGCTGGAGTTTACATCAAACTGTGCTAATTACAAATACAATGAACTGGTTTGCGGATGGACCAGCGGCGGCGGGAAAAACAACAACTGATGACTGTCTGCAGGACTTACCGCAGGATTCCTGAACTGAACACACTATTTGTTTGTATCTCTGTTTACAAAAAAAACAACTTGCTTAGGTAGTTTACAAACCAGTAGAATAATCAGGGAGAACCTGCATGTAAAAAAACCACCAGGGACGGGTTAGAAACCAGGTTAGATCATCATCATCAGTCTGTTTCTACTGTAGAACTAACACCAGAGACATTTGAGGTGTAGGTGGGAGATGAAACTCCACCCTGAGACTCTTTTTGTCTGTACATTCGTCACGAAAGACTGTTGTGTTTGGATCTCATTCATTTGGCTTGTAAAAAAAAAACAACAACAACCTGCGTGGCTGCAGACCTGTTGTTGTATTTAGTGTCTGACAGAGGACTTTGTTTTGTTCGTCCTGTTTCTATTGATGAATGTAATTTCTTGTAGAATGTGTTCTGACATTACAAGTGCTGTCCTCTGCTTTCACCAAATGCCCTCACCCCTCCTTCCCTCCCTCCCTCTTGCTATTTTGCGTCCTCCAATTCCCACCAATAAGCATTTAGCGAACTACAATGGTAAGCATTTATTTTCCTGGAGGTTTTGGATGCAGACTGGTGCAAATCGAAGCAACGTTCACCTTCCACGTCTACAACAACAATATCCATACAAAGTCTGCAGCTGTAATACACTAGTCTGTGTTTAGATCTATTCAGGTACCACTGAGTGCTGTTCATCCTCTCAGCAAGGACTCTGCATCCTTTGGACACGTCCAAGTAATCCTTCAAGTGGAGGTTTTAGGTAAGAAACATCCAGGATACATCCAGTCGTCTGAGCAATAGGACAGCAAGGACACTGGTTTTGCAGTCAGTTTGCTCTTTGAGGGACTTCAGGACAATCGGGATTCGCTGGAAGAAACTAATCCCCACTCAAGTCTCACACATGTATGTAGCCTACATTACATCCTAACAATGAGAAAGGACGTTCCAGTCAGTCCAGTATTGAATTAAATGAGTCAAAAACACATCTGAGGTCTCTGGTTCACATGTGTACAACTGCTTCCCTCACCCACCTGTAGGCTCAGTTAACAAGGCAGATATCCAATCACGACTCTACAGTCAGGACAGGAGGCTGTGGCGACTCTCCAGCTGCATGTTTTGTGGTGTTTAACCAAACCAGGACAATGAGTTATGGGTATTTTTTGTCAGACGTGACTGGGACTGGAGCCCCTCTGTAATAAAGTCATTGTCAAACATGGTTTAACCAAGGTTTAAGCGACACTGAGTCGAACATCATCGGCGAAGGATTCACACCCATCTCTGTCTGTTTTGAGTATGTTGATCATATCCAGATATATTGTAGATATTATTCATGTAGAAATGTTGATATACATGCACCTGAGATCCATTAAAAAATGTCAATCAAAGCTCCTGCTCTTCCTCCTCCTGGGAGGTTTTGTACCGGTGTTGCGTTCACAGACCAGAGAACGAGGAGTAAAGACGAGAGTTATGAACCTGCATGTCTGCGCAGCTGCTTTATTGAACCTGGTAACAGACGAGTCCTGCTGCAGCTGCTGCTGCAGACCGACCTGCGGTTACTCATCATCGCCCAAAAGAGTTCAAGTCCAGGAGCCCAGCATCGTCAATTCAGTCCCAGTCCCCACAATGCATCTGTCATGGCTTGGGGAGCCACGTAGCTCCGTGGTGGCTCCACCCTGTTGTTGTGAATGCTCCTCCACGCTGTTTCCTGATCGTGTGTCCATGCTGAGCTTTGTCCATAGAGAAACGTTATGCTGATGGCTTCGTGTGGCTGTGTGAAGCAGCACACTCCTGTATAGGCTGCCTCTTCTTACCCCGTACAACCTGCTGGTTTGTTACTCTTTACTAATAAAGAACCTGCTTGTTTGTATCTCTGCCTTTTCACTGTGTCATTCTCTGTAACCACTGTTTAAAGATATGTTTTTTCAGTGTGACCCTTCTGGTTTATAATAACATAACCTCTTAGATTCATTGGTGTTGAAATCCATGTAGATCTAATTACTCAAGACTTTATAAACTTTTTGCTGCTTGTGTAAAAGAGGTTATTTTGTAGGCTACTTCATGACCAAAGCATGAAACTGTCTCCAGGTAAATTTATTTTCAGATAGAAAACTGCAGATTTGACCTTGGGGACCTCCAAATTAGCATGCTAGAATCTGAAATAAAAAAAGAAGGGGCAAAGAAACTGAATGCTTTTTTCCCAATTCAGTACCAGCAGGCAGGTACAAAATGTCATTTGATCATAATGGTTTTAAGTTCTGTGAAGGAAAGTGCATAGATAAGCAGGAATCAAGCCAAGAAGAGGCAACAGCTAAAATAAATTAGACTTTTTTCCTCAGTTATATAAGATTATTACATTAATTAAGATAATATTATAATTAAAAAACAAACATTTCTAAATTGTAGCTGAGTTTTCTACACATAAGACCACCAGGGAGAGCTGTGGTTCTTTCATTCAGGTTTTCTCAGGCGGCCGTGAACGCACTTGCGCGGTGACGTCACGTGACAAACGCAAAAACTGACGCGACGACGTCGATTCAGAAACTGAAGAAGAAAAAATAGATTACACACATAAAAACATAACGCAAATTAATAATAATGGACGGTCCAATGAACAGCCCCAGCGCTGTCATCTGCATGTTTTGTGGAGAGCCGTTCACGCTGCCTGGTAAGACTTTAACCTCCTTTTTCTTTCCTTTTTTAAAGTTTATCGGTCCGTGTTTTAACGGCTAATGGCGGCGACGCTGTAGCTAGCTCACCTGTTTGTAGCTATTTATGAGTTAAATACGCTTTTTTGATATAAGAAGTTTGACATAAATGTTATAACGTGACCAATACAACTTAATGAATATATATTTGCAATTTTTAAGCCTTCATAGGTTGTCGTTTCTTGTGCTAGTCGCGCTAAAACCTAAAACTAAGGCACAGACCGAACATGTGGCGCCTAAACAGGTGTGGTCATGTTTTACCTGTTTCAGCCACAAGTACAAACTCAGGGTCAGACATGTTTACTACAACCTAAAATAAGTTTAGCAATGTTTAATTCATTACTTGATAAGGGTGCAACCAGGGAAACATGTGTATTGATTGAGTTTAAAGATTTTGAATTTGAGGAGTTAGTAAAAGCTACTAAGTCTTTGTTTTAGAAACTATGCAAAATTACATTGTCTCCATCCAAAAAGATATCAAAATAGACATAATGTCTATGAAAATGTGTTAATTTATAAATTCTGTGCTATAATAGAAGATGTTGTAAGATTATAACTGTGTATGTGCTCTTACCATCACACGTCACGGATCACTTTTTATATGAACAATTATTACAGTAAAAACTTACTATATTGTGCGCTGTAATTCTATTCTCTAACATTGAAGTACTTGTGTAGGAACCAGTGACCATTCATAACAGGGCTGCACAAAAATAATTGCAATGTAACTGAAATTATTATGTTTCTAAGGGGAGCTGCAATTTCTCTTTGATAAAAGCAAAAAGTGTCACATCATTGTGCTAGCACCATGATTGTTGTGTTGTCCCAGAGATGCTCTGGGCAACAAATCAAGACCCTACATGAGGGACATGTCTGTTTGGTCCCAGCAAACATCACATCATGAATTTAATATTCATTTAAATGGAAATGAAAAACAAAAATGACCATTCAGACTGAAATTGCAGTATATGCCTGCATATCATAATATGCAGCCCTGCTTGCTTTTGAAAATATCATTACTGATTGTGATGTTATTGTTGTGTGTTTGGATTTTGTTTTCTTTTATAGACGATGAAGCCGAAGGAAATCTTCCTCGTGTGCTGCTGTGTGGCCACATCTACTGCACTTACTGTCTGCGATCCATCCAGTTAGACAACGTCATTACATGTCCAGACTGTGAGGTAAAAATGACCAGTGACCTAGACGTATCTGAGGCATAAACCGCACAAGATGATGATGCAAGATGACGAGAAATGTGCTGTAGATGTTATCGTGATAGCAACGATCAAATGAGCCATTTAATATCATAAGATACAGCTGGGTTAAGCTGTTCTGTACTGTATTGTTGTAACCTGCCGATCGTTTTCATAATCTTGCATGAGTGATTTTAGGGTGATGGTGATGATAAAGATCCTCTTCCTCCTGTGCAGGTGAAGTCGACCCTGCCTGCAGGAGGAGTGTGTTGTCTGCAGGAGGACAGCAGGATCATCGGCCTCATCTACACGGCTAAAATGAACAAGAGAAGGTAAAAAACAGTTTCTGCACCTCGTTAAATCAGAATGTGTGATTGATTTTCTAAAGAGACCAGATTTGAGTTTTAATCGTGTCTCTGTTGTCGTCTCCTGAAGCCATCAGAGCGACAGATCGAGGCCTCGCAGAAGAGGCAGGTTTACGTCATCTCCAGAAAGCAACACCAGAACAGATGTTGATCAGGTGGGTTTAGGTGTTCACAGAGTTAACTGTTATATACATTAAGTGATAAAGAGATTTGAAATATATATACAGCAGGGAAAATCAGTATTGAACATTGTGTTTTATTCAGCCTGCTGCTGTTGAGAAGATTGAGAAGCTTGAGAGGACGGTGGATGAAGCTTTGGTCCAGGCAGCAAAAAATCTAACCCAGCTGAAACAGATGCACGAGGTGAAACCTGCACGAGATACAAGAAAATCTCTCACAACCTGAAAGCTATGTTAGGAAAACAGTGTGAGTCTTCTACATGTGTGTGTGTGTGTGTGTGTGTGTGTGTTCAGACTCTGACGACCGGCCTGGCGGAGCAGGTGAAGAGGGAGCGACTTCGGCTGGAGGTGGAGATCAGGCAAATGGCAGACAAGGCTTTACACGCCGTCCAGAAGTGGTGCGGACCGTAGAAACCCTGAGAGCACACAGCTCCTGCTTCTGTTCAGGTAGTTTTAAATCTGTGAGGAAAGTGACATTTGCTCTGTAATGAACCGATCGACAGGAGGGAGCAGCAGTTCAATCAGCTGTCGGCCGTGGAGGCTCAGTTCTCCACCAGCCAAGCTGAGGTGTTGAACATCGAGGAGAGGGTGAAGGCCCTGGAGATCGCCATGCAGATGGCCAGAGAGGTACGGCGGGTGCCCTTCCTGGAGCAGTACTGCACCCTGGATAAGGTATGAAACATTACTTTATACTCATGCACCGACCAGGATCACAAACACAGAGACAGAGACGTTAGTGGGAAACAAAATGACAATGTACGGAGAGAGAGAAGAAGAAGAAAGCTGGAACAACTGTCTCTCGTTGAGGAAAACTTCCTTACAGCAAAGCTCTGGCTCCGTCCTTCTTCCTCTTCTTCTTCTTCTGTTGTTTAGATAATTGGCCACTCTAACTGGTGCATTTAGTTGCAGTCTAGAAGAACTTATTGACCAGCCTTTATTTTTGAGCAACAAGTGACAAAGACGCTTTGGAAATATAGTAAAAGTCGTCAGAAATAGAAATTCCAAAGTAATACTGCTATGATTACTACTACTGACTGTAATGAAGAATTTGTTCATTGTTACATTACAACGCTGACTTTGCGTGCGTGTGTGTGTGTGCGTTAGGTCCTGGAGACGTTGCAGGCTCCTGTCAATGATCATTCATTCAACATGAAATGTGTGACTCTGGGATCTGGAATCAGGTTTGTCCCCTGATTTTTCTCATTTATTTTCTCGTTCATATTATTGTTGTATCTTCTTATTATATATTTATCATATAAACCCATATTTCTATGACTTTTCTGTCTTTTTTCCTATTTTGTAAGCATGGATCTGGAGATCCTTGTCTGTGCCTGTGGGAGGGTTAGGGTTGTATAAGTTGCATAAGTCCTGTAATGTGTTTCACTGTTTCTTTCTTTCTTTTTCTCAACTTTGTATTATTTGTATCATTTTGTGGAAGGACCCCCTTGAAAATGAGACGATTCATCTCAAAGGACAATCCTGAATAAACACATTCAAATTCAAGTCAAAATTTTCATTTACAGTGTTTATCTTAGACCTCATGTTCACACTGAGTTAATATCGTGTACTCACCACTCGCTCTTCATTTCCTGTATTTGTATTTTTTGCTGCAGCAACATGAAGCAAAGGAACCTGATGAACTTTAGTGAGTTTTTACCTTGTGTGTGTTTCAGCTGTGTTTTCCAGTCGGAGAGTCTGAACCGGAGTCTGACGCTGTCTCTGAAGATGGAAGTCGGAAGTCCAAAGCAGTAAATATCTTCCCAATAAACATCTACTCACTCATTTGGATTCATTTACTTTTTAAATTTTTATTTTTTCATAGTGCATGTGTGTCTCAAATTGATTCATGTTTGTTTGTTTAGCTGTGTTTTCTTCAGTTGCTGCGTGTTGTGTCTTGTTGTTTCCTGTCAGCTTGTCCCAGCCTCCGCCCAGCGGCGGCGGCGGCGGCAGGAAGTCAGCCATGCACCGTGCAGAGGGCAGGAACTGTCAGTCACCCAGTCGCAGCAAACCGCCCCCGACCCCTCCGAGACCGGAGCGACGGAGCCCGGGAGCGAACAATCACTCGTCGTCGAGAGGCTCCTTCCCGAGCCCGAGACCTCGACGCCGGTCCAGCGCCTCGAGTGTGAGCTCGGGCTCTGACGTGGGAACTCCAGACGTGATTGTTGAGGAGTTTCTAGAGGACGGACAAGAGCACCGTGAGTATCCCTCTGTTTTATCGGTGTCAATCATAATATTATAATAAATATAATAAAACCTGAGTCTCAAACAGACGCCGAGCTCCTGCACTGGCTCCAGGTTGGAGCAAATAAAAACAGAGACGGTGACATTAGTGGAAAACAAGGCAGAAAAAAATGACATGACGACAAAATGAACTAGAAGGCGGGTCTATTTCTATTTTCTGCGAGTTCTTGCAGCCGGACTCATGAGCACGCGACTTCGTTGTTGGGCCTCGACCCAAGGACGGAGCCGTAGCCTACAGTGAATACAGTCTGTGGCCGAATTAGAAGTTTAGTCGGTGCTGTTGAAACTTAAATTAATGCTGCTCTGGATCTGACTCTTTATTTTAAAACAGTCAGAACAAATTAAGAGGATTTTCCATCTTTGCTGAGCATAAGATTTGTTCAAAATTATGTCAAAGCCTGTAGCAAATAAAAATCCAAGGCTTCTATTGGAGAAATAAGGGTATGTTGCTTATGAGGGATTTTCAAATATATCTGAAAAAACATACAACTTTAACATGGGGCAGTTAAATCCACCCTCTCCTATGCATCAGTAAATTTACAGCATCCATGAGTGAGTGCACACACACACACAGGTTTTGCAGATGAATTGGTAGCTAAGAACCTTCTACAAAGGAAGAAATGGTTGTTCAATGTGGATACGACACAGAGAGCTCTAATCTCTAATCCATCGGTCAATAACCATTGTAATCAGTGGGGATGGGTTTATTATTAATTTTAAAATGTTAATCAGTTGTTGATCAGTATTTTGTGTCCTGCAGCTCCTCCACCCACCGGACCGGAGCTGGCTGACAAGTGGAGACTCCACCGCAGAGGGCGAAATCAGCATCATGGCAACAAGAGAAATGGTAGATGTTACATATTATAAATGTACAATATTTACATCTAACCATTTGTACCTTTTCTATATTTACATCTGTATTCTGTCTCTGTCCCACTTCCCCCTCCCAGTCACCCAGTGGGTGGTGGTGACGCACGTCGTGAATCCGAGTCACTTCTACGTTCGCTACGTGGCCGAGAAGAGGGAGAGCAACAACCTGTCGAGGAAGATCAACGAGTTCTGCAGCAGAGACACGAGTTACTTCACCGACAGCGACACATTGGAGACCGGTGTGTGTGTCTGTGTGTGTGTGTGTGGACCTAATTAATGTTGAGCAAATTAAATTAAAAGTTATTTAAGTCTCTTATGACTGCAAACTTTTGATGATTAGATTAATTAGTGTGTTTGTTTGTGCACTTAATGAAGAAAGTTGGAAGAAGTTGACTGATTGGTTGTTAACTTCATGATTGATTATGTAAACAAATTTAGTTTTAGTTTAGTTTTAATTATTTATTTTTGTACAATTAAAAACACACAGAAAGTAACAAAGAGAACAGCGTCCACCCAGATCCTGTTGAAATATCTCAAGATGATGAAAATACAAATAATAGGACGACAAAAAATGATAAAAAATGTACAAAACAAATCTGAAACAATAAAAAGCAGCAGTTGTTTGATTGATTAAACTAATGATGATGATAATAAGATAGTATGAATCCCTCGTACCAGTAAATCCCACGTGGTTCATCCCTCGCTCCTCCTCCTCCTCCTCCTCCTCCTCCTCCCCAGGCTCCCAGGTCTTCGTCCAGTGGAAGGAGGCGCTCTGGTACCGAGCCACCGTGGTCGAGCTGCTTCAGTCTGGTTCTGCAGAGCCGGTTGAAACCTGTAAAGTCGCCCAGTTGTCCAGTGTCAGAGTTTTCTTCCTCGATTACGGCCTCACCAAGACCGTCAGCACACAGAGGTGCGTCGGTAAACAGCTGGACGGACTGGAAACATCTGTGCAGCTCAGACACAGGAACCTTTTACACCGATGTGTCCAATCAAATCCGACCACAACCTGTTAACTGTCGGGGTGGTTAATTTTTAGGTGATGAGTCTTATTTTAAGTGGAAAGAGATTATTTTTGACTAGAAATGAGACAAATATTCTTGAAGTTTTTGCAGTGCTCATTCAATCAGCAGCCAGAAGCGTCTCCCTTCTGTTACTCTCACACCTCAGTGATGAAAAACTTTTGTCTAATTCTGCTAAAGAAGATGTTAACCTGCACAGGTATATACTGTACACGTGTATGTGCTCTTTGTTTTGCATCAGACAGACATCCACTCTTCTCTTGCTCTTTCTCCAGTGAGGAGGGGGCCGCTGAGTCTTTGCTGAAGTGTGTGAACAACGTCCTGAGGAAGATGACGGAGGCTGTGAAGGTGGTGCTGGGTCAGTTTTGTCCTCAGGCCATCAGGTGTTCCCTCAAAGACCTGGTCCCATATGACCTGGTAAGACTGCTGAGATCTATACAGACACAGAATCAAACAAGTTGTGACCTGCACATTCACCACACTTTGAGATAATAACACAACGTTACCACACAGAGTTGTTTTAGAGGGAAATACAGAGACTGCTTGCTGGAAAACTGAACCCCGACGGGACCATGCATCCGTGGTTTTGCATGAATTTACCTCTAAAACAACTCTGTCTGGTAACGTTGTGTTATTATCTCATAGCGTGGTGAATGTGCAGGTCACAACTTGTCCACCAGAGCGTTTTGGAGTTGTTGGATTGTGTATTTGTTTGTTTGATGAGGGAAACCAAGAAATCCCATTAGCCTCCGTAGCGTAGCTCTGAGCAGCTCACGGCTCTGCTCTGCCGTTCTAAAAACAGCTTGCACCGACCATTAAAGGTAACAAACCTACTGCTATGACTATAGGGGTTATCGCAATGGGGCAATTTGCCAAAATTCTGAACTATCCCTTTAAGCAAACAGGTTAAAATATTTGCTGCTTAATGACCTAATTAACACAATTATGAGAATAAATTGCAATAATCTGATTTGATTGGCTCGGCTGCATGCACTTTTTTCCAGCGAGCATAAATATAAACTGCCATCATACTGACCAACCGAACAACATGTTTTATTTTGGAAATATGTTTCTCATTGCAACAATATCTCTGTGTGTGTGTGTGTGCGTGTCTGCAGACAAAAGGCTGGAGTAAAGAGGCTCAGGTTGAATTCCTCAGTGTGGTGAACACGGCGGCCGTGGAGATGAGGCCTCTGGGTCAGGACAGAGACTCTCTGCTGGTCGACCTAAGGAAAGCCCCCATGGACCAGTCCAGCGACGTCCCCTTCTCCGTCAGAGAGTACCTGGTGTTCATCGAAGTGGCCAGGTACGGATCTGAGTCACAAGGAGAGGAGATCAGATATAGAGGATCAGATTAAAACAATCTCTCATGTCTGTGCTGGAAGGTTTTATTCTCCGGTGACGTCGACCCGGAGCCCTCTGCTCTACTACCCCCCCGTCTATCCCAGGATCAACACAGAGCTGAGCGCGGTGGTTTCCCACGTCAACAGCCCTGGTGACTTCTACGTCCAGCTGGTACTGAACATGCACATGAATAAACACGTCAACAACACTGTGTTTTTATATAATCCTTAAAGAACAGGGGAGATGTGAAAACCCAGTTTGAAATAATGTATGAGTTATTTATCTATTTGTAAAAGAAAACACCATAATAGCATCGCCGTTACCCTTTTTAATGCATGCACAGTTTGGGAATCCCTGATTTAGAAGAACACAGGCCATTAATTACATGATAATGTTGAGCAATAGCCAATAAATAACAATTAATTGTGTAGTAATGTCAAGAAATAGCCTAGAAATAACGGTCAGTTTAATAGTAATAGTAGAGTTTAAACATTACACATGCTTTTCATGACATTATGACACAATTAATTGTTATTTCTTGGCTGTTTCTTCACATAATTGACGGCCTGTAAATTAAAGGGTTACGAAAAAACAACCATAACTTTGCGTTTTCATAATTTACTTTATCTTTCCACTCCATCTCCTCTCCTTTCACACTCAGGTCGACAACATGGAGTCCATGTTGCTCTCGGCCAAACTCCAGGACTGCTACAATGCGCCCGGACAAGAGGATCTCTGCATCTACTGTCCGGTGATCGGAGAGGCGTGCGTCGCCCGCTACGACGACAAGATGTGGTACCGAGCTCAGATCATAGGTGAGAGGGAACGTGTGTTTATTACTGCACGGTCACAGAGAATTAATCCATGAAAGTTCAATCAGAGTGAAGATGAGACTTTATTTTAGTTTAATCTGCTGCTTTGCTCTGTTTTAATAACATGCCGCTCTGTTTTTAATTCATTGCAATTTAGTTGTGCTTATTATTGTTTTGTATTTTTAATACATAGGAATTATGGGACTTGTATAATGCATACATTATTGTATTGTATAAGCATGCAAATGACAATAAATTGAACCTTGAACCTTGAGTTTCAGAGTCAGTGTCTTCGCTCTGCTGCAGTCTGACTCACAACACTCCTCACTGTCACTGTCATAAACGCATAAAAGCCTCAAAAAGTTAAATTATAAATGTCTGTGTGTGTGTGTGCAGGTCACCCAGGAGGCAGAAAAGTGGAGGTGCGGTTTGTCGACTTTGGCAACAAGAAAATCTTGTCAGTCTGCGACTTGAGGAAGATGAAAGCTGAGTTCTTCGCTCTTCCCTCCATGGTGAGAAATCAAGGCCTCGTGTGTCTGTGCTTCTGTTTCTCTACGTACTGTGTGTCAGTAAAACCCTCAAAAACAGTCAAATTATTCTAAAAATGTGTGTCCAGGCGATCCACTGCTGTTTGTCCGACGTGATTCCTCTGGATGGAGAGACGTGGAGCGACGCCTGCACCGACAGATTCATCAGCGTTGCTCATCAAAAACTGGTCACGGTCAAAGCTACAGGTGCATGATGTCATTCTGCCCGTGTGTCGCTTAACTCAGCTCGTGTTTTGAAAACGTGCACCGACCTCTTGTGTTTTGTCACCAGTTGTATTTTTTCTTTTTCTGCGTTTAGAAAAAGTCCCCAAGACTCAGCCGCTGCCGGTCAAGCTGTACAAGAGCAGCCTGAACGGGCCTCTGTCGAGCATCGCAGACCTGCTGGTCCGAGAGGAGCTGGCCTGCTGCAGGTACAGGTCGGCTTCTTCTGAGCTGCTTTTACTACGTGTGTTTCTGAGGGTGTTTTCAGACCTGGGGCTCGTTTTGATTCAGCAGCTAAACCGATGCAATTGTTGCATTTTTCTTTTTTTTTGTCACATGGTAACAAGTCCCAAGTGGTCCAAAGTTGTAAACAAAATGCCATCTCTCATTGGTCAGAAGTCTTATCTAGAAGGAGAAGGAGGCTATGCAGGGGAAAAAAACAAACAAATAGAGGTCTGGATGGGCCTGAAAATTAAAATCCCACCCAGACTCAAACCAAGTACTTTGTGTAGATTTTAAACATGGCAAAAAAAAAAGGAAGCTGAACCAAGTCATCCTAGTTATATACCGTAAAATTCGGAATATAATTTGCAGTCTATTTTTGAGAGTCTCAAACTGGTAAAACAAGATTTCCTACGTCTCCAACGTGAAGTTTCTGTGTTGCATTGTAGCTCTTGTTATTTTAAATTTCAAAAAAGAATTTGAATACTGTATGTTTAGCACAATATAGCGCGTGTATGGGGAAAAAAAGTGCGACTTATACACTGATTTTTACGGTATTTTTAGCCCAAACAAGCAGAGACCCGTGGAACATGATTTTTACGGTATTTTTGCAAACAAAGCTCCCCAAACAAGCAGAGACCCGTGGAACATCAGCAGGGTGATGCTCAGTACAGGTCATTTTCCACTTCTTTGTTGCTCCACCTCGTGCTGTCTCTCCATTTCACCTTCTTCTCCACCTTCCCCTCCTTCAGAGTTGAGTCCACGCCGGAGTCGCCGTCTGTCGATGACTCCACCGTGTGGGACCCTCCTCTTGACCTCGGCCTCGCCCGCAGCAGCGCCGATTCCTCGGATCAGAAAGACGCCCAAGTGGAGGATGAGCAGGTGCTGGAGTTTCATCCTCACCCGCGGCTGCCGGCTCAGCTCAAAGACCTGAAAGTCCGAGTCTGCCACGTCAACTCCCCGAGCAGCTTCTACGTGCAGCTCACGCAGTACGACTCTCAGCTCAAAAGGTCAGCGGGTTTAACCACGATTTGGGAATAACGAGAGGCCAGACTTGTCCGTGTTCAACCCTCCGTTAACTCTGTTCTGTCAGGATCTGCTCGCTGGTGAAGAAGGAGTGCGCGCTCTCAGAGTGCGAGGACATGGCGTGGAAGGCCGACATGTACTGTGCCGCTCAGATCAACGGCGTGTGGGAGAGAGGACGGGTCCTGTCCGACGTCTTGTCCAGCGGCATCGCGGAGGTATCGGCAGCGTGTTGAGTCGGAGGTTTGACGTGTGTCTGGTCCTGATGCTGCAGCCGCTCCGAGTGAATAACCACGACTCTGTCTCCTCGACTCTGACTCCAGGTGATTCGCTGTGACCACGGCAACAAGACAAAGCTCCACGTCAGCAACATGCGGCCGCTGCCGGCCTCTTTGATTGGCTCTCTGGCACTGGAGTGCACGCTGACCGACATAAGGTGACACACACACAAACACACTGTATGTATCTTGCACTAATGTGAAGATCTAACCTCCATCCTTGTGCGTCACTAAAACGTACTCATCACATTTCAGCCGACCTTTTGCAATGTGTTTATCGTGCACGTTGATGCAACAACAAATCATATCCTCGTGATGTAAAGAGACACAAACATATTTTCAATTTCTTTAAAAAAAAAAAAATTCATTCACACTGAAATCATGATCACAGTCTCTGCACAAACGTGATGTTTATTACACAGCGTGTGTCCGTCCACAAACACTCAGCTGGTCATTATCTGATGCAGATCACATGGTCTCTTGTTTTAAATAGTTTAGTTTATTTGTTTGCACCAAAGAAAAAAGAAACAGATTAAAAACTGCACGCCGAGACAGCAACAGCTCGGAGTTAAACTTGCATAACAAGGGAAAAAAAATGTAAATGTAAATGTACTTTATTTATACAGCCCTTTTTAAAACAAACCTTTCGAGACAAGAGTCACAGCTCAGAAAAAATTCAAAACAGTTAAACTTGCAAAATAACAACGCTACTAGGTAAAAAAAAACAAGAAAAACATAAAAAATTTTCTGTTTGGTTTTAGTTGGTGGTTCATATCTCTCTCTCTCTCTCTCTCAGACCAGCAGGAGGTCTGTCTACGTGGACGGCCACAGCCTGCGACCTGTTCTCCCACTACCTGACGGGAGCCTCGGCTCTCATGACCATCAAGGTGTCGGGACCGTCGCCTCCGTTTGCCTCCGTTTTCCTGTTGCACAAACAGAAGTTTAAAAAGATGGTTAACGTCCTCACGTCGCTGCTGCTGCTGAACCCGTTTTACTCTTTCTGCTCTCCCACATGCACCTCCTCTCTCTCTTTTTCTCTCTCTCTCTCTCTCTCTCTTCTCGCCGTCCAGGAGATGACGGACGAGCGTCCACTTCCTGTCACTCTGTTCTGCTCCAACAAGATGGGGCAGTTCGTCAGCATCGCAGACTTTCTGGTCAGCGAGGGTCTCGCGCTCAAAGAAAGAAAACCAAGGTGTGTGTGCGTACTGTACGTGCAACAAACACATTAAGTTAAAGGGATAGTTCAACATTTTGGCAAATTAGCCTATTGCCATAATCCCTATAGTCGTAACAGTAGGTTCGTTACCTTTAATTGTCGGTGCAAGCTATTTTTAGAACGGCGGAGCTCTGAGCAGCTCACGGCTCTGCTCCGCCGTTCTAAAAATAGCTTGCACCGACTTCTAACAAATGAACCTACTGCTAAGAGGCCAACTAAAGGTTGACGAACAGGTCGTGTTATGTTTGTGTTTCTGTGCAGAGCTCCTGTTGCTGAGAAACCTAAAGACGTCGACGCACAGTCTCCAGTCAGCGAGACACAAACTCAGAGCGCAGGAGAAGAAAACACGTCTCCTCATCCAACGCCGCCCGTTCCTCTGCCCCCCCAACCGTCCCCCTGCACACCCAACACACCCAACACACCCAACACACCATCCAACACACCCAACACATCATCCAACACATGCAACCCCCCAAGACCAGCTCCACGCACCATCATGTCAGCGGAGAAGGTGACCACACACACAGACACACACACACAATTACTGTGGGCAAGAAACCAGTTTTATTAACAATATTCAGTAGAATGTTCAGTAAGTTGATTATTAACGATGCATCAAAGTCGGGATCCGCTTCGTATCTCGATTTCAGCCCACGGGTTCATACACGGCAGAGTAGAGGAGGCCGAGTGTGACTGTGTAGTTGTCCAGTTGATTATGGTTGTGTAACAGCTCTGGTTGTGTGTGTGTGTGTTGAGCAGGTGAAGACTCAGCTGTATCAGCCCCCCGAGCTGCCGTGTCTCGGTCACATTCAGATCAGCGTCTCTGCAGTCGGAGAGGACGGTGTCATTTACACCAGGACGAAGTTCGCAGGTAAACACAGAAGGGACGACGTCATCATCATCCGTTTACTCATGCAGCGATGAACCTGTTTCTGCGCCTCAGCGTCATGTTTTCATGTTTACATCTAGTAGTGTGAACGTGATTTTCTCAGTAAAACCTCGCAGCAACACATTATGTAATAACACCACTTTTTTTTTCTTTTTTTTTAAGTATTTTTTTTTGGCTTTTTTCGCCTTTATTTGATAGTGCATAGTGAGATAGACAGGAAAGGGGGAGGCAGAGAGAGGGGGAATGACATGCAGGATGCCCAGGATTCGAACCGGGGATTGAGGACTGTATCAGTTTTTACAAAACAAATTTTTTAATAATTTACCACATTATGTAAAACTTTTGAACAAATTCTGCAAGAACTTGGTCACTTTTGAAAACAAATTGTTACATATTGCATCAGTTTTTACTAAGAAAATGTAATAATTTGGTGCATTATGTAACAACTTATTACAAATGCGTCAAAGTTTATTACATATCGTGTTGAAGAATTTTATTACAAAATGTGGCAAATTATTACATCATCATCATGAGTTGAAAATTATTACATAATTACACAATGTGGCGCTATACACCTCAAGGTAAATTCAAACAAGAACTGAGGGTCACTGGAGGAAAACAAATAGTGTAGTGACGGCGGCATTGCATCGAAACAGATGCAGAAATACACATTTTTGGTTTCGTAAGTTGCAAATGCAAATTAAAGGCATGTTGCACTAGAAAACTGTGGTGCTTTCAATGACTGTATTGATCAGTCTGACTGTTTGATAATGACATTTAACAGGAATGAAATAGATTAAAGTGGCACAAACAGACCAGAGAGACGTTTAGATGAAACAGAAGTCGATAAATTTTACCTTTAGCGGCTGTAAAAAGATAATAAATCACAATGTGTCATAAACAATACTGCAGTTCTATAAAGGAGAGTAGAAAATGGATAAAAAAGCAATAATACAAAGTGTCATGATAATATTTTATCACATTTGAGATATTGAATCTAAATGAATTGTGTGTGTGTGTCAGAGTGCCAGTTGGAGCAGCTGAGGGAGCGCATCCAGCAGAACATGAAGACTCTTCCCAGACAGAAGCCGTACACCTGGAAGGCGGTGCACGGCTGCGCTGTGATTGGTCCAGACATGCTGTGTTACCGAGGACAGCTGCTGGAGGTGCTGGGAGGACACGTCAAGGTCTGGACACACACACACACATATATATATATATACACACAACAACCACAACTGTACTTGAAATGAAGCGTGTGTGTGCAGGTGCAGTACGTGGACTACGGCCTGGTGGAGAGCATCCCTGTGGTCCACGTTCACCCCATGCTGCTGTGTGACGACGTTCCTCAGCTCTGCATGCCCTGTCAGCTGCACGGCATCAACCCTGTAAGACTGTGTGTGTCTGTGTGTGTGTTGGTGCATCCATTGCAATCAGTAGTTCCTGGTAAAGAGAACTACTGAGTAAAGTAGGAACTTTTACAAGAACCGTCCTCTCACTCGGCCGCCGTGTCTCCACTGCAGAGCAGGACCGTCAGACTCTTGAGGGGACGTGCAACAGTATTGATCATCGTGCAAACATCATGCAGCTGTTGTTTTTTTACTGCTCTTGTTTTTCCAGCAGTACAGATGCTTTCTAATAAATCTTTAAGTTGCCGTTTTGATCACTGCGTATTCCCGCGATCACACATTTATCATACTTTATTTACCACTACAGTCCTGTCGTTCTTCTTCTACTGACTTATTCTCTTTTTTTCGGCCATGTAGACATTAAAAAATAAATAAATGAATAATGCTCAGTTTTTGAAATGCTGCTCATTTTGGGGCTTTCTCATCCTGCTCTGAGTTTCAGCACAGAGTAAACCTCAAGCTCCAGCGGGAGTTTTTCAGTCTTTTTTGCAGTGTAGTGTGTGTTGCTGTATCCATTCCTCACCTTGTCCTCGTCTCCTCCTGCTCCGTCTCCGTCTCTCTGTCTCTGTCTCAGGTTGGAGGCCGGTGGCAGCGAGATGCTCTGGCTTTGCTCAGAGAGATGTTGCTGAATCGACATGTGGACATGCAAGTCCTGGTAACGTCTGATTTATTCCCTCAAACTTTATTATTCACACCAGAGCTTTCCAACTCCTCACAGCAATGATTTATTCATTTATTGTCTAATAATAATAATTTAAAATCATGAGACTTTCAGGGCTCAGTGTCCTGTCACATCTTTGTCTTTACTTTCTTTTGATACTGACAATAACATTAAAGTTCTTGACATTTAAAATGAGTTTTAAAAAGATTTCCTGGCTCACAGGTTGGAAGCCATCGTCTCACATAAGTCTACAACTAACGATTATTGTCATGTTGTTGAAAAATGTCAGAAAAATGTTTCTCGAATCACAAGATGACATCCTCAGATGTCTTGTTTTGTCCACAAACCAAAGAGATACTCAGTTTATTGTCATAAAGCAACAAAGAAACTAGAAATATTCACATTTAAAAAGCTGAAATTAGAGAATTTTGACTTTTTTTCTTTAAAAAACGACTCAAACCGATCAAAATAGTCAATGATTAATTCAATAATCGATTATTGTTAGATTAATTGGTAATTGGTGCAGCTTTAGTCTCACACAATAACTACAGTAAATCTGGATGTGGTCTCGAATCACTGTGGTCGACAGCACTGGGAAACGTTTTTAGAGCTGAAGTGAAAGAAAGTGAATCAGTGTCTGTTTTGATCAGTGATTTAGTCGTTTTTCAACATTTGCAGCTTCTGTCATTGAAGTTTTTTCTGCTTTTTAGTCCAATATAAGATACAACAATTGAAAATAATGTAGATTAATGATAATGTTGTGTGTCTGTGTGCAGGAGCTGCCGACCGAGCCCAGAGAGCCGCTGACTGTGGAGCTGTTTCTGGACGGGCTGAACCTCAACAGGATCTTGTGTCAGCTTCAACACGCCTCCATGGACCGGACCGTCTCAGCTCAGAAGGTTTGTGTGTCTGTGTGTGTGTTGTGTTGTATTGTGTTGTGTTGTTCTGCCTGAGTTAACACAGTAACAACTCGTCTCTGTCCCCCTGCAGGGAGACGTTGTGACGTCTCCTGCCTCCTTCCTGGACGACTGGGACATCAGCATCGAGGTACTGTCGTCGTGAATCAGACGGTCACGTGTCGTCGTGTTCAGGTGAATGAAGTTCATTCGTCGTGCTGTGTTTTCCAGGGTCTCAGTGACCCCGAGGAGCCGGTGTTGGGGCCGTTTATCTACCCAGACCTTCCTCAGGAGGGAGAGCAGTTTGAGGTCCGAGTCAAACACCTGTGGACGCCCAACGAGGTACGAGACTCAACACAGACGGCGCTGCGTTTAAATACTGTGAAGTAAATATGTTCTCACGACACAGTGTCTCAGGAACGTCTTCACAAGGACTCAGGGATTAACTGATTGTATTTTAAAGGGATAGTTCAAGCACAATCCAACGACTCCAAAATGCTCTGGTGGACAAGTTGTGACCTGCACATTCACCACGCTATGAGATAATAACACAACGTTACCACACAGTTGTTTTAGAGGGAAATTCATGCAAAACCTCTGATGCACGTTGCCTTCAGGGACAGTTTTTCATCAACAGTCTCTGTATTTACCTCTAAAACAACTCTGTCTGGTAACGTTGTGTTATTATCTCATAGCGTGGTGAATGTGCAGGTCACAACTTGTCCACCAGAGCGTTTTGGAGTTGTTGGATTGTGTATTTGTTTGATGTGAAGGAAACCAAGAAACCAAGAAATCCCATTAGCCTCCATAGCGTAGCTCTGAGCAGCTCATGGCTCTGCTCCGCCGTTCTAAAAATAGCTTGCACCGACAATTAAAGGTAACGAACCTACTGCTATGACTATAGGGATTATGGCAATGGGCCAATTTGTCAAAATGTTGAACTATCCCTTTAAATTAGGCTTAAGGTCTGAGGTTAAGGTGTCAGTGACCTCACAAAGTCTGGTTCAGTGTCATTAATGAGGGGATTTCTTCAGATTTGATGGAAACCTTTACCTGGTGTGTGTGTGTGTGTGTGCGTGCAGCTGTTCCTGTGGCCCCTGGAGGCAACGACAGAGGTGGAGGTGGACGGAGAGACGCTGGACGAGGCTCTGCGCAGAGTCAACACAAACATCAACAGTCTGCCTCGACTCAGCAGCTTCACCCCTGGTAACGGCTCACTGGTTTCAGTTACTCGTAGTAGAGGAAACGTGGAATCAAAAGCACTAGATTTGTCTTTTTTTTTTAAGTGAGGTGGATTATAGGTGGATATTATCTCATAGCGTGGTTGTTGTGCAGCTCACAACTTGTCCACCAGAGCGTTGTGGAGTTGTTGGATTGTGTATTTGATGAGTTTGATGAGGGAAACCAAGAAATTCCATGAGCCTCCGTAGCGTAGCTCTGAGCAGCTCACGACTCTGCTCCGCCGTTCTAAAAATAGCTTGCACCGACAATTAAAGGTAACGAACCTACTGCTATGACTATAGGGATCATGGCAATGGGCCAATTTGCCAAAATGTTGAACTATCCCTTTAACGAGTTCTTTCTAAAATCATCTTCAACAGCGCAGTACGTGTTTTTTTTCCTCAGGGACCCCGTGTCTGGCCGAGTACAGCGACGGACAGTACTACAGGTCCCAGCTGATGAAGATCACCAGCGTGGAGCCCGTCATGATCCTGGTCCAACACGTCGACTTTGGCTCCGACGACACTTTACCCGTCAGCAAGTAAGAGACGACGACACGGCGGCGTCAAGATTTATCAAGTTGAACTTTACATTTATGTTTGTTTGTTGTTTTGTCACTTCCTTCCACGTCAGGCTGCGTCAGATGCCGGCCGAGCTGCTCAGGTTTCCGTCTCGGGCTCTGAAGGTGAAAGTGGCGGGCTTCAAGGCTCCGAGCGTGAGCCGGGAGGAGAACGTGCTGCCCTACAGCCCCGGCTGGAGCGTGAAGGCAGCCATGGACATGATCGACCTGCTGCACAGCAACATCAAGGCCTCGGTCGTGGTGAGAGACGCACGACATGACACTTGAGGAAAATCTAAAAAAAATAAAAAACCTTAAAAGGTGGAAACAAGTGTGATTTTAGGCTTCAGACTCGAATCCTTAGAGACACCACTGAACTCAGATAGTTTACAGTATAAACAGTATAAACTTTGTGTTTTTGCATGTAGTCATCACCTCAGATCGAACTCTGAAACGTCCTGGAAAGACATTACTATCCGATCACAGAGCGCCTGCAGAAACAAACACTTTTTCCTTGTTGTGATTTATTTACAAAAATAAACAGTCGGAGAGATTTTGGATATCACCACTGCACTGCTTTACTGTTTATTTTTGTAAAGAAATCATACATACTGTACACTATATGAGTTCAGTGCTGTGTCATAAGGATTCCAGTCATGCACCATAGATAGTTGACTGTTTTCTGAGTGTTGCTCCAGTTTGCCTGCATCAATTTTAGTTTTGTTTTTTGCTCCCCCCACTGAGAATTCCGGAATTCTCCTTTAAGGCTGGAATTCTTCATTGTTTTCAGCTGTTAAGTAAACGTACTGAGTGTCCTTGTTGTCCTTGTTGTGGTGGTGTGCAGGCTCGGGAACCAGAGCTCACTGTGCTGCTGTACAACGAGGACGGGGAGTTGGTGCACCTGCCTCTGGTGAGCAGAGGACTGGCCGAGCTCGAGTGAAGACACGACTCGTCAGGTTCATGTGAGTTCCTCCGCTTCTTCTCACAAATCAAACATGGACACGAGAAGAAAAAAAAACAACTTTAAATCGTGGAAACGTTCATGTCGTTGCACCGTTAGTTCGACTTTTAAAATCAATGAATTCAGTAGGTTATCTGTCAAGGTGAAAGGTTTTCTGTTAAAGTTTCTCCTTTTGTGAAGATTTGGTGCTTTTTCCGTTTCATTGCTCAACATTTTTTGAAAACTATGACGACTTTAATCTCTATTGTTTTATATTTCATACACAACAATAACTAAATGAACAGTAAGTTTGTTTTTCTCCTCTGTCCCCAGGTTTTACTCCGACATCCTGTTTTGTGATCGTCTTGTTTTCGTGCTGTTCTTAGTTGTTTTATTTTTATTATTATTTTAACATGTTGCACAAACATTTGCACTCGTCTTTTACTTTCAGTGTTTTCCGCTGGAGCAGTGATTTTATTTAGCGTTTGCCTGGTTGTTGCTCTTTGAGTTCCTGTCAGATTAAAAAGTCTGATGTCGTCTAAACAAAAACCTCTGCAGAGTTTTTCTTTGTAAACCCTGACACGGTCACATCTGGACAAACAACAAGTTAACAAAGGAGATATAATTTATTTTACAAAAGATGTACAGTCGGCTAAGGTAATAAATACGTATTTAAACATTTTCACAAGTTAAAATTAATGCAAACAAGCACAGCACACGACGAACTGAAGCACCTCTGTTCTAGTTTTCATTATTCTGCAGGTCGGACTGTAAACAATGAGTTGATTCAAGTATTTCAGTCGGTTAAAAAAAATATTCACAAACAGATCACAGGTCAGATTCATCCAGACATCGAGATTTCATCGTAGACTAAAATCAAAGCGACTTTTTCTGTTGTGAATGAGAAAAGTCGCTGAGTTTGAAAACATGTAAACACTGCAGGGTTTTTAAAAAAAAGTCTAGTTGTGTTCAAGTCATTTGTTCAACCTCAGTGATCAACAACGCTACAAAGACAATAAAACATCTGGAGTGTGGAGGACAGAGGTTTGTGTCTAAATCCAAACCAGATGAGCTCAGAGAGTCCGTCACGTCCTCTGGTCCAGGACGACGTTCCCGTCTTTGTCCTTGATCCGGACTCGTCCCGTGGGGTAACGCGTCTCCTGCCGCCCGTCGGTGTAGACGGTCTTCACGGTGCCGTCCGGATACTCCCTCCTCTTGTAGTCGGCCGTGTGGATCTCCTTCTGACCCGTGTTGAAGTGGATCTCCTTGGTGCCGTCCCTGAGACACACAGCAAACATTTACACCCGCTTAGTATATGTGTTGTTTTCTATATATACTGTATATAAAAATATAAATAAAAAAGACGAAGTCAGTGCACATGTTTCTTTTTAGACATTGGAGCGATCCCACAAAATGTATGTATTTTGTAGTGAGATAAATCAAAAAAAATGAAAAAGAAGAAAATGCAAACGAAGAAAAGGAAGAAAATTGTATATAAAATAAAAAAGAAGGGGACAATAGGCATAAAATAAACAAAAATATAAGTATATATACATAGACAAGTTAATGCTACCATTATTCATCAATCTCAACAGTTTCAATAGGTAAATAATTGTATAACTAAATTTGTTGGTTCAAGCTTCTCCAGTGTTTATATCCAGTGTTTTCTGAGTTCAACATGAACTGATTATATTTGGATTCTCTGAGGATGTCACTGTTTAGTTCAGTAAGAAGTTAACTTATCACCTGAGTCAATATTAGAGGCTGAAGCTGAGTTTTACTGTGTTTAACTCACGTGTTGACCTGGATCACTGTCCCGTCCGTCAACACACTCTCTTCTCTGCCGTTTGGAAACAGGTTCTTCACCGTCTGGTCGGGGAACGTGATCTCTTTACGACCGTCTGGGAAATGTTTTTCTGGAGCAAAAAAGACAATTATGACTTTATTTGATGCGCAAAAATGATACAAGTGCTTGTCCATAACTCAAAACAATTAAAACAGTAATAAGACAAAGGGAAGTTTCACAGTAAAGTGTAGTTTTCCGGTTCGATCCCTACCTGTCTGGTTGTTGGGGAAGTGAAGGACCTCGATGCCGTCTGGGTAGGTGACGTGTGTCGTCTGAGCCTCGGAGTAGAAGTAGATCTGAGAACGAGGAGCAGAACACGTTAGAGCTTCTTCTCCTTTGTGTTTTCACAGGAACATTATATTTGATCTTTTCACACTTGTAGTTTACTTTCACAACAATAAAGCGAAGTAAAAGCCAAATGGTTTGTAAACTCACCACTCTCTGGTCGGCGGTGACCTGCTTGGTGTCTCCGTTGAAGAAGGTGACCTTCACCGTCAGGCCGTCGGCTGAAACCTCCTTCCTGGTCCCGTTGGGGAAGACGATGAAACGATCGCCTCCGACCAAAACCTTCTCAACCTGCAAGAACCAGAAAACCTCACTGCAAAACCGTTTCCTCACATCATCAGGGAACATTTAGTTCTTTATACTTCAAGAGCAAAAACCCTTCATTCATGTTTTTGTTGTTCTTGTAAACTCAAGATGAAAGTGAGACATTCAGCTTCTCATTTTTCACAGGGTACCCCCAGAATTTTGCAACTCAAATTTAAGACTTTTTAAGACCTTTTTAAGACCACATCCAATGAAATTTAAGACCAACCTCGCACCTATTTTGGCATGCATAAATGAAATAATGCAAAAAAATAAGAAAAAAATCTGTCAGAATAACAGAATAAAGTGACAGAATAACACAGGGACAAATAACAATAACTTGTGTGTGTGTGTGTGTGTGTGTGTGCACGCCTGTGTGCAAATATTAAAATGGAGCATACCAGCACATCCAGTCCTTCCCATTAATAAACTGTGGACCCAACTCTCTCCCTCTCGTTGGCACACACACACACTTACACACACACGGGCACACAGACAGGTCGCGTTGAAACGGTAATAAACAATGTAGGGGTGTAACTGTACACACAAGTCACGGTTCAGTACATACCTTGGTTTGGGGGTCACGGTACGGTACACTAATTGAATGTAAAACTAAAATCTGCCTTGTGTTATAAAAGTAAAAAAATAAAATAAAAAATAAAACAAGTGCATTAGGAGTGTTATAATGCCATTCATTAAGTCTACAGGGAAAAAACTTGCACTTGACAACTGGCAACTATAATGAAAAACAAACAAGAAACTAACATCA
Source organism: Decapterus maruadsi (assembly GCA_030347415.2). Taxonomy (NCBI): domain Eukaryota; kingdom Metazoa; phylum Chordata; class Actinopteri; order Carangiformes; family Carangidae; genus Decapterus; species Decapterus maruadsi. The sequence continues at coordinate 24,022,096 of CM064902.1, read as the reverse complement.
ATGTTGGTTTACACAGTTAATTTAGACTAGATGCCAGTTACTGTCTGTGTTCATGTCAAGAGACTTAAAAGCAGCAGGATAAGTTGTTACACACAACTGGTCTTCTTCCTTGCACCAGTGACTGACATGTCGGGGTGAACATGCGCTAACGTGTTTGATGCGTTTCTAGCGACGCATCGCGCATCCGTGAAGCACCGACGGACTTTGTTTGACCAGTCACGAGCTACTTACACAGTCTATGGTGTTCGTTGTGTTTCACGAGAAGCCACACGGTGACATAAATGAAGCAGGTAGCTCCTCTAACTTCACAATCTCATCACTTTTCTTCTTCGTCTGTTATGACAGTTTCAGGCAGCTTTGAGGCTCACTACAGCCTTTTTTTTTTTATTCACTCAGATGTAATCGTCGTGTGGCTGTGCACCAAACCGTGACACCCATACTGTGAAGGCACGGGACAAATACATACCGTTACACCCCTAAATAAATGTGTTCAAATGACTGAACCCAGTCATATTCGACCAATAGGCTACATTCATGTATTCGACACTTCAGTGGGTCAGCGGCGGACTGCACACGCTCCAAACTAATGCTGCGTTCTAGAAAACTCGGAAATTGGGATTTTCCGACCTCCTCGCTGAAACAGTCACGCCATCTCATGTCGCAGATCGATAAAGTCGGAGAAAAAAAATCATAATACAACAGTGATTTTTTGTAAGTATAGTTATGTTGTTGCGATGTATCATGCAGATAAGAAAGATAAAAATTAAGACCTTTGAGAACGAAATTTAAGACTTGTAAACTAAATTTAAGACCTTTTTAAGGCCTTAATTTAAGGTTATCAAATTTAAGACTTTTTCAAGTTTTTAAGACCCCGCGGGTACCCTGTTTCAGCTTTTTACTGTTAAAAACTCAAAATAAATCCATCAAATCAATGATCAACATGTCTCTAACCTTCCCGTCAGGATGTGTGATGACCTCCTGAGCCGATTCTGCCTCTTGTGTCTCGTTGCTCTTTGGTTCTGGCAGCAGAGAATCTCTTTTCTACAGAGACGGGAAAACAGAAAACAACAAATCAACATCTCACGCCTCAGAAGAGAAGAAGCTGGAAAAATCTATGTAATATAAAAATATATGTGGTTCGATTTGTACAATCTATACTGAATCTATCTCTCCTCCTTTGGTATCAGAGGTCAGTGAACGCATCGTCTGTGTGGATCAGTGCGATCAGCGCTGACGGCGTCTCTCACCGTGGAGCCGCTGTCTGGCTCTTCCTGGTTCGGAGCTTTGTCCTGACTCTTGTTGGCAGGAGTCGGCTTCTCCTCCGTCCTGCGGCCTCCAGACAGAGAGGAGGAGGAGGAGAAGGAGGTGGTGCTCGGAGCCGACGGCCTCCTCAGGCTGCTCTTCATCACTCCTGACCACAACCAACACAAAACAAAACAAAACTTATTATTAGAAAATACTGATTATTAAGTAGTAAATCAACCAATCTTGTGTCTGGTGGGACAAACAAGTTAAAGTCTGAAACTAAATCTCTGGATGTTTCTTCTCTACCTGTCTCAGCGGAGCCTCGTCGACCTGCAGCAGCGACGCTCTGTGGAGGACTCGTGCTGCTGCAGCTGCCGGAGCCTCTGGAGTCCAGAGGGCTCTGAGGGGAAACACAGGGTTTTATTGTGATTTCAGTGTAAAACTGAGGAGATAAACAGAGCAGCTACAGCACAGAAATATAAAAACGGTAAATAATATCTGTCTGGAGAAGCCGTTTACCTTCGTTATAAATCATAAACGACTGTCATAGATCTGTTTCCCACCTTGACAGATTATTAATATGAAACAATGAACTGAACTTTATTCTATTGTCATTTATGATTCTTACTCATTGTACTATTGCTCACTTTCTTATAAATGTCGTATTTTTGTACCTTTATGTGTGTCTGTCTCTTGTATATCTTGAGTATATACGACCATGATGCAATGATGGATGTGTGTTATTGTCTTTCAATTGTGTGTATAATAATGTGTATAGAACGAGTTACCTTTATTATTTGTGGTATTTTATTGTTGCTGTCTTTTTTAAAGGATGCCCTTTAACATCAGACAGAGGGACCACCGATGAAAATGATGATGGTACATTTACATTTGTTTTTACAATATTTTATTGATGTGCACTGTCCCTTTTAAATAAACTAATATATAAAAAGAAACAAAAATAGAATTTAAATAGAATAGAACCACATGATATTGTTTCTTTGTGATCAATCTCTTATAATCTGTACTGACAGACTGACTGAGTCCTGACACTTCATCCTAGAGAGCATCAATATATATAATCAATAAATAAAGATATAAACATGCTCACAGCAAATTTCACTCCTTTGGTCACGGATGAAACGTTGTTTGGAAACATTCCTGGAGCGTCTCTCGTCTCTTTGTCCTTCTCTGTGGTGACAGGGTTTTTCTTCCAGGAGCTGAGACGAAGCTTCTCTAATACACGCACCTGGAATTAAAACAAATCCACAACGAGCTGTGTTCACCTGAGTTTTTAAAACTGGGTGTGAGTGAGGTGATCAGAGGTCAGAGGTCAGGCGGTTACCTCCTCCCGCAGCGAGCCGTTCTCCTGGCTCAGAGACTCCACCTGCTGTCGGAGCCGACTGTGTGTGGAGCTCCAGCGACTCTCCTTCCTCCTCAGCTCCTCCTGCAGCGAGATCAGCTGCTGCTTCAGCGCCTGGAGGAGACGACATGGCAGTTAACTACACATGGACATCATAATTAAAGGGATAGTTCAACATTTTCACAAATTGGCCCCATTGCCATAATCCCTATAGTTTTAGGAGTAGGTTCGTTACCTTTAATTGTCGGTGCAAGCTATTTTTAGAACGGCGGAGCAGAGACGTGAGCTGCTCAGAGCTACGCTACGGAGGCTAATGGGATTTCTTGGTTTCCCTCATCAAACTCATCAAATACACAATCCAACAACTCCACAACGCTCTGTGTTGTGACCTGCACATTCACCACGCTATGAGATAATGATGGAAAGTTACGAGACAGACTTGTTTTAGAAAAACTGCCTCCAACAGGAACGCGCATCAGCGGTTTTACATGAATTTACCTCGAAAACAACTTTTAAAAACCCAACTTATTTTCTCACTAAATTTAAATCTTAAATATAATGTAAAACGCACCTGGATCTCCTCTCTCTCCTTCTTGTCAGGAACGGCTCTGGCTGCCGTCACGTGTTTCTCAAACAGTTTCCGTTCCTTCAGCAGCTTCTTGTTTTCTTCTCTCTTGTGCTCCTCGAACTTGGCCACTTCCTCTGATTTCTTCTGCTCAAACTCCAAACGCTCTTTTCTACAAAACAAAAATCCACCACAGAGCGGGACGTTAATATCACACATCTCAGAATCACAATCTGAACTTTTTTTTATTGCCAAGAGCAGCAAAGGTCACGATGTCCCTTTACAGCACAAAGAATTTGCCGTGCTGTCAGGTGCAGACACAAAGAGTATTAAAAAAAGTAGAATAAAAATTAAATAGACTTCCATGGGTATTGTGTTTTTGCTTTTTGTTTTCTGGATCTATGTTTTGTGTTGTACGTCTGGCTTGACTTGTACATTGTTGCTGGACTGCAGACTATGTTTGTTTTTTTGTTTGTACAGAAAAAAAGGCAACCCAAAAAGACTGAAAAAGGACTCTGTGTATATTATTCTTATTCATGTAACTGTAACGTAAAAAAAAAAATTCTTTCTTTGTATTTGTCTGACTGAAACATCAATAAAAAACCAACATGAGGCACAAACAAATAAAATCACCGGAGGATTTCCTGGTTTCTCTCGTTCTCCTGTCGGAGTTTGACGAGGGCGGCGTTCTCCTTCCTGAACCTCTCGATCTCGATCTCCAGCTCAGCCAGTCGCTCCCTCAGCTGCCGAGACTGGACCTGCTGGACCTGCTGACCTGGAGACGAGACGAGACACACACACACACACACACACACACATCTGGTCAAACCACTGCTTCAAATGGGATCTGATAACGATTCATCATCAGTCTACGATTTGGTTCGATTCGATGATATGATGCATCTCGTTCTCAATTTTCTACGTTGCCACATTATTTATTTAACATAAGTAGTCAAATAAATATGACAACTTTTTATTTAAATAAAATAAAATAGAAAATATCATTTAAATGCGTTTCCACAATAGAGCAGCTTCCTTGGAGTCTGAACACACAAAGAAAAGTAAAAGGCCTAAAGCCAACTTAAAGGTGCACTTACTCAAAAACTAAACGTAAATCTTGGCATTGTCCTTTAAAATTAAATAAATCCCTGTTTCTGTGTGCGAACGACATCATAAAACTTGAATGAATTATTTGAATTTTAACATGAATTATGTGACAAAATTTGAAACGATTCTTTTCGGCGCCACTAGTGGATCTGCTCAGGCTTTAACTGCAAAAACAAACAAAAAATGTGGAACTGAACCTTTAGAATGAACTGAAAAATGATAAAAACAGAACAGAAACCTGTCTCCGTCCGTCTCACCTGTCTCACTCTCTGGGGCGACAGAAGGAGCAGGAGGAGGAGGAGGAAGAGGTGCATTCTGGGTCTTTGGCTTCAGCGAGGGGAACAACCTCGTCATAAGCTGGGAGGCAGGAAGAGGAGGAGGAGGATCTGGCTCCTGATTGGCCGAACCCTGAACTGGAACCTGATTGGCTCTGCTCGCTGCCACCTTCCTCATCAGAGCTCGCTCCGGTGGCGAGACGTCTTTGGCTGTTGCCGTGGAGACGGGGCCGACTCTGGGCTGAGTCTCCTCCTCCTCCTCCTCCTCCTCCTCCGCGTCGTTCCAGGTGTCGTCGTCGTCGAACACGACCTTCCTCTGGCGTCCGTCCCGGTCAGACTCGATCAGAGTGGACTCGTCGGCGCTGACGTCCGAGTCCCTGCAGCTGCCCTCGTCCTGATACGACCGCTTGTCGTACGGGTGCGGGTTGGACGGCGCCGGGAAGGTGAAGGCGCCGGGAAACACGGGCGGTTTGACCCTCACTTCCTGTTCTTCAGACTCACAGGATGAAAGGTCCGAGTCGTCCTCCTCCCTCGCTCCGCCGTCCCGTCCCTCCTCCTCCGCCACGTCCACTCTGCTCCTCGTCTGTTCGTCTCGCGTCTTCAACACGAAAGCGTCCGAGGTCACGGCGCCGTTGTTACAACCCGCAGCGCCACGGTTGCTGTTACCGTCGCTGGGATGAGGAGGAGACTTGATGGGGGTGGAGGAGAGGCGGCGCTGGTGGCGGTCCTGAGCGCCACGAAGCTGCCGGTGGTGGCGGTCCATCTGGAGAACCTGCAGACACAGAAGAGAGACGCTGACATCACAACGGGACGAGACCGAGAGACACTTTAATCAACTAGGAACTGACAAAAAAAATAATATTCGTGTTGTTGCTGCTCTCAGTGGACGCAGTAAACCTGCAGTAACAGACGTTTGACCACTTGGGGGTGATGTCAACAACCTACAAACACATTCAATATACATACAGTGGCATCATGCAAAGGTTTGGGCACCCTGGTCTTTGTTTTCAAGGTAAATGCAGAGACTGTTGATGAAAAACTGGCCCCGACGGCAACGCACATCAGCGGTTTTGCATGAATTTCCCCCTAAAACAACTCTGAGTGGTAACGTTGTGTTATTATCTCATAGCGTGGTGAATGTGCAGGTCACAACTTGTCCACCAGAGCGTTTTGGAGTTGTTGGATTGTGTATTTGATGAGTTTGTTGAGGGGAAACCATGAGCAGAAATCCCATGAGCCTCTGTAGCGTAGCTCTGAGCAGCTCACGGCTCTGCTCCGCCGTTCTAAAAATAGCTTGCACCGACAATTAAAGGTACTGCTATGACTATAGGGGTTATGGTGATGGGCCAATTTGCCAAAATGTTGAACTATCCCTTTAAGCAAGGGGAAGATGAAATGATCTCCAAAAGGCATGAAGTTAAACATGAAACACTTATGAAGAGATTAGCATCGTAGAGAAAACGTTACGGTAGATTTGAGATGAACAAAAGGTGCGAGAGGAGGACTAATCACCTTTATGACGAACGAGGAGTTGGAGGAGAAGGACAGCTCCTCGGCCGCCTGCTCCAGCAGCTCAAACTCTCCCAGCTCCATGTTCTCCAGCTGCCGGTCGCACTCCCAGTTCTGCAGCTTCTCCTGGAACGACACCTCAAACGGATCCAGAGGAGCGCCGTCTCCTCCACCTCCTCCTCCTCCTGCTCTCCGTTCTCCTGATTCCACTCTTCCACAGTTCCTTTCTTTAGCTGTATAATTTCCTGCCGACGCGCCCACCTGCTTGGTGACGGGGTTCGGCTGCTCAGGTTTCATCAGACCGACCGTCCTGGCGCTCTGGTCCTTCAGTTGACCAGGTTTAGTTTGTCTCCCCTCCGACTCTGCGTCGTTAGACTCGGATCCCTCCGTGTTCTGCCTCTGGTGACTTCCCAAAACCTTCATCCGTGCCGTTTTACTCTCCGCCCTGACGTCCTGAGGCGGAGAACCGAGACTTCTCAGCCGGTTCTCCTTGTTCAGGATGGCGGTTTTACGCTGGACGGGAAGCCGCTGGGTGCAGTTTGCGCCTCCTTTCAGCGAAGCCGTGGGCTCTGAGTTGCGGCGGGAGATGGTTCTGCTCTGAGGTTGCGGTGGTTTGGAGTCTTTTTTTGTTTCTTTTCTTGTTAACGACGGTTTACGATTGCTGGTGAATCTCGAAAGTCCCTCGCCGCGCTTCAGAAACGTCCTCTTAGGAAGAGCCCGTTCAGCTCCAGCTCCATCTTGGCTCTGTTCAGGTTAGGAAACAAAGTGTGTTGTCGTATTAAAAGACAAGAAACTCCAAATATTTAGATTCCAAAGCAGCAATCAGCTTCTTTGCATTTTAGAAATGATTTTCTGCTTGTGTTCTGACCTGCTGTTGCCGGGCAGACTTCAGCCTCTGCTCCTCCAGCCGCAGCTGCTCCTCCAACAGCTCCTCAAACGTCTGCTTGTGCCCTCCAATGCCTGGTTTAATGGGTCTGGTGAGGATACATACACACAAGACAAATACAAACAGAGATGTTTGTCAATAAACACACAACTAAAAACTGAAAGAACACAACTCTCCATACATTTGATTGCAGTTTGTACCTGTCCTGAGAAGCCGTATCTCCATTCCGCCCGTGGTCTTCAGCGACGGCTGCTCCATTACTTTGTACTGATGTGTCTCTGTGAGCCTGAAAACGTCCTGCAGCGTCGCTCTGTCCGTGCTCATCGTCTGTGGAGTCCCACCGGTCTGAAGGAAACACAAACTCTGTTAAAGTGCAGATACAAAAGCTGTCGACTTCCCGGCATCGTCACAACATGACAACCAGTTGTCTCACCTTCTTCTTCTTCATCTTCCTCTGCCTGATGATTTTGACTCCTCGTCAGCTGCCCCCTCTTCCCCCCGACTGAGAGCTGCTGTCCTTGTCGAGAGTAAAAGGTGGCGCCCTGCGGGATCCCAAACCCGTTCATCATGGGGCTGTGACAGGAGGCTCCATGGAGGGAAGTTTCCCAATCTGATCCTGAGATCTCTGAATCATCTGTAAAGTACAACGCACATAGAAGAGACGACTAAGTGCAGGAAGTGGGAAAACTACATACATCACTGTGCAACAGTTGTGCAGTTATTCTAGTCATCACTCTTTGTTACCTCCTGTGCGGTGCGGGGATTCATTCATCTTTCCCAGAAGCCTCTGCTGCTCCTCCTGGAGCCGAAGCAGCTCCTCCAGCTGATGAGCCTTCAGCTGCTCCTGCATGTGCTGCTGCCACTTCCTCAACTGCACAAACACACACACACACACACACACACACACACACACAACATCGCAGTGTGGAGTGTTTTAGAAGATAAGAGAATAGAAAAATACTTTATTTTATCCCCCAGGAGGGAAATTCAAGTCATCCCACAGCTTACAAGAACACGTGACAAAATAGATAACACACTCACACAGAGCAATAAATAATCTAAAATGATATAAATACAACGTTTTGAATAAATCTACTTTACTATAAATTGTCTTTACTAAAAAGTGTGTTGTACTCCTCATATACAGATAAATCTACATGTTTATAAACTGACTGACTCATGTACCCACCACTATTACAGCCGTTCCAGACATAAATAGTCTTAGGGGAAAAAATACTAATAATAGCAAGAGGAGGCACAGTGTGTGTGTGTGTGGGCTGAAGGTGGATGTAAACATGAAGCAGTGATATAATCAACAGTGAAGTTCACACACTAACACACATCCCTAATGTTAGTAAAGAACTACATTTCCTCTTCTTTTCATGTTGTATTAGCTGATACGTAAATTTGTTAAAACTTGAAATTGTATATGTATAGCTACAGAGCATAACCTGCATCATCTCAAAACTAAAAAACAAAAAGAAAAAGAAAACATCAACAAAAGTTATTTTAATATCTGTTTATCAGGGATTAATTTCTCAAGTTGATGTAGTGGGAATGAACAGATTTTGTTGTTGGAGAACATTGTTCATTTTGTCCTCCACATTGAATTGATTGGCAATTAATATTTGTCATTATCACAGATGAAACTATGTTCTTACCTCCTCCAGCTTCGCTGTTAGTGGCAGATCCTGTGTTTTGCTCGCCATCTCGTCCAAACTATCCAAATCCAAATGCCCATTTAAATGTCTCGCAGGGACAAAGTCAGGACCTCTCAGTGGTCCATCAGTCCCGGCGGCCCTCTCTCCTCCAGGAAGCCGGGTAAACCCATCGACACCCAGGCAGCTGCTGTCTGCAGAGGCCGGCAGAGGAGCGAAGTCGGAGCTGAAGGAGTCGTTTGGCTCCAGGGACGACGAGGAGTTTCCCACGACCGAGACGAGCCGCAGGGAACCGGCCAGCTCCGGGTTAGGGTTGAGGATCACCCCGGCTCTGCTGCTACTTGGCATCCACCGGGACAGGAAGTCTGCCTGGGAGTACCGCAGCCCGGCTGGAGATGACATGTTGACCGCGCTGTCTCGGGCAGAGAGAGCGCCCTAATCCGGGATTTGAACAACAGATTACAGTGACAGGTTAACGGGGGTTAATCACACCGTGAATAAATACAGTCCAGGTGATTCCCGAATCCAAGAAAACTATATATAGTAACAGGTTTAAGGTGAAATAACGTTAGCTATTTTAATCAAGAGACCTGGCTCCGGCTGATTGACCGTGAACGCATCACGGCAGCAGACTGTTAACGACTGTTTGTTTGGTTAGCAACAGCAAACTAAACCACAGCTGTTTGTCAGTAAATCACAACTGAATAAATTACAACATTGTTAACATACATTTAACTCATCAACGAATAGTTTAAGGTTGATTTTTGTCACTTTAAAATTGTTTATTTCCGATACATTTAAAAAGCTCGTCCTCCTCAATGATAACCTGAGTGTCGTCGTTAGCAGGATGCCTTCAACTTGTGTCGGGAAGAAAGTTACTTTTTTACGTCTTACGTCGCGGTGACAAGGTGTATAAAACAACAACATTAACAAAAAGTGTCAAAACCCAACGAAATTACCTGTAACGAAAGAGAAAAGTTGTGTTACGGAGGGAAAACTCTGCGTTGTAGATTAGAAACATAACAGACAAAAGTTTCGAAGCCTGCCGCCATATCAAAACAAAGCCCGCGAGAGTAGAACGACAACAAATTTGGGTGTTGCATTATGGGTAATGAAGTTCTGCTACGTTTTTTTTTCTTTTTTTAAACGTCGGTTTCACTCAGGTTTCACTTGGTTCATATAAATTACTCGTTCGTGTCTAATAGACACAACTTCCCGTATTATGAATGAATTATACGTTTAAGATGAATAAAAGTGGCATTTTAATTAAATAATATTTTTGAAGAAAAAAAAAGGTTTCCAATGACATCCGGTTCAACGACGAGTCTCGAAGATATTTCAAAATAAAAGTCATCAAGCAAATAGAATCTGACAAATCGTTGGGCTTTCGTTTTGTGTAGTAATATTTTATATGTTCACTGTGAAATACATGAAATATTGCTAGATGTATGATTAAACCTTCAACTCTAATGCGATTTTAACAAAATAATTTTTGACGTGAACTATTACTCTGACATTTGAACACCGGATGTGCTTTTTTGACGGTTGTGATTGGTTGATACAAAATTACTAAGGTTCATGTTCTTGCAACTGAAAGTGAGGTTGGAAGTGTCAGGACAATGGAAAAGATTATATGTGACGTCCACGGTGAGTCCAAATAATGTCCTTTTTTAAGTTTATTAGTTTGTTTTGTCTGGTGATTAGATGTTGTGCTGAGTTTCAGTAAAATCCAGGTTATGTTTTACGCGTTGTCACTGTCTGAGATCCACATGACAATGCATTTTCATTTACTTCTGTTTCTGTTTCTTTTTCTTTGCTAACACCGAGTAGAAAGTTTAACAACCTATCTGTATTTTCAAACAGGAAGCGTATGTATGTTGAAAACGGGCGTGAAAGATGGGCCAACTAAAGGAAAAAGCTTCTACGTCTGCGTTGACAAGCAAGGCTGTGACTTCAGTCAAACCACCAGGTATTCACATCACCAAGGGCAGGGCACTATTTACTTACTGATTTTAATGTATTCAAAAAGGATGTTATTATACATGCATCTAATATATGGAAACATGGCAAGACTAGACACAGTTTATGAATCATCATCACTGTGAAAAAGCTCCAAGCTCTTCATTGCAGTCAGCCAAGTAGCTCAAAGCAGATATTCATGGCACCACTCTCCTCTAACAAAACATCTGAATTTATTCACTATATCACAGAATCACATCCAAAGTTAGGCACACTCTCATGTTTGTAAATGAGTCTGAGCATCTCCGTCATCAAAACATTTAAGATAGAAACCAACAACAACTACACTAATGTGCACAAATTAATGTTTTTAATTTCTATTTTTGATTTGTGCTATTGTTCTCCTCTCCTCCCAGCATCTCACCCTCCCACTGCCTCCATCATGAAGACTCCATCGTTGAACTCCAAGCTCTCACCTTCAGTCAGCAACAGCAAAGCTACAAGTAGGTTTGCAGATGCACAGAATACATCTTGATTATTACATATCACTTTATGATATCTTAATATTAACTGTAAATGTGTTGTTGTTTTTTACAAAATGAAAGCATCACTTGATCTCAGTTTAAGATGAAAAAGGGTTAGAGGGTTAGATATTTTGTTTGTAGGCAACTACACATTGGATCTTTTACTCTTTATTCATTCTGTTTGTGTTTTCTTTTTTCAACAGGTTATTCTACAGATGTGTTGTAGGTAAAAAAGAAGGCCAGAGGTGGTGTGGAAACGTGCCTTGGACTGAAGTAAGACATCACCTCACAGATCACACCATGCACATTTTTATTTATACATCTGAAATATGTTTGTTCCAACAGTATCTGTGACTTTCATCTCTTCAGTTTGTTCAGTATCTGTTTTCTTTCATCATTGTAGCCAAACAAGGAAAAGAGAAACCCTCTGTCTGACGCGCACCTGCAGCCGTCCTGCCTGCCGCCTGTCAGAAACCCTTTTAAAGCCCCGAGCAAACTGGACAAGGAGTCTGAGTGGAAAAAGATGCAGAGTGGTGGAGATAAAGAGAAGGGAAGAGAGGAGAAAGACAGTAAGACGAGTCAGAAGTCTGAAGGAAGAGAAAGTAACCAGAAAGAAAACATGCAGAGCGGAGGAGCAGCAGAAGAGAAAGAGGGAGGAGACACATACAGAGGAAAACAACTTCCACCAGGGATGAAGGTGAAGAAGAGAGTTTCAGATGAAGAGAGGAAAAGCTCCAAAGGGAACGGTGCGGAGAAAAAGGCAGAAGAGGAAAACACAGAGCAGAGTCAAACAGACAAAGCTGCCTCTACTTCCTCTGTCAGTGCTGAGAAAACTAATCAAACCTCACAGGATCCTCACAAACACTCACCCCACACACCGACTGCAGCTGAAGCCCGTCAGGTGACAGACGCTGATCCTGCTGTCAGGAAGAGTGGCTCCAAGTCCACACCCAGCAGCAGCAGCAGCAGCAGCAGCATGGCAGATTACAGAGACTCTGGTAAAACCACGAGTCCAACATGTGACAAACCGACACAGTCAGAGTCCAGTCGAACCAAAAACCACCAACACAGCAACAGCGATAATAACGAAGATGATGATGATGACGATGTGGTGTTGGTGTCAGTGAAGCCTCCTGCTCAGAAAACTCCTCCTGCTGCAGCTGTACAGAAACCACTCACCACCTTCCCAGGGTTTCAGCCAGCCGCTAAGGTCAAAGGTCAGCAGCAGGATCCCAGAGGGATGCACAGTCTGCTCACTGCTCAGCTCCAACAGAAGAAGGTGAGTGAAGAATCATATCATATCTAAGATGCTGCAGCTTTATGGTGCAGATTAGAGCTGGACAAACACTGAATTTCTCAGACTAATATCAGTATTATCAAGAATTGTATGAACCTCACACACGAACAGCATCTCATCGGTGCAATTTCTTGCGACTTGTTGGTAGATTTAAACCAAAATATATCCCTATATATGCAACATGACGTATTGTTTCAGCTGCAGTGCAAACCTACCACAGGTCTACATCCTCCCTGCTGCAGTTTGTTTAAAACTGGGGGTTCTCACATAACTCTTTGGCTGTCACATGAATGAAACAGAGATTCTCCTTTGACTTCATCCGTGTTGTCTCCTGCCCAGGCCACTCTGTCTGTGGTGAACGTGGCGGCTCTGCCGGACAAAGGAGAGAGGCTGAGGACTCAGGTGAAGGAGCTGGAGGACGCTCTGGAGTCTCTGAGCCTCACTGCTGCTGCTCAGCCAGGTAACTTCACTTCACCCAGAACAAAATGTGAGAGAACAATAAAAGTTTGCTGATATTTCCTCTGATATTCACTATGATATTTGAATCCCTCACCAGTCACCTCAGAGCCTCAGGGTGGAGGTCACAGCAGCAGCAGCAGCAGCAGCAGCAGCAACACTTCTCCAGGAACCAGTCAGGTCAACCCATTCAGCCGACAGGGCGGCACCGTCCTGCTGCCGGCCCCCCCGGCCCCCGGCCCCTCCCAGCACCAGGCCTCTGGAAGCTCCCTGGGGCTCAGCATGAGTCAGGTCTACGGCCAGGCGTTCGGAGGTGGGCGGAGCTCCGTTGATGTTTTTTTTTTTAGAAGCATTTCTGTGATTTTCTCTTGGTTTAATTTTCTCCTTCGCTTCTTTCTTTCCAGCGAACCCAGAGGCTCAGGCGTTTTACGGCGGCAGGATGACCAACGACCGTCTGCTGGCGGTGAAGAATGCCACCTGCGAGGCCATCGACCATCTCCACAAATCCCTGGAGACCTGCCCCGACCCCGAGGCCGAGGTGCCCGACCCCAAAGGCATCAAGGTATCATAACGCTCTGCTGCCATGTCTACATACTTCAGGCTGTATTCAGGGTTCTCCAGTCATGGAAAACACATGGAAAATGAAAAAAAAAGTAATATGCCTTGGAAATGCTTAAAGGGATAGTTCCACATTTTGGCAAATTGGCCCATTGCCATAATCCCTATAGTCATAGCAGTAGGTTTGTTACCTTTAATTGTTGGTGCAAGCTATTTTTAGAACGGCGGAGCAGAGCCGTGAGCTGCTCAGAGCTACGCTACGGAGGCTCATGGGATTTCTTCCTCATCAAACTCATCAAATACACAATCCAACAACTCAAAAACACTCTGGTGGACAAGTTGTGACCTGCACATTCACCACGCACATCAGCTGTTTTGCATGACTTTGCCTCGAATACAACTCCATCTCTGCCAATTTGTCAAAATTGAACAAAAAGTTTGCATTCTTCTATGAAAAATTGGTCATGATTTCTAAGCATGTAAGAGATTATTTTATAGATAAGTTAGAGCCACACATATCTTTAAGTCAGACTCCTGGGGCTGAGTGGGGAATAAACATAGAAACAAACTGGTTAAATGTACAAAATAAGGTGCAACTGTCGAAAAGAAAACTTCTCTAAAGCCTGAATGGGATGGAGGATGTGTTAGCGTTTGCCGTGTTAACATGTCTGTCAGACTGTAGCAGCTGAGAATGTCCTGATAAAATGATTTCAAGGAAAGAGTGGGAACCCTGATATTGAATTCCCTGAAGCTCTTGGCAAATTGCCATGGAAACAAAGCATCTGCAGTTCATATATCTATGTCTTTTCTTTCTGACCGACCCATCATGTGGCTCTAATAACCCCGTCCTGTCGTCAGGTGACGCTCCTGGCCCATCAGAGGAGAGCGCTGGCCTGGCTGCTCTGGAGAGAAGCCCAGAATCCCTGTGGAGGAATTCTGGGTATGTTGAACCACATTCAATGTGAACTTTATTTAAAATGTTCGACCATGCTGGACAGAGATGGAAAATGGCTCAGTGGAAAGAAGCCAGTGAGACGTGTTTGGTACGAGGGTCACAAAGGCAACTTATTTATTATGTTATGCAGTCAGAGAAGCTTTTTTTTATTAATTGTTGTGATTAATTGTTTGTTTCTTCATCTTGTTCCTCTCCCTCTGGACTCAGCGGACGACATGGGTCTGGGGAAAACTCTGACCATGATCGCTCTCATACTGACCAAGAAGTTGAAGGCGAAAGATGAAGACGGAAAGAAGGAGGAGAAGAAACTGGAGAAGTGGATCTCAAAAACTGGCGAGTAGCACTTTCTTTTTATCTACCTCAGTTCTGTCCATGCAATAAAATTTAAACTAAATGTTTCTTTTTTTTCCATCTTTCTTTGTTGGTGTGTGGTGTTCTTCATGATCCAGACTCCAGCCTCGTGGCGTCTAAAGGAACTCTGATCATCTGTCCTGCCTCCCTCATTCACCACTGGAAGAAGGAGATCGAGCGACACGTGAAGTCGGGCCGGCTGACGGTTTATCTTTACCACGGCCCCAACCGAGAGAAGAGCGCCAAAGTGTGAGGGAGACGTGCGACACACACACACACACACACACTCAGTTTTGTCTTTCAGTTATAAAAGAAAATGCAGCTGCAAGGAAACAAAACCAAACCCCATTGTCAAAGAATTTACAGTATTTTCACCTGAAAATCAATTTGTAAGGTCATTTTATTTGTGCAGTCTGTCTCAAAGGGCTTCACATGGCATCACAACAACATCCTCTGTCCTTAGACCCTCACATCCACTGAGGAAAAACTCCATAGAAAACCCTTTTTAACAGGGAAAAATTGGAGAAACCTCAGGGTGAGCAACAGAGGAGGGATCCCTCACCCAGGACGGGCAGACGTGCAATAGATGTTGTTACAGACAAGAAAACAGTTTATAACACAGAATGTGGAAAAACATGGAAATATCAATGGGTTAACAGCACTTCAACTGACCAGTAATTAGAGATATTGCTTAATTTCCTGTCACATCTTTGTCCTCTGATTAATTTCACTTGTGTCAAAACACTTTTGAAAATGAAAACTTTATATATGGCTTTTTTTTGTGCACATAAATAATATGGCGCCTTATAAGAAAAGTCAAAATGATTCCCACTCTGCAGGAATCACACAACACACACAGAGGATTCATGAAAACCTATGAGGCTCTAACAACAACACAACAACAAGACCAGTCAAACTGAGTTAAATGTCCCGTGTCTGTGTCCCTCAGTCTGTCTGACTACGACGTGGTGGTGACCACGTACAGTCTGGTCTCCAAGGAGGTTCCAGTCCAGAAGGAGGAGAGCGACAAACCCACAGAGGAGACGGATGTCGTGGTGAGGAGGAATGTTTGTAATGAAACGAAGTAAATCAACAGTTTGACCTCAGTTAAATGATGATAACTCTGCCCCCCATCCTCGTGTGTTTCCCCCTCCTCAGCCGGCGGCCTCCGGTCCTCTGATGCGAGTCGCCTGGGCCCGCGTGATTCTGGACGAAGCTCACAACATCAAAAACCCCAAAGTGCAGACGTCCATCGCCGTCTGTCAGCTGAGGGCCCGCGCTCGCTGGGCCGTCACCGGGACGCCCATCCAGAACAACCTGCTGGACATGTACTCCCTGCTCAAGTAAGACACAGACACAGTTGGTGTGTAATACAGTGTTTCATTTACATTTGTATCATTTTATTATTTTTAATTAGTACAAATGTAAACTTGTAATATAACCCCATAAAAGGAAAAAAGAAATGATGAATATTCATATAATTAATTTGAATTCTATTCAGGAGGAAATCTGCTTCGTTAAAACTGATTAATCATCCTCCAGGAGAGAGTTATGAATGAAGAGTGGGTTTTTTTTCAACATTATCTTTATTTAGTTTTCAAAATGCTTCCAATGATATACACAAATGCGAGTGCTATCACATCGAAGGAAAGGTCAAGGGGCAGCGAGATTATTGTGCAGTATTCAAATTGTCCTTCTTTGCAAGTAAAATCAGGTATTTATGAGAAAACAAAGAGCAACACTGAGGTGAAAGTACAAAGTATATGACCTGACTGAAGCAAATAAAGAAAAGAGAAAAAAACAAAGAAAAAAAGCAACAAAAACCCAAAACAACAAAGGTTTCTCTGTTTTGTTATGGGTTGTGCATGGTTCAAAGATACAAACTCAAATTTACAATTCACAGAAATCAAGTATAAACAGAAAGGACATTATTTTAGGACGCTGCAGAGGACGACTGATAATTAAACCTCGTCCGCCTCATTCCACACATTATTTAAATCCACACTGAAAATGTTTTAGAAAAAGGCCTCAAGGTGGCGCTATTGCTTAATGTCAACTCTCCACTTTGAAGTGCATTTTTATTAAAGGAGCGTTTAAAATCAGTTGTTCTGAGTTCACGTCGTCTCGTGTTGCAGGAAGAAGAAACACAGATGAGTTAAAATGACGCTACGATAATACACTAATAAACATCGTTGTGTCTCCGGTGAAGATGGTTTGGTAGACACGAGCCGATTCAACCGACCGACCGACTAACTAAACCGTCTCCGTCTCTCAGGTTTCTTCGTTGTTCTCCGTTTGACGAGTACAAACTGTGGAAAGCTCAGGTGGACAACGGCTCCAAGAGAGGAAGAGAGAGGCTGAACATCCTGACCAGGACTCTGCTGCTGCGACGAACCAAGACCCAGACGGACTCCACAGGACAACCACTGGTACGCACGCACACACACACACACACACACACACACACACACACACACACACACACACACACACACACACACACACACACACACACACACACACTGACTCTCGGTCTCAGGCTGAAGTGAAACGTTAAATGTTCCAGGTGTCTCTTCCCGATCGGACCTGCGAGGTGCATCAACTCAAACTGTCGGAGGACGAGAAGGCCGTGTACGACGTCGTCTTCGCCCAGTCCAGGTAACACAACCAACATCTGACGTTTCCCATTAAAACCAAATGATGCTGAACAATATAATGTGATCTATTATGATCAAATTTGAAAAAATAAATAAAAATAAAATAATAGTAATTAAAAAAACACAAAAAACAAAACATTTTTTGATTATATTAATGTAAATCTTTCTGCTATAATGACCAGAGTATTAAAAAAACTGTATTGGTCCTGTCTTGTCTATGTTTGTTTACTGATAAAGAATTAAAAAAAAAAAAAAGGAAACACAGGTGTGAATGAAATCAGGACTGACGGTTGCGACCTTGTCTGCTTTAGACCAGCTGCTAAATGTCAACAGGACAATAATGAATTATAATGAATTCTTTCAGCTGCTCTGACTTTGATCGAGGTCGAAATGTTCAAAACTGAAAAAATATAGACATATAACAAATGATTTATTTATTTTTTTCCTTTTTTCTAGATCCACTCTGCAGAACTACCTGAAGAGACACGAGGGAAACGACGCGACCAAAGCGAACAAGTCCGGCTCCAGCCCCGGCTCCAATCCCTTCAACAAAGGTGAGAGTCTCAGTAGCTGATGATGGGTCAGACGGGTCAAAGGTCATCTCAGGTTTATGTCACATTTCCATTTTTGTACATTTGCTTAATGATTATTGTGTATTGATTCTGTGTGTGTGTGTTTCCTCTCCAGTGGCCCAGGAGTTCGGTGTGTCTCAGTCCGACCCGGGCGCGTCCAGCACCCAGCAGGCGTCCAGCACCGTCCACATCCTGTCCCTGCTGCTGCGCCTCCGACAGTGCTGCTGCCACCTGTCCCTCCTCAAGAAGGTACACACACACACACACGCACACACACACACACACACACACACACACACACACACACACACACACACACACACACACACAGCTTTGTCGCTTTTGTCCTTAATTTAAAAACAACAACACGGGACTGATTTGTCTTTTTCCGTCCTCGTCTCTGCTCAGACTCTGGACACGTCGGAGCTGCAGGGCGACGGGATCGTCTTGTCTCTGGAGGAGCAGCTCAACGCTCTGTCGCTCTCCTCCAGCCCGTCGCCGTCCGGCCCCGACCCCAAAGAAACCGTCGCCCTCAACGGCACCCGCTTCTCCTCCAAGCTGTTTGAGGAGAACAGCCAGAGCACCAAGGTGGGAAAAGTCCCGAGCTCAGCAGGAGGAAGACGCCAAGACAAAGACACAAACACAATGATCTGATATTTCAACTGTCATTTTCCAGATTGCTGCCATCGTCTCTGAGCTGAAGGAAATCCGACAGAAGGACGACCATCAGAAAAGGTAAAAACTAGTCTCATATGATCTTTTTTAAATGATTATACATTGAAATACGCAGCAGTGACTGCATTTAACCACGTGTTGTCTGTCCCGTGTGGTGACGTGCAGTGTGATCGTGTCCCAGTGGACCAGCATGTTGCACATCGTGGCCGTTCACCTGCAGCAGATGGGCCTGAGCTACGGCGTCATCGACGGGACGGTCAACCCCAAACGCCGCATGGACCTGGTGGAAGAGTTCAACACCAACCCCAAAGGACCACAGGTGACCCCCCCTTCCCCCACCACACCACCACAGATACACGACAGCTTCTTATTCTTACGTTCCTGTTTCCTGATCTGTTCAGCTCTGAGGACGCAGGTTACGGATGCATTGATTTTTTTTTTCTTTTGGTGTGATTAAAATAAACTCATCAAGCACCGACTGTGAAAATGAAATTCTCTCAAGAGAAGAGAAGATTCATACTGGACTTTCATATTGTGAGTACATGTGAATATTGATTTTATGTCCCTGGTTCTCTGCTGAAGGTGATGCTGGTGTCTCTTTGTGCTGGAGGCGTTGGACTCAACCTCACTGGTGGGAACCACCTCTTCCTCATTGACATGCACTGGTGAGACACACACACACACACACATTGGTGTTCGCTTTCCTCTGCTTGATGTAACCAGCTGTATGTACAGTGCATGTTGTTTCTTTAATGATAGCAGCTCATCAACAAACCTTCTCTCAGTTCAAACGCAGCATGACCCACTTCCTTAGCTTCACTTTAACTGTTCGATTCAACATTTACAGGGAAATAATTAAGATTTTAATACAATACAACAGTGGTTCTCAACTTTTTCTCAAAATTTTACCACATTTTTTTTCCAGAAAAATGACACTTCTTCTTGACACAAATCACATCACTGCCAGTAAAAAAAAGTAACGTTATTCAGTCTCAGAACAAATATTTGTGTATTTCCGGTGTCTGTTTCAAAATTTTGTCCAATGAGGGGCTCTGTGGTCTAGTTTGTGTCAGTTTAAGGGTCCTTGATGTAAAAAGGTTTGAGAACCACTGCATTACAACCTTTTTGCAGCGTGTACGGTGTCGCACACACACGTCAGTACATCAGAACCAGTAACAGATCATCACAAACATCACAGCAGAAAGTGTGTTTCGATTAATAGTAAAAGATGTGCTACGTGTTCACTTTAAACAATGGTTGGGTTTCTAACCTGTGAACCATGAACGCCCCCTGACAGGAATCCGGCCTTGGAGGATCAGGCCTGTGACCGGATCTACAGAGTTGGACAGAGGAGAGACGTCACCATCCACAGGTAATAAATCAGCAGGATGAATATCAATTCTGACATAACAGAATGTAATATTACGTATTATTATACCATCATCAGGAAAAATACATGTAATAACATAACAAAGTACACTTAACAGAGCTTAATTTGTTTGCATCTTCACTGAAATGTTGTTTTACTGACTACCTTTGTGTTTGCTGTTGTTTCCAGGTTTGTGTGTGAGGAAACGGTGGAGGAGAAGATTTCAGCGCTGCAGGTGAAGAAGAAGGAGTTGGCCCAGAACGTGTTGTCAGGAACAGGAAGCACCTTCACCAAACTTTCACTGGCTGATCTCAGAATCATCTTTGGTGTCTAAGACGAGAGAGAACGGGAGGAAACAATACCTCAGTGTTAACAAACAAACAAACAAACAAACAAACCTACAGCTAGAGCGACAATACCAACACAGCTGCTCATGCACATATCCAACCTTCAGGGCGCATATTCAGATTTTTGCTGCTTTGAACTGATTCATTTCAACAGTATTTAAGTTGATGTGAAATCCACTCTTTAATTCAATGGATGCTGATCTGTTGCTCCAATGCAAAACTGTTTATAAAGATACTGATATTTACAGCTGGAAATCAGATCCATCAGCTTGAAACATTCACACTAAAATCATCATGTGACTTCTAGACACAACTACAGATGTGCATATATATCACCTTCATCTGAGTGCAAATGCCATAGACACAAAGGTGAGGAGCTTCTTGTGGTTTACAATGGCACTTTTTTTCCTGCGTTTATGTCCTATGCTACACTAAGTGTGGCCATCAATTATTTAAGACTGTATATGTTGGTATGCATGTGTCTTATTATTAATAATAATGGTTATTATTGTTAATTTTAGGTAATTTGATGTGGAGTAAAGCAAATATTTGCTCTTATTCTTTTCTTCTTTTTTTCTATTATTATTATTTTTTCCATTATGTGTATTTGGTATGATGCTTTTAATAAATTCAGGTCATCGGCGTTCATGTGAAAGTCATTTGCATACTAAAATGAAGTGATTTGTGCATTTAAAAAGTGTAGGAGAAGAAAGCTGTAATTTACTTTAGGGATTTTACAGCCACAGCTGCAAAGGAAAAATGTTGCTCATATTATACTTTTAAAGATCAATGACATCTTAATTTCTTTATTTCAATATGAGCATGTTTGTTTGAAATACATTTCCTGTGTGTCTAATGTAATGTATAAAAGTACTTTATTGCCATCTAACTACTGGAGGAAAAATATAATTTTGTGACTAAAACCTAACCATATAATATTCTTTTAAAAAATATATTTATATATTTATGTCCAAATATTTCGGATTAGGTTTATCCCCTCTCTTTCCATCCTTTCTTTTCTTCCCAATCCACAGGGTCGCTTCACGCCCATGCTGCCTTTAGGATTCCTCGGAATTTGGGGTTTCAATGTCTAAATTAACACAGTAGAGGGGCAATAAAATCAACACGTCCACAAAAATGTGATTTTAAATTGCATTATTTTTATTATTATTATCTTATCTGTATTTCGTAAACTTTTAATATGCATGACGTCCACAGGTGGTTAAATCAAATTCCTGATGTTAACCCACTGTTTCTTATAATATCGCTAACTCTTTCTGTTAACGTTCAGCATGTTTCATATCGTCAATAGCACATATTGTAAATAATACTAGGTTGCATGATTTAAACAAAGTTAATTTAATATCTGAATGTGATGGATGTCATCCAGTAGTTCCAGGTTTTGACGCGAGCAGCAGCATTTGAACGCGGCGCCGGGAGAGCGGGCGGTAACTGGATTGTGCTCCGAGCTGCAGCAGCAGCGAGTACTGTCCAGGGTTGCCAGTTCCGCTGTTTTCCGGCGGAATTTGGCAACTTTATAAGTGGTTGATAAGATGTAGCGTCTTTTGCTCGCATAAACCCATTAGTAGTTACTTTGCAACTATTTACTATACGTATATGAATAAAATATTGTCAATGTCTGGGCTGAAGTAGCCCATATTGTATTTTAAGTTCGCTGATAGTATATAAATAGGCTACATGAGGCCTTTGTAGGACCTACAGGTGAAAGGACTGTTTCAGGGAAAAGTTTATTTGATGTTTACAGTGTTATTTCATAAATATTAGCCTACAGACCCTATCTTCACTTCAGACTCAAGGTCCATGGGCAAGACGAACAACACGACAATAGACAATTCTCAATGCATCATTGGAGACAACCTGCAGTTTCTGCATTACTTTCTTGATTATATTATTTCCACAGGTATGCGGTATTCAGATTTGTATAGGAACATATTTGCAGTTATAGCGATGCTGTTGGACTTCAAAAAGAAACATATACGGATTTTTATGGGCATATGCTGAGTTCTGGTATTGGGCTGTTTTTTGGGGGGCGTTGCTGTTGCTGGCTGCTGTTTCCTCGCAGACCTGGCAACCCTGGTTAGTACGGTCAAACGGCCCCCGGTACGTTCACGTCCGCGTCCGTCGAGTCTCTGTCGGCGAACACAGTGAAAACAAGAGAGTTTTTTTCCACCTTTACCCGCAGCCATGGCGGCCGAGACCGATAAGGTAGAGCCTGCGGACAGCGAACAAGACGAGGAGGAGGATGTGTACGAAGTGGAGCGGATCATTGACATGCGGGTGGAGGAGGTAATGATACATGCTACATGCTAACGTAGCTGCAGCCGTTGGCCGTTTAGCCGTTAGCCGCCTGGGCTAGTTGTAGCAAACATGGCTGGCATTTGCTTTCACTCCACTCTCACGACGCTGGCATAGCCCACCTTACAACAACGACGTCCACACACACACATTGTCCACAATTTAATAATCAACTAAAAACACCTGTGAACAATCTGATTTTAGTAGCTTTTTCATTTGTAGAGTGCATAAATCGCTCACATTGTGTTGTTAAATCTTGTCCATATATAGCAGCATCGTTTTTTTTTCCTCCAACAACTTCTCCCATGATGTCCGCTCCGCTGCTCGCCTCTCCTCTCCCCTGCTGAGGCCAAGGACGGACGCTTTGCTTTGCTTTGCAAGCTTGCAACTGTTTATTTATTTATTTTTGATCACGATGGCATCGGGAACATAAAGAAATCTGGGGACGATGCTAGTTAGTTTGGTTGCGCCCTTAAAAAACAGATCAGATGGTGGTGGAGATGTTGGCAGCGGTAAACAAATGTGGATTTACTAACTGCATGCTAAACCTCCCTCCATGTAACGTTAGCATCGTAGCTGCTGCAAACATCAACTGCCTTTAACTAAACTATATATTGTTTATTTTCTGTGTATTTACATATACACGTAGTTGTTTATGTTAAAAAACTACTGCACAAAGTTAAGATTTTGGAGGCATTGCTTTGTGCAAAGGCAAACTAGATTTGTACCCAAAACTAATGCACACACTGTAAAGGTTCACGAGGCATGCATTGCATTGTGCAGAGGCTAAACTAGGGTTGTACCCAAGCCACAACATGCACTTTACTATTCAGTAGTTTGTTGTAATCAATACTAATACTATCACGTTTCACTCCTGTTACTGTATGTGCTGTTGGCAGGCGATTACCACTTTTGTTTTTACAACAACAACAACAACATTTTATTACTTTTCATAATGTGTTTACAAAGTCAGCCTTTGTCACAAGATGGTGCCACATTTTCACACTTATTAACCAGCCAGCCCCCTTCACGTGAGTAATGGTGGAGGGAGTGCCTGTGTGTAGTGAAACTAGTTTTCTTTGTCCCCCTCCCTCCAGTGCTAAGCACCTTTTTAACACACATCTAAAGCATGTTCCTCTCATTCACAATGTTTGTTTACATCAGTTTAAATGATTCAATTATTCCTGGCTCTTGAAACCCTCAAGTTAATTTATGAGATTAAAGGATGAAGAAAAGCAGAGACAACATAGATGATTACATGATGCTGAGTATTACACAAACACAGAGGGATAAGATAAAAGTATTAGAGAGAGAGAGAACTACTCCTTAAGTTATGAGAGTTGATCTTGCTTTTTTCACAAAGTGCTGTCGAGGAACAGTTAAATAAGTCTTGTTTCCACAGCTGCACTGTAAGCTATTTTTAAAACACTGGAACATATTCATGGTGGTGGCAGGAAAACTGATCTGCAGCTTCAGAGCAATTGTCACTACATAATTAAAGCAGCATCATTTAACATGTATTTAAAGTCCTTGCAGAAAACATGCAGTTAAATACACATCATGATGCTCCTATTGTTTGTTGTTTTTAAATGTATGGTACAGGAGATATGAATGACCTACAAAGAGAGAAGTAGTTTGTTTATTTCTATAGTTTGATGTCTAACACATCTTGTGAATATAACACAAGTTCAGAGCAGTTACAACAGTAATGGATGAAAAAACAACTTTAAAGAGATATTTGAGAGAGAGCTACTAGCCCAAGTGAATTATTAACACAGGCTGTTTTACTTTCTTCTGGTCTTACACTGTAGAAAAAAAACTCTGGAGTCTCAGTGGTGTTTGTATCACCTTTGTAGAAAACCTCAGGAAACTGAGATGAGTGACAACACACTTAGTGGGAAGTCGGCTCGGTGTGCTGGCAGCTCTCCTGGTTGATGTAGTCATTGAAAGTGTGTTTGTGTGTTGTTATGAAATGTGGCAACAGACCTACTGTAATGTGATGGAGCAGCAGAGTTTAAAGGTGTGATAATCGCAGTCGGGATGCCAGGAATGCACTAAATCTATCTGTGATGTGGCACGGCGCTGGTGTCCTGATGCAAATAATACACGCCAGAATAACGGATGGGATAGATAATCTAAAGTCCGACCTGAGCTGGGTGTAATAATTGTGATTACTGAAGTAATGTGTGTGTTTATAGAGGCGACTGTAGATATGTGTGAGGGTGCCAGGTGCAAGGAACATGTTGTTGTTGTTGTTGTTGTAAAGATTATTGTTATCATTCTGCTGCTCAGTTGCATTTTTGAGGCGCTTGGGATGCTCCTAAACTCATAAAAACTGGCAAACACAGTGGGATTTCTCTCATTCTGCACAGATTGCATATTTTTTAAAACTGTAAATCAGCTATTTTGGATTTTGTGCATCCGTTTTCATTTTGCAGACACATTTAGGATGCAAAAGACCTTATAATTTAGCACCAATGCTCGTATTTTGATTTGTTATTATAGTCTGGCAAGGGTGTGACACGTCTGCTTTAATAACTTCAAGCATTTTTGGGGGGTGCCAGGTTTGCACATGCATCATAAGTGATATGTGTTTCAGGTCGAGCGTGAAACTAATCAAATCATCCAAATAAACAATTCATCACATTGAGCTCAGTTGTGTCAGTCCAGTGTAAAAATGTAAGATGAGGACATCTGTGCAGACCAGTATTCAGTCAGAGTGGCAGCGCCCGTTGGAAACAGGAAATGAGTTTCAGTACTTTGATGTATTCTTGTCTGCAGATTGATTGATGTTTCTTTGCACATGTCCAGTGTTATTATTATTATTTATTTATCTATTTTTATCTATTTTACTCCTGTCCGTCAGCCATGTTTGCAGCCATCTATCACCGTATCAGGTGGTGGTGATGATGATGCTTGAGCTTCATCCTCTGTTTTATCTCCTGTCTGTCCTCAGGGAGAAGTGCTCTACAGAGTCCGCTGGAAGAATTACTGCTCCGACGATGACACCTGGGAGCCCGAGGCCCATCTGGAGGACTGTCGAGAAGTCCTCCTCGCTTTCAAGAAGGCTCAGGCCGAGGCCAAGGCCAAGAAAGAGGCCGAGGCCAAGAAGAGCGTGGTGAGTTTAAATGACAGTTGACAGGTTTACAGAATAATACTGATGTTATATTATAAACAAAATCAAAGCCGGTGTTTTTACAGCAACTGTGCAGAGTTTAACTTTTTCTCACTGCAGCTGATTTGTTGCAAAACTCACGGTCGATCACAGATTGATTGTAAAAGCACTGACAAAAATGGGAGTTCAAAAAGTGTTCGACTCCCCAGTGCAAAAACTAGATAGATAGATATTAGATAAGATAATAGTTCCCTCTCTTCATAAATCTGCAGTGGACAAAATATTGACTTAGCAAAACTGGATCTGTTCCAGCACTTACTGTTTATCTCACTGTCTTGTGTGTGATGAGCAAACTTTCAGTTTCCCTTGAAATGGTGCTGAAGTTCAAATAATCAAATCTATAGTGGTCTGTGTCTGCAGCTCAGGATTATGAGATAAATGCACTCGTTTATTTGCACAGAGGAACAACCATCAGACCTTTAGACAAGAAAAACAACATTTAAGCTTAAAATGTGACATTGCTTGTCCTCTTCTCCTGCCAGAAACTGCTTCCTACAAAGAGCGACGTGTTCGACGCTGACTCAGAGAGCGACAGCGACAAAGATCGGCCGACTGAGGCGCCGATCAAGAAGAAGAAAAAGAAAAAGATCCGGGAAGAAGAAGAGGACGAGCCGCCTGCCAAGGACAAAAAGAAGAAGAAGAAGGAGAAACGAAAGGAGGAGGTGAGGCCTGTACCGGCGCCAGAGACGGACGAAGAGGAGGAGGATGAGAGGCCTCCGACCCCATCCCCACTCATCAAGGAGAAAAAGACTGACACAAAAAAGAGGGTGGTCGACTCCGACGAGGAGGACGACGAGCCCGTTCCCTCCAAAAAACACAAGAAGGAAAAGGGAAAAGAGGGAGGAAAGCATAAGAAAGAAAAGGGAGAGGATGGAAAGAAAAAGAAGGGGAAGAGGGAGCGGAAAGTTGAAACCTCTGAAGATGAGGCTGCCGCCGCACCTGTGGAGGAATACACAAGCGACGGCCCGTCGGAGTCCCAGATGGATGACACGACATCATCGGAGACGCTGACGAAGTCGGCTGACAAGGCTCGAGTGGAGTCCAAACAGAGGAAGGGGAAGTGGGAGGTGAAGCTGCAGGGCATCAAGGACCTCATCCACGACAAGAAGAGCAAGAAGACCGACGCGGCGCAGAAAGAGAGCAACCTCCAAAAACTGAAGAGCCTCACCTCCAGAAGCAAAGAGGAGAACGCCCCGCACTCCGACTCCAGCGACAGCTCCACCCTGCACAAGAAAGTCAAAAGCAAAGGGCAGGAGAGCGCTGCTGCCTCCGCTCCCGCCGCAGCAGCCGCCACAGCACCCAAAGTCCCGTCTTCCTCCGCGTCGTCCTCGTCCTCGTCTTCTGTGACAGCAGCCGGCAGCGTGAAGGTGAAGGAGGAGGAGGTGGTGGTGGCGAAAGACGAGGTGTTGGGGCAGAAGGACGCCGCGGGCTCCACCAACCTGTTTGAGAAGTTCCTACTCAACTGCGAGGCCAAGGACCGGGCCCCTCGCCGCCAGCCAGTCTATCAGACCCCTGCAGAGAAGACCAACAGCAAACCCACAAAGGTACGGCACAGGGGGACATGCACACACATCTATAAACACACAGCTGTACAGATGTGCACACACAAACCTAATTCAATTCATAACATTTATATAAATAATGATATTAAAAAACTTAATTTGTCTCTAGCATGAAAGTCGACAAACAAAGATAAAAACACACACATAGAAAGTGTAGTGCTATCGTAAATTGTAAAATGCGTGCGTTCACAAACATAAAGTTCAGTATCTTTGATGAGAGCATGTCTCCACCATCACAAATTCAATACAACAGATCCACCATCTTGTTCTGGTCTAACATCAGTACAGAATAACTGGTGTTGTGTCCATGAACAGCTGCATCTCAATAAGTTGATTTATTTCAGTAGTTCTATTCAAATAGTGAAATTTATATATAGTATAGATTCATTAAACACAGACTGAAGTATTTCATGTCTTTATCTCTTTTGATTGTGATTATTATGACTGAAAGGGGCATTGTGTAATTGATTATTTCGTTCAAAAGTCTGTTTTTCATTAATCAATAATCACCCCCAACAAACTGAAGTGTTCCTTTCAGCTCTGAATGAGCCGTTCATATCATTCATATCTACATGGAGCGGGTAAGCTCGGTGCCGACTGCCATGTCGTGTCGCCATGTTTTTTTACGTTCAGTGGCAGCGTGACGGTAGGAAACCACGGAAACTCACCGGAGACACCGGAGCTGTCGGCTCAGGTCGAGGTGGCGTCTGTGAAAAGTCACCGTGGTAACGCAGTGAGGAGGAATGCTGCATTCACGTGAATGGAGCGTCCATAACAACGTCCATAGCAGGCTTATAGAAAGATGAAGTCAGATGAACTGCGCCTCGTCATGTCAGACAGTTTTCAGCAGCTTTCAAAGCAGTTTTACATTTAAAGAAGAAATGAAAATATTTCTAATATTTCAAATTACAGGCAGTACAGGCAGGCCATGTGGTTCCGCGTGATGACGAGCAGTACGACGAGCAGTACGACGAGCAGCGCGACGATAAGGCCAGCGTGCTGCATATTCTGCTTGGCGAGAAAGACACGGAGATTGCGAGACTGAAAGCTGACCTGGAGGCCATGAGAGCAGAGAACGACAACCTCAGACAGGAGATCCAAATACTCAGAGAGACCAACCACTTTGAGTCCCAGAGAGCGGGACTAGTCGTTATGGAAGACGTGACCCAGGTCTCTGCCACACCTGCAATACAACTAATCCATCCAATCCAAATTATCCAATGCCCCTCGACCCCTGAATCATCTTCCTCAGAAACATATGTGCCCCTTTCCTGCCACCGTAACGACAGCATCCATGTTGACCATCAACGCTATCAACACTCTGACGTGAGCTTGCGTCACGTCGGACCACAGGACCATGTTCGACTCCTCCGACAGAGCTTCGGCCAGGTGGGCAGATATGGATGCCTGCTCTTCAGGAAGATCATCTCTGAGGAGCACTACCATGCCTGGACCAAAACCACCAACTGGGATGGGTCGAGGGGCAAACAAGAACTGCCACAAAATGTTAAGAACTACGTGGTCCAATCACTGAAGCAAAGATTTCCTGAGGCGAGGAAGAAGGACTTGAAAGACGCCATTGATAAGATCAATGAGTTCCTGCGCACACCACGCAAATGTAGCCAGGGACTAGGGATGTTCGATTTTGCCCAAAAATAAAATCTCGATTTCTCGATTTTTGTTTTTTTAACATCTTCCTGGCCAAATAATTGCGATTACGATTTAAATCGATTAATCGAACAGCCCTACCAGGGACTCACTCTGCTTTAAATATCCCACTGTATACATCCCACTACACTGTACTATAGACCTGTTGATTATTTTAATAAAAACTTTGTATTTTGAAGCACGTGCCATGTACATATCTCATATTATTTTTGGTAAAAGTCTGAATTCCAGTAAATAGAATTATATCAGATTTTGGTCCTGAATGTGTCAGAAAAATCAGCAACAAGACTGACTGTCGGGACATTCTGGTTATTATTTCAACATAACATAACATCACTGTCATTTTTTAAAAATGTAAAACTGCTTTGAAAGCTGCAGAAAACTGTCCGACATGACGAGGCGCAATTCATCTGACTTCATCTTTCTAATAAGCCTGTTATGGAAAATATAAGGAGCAGAAAGCACAGTTATTTGTGTTAAATGTAGCGTAACACCTGACATAGCAGTACCTAATATCAATAGATGCAATCTCTCTCTCTCTCTCTCCAAATAATCAGAAAAATAAAGTTTTATTGATCTGATCGACCGGCTTTCTTTCTGCCTGTAGGCTTAGTTGTTTTTCTATGCCACCTTCTCCGCTCTATTGAAAGTAATGAGCTTAATAGACACATTAGCTCCTCCATTTATCTCTGACTGAATAGGTGTGCTTGTCTGTGTCAAATGATGAACATGTGGATGCTTCACTGATACAGCTCTTCTCTCTCACTCTCACACTCAAGCATGTGTGCACGCAAGCAGCTTCATCATTCCTTTTCAATTCACAGAAATGTTTTGTGAAGTATTAAAAACTGATCTTTATACATTTTTCTGAAATATGGAATCAGAATAATGTAATAACCATGTAAAATTTTGTTTTGTGATCCAATTGAATTGTGTAATGAGAAACATATATGACCTTAACCTTACAAGATTGTGTTTCATGCCAAAAAATCAGTATTGTGTTGTAGAATTTATTTTGTGTGCAGACCGCTCCACGGCCTACAGTAACGTAGTGTAGAGTAGTGTCGTGGAAGTTTTTTCTGCCTTTGGTGAAAAATGAAATAGAGACTTTGTGCCGACCGACAAAGTTTTATTTTCTTTGCAAAGAAAAGGTCAGTCAACACGCGAGTGGTTCAGGATGAAGAAAGACATTTAATACAAGGAAATCTGAACATTTATATCTTAGGAAAAGCCCACCTCTTAGGTGTGGCTATACCTTTTGTTTGCAGCCCCCAATTCAGACATATGCATTGGCACCAACCTCCTGGGGTGTGTAAATTGAGGGGTAAGGGAGTATACAAAAGAGGTTGAATTAACATATTTACACGTAAAAGATTAGCATGTTGGTGACAAGTATCTATGGGGGAGAATAGGGTGTGGACACATCTCAAGTGATTGTAACAATGGAATTTTCAAAATCTACCACTACAGTAGCCGACACGGGAAAGGGCGGCATGTGGTGTGTGACGTCACCTAGGCGACCTGTAGTCTTTCTGGTAACAGATTTTTGGGTTTTTATTTGATAATAGTTTCACAACAAACTGCTGTTTTCTTGGCATGAAACGCGATGTTTTGAATAGGTAGAGGTCATATATTTTTCTCATGGCACAATTCAATCAGATCATCAAATAAAAATTTTGAGTCCCATTCACTTACGTGGAGATTTTTTCCAAATTGAGGTCTCATAGCGAGCGTTACTTCCTGCTTGCGCTTAAACTCTCTATTGCAGCTTACTGTATGTGTGTGAATTTAACAAAAACTGAGAGAGATGGAGGTCAAAAACAACTGTTTGAGGACATAATAGCGTTTGGTTTTGAGTTGATACTCAACATATTTGATAGGAATCTGGTGATCAGTTAATAAAAGTCAACATCTGACCAAATATACTGTAATACTTGTCTGTGTCAAATGATGAACATTTTAGCATCATTTTCTGTCTGTGCAGTTTTCTTGGCCAATAACAATATTTTTACAGTTTTGTGCTGTTTTTTTGTTTTTGTTTGTTTTCTCTGTTTCAACCTTAGCTGATAGGAAAGATTGAGAAGATCCCCAGGACAACCAAAGAGTCTCCAGCTCAGAAAGCAGAGACCGAGAAGACGGACAAGACCAAACAATCAGATGGTAGGAATCAAACACTTCTGTTATTTAGTTTGAACATTTACATCGTCACTTTAACACCAGTTGAACACCAGGTGAAAATAAACCAAACACAATGATGTGAGCAGTTTATCTCACTCCACGTTTATAATGGGAGACACTGGGGAATAATCCTGTTTGACAGCTATGACAGAGGCTTCATGACACGTCTTTTATTTATTTATTTATTTTAAGTCTCCAAACCGGGTCAGAGCTACGGCTTCAGCCTGGACAGTGACGAGAGGGAGGGAGAGGAGAGCGCAGCGAAGCCCAGGGGCGGAGAGGATTTGTCCCGGGAGCGGAGAGAGAGGCCGGATGAGGCGCAGCGGCCGAGCTGGGAGAGGAGAACGCCGACGGACGACAGGAGGAAGAGGAGAGAGGACAGCGAGCCCAAACTCTTCATGGCTTGTGATGACAATCAGGACAACCAGGAGCCACCAGAGGGCGCTGACAAATCTGGTAGGTGTCTTGACGGGACACTGGACTCTGGTTCTTCATGGAGTTTCTTTTGTTTGTGATTGGAAATAAGATGTTCACACAGAATAAGAGCTGACTGAAAGATTTGAAAAATAAAGGCAGCTCTGTTTTTACAGAAAATTCAAAAGCCTTTATTCTATCAGCATGGCCAGGTACAAATATATAAAAGATTAAAAGATCAAGGTTGCTGATTCCAACCCTATGAAGGCTCATTTGAGCTGAAACGCGTTCGTCTTTGTTTTTTAATCTTTTATATTAGTACCTGGCCATGCTAATAAAATAAACAGGGTTCCTACGCAAGTATGGAAAGTATGGAATTAGATTTTATACATTTCCAGGTCTGGAAAATCAAAATTATTGTATAGAAATATATGTATAATAATAATAATACTTATCTGGATTTGGTCATATCTGAAGTTATTGCGGTAAATTATTGTACCTAGCTACAATCTCCTGGAAATTATTTGGTGAAATAAAGGCATACAAATTCAAAATAATGAAAACAAACGATTAATTGCATAATTTATTTACATGATACACACCTTTTATTATGTCCTTCAGACCGAGGCCAAGCCACTTTGAGCCTGGGAATGGACCTGAACCTGGACTGGATGAGTCTGGACGACTTCCAGAAACATCTGAACGGAGAGGATGAGATCCTGTCGGGTCCACCGCTGTCACCCAGTGAGTGTTTCCATTCACGCCTCAGATCATTAACTCACTGTCGTCTTCATCACTCAGTATCACTGCCACCCAGAAGCTGTCACAGAGCTAATGGGCAAACATCAATCAACACATCAGGAGCATTGGAGTTTAAACTCTACCCTCACAGCTGCAACACAGATTTTGCATCATCATCATCACAACCTTTTGTCTTCTCGTTTCAATTAGACAGAATTAAACAGAATGTTATTATTTGGTAGTTGTTTGTTTTTTTGCTTTTTTTATCAAGATTATTAGATTGTTTGAGTAAAAATGTTGCCTTTTATATTTAGGTATTCATTCATTTTTTCAATATTTTAGTAAAATATGTTTGATGATAAGATTTATGTTATAAACTGTGCCTTGTCTAAGCTTGTCTTGGCTCTGCTCTGTTCCTGTCAGGTGAGCTGAGAGACGCTGTGAAAAGTGGAGATTACATGGCTGTAAAACTGGCACTCAATTCCAAAGAGGACTACAATCTGGATCAAGAGGTACCATTTTTAATCTATTTATTTAAATCAAAAACAACAGCCAATTAGTATCTGTTGACGTGTTTCATTTTGTATTTATTTTTAATTGAAGATTTTCGTTAGGCTTTGATTCTGATAAAAAAAATCAAATTTCACAGTTTGCACCTTGGTTGCCCCGGTGTGTTTGTGTGGGAGTAATTGTGTGAACAGGTATGAGAAACGTGTGGATGAGCAATTTAACAGAGTATTGTGTTAAAAAAAAATATGAACACTTATCCTCTGCATCCCAAAACTCATTACATAAAAAAGTACACTTCATTTTGCCAACAGAAAAAGCAACATGGTAAGAAATAGGTGAAAGGCATTTGACATAAATAATGTTGCTGTTATTGTTTTATACTTTATCTGTTTATAGCAAAATGTTAGAACTGTTGAGGTGATGTTTGACATTACTGCTAAATTACTTAATTAAATGCAGGATCTCTAGATCTCTATTGAGAACCTTTAACTAAAGGTGCAGGTTAACATTAGGGCACAGGCTCTTAGGGGGGCTTTGCCAAAGCTAATGCATTTAAAGACTCTCCAATGGTAACCCATACATTATTGATACATGAACAGCTCAAGTGTTTTGGACTAAGGACTGTTTTCTCCTCAAGATCTACACTGATAGAATTAACTGTTTCATAACTTAACCATCGCCTCAAGATCTTTTTCGCATCTCCAAAGCATCTTTTCCAACAACTTCAGGTAAGAGTGTGACATTAACTGTTTTCTTACTTAGATTTATGGAATTAAAAATAATCTGTATAATGTGTTTTTCTAATACAGTAATTTACTTCAATGTATGGTTTGATTTTGTACTATGAAGCAGAAGCAGTTGTTTAGATACTATGAATTAAAGGGCCATTTTTCTTATGTTGAATATAAACTGTATTACCATCATTCAGTTGTTTTACATCAGAATTGGGATTGGAAATAATATTATTTAATTATTTTGACATTGTTTTATATTGAAATGATACAAAAAATAAATAAATACATTAGTGCTTTTATAGCGTAGCCAAACTAAAAAGTAAAAGTCTAGTCTGGCTATTCACATACTTACCGTGCATGCTACTGTCCTAAGTTTAAAATGGCTCTTTAATGTTACGTGTGATTGCACATTGGTACCATGGACATTTTATTCGCTCATAACTAAATGCTCTTTATAATGTGTGCACATTAGAGACCATGGTGTCGTCTTGTCTTGCAGAGAACAAACCAACGGAAAAAGACACTGAAAACAAGAAGCTATGGAACAAGATGAACCCTTTCAAGCAGGTACATACTGTAAATGCTCTCAGAACATGTATCATCATCATTGTCATACCAACATAGCAACATGTGCAGCCTGCAGCATGCACCAGTTAACCATCATATATTTAACTCTTTTTTTTTTACTTTTCAAATCATGCCATCAATATTTTTAAAGCATATATCACACCTAATTTAAAACTTTTATGTTATGCCTCTTCATCTGGCCTGGTCCTAGACACTGTTAGATGGTTTTTCAGCCACATTGAGAGCATGCTGTGTTAAATTACCACTTTCAGAGATTTTCTGTTAAACACTGCTATGCTAAACAAAACCGTATTTTGTATATAACATCAAAATTTACATTATTATTTCTTTTGATTGCAAGACATTAATGTAGGTCTAGGTGCATATTCTGTTCTCCCCATGTAGCATTTCATCCAACACCCCATGACTACATATACTTGGTTAGACATTTACAATGTCAAAACGCTGCTTGATCCAATAAAGCCATTAACTGTTCTTGAATGGGTCACATGTGGTTTTTGTACTGGACATTTCAGAGATGTCAGGGGTTTTTTATTCAAACCGACGTTGGGCTAAAAAGTGATGTGTGGCCATCACATTGACATTTGTTTGAATGAGCCTGGATCTTGATGGGGCATTACCAAGGTGCTATTGAGTTGAAATGAGTGTAAAAAAAAATTTATTGACCTATCACCACTACTTGCCGACTAAAATTCAATCCAAATTTTAGCTTTCGTTTTTTTTTTTTTTTTACCCCAGCATTTATTTCCTAATTGGTGTGTGTTTCAAGCTTATATAATCAAATTATTAATGAGATCTGATTTGGCGATGAGTCTTACATATACTTGTTCTTTTACAGGCATGTACTATTGGTGAGAAGAGGTCATTTGAAGGAGAGAGGAGCTTGATTGAAGAGAGGAGTTCGAATGATGCTCTTAGGTTGACTTCTAACCTTGACATTGCAAGAAGTGAAGAGGGTACTCCAAGAGAGAAACTGAATGTCCCACAAGATTTGGATGGTCCAAAAGAAATGGAAAAAATGCCATTCTTCCCTGCCAGTACAAACACTGAGCAAGTGACAATGGGTGAATATGAAAACATTCTAAAAGGTGGGAAGGATACTGTTTGTGATTCAGCTTCAGAGCAGGAAAGTAGATTAAAGGAAGACCAGAGGCAAGCAGAAGACGACGCAATGTCAGATTACACAAGAGCTGGTTTGTCAAGTGAAATGAGTTTGAACTTTGATCATTCAAATCCAACCACGGATGCAGAAGGGTATCTGACTAGGGATGATGAAAGAATGGCGCAAAAGGACATACAGGACAAACAGAGTTCCCCCGGGGAAGCAAAGGACTCTAACGATGAGGCAGCGGATGTGGCGGCAGGTCATTCAGATAGCAAAGATCAAGTTCTGTCTGAATCGGCCTCGAAAGAGATGGCGAAGAGGAGGCAAGCGTGGCGCCACAGGAGGACCGTGGTGAAGAAAGAGCCGACACGATCCAGTACTAGGACTTGCAAGAAAATAATTGAAATGCCACCAAGCCCCGTGGAAGAGGAGAAAAAGGAGCCATGCAAGAAGCATTTCTGCTTATACTGTAAAATGGCTTTCACGCAACTCACAAAGCACTTAGAAAGGAAACACGCAGAGGAAACAGATGTTGCCCATGCAATACACTTTCCCAAAGGTTCCAAAGTCAGACAGTCTATGCTTGATCAAATTCGAAATAAAGGAGATTATGAGCATAACTGCCAGGTTCTCAAAAGTGGTGAGGGTGAAATTGTGACTAAAAAACAGGTGAAAAACCCCAGTATATCTGTTCGTGACTTCCTACCCTGCCAGCACTGCTTTGCTTTTTATCGCAAAACAGATTTATGGAGGCACGAGCGGTCATGTAAGGCCAGGAAGGGAGATCAGAAATCCACTGACAGGACAAAAAGAGGTAGAGTTTATAGTGCTTCCTCCCGGCTGCTTCCGATGTCAGAGTTCCTAACTGGAGGCTGTGAGGAAATCATTCACATCATGCATCAAGATGACATCTCAAGACATATCAGAAATGACCCACTTATCTGTAAATATGGCAATGCCTTGTCTGCCAAGTATGAACATGACAAGTCTCAGTTTGCATATATTGCGCAAAAGATGCGGGAGCTAGGTAGATTTGTACTTGCTGTTAATGAGCTTGACAAGAGTGTGAGGTATTTGCATGAAGTATGTCTACCTTCCAAATTTGATTTAGCTGTTGAAGGAGCCAAAAAAGTTAGCGGTTTTGATCCCAGCTCCAGTAAGTTTAAAACGGTTTCCCTTGTCTCAAAGATTGGCTATTCCTTGAAACGAGCTGCAGAAATAGCTTTTGGGGAAAGTCGCATGACAGAGGACTGTGAAACTGAAAGTGAAGTGAAAAAGTTCATACAGCTTCTTGATACAAAATGGACTGGGTGTTTTTCTCGTAAAGCTCTTGCATTATCTCTCAAGCAAGATGTCAAAAAAGAGGAGGTAGACAAGTCAACTGTGACAGAAGATTTGATAAAACTCCACAGGTTTATCACAGGGGAAGAAGGTGAAGCCAGGAAAGAGCTGAAAGAAAGCCCTAGTTTGTCGACATGGAAAAAGCTCAGCGAGGCCACTCTAGCAGATGTTTGTCTGTTCAACAGAGGAAGGGTAGGGAATATTGGAAGAATGCTCTTGCAAACTTACACTTGCAAGAAGAGAAGTGGAACCTTTGTGCCCTCTGCAGATCAGATAAGGAAAAGCACAAAACTGGAGCT
This sequence comes from Decapterus maruadsi, assembly GCA_030347415.2. NCBI lineage: Eukaryota > Metazoa > Chordata > Actinopteri > Carangiformes > Carangidae > Decapterus > Decapterus maruadsi. The sequence goes on along the minus strand of CM064902.1, from coordinate 23,985,137 downwards.
GGACCTTGGTGCCAGTTTCACCAGGTTGGAACTAGAAGGTCAGTATGGAAGGAACATGCTGGTTATGCTAACAGAAAGGATGGTTCTGTCAATCAACTTGCTCATTGAAAATCGAGAGCAAGCAGGTGTGTCAAAAAGTAACCCGTACCTGTTTGCACGGACAGAAGGCCCGTCTTTTATCAGAGGACTGGATTGTTTCCGAAGGGCTGCGATGGAATGTGGAGTAAAAAACCCAGAAGCACTCCTGTCCTCATCTTTAAGAGAACAAATTGCCTGCTGTTGGCAGCTAATGAGCCTAAGTGAGCGTGAATTGGACCAAGTAGCCAAGCTAGTGGGACAAACCAGTGAAGAGTGTTACACACTCTCACAAAATGCTTTACAGCTGGAGGAAGTGAGTAAACAGTTGCTCAAGATGGAACGAACTCTACCATCGAGTCCACTCGTCACTGCAAAGGATGGTGAGTATTGTTTGTTCCTTTGGATCATGTTTGCATTGATAGGTTCTTGAACATCAGAAATTGGATAAAAGTACTGTTTGCATCGAAGAAACCAATTTCTACTTGTTCGCCTCTACACAATATTACATTTTCATAGTTGTCATGGAATAAGAGATGATCATACCTCCATACGTTCATTTTTGACATTTGTTACCAGGTTAGACAAAAAATCTCTACCCAAGGTCCTTTGTCCTTAATTTTGAATTTGACATTTTTAATTGAGATACTTCATTCTTAATATAACCATGTTCTTTACACTTTTATCATTTAGGATCTACACAGAAGTCCGCCCTAAAGAGGAGGCCTTGGAGTGAGAAGGAGCAAGCTGCAGTGAAACGTTATTTGTGCGAATTTATCACAAGTATGAAAGTTCCCGGCAAAAAGGAGTGCAACGCTTGCATAGCTGCTGAACCAGATCTGTGTGGAAGATCTTGGACAGATGTCAAAAACTATGTGCACAACACACTACAGACGATGCGGAGGAGAAGCAACCAGCTGAAGTCTGATGGGAATGTAAACATTTTGAATCCAAAGAGTCCTAAAGCTGGAGTCCAAACCACAAAGAAAGAGTTGGAAGATACAAACGATGTCTGCAATCTCACAACAGTGGATCCAGATCACCTCAGAGAAAGTTCAGATTGTTGTATGACAATGACATCACCCACAAACCTGAGAGAATCATCAACACCATTCCCCCAAGAGATGACTTCCACTTACGCATCCTTGTGTTCCACCAGTGCAAATATGGTCCATGCAAGTCAACCATTGATTTCGACTTTCACACCATTGAATGCTACTGATACACAAGTGGTTCCTACATTTACTCCACACAACACTACAAATGCACTTATGCCTCCTGCATACACTTCAGAGAACCAAATTTTGTCAATGTCTCCTTCATATACGCAGAATGTCACAGCCATACCACCCCATTCTGTGTATGCACCACAGGACACTACAAGTTCGGCAATGATTCCTTCGTTTAGCCCACTGAATGCTCCAAGTACCTCAATGCTTCCTACATTCACAACTTTAAATACTCCGATGCTCCCTGCGTTTTCTCCACTTAACGATAGAGTTCGGCCTATTGTTTCCTCATTCACACCCTTGAACCATTCAAGCACACCAGCTTACCCCACAGGCTCACCTAGGGCCCCCACTACTGCACAAGTTGTCCCAACAATCCATGGACCTAATGTTCCTGACAGAGCACCAGTGGGACAGGATGGTAAACCTATGTCCCCTACAGGAAAACAAGCTACTCAAGCTGCCAAGCCTCAAAAGAGAAACAAGAGGCTGTGGAGCGAGGTGGAGCAGGCAGCAGTCAGGCGTCAGTTCGGAGACTTCTGTAAACTGGTGAAAGTGCCAGGCAAAAAAGATTGTGATGCATGTTTAGCTGCTGAACCTGCCCTAAACAGCAGGACGTGGAGGGAAGTCAAGTATTTTGTACATAACTCAATTCAATCACTGAAAAGAAGAGGGCAGGTGGTTGCCGCCAAACAAAGTGGAGGACATGAACCAGAGACTCATAACCCCAACCCCGATTGGGATGGCCCTGTTTATTTGTCCCTGTAAATATTTGTAATGGACATGCTATAAAACCAGACTTTTGGAGGTGTGTGAAGCTCTAACCTCATTATTTGGGGCTTTAATATTCAGCACTTAGAAATTGTTGTCAGATGTACTGTGGCCATACAGATCTTGACAACCTTTTCAGACTTCCCCTGGCCTTTCTTTAAACTACACATTTTAAAAAAAGACCCCGGAGTATTGCGAAATAAGTTCACCAGACCAAGCTATTGGTGTTCTGTTGCATGAATATACACTAAATGGGTGGAACTAAGGATATTTGTACTGTAGCTTTGGGTCAGAAAAAGCAGATGTTAATGTTTAATATGATTAGATTACGTGTGGGTATGTAACACAGTTGGTTATATAATTGTCAGTTTGTCCAATCATCACAGGTTATCCCTAGGAAGTGTTTTAATTTAGATTCAGTGCGTGAACCATTTAGTAAACGTGATCTTCAATTTTTGCGGGATAAGCAACCCCCGCCACCAGTAATTGGCTGTGGGCTGTGGCATCCAAACAAGCTTTATTCCTTTTTTTTTAACCCAGTGTTCATGAAAATGGTGACAGCTGAATTGTTTTGGACTGCAGTAACCCACCCTACACTGAGCACAGGTAGCCTCAGTGACTGTACATTTCCTGAGGGATTTTTAATCTTCTTAACTTCAAAATTATGCCTGCTCTGTTTTCAGTAGCATATTTTTCTTTTAAATTTGATGATCAGAAACCTACCAGCAAATGTTTGCAGCCAATCCCTCCAATGATTGACTTTGCTTTTCATGATTCCTGAATGCCTGACCCAAGTGTACTATATTCTTGCTTTAGCCAGTAGCCTAAATTGTAGATGGGCCCCTGATAGCCTGCAGCAGTAATGCCATACCTTCCTCATGGATGTTAGAGTATTAGGAGCTTACCTCTCACTTAAATATAAAAAATCTCATCTCTATCCTCATTTATATGTGCTTTTTGTTTTCTTTTTCATGTGTATTGATAAGCTGCAGAAACATTTGGTTGTATTTTTATATCTCTATACTGCAACTGTATAGACATTTTTTTAGTATTTTATTGTATTTGATGTACTCTAAATTGAGGTAAAATACACTGCATTGTTCTCATTTGTTTTAAGCTTTTATTATCTCAATGATTCTGACATTTGATTATCCATTTGCCAAGATCACGTTGCCTTATTTTAATTATTATATATTTGTGTTTATTGCATCTCACAAATGGCATACCAAGTACAATATTGATACTTGTTAGTTGGTAGTCTCGGTTAACAACCTGGGCAAGTAAAAAAAATTTGTTACAGTTACAGCCATTAAAAGTATGCCCTTTATACTTGGGTTAGTTACATCAGACACATGCTAGTGGATGAAAAGTTTAGTTACTTCCCTTTGAAATAAGATGATTCACTAAATTCAGATTTTCCTAAAAATGCATGTTTCATCCTAAGTAGAAGTTACTTAATATCTTTTACCTACAAACCTTTTTGAAGGTTTAAAGGCATATTTCAACATTTTGCCAAATTCACCTATTGCCATAATCCCTATAGTCTCTATTATTACCTTTAATTGTCTGTGCAAGCTGTTTTTAGATCGGCAGGGCAGAGAAGTGAGCTCTGAACGGTGCACAGTATTTCTGGCTTTCCCTCATCAAACTCATCAGATACACAATCGAACAACTCCAAAACGCTTGCATGGACAAGTTGTGACCTGCACATTCACCACACTAGGAAATAATAATGGAAGGCTACAAGATGAAGTTGTGTTTGAGGCAAATGCGTAGCCAGAACTTCACCCCAGACACGCCTGCTGGGCGGAGAGACTTCAAAAGCAAAAGTAGTTCAGAGTCTTTGCTTCATGTGAGGAATGTTACATAATTATGCGTTATTACATCATAGCGTGGTGAATGTGCAGGTCACAACTTGTCCATGAGAGTGTTTTGGAGTTGTGGGATTGTGTATTTTAGTTTGATGAGGGAAACATGGAAATACCGTGCGCCTCCGTTACGTTAGCTGAGCAGCTCACGTCCCTGCCCCGCCTAAACCACCGGGATTATGGCCATAGCCGAATTGGCCAAAGTGATGAACTATCCCTTTAAGACTGAAAACTGAACCTGCTTTCACCAAAAGCAGACGTCCAGTCAACTTAAAGTGATTCGTCACAGTCGCAGTATTGATCTTTTTACTCTGGCAACTATTTATTTGTTTGGCTGGATCAGTCGACTTTGTAGTTGTCTGAAAAAGAAAATTGCAGTGTACAGTTTATTCTCAGAAGTTTCTCTGTGGTCAGACTCACAAACTCACAGTCGAATCCTTCAGACAAACCTGCTGCTATTTGTCAGAGACTGAAGCTTTTGTGTTTTTTCCTCAGTAGCAGCTATAGATTAAACCAGTGTTCACCCCTTTCAAACCTCGACCTCTTCACCCATTTCAACCAGTCACACCAATGTTTTTACTTGTGCCGTTGCTTCAGTGTGAACGGGGTTTATCTGTGTTACGGTGTACATTAAGAGTTGCACTCCAGATATAAATAATTGTTGGAAGTTCTACAAATGAGACGTAGAGAGCATTGAGACACTACCATTGCTGTTTGGTGTTGCAAAGCAAAGTTTGTTCTTTTGTTCTTTTATAGTAGATCGTTTTCTTTCATTATCCCTTGTACACACCATGCGTGTTACTCCTCATCCTGTTGTAATTATGTTGCCTTCAGTTAATGCCTCTTATTAAGTATTGTAAGGAACTTATAACTCCTGCTTGTACAATAAAATGTTCCTTGGCTTAAAGTTTGAATATCTTGTTGCCATGAAAAAAAGACATTGTCGATTGTTTTTGTCCCTAGTTACAGCTCTGCTTTGATGTCAGGATCTAACATACCAGTGTGCAGTAGGTCTAATGTTGACCGTGTTCATAATCCTAATTTTGCCCGAAGGCTCATGAGATGCTGTTAATTTTGCAGGTATTTAGCCCGATGATGAAAGTCAGAGGATAAAAGTATTAACAATTTATTCTCAGTGAAGCATGAATGTTTCAGGTTGTCAAGATTCTTCTCTCAGAAGAAACATTTTGTTGGAAATCAACTCTGGCACACGCATTAGTGTTGGAAACATTTATATAATCATCATAAATCAACGATTCTCAGCATTTTTGTCCAACTTTTAAGCCTGTTTTTTGCATTTATTTATAATTTAACTACTAGCTCAATCTCAACCAAATACAGCTTCAAACTCTTTGCAGATAAGAAACAGGTTGTTTTCAGGCGTTCGTCTGTGACATCGTAGCTCTGTGTCCCATGTGTCTGTCCACAGGACGTTAGTGGTATGTCCCTGAGCATGCTGGCTGCAGCGGGGGGGCAGGACGACATCCTCCGGCTGCTGATAAAGAAGGGGGTGAGGGTGAACGGACGGCAGAAGAACGGCACCACAGCCCTGATGCACGCTGCTGAAAAGGTGAGTGGAGATGTGAGGCCGACACCTGTACTGTAGCTGCATTAGACTTCATCTGGAAATTTAAATTAAATCGCAAAAACAGCAGAGACGGAGGTTTGACTTTGATATTAACTGACTTTGAACTGGTACTGGTTCTGAAAACACGTCACACAAACAATTAACAGATGATGCAAACTGTAATTCATGTTAAAATAAATCAGTATAAACATTACAATAAAAGAAGTTGGTTAAAAATCTTATTTAGAGTTTTATTTGACCGTCACCCACTGGATTTAGCATTTTATTAGGAACAATAATACTGATACCAACACAAACATTTTCAGTTTCAGCTCCATGTCGAATGACTGCATCATTTTTTTTTTTGCACATAGACGTTACGGTCGTTACTTTTGATTTATTCTTTCTCACATCCAATTCAATTTCTCTCCTCCAATCAGAATTTCTTGACGACGGTTGCCATCCTGCTGGAGGCGGGCTCCTACCTCAACGCTCAGACGCTTAGCGGAGAGACGGCGCTGATGAAGGTGAAGCTGCTTTTCATAAACAAAACAACATTGAACCTGAACAGTTTAAATCAGATGCATGATACTGGTCTCAGAAATAAAAGACCAGGCGACCTATTGCATCTTGGATTTTCACAAATCCACTGCTATTATGTTCCTGTCTTTCACCTCAGGCCTGTAAGAGAGGGAACGCTGACGTAGTGCGCCTCCTGCTGGAGTACGGCGCCGACTGCAACATCCTGTCCAAGCACAAGCACACGGCCATGTACTTCGCCAAGCTCAGCAACAACCTGGTGGTGTGTGACCTCATCAGGGACCACATCAGCGTGTGAGTGCTGCACCTAAACCCTGCAGAGAAGAGAGGGAGGAGGGAGCAGATGTTGGGTCATATATATATATTTTTTTTTTAGATTTTTCCAGTTTGTATAAATCCTGCTGGTTCTCCTTGGCTGCTCAGGTTGTCCAGCGTTGCCGAGGACACCATCCGGGCGTACTTTGAGTCCCGCCTGGTGCTGCTGGAGCCCGTCTTCCCTCTGGCCTGCCACAGACTCTGTGAGGGGCCCGACTTCTCCATGGAGTTCGCCTTCAAGTCGCAGCCTCAACCAGAAGGTAAAAACACTAAACACTAGGGATGGGCATTCGAGTCATTTTCTAACCAAGTAACCTTACCTGGTCTTACTCAAGTAACTGATTACTTTAATAATAATAATAGAATGACTCATTAATGAGCGCATTTATGCCCCGGCTGCCTCAGTCATTAGCGGTGCTTACTGCTTTCATGATTCTTCCATGTCCTAGCAAATAAAATAAAAACCCACAACTTAAAGGGTAGTTGCCGGTTTTTACAATCTGGACCGTATTTCTAGCATGAAATACGATCATTTACTCACCCAGATAACTTTGGTGTCATTACAAGTCGTTCCCACGATATTAGATCCAGCCGAGAGCCGCGTATCCGTATAATGCGAGTCTACAGGTCAGCGGAATGCGGCTTGTTGCTACCGCTAATGCTACGGTTTGTTTCTACGTGTTTCCGACTTGTCAGAACAAAATGCATGTAGATCAGTGGATCGTACATGTAGGAGGCTGTTTAATCATTTTATGGGGTTATTGTATGACTGATTAGTATCATAATTATTGTTTTATTATTATTACTGCGATCTACAATAGAAGCTCATCATTTCACAGTGATAATAACGTGAGGTCTTGTCTTCACACTGTAAAGTGCCTTATGGTGGTGTGTATTGGATGAATATAAATTTGAATTCAACAGTAATAATAAAGGGTCACTTGGAGCAGTAGCTCTAATTAATTATTAAGTAGTTATGACTCTCATCAATTATCATGATGCTTTGACGATGTTAAATTACACTCATCGTGACGTTGAAGAGAGTGTGAGTTGGAGGAGACATAAAGTTAAAATAGTAAATTGATGCCACAATCTGGAGCAGTGTGCTGTAATGGTAGTAAAAGTCTTAAATTAAATCCTCTGAACCATCTCTACCCCTCCCCTCCCATGACTTCCTCCTCCTCCTCCTCCTCTTCTTCTTCTCCAGGCTCAGGAATCCTCCTCTTCATCTTCCACGCTAACTTCCTGAATGAGATCACGGCGAGGCTCTGCGGACCCTGCAGCGTTCACGCCGTAGTTCTCAACGACAAGTTCCAGCTGCCGATCTTCCTGGTTCGTTCCCAAATAAAACATTTTAACTTCAGAGATTCATTAGAACAAATAAAAAAAACAGAAACAGTTCAGAAAACAACCGTGTGCATGAATTTACTCTTTAAAACAGCATTTATTTTATGGAATATTTCACATTAGTTGATGTTTGTTTTTGTTTTGTCCTTGTTTGACTTCAACCCTTTAGGACAGTCACTTCATCTACTCCTTCAGCCCGATCCCAGGAATCAACAGACTCTTCATCCGTCTGTCAGAAGCACCGACAGCCAAGGTGACACACACTAATCACTTGTTTTGTGCCTCCAAACAAGTTGTGGTTTTATCTCATTTCTACAGGCTTTTGCCTTTTTTTAAGTTACTGTTATTTATTTTATTTTAATTCACTATGAGTTCAATCCAGAGCTGCACTGTGGCCATTTGGAATAATAATGGTTTATTATTAGTGTTTGAACTTTATGTGAGGGATTGATGCAAAATGTGTTTGTCTGTGTAAACATAAAGAAGATCAGCTGATTAATCCGTTATCAGAATCTTTACTCCATAACATCAGGATCAATATCAGCCCCAAAAAATCCCATATTGGGCCATAATTTACTTGCATTATTAAAGAAAACACTAATACGGTAGACAGAAACACGGTGCATGGAGTGCTGCTTGGGTGTTGCAGAAAAATGTATTAACCCTCAGGTGCTCTTCGGTTAGGGAGATCCATTATTAAAGAAAAACTGTCTACAACACTAATACGGTATTTATTAATTTTAATGGATGAAGATCAGGAACCTGTGAACTCAGACAAATCTGAATCATAGAGAAAAGTCTGAAAGCTGTGAATTAAAAGTGGATCATTCAACTGAGCAGACGTCCGATGGAGAGAAAACGTGTTCAAACTTTCCACCAATAAGAATCCAGGATTCGTCTCGAGACCGGAGGAAAGTCAAACTGTCGTTACCACTCTTTAACTCTGGGCTTGTTTTTCCATCTCTCCTCAGGTGAAGCTCCTCATCTGTGCGTACAGAGTCCAGCTGCAGTGATGCCAACACAACCACACACACACACAACTACACAACCACACACACACAACTACACACAACCACACACTAAGCAGCAGCTGAAATGCTCGTGCTGCCGAGCTCAACTGTCTCCAACAGAGGAGCCGTTTGTTGGAGCTTCAGCAGAGGCGGCGGCGGCGGCGGCGGTGTCCTCGTCTGAATCCCGTCCAGATCCCCATGGTGGCGGCGGCGGCGACACCTACAAACTCAAACTCAACTCAACTCTAAAGTTTGAAACCCTCCTGGGGGGTCGTGCCTTTTTCTTTTTTCTTTTTGTCCCAGAGTCCCACCCTGGACTTCCTGGTACAGTAGATGATGCGTGTGTGCGTGTATGTGTGTGTCTGTGTGTGTCTGTGTGTGTGTAGTCGTAGCTCCTCGTGTGCAGTCTGGATTTTGTGGGTGCGTTTTGTGGAGAGGGGGATTTCCCATCACTGATTCCTTCTCTATTTTTAACGTTTTCCTCGGACCAAGCCGGTGCTTTCCCACTCGTGTTTGTTTCTCGGTGACACATCACGTCACCATGGACTCGTTTCACCGTGTAAACTTGTGTACAACAACCGCCGCCGCCACCACCACCGCCGCCGTCATGTTGGAAAACCTATCAACCCCTCTCCTAAAGCGATCCTGCTGCTTTGGGTTTGTTTCATTTTGTGTGTTTTTTTTTACCCCCAAAATGAGAGATTTTTGATGAGTCATCATCTTTTTCCCACTAAACCAGAGACCATTTGTCCTTTTTTGTAGTTTCACATCCGGGTCACATCGTGTCCTTTACGTTGGGCGTTAATTCCCGTCGTCCTGTTTACGGCGTTTCTTCCCCCACAAGGTTCACGCACCAGAACTCTGTGATTGTAAAGTAGGATGTTGAAGTTTTAAATGAAAAGGAAAAGTGTCTTCTTTTTTTTTTTTTTCTTTGCCTTCCTTGTTGCTGTTTATATTTCCTGGCCTGTACATATTTACATACTATATATAAATATATACAAACTTATATACGGTTCTAAAAGTGTCATCTGATGACTGCTGATGGTTTGTTGTTGCTGTGGGTTAAATTATTGAGTGTGTACAGTAAGAAGCTCTGATGTCCGTCTTTGTCTATAAAGGGCTCAACATCTCTGACCTTTGACCCCCACCGCCCTGCTCCTCCTGGAGATTAGGGGTTTTAAAATTGGGAATATTATCGATCGCAGTAGGAACTGATTTTGCTTTTTTTTGTTTCTTTGCTGTCTGAATTTAAAAAGTGAAGGAGACACAAACATGGAATAATGTGATTTTTTTTTTATTTTTTAGTTGTGTGATATTTCCTGTTGAACTCGGCTGCAGGTGGCAGCGACGCGTCTTTAAAACGTTCCGTCTATCGCCCTCATGTCCAGTTTTCACAGCATCTTGTGTTCTTGTCTTTCAAAGTTAAAAATGGAGAAAAAAAACAGACTCTTAGACAAACATTATAAGTGTAAATCTGACCCAAGGCTTTTGTTTTAAAGGGATATTTCACCCAAAAATTAAAATTTCACTCATTATCTACTCACCCTCATGTCGACTAAGGGCTGTGAGTATTTTCAGAGTCCTCCCTTTCTTCTCTGAGTTACGGGGGGTCCGCGCAGCAGTATTTGTCCATATAATGGTTGTGAATGGATACCACTTTTCTGCTGCGCCGAGACCTCCTGTAACTCAGAGAAGGAACGGAGGACTCTGAAAATTCTCCCAGCCCTTAGTCGACATGAGGGTGAGTAGATAATGAGTAAAATTTGAATTTTTGGGTGAACTATCCCTTTAAAGATCAGATATGAGTTGAGTCCAGTCTGAAAAACTTTACAGAACAATAATTAGTAGCATTTTCATGTGTCAGTGCCTCAACATTTCACTATTTGACTCCTGTTCTTCTGTCACTTATTGATCATATTTTCCCTCCAGTCACGTCGATACAGAGCTGGACTCAGAGAAACGGACACTGTAGAAATCACATGTTGACTCTTCATCCCTGAACTTAACCATGTTGGCTTGTTTGTTGACGTGGGCAGCTCTGTAGGTGTGTGTCTACACTGATTGACTTATGATCAGAGTGACATAGAACACAGAGAAAACATTTGCGGAGCAGGAAAGCAGTTTGAGGATAATCAGAAAAAAAAACAAAGAAAACTTTAGATCCAATGTTAAATTTGTGAATTTGCAGATTTTACCTCAAATTAAGGCTAAATTTTATAATGAATCTTTGTATTTGTCTTCTCCTCTGACCTGACCCTGGACTCTCGGTCTGAATCAAACTCAATCATTTGATTTACACTCTTTGTTAATTGATTATCACATTTCTGGAGATGAACATGAGCCGGTGTCTGTGGGAAACTTTGCAGCGTGTTGTTCAGAAACGATCAGACTGTCGAACAGTACGAAGGATTTATAGTGGAGATGAAACGGCGGAGTCTCCTTCGTCTCCGTCGCCTCCTGTGTGCACCTTTTTACTCTGAGTGTGTAGTAATATTCGGCTGTGAATGTTTCCTGCAGGTAGATGTTTGTATAGATGCAGCAGCAGCAGCAGCAGTCGTCACTGCTTCACCCCGAGGCCGTGCGTCTCTGTCCTGAATAAAATGTGTACATATATTTTCACTCTGGCTTCCGTGTCTCTTTTTTAACTGTCTGTAAAACTGTTTTTGACAAACCAGGAGTTGTTTTTTAGGTTTTATTTTGAAGGGATACACAAAGACAAAGAGTCTGTCATCAATTAAAACATACAAATTAACATGAGTTCCCTTTTTATGGCTCCGAAAGCAGACATAACTGATCGAACAAAACAATTAAAATGTTGAAACCTTCAAGGAAAAGGAGCAGAAACAAGAATAATTGTTTAAAATCTGCTCCTCTTTCACACCATCATTAACTAACAATGTGAATAATTCAATATAAGTATTTGATTTTATTTCAAAAGTATGCTACAAGAGGCTCAGCAACTCAAAGGTGTGGCTGCCATTTCTGCCTTCAACATAAATTTTGTACCAAAGCAGCAGAAGTCAATGTTTTTTTTTATCATATATTATATATATATAAGTTATAGAAAGAATGTAAAGAATTTGCGAACTTTGTGTGTACAGCATGTGTTCTGTATGTTCACCATAATGTTTGTGTTTTCCAAAATATCAATGAAAATATTTGACTAATAACATTTTTCACAGTGTAAGTTTCACTTAACACTGTAGGAGCAGCGATTAGGAAAGTCAGGAAACATCTGCTTCATCTAATTATTATTTAAATTATTACATAATTAACATTGATGCAGCAGGTGGAGTTTGGAGTTGTGTTATTCTACACACAGTTGGTCACATGGTTCCCAAATGAGGTCAAAGGGCTGTAAAGATAAACAACAACTAAAAATCTGTATCATTGTTGTATAATTTGAGGTTCTGCCGCTGTCTGAGCCCCACACAGAACCTCAAATACAGTTTGAGAAAACATGAAGAAGGAAAAAAAAACAACAACTTCTCACGTGGTTTTAATTGAAGCCATGTGAGAAGTTTGGAGGAGAAACTCGTCTTTGGTGGAAACAGCTCACAAGAGTCTGAATCATGAGAAACTGAAGAGCCAGATGTCTGGTTGAGTCTTTATTATTCATTTATTGTATGTTTATATGTAAATACAGTGACACAAGGCTGAGATTCCCCTCAGAAATGTGTTATAGTGGAGAATAAAGTGGAAATACAATGGATATTGTGCAGGTACAGCAGCTGATACATGGGCGAAACTGATAAGAAGTGATGTCACGTAACAACACCAACTGAGATCAATACTGACATCATTTATATGATGTAATTAGTGGGTTCATTAATGTTTATTAATAGCTCGTTTACTAGAGGCATCTGAGATCCATCATTATAAATAAGAACAGATTTTGGGTTGCCAGGTTGTAGATCGCCTCGAGCAGGACGCTGATCTTCAGGTCAATATTGTTTTTATGACTTTTAATGACTTCATCAAGTGAAAAAGTTCCTATTGTGTTGCAGTAGTGCATCCGTGTGTCTCTATTGAGTAATAAAACACACACAGTATATAGAGCTCAATAAACACCTGAGAGTTTACTCTTTATAACAGTCATCATGTTTACAGTTTATAAAATAATAACAGAAGTCAACCATTCACTTGTTGCTGTAAATATTACTGAATAAAAACTTGTAATGTTAATCACGTTTATAAGTAGATTTGAGTGCCACTAATCTATATTTTAGATCAATTATTCTTCACTAAGCGACAAACAATTTGTCCACCTAAACACTGCTCTCACTAGGAAATTATGCATTAACCATTAAAAATAATTACTCAATGTACCTTATAAACCCCTTAAACTGCAGTTCTCAACCACCACAATTAACATCCTGGGCATAAAGAGCTTTGTACTGTAACAGTATAAGACTATTCATTAATCCATGAAACAGTAACTCAAACATACAGGTAGAAAAAAAAGAGAGAGAAAAGCAACACACACAAATAGGCTACATCAGTAAGAATATGACAATTAAAAGTCTCTGTAGGCTAAATTAAATATAGGTCTACAGACAGTGGTGACGGAATAAAAACAGGCACTAACATCAGAGGAGAAGCCACATGGAGATGAGATGAAGTCACCATGGTGTCATTTATTAACGCATTTAAATTATAAACACGTCATTAATTAACACTTTCATCTCCGACTCTTTGCTGAGCAGCCGAGCAGCCGACCGACACACCCTCCCGGGCGGTCACGTCCACCTCCACCTCCCTCCCTCCACCCCGGTGCTTGTCGCCTTTAATCCGGTGAAGCTCGGTGATGATGATGATGATGATGATGATGATGATGATGATGAGACGTGCGACGCTGCGTTTCCTCCTGCACCGCACCACTTTTTTTCCCAGGCTGACAAACCATCTTATGTTTATTATAAGACGTTCGTAATAAATGGATCACCAACCGAAGTTTTTTTTTTCTTTCACACACAGCACAGACCGCCGAGCCATGACGTCAGCCCGAGCTGCATGCACGTGTCGGTGTGACAATTGAACGCACCTGATCCGCCATATTGGGCAACGTCGCAAACCATCAGCTCAATTGGAGTTGTTTGTGCCTCTGATATAATAAGAGGCTACATAAATAATAATAATAAAAACCATCTCCTCCTGTTGTTTCCTGCTCACACGCACCGATCTGTCACCTGGCCTGTTGAACTCGCACTTTAACATGTTTGTTACTTCATTTTGAACTTATGTAACAGTGACTTTTTCCTCCTCTCTTTACTCTTTAATGTGATTATTAGTTATTTCCCCGGGCCCTTTATTATTGGTCGCTCTCCGCTCCGACTCAAGTCTGGATGAAATTAACGTTGAGGAAACCCGATGTTGTTGCACCGACAAGAGCCGAGAACATGAACTCTCTCAACCCGGATCCCGTCTCCTGATTGGACCCGAGGTTCAGCTTCACTTCAATGCGGGACTTGTTTTTTAAGCGCCTGGACCCTAAGTCCCCCCCTACATCATCATCATTACACTGTGTGTCATTTTCTCTGCTGATCTAGAGTCAGTTTGATATCAGTATGATATGTATCGGCGAGGTTAACTCGGCTTAATGGAGCATTTTTAATTGCCAGCCATGAAACCGCTGATTGCTCCTTGTGCGCTTGCGTGAACCCTGAAAAAAAGGAAAAGAAATTAAGAAATACGAATGGATGCCTTCAAAGAGAATAGTAAATGAGAGAGGTCTCACTCTGCCGCCACGTTAGTTGCAACATACGTAAAGCATATGTATGCAAGATGAACTTAAAGAGCCATACCCAGTGTTTTTGTAAATTGCATATTGCTCCTCTTTGTAGTCATATTGCCTCATTTTTATAGACCATTGGTGTGTCTGCAGCTTGTGTGATTTGTTTTGCTGCGAATTGTTGTCATTTTGCATCTTCTTGTGGACACTGGGTCAATGCATGCATCAAATTATGTCTTGGTGTTGAATTTTTGTGCAGTTATTTGGCGTCTTATGTAGGGATTTTGTGTTTGTCTTTCATCTCCTTGAAGTTTATCTAGGTCTCTTAGTCACATTGTACTTATGTTTTTCTTTTCTGTAGTCATTTTGCATCTCTTCATAGTCTTTTTTTAAATTTAAGTTGAGTAGGGCTCAACAAAATCAACAAATCTGTAATAAAGGTAGGATTGGACTGCATTATATTTAGTTTAGTGTAGGCTACCTAATAAACTGACTGTATCACACTGTACAATAAATCTTTGTATCCATGTATCTAGTGAGCTGCTCTGCTGTTGCCAACTTGGCTGCACATTACTTCCTCCCAGAGCGATTGATATAATCGCTCTTCTTCCTCCTTAACACCTCCTTAAAAGTAGTAGTGCAGTGTTGCAGAGTTGAGACTTACAGTGGGAAGAATAAGTAGGCTATTGTTCCCTTGCTGATTTTATAAGTTTTCTCCACCACAAAGAAATGGACGATCTATAGTTGTTATGGTAAGTTTATTTTCACAGAATATTAAAAAAAAAAAAACCATCCAGAAGGGACAAAAATCAGCCATCACATACTAATTTTCTCTAGGCTACTGTACACTGTTTAAAAAAAAAAAAAAAAAAAAAAGCATAATTAGCACAGCAAGTAGCTGTTAAGTCTCGCAGGATGGCCAACCTAATGTTAATGCATTTGCTGAACCATCAACTAGTTAACAAATTAAGCTACCAAGACTTGCTTGTTTAGATTAGTTTATTTGATTAGCATTTAACCCCCTCCCCCCATCAAATGAGATTTACTCTCAATATAAGGGATGAAGCCAATCAAGAAGTTGTAGGCTGAAGCTTCTGCTTATTGTGCCAACCCCTTTTCAAAACAACAACAAAAACATCTTCAACAAGGCAATTCTTAAACTACAAATTGTAACCGTGTGCTAAGTGCTAACTAATGCTAATAGTTATATAGCCTAAAAGCTAAGCTAACAAGCCTAGCACCAATATCTATCTATCTATCTATCTATCTATCTATCTATCTATCTATCTATCTATCTATCTATCTATCTATCTATCTATCTATCTATCTATCTATCTATCTATCTATCTATCTATCTATCTATCTATCTATCTATCTATCTATCTATCTATCTATCTATCTATCTATCTAGTTTGTAAATGCTAAACATCTGGTGGTGCTGTGTTTCCTGCTTTGACTGATTGAGCGGAGTGAGACATCCTCCTCGTCTCGTCTAGCCGTTGGCTGACGGAGTGACACATCCTCTCCGCAGACGATCTTCGGAACGAAAGTGGAAAGTTCTACGTTGTGCGCACGCGCTCCCCGGGATTAATGTCAAGGCACAAAAGTGGCGCTTCACCGTTTCGAGCTGTCCTCCGGTAAGAGCAACACACAGACGGTTTTTTCTCCCCCGTTTCCCCACACGTTATTACAACTCTTAACGGCTTAATTCAGTCTAAAGTTTCGGGAACTTGTGCAAAAAGGGGGCGTCCGGCGGATGCCCAGGCAGCAACGACTCCCCCCGGGGGGCTGACACCGGGGCGAGGAGACACGTTTAGGGAGCATGAAGCAGTTAATGTGGGACAGATTCAGCCGTTGCAGCCGTTGGTCTCCAGTTATTGTTCACGTTGGCTCCCTAATGGCGGACGGCAGGCTGTGCTGTTTTCCGCTGGGGAAGGAGGAGGAGGAGGAGGAGGTGGTGGTGGTGGTGGTGTGTGTAGGGGGGGTGGGGGTGGGGGGGTGTATGTATGTGGTCGTGGTGGAAATGCCGGGAGAGAAGGGGTGGGGGTGTGGGGGGGTGTTGTAGCTACCTGTACCCGGTGTGGGGGGTGTTGTGTTGTGTTTTGGGGTCACGTTAACTCGGTGTAAACAGCGCGGTGGTCGGTGGTTCGAGTCCCCCTGTTGTTTACCACCGCATGACACACACACAGAGACACACAAATGAGGCAGTTCATGTGATACGTAACGTGAACGTGACGCGCGGTGGCGCCCCTAGCGACGGCCGGTGGTAACCGACACTGATTGCGCCAGGCCGGGGTAGATGATGGACTCCTCCTCCTCCGTGGTGGTGGTGCGGGGGTAACTTTCCAATTAACCCCCCCACTGGGCGTCACAGGTATCATAAAAAACCTTTTTTTTTTGAGGGATAGGTGGTGTTGTGTAGTTTAAAAAACATAATAAGAAAGAAAAAAGCTCCACGTTGTCACCACAGAGGGGGGGGAGAAAAGAAAAAGAGAGGGGGGGTGTTGTGTTATTGATGGTTACTGTGTCTATTTTTACTCCCCTCAACGTTATATTTGATGCGAATAAGTTGTGGTACTAATTCAACAATGGCGCAGAGGTTTGTGTGTGTGTGTGTGTGTGTGTGTGTGTGCTCTCCTCCCCTCGATCCGCCGCTAATCCAATGGCTGTTTGCGCCAGGAAGAAGAAGAAGGGTTAGAGCAAAGGGGGGGTGGGAACGGAACGGAACGGAACACCCTGGACCACGTTGTTTCTCCTTCCTCCTTCCTTCCTTCCTTCCTTCCTTCCTTCCTTCTTCCCTCCCCTTTCCTTCTCCTTCCTCCAACTACTTGGAAACCAAACCAAACCAAGCCGGGCGTAATAGGCTACCCCACTCTCATCATTTATTGCCCGGGCTATTTATGGAAGAGTTACGCAGCAGCAGAAGCACAGGTAGTAGTGAACCGGTTCTGTTTAATGATAATAATAATAATCGTGTTTGATCAAAGTTTTTGGACCTGCTCTTTATTCAAAAAGCTAAAAAGTCAAGTTTCTTTTTTTTGGAGGGGTAAAGAAGAAGGAGGTGAAGCTCGGATCAGGTCGAGAGATTAATAACCGGATTGTTGTTGCATGGACATGGACCGGATCTGGCGCTGCTGCTGCTGCTGCTGCTGCTGCTCCTGCTGCTGCTGCTGCTGCTGCTGCTGCTGGTCCGCGCTTCTTCTGGCTCAGCTGTTAATAATCAAGGGCACGACCAGAGGGGGTGTTGGTGAGGGGCTGGAGCGGCCCCTCAAAGCCTTTTGGTACAGCCCGGCAGTCCGTCCGTCCGTCCGTCCTTGTGTGCTGGTTTCTAACATTTCAGAGAGAGAGTGCAGCAGCAGCAGCAGCAGCAGCAGCAGCAGCTCCTCCTCAGCTCTCAATAGTCCCGGTTCAGTTTTTTTTGTGTGCCTTCAGCTGCCAGGTAACCGGAATTGGACTGTGTGTGTGTGATTTAGCCCCCCATCAGCTGGGGCTTTGGTGGGGTGGAGGGGCTGGGGTGGGGGGATGCTCTGGTGGCTGCTGCGCATTACGCATCACTTCCCAGTGACATAAGCCTTATATAATAATCTCCGGCGTTTGATATGAATATGCTATAAGTCGGTCGCTGATCTGCGCAAGTGGCGCAAACAAACGCACAGCTGCACGTCTGTCTCCACCTAGAGAGAGAGAGAGAGAGAGAGAGAGAGAGAGAGAGAGATGTCAACTTCATGCGCAAATTGATGGTGCTGCTGCTGCTGGATAGGTGGAGGAGCAGGAGCACCTATGTGAGGTGAGGTGGTGGTGATGATGTTGGCCCGGTTTTAACAGCTTGTCTTGGGTTTAGTTGCACCCCAGTGCCGGCCCACCTCCTCCTCCTCTCCTCCTCTTTCCTCCTCTCCTCCTCTCCTCTCCTCTGTCCTGTCCACCTGGTGTTGACGTTGGGAGCAAGGTTGCATGTCAGAGCTCATTAATGCTGGATCCCTCGTTTCCCCTCTCTCATCCACGTGAATGCAGCTCGGCTCGTAGCTCTGCATTGCAGTCTGAACTGAACTAGAGTCTAGACCATGCAGGCTATTTTTTCCCCCTCAGAGCACCAGTGGGTAGTTTAGTTGAGCTTTGCACATAGATTTCCCTCTGTTGGTGCGATATCATAAAAGCTGTGATGCATTTTTTGCAGCAGCTGCAGCAGTTTGGCTTCAGGGAGGTGTTGCACATGGAGGACGGTATCTGTCTCCTCTTAAAAACATAAAATAAATTGACAAGAGTTCACCACACGGTCACTGACAGATGTGTTGTATCCCTCACACATCTGGTCTGTAGATCCTCTGTGATAAAACGTTGCATGAGATTACACACACACAGTCGGTCCAGTCTCTGGAGAATCCTGTTTCTGAACAGTGGAGAACATCTTATTGATCTTGAATGTCATGCTGTTTTGACTATTGCTTCCTGTCACATGGTCCCTGTGTGTGTGTGTGCAGCTCTTCCTCTTCCAGCCTCACTGTTGCACAGCCAAGTAGATCATCTTTACAAACAACAAACAAACTGTTTGTTTGCAGCAGACAGCGGGGTGAGGGGGCTGGGGGGCATTGCATAAACAAGTATATGAACTTTAATACAAGCAACTGATATTTTACATCGGTTTAACTTCCAATTATGACTTTTAAAAGCAGAAGTTTGTGTGTGTGTGTTTTTTTAGCTTCTGTTCTGAAGTAAAAACAGTGAAGAACAGCTTTATTAATCCTCAGGTTCCAGTTGTTTGTCCCATACAATGTTAAAGTGAATGTTTCGTTGGACAAAATGAGACATGTAAAGACACTGTTGTGGATTTTAACACTGTTTTCTGACCTTTTATAGCCAAAACAAGTCATCAAGACAATGATTAACTGATGGTGGAAATGATCATTAGTTGCAGCGTGGCTCTAATTCAAAGTGAAGACAGAGGTCTCCACTCTAGATCAACTTGTTAATGATGTTGCATGTGGTTTAGCTAATAATGATTATTATTTTTATCATTATCATTATTGTTATTTGTCATGTTAGACAGATGTTTTTTTTATCTCAGTGCAGATGCAACCTCCTCCAGTGGTCAGTAATAACAGTGTAGGCGTCTGGTTTGGTCCCGGTCTGAGCGTCTTGTTGTTGTTGTTGCTGTTGCTGTTGTTGTTGTTGTTGTTGTTGTGAGTGTAATTTTTGACCTTTTGTGATTTTCCTTTTGAGGGTTTAGATTGTGACATTACTGAGCCAATATCTCATTAAAACTTCAGTGTTGCCACTTTATTTTAAAGGGATAGTTCAACATTTTGAAAAACTGACCCATTGCCATAATCTCTATAGTTTTAGCAGTAGGTTTGTTACCTTTAATTGTCGGTGCAAGCTAATTTTGGGAGCTGATCGGAGCTATGCTACAGAGGCTAATGGGATTTCTTGGTTTCCCTCATCAAATACACAATGAAACAACTCCAAAACGCTCTGGTGGACAAGTTGTGACCTGCACATTCACCACGCTATGAGATGATAACAGAACGTTACCAGACAGAGTTGTTTTAGAGGTAAATACAGAGACTGTCCATGAAGGCATCAGTGTGCATCAGTGGTTTTGCATGAATTTGCCTCTAAAACAACTCTGTCTCGTAACGTTCTGTCATTATCTCATAGCGTGGTGAATGTACAGGTCACAACCAGAGCATTTTGGAGTTGTTGGATTGTGTATTTGATGAGTTGGATGAGGGAAACCAAGAAATCCCATGAGCCTCCGTAGCGTAACAAACCTACTCATAAGACTATAGGCATTATGGCAATGGGCCAATTTGCCAAAATGTGGAACTATCTCTTTAACACATTTCTGCATATTTTGTTGTCAGGAGCCCTTGTATGAAACACAAACACTTGAACTCAGGGCTTGACGCTAAGCTTTTTTCCAAGTAGCACTGTGCTACCATGCTGAAAAATTTAGTAGCACACAAAAATTTTTAGTAGCACAATACAAATTTTGCCGTTTTGGTGAAAATATTATTTTCAAACAAATAAAATAAAGTAGTCCTAATGCTGTAAACTATTTAATGTTATAACTGACTCTTTGCTTTAACAAAAATCAGGAAAGACAAACAATGCAAATTTGTGTGAGAAAACAGAATATTTACAACCAATATTAGTTTTTAGTTTTGTGCTGTATGTGTGTGCATGTGGCCCGGGCATGGGGGTATTGATGAGCAGTGAACTTATATTTCCCTCAGTATAAAAAGCTGAACATTAGGCTACATACAGGGCTCTACACCAAGATTTTTAGGAGCACAATGAAAAATGTTTAAACAGCTACTTAAGCCTTACATACGGCTGAGGGTCCCACATGACCCATTTTTACACCTGAGAAAAGTAAAAACACCAAACATTTTTCTCAACAACCTGTCACACAAGCAGCTCCATGTTGCCCCTGTGTGATGTCCAGGGACAGGTCAGACAGGGAGCTTTGAGGCTGAAGTTTATATGAATGTTGCACTGTGAGACTGTGACCACATCAGCTGTTCTCACTGCAACGAGTGTTTTTTTTTTGTTTTTTTTTTGATAGCTCAGCGGTAGCCTCGGAGGCCACGTCTTTCCACCTATTGGCTTCCTTCACCTTTCAAACGGAGCAGATCTCCGTGTGAAACATTAGGAGAGACACAGCCCGAGAGCGTGTACCGGAGGGAGAAGAAGTTGAACGTGCATGACAAAACAAGCGCTTGGCACTGAATGCGCGCTGCTGGTGCCGCCGGACGCGCGTCTACCTTGAAAGTAATGTGCGGAAAAGACGTTACATCTGAACGGCCCCGATGTACACAAGCTTTAATCAATGCCGCGGCCAAAATCACCAAACAGGTTGCTCACGTGAAACGCGGTAGTTAAACAGGCGACCGTCGCGGTGAAAACAGCTGACATGTCACATGTGGACACAGTTTCTGTGGAGTCGCACTGATGCGACTGAATGCATTTTTTTATTCGCACCGGACAATATCAACTCGCAAATGCGAGCAAAACAGTCGCACTGTCGAGCCCTGACTTGAACGCACCTGTATCCAAAGCTGAATGTGTGTGGTCTTGTTTTTCATGCTCTTCTAGATTTAAATCAGTATTTATTCTGTTCTTTTTTTTAAATATTTCTGCTCTTCAGGCAAAGTTCTTGTACATCTGCTTGTGTGAAGATAACAACTAATCTCTACAAATTAACGTTTTTGTTGGCTTTGTATCGTTGTTAGTAACACGTACATGTCGAGCATCATCAGGAGCAGACGAACGTTAAATCTCACCACAGCTGCTTTTTTTAAATACCTGAGATGGAAAATGAATGTAGTTTTTGAGGCGAGCGATGGAGTTAAGGAACTTTTCTTCGATACACTGCAGATTATTTATTTTATTTATTTATTTATTTATTTATACCACTTGGCTGACGTAGACGGCTGTTGGACTTCCACATCTCCAGATTTTTTACATTTAAAAAAAAAAATGTATCCGCAGATTCTTGTTGTGAGAAATAATCTCTGGTCGTAGAAAGACGTGTCCCAGTTTGTGACCATGTGATGTGTCATTGAGCCCGGTGGGAAGGTCAGTCTCACCTCATCTGATGTGGACATCTGCACATCAGCTCAGTTACTACAGGAAAGTGTGTGTGTGAGTGTGTGTGTGTGTGTGTGTGTCTAAAGGAGGAACTTACAAACTGTCCTGTAATATTACACATCTACTACGTCCTACAAACTAAAGCTCTAGATCCTTTACAAGCTGTTACACCAGTCTGACCTCAGGGATCACTAGTTGTGTTTCTATTACCCCTAGAAATGCGTCAAACATAAATATCGCAATAAAAAACTACTAATGGAAACAGTATATTACGAAAAACCTCTCAAATAATCGCCAAAATATTTTTACGCTCTCATTTTTTTCAGACGTGTTGATATCAAAGTGTATCGTAAAAGTGTCATGGAAACACTTTTTTCACATTTACACGTCATACCTCTGTACTTTTTTCCGTTTCCATTCGCTCTCCCTCTCCGTCACCACTTTTGATGAATCACTAAATGCAAAATGTTTTTAACGTACATCTTCCTTAAAGAGGAACTGTACAGGATTTTCATCTTAACTATGCTACATTTTTTACCTTAATTAAACAGCTTTGCAGTAATTTTGATGTTAAACCAATGACTTGTAACTTGCATCTCTTGGCTGAAAACCAACCTTGTAAGATCAGAGCCTACGACCCGGCGTCCCAGCTCTCGTCTCTTTGCACCACCACACAAATGCGCCCCGTAACCCATAATATAATCCCTTGTTTATGACAGATTAAACTACACAAATATACACGTCGTAACATCGTATGTGATATATAACGTAAACCACCGCTCGGTTGATTGATTTCTCGCCAGCTTCGTTGTAAACAAATGCACATGGCCGAGAGGAGGCTTAGCAACACAGTGGAAAAGCGACTGAACTTACATTGTTCCCCTTTAAAATTGAGTCTCGCGGGTCTTGGTTTTATGAGAAGTATCGTGGGATGTCACCGTTCAAAGTCTGTCCTTCATTCACAAGAAGAGTTCACACACTTTGTTCCATACCGTTTCCACCCAACCGGGTTATTTTAATAAAAACTCAGGCGGTGTCACACTATAACATGTCCGTGTGAATAACCAAACAGTAGTTCCTTCTGTTACAGTCACAAAACCTTTAGACTAGGGCTTTTTTCAAAATTTTGGAAATATCGCTTTTCTTTTGTGCAAAGCCTGTAATGGAAACCCAGCCACTGTGGTGCTATCACTTTGATTAGATGCAACCCACAGTGCTGGGGCCAAAATGGCCGCCACTGTGTCGTCAGAGCAGCAGTGACCTGGCTTCCTCTGTAGTGATGACTGCTGTGCTGCTGCGTTGAAGCTCTGAAGCTGCTGCTGCTGCTGCTGCTGCTGCTGCTGCTGCTGCTGCTGCTGCTGCTGCTGCTGCTGCTGCTGCTGCTGCTGCTGCACTCAGGTGCTGCGTTCAGGCTCTTCCTGTTCCTGGGTGAAGAGCAGCTACAAAGATCGCTGCTCTGCACACGTGTGATTGTGGCCTCATATCTGTTTGTGTGTGTGTGTGTGTGTGTGTGTGTGTGCGTCTGTGCTGCAGCTGTCAGCAGTGATGTGATGTGTGGCTCACAGCCACCCTCGCTGCTGTGTGTAACTTGAAAAGGAGATTTTGACAGAAACGGATCAACAGTGAAAGTGCAGACGTCCCCAAAAACTGCTTTGAATAATATTAGATCCTGAATACGGCACCAAATTGGCCCCAAACAACAACAACCCTCGTCTTTTTGTGCGTATTATGTATATAGATACTGGAGTGACTCACATGGTAATGCAGTCAAATGCATGTTTACATTCAGAGCATCTGCAGCATTGTTTGCAATTTTAAACGGGCCTTTAGCAGGATTAATAAATCGGCAATGTAATTAACAAAGGTTTTAATAATGGTTAATCCATTCATCCATCTGTTCTCTGCATCTCAACCAGGTCACATTGAGATATTATTGACAAATATTGTTGTATACAGCTGAAATATCTAATCTATATCAACAGATTCAAGCTTTTCAGTGATGTATCTTTCAGGCAGACAAGGTGCCATTAAATTGCATTTGATGATGGTGGCGTTAAAAAAGTCTTATGTTTTATTTGTTGAACCCTCCAGGCGCCCCGACAGCGAGTGAGCGAGCGCTTCACACACACACACACACACACATACACACACACACACATATATACATACATCACTGAAAAGCCGTTCATTAACTTGTATCACAGAGGGCGATGTCTGAATCATTTGAATATTGTGTCAGCCAACTCATCAGCACCCAGATGTAGAGCACAGAGAACCAACCAAGTCCCTGTGGTGGTGGCGGCGGCGGTGGTGGTGGTGGGGCCTTAACCGTCTCCACGGCAACCAAGGTGTAGCTTCGCCGGTTGCTGGGGGCAACAGGAACGAAGCTGTGTGGAGCATCACACAAGGGCAGGGAGGAGGAAGGGAGGAGGAAGGGAGGGAGGAGGGAGGGATGTGAAAGACGGCAGGTGAGAGGAGGAGGAGGAGAGTAATGGGTGGTTGGGTGAGGAGGTGAAGGGAGGGATGGAGAGAGGGAGGGAGGAGGAGGCGGAGGAGGAGGAGGAGGAGGAGGAGTTGGCCCCGTTGCTGGGCAGGCATGGAGCAGTTGTTGATCGTCTACTCTACATTCAACCATGGAGACGTCGCCTCCGTCTGTTGAGCCACAAAGACACGGAGCTGGTCTTTGATGCAAATTATTGTAAACCAGAATCAGACAGGCAGCCTCCTTTTAAAGGGCAATTCCACACAAAATCAACCTGGGGCTCTAATTTCCTAATATTTTAAGATATTTTTTTTAATGTCTCCTGCAGTGTGTAATGGGAGCGGATGGATCTTAGACTGTTTACGCTGTTCACAGGGTGTAAAATTAACTTTTTACCTCATCGGCCATTGGCTAGTGACCTCCAAAAATGTACCAGCCAAACATATTTTTCACCGGTCAAATGAAAAAATCATGCCCTGTTTGACTAAAAGTAATTGCTTTACGTTAAAAAACTGCACATCCTGGCAGCTGAGAGTATTACTGTCATGTATTGTCCCTCCTAAAATCACAGGACATGTCTGGTCTATTCTGAAATGTGTGTTTCTCTTCTATAATACACGTTCTACATTTCGGAGGCGACGTCTTTCCACATACGGGCTTCCTCCACCTTTCAGACGGGGCAGAGCTGGGAGAGACACGACCTGAGGGAGCAGGTCATCGAATGGCGTCGTCGTGTTGGGTTGTGAGCGTGCATGAAGTGCATAAAAGTTTTCATTGCTGTTGATCAGCTGTTGCTATGTGGCAGATTTAGGCTTGTTCAACCGCTGCCGGCAGTTTTTTTCAGAGTCAGTTTATAATTATGAGCAATAAACTTGACAAGAAAGCCGACATGTTTGTAAACGTGATGACGTCTTGTGGAGTCTGTAACTATAGTGTTGTATTTGAAATTGTCCTTAACACACATTTTACCCCCCTCTCCCCCCACAGTTAGTAAATATAGGTATGTTGAAAACCACACCTGCTCCCGACTGATCAGATTATGGTTCGGACGTTTGAGCTCTTAAATATAAATATGTCGAAACCAAACCACAGACTGCTTCAGCGCTGGCATTTCAAAATTCAACAATCAAAATTCAAAAGGTTAATTGACAGGTGATTTCACACTTCCTGTTTGTTGACGACGTCCTTCCTCTTTCTTCACCCGTGTCCCCGCCTCACACCTGTGGACAAGTCTCGACTCTTTTCAGGTTTGAGGTCTTGACTCCTAAAGGTCGTTCTGGAGAAGGCACTTTCTCTTCAGGGATTCCTCTGTCGCCCCCTTTCTCTTCTTTTAATGTTTTTGTAGCACCAACTTTTTTCTCTTTCCCAGCAGTCTGTGTTCCCACTGTCAACTTTAGACACTAAAGAAGTTTTAAGCCCCCAACCAAGTATTGAGTGCACATAGGATGGACATATTTTTCAGAAATCCAACATTTTCATATTCAAAATGCTTTTTCTTAATTGGACTTTTCACAAATTCACATTTTTGGAGATACTGCATTTTAGCTCTTCATTACAATTAAAAGAAATTGCATAAACATTGACATGAAATGTTTCATTCTGTGTGTAATGGATCTATATCATGTATTAGTTTCACCTTTTGAGTTGAATTACGGGCATACGGTAAATGAACTTTTCCATGATAGTTTAATTTATTGAGATGCAGGTGTGTGTGAGATGTGTAGCTGAAAATCAGACGGAGGTTTCAAGTGTTGGAGCGTCTGAGGCTGGAGGCGACAGAGGAAAGGTGGCGACGACAACAACAACAATGGCAGCGTGTTCACACCTGGCAGCAGCAGGAGGAGGCTGTGTGTGTCGGGGGTGAAGGGTGGGGGGGGTGAGGGGGGGTTGTTGTCTCTGGGGACACCTGAGCTACCTGTCCAGCTGTCACACGCCATAAAAAAAAAACCCAATCACTGGTTCTCGTTTCAGCTCATTGTCCCTCCTAACTGCCTTTTGTTTGTGTCGCCAGGTGGTTGCCTTAGCGATGGATGGGGAGTCAGAACCAAACCCTGCCGTGGCGGAAGAGGCAGGGGAGCGGGAGGAGCCCACGGACGCCACTCCCTCCTCCCCCCAGCAGCAGCAGCAGCAGGAGCAGGAGCAGCAGGAGCAACAACAGACCACGCCCCCAAGAGAGGAGGATGCTGGGGAGGCAGTTTCCATGGAAACGGACGATGATGGAGCCACAAAGGAGGAGGGCCCCGGCGCAGAGGACAATGATGACGACGTGGTTCTGGTAGGGGAGGAGGAGGCCGCCACTGTTGTTGCCGCCGCCGGTGCCGGTGCCGCCTCCTCCTCCTCCGAGCCTTCTGCCACCTCGCTCGCCGAAGACACGCCCAGCGCAGACTGCATAGAGCTGCTGGACGCGTCTTCTGACGTGGGACCCGTGGACACGTCCACTGCAGCGATGCCTTCAAAGACCCCCAGTCCTCCTCCTCGTCCTCCGTCTTCCAGCGCGCCCACGCCTCCTTCTCCAAAGCCTCCAACCACCACGACCACGACCACGACCACAGCAGCAGCAGCGGAGCCGATTGTCATCGATGACGAGGAGGACTCTGAACAGAAAGACACTTCCCCCTCCTCGCCGGCGCCCCCTGGAGGAGAAGGAGGAGGCGGCGGCTCCTCTTCCTCCGTGCCCCTGGCCCACTCTCCAGGTGTACTCAGCAGCACCGAGCCAGATTCGGAGATCAGGATCGCCAGCGTCACCACGTTGGGCTCCAGTGGTGGCGGCGGCGGCGGCGGCGTTGGCCAGAAGGGGAGCTTGGCCCCTGCAGCGGTGGGAATCGTGGACTCGCCGCCGCATCCGGTGGACGACGAGGCCGACATGAACCTGATGATAACCTCGGTGACGTCGCTGCAGGGAGGAGCAGCGGCCGTCACATCGGTGAGAACCAATGAAGTTGTGTTTGTTGGTAAAAGCAGATGTTCTGTTTTAGGGCTGCAGCTATCGAATATTTTAGTAATCGAGTATTCTACTGAAAATTCCATCGATTAATCGAGTAATCGCATAAAACGTATTTTTGCTTGGTTAAAGAGCAATTATGAATACACAAGAGAAAAAAACATATTTCACGTGATTATTAACATCGTATATCGTAATATCATATTTTTAGGCGTGATAACGTTGCCTGAAAGCTTTAATGGAACTGCGAAGGAGGCTCAACATAGCAGGGTTTGTCTTCATATTCTAGCTCAGTGACCCTCACATTTTTTTCAAACCGGCTCCACATTGGCAGTGCAAAATCTTTTCTGGATATCCCACAAAAAAGCAAACAACGCAGCCCAATACATTTTCATTTAGACCAGGAGTCTTCAACGTTTTCCAGGCCAAGGACCCCCAAACTGATGATGAAGTGGACCCCCTCAGGGGGCCCAGAATTCCTAGCAACAGCCCTGGTGCCACCGGAGTTGATTCTGGGAACATTTAACCCGTGTCATGTCTTGTGACTTCAGTGATGGCCTGACGCTGCGCTATGAGCAGACGTGAAACGTCAACCTCGTTTGAATGTGTGCTGTTAACGAGTGTGTATGGAGAATAAAAACTTAAGTCCCATAGTTGTGTAGCTGACGGTGCAGGGGCCGAGTGTTACAGCACCACTGACAAAACTTCTAGCCCCGCGGTCTGAGTTAACACGGTAAGCTACAACAAAGTTTATCAACTTGCTCCTGACGCTCGGCTCAACAGCTGATCAACATGTGCACGCGGAGAGAGTAAACAGCAGCGGAGCAGCGTCACCTCGCTAAACCACTACCTGGCTTCACAGTAGGCTACTGCACGTCTGCATCCCTCCGTCTCCCCTCTCTCTCAGCGCTCTGCGCCGGTAGTTTGCTTTCACGCTCGCACAACGTGCACATGAGCTACGCGGGCACACAAGCAGCGCGTAAAGCCCCCGTTCCCTCACCCATGTCCGCCTCCTCCTCCTCCTCCTACTTTCTTCCCTGCTCTTCCCTTACGTAGGTGACGTGAGTTCGTTGTGCCCTATGGTTGTGCCACATTGAAAGTAGTCTGTGCGGCCGCTTTACAGTTAAATTAACGATTCCTCGAGGCAGAAAAAAATCCTCGGACCATTTTTTGTAATCGAGGTACTCGAATTACTCGAGGAATCGTTTCAGCCCTATTCTGTTTGGCCGTGCAGGTTCAGAGCTCCAGACTGGCGCCCTAACTTAGCTACGCCACATTTTTACCTTAATTAAAAAACTCTGGACTAATTGAGATAGTTAACATGACTTGTGACTTGTTACGAGTGAGAATGGAGGCTCTCTGCCTTCCACCTGGCATCTCATGGCTGAAAACCAACCATCTCGTCTCTGCGGCACCGCGACACATCTACACAGTTATGCACATGAAACATCGTATATGTTGTATAACGTTATCCACCGCTCCATGTATTGATTTCTCACCAGCTTCGTTGTAACCAAATGCACATGGCTGAGAGGAGGGTTAGAAAAACAGAGGAAAAGCGACCAGACTTGCATCGTTCCCCTTTAAAATGTAGAGGTGCACACTGTAAATCGACTTGCAAAGCAAATATTCACATTTCCTTTTCATTCATGATCCTCACACGCGTTGGCCTGACACCTGTAATGACAGGTACCAGATTCTCTTGAGTCGCCCTCTCTACGTTTTCAAGTGTTAAAAGCAAAACATCAAATTTACTGGTTGCACATGCACAAGTAGATGAAACATTTACTTGCACCATCTCAAATTTTTAGGGGCGAAATGCCTCCATTTACGGGCAGTCTGGAGCCCTGATTCTTGGAAAAAGGAATAATAAGCTTAGAGATGACGACGCTGCTGCAGAGAGATGATCTGTTTATGCTATGCCATTATTTATTTATTTGTTTATTTATTTATTTGCATGTCTGTCTTTGGTTCCTTATCATATGTTTCCAAATGTTTCATCACTGAAGTAAAAAAACAAAACAAACAAACTAACGTTGCGAACCAAACCTGTGTGTGTCCAGGCAGGTGAGGGCCAGACGGAGGAGAACGGCCTGCAGATCAGCAACGCCTTCAGCCTGAATCCAGACGCCCCATCTGGTCGACCCACAGCCTCCTTCAACCCTGGGCGGGGCTCCGCTCCCCTGGGCCAGCTGGTACAGAACGGAGACACAGGGACGCACAACAGAGCAGGTAAAAAGAAAAAAAAAAAAGGATGAGTCATAGAGGAGATTTTGTTATTATCACGCAAGTTGAGCTGTTTCAAAATTAATGGCACATTGAAATTCAAAAAAATTAGAGCTTTATTTGTTTAGATTCTGTTACGCTGTCACCTAATGATCCAGAGCGGGAGTCGGCCACATGTTTCTGTTTACTGTCTCACCTCTGGTTCCTCGACCTTCACTTTTCCACTCCTGATGCTTTTGTGTTAAACGTGTCTTGTCCTGAAAACTCCTTTTTTCTTGCTCGTTTTTGAAATGAAAAGTCCTGCATCATGGCTTCCATATTTGCAAACCCACCTGTACTGTGACGTTGACAATCAGTCATCTGTGTTGTTCTCAGTTGTGGTCTGATGATAAGTTGCAGGGTTTGTGTTGTAAATCATGCAGGTTTTGTTCATTTACTTTCACTTCTGATTTATTTTCGTTTCACTCTCATGTTTATTTCACACTCACACACTCATGGTGGCCCATAAGGATTCAGTTTATTTGTCCACTGTTCCTCTGAGTTGACACAGAGACGCTGTAAATTCAGTAACATCTTCTGGATTGTGACAACAACATGAGCTGCAGAAACTCAGAGATGTTTTTGGGGACACAAAAAAGTGATGGACGATGCTGTTTGAGCTCTCGGGGCCACCGTACGGTCGGTATTCGTTGATACTAGAGATGCTGTGGTTCCATTTTTCAGTGTAGTTACTGATCATCTTCCCTTTTCCACTGGCTAGACTCCACTGGAGTTGTTTTCTCACCAGGTTCCTGGTACCTGGTGCTATTTTTTTGGTAACGTCTCAGCTGAGGCTCCAATCGACAGAGCTGATACTGACAGGTGACATCAACCGACTGTCGGCCGTCACTGGAAGACACATTTCCTCTTTGTGCGACGTCCAACACAAGAATGAAATCGACTATTTTTAAAAACACACAAGCAGACAGCAGACGGCGCCCACTGATCTTAAAGCTGTGGTCTGCGATTTGAAAGATTGATCATTACTATTAACGTCATGTAGACGGTGGTTATGGCCCTGTAGTACGACCTGCACAATGTGAAGAGCAAAAGGAATGAAAAAAAATCCATTCTCTGCAGTCGTACCCTCCATCCAATCCCCTCCACTCTCCGGCTCCTCGTCGCCCTGAGACGTCCCGCCTCGTCCCGCCTCGTCCCCACACCTCCTTCCGGTTTTGAAACTGCAAGTGGTTTGTAACCAGAGCAGCTCAGCCGCAGACAGATGAACCCATGGCTTCAGCGCCTGCTTGCCCCCCTGGCAAAGGTTGAAAGAAAGCGCAGGTCTGCCGCTGAAAGCCCCACACTGTAGGATTCACAGAATTTGTTGCAGCCGTCATTACCGGTACCGCAGCTTCAGTTCTGCTTCTGCTGGAACCAAAGAAAATGTTTTCGCAGCAGGGTCGTTGTAACATTGTACAGTTTGTTCGTTACAAAGCACCACACACACACACACACACACAGGGCTCTTTGTCATGTGCTGCTGTCACAGCAACGCAGCGGGGTGGAAAATAAGATTAGTACTTACAACTGCATCCATGATAAGTCAATTTGGAGTTCAATTAAATCAGAAACTGTATCATTAAACCCAAATAAATCATATTTCTGCAGCTAAACTGTGTCAGAATCAGCACCGTTGTCATTGTAGTGTAGGTGCAATGAGATCACGTTTGGCCTCGCTCCTCAATAAAAAATACAAAAACAGACTATAAAGTAAAAACATAATCAGAATAGTGAATTAAATGTCACAAAATATGTAAAGAACCTAGTAATTTGGTAAATAATTCAGGAAAAATCATCTTTTTTTTCAGATTTACAAACAAATAAATACATTCCTCCTTTGTGCTCACCAGATATATTTTATCCTGCCCTGTCTGACTTGTTTTTTGAACTTTACAAAACTAAATTTCCTCAATTCTGCAGCATCACAGACCTACGTTCAGTTTGCTAATGGACCATTAACCAGTTTGGGATCTACGGGCTTTAAATTGATGACGTGGGGCTTTGGGACTGTTTCTGCCGAGCTGCACCCGGGCTCCAGATGGTGCTGTTGACTGCAGCGCCGCTCCATTCACAAACCGGCTCCTGACGGATTATTTGTCTCTCGAGATGCTTCATAGTTTCATAATGTCTGTATTTTAAATCTAAAGCTTTAGATTTTTATGTCTCTCAACTTGCGGCTGCGCTGCGTCTTGTCCGGCTTCACAACCACAGAAACATCAAACCACCGTTTTGGCCGCAGATGCAACAAGTGTGAAGCTGCTTCGGGCCGGATGGATCAGTGGTGTCGTAGCAACTGTGATGCTGTTAGATTTATCCAGAGATGCTCAGTTTACAGGACGTCCTGGTCGTCTGAAGGCCACATGAGCCACTACTACGAGCATCCTGTCCCTGGTCCGAGTCCAGCCGGGGATATTTGACCGCTCTGACCCCCGTGTTTCCTCTAGTTTCCTGTCTGCTTTTCTATCATCCAAATAGCCAAATATATCAGCTTAAAAAAAGCTTTCTGGAAAGGATGTGAAGTTAAGGAAGTCGTGATTTAATTAAATATATATATATAAAAAATGCAATAAAATAAAACAAATACCTGACATCTGTATGTTTTAAAGCTCTCAGTCCACTCGTTATGGACGTCTTTTATTTATTGTAGAATCTGACTGCAGGGATTCGATCGGACTCGGACTCAGTAACTGAGACTCATGGGTTCAGACCTTTAAACAGTGTTGGACTCTGAGCACTTAAAGCTTTATATACTGTACACAGGATTATTCACATTCTTGTTTATTATGAAGCATCAACTTGATTCAACGCTTCCTCCTTTGTAAAATCAGATGATAACTCTGACAACATGTAGAGAGAAGGAAAGGAATAGAAAAGAAAAACAAGATCTAAATTTCACAAAAGATTATTTAAACCAACATGATATAGAAAATAAAAAGTTACATAAACAACTGATGTAATTAAAGCTGCATTAAATGGGCAATATAATATAATCAGTACAACAGTGACACAGACTGTCACCTGGTATGTGTGGTCCTGTACCTGATTAATGAACCAGGAACACAGAAATATTGAACAAATACTTTGAGCAGGTTCTGTCTGCCAAAATAGAAATTGAGGATTGCCAAATTTTCCCTTTTGTTCCTGAATAATAAAAGGTATTCTCTGTAGAGGAAGAGTTTCCACCATTTCCTCGAGACACAGACTTTATGTTGGACATTCTTCCTTTTTCCAAACCAATAGAATAAATGTCTTTGCAATAATACGACGTCCATATGCTGTCGCCGTGCTGCTTTTCATTTCTTTTAGTTTTATTTAAAGGGGCTTTAAAATACTGTCGGGACATATTTCACAGCACTGGCTTCATGATGGAGACTCCTAACTCCTGTTCCTGTCTTTTTACCGTCTGCAGATTCGTGGATCTCCCAGTCGGCCTCAGTCCCGCGCAACCAGAAGCAGACGGGCGTGGACTCTCCGTCACCAGCCACCTCGCTGCCCAAACCTCCAGGCCAGTCTTCCTCGTCTACTTCCTCCTCAGGATCCCAGCCACAGCCCAGGACGGTCAAGGTGATCCACTCCGTCCACTGAGGACCTGTCGTGTTGTTCGGGATGTTTTTCTTTTAAAAAAAGGGGGTTCAGTCGTTCAGCTTTTGTCCATCTGTCCATTGTGTTTTCATAAAAACGCTTCATATGCTCAACTCGAAAGGATATGTGCAGTAAAATGATGCTGTTAAACAATTAACAGCCAAACAGCACAGCTTTATTAGAATAAATGACAAAAAGAAGACACAATATATGGCATTTAACACGTATATAATCAATATTATGCATTTTAGTTTTATTATTTCTATTGGGAGGAGAGAACAGCAGCAGTTTGTGTGGTAGAAGGAAAAAAAAAGTTTGTTTGATTTGTTTGTTTTCTAATTCCTCCTATGTCTCGTTTACTTTCCGTGTCCCCCGTTACCTCATTAGCTGAGCTGAGGAGGTTGAGCAGAAATTATTGACCCAATTGAGTTTCAGTTTAATATGGCCAAAACGTGGCTTCAGGGTTTTTATAGAGAACGATTCGACTCCTGCTGTCGGCCAATGGAGTGAGGTCATAGATGACTTATTGCCAGTGTAAAACCTTCCCTATAGTTAAACCTGGTCTGTGTGTGTGTTTGTCCATGTGCAGGTGACCTGTGCAAACTGTAAAAAGCCTCTGAAGAAAGGTCAGACGGCGTACCAGCGCAAAGGCTCCACGCACCTGTTCTGCTCCACCACCTGTCTCTCTGCCTTCTCACACAAACCCGCCCCCAAGAAGAGCTGCACCATGTGCAAAAAGTGAGTAAACCAGTGAACATGGAGACACTTAACGGGCTTGTAAACATGGTGGACGTTCAGAAGTAGAGAGGTGGCGATTAGAGAATAGATCTGTGTTTCAGTTATAGAGGGGAAAAGGGAATTTATTGTTGATTTATTAACTTTAAAAAGCCCTAAACCCACTATTTAAACACACAACGACCTTTATTCTCATCCTCATTAGCTGCCAGTAATACAGCAGCTCCTCATCCTGGGCTCCACACACAACAAAATAAACATAAAGTACAATAAACACACCATAAAAAAATCACATCTGTTTGGTTTATTGTCATTCAACATGTTTAAAGGGATAGTTCCACATTTGGCCCCTTGCCATAATCCCTATAGTCATAGCAGTAGTTTTGTTATCTTTAATTGTCGGTGCAAGCTATTTTTAGAACAGCGGAGCAGAGCCGTGAGCTGCTCAGAGCTACGCTACGGAGGCTAATGGGATTTCCCTCATCAAACTCATCAAATACACAAGTTGTGGACAAGTTGTCTGTCACTGTGATTTAACTGTGATAAATTGGTCAATTATTCCACATCTAACTAACTCTGAGATGCTTTGACTGTCGGTCTCTCCCTCCTACTGTTTCACTAACTGATGCACGTTGGGTGTTTTTTTTCAGGGACATCACCAACATGAAGGGAACCATCGTGGCCCAGGTCGACTCCAGCGAGTCCTTCCAGGAGTTCTGCAGCACCGGCTGCCTCGGCGCCTACGAGAACAAGCAAAACCCGCCCAAATCGGGCCACAAAACCAAATGTACCGTCTGTGGCAAGCTCACAGAGGTCAGTCTGTGTCTCACACACACACACACACACACACTCTACAACACATCTGTCTGTCGTAGAGTCACATTCAGTCTGGACAGAGGAATGAATAATTTAGTAAAAGTGAGTGTGGAGGGAAAGGCGTCAAGAGGCGTTAATGGTATAAGTCTGATTTACCAGCGTGGTAGTTACACCTCTGCAGTGTAATGTAATCTAAATGTGTCCCTCAGGAGGCAAAGCACAGAACAAACACCTCCCAGTGTAACACAGGCCTTAACACAGACGTCATGTCCCAGTTCGAAGGAAAACTGGACACCACGGTAACAGGTTTTTAAGCTTCGGAGTCGATCAACGTCCAAAACAACGATACCATTTTTTTTTCCCGGACCGATTACGAGTACAAGTGCTCGCTCTTGAGTACTCACCGATACTGAGTACTTGTACTATATTAATTATATAGCCCAGCACCCCCTAACCCTCTCTTCAGGTTTGTTTATTGATAACCTGAGCGCCAGCCAGTGGGTTGAGACACTTAACAAGGTTTATTATTTAGCTACAAAGCAACGGTCGCTGGTTGTGTCTGCCTGCTCTGACCAGATTCTGAAGCAGCGGTAATAAATTAAGGAACGGTGAGCCGCGGCTGTGTTAATGTACATAGCGGAAACCCTGGTATTTGTTTAAAGGAATGAAAGAGGTTCAGCAGCTGGTATCGGCAGCCTTTATGAGTACCAATACTTTGAGATAAGGCCGGTATCGACCTGATACCGATACCTGGTCTCAGTACTTGCCCGTCCCTACTTAACACCATATGCAGCCAAATGTCTGAACCTGAACCCCAAACTGGAGAGGAAAGGTTTTCTCTCTTGCTATTCTGCTCCTCTTATAGTTGAGCTTTTTAGATTTTGTTTTAATTAATTGTAGATTCTTGTCTTTTAAAAATTGTAACTTTATTTTAAGGAAATTTAGTAGAATTTTTGTAGACTTTTTTTTTTTTTTTTTTTTGGCTTTTCATGCCTTTATTTGATAGGACAGTGGAGAAAGTGACAGGAAATGGGAGGCAGAGAGGTGGGGAATGACATGCAGTATAGGGCCGCCCGACGCAGGACTCGAACCGGGGCCGCCTGCAGCGAGGACTATAGCCTCAACACATGGGGCGGGTGCTCAACCAACTGAGCTAAACACCGCCCCTGGACAGACAACTTTTAATGAATTGATAATGACACCAACAACATTAATAACAACAGTTCATAATGATTTGCACAAAACAAAACATAACAAACAGTTAATAATAATCTCAATTTATCTTTCAGTTTTTCCATTTTTGGAAATCACTTCCATGATTGTTACGGATTGGTCCTTTTTATCAGAGCTTCGTCTCGGTGGCGTTCGCACCTACAGCACGTAGAGCTGACGGGTTGTGATCAGATCAGCTGAGGCGGATGTTGACACCAGGTGTGAACAGGCCCAGAGAGCCTGATGAAGCGACGCCAAACCCCCCTGTTGTCTGATCGTCGATTACATCACACTCTCTCTCTCTCTCTCTCTGAGGATCTCTCAAACACAAACAGTCTTCATCATTTACTTTGTCGTCTCGTCTGAAGTCTCCGTCTCTCTCCCCCTCGTCGTCCTCCTCCTCCTCCTCAGGTCACTTTCATTCAATATTTATCTCCCCCTCTCTCTCTCTCTCTCTGTCTGTCTGTCCTTTCTTTTTCTTCTTATCTCTTCTCCACCCCTTCGTTTCATTTCATTACGTCTTCCTAGTGAACCCTCAGCTCGGTCTCCATGGACACCACATTGCACGAACAGTTGTCTGAAAAGCTGGAGCGTCGTAGTTCCTCCCAGCGTCACCACGGAGGATCAGTTAGTTCGACTCGTTGAATCCGTTATGTTATGTAACGAAACCGGAAAATAAATAAATGAACTCAAACCGCTCAGTCGCTCGTGAACGTGGAAAATACTTTTCTTTTTTTTCCCCCTTTTCTCTAAATTATATTTTTCTAGTTCAAAGTTAATCAGTGCTACTGTCACCTAGCAACCACAGCTGTCTGCGTTCGTGACATCTTAAAATCATGTGCATTATTTATGTTTCCGTCTTGGTGTGATTTGCATATAAAAGAAATGGCAGCACGCCAGATATAATATGCAAAAAAAAAAAAGACTTGAGAGTTACCTGACAAAAACAATTCGCTCATGTTTACATTTTTAAAAGCTGCTGTTGATTCCTATTATTTAATGTTTCTTTTATTTGCAGCCTGTTAGGCGCAGGTGTATGAGATATAATCAAGTTATTAAGTGGCATCAGTATTATGGAGGACATTTGCACACATATAAAAGATAAATTAGACCTAAACTGTTGGATTTTTGCTTTAAAGTTTGTTCTAAACACTAAAACTAAGCAGAATTAAACATAATACATGAAGTGAATCAAACCTGTTTATGTTGTTTTTCCTCTTTTTTTTTTTTTACAGATCCGGCACGAGGTTAGCTTTAAGACCGTGACCCACAAGATCTGCAGCGACGCATGTTTCAACGTGTACCGCAGGGCCAACGGGTTGATCATGAACTGCTGCGAGCAGTGTGGCGACTACCTGCCCAGCCGAGCGTCGGCCAACCACTTCCTGCTGGTCGACGGCCAACAGAAACGATTCTGCTGCCAGAACTGCATCAAGGAGTACAAGCAGGTACTGTAGGCCCCACGAACCGCAGGCTGCAGGTGTTGCAGCGCTCGCCCGATTGGAGCCGACGATTTTCACTCATGTCATTCGTCCATTAAGACCTGTTCTCATGCACACAGCCAGGGAAACTGATCCCAGAGCAGCTAAAACGTAAATATAGTAAAAATGATTAACCTGCCCTCGTCACTCACTCTCCTGACAAACAGGAAACATGCACACAAGAGCTACAGCAAACAAACACAAACAAAAGGTACCTTCCAGTCCATCACAATTAGAAAACAAAGTTCATTAATAGACGATAAGGTTAAAACCACATCGATCTTTTCCTGCAGGAGTTGTTGGGTGTTTGTTTTGCATGAACCAGATGGTACGAGAGTTTTCATTCAGAGTAAATCAGATGTGGGCTGTATGAAGTATAAAAGAAGCTTTCATATGAATATGAATATAAATTTAAAAAAATAAAAGTGTTTGGGAACATGTTGATGACCAGCCACCTGCTACTAATGGTTTGATCCACATTTTATTTGTTATTCATTTATCAAAAAGTAGTTGTAGAACGGTGTGTCCTCTCCTCACACAGAGAGAGAGAGAGACGGGTCATGGACACAAAATCTTAGCAACACACTGAGATGAATTTCACGTAGACAGTCAGGAGGACTCGAGCATGAGCTGATTTGTTTCGGAGGGGATCAAAGGTTAAGACCCAGGGAACCTCCCAAAACGTGAATTGAACGCAACATCTCCAAAACGTGGCTAAAGTTCAACCGTGAGAGTCAGCTTGACCACATAAAAACATGATCTTGGCCTTGTGAAAGCGTTACATTGAATTTCTGAAGGGAAGCCTTTCATGTTAGGCACAGACATTCACGTTCATTTTAGTGGTTTAAGGTCAAAGGTTTGATCTTGGTGGCTCGGAAAAGTTCATAGTTATTAAATGCCTAAATTTTATATATATTATATTTTAATTTTTATGGCATTTATTTAGATCAATAATATTTGACAGAATTCACCTTTTGTTCGACCGTCCTGCAGAGTCGTAGGACGGAAGGTGTCCACATGACGATGAGGTGCAGAAACACCTCTGGATCCGTCTCTCTTATCTCCTCTAAACTGAAGAATTTACAACTAAACTGTGTTGCTAGGCGATAACAGCCGGGAATTAGAGGATGGAATTGTATTTGTTGCCGAGCAACAGCAGCTTATTGGACGTTTTAATAATAACAAGTGGAGGAAACGACCGGGTCCATCTCTGCTTCAAACAAGAGGCCAACTGTTCACAAATCATCCTGTACTGTACAAACCCCAATCAGCTGGTGAACTACGGTAACTCACGGTGTTCAAAACTCTGATTACACTTTTACACACGGAGGAAAATCACCTTGTTTTACAGTACGTCTCTGCTGCTGCCTGGCTGGGTTCAATACATCAAGGTGAAAAAGATGCCACGTTTAAAAATAGACTTTATCAAGTAAAGCGGTGAAACAACAGCTGTTGCTGCTGTTACTCACTGTGACGATGCTACAAGTGTTAACTGTGTGGTTAAATAAGAGAAGAGAAAACATATCAATATAAAAATTGTGTAGAATATATAATATTATTAAATAGCCCCGTCACTAAATGTATGTATCATGTCATATTTAGGCTGTACAGTGTAGGAATAAAGGTTGAATTCAATTTATCCAATCCAATCTACTTTATTTATTAAAGTTTACCAAGGTGCTGCACTAGTCGACGAAAACTCAACATGGTTTTAGTCTAGTTTTCGTCAGTTTTAGTAAAAAAAAACAAAAAGTATTGATCATGGATGGATGGATTATATTTAAAATACGTCCATATATCTTCTGGTCGAGTGACGGCAGGTGTGTTGAGCAGAATGTGCGCTGCATGCCAGGTGGTGGGTGCTACCACACAAGGATGGGATGCAGCAGCGTTGCAGATTTTGATTGACAGATAGATTACACGCACAATAAGCAGAAATGTCATGCATTTTGAACGTCTGACCATCCACCTGTCAGCGCGGCGGAGTGGCTGCACCGCACCGACCGCGGTCACCGGAGCAGCTGATCACTACCTGCACTCTGCTACTCTGATCACAAGCACCGGGCACCGGGCGCACCGCGGCTCGTCTCAGCAGCGTTGTTCTGTTGTTGACGCAGCCATTGCTAAATCGTTTGAAGCTTAGAGTAATGACAATTCACAATATGAAATTTAGAGGCAATCGCAGCCCGACCCCTTACATTTACGCCCATTCTCGTCTCGTCAACGAAAACTCACACACGTCTCATCATGTTTTCGTCACTGTCTAGCATCAACGAAAATATTTCATCATCGTCATCGTTAACGAAAACAACACTGATTTCAATGCTGTGTTCATGTTCATGTCCCTCCATGAGCTGACATCAAAACGTTTATATAAATGTGTCTTCCATCATAACATCACTGTCTCTGCAGAGTTTTCTCTGTGCTGTGTGTTGATGCGACGTTCTCCCTCTCTCTCCCTTGCAGGCCCACAGTAAACTCGCCAGCTGCCTGACGTGTAAGACGCTGATCAAGACGGGCGAGGTGCTCCACAGCCTGGGAGCGGGCGGCACCATGGGCTCCTACTGCTCCGTCAACTGCATGAACAAGGGCAAGCTGGCCACCACCTCCTTCATCAGTGAGTATTAACCAGCTCACCTGTCTGTCGCTGTTCACTCCAGGTCACGGAGCCTGACTAAACATGAGAAGTGGGAGAAAGAGTTATGCAACATTTAAAAAAAAAAAAAAAAAAATCCCAAAAAAGTCATGAATAATTGATGCATGTTTGAATGTTTAATGTCTGATGTCTCTGTGTGTTTGTGCAGATACAGAGCCCACGTGTCACTTCTGCAAGAGAAATTCGTTACCGCAGTACCAGGCCACGCTGCCGGAGGGAAACGTCCTCAACTTCTGCAGCTCGCAGTGTGTTACCAAGTTCCAGGTGCGTGGAGGAGGCTTGACTATGACTTTTTTTTCTTTTTTTTTTAAAGAAAGAAATTTACTGGCTACACTGATGGATGTTGCATCATCATCCCCCTCTTAGATAATTTCCACCGTAGCTCTTTGATATAGTTGAATGAAACTGCAGCTGCTGTGGGGACAGAGAACAAGACAAACATACAGTCATGTGAAAAAGTTCAGACGCCCCATTAGATATTAAGTTTTTTATTAAGATCAATAGATAGAATTCAAAAGATCAAAGAACTAAAATTTAATAAATTCAATAAGTGTCCTAACTTTTTCATATCACGGCAGAAGTGGTTCAGATAAATGGATTAAACTCGAATCCACTCGGCTGCTTCAGTGTGAAGTTGTGTCCCAGTTTCTCTACAGATTAGTCAGGATGTTAAAAAAAATAAATAAATAAAAAGTTGTTGCACCTGGAAGGAATAATGGTCAAAGTTTCAGAAATAAAACCCAGATTAACCGGTAACGTCATCCTGCCAATTTGACACATCCTCATAAAAAGCAGCAGCTCCAAACACAAACACAAACACAAACACCACACAGTCTCTCAGTGGAGTCCATGACCTGATTAGTTTTTTAGCGCCATGTTGCATAAATTTGCATATTAATGAGAAAACTGTTTCTCTTCAAACTGCCACGACTTCATACAATAACACTCACATGCAGAACAAGTTGGCACAGAGACAATTTCAAGTCATTGTGTTAATTGGCTTCATTAATTACCTTAATAGTTCTGTCATGAGGTGTGTTTTAATACAACTGACATACAGTACAGTGCATTTAATTTTCTGTTTTGTTTTTGTACATGCACTGCTAAGTGACTGGACTTCCTCTCTCGTGGTTTTCCAATCTCATTCCAGTGCCAGATAAACCTCAGTTAGCAGAAGGGTTGAGCTAGACCACTGGCTCCCCCCTTTCGAAGGCTGAGAACAAACATTAGGAAAAAAAATCGGCATTTGTCCTTTAATTAATAAGGTATTGCAAAAAAAATGTCACTCTAATGTCATTTTCTGTTGTTTTTTTGTTTTGTTTTTTTTGCAGAATGCCACTCTTCAAACAGCCACCAACGGACAGACGCCGCTCTCCACAACAAACAACACCGTCCAGCTGAAGTGTAACTACTGTCGAGGAGCGTTCAGTCTGAAGCCTGAAACTCTAGAGTGGGAGGTGAGACCTTATTTTAATCTGTCACACAGATACCACATGTAAACAGTCAGTCTCGCAACACAACCACAGATGATACGTTGGTAGTTGGCAACAGTTCTGCCTTCGACAGGACATTAGTCTGGAGTCATCCTTAGAGCAGAAACGTGAATATTTGCACCTCTGATAGTAAAAGACTGTTGGTTTAAAGGAGACGCGCCGTTTTTTTTTACAACCCTTTACTCACCCATATAACTTTAGTGTCATTAAAGGAGTCATCACCCGGAAATCGCAATTTCTCTTGTTAAAACATGCTTATTGGTGTTTGACCTCAGTTGAAACTTGCCTGAAAAGCTGGTTTGTGTGGCGTGTGTGTTTTTTGTTGTTGCTTTTTTTTCACTCAGGAATAGCACACAAGCGGTGGTGTGCCTTCCATCAATTAGCTTCTCCTTCATTTGGTTCTGTAAACAACCTACAGAGAAGTGACCTGTCGGCTTGAACTCGTCGCTGATTGGTTGCCATCTCTTTCACCACCCGCTCCACCCGGCCCGTCCGCTCCGCCTGAATCGCGTGTCATCGGGGGCTGTTTATGTTTTGAT
Organism: Decapterus maruadsi; assembly: GCA_030347415.2. NCBI lineage: Eukaryota > Metazoa > Chordata > Actinopteri > Carangiformes > Carangidae > Decapterus > Decapterus maruadsi. Next base: position 23,942,892 of record CM064902.1, on the reverse strand, counting down.
TTTCAATGCAGAGTTGCGCCCCCGCGTCTGTCCTTTGGTGAATGAACGCCCATGAGAGCAGAAACGTGAATATTTGCTGGTTTTGTTGCACCTCTGGTAGTAAAAGACTGTTGGAAAAAGGTCAGAACAAGCTCAATGTTTGATTAAAATTATTATTTTTTTTCTAATAAGTTTTACAAATTGATCACCCATATATAGAGTATAAGAGTTCTTTGGATATTTAGAAACCAGGTGATGACATCATCCAGTTCAGAGTTGTTCAGTAGGTATTTAGATGCATAGTGGGGGATGACATCAGGCAATCCAGTTCAAAGTCAGAATAGTCTAGGGAATCTTAACAAAATATTGGTGAGATTAACAAGTTTTGCGGCAGATAATGCATCATAATGCACATTCATAATCAAATGGAATAGCACTAGTGAATCTTAACAAAATATTGGTGAGATTAACAAGTTTTGCGGCAGATTTGCATCATCTCTGCCTCCCCCTTTCCTGTCTATCTCTACTAATCTATCAAAATAAAGGCATAAAACGCCAAAAAAATATACTTTAAAAAAAAATAATCTTCAGAAGGACTCCTAATGACACCAAAATTATATGAGTGAGTAAACAACCGTATTTTATGCCAGAAATAAGGTACAGGTCGTAAAAAAACGGCACTTGTGTTGCACTGCTAAGTGATTGGACTTCCTCTCTCGTGGTTTTCCAATCTCATTCCAGTGCCAGATAAACCTCAGTTAGCAGAAGGGTTGAGCTAGACCACTGGCTCCCCCCTTTCGAAGGCTGAGAACAAACATTAGAGAAAAAACAAACAAAAAAAGGCACTTGTCCTTTAATAAATAAGGTATTAGATTACTTGTTTATGTTTATGTTTGCTATGTGCAGTATTCTCTCTTTCTCTGTGTTTCTATGGAGGACAAAAAATGTCATAAATGCGAAATAACATTTATTTTGAGAATTTTTATACATTTATCTAATCACTCATGCAGTTATTTATTTATTTCTGTATTTCTACATTTCTGCTTTTATTTACTTCTATAGTTCTGTTTCTGCGAGGTAATAAGGTAGGTGTTCCGAACATCAGTCTGAAGCAAGATTGGTTAGCTTGGTGAACTTTTATTTATTTATTTATTCATTCATATTTATGTCATTGTTTGTCCTTCATATGTTTCAGCAGCAGCCTGTACGTTCACATTAGCACAGAGTGGCGGCACGACATTTATCATTTATCCGTGTTGTGTGTGTGTGTGTGTGTCTGCAGGATAAAGTCTATCAGTTCTGTAGTAAGACGTGTTGCGAGGACTATAAGAAGCTCCACTGCATCGTGACGTTTTGCGAGTATTGCCAAGAGGAAAAGACGCTACACGAGACGGTCAAGTTCTCCGGGGTCAAGAGACCTTTCTGCAGCGAAGGTACTCATTTCCCCTCCTCTGCTCTCCCCTGAAGGAGGCTTGATAACTGTAATGTTTTTCCAGTAGAGTTGTCAGAGAGGCTGTTTTTCATGGTTCAGTGTCTAATAAATATATATTTTTTATATATCTGTGATCTTATTTCCAGGATTTTGTTGTGCTGTTTCCTGGTGAGACTGTTTTCGAGTTTACCTTCTCTTTGTTTTCTTTTCCCATTGTCTCCCCTCCTCCTTTGTTTCCCTCTCCAGGCTGTAAGCTGTTATATAAGCAGGATTTCATTAAGAGGTTAGGCCTGAAGTGTGTCAGCTGTAACCACTGCAGCCAGCTGTGTAAGAGAGCCGTGACCCGGCAGCTCGGTGGCATGACCCGGGACTTCTGCGGCGAGGCGTGCGCCAAGAAGTTCCACGACTGGTACTACAAGGTCTGTTCGTAATGTGTTATTATGTGTTTTTAATCTGCTATAGGCTAGTGTTGGGAATTCTCCTAAACAAATGTCTCCCTGTGGCCACCAGGCGGCGCGGTGCGACTGCTGTAAGGTGCAGGGGAACCTGACGGAGTCTGTGATGTGGAGGGCGGAGATGAAGCATTTCTGCGACCAGGAGTGTCTGTTGAAGTTCTACTGCCAGCAGAACGAGCCCATCATGGTCACACAGAAAGGCCCGGAGAACACCACCGCCGTCGGTACGAAGTGTTTATGTGTGTGTGAGGGTGTGTGTGTGTTAGGGTGCGGTTCCTTTGGCAGATCGTTCAGATTGGACGCCACCCCATGACGTCACCCATAGGTTTCTGAAGAGCTGAGTTTTTTTTAAAGCTCAGAATGAGTCAGAGACGTTTCCTTTCCATTATTTTCTGCATCTGTGTTACGTTGGTGTTTTCTCGCCATCCGTTCCTTTAGGTCAGGAGACCAGCAAACAGGTCTGAGTCCATTTGAAGTGAACAAGATCACAGATTATTATGACAGATTCTTTTGCTCCATAGCCAACAAAATAAATAGCAGAGCCATAGATGCTACAAACAGCCCGACATCAACACGACGCTCTCCAGAGCTACAAATCAAGAGGAGCATGACTTCAGCGTGTTTATCTTCCCGCTTTCGCTTGTGCGCAGTAATATGGTCGTTCTGTGGTTGAAGAAGAAAAGTGGTAGCAAACTAAGGAACGTGCCTTTTCACGAGAAGATAAACCAGTGAAAATATTATAGATGAAATAAACATTCAAACAGGTAGTTGGTGTCACTGGGTGGTGAATTAGGTCCAAAAACACATTATTTCTAATGGCTCGGAAACCTGACACAGCCGTGCTAATGCTAATGCTAGTTCCTTATCGCCATAAACTTACATACCGTATATATTTAGCGATAGACTCTAGTCATAACCAGAGACGCATCCAGCCTATGAATTACATTAAAATGATCCAGGCTCTCATAGGAACATTTCCCTGAGAGGCGACTCGTCTGCCGCTGCGACAAACATGCAACCTAACGTAATCCCAATGTGAGCGGCGCGGCATGGTGGGGTGGTGCCGTTGCCACATTGCATCTGAACGTTAGTTGGTATTAGGAAATGAACTGAAAATGAATAATGTATAAAGCAAAAATACTCACCTATTTAAGTCTCTTAGTTTTCTCCACAATGCAACGAATAATAATTAATAATCTTGTCTTTACAGGCTTTGAAGTCCAAGGGGCCAAACTTGGGGTAAGTAAGAACTAAGGGCTTTTCTTACTTAAAGACATAGCTAATTGACTTACTAAATATAATTGTAAAATATAGTGTATTATTTAGAAATGTGTAAACAAACAGTTTGCCAGACATATAGTCCCTCTAAATCCAATGTTTTTTAAATTGTACATTTAGTAACTGGTCCTTTTTATTTCTATAAATTGTTTATTGTGCTTATAATAACCTGTCCGTCATGTTGCAGCTGGTGAACCAGGGTACCGTGGCCTATTCAGGTGGAGGTTTAATGAGAGACGTCAAGAACAAGGCAGTGCTCTGCAAGCCGCTCACCCTGACCAAGGCCACCTACTGCAAACCACACATGCAGAGCAAACTCTTACAGACAGGTAAACACAACACCTTAATGTTGGAGTGCTACAAAAATGAAACACCTCTTCTTCTTTTTTTGTAGTCTTTTTTACACTTTTGATACAGTGTGAATCTGCATATCCACAGATGTAGATGATGGTGTGAAGAGGGAGTATATTCCTGTTCCCATACCTGTGCCTGTCTTCATCCCCATGCCCATGAATATGTATTCCCAGATCACGCCCACTCCAGTCTCTCTACCTGTACCGGTAAGACCTCATGCGTATGTGAATTATCCATGCCAAGAAGCAAAAATGAATATGTATAGCTGATAAGACGGATAGATGGAGATCAGTAAAAGCTTCCTATGATGGAATATTTGTCATGACTCAACAAAAACTGCTCTGTTCCAGGTTCCTGTGCCTGTGTTCCTGCCAACTACCCTGCAGGGGGCAGAACAGATCGTCCAGACCATCAATGAGCTTAAAAACAAGGTGCCCTCTGACCCCTTGGAGGCCGACCTGATCTCCATGGCCGAGGTGATCGCCGAGGACCATAAGCTAGGTATGCAGCTGGAGGGACGGCTTCATGTCTGCACTGAAAGAGTAGAGATGTGATAAGAGATTTGATCAATACTGCACTTTGCACTCTGTGTCTGATGCTCAAACTATCAACAAACCTATACGTAAAACGCTGATAGTGATAGGCATGTTTCCACTGCAGGGGTTTTCTGGTAAAGAGACGGAGGAAGGAGCTTTACAGTAGCTGTCCTCTCGCTCTCAGGACCCGCCGGACATCGCGCGATTGTTTTGCGGCAGTCTTTTGCTGCTCTCTTTGTTGTTATTCCGGCAGTAAAGACATGTTATCGTGTAGTTCGCTTATGTCTTTCGCTGCTAATCACATAATTTTTACTGACTTATTCTCTTTTTTCCTGCCATGTAAACATTTTCTTTTTATTTTGTTTTTTTAAAGCCCCAGTATGTGACATTTACCCCCATCTAGCGGTGCGGTTGCATGTCGGCACGTATTCTTGCTGTTGCGTTTACGTAAACTCGGGCACAAGTCAGAAAAACAACCGACGCTGCATGTAACAGGATAAACAACCCTCTATGTAAAGAAACGGTCGGCCAGCACCAGGCAAAACAATACAGGCGTGACAATATGTTGTTGGGCTTGACCAATCAGTAAAATAACATCCAGTCGGTTTAAACGTCATTCAGGTGTCTGACTGCACCTGAAGGCAACACCAGTGCCTCCGTCCTTCCTCACACTAGCCTACCAGTGGTGACAGTTTTCCTGGAGATGGTTTCGTGGTTACCTACGGCCACGGTGACACTGAACGTAAAACATGGCGATTCAACATGGCAGAGAAGGTTCGGTGAACCCCCCTGTATGTTTGTAACGAAAGCGCTCGTTTGTATGCGGGCGCGATTCCACTTCATTGAAATACGTATTTATGAAAGCGATATTTGATTTTTGTCAATATAAAGCCAGTAAAGTCCCATACTGTCCCTTTAAATAACGCTGGGTTTTAAAAATGCTACTTATTTCGTGGCTTTCTCTTTGCGTCACATCCCCCCCAATCAGCACAGAGTAAACCTCAGGGCCTGAGTCCCAAGGCAGAGACTCCTTTTGGCCCCGTAAAAGTTCCTGGAGATGGTCTTTCAGGGACGGTTCCTGCAGTGGAGACACGCAGAAACGACCCTGTAAAATGACCCCAAAGTTCCTGCAGCAGAAACTGTGTATTTCCCAGCAGTCCAATGGTTCCACTCAAATGTATTTGAAGAAAGCTGCAGCAGCAGATGGTGGCAGAAAGGACTAACCTGGATGTGTGTTTCAGATGTGAAGCAGGTGAAGGTGAAAGTGAAGGAGGAGAAGGTGAAGGAGGAGCGTGGAGCGGAGGAGTCCTCCAACAGCAGCAGCAGCAGCAACAACAGCAGCAGCAACAACAGCAACAGCAACAGTGGCTCTGATGAAGAGGAGGAGAAGTACGAGCCCGACCTGGACCTGGAGGCAGACTTCCCCCAAGGTAAAACACCTGTCAGACCTCAGTCAGGAACAATCACTGTCACGTTGTTAAAGCCACGAAACAGCAAGAAATAAGCGTCCTGCAGTATCTGTCTCCTCCTTTGCTTTATTTATTAATTAAATAACATTATTACTAATAGCTTGATTCAAAGAGGGACATTGTTCTGCAAAGTAAACCGCTCGCCACTGGTTTATTAGCTGTCAAGTTGTCCACCTCTTTCTCTTCTGTTTCTGATGTATTGAGACGACTTTGACACTCCTAATAAGCAGCACCTTTGTCTGCTGAAACTTTAAATTCAAGACGTCTCGTCGCTGTCATTTAGTGCCTCCTGAGTTTGAATGCCAAGTAAAAGAAATGCCCCTCAAGTCTAAATCAGTCAATTTTGTCTCCAGCTCTCGTTCTGACATTGTCACACGCTTGTTTAGTGAAGCGGGCTCTTATGCAACAGCATCTGACTGCAGGGTTTTAATGGATCAGTACAGTAATTGAGATTAAAATTCCTGCCTCCAGTTATTTCTGGACGCGCTGTCATCGCCCGTATCGGAGCAGAGGGTTCTAGGTTTAGTGAACTGTCCAGAGCAGGAGTGTGAAGTCATTAACCAGGCCAGGAATACGACATTTTCTTTATTTTTATTCTTCGTAATTTTTTCCACCGGCCCGTTATAGCTCTCTTTAGCCGTGCTTGGCCTTGCTTGAACCGTAATCATATATATATATACTTCAGCCTTGGATTTGACCCCTGATATTAATATTAGTCTCAGGGAGTGAAGCCAAAACCTGACGGCCCGTGTCACCAACTGAGCTGTGTGTTGAAATGAAGAAAACCACATGCGGCAGTATTTCTTACATATCTTGGATCCTGTGAAATCTGAAATTTTTTGGATGTTTATTCCACTCCCTCCCTCCTTACTGTAGTTAGCAGACAGATTAAAACCAGGTGTTAGAATACATTATGATAATAAATACTTAAAACCACCATAAAGAGCATTTGTGAGTTTATTTTATAAGTGAATGTAACCACAGCTGTTGAGTTTCCACTCTTTTCCTCGGCTGAAATTTACCAGCAACATAAAAAAAAAGCACCAGTTTTTATTTGTCTCGCACAAGTTCAGTTCAAAGTGCTTTACGTTGTGCATTCAGGACATTAAAATGCAATTAAAAAGAATAGAAACCTCTTTAAATGACCCAATGCTTTAGAGGCTGTGATATTAAATGTCTGGACAATAGATCATTTCCCCCAAGAGGAGCGTGTTCTGGGCTGGAGAGTGAATGATACTGTAGGAGCTGGAAACTGGACAAACTCCCTTCATTTAAAATATGGATTCATGAAGTGACGTCTGTTCTGCAGCTGGAAATAGTTAGTTAGCGGTACACTACTTCATGCATTAATGGAAGAATAAACCTCGACATGGGAAATGTTAATTGCTCATGTAGAGCAGCTGTCTGTCTGACTGTAATATATTCACATCAACGTAGCAGGTGTTTGGTTGTTTTCTCTTCTTTCTCTTATTCTGTGGCTCTGTGTTGTCATGTTGTCGTGTTGTTGTTTGTACTGTTTTATACTCCATGGGTGGAGTCTTGCATCGCCTCATTGATCTCCTCTGTGCTGCAGAATGATGGCTCCGCCCATTGTCACTCTGCTATTGGTGATTGCATGATCCAAGTCTTCATAATTTATTATCATAACTTAGTGTGTTAATATCCCAATGGCAGCTTTATACACACAAAAAATCAATAGCTTTGTTCCTCATCCTTTCTGACTGGATTTATATTTCACCTGAGGAAAAATAAAATAGAGAAGATAATTTACCAGCTGTTTGTTTCCTGTGTAAAGCCTCAGACTCTGGTCCAGTCCTGGAGGGGATGGAGGAGGACATGGGCTTCTCTCTACCTCCAGTCCTGGCAGAGGAGAAGGAAGAGAAGGAGGAGTCGGCGCCTCGACCGCAGCCCAGGAGACAAGTACGTACGCACGCACGCACTAAGGCTGGGTTTAAAAAAAAAAAAAAATCAATTTTCTGGTTCATATCGATCTTCCCCCAAGAAGAAGATATTGATTCATCCTTATATCGATCTTTTAATGTGTGCAATTTCCTGTTTCCTCCGTTACATGTGCGTGATCACGATTACTGAGGAGTTGCACTGGTTACTTCTGTAGTGGGTCGTGTTAAATTAATGTGCATTAATGTCACTGCTTTTGGGTCAATTCTTTATGTAAACATTGATATTTTTGATAACACACCAGGTTAGAGAGTTACATCTTTCTTAGTTCTGTGAAAATCTCTTTCATAACCAAACACGACTGGTATTAAAACTGAAATATCTCTAAATGAATCAAAATCGAATCGATACCCAAACTAAACTCACACATACATGTAACAGTAATAAAGTTTACACAGCTGTTGTGTTGGTGTTTCAGGGGAACAAGAGGCTGGCGGTGGAGGAGAGCTCAGATTCAGTCTCGTCCTCGTCCTCCCACCGAGCGGGCGGCCGGCGCTCAGAGGGACGGTCGCTGCCTCTCAAAGCTCGATACGGCATCAACGCCTGGAAGCGCTGGGCCCTGTCTGCTTCCGACCAATCAGAAGACACCAAAGTAAAAGACGGCGCCAAACCAGGTGAGATAAACCCAACACCGCCTCGGCTCAGCGGTCGGTCGCGGTACGAGAGTCCAGGTTTCGCTGCTTGGCTGCATGTTCTTAATGAAATGCTGATTTATGTTTGGAAACATGTCGCTGTGTTTGCTGACGGCGCTCGCTGCCTGTTCACACCTCTCTTTTTTTGCAGTTCGGTCAAAAAGTAACCTGCTGTCGCTGAGCGCAGACGAGCTGAACGCGGCTCTGTCCCGGTTCGTCAGGGAGGTGTGCCGGCCCAGCGGGGAGCGCTACTCTCCAGACAGCATCCTCTACCTCTGTCTGGGGATCCAGCAGGTTGGTACCAGGCCAGAGACGCACGACACATCGCCAGCAGCCCACGCCATTTCAGACATGAAATTAAGATGACAAGAGAAAATCTGTGTTCATAGCTTAAGTATAGTGGAAGACATCAATATCTATTAGTTTCTAAAAAAAAAAAAAAGTGTTGGGTATCACGCAGTCACTGATGAGTTATGAACTTTTTTCACATTAATTTAAAGGCTAGGTAGGCAGAAACCTAGACAAAAGAGAGTTGAAATCATCCCCTCCGCCAGTTCATGAGCTAGAGGAATAGCTTATGTTTTAATATTTTTTCATGTGGAAAGTGACAGTTTAGATTCCCTTTCTGTTGTCAGTTTATCAAATAAAAGTATTGTGGACTGTTGTCGGAGGCAGAGCCACAACAATCGTCACAGAGGCTGCAGCTGAGCTCATCGGCCAGGCAGCTTCTCTGTCCTCCTCCCTAACCAACCAACTTAATTTCTTTTCTTTTTTTCAATGTTATCCTCCATAATGTCCGAAAACGGGTAAGAAAAACCTTTTTGAACACATGAACGACAACATAGTATTTATATTTCGTGTAAAATAATACGAATAAGAGCTGCTGCTCTGTGATTGGTCAAAAGGCGGGTAGATTCTTTGCAGGCTGAAAACAAAGCCTAGGGGAGACGCAGACGTCTGATCTTTTTTCACATCACTTCTTTTACATTATCCTCAAGGTTATTGTGTAAGTTTTTGCCTAATACTGTCAAAAAAAAGCAATTAGCTAAGGCAGCAACTTTCTAATTTCTACATGTAAAACCAAATTGCATAGCCCTTTAATTTCATGTCATTTAAGGCAAGGCAAAGCATTTTTATTTATACAGCACATTTCATACCAAGGCAACTCAATGTGCTTTACATAAAGACAAAACATTTAAAAAGTTGTAAACATTAAACACAGACTTGAAAGCAAGAGCAGAGAAGAATAAAGAAATAGAAGAAAAGAAAATGTAAAGTTATTAAAAAGAGCTCAGCCATAAACACATGAAAAGAGAAATGTTTTTAACCTGGATTTAAAAAGTTGAGTTCTGCTGGTAGTTTGCTCCAGTTGTGTGCAGCATAACAGCTACATCATTAAAGCTAAATACTAGATTATTTGAGGATAATTTGAGGGAAATAACTTGAAAACACAAGACTTACATTTGGAAGTTGCAAAAATGTGTATTTTTTCATAAACACACACAATCCTCTCACTTGATTCTGCACAGTCATGTTGTTGCTGATAGAGAGGACACACACGTCTTTGTTTGTCCGAAGCAGAGTAGGAACATGACAATGGCACAAAATGGTTGATCTGAGATTTTGCCTTAAACCCCACACTAATGAAACTGGTTCTTCGTGGGCAGTGTCCTCACGCTGGACAAGTACAGACAAAAGGAACAATTTTCATATTAAATACAACCGGTGTTTCCGTGCTTCTGGTCTTGTACAGTTTAAATCACAAAGGAAATGACTCCAAAAGTTAAAATATGTCTCAGTTTTTGTATAGTAGCTCCTAAAAATTTGTATATTATGCCAATTATTAGACATATTGTGTCTAATCAGTAGCCTAAGCGTAAGGGAAAACTTTTTTCATCAGTCAGTGTTTTTCTAATGAGTCCAGTTTATACAAGACAAGGACAAAATGGAGGGTCGTCTCGCAGGCTAAAACTGGTTACAGACTCCAACCATGTGATCACAAACCCATTGTCGTTACTATACTTACTTTATGTTCAAATAAAGTCAAATTGGGAATAAAAAAATACTTAAACACGTGGAGTAACGATTAAGTAAAAGGTAAAATGAAGGCAAAGCATTTCTTGTAAAATCCTGTGCTGTTGCAAAACTAATTCTTCATCAAGTATTATTGTTTCACAGAATGAAAAATACCACAAACTAATAGGCTAATATATATATTTTAAAAAGACAAATGCAAGTGTTAACATTAAGTAAATCAGTGAAGGCCTCCTGTTCTTTTTGTTCTATTGAAATCCCCTGTGTAGTCCCACGTGGGGGTAGGAACCAAGTGTAGAGGGAGTGTTTCCTGTAGGACGCACATAAGTAGTGCACAGTCTTCCCTCCTGCTCTCTCTCACATGTGAGCAGCAGCAGCAGCAGCAGCAGCAGCAGCATGGCAGCAGAGTGGAGCGCAGGAATGTCTGAAGGCCTCTGGAGAGACTTTAATCTGACAGAGAAGCGTAAGATTGATTAATGTGTTTGTGGAGAATAACAAGATTTAAAGGTTTTAATTGGTTTATGTGAAGTTTAATTAAGTTCTTTGACTTGAAATGTTTGAGTGTGTTTTCTGGGCCTGCTGTAGCTGTAGCTGTAGCTGCTGCTGGGCCTTCATCCATTTTCCCTCCAAGAAACTTCATGTTTTTTTTTTTAAAAAGGGAAAAAAAACTCTGATTTAATTCATTTTTATTGTGTATTTGCAGATTTGTGTCCTGTGATTATAACTTATTGCTGTTCACATCCTGAAAACAATGATGATTATTTAAATATGAGGACACTTTAAAACAGTTTGATCTGTGCGCAAAATTTCTTAAATCTCATGTATTTATTTCCCCATTCATTTAATTCATTTTTTTTTTCTTTTTTCTTAAAGCATCTTCACTCCAAAGGCCGGAAGGATGACCTGTTCAGTGACGTGTGCTACCAGCAGTTTGGAGAAGAGCTGAACAAGGTCCTGAAGGACTGGCAGCCCAGTGTGCTTCCTGATGGTGAGTGTGATTTATTCTTATCGACTGTGTCTTTTAAAGCACCACACAGTCTGTTAATTACATCTAAACAACTATAGTGCACTGACTGCACACACACACATAATGAAAGGCTCATTTAAAGAAGTGAAGTTCAGGGATTAAATTGGGTCTCCAGGCGGCCTCCAGAAAGAACCGCACCAGGAATTTAATCACACAGATCCAGAGTCGGAGAAGAGAAACTCATCCATCAACAACAGTGTGTGTTTGTGTGTGTTTGTTATCAGCAGAGCTATTAAACAACCTGTAGTGCTGCAGTGTCCAGTGATTATAACTCTTCTGCTGTTCACATCCTGATCCGTTGTGATTGCACCTTTAAGACATATGAGGACACTCGCATCAGCGCTAACAGGCCTCCGCAGTGTTTTCCTGTTTATACAACGAACAGGTCCCACGTCTCCAGGTGCAAGAAGTTCATAATAATTAGCTGCTGGTAATTATCTCCTAGAAAGGCCTGTGCAATCTGCTGCTATTCATAAGAGGTTTTACCTCCTCATTATATTTGAGTTTATAAGAAAAAACAAGGAAGAGTGAGTAGAAGATGGTTTATAAAGAGACGTCAATATCATTAGTTGCTTCTAAAAAAAATTTTTTTTAAAGTCTGTAGATATCAGGTCATCGGTCACTGATGAGTTAATTAACTTTTTCATTTCTATTTGAAACAATAAACTAAGGAATTTCTAATAGACGTTCACATTTCTGCAGGTAAACCAAACTGTGTAGCCCTTTAAAGATGAATACCAGATTATTTGTAGATAATTCTCTGGAAAGATTTGAGGGAAATAGCTGGAAAATATGAGACTTAAACTTGGAAGTTGCAAAAATACATGCATTTTAAGCAATTAAATATAAAATATTGCTTTTGCACACTTGCATTCAGTTCATTTTAATAATAGTTGACTATTAGAAAATAGTTTTGTCAGTAATGTGAAGCCCCAGGGTGACATCCTGATAAATGACTTAATAAAAGTAGTAAAAGGTGTAGTTCATTAAATTTAGCCTAGCCCTAAATATACATATTTCTTTGTTAAGGTGTTTCCTTCTCTCCCTCTCTCCCTCCCTCCCTCCAGGCTCTCTGTGGGGCCGCGTGGAGGAGCAGAGTCTGTGGAGCAGTCGGCAGCTCGGCGAGCAGAGTCCGGCCGCTCTGCTGCGTTCGCTGGTTTACCTGAACACCAAATACTTCGGCCTGCGCACCGTGGAGCAGCACCTCCGCCTCTCCTTCGCCAACGTCTACGGCCCCGACACCGTCCATCCTGTCACCAAGGAGACCACCGTCTGCATCCGCGTGCCTTCCATCTCTCAGGATCACCACGGTGAGGCCTGACGATCGTGTTTTCAGACACCTTCGCTCTTTGACATTAATGTTGTAGCGTTGACACAGAAAACAATAATTTAAGAGTTGATCATTTGAGTTTTTAATGTCATGTTTACACATCGTGGCCATTTAGCCATCGATATCTAAAAAGGGCTGATTCATACACTTCTCACTCCCCCTCAAACCTGCAGTTTAACCTCTCAGTCATGATTTAATGTGAGATCTACCGTGTTGACGTACGGAGCCAAAACAATATAAAACATCCACTGACGGCTCCTTTCATCTGCAGCTCGTAATCCAGATGTCAAGTTACAAATGTCACATTAGAGGTTTGAATGTTGTTCTCAGAGACTTTATCGTTTGTGTCGTTTTGTTTCCTCAGTGCAAACGGAGTCGAGGAAGAGGAAGCGTAAGTCGGAGGACGGCGATCAGGACTACGAACCGGACGACGACTCGGGAGGATCCAGCGTCCGCTGCCCGGTGAAGAAGCACGAGTGTCGGCTGTACGAGCTCTACAGATCCAAGTGGTGCGTTCACTGTCTCTGTTGTCTTACTATCTCCCTCGCCATCGCAGTATAACATATTGATAATGTAACTGAGCTCTTAGTGAAGCCAAAGGTAAACAGTGAGTGAGTGTTTGTTTCCAGAGCTGAAATTAAAAGACTACCATACAAATTGTTTATGTTGTGCGACCAACATGGAAAAACAGATCAGATCAGAGGAACTGGGTCTAGTGAGTGTTTCACATTTTTACTTGAATTAAATTGATGTTTTAGAGACGGCGTAAACATTCGCAGTGATCAAATTTCATCAGTTTGTCCTGAGTAACGGATGTTTCCTGTCCATGTCATCAGTTTTTTCTCTGAGTCCTGTGATTATAACTCATTGCTGTTCACATCCTGAACCACAGTGTTGACTATTAAAATATGAGGACTTGATATAAAACACACAAAGTTTCATTGAATTATTCAACAGGAAATTCAGAACAAAAGATTGACGCCTCTCCTGCCCTCTCTCTTTACTGTCCTCTCCTTCCTCTTGTCTCCTCCGTCTCCTCCAGCCCGCCGTCGTTGCAGGAGCGTCTAGACTTCTTCTACGTTCAGCCGGATCCGGACCGCAGCCCCGACGACCCACTGTGGTTCAGCTCGACGCCGCTGGAGCGACAGATCCTGGAGAGCCTCCTCACCAGAGTCCTCCTGGTCAGAGACATTTACACAGACAAACAACACCAGGAGGAGGAAGACGATGACGACGAGAGGGAGAGGGAGGAAGGGGCGGCGGTGGAGGAGGTGGAGGAGGAGGATGGGGGCGAAGCAGCCGGGGGAGAGTAGCCGTCATTAGGGAGCTTGTGTTAGCAGAGCCTGAACAGTCAGCGGAGGAGGTTAGTTAACGTCTGGTCCTCCTCGCTGAACTGCTGTTTCCTCCTGGTGAGGGACGTCCACAACAGATGATGATGATGATGATGATGATGATGAAGGTGGTGGTAAAGAGCAGCCCTAAAGGTTACGAAGCTAGAGGACAAACGCATTTCTCTGCAGGAGGAACAGGCACAAAACGTCTCCTGGTGTTAAGGATCATGAAAAGGAGGCGGTTTGGTTTTTGTTTTTTGTTTTTTTTGTTTTTCTCTCTCCTCTAAATCAGGTTAGAGGATGACGTGTACTAACGGTTTACCTGCTGTCGTGAAGTCGCCAACAAATTGTGAGCTTGTTTATAGTGCAGCTTACAGATATTTAAGCTTTTAACAACGCAAAGAAGATCACACTTTAACAAAACAAAAGGTGATCAGCCGGCGCCGACCTGCAGGGAGTTACTGTCTTAACTGTCTCAGTCGCTCTTCAGCTTCACGTCCTCCTCACCACTCGTCGCTCCGTGGGTGGAAAAGAAGGGAAGTGGAGTCGAGAGTAACTTCACCAATTCTTTTTTTTTTGTTTGTTTTTTTTATTTTATAACGTGATTTTAAAGGAGAAGGCAGAGGAAAAGTTAAGTTGGAGAGTTGGAAATTCCCAGCTGGTGGGTTGAAATTCCATCTTCAATCCGCTCTCCCGTTGTTAATGTGAAAAAATAGACACACAGCTGGTGGTAGGATTTTTCTCAGACCAACAACTACTGTTCCCAACTTAGCTGCTAATATTTGTATCCATATCTGACAGAGCAGTAGCCACACGTTAAGTAAAACTTTATATATATATGAATATATCAAATGTATATGCGAGTAAACACTAAAAAAAATATTGTACAGCATAGAAAACGTAGTTACTCCGACAAGGTGGAAACATGATTCAGGTCTGTGGCGTCTTCGACATCCCAGCAGTGATGTAACCGTGCACTTTACTCCACTGCTTCTTTTTGGTTTCAACATTTTCAAATCGAAGCAAAAAAAAAAAAGTGAACGTAAACAAACAGGTGGTTTCATGAATTTTGAGGATTTAAAGCTCATGCCACAACCTCACAACGGTTCAGCTTCTTGTACTCAGGTTGAGGTCAAGGTGTTCGATTCCAGTTAAGATTAAAGGGCCGACTGCACCGTAAAGGTTTAGTCACATGACACTTCACGTCTTTTTTAAAATGGTATCGCTCCGTTAAGATTCACCGCTAGTTCGTTGAGTTTATTTCAGTGTGAGCTCCAGCTGTTCCCACAGACTCTCAGGTCAGAGTTCACCTCCACTGGGCAGATGTGCTCCGGTCGACCGACGGCAGCACTGCCGCGCTGTGCGAGGTGATGTAAATGTTGTTATTCAAGCCAGTTTTGTAGCCATATTTCACCATAGACAACAAACTGCAGCATCGCTCTCATTTATTATCACCTGCATCACAAATTAAAATCCGTTTTTTGTTTCTGGGGGGGCTGAGTGCAGGGAAATCTCATTGGATGGAAGTGTGATGTGACCAGACCTTTTTAATGCAGGGCAGTTAATTGCATGAGCTTTAACCCTGTAAGTGTTGACACTGTCGCAGTCAAATCCAATGCGTCATTGAAACCACTAGTAGGATGAATTTTTTTGCCATGTAGGGTGTTGAAGCTGGAATTTCTGACTTTCCAACATGTCTTGAATGCCTCTTCCTCTCAGTCACGGCGAGTGACCCACCACCGTTTTTTTTTCCCCCCACATCTCCATTATAACTGGGCTGCTTTCATTCCCGCACTGCTCTTCCTCTGTCAGTACTGCTCTCAGGCGAAAACCGCCGCACCACAGTGGCCCTCAGCTCAGAGGCGGGAACGGGGCCTCGAAGACCTCTGAGTCGCTGTGGTGCCGGCGAAAGGCAACCTTACCGACATGCTGCGTTTCTTTATAGGACATTAGGGGAACCTCCATTCATGCGATGTAGCATTGTGTGCGTACTAAGCCCAGATTGGGTCGATTTGAAGTGTAAATATCTCTGAAACAAGGCGGCTGTTTTGAGACGGAGTCCACACAGAGGGGACGCTGTGTGATTTGGGGTAAAGAGGAAAAAACAACCAACGAAACCTTGAGCTCGAAAACCCGCCTCCTGAGAAGCCTTTTAAAAAGACTGAATATTTATTTCTCTTTTTATTAGTTTGACTGTATCTTTTGTTTTTTTGGGAGGGGGTGGGGGTTGGGATTTTTATGGGTGCCATTTCCTTTAAACGGTTATTCAGTGAAAACCTGCTGCAGTCCTGCGCCCTCGCCTCTCGTGTCCAGGAGCCTGCTAATCATGAAGGACGTTGATTCATTCAGAGCTTGACGGACTATTTTTGAACATTTCCTTTCTGCTTCTGTCCCCCCCCGTGTTTGTAATTTCTCGATTCTTCAGAGTCTCCTTTAAAACTTCATATTTAGTTAAAAAAAACCTGAGCACTTGTTAAGAAGTGCCCTGTTCTTCTTCCAAGCTGTTTTTAAGAGTGCAAGGCAACGCTTGTATGAGTTGATTGGACTTTTTTTTTTTTTTTTTCATGAGATAAATTCATGTTTTTCTTTAGATTTCATTTTTTTTATATACAAGTCCCTTTTTTTATGTTTTGTTTTGTTTTTTGAGTTTAATTTGAATTTGCATTTTGGTTGTTTTTCAATAAATTGGAGAAAGTTGTCATTCTGTTCAAATCAAGTGGACTTTGTTTGAGGAGTTATTTTTTTATGCAGTCGTTCTTTGATGGCTCATCAACTTTAATTTCAATAGGGAGATTTAAACCTGGCTAAATTCTACATCTTACAGTGTTGAACCACAGCCAGAGTGCAGAATATATTGAACACCCTCCAGATGTTGAGTTTGACCCATCATCAACACAGTCGATGTCTCAGATTTCACAGGTTAAAAATCAATTG
Organism: Decapterus maruadsi; assembly: GCA_030347415.2. Lineage (NCBI taxonomy): Eukaryota > Metazoa > Chordata > Actinopteri > Carangiformes > Carangidae > Decapterus > Decapterus maruadsi. The sequence continues at coordinate 23,926,142 of CM064902.1, read as the reverse complement.
TGTCTTTTCTTCACAATCCACATCACTGTTCCTCCTGACTGAGGTGGATTTAACCGGTGAACAAGGTCAGGGATTTACACTTTGAGAGTTTTATTTTACCTAAAGAGTTGCCGTTCTGTTGTTTTTGTACACTTAACTGTGCATTTAAAGGTCTAGAACAGCAGAGAAACGCTATAGGAGCAGAGATAGTGGATGTAATGGGAGAAGATTGGTCTTTGGTTGAAGTTGCCCTGATCATGTGTCCCAGCCCAAAATCCAAGCCTTTAAACTTTGTGTGGACACCTAAAAAAAAAAAGTGGACCCGGGATTAAAGTGGCCGGTTTTTTCCTGCTGGACTCAGAGGCAGCGACCAAACCTGCCACAGGTTTGGACCTACATTAGATGCTGTGGCTGGCTTCAATGCCTAATGTGAATGTGCCTATCTGTAAATACTGAAAGTGAGTGATTGTGAGTCTGATGCTATGTGTGTGGGCTGATCTGCTGATACGGTCATGTTAAATAAATGATTTCATTTTCTAACCAGACTCTTTGCCATGCTGTTTTTCGTTTTGTAGTTTGATGTGGTTAAACAACACCAACACATTAGGCTATAAGACTGCACCTCCTGAGAAGTTAAATTTCATGTGCTTTTCTCATGAGAGCAATGGTCAATATAATCTTGTAGCCTATGTTTTATCCTGCATTTTTGTGCCTATAGTTTTATTGATGCTGTGTATGATCTGTGCGATGAAAAGCAGTCTGCCGGACAGCTCTTCAACCCTCACAATAAAAAAGTCAAATAGTAACAAGGGAAATAATTACACTTAGCACTAAATGCTACTGTTAAACAGCCTGATGGCCTGTGGATGAAAGCTATCCTTGAGGTGTCTTGACGTTCCTCAAATGCTTGCCTGAAAGGCAAACAAAGGGTAAGAGTGCAGATGTGTAGAGCCTTGTTCTTGCAGCAGGTGGTGATGTCCGTTACCTGTGGCAGAGGAGAACCAGTTGTTTTTAAAGCAGTTTTTACTGTCTTTTTGATGAGTTTATGGTTCTGAGCTGTAGTAGTATTGCCAAACCAGACAAGGATGCCTCCTGTGATACTTTATTTGATCTGTAGAAGTTGATGAGAGATTATCCTACAAAATAACCCATGAATTATAATGATATAGTATGAATAACGATGATATTGATAACACCTTTAAAACAAAGAAAAGGGTTGGAATGGGGCAAATGGCAGGAAGTTAATAGACGCCATTTTAGATCGGGGACCATCAACCAGTCGGCAGCACTTAAGCCAGATTCTTGGACAACACATCACGAATCCCAGCAGCGTGAAAAACACAAAATATGGGAAAAGCAGATACCTGTAAAATACCGGAGTTCGGGTGAAGAGGAGATGAGAGTGGCATCAGAACATAATATTACTTCCTGTCTTTACTAACGGTTAACATCCGGGTACTCGGTCGCGCCATTAGTGGTTTGAAAAACGGGCGCCGGAAATCAAAATGGCTGCTGTGAACGGAAACCTGTTGGTCAGTTAGTGAAATACTCGGTGAGTAAAACTTTCTGGCTGTTGTTTGTTTTGAAATTACCTGCTGTGTGCTAGATGTTAGTGATGGCGGGACTTTATTTTATCAACTAACTCCTTTGGAAAATGTCAATTTCTTGATGCTTCATGTGAAAAGTGCAACATATCAGGCGGTCAGTAGATGAAATAGCTGAGTAAAAACGTTTATCTCAAATTGTAAGAGAAACCATATGTACTTATCTAATTATTATTGTAAAAACAAAATTAATACTGTCAGTGAAGTTAGACTCAGTATCTTTGTTTGAAGCCACCCTACACCACTGGCAGCCAGCTAGCAGGTTAGGCTAGCTAGCCACCTCTCTTCTCAAACTGTTGGCACATATTTGGACTCAAACTGTTATCTTCAGCATCACTGTGTTCAGGAACATCGAGATTTACCTTACTTGGAGCTAAGAGGTTTAATATGAACCAAGAATAACAGCTGTGCAACCATTGAAGTATGTGGCTGAATACTTTACGAATTTCCACATCATTAGATAAAGATTATTAATCACATAAAAAACACATGCAGAGCTTTGTGTCCATTATCAGCATTGTTGTTTGTTGAAGGGCTGGGACTCTGTGTTTTACGGTGGCCTGGAGGTGCAAATCAACATTACAAAACATAAAACACTTTTACAAATTCTGAAACAAATTTACATTTCAGAAAACACATTTACAAATTGCAAAACAAATTTACATTTCAGAAAACAAAATGACAAATAACATAACACTTTTACAAAGACCAAAACACTTTTACAATATCTGAAACAAATTTACATTTCAGAAAACACATTTACAAATTGCAAAACAAATTTACATTTCAGAAAACAAAATGACAAATAACATAACACTTTTACAAAGACCAAAACACTTTTACAATATCTGAAACAAATTTACATTTCAGAAAACAAATTTACAAGACACCAAACACTTTTACAAACACCAAGACACATTTTGGCAAAACACTTTGACAAACTGCAGAAACAAATTTACAAAAAGGCCAACATCAACCGGAAAGGGAATGTACCTAGGGGTTGTGAACGAGGAGCGGTCATGACGAGTTCTAGTCATCCATGATACAGCCACGGTTACTTGTGGATAAGGAATGAGACTTTTACAGGACTCACAAGGACTTTAAAACAAAGATAATGATTTAAAAGGTTTGACGGCCGATAGATTCACTACGATCGTTAAGTTGTTTTGACAGTTAATTAATATAAGATGTTACACTGAAAACAGTCCGAACCTGTAGAGCTTGAATCACAATGGAAAATAAATCAGAATTAACTGTAGTTTTAATGAGAACTGAGTGTTAAACATGACAGATGACCCCTAGAAAAGCTCAGATAATGTTATCATGGCTTCTTACCTTTTTATACTGAAGTCTTCAATATAAGTTGATGTTATCATAAAATCACATTACATGGTTTGTTTTTATCAGCCACACTGATTAAAATAAGAGCTCTTTTGAAATGTCTTACTGGTTGTGTTTATAGTTTCATCAAGCCTTGAGTTGGATAAAACTCTTTGTTATACAGTTTAGCATTACATTATGTCCACAACACGCAGAATGTCAGTGTCCACTGCTGTTACAGTATTATAATGCCCCAGACCGGTTGTAGATGTTGGATTTAGTTGGGAGAGGAAGAAAGAAGTCACAAGCATGTTTGTTTTTTTCCAAACAATTTAATAATATGATTATGAGTTTAAGTTATCATTTAGCATATGCTGACACTGAACACACACTGACGAGATGAGGAGGAGGAGGACGTCGTCGTCCAGGTTCTTCCTCCCGGTCCCGGTGGAAGTTTTCAGGCCACACGACACACACCGACACACACCGACCATGGAGGAGTCTGGAGAAGTCTCGGTTTACATTTTACCAGCATAGCATTAATTAAACCGTAAAATAAATTAACGTGGACGTTGTGAACGGAGCAACAGGTGTTGAATATCAGCCGCGATGAGACACTGTTGACACACACAGACACACATACAGCATAAATGATTTATCAAGCCAAAATTACTGAAAAATATGAGTTTTACAAGAGCAGTAATGTAAAACAGTCCGGTTTCACGTCAGTAAATCCAGTCAATGGATCTCATCAATTAAACGTTACGTTTAAAAACAAAAGCTGACAAGAGACTAATAACAGACATTAACATCATGTGACCAAAGAAAAACTCACCTTTGAGCCGTGTTCCTGAGTGAACAGCGTCTCATTAGTTTCAACCATCCTCGGTCCCGAGACTCACACGACGCTTTGGGAGTACTGTGACGTCACGCCCAGAAAGAGACTTTTCTTTGGCTTTTCTGGCCGTTAGAAAACATTTTTGGCGGATATAAAGTCCATGACTTAAAAATATAGAATACAAAGATTAGTAATTAGCGGAGGTTACAGCTGGAGGTGTCCTGTGAACAGGAGAACTGAACATGAGCTCCTCGTTCACTTCCGGGTCAACCCCGGGGTTGGACATTCCCTTTCCGGTTGATGTTGGCCTTTTTGTAAATTTGTTTCTGCAGTTTGTCAAAGTGTTTTGCCACTTGTAAATGTGTCTTGGTGTTTGAAAAGTGTTTGGTGTCTTGTAAATTTGTTTTCTGAAATGTAAATTTGTTTCAGATATTGTAAAAGTGTTTTGGTCTTTGTAAAAGTGTTATGTTATTTGTCATTTTGTTTTCTGAAATGTAAATTTGTTTTGCAATTTGTAAAAGTGTTTTAAAAATTTGTTTCAGATATTGTAAAAGTGTTTTGTCTTTGTAAAAGTGTTATGTTATTTGTCATTTTGTTTTCTGAAATGTAAATTTGTTTCCAATTTTAAATGTGTTTTCTGAAATGTAAATTTGTTTCAGATATTGTAAAAGTGTTTTGGTCTTTGTAAAAGTGTTATGTTATTTGTCATTTTGTTTTCTGAAATGTAAATTTGTTTTGCAATTTGTAAATGTGTTTTCTGAAATGTAAATTTGTTTCAGAATTTGTAAAAGTGTTTTATGTTTTGTAATGTTGATTTGCACCTCCAGGCCACCGTAGTGTTTTCTGTTTCCCCCCATTGTTTTTTCTGTCAGAGAATATTAAAAAAAAGTACTTGACATCGTGATCAATGATCATGGTCATTTGAATGTAAAAACATAAGATTATAGAAATATTTACTCCCCAAAAAGACAACAATCTGTTTCTCTTCCCACTGTCTAGATTAAAATTATTACAGCGTGTTAACATTGGCACAACGTGAGGGGCTCCTCACTCTGTTCTGACCTTCTTTATCTCCTCCATGTCCCATTTTTACAAGGTGTCAGGCAGACACGACACCGAGGCAGTGGGCGTTATCTGGAAAATGACAGGCAGCAGGGCAGGAGGAGGCGTAGCTTGTCCACACCCCAGGGTCAGCACAGGAGCCAGGGAGACGAGGCTGAGGGTTACACGACAGGAAGCCGGTTTGGAGAGGTTAAAGACGCCAGGATGATGTTGCTTCGCCATGCAGGGACTAGGTACGAGCATTTGTAGTTCACATAGTTGTTTGTACTGTAAGTGCTGCAGAACAGAGGGATCTGCATGGTCTCCAGGTGAAAAAACGTGAGCAGCACTATAATACAGCCCACAATTTCAGTATAGTTTAGTTATATAAATAAAGAACAATTAAAATAGGCTGCTTCTGCTAAATTATGGCAATTATGAAGTCGAAAGTTTTCAGAATTGACATTGCAGTTTTCAACCCAAAATAGTAAATGACATTTATTCTAAATTCTCTTTGTCTGTGACGGGACAGTTTTAAAAAGTTTGGCCATGGCCCTCAGGTATTAGGGCTATACTGGCTATATTATGTTTTCAGGCCGTCACTACATACAAGATGATGTCCACCTAGATCCTCATGAATGCAGTATCTGAAGACTGCTTCTTCAGATTTGGCATAAACATTCACTTGGACTCAAAGATGAACTGATTTGATAAATATAGAAGAAAAGTGAGAGCTCAGTGGGTCTAGAATGTAAAATAGTTGTAAAAATGCCAGGTGCTATTCAAGGCATAGGAATCATTGTAGAAGACTGGTGGGAAAAAATGTCAAGGAGGCGGCCGAGGCACTCTGATGTAAAAAAAGAAGACTTGTTTGACGAAATGCATGGGTCCCCAGTCCAATAAAGGACTTTTATATTAATTGACAGTGCCTCCACCACCTCCTTGACTGATTTCCCACCAGTCATTTGTGCTTCTCCTACAATGAACTGAATTGATTTGGTCATAGGTCAAAGGCCAAGGTCACTGTTCCTGCAAAAAACATGTTTCTGGCCATAACTCAAGAGTAAACTCAATAATTTCAATTTTCCATTTTCCAATATCACTGTGTCAGCTTTTGTCTCAGCACTTTGACAAGACCGTATTTTCCTCCAGTGGTGACTGTACTTTTAAGAGTAAACAGTGTATTTGTTAGGGACTATTTTCAGTAGAACACATTTGTATCTGGTAGTAGGACGTGTGATAAATCAATAAACTGATCAATTGAATTGCTGCCTGGGTGAAGAAGGGCACTGTCCGGCCTCTCCCAATAGGGGGCGCTACGCACTCGCTGTGAACCACTCCCCGTGGCGTTGGTAGTAGTAGTATTCCTGAGCTGCTGGTTTATCAGCTCCACCATCATCATCATCATCATCATCACCGCCAGACGTGTTGTTAAACTATAACACCCATCATTAGCCGCGGGACGATCCGCCGCTTTGTCGAGGACCCAGGTCTGACAAGGGGTTCGTCTGCAGCCGGCTGACGTAAGGCGGCCTCCCATAAGCCTGTGCACAGCCCACCTCTCCTCCTCCTCCTCCTCCCCACCACCACCACCACCACCGACCCCCAGCCTCGCCCACACAGAAGAAGCAATGCATGAAAACTCAAATCTTTTGGAGGCTTGAAGGAAAAAGAGAGAAAAAAAAAAACAGCCCCCCAATTCACCTCACGTTTTTTTGGGGTGGCGGACGGGTTGAGCTACAAAACACGGTGACAAAACCCAATTTTTTGAAGAGGCAAGCTCTTTTCTTTCTCTGCTATCTGTCAGAGTTGGCCAGACTCCAGTAACTTGTCCCATTGATCTAAAGCTAAAACGGCCCTGTGCGCCCACACAGCCAGCCCCGCGAGGGAGCGGGGTGGGTGTAAAAACATTTTTTCACCCTCGTGGGGTTTTTTTTGTTTGGGCTCAATCCCCAGCTCTTTCAGGGGGCATAAAGAAAGCGCTGCGCTCAGCAGGGTCATGTGGGCGAGGCCCGAGGGGTAGACTATAGGTGGCGATTAGGGCCTCTAATGTGCAATGAATCCTCTGCAAATCACATGATATGAACTAATGTCGCCATTTAATGATAAAACAACAGCGACTGGGTGGGAAGAGCCACCCTGTGTGTGTGGGTGTGTGTGTGTGTGAGGTGTGTGTGTAGATGGCAGTGTACAGCTGCACAGAGGACAAGAGGGCAGGAATGGATGACAACTGCATTTCTCAGGTTGTGTGCCTCAATACACGGCGCAGGACCGGCTAAAGGACGGGAGAGAGTTTAGCAGGGACAGCTGGGATGTGGGTTAAAGTGCAACAGCATATTTTCTGCTTCCTTTTGTCCTTTTTGGTCCGTTTTTGTTTTTATTCATTTCTTACACGCTGCTGCAAAATGCACCAAAAATATTAAAAACCACACCGATCCGTGTTTCTTGCATGTTGCAGGAGAAGTTATAGCTTCTTCCACACTGAGGTTGACAGTATCTGGATTACATTTGATGGATAACAACTATCCCCCACCCTCCTCCTCCCTCCCTCCCTGCAGACACAGACAGACACAGAACAGTGTAACCTTGGCTCTGGCTGGTGGTGGGGGGGAGTGGGGGGCTTGGATTAGGTTAAATTTAGGATGGCCTGACCCTATTTGGTGAGCCATAGTGAAGCAAGTGAGTGCAGCAATCCCTCCAGCGCAGAGTCACCAACCTCATCTTTTTCCAAAACGCCCACTGGCTGACACATCAGCTAGTTGTGTACACACACACACACACACACACACACACACACACACACACACACACACACACACACACACACTGTTCCACTTTGAAGCCAGGATCACATTCCCCTCTCTCATATCTTAGACAGCGACTACCCTCTTCTTCTTCTTCAGGAGTAATGGCTGATATTAAACCGTTTAACTGGTTTGTTGTTGATGATGTGAAGTGTAACGTGATTGACAGATACAAACTAAGTTTTCACATTTAAAGTTCTGCAGCAGTTGCTTTAAAAACACTTTTTATTTTTGCTTTTTTTTTACTAAAAGAGGGAGAGGGTGCACCACAAAAATGCAATCAGGAAACCTTTACTTGGATAAATATCTCACAATACAGTATGTTAACATCATAAAATACTGTTTAAACATCCTTATAAATAAATGTTAGGAATCTTATTCTGCTTAGACCAAACATGGCAGATGGTGCAGGATATATTCACATATTATAGATATATATAAGCTACTGTCGTGAAAAAATACAAATTATGAAACAAACTACAGTATGATCCATTCATGCATCACGTTGTGTGATTAATACTGCAGAAATACACCACTGCAAAAAGCAAAGCATCAGCGAAACATCACAATCCTTATAAGTCTGTAGTTCCTCCATGATCAACCTGTTTATTAACACATCCATAAACAAAACAGCCCAGATTTTTCACGAGGGCTGAAGCCGTGGTCGTTCATCTCTGCAGCTGAAAGGTCACGTAAGGTCGTTGAGGTTCAGAGCAAAGTGAGGAGATGCTGCTGCTTCTCTCACCCCGACTCCTTTTAATGTTTAGATAAATTATTATTTTTACTTTATTCGACCTCTAGAGAGACAGGGAAAGACTCACAACTTTATTTACAGTAGATGATTTTACAGAAACACTATTGTAGAGTCATTGATGTCTGTGCCCTGGTGCATTCACAGCTCAGGTGAAGTCAACCAGGTGCATTGTGGGCGCTGTGTCCCTACCCTCGGCTGACCTGTAGGTGTCCCCGCAGAGCTGACCTCTCCTCTCCTCTGCTCTCATACAGTAACTCTGTCACAAAGCTCTTTCTCTCCGTGCGGCCCTTCCCCTCTTTCTATGGACGGACAGTCAAAACAAGCCGCCCCACATGACCGCACACTGTACAAATGCCGCAACGTTACATCATGTGTATTGTAGTACATGTGTAGTATTATCAACCACACAGTGGGATGTGAGAAGGGAGAAGCACTCAAAATGTGCCAGGGGTAGTTAACTAGATTAGATTTTTTTTTTTAATACTTATTTTGGATTTTGAGCCTTTCTTTTTGTCAATTTTTGGTTTAAAACAGACCTCTCAGGGGGTTTTCCATTTCTGTGGCTCTACAAGATGAAAACTGAATTTTTGAAGTTCATATAATAGTTTCGTGTGAAGCCTGAAGTGTTTTCTCAAAAGGCAAATAGATGCTTGATCCAGGAAAGCCCAGGCCCAGGGCCCAGCCGCTGCCTTTTATGGACACTGACATCACGTTCTCTGTATTGAAACTGAAGATATGATGCTTTTTAATGACCTAAAGTTAGAAGAGTTCATTCTCTGGGAATTGTTGAAATTATAAAAAGCTGATTCTGATTTTATGTTGATATTATTTATCTAACTTAGTTACATTCAAACTAAAAAAATAAATTTTAAAAAAAGTCAGTAAAATAAAGTTTCTCTCTCTGCAGCAAAAATCAGGCTGGGAGTATTACTGGATTACTGAATGGTAATCTATTACTGACCAAGAAAGCATCTCTGAAGTGACTGTTGTTTCTCATTTGATAGTCACAAAGCACAGCATGTAACTCAAATATTTAATTATCATCTTATTCTCATCATGTACTTTTACTGGATGCATGTTTATGTACAGTACACAAGACCAGCTGAACACTGTGATATCACTCCTATTACTTTAGTATACTGTAGGAGTACTTCCTCTCCCACTGCTGTTGAACTACTAGCAGCTAAAAAATCAAATGTATTTTATTTTATTTTTTGATGACCAAACATATTGATATATCTTTGATAAAAGGAAAACCAGTCAGAGCAGTTTTTTTCTCTTATTTGTCCCCCCCATAACCCACATTCATACATTTTTTCCAATCAACGTTGAGTTTACATGATTTGATCTTTTAGAAAACAAAGCCAGAAGTTTATCAGCGTGGTATCACAGTAGACGAGCTTCTGTCAAACAAACCGACATCTTTCCACATGAGCCCGAAGCCAGGCCTCCCAGAAACAAATTCATCACACTCCTGAAATACATAAAGAGGGCCTGAGGTATTTGTGCTGTGGGCTGAGTGTGAATTTGTTAGGTGATTAAAAGCTAAATATAGCCTCCTGTCTGTTCTGAGCTGCAGACTGGTGACTCGGTGGCAGACCTTCTCTTTCTGTGGTTACTTTTCCACCACAGGGCCAAGTGGGGCTTTACAGGGGCCACGGGATCTAAAATGGATACAGCAACACTGGAATGGCCTCGGGTCTTGATGTCTTGCTACTGTAGCCGCAACATTTAAAATGTCTTGCTGCTAGTGGAAGTCAAGTTAAAAGTCTAAATCTGAGGAGTGGGGATGATTTGCATTGGATGAAATGTGGTGATACCATCAAATTAAGATATTCAATAGGAATAATTTAAATTTACAGACTTGTGCTCAGTAAATAACTTGGAAAAACAGCTGGTAGTTATTGGTCTGCACCACTTTGTGACCTCTGACCTTTTTTTTTATGTATATTTTTTTTGAATGAGAATGTTTTCATTGATCAAGAACTAAAGTTGGACAGTTCAAAGATACTGTCGTAATTCCGACCATAAACGATGCCAACTAGCGATCCGGCAGTGTTATTCCCATGACCCGCCAGGCAGCGTCTAGGAAAACTAGGAAATGCTGGGTGAGTCGACCACTAATTAATAATATCAAAATAACTATAGACAAAACTTTATTTTTTATTGAAAATTGGCCCATTAACAAGTCTTGAGTAATGTAGATTCGTCCACATTAATATGAGACTCTTTTATAACCAAAAGCAAACTCCTCTGGGTCTCTTTAACATCATTAACTCATTCACTCATGGACACGCACAGTCAAAGTTGCAAATGTAGCTGCTTATATCTGCTTACAACTGCGTTATAATATGTTATTATATAGCCTACTGCTTGTAAATACTAACCAACGGGCCTTAGAATAAAATGTGGCTACATGATCTCAATAGTTTGTATTAAAGACTTTCTGTTAATGTAGTCTAAAAAAAATAATTTTATTCTCATACAGTAAAGCAAAAATATGTCATGAAAAGCACTTGGCTCTGTTTGGCCATGTGTTGCCCTGCAGTGGAAACAAGGCTACTGACTGAGTGACGGGCTGTGGCCTCCAGTCAGTCGTGCCAACAGATCAACTATCTCCCATCACTCTTCAGCCACTGGACCCAAGAGCTCAGCACTCATGTACAGTACACTGTCAGAAGACTGAATGCCAAATACCCCCGGGCAAAGCAATCCAACCAAATCTGTATGCATGTTTTGTTTTTGTTTAACCTGTTTTATTTAACTTTCTAATGTATCTTTTCACTTGATAACTAGTTATGGATATAAAGTAAAGGTGTAGAAAGAAAAAAATATTTATTTTGAGACAAATTTCTATAAAACTAAATGACCAATGAGCCTATTTGTATATCTGTTGCAAACTCTGCAGTCATAGAAGATGGGAATTATTTAAAGGGATAGTTCAACATTTTGGCAAATTGGCCCATTGCCATAATCACTATAGTCGCCCGCATCGGGCAGACCTTTCCTGCATGTCATTCCCCTCTCTCTGCCTCCCCCTTTCCTGTCTATCTCTACTGATCTGTCAAATAAAGGCATAAAAAACGCCAAAAAAATATACTTAAAAAAAAACAAAAAAACTTGGTGACCAATGAGCCTATTTGTATTTAACCTAAACATACAGTACTATCTGTTGCAAACTCTCCAGTAGATAGATATTATTTAAGTCTCATAGCAGCCTATTGTAACATAAGCTCAAATAAACAATACGCATATTAGCCAGCAGGTAGCGAGTGTTACATTAGCGTTGCAGCTAGAAAAAAAAATGGCTGTAGCATGAATTAAAAGGGAACTATGCAAGTCTGGTCGCTTTTCTGGTGTTTTGCTAACCTTCCTCCTGGCCATGTGCATTTGTTTACAACAAATCTGGCAAAGAAATCAATCAATAGAGCGGTACATAACATTATGAATCAAATACAATGTTACAATGTGTATATTTGTGTAGTCTTATCCGTCATAAACAAGATATTACGGGTTACAGGGGCGAGTGTTACATTGTGTCTGCTGGGAAAAAATGGCTGTAGCATGAATTAAAGGGGAACTATGCAAGTCTGGTCGCTTTTCTGGTGTTTTGCTAACCTTCCTCCTGGCCATGTGCATTTGTTTACAACAAATCTGGCAAAGAAATCAATTAATAGAGCGGTACATAACATTATGAATCAAATACAATGTTACAATGTGTATATTTGTGTAGTCTTATCCGTCCTAAACAGGAGATTACGGGTTACGTTTGTGTCTTCTGGGAGTTCACTCTTTCAGTGTCTGTTTCTAGCTTAGTTACTTTGTTGACGTTCACTCGGTTCAAAGATCAAAATCAAATTTCCCGGCAGCGGTAAATTTCACTCGGCACTATCATGTATTGCACAGTGCTGTAAATTGTCACTCAGTTCGTGCGTCGACTGAGTCCGTGATGGATGTTTGACTCCCGGGTGCGAGACTGACACGCCCTGTCTTTATTTTAACAATTTCTGGATGTGGTTACGAAGTGGGTTTGGCTCTGTGTCTCTGGCTCAGCGTTGCATTTTGACATTCGCTGTAGGAATGCAGAGTGAGGCAGTGAGCTGCTGAGAGGTCGGAGGTCAGAGAGTCTACACAGACAGTAACGCCAAAGACAGTAAGAAGCACTCCTGATGCTGATGTGGACAGTGTATGGATGTCTTGTAAATTTCTCCATTTGATCAATAAGACTGATTATTATTATTTTTAATGGACCCTAAATGATGCTGTTTCTCCATGGCTACAGTAGATTCAACATATTCCTATTGTAATTTCAGGCCCATAGAAATTGCATCTGAGAGGACAAATTACAAATTTTATCGTCTGCAACATGGCATTAGAAAGTATAAAAAATATGAGATTCAGACTAGAAATTTATTTGACAGCTGGACTAACTTGCAGACCATGCGATGTGGTTGAAAACTCAGAAAAGAGCTGGTAAGTGGGCTTTAACTTTTTTTTTGTCTTACTATAAAGTTAATTAATTTTTCGAAATAACTATAATATCACATTTACTGATGTGGTTTTTTGAGATAACAAGATAATTCTTTGGACGTTAGACCTTGAACTATTGAAAACCAGTCTTTTTTGCCTTAAATAGAATTGATAAATTTAAGTATTATAAATTGCAGTGCCCTTTTTTGTGCGTAATGACCATGCTTTAGGCATTAGTCTTGTTAACCCATGATCACGGGTTCAAGCAAGTACATTCACTAGCCCATGGTGAGTAAAGGTGAATCTGCTCTATGAATGAACTGCAGGTTTTTTCACTTTAAGTAATCAGTTGTATATGATATTGGATTTTGTGTCTATCTTTTTTTCTTGTACAGTATATAACCATGTCATTCTCTCCTTAGGACTATATGGTGGAGGAGATGCCAGAAGCTTAAATGCCAAAGTCAGAGAGTACTCCACCCATGCACTGATGAGCGTGGGAATCACTGAATGCGAGGACAACAAATATGGTACAAAAAATTTATTTAGTAACAGTTTTGTAAACATTTGAGGTAAATGAACATTTACATCAACTTGTTCTTACAAAAGAATCATTCATACACAAGGCACTTCTCTTGTTTAAGACAGCATTGAAAACAGGTTGCTGTTCTGAGCATTGTGAGATGGTTCCTACTCCCTGACGAGCCAGAGAACTCATGCTCTGCATGAAACGTAAGAGGAGAGAGTTTGGAGGAGTCACAGGGACGACGGGCTTTGAACACAACATCCTGTCAGGGCTTCGTATGCAGGGTTAGGGAAGGGCCAGCTACCCAGCTAACACTGTCTCAACAGTGGAGTCGTCTGATATGACGTCTAACCAGAGTCCCGACCAGTCTGTGAGAACATACCGAGTGAACACAGAAAAATACCCCAACTGTTTTTTCTCTCTCTCGCTGCTGCTGCTGTTTTTTTCTTTTTCTTTTTAGAAATCTTCAAACTCAACACTATCTGAGCTTGAGATGAGTAAGTTTCTTCTGCCTTTTCTGTGAAGAGCCACTGCGTTTTTGGTTTTTAAGACATTTTTTTTTCCTTTGAGGATCATAGAGATTGGCAGTTTGACGTCACACTCGCGCGCTCTCTCTCTCTCTCTCGCTCTCTCTCTCTTTCTCTCTCTTTCTTCCTCTATCACTACCAATATTAGCATTGTAGAACAGCAATTTTCTTTCCTAAATGTGCAAATCTTTATCAACTACCAAAATGTAAACTTTAGGAATCAAAAACAAATGCAGATAACAAAAGTTTTTTGTCGTTTTGAACAAGAAACATGAATTGGGAAAGGCTGCTTTAACCTGTGTGTTGTGCAGGTGTGTAATCTCCTCTCTGTGTTTCTGTTTGTACTAAATGTCACTTTAGCAACTGAAGTAAGAAACAGTGTGAAACATTATTATACCTATATGGGTACAGATACTCTTACACCATACAGTACCATCATTTTGTAACCTCCCCCTCCCCCACCCCCTTGAAAATAAATAAATAAATAAAAAGAAACAGTTGGTACCACTTTACATCCCTCTTACTCCAGTGTATTAACCTGCACATTAACTTGCTGGGGAAGTGTTAACTGTGCACAAACCTGCTTGTATTTCATTGTATGCAATATGTCATATGATTACTGAGTGATCACGTGGTGTTTACGACTGTGTACTTGCAACCCTTCCCCAGAGGCGAATGCACAGGATAACACAGTGAATTAAGGCTGTTGTAAAGTTAAAGATCTTTGAAAGTGAGTGCCTGGGTTGTGAATGAACCAAACAGCACAGGAACACAACAAAGACAGGGGACTGTGACTGCTGATGGATTCAGTTAAAGGTGTGGGTTTCTAACGATCTCTAAGAATCAAGATAAACACAACAAAGTAGAAGTCGTCGAGGGCGACTGCACCGTGGCGTTTTTTCCATACTCGCAACGCCAGTCGTTTTTGTCTTCTTTTTTTTACTTTATCGTAGCTGTTTCGCAATCACAAACTGACTACTACAATTATGCAAATTTATGAGTAAAATTCAATTCAGGTTCTTAAAAAAATAGCACTTCTCAGAATAAAACCAATGACGGTGAAAATCATTTCACTCCCGGAGTTGCTCTTTGGTGCGATGGTCAAAAAAAGTTGTGGATTTGAGGGCAAAAACATCTGCCAACCAACTAACTATTAAAAAAAAATACTATCAAGTTTGACCAAAGAGCTTCAGGTTGGGTAGGTTGTTTTTACTGTTGTTCTTCATATCAGGTGGTGGCTGTCATGTATTTGCATAATATCTTCAAGATTCTTTGAAGGCAGTATCTCGTCGTTTGTGCAGTTAATGGAGAGATATTCTTATTTTCAGACGTGTTGACTGAAGGCGACACTGACAGGCAGGTGTAAGGGACTCTGCTCCTATTTTTCCTCCTTTGTAAACTATAACATGATGGTGGGAACGTTTAGATCTCTATGTTATTCGACAAATGCGGTGTTTGTAGAGACCCAGGTGGATTCTGGGCACCACAGGAATGACTTCTATCAGCAGTTTTGACCCATATCCTGTCCACACTCTGTCTATGTTTAATAAGAAGACTCTGGGAATATCAGTACATCCCTATCTGTTCCAATATTTATCATTTCTGCAGGAAGTGCGGGGTCAAAACCAAGCTAGCCAACTTGTCAGTGAATCGGTGAGTTGTAGGGCCACACATGCTGGCATGCACGACTACAAGGAACATAATACATGATATATGTTCTATGTTTGTTGATAAAAGTACTTCCCGGATGAGTTAAGTTTATGCAAAATTCAGGAAGTGCTGCAGAAAAAACAATCTCCAAGTCACAGGTCGAGAAGCTGTAACATGTAGTGCAACACATAGTGCATGTCTGCGCTGCTGAGTCGACTGGTGAACCAGATAAAAACGATCAACAAAGATCTATGAGCAGATTGTCTGGCTACACGTCCAGTAACTGATCTGTACAACAATGCCAGCTACCTGTGCTTCCTCCAGATATAAATAAGCAAATGTTCATATGTTGTTTTGACAAATGATCATTTTCATTTGAAGTAATTAGTCCTTCAGGGTCATCAATAAGAAGAAGAAGAAGAAGAAGAAGAAAAAGTCGAGAAACACTGTGAGATCTTCCCTCCCAAAACCAAACACAATGGTGAGTCCATCTCGATGCAGAATCATAACATTACAACGTCCTTGGCTCCGCCCACCGCTGTGAGTGGAGCCTTCATAGCACTGCATAATCACATTGTGTGTGTATAAATTAAGACCATCCAAACAAACAAACCTTGCCTCAACTACTCTGCAACTCACCGATTGCACTAAATCAACAACTGCTGCTGATCAAGTCATTTCACATTTGCCTAAACGTCTTTTTTTTTGTTGCTACTCTGCTTTCCTGTCGCTTGTCCCTTTGCCTTCTTACGTTTTGTTGTTGTTTTTTTTGTTTGTTTTTCACTTTTTTGTTTTTTTTCTTCTTTTTCTCTTCTTTTCCTATGCATGTGTGCGATTATTGTGTTTGAGAATCGGGTGCGGTTGAGGGGAGCGGGCTGTTGGTCGGGGAGGGTTTAGGGACATGAAAGGGCTGAGGAGGTTTAGACAGCCAGGTCGTTCGCCCTGGCCCTGATGCTGCTGCTCTTGCTGGCCCGACTGAGCCGTCGAGGGTCTGTGCCGACCGTTACTGGAGGCTCGTGCATCTCCACTGTGGTGGTGGTGACGTGGCCGTCCTCCGGCTCGCTCTTTCCTCCGCCCCAGCTGCCTGCGTTGGAGGCAGGGCCGGGGCTGCTGCTGCTGCTGCTGGAGGAGGCAGCGTTGGTCGTGTTGGTGATGTTGGTGTTACTGGTGGTGTTGCTGGTGGGAAGGAGCAGGGCAGCGTCGACAGGCTGCTGCTGCTGCTGCTCGTTGTCGTTGCTGGTGGAGGAAGAGGAGGATGGGGAGGGGGAGGTGGCCTTCATCTCCCGAGTCTGCTGCTCGGTGGCCAGATTGGCCCAGTTCTGCTGCGTGGCCAGCCTGTGGTTGTTGTTGTTACTCATGTAGTAGTGGGAGGAGGGGGAGGGCTGGCGGAGGGACTCCTCCTGCTGGAGGTCGTCCATCTTGAACTCTGCTGCTGATGGCACGGCTGCCGGCCCCATGGGCGGCAGGAACGCCCCGCTCCCTGCCGTCACATCCGTGTAGTTGGGAGGGTAGCTGAGGCTGGATGGGGCAGTTCTGGAGGCCGAGGCCAAGCACTCGGGCTCCGCTATGTCGACGTGGCGCAGCGACGCACGGTCGGGGGCAAACTCATTTGTCATGCCCTGTTTAACTTTCTTCCATCCAAGGTGATAGATCTCTAACAAATTCAGCAAAAGAGACACGCAAGCCACCACAAGCATAAATATAATAAAAATAGTCTTTTCAGTGGGCCTCGAAATGAAGCAGTCAACGGTGTTGGGGCAGGGCCAACGTGCACACTTGTACAGGGGCCTCAGATGGAAGCCATAGAGGAAATACTGGCCCAAAATGAATCCCACTTCAAACAGGGTCTTGAAAATAATGTTGAACACATAGGTACGCAGCAATGCGCCTCTGATACGGATTTTGCCGTGCTCGTCCCTGATTGGCGGCTTTTCCTTCTTGCCGCCACCTCCGCCTCCTCCAGCGTCTCCACCGTTTCTATAAAGGAGTTCTTTCTCCTCCTGTAACCTGTTTGCTTTACGCATCTCCTCCTCCTTCTCTTTCCGCTTCTCCTCCATGCGGACGATGTGCAGCACATGGCCCAGGTAGATGAGGGTCGGCGTGGACACGAAGATGATCTGCAGCACCCAGAAGCGGATGTGCGAAATGGGGAAGGCCTCGTCGTAGCAGACGTTCTCGCAACCAGGCTGTTGGGTGTTGCAGGTGAAGTCAGACTGCTCGTCGCCCCAGACCTCTTCAGCCGCGGCCCCCAGCACCAGGATCCTGAAGATGAAGAGGACAGTCAGCCAGACTTTGCCGATGACCGTCGAGTGCTCCTGAGCGTTCTCCAACAGCCGCCCCAGAAAGCTCCAGTCGCCCATGCTTCAAGATTTCTAGCCTATGGAGAAAGTACAGGCTGGAGCGGACAAAGAAGGGAGGAGAGTCAAAACAACACAGAGAAGAGAGAGAGAGACGGACAGACAGAGAGAGAGAGAGAGAAAGAGAGAGGGAGAGTAAGAGTTAAAGAAACTTCTGAATCTGTCGAAAGTTGGTCTGAACATTCAACATCGCAAAGAGCATCATTTAAGGCCTTACCCCGAGGTTAAACACTCTACACATACGAACACACAAGACGACACAGGGACACGGACGAGAGTGGCGGCGGCGGCGGCGGCGACCGGAGTCCGACATATTTCTCTTTTTCATTAATCGCTCAGCAGAACTCGGCCTTTATAGAAAAGTTCCATGTAAGCGTCGCATATCGATAACAAATCAAAACATGGCATTCCCCTCAAACACAGACGCTTTTCAGCAGCTCGGATACTGTATAGACCACCTGTTTGACTGAACCACAGCTCACTCTCCCTTTCTCTCTCTCTCTCTCTCTCTCTCTCTCTCTCTCTCTCTCTCTCTCTCACTCTGTCAGGCTTGTCTCTCTCTCTCTCTCTCTGTCTCTGTCTCTCTCACCTGCTCGCTCCACTGCCCAGCAGGCATGTGCTGAGATCAACATTATAATGTTCGAAAACAGCATTTAGCAGAGATGGGGCTCTGGTGTGGCACACGCACGTGCACGTACGGGCACGCACGTGCACACAGACACTGACACAGACACACACACACACACACACTGACATACACACCACCCTCCCTTCTCCAGCCACTGTAACACCAAAGCCACACAAATGCAAAGATGTTACTGTAATTACACGAGATCCTGATTATTATGATTTAGTAGTAATAATAATAATAATAATATTAATGATGATAATAAATCATCTGAGACTTAACAGGGAATTTCTTTTAAAGTTTTTAAACTGTAACCAACTAAACTAAACAGAAATTTCAATTTGATACGTTTTTGATTTTGTTTTTTTTATGCAAAAAATTATTATTTCTGTAATCAATGAAATTACTATCTTTTTGTCAAAAATTAATTATGATGACTTCCAGGGCTTTTCCCCCCTAAAACAAATAATCCAATATATAATTTGATATATAATATTCAAAAATGATGATATTAACAGACTAAATGAGCGGTTATTCCTGATCAATGACTTGATTTTAATAATTTTGGAAAGTCTATCTCCTTCACTTCATTTGACGCCACAGATTTAGGATCAACTTTAGAGGTTTTTCAAGTCACATTTTAAAGTTCAAGTAGAAATGGGTCTTAGATTGAGATACAGACATCTTACCTTGTGTCTTTGAGCAAAACACCTGTTGTTATCCTTTCCATCTTTTAGACAGTAACAGTGTTAAGTCAAAACATGATCCAGACAACAAATTCAACACAGAATGAGAGCGGCGAAGAGAAACTTACTAAAATATTGGTGTATTAAAGGTAATAAATCCATCGACTAGGGTTCACAATAAGTATGACACCTGGAAGAGAGAAACGCAAGTCAAACAGTAACACAGTAGCTGTGGCAGTAAATCTCAACAAGTATATCACATAAAAGAGTGAAAGGTATGACTGAAACTGTTGTTTTGTTGGTATAAACACATGAATCTGAGCGTTTGGGACACTGCAGCATTTTCAGCCACACGCTCAGAAACAGTTTGACCTTGCGATGACTTAATTGTGACTATATTTTCCCTGACTTTCACAGGTATTTGAGGTATTTTTGTCGCGTGGTGGTGAATGTTACCAGACAGACCCAGGTTCAAATACAAAGCCATACCTGCCGGCCTGACAATACAGAGTGTGCCAGAGTCCACACACTCCCTTTAAACTCCACAAGCTTTGTCAGGCTTTTGTCTTTCTATTAATTATCTGATTTAAAAATATATATATATACAAGTCTGTACCCCCCTCTGAGTCACAGGACAGTTGTCACAGCAGCAGAGTTTATCCGTCATACCTTTAGACCGGAGATGTCATACTTAAACACGAAAAGCAAATCCATCTGCCATCATTGGTGCCATCATCGTCATGAAGAGCGTGTAGACCTCCCGCGGCGCAGCGACCCTGTCCCCGCCTCTGCCTCTGCCTCTGTCTCTGTCTGTCCCCCTGATCTCAAACCTGTCGCTTCTCTCACAGCTCTACAAACTTTTTTTTTCTTTTTTTTTAATGCGGCCACACTCTCATTCATGCACAAACTTCTCCAGCTGTGTGGTCTCTCTTTTCTTTCTTTCTGTCTGGCTCTTTGTCTCCCCGTTTCACTCGCGCAAAGAAAAGTTTTTTTTGTTGTTGTCCTTTTGTTGTTGTTGATGTTGTTGTTCTTAGTTTTTGGAGGCGGCTTGGAGTCGGAGATGGGGCTCGGTTAGACGGAGCTGCCTCCCGTTTCCAGCCATGTCTGGACTGTCACATTGTGTGACCATGCATGAGTGAATCCACCGAGTCATCAGCCTGTCCGGACTCACACCACGCCCCTGCCAGCCTCCCCAAAGCCACTCCAGCGTGTCCGGAAAAAAAAAAAAAAAAAAAAAAGTCGCCGAAAAATGCGCATGAAAGTTTCCCCCCCAAAATTTTTAAAACAATTTAATCAAAAACTTATCGTAAGATTAAAGTAAACTACTTGAAAACATTCACAAAAGTTTTTTAAACTCCAATTTACAGTTGAAAACAATATTAGAGGTCATATTTGAATAGAAACATAGCTTTAAATTATCATATAATGTCACTATAAACTCATGAATGACCCCAGGGATGCACTGTGTAGCTCCTGTCCAGATAAAGCACGGCTCTATGAGGCTCATTAAAGCTGATATATGATGCACCAGGGGAACAAACACATGGTGAACAAATACTGTACTGATAAATGAGAATGACCTGCGGCCATGCAGAGCTGCCAAACTGTTCTTCATTGTATTACTAATAATCCAATTTAATCTAACCACAGAGCTAGTGCAGACTAAAATATCAGGGCAACAAACTAAAATAAAATATTTTATAGACCAAAAAAAAAAACACCTGGTGTCCCACCCAGTGAGTGGCAGCAGAGAGACACTAACACATACACACATACACTGTACACAAAACAATGAGCCACGCAGTTTTTGGTTTTAGTGATTTATGTAAAATTAAAAATAAAAAAAAAGACTTCAAGGATCAAAGTGCGAGTGTATTAAAAACATCTTAGATACAAAACACAATCACAAACATTACATTGTCTTCTTTCCTCGAAAAGCTGTTCACACACATACTGTGGAGAAGAAGAAACTACTGTACAGAAACACAACAACAACAACAACAACAACAACATCTAGGGACTGGATTGATCAGGGTCGTCCCATGAAAACAATGTCAGGCTGTTGCAGAAAGAGCAAGGTCAAAGGTCAATGCAGAGCAAACACACAAACAAAACATGTTTTAAATAATAAAAAAAAAGAAGCTAATTTCCAAATCTGGATTCAGAGGCCGTCAGTGGTGTCTGCTGTGATGATGCACACAAAGCACCTTTTGTGTTATGTAACATCAGTGTTGGACTTGAATCAGACTGAATTTTGGAAATTGACACATCAAATAAATTGTCCAGCTTGTCTCGGGTCCCACTTCTCCGGGTTTTTTTTTCTAAACACCAATTTTGTCGACGTGGCCGGCTGATCCAAGTTGTTTGGATGGAAGAAGGACAAAGACGTGTTCACTTTGAGATCGGCCGCCACATCAAGAAAGAGGAGTAGTGATTAGTGTTGTGGCTAAAATAAGGCACATCCTGAAAGCTGATACAGCCAGCTGGGGTCAGTACACACACAGACACACACACACAGACACACATTCTCATTGCTGCTGCAACAACAACACAAGTCCAAACAGCACGGCAGCAGGTCGGAGCTGAGCAGGACAACTTCGGATCAGTGTTAAAAAAAAAAAAAGCCCAACCATGCAAATTCTTTTTGAAATAAACACAATGTCTTTGAGTTAAAAACAAATATCACAAAATGCATAAATGGCAATTCACTACATTGTCATCTTTGCTTAATAATCACCTTTCATTGATTAATATTTCTGTGTGTTGTTTTTGCCTCTTTTTTTTTGAAGACTTTCATACTCAGATCAAACATCAAACAAACATCTTTTACAGTCTAAACATAATTATGTTTTTACCTTTTTATTGCTTGGTGTGCTTGTGTAGAAAATATGCAAAAACATTCTCAGTGTTTGACCCAGTTATTTCTCACAAACACTTCAATTTCAAACACTTTCAGTTCAAGTAAAAAAGACAACAGACACGCCGATTTGATTGAACAGTGCATTAAATCTATTAAAGCACTGTGGTGTTTCATCTTGTGCAACACAGTCCTCAGTAACTATAAACACACAATTAAAATAAAAAGTCTATTATTTATATGAACTATCAAATTTTCCAAGTTAACGTTGTGCTACAATCACTTGATTCATCTGCTTTTATCAGTTACTGCAAAACATGTATTTAACATTTAAAATCAAACGTCAACCGTTGTAAACTAAACACTAAACGTAATCACAAAGGCACGCTGACCTTTTTTTTTTTTTTTTGCTTCACTTGTCAACTGCTTTATTTGTTCTTCTACTTTAATACTAAAGTAACTCATCCAGACTCTGTGGACGGCGTTTGTGCTCCTCCCACTGTCACCAGCAGGTGTCAGCGTAGACCCACTCTTCTCTCTGTTCCTTCAAACCCAGACCAGCCACAGTCACTCTTTGGAGCAAACTTCAAACTCTGATCAATAAATTAATCTCCACCCCTTCACAAAATCAATCATCCAACATCACCGTCCACTGTAGGAAAAGAAAAGACGACATCATGAAGATGTGGAATATCAACCATCGTGGGTCACTCATTTCTGTCGAGGTCGTTTCCACCTGCTTCAAAAGCTTCTTTACCTTCCCATCATGACACAATTCTGGCGGAAGCCCACATTTAGAGCATAATCATCAACCTGTCGAGACAAACTATGACTATTATGGGTTGTTGGATTTACAGTTTATGGGCTTTGATTCTCATCTTTCTCCCTTCAACACATGGTCTTGTTGCTGGATGAATCTGTGGAGGAGGACAGCAGCATCTCGTTCTTCTTATTCTGCATGAGAGCGTTCTCCCGAGTCACGCTGTCCCGGTAAGCGTGCTTCCTCTTGTTGGACCCGTTTGTGCACCTCATGATCGCCTTGACGATGAGGTAGCCCAGCTCGGCCACGTTCAGCACCATGCAGATGGCCGACGAGGACACCATGAAGATGGTGAAGACCGTCTTCTCTGTCGGCCTGGAGATGAAGCAGTCCACCTTGTTGGGGCAAGGCCACTGCTCGCACTTCACCAGCCGGGGCATCTGGAAGCCGTCGTAGACGAAGTACAGCGCGTACATGAACCCGCCCTCAAAGATGAGGCGGAAGAACAAGCTGCAGGTGTAGGTCCACCACAGCGTGCCTGTGATTGGCAGACGCCTCTTCTTCAGCGTCTCCAGGTCAGTATCCGACATCTTCTCAGTACCGTTGGAGGCCAGCATGGTCTTCTTATCCCCGCGCTTCCTGTAGGCGACGTGCATGGCTACGAGCAGAGCCGGCGTGGAAACGAAGATGAGCTGCAGGCACCACAGGCGGATGTGCGACACCGGAAAGAAGTGGTCGTAGCAGACATTTTTACAGCCGGGCTGCTGAGTGTTGCAGGTGAAGTCTGACTGCTCGTCGCCCCAGACGCTTTCCGCCGCCAGAACCAGGATAGTGATGCGGAAGATGAAAAGGACAGACAGCCAGATCTTCCCTAGACTGGTGGAGTGTTTGTTGACGCCGCCCAGCTGTGCATAGAGCGCCCCCCAACTCATGGTGGACGGTCAGGACTCTGGAGGCTCAGAAAACCTGAAGAGGGAGGAAATGAGCAGAAGGTTAACGTTGGAAGAGTTGTACAGTTCCTTTCTTTGTAAATTGACCTTAGGCTTTTGTATTAAAGGTTTTTGGACAATGTGGCATTAATTTTGACAACATGACATGAGTACTGAATGAGAGTTTACACTAGTGTCAAGGAAAGGGATGAAACCATAACCATGAGAGAGAGGGAACTGGTTGGTATGTCTTATAATATCATTTTTGTTTTTGTTAGATTTTCGCGGCTGGATAATTAAGAAAGCAACAGGGCAAAGTTATTACTTAGTATTTCATAGCATTATTGCAACCAGGACATAGACTGTCCAAAACAACTTGGTAACTTCTCATCAGCATTAGGAAACTAGCACTTGGCATGTTACAAGTGGTTGTTTTTTTCTCTGCACTGTCTTGCTTTCTTTCTTTCTTTCATACTTAATACTTCTTTTCCCAGTGCATTGTGAGTGTGAATCAACTCTGTAGGATAACAACAGTGCAGGATGGTAAACATGCTAAATGGAGGAGGTCCTCCAGCCCCTCCAACAACCTGTGCACACCACTGCTGAAAACACAGTCAGTGCTTTCCACTTAGACTTGACCACATACTTATTGTTTATGGAGTATCCGGCTCTTTATTAGCATCAGTATCACTCTGAATATCTATTGAACTGGCAGCTGCTATAGGTGTGTTACAACAGGCCACTCCTGTTATAACACACCTACCGTGTGTATTTTCTTTGACATGTGCTTCAATGATTCCTTACGTAAAGATGATATAATGTTTAGGGCGGGGTTAATTAATTTTCTTATTTTAAACAATTTAATTGATCCATATTCTAAGTAGCTAACGGGCATTAATCATGTTAAATTGCAGGTTTATTATTTGTCATTTGAGCTAATCGGTTTCATCAGAAGTGGTAAAATAAATAAATAAACAAGAACTCACCTGTCTGTGTGGAGCTGTTTTGAAAAAAAAAGAAGAAATCAATCGGTAAAATAATTTAAAATTCAGTAGTTTTCCATGAAGGGAGCGATGATAAATCCTCAGTTATTGATAACCTGAAGGCAGCTGGTCCTCGCGCTCCAGCAGCAGAGTCACAGCTCAGCTTGTTTGACCGGACTTTTCTTCAAGTCGCACCTGACATCACGGAGGGCGGGGCCAGGCGGAGGGAGCGGTGGAGCAGGTCCAGTCCCCACTGCCTCCTCCGGCGGGCGCCTCGTGATCAGGGGCCCGAGGCACACATTATTATTAATTGGCCCCCATTGTCAAAAGTCAGTCCAAGTCAGTCGCCGACCCTCCAGCCACCCAAAAACACAATGGAGCTCAAATGATTGGATAATTAGTGCAATTAACAACAATTAACTCTCTGTCTTTAGTTAATAAAAACATTTATTAAATTGAATTTAAAAAAATATTGATTACAATTCTGAAAGACGACTTTTCCATGAAATTACGTTTTTTTAAATAGGAAAAATGGCCAGTAGTGGCTTCTCAATGGTGAATATTAGCTATAGTTTCCTTGTTTCCTGTGACAGTGACCTCAGCATTTTGGGGCTTTTGATTGACTGGTATTTGTAGCTACTAAAGAAAAGCTAAGCTCTGTGGTATAGTATGTTATATTATAAAACGTTATCATTATATTACAGTTGTTTGATGAATTAACAGTGGATTTCTCTCCAATACACAAAGTTGTAGAATCATTAAATGGAAAATACTCTTAACTACAAATTTAAAAAATCAAGAGTTAATGTATACATGTCTTAATGTCAAACAATGCAGTTGCTTTTGTTACACAATATTGTGTATTTATCTTCGGGCAGATGACATGATCAATGCTAATTTTTATATTGTCACGTGATGCCTTTAAAACATCTAATGATATATAAATAGTGGTCTTTAAATGTACCAGAACACAACCAATGTGACATTTGTTTAAAAGTTAAAAACCTTTTCTATATCTGGACTTACAAATGTGTCAAACATAAACTGAAACTCCACACGATGTGCTACTAGTGAGCATCTTCATAGTCTCTGTTTTTATAGTGACTTGTCACATTTCACAGATGTGGGCCAGACAACACGATCATGTGACAGTCACTCCGTCCTGGTCGCACTGTGAAATGAAATCTGCAACAGGAGCAGAGCAGAAATGTCACAGCAAGACTAGTTTAAGCCTCGTGACATGTTTCGATTCAGTGTTGCCCGGTATTTAGGAGTTTATCAGTAACCATGAAATGCAACGTGCATCATTGATTTGTTTTTGCTGCAGGGAACAGACCATTATTATAGTTCTCAGTCCAGAAATACTCAGTAAAACTTAATTATTAAAGTTTCCCTCATGGTTAGGATAATAAACAAGTTGTGTCAAGTGAATTGAGTAATTTTTATTATAGTCAAAACATCATTGCATTAGGATCTATTTGGGTAAAATGAACTCCTTCATGTCATTTGCAAAAAAGTCTGATGTTAGAGATTAAAAAGAGGAGGTCTTAAGGTCAAATATAAATTGTTTTCATTCACTAGACGTAATCATTTGTTTTCTTGCGTCGGGGCCCTGGATGCATCTCATTGGTCCTTCTTCAGCTTAGCGAGCCCCATGAGGAGCTGGTCTCTCCTCTCGATCCTGGCCGACAGATGCTGCCGGTCACTGGGAATCAGCTCACTCATCTCCTGTGGGCAGCAGGCAAGGAAACACGTCAGGGTCTTAGTGGGCGGAGCTCCTCAGTCATTGGAAAACAATGAGTTAGATCATAGTAAATTACATGTCTGAAAATAAACTATAGTCACGCAGAACTGATTGAATACAGTCATACACTGCCACTTTGTGTAATATCCGTTTGTTAGCAGCACAACTTGATCTCAATGAGATAAACTAATCAGATGAAAGTTAAATATTCATTTACTCCCTACTGTATATCAGTCGCAACATTAAACCCAGTCACATATGGCAATAAATCCATACTTCATACGACAGGACTTGTAGCCAAAACTAATTTAGCATGTTCCTCCTTTAACAATAACCTTAATAATACATAAAACTATTAAACCATCAATATACAGTTAATACATTTCCACAGACCAGAGATGGTCCCTCTTTTAAAATTGTGTCAGTTTAGCTTTTTTAAATAAAGCTACTGGGAAAATTGAGTTGCTGCTTGAATCTGTGTTAGTTGAGTTGATTAAAACGAGGTGGTCTGATCCCCTCATCCTCAAGTCCAACATGTCAAAGTGTCCGTGGATAAGATACTCAACCCCAAGACTACAAAACCTCCAAACCAAAGCAGTCCACTTATCATTTACAGCTGAGATTTGCTTGAGTGTTGATTAAAACAAAGTCCAACGTGTCAAAGTGTCTGTGGATAAGATACTCAACCCCAAGACTACAAAACCTCCAAACCAAAGCAGTTTATCATTTGCTGGGATCTCTGCTCTTTATGGATGGGCAAAAGTTCAATCTGGATGTTGGTTTGGTAAACACAACAAGGGAATCCAAGAGTGTAACATTTTTAACAAAAAACTCCCAAACTTGTGTGACTTCTATTGTCCTCTAAACTATTTATTGTTGCGGCTCAGGGTTGCTTCACACGATGACCTTCTGTGGCTAATGCTTTAACAGCCATCGACAGCATGTGAGCGCGGAGGAGGAGGAGGAGGGAGCTTTATGGCGCTGTGGGGTGAGAGGGGAACTCTTAACTTTAAGTCATGCAGAACTAAGAACACCATTTGACTGAATCAGTGAAAAGAAACATGGATTGAATAAACACCGACTGGGATAAATGATTAAAGTTAGATTTATCCGCTCATTCGTCATCATCACACTTACGTTAACAATGCCCTTGGCTCCTTCACCGCAGAAGTCCGGTACGGGCCCGAAGGACTTCAGGACTCTCGTTATGCCTTCTCCATAGCGTTTCATGTAGTCCTCCAACCCTGCAGGAGGACAGCTGATCAGAGGCAAGGCCAGGAATGAAAACCGTTCACATAACATATGATACGCCTCACAGCCGTAAAGGTGAGCGGAGAAGGCTGCTCGCTTGTGATGTAAAACCTCTGCTGCAGGAGGTGTCACAGATATTTCTTATAACACGATGTTCAAAGTCGTTCGTCTTGAGTTGGAGAACTTAAGACGTTTAAGTACACTACACATATTACGCAACCATTTCATTAATTAACACACAGTGCCATTAAAGCGTTTTGGCAGGTATGCAAGTTATCTCCTGTGCAAACTAATGTGACCTCTGGTTATCTATTACTCCCCTTCCCTGTGCACATTGTAGCCTCACACTGAACTGAAAGAACATGAAAAAATACGTTTACAGAAACAATGAATCTTAAGTTTTACTTCTGTGACACACATTCGGGATCCTCTGGCGAAGTAAACAGTGAATAATAACGACACGGCAGCTTTACTGGTGACAGTCAGAAACAAATCAATTCACCACACTTTTGGTGAGATACTGTAAATGCGAGCAAGCAGCTTGTAGTTATAATTAATTACAACCATGTTATGCTATCTGTCATGAATATTTACCACATGAATTGTATTGACACCACAGACCCTGAGGTTCACTGATTGATCTGTAATGATTTACTTGTGGTGTGACGTTTTTGGTGACAGAAGATTTATGTGCTACTCCTGTAAACTTGTAATAAACTCAAACCCTAATTAATGTGAAAACTGTTATAGCAGTGGTGAAAAGTTTTACCATAAGCCCAGGAATCCTGCATGATTAATGACCTGGTGAGTTTCTACAGTGCTATGTGGAGCACACAGACTAACATGTGTGAATCACGTAAATATGATAATGATTAAGATCCAGCGCCTCCATTGAGATGTAGAGAAATGACACCACGCACAACTAATGATCTATGATGCAACGCCGGTGCTTATTATAACTAATGATTGGACAAACGTCTCATAAAGAGGGGATGCCCGTTTGGTTTGTTGACATTCCTGTGATAAGAAACTCAGCAGGTCAGAACCAGATCTTTGAAGTTATAAGAAGCCAATAAAAAACATGCACAAACTGTTTCACACTGGCTCTTTAATTAAGACGGGTCAGAGGGTGCACATCGAAAATAGTTCCCTCACACTGGAACAAAGATTCACACCAAAGACTTGGAAGTGCGACACTTGTTTGATCAACTATTTCGGTTTTTAGTCTTTTTACCGTTTTTTCTTTCATTCTCTCCAAGTTTTTAGACCAAATATG
Source organism: Decapterus maruadsi (assembly GCA_030347415.2). Taxonomy (NCBI): domain Eukaryota; kingdom Metazoa; phylum Chordata; class Actinopteri; order Carangiformes; family Carangidae; genus Decapterus; species Decapterus maruadsi. The sequence goes on along the minus strand of CM064902.1, from coordinate 23,897,158 downwards.
TGAAAACAGTTCACACAACATTTATAGAGCCCACAGCTTCAAAATGACATCATACCTCCTGAACGACTGCATATACATGACACAGCGGTGTCATAAGTACCATCTACCTTCAACCAAACAGACTCTGTGTGGGAGGAAAAGACTCAAGTCTCATTTCTAGGCGTCTTGTTTTTTCATATCTTGCCACACAATCTCAATTTCTTTTATGCCGCTGTCTCGTGGGTTTTTCCTTGAATGTTTCTATTCCATGTATCCATGCATGCCAGTAACATCACGTATTGTTCTGGTACACTCTGTGTTCAGAGTCCGACAGTAAGACGATTCAAGCTTCAGACAGAAACTCGTGTGTTTGTTTACTGAAGAGGTTGTAAAAGAGCAGAACGTTACAGATTTCAGCCGTGACAGCTCCTTCTATTAACCTTTTCACCTGATTTGAACTGCATTTAAGTGACTCACTTACTGTTTCTTGTGTTTTGTTGATAAACTTGAGCTTATAAAGGAGCAGTCCGCTTATTACTTGACTCTAGCCTGTACTGTAGCTTTGAAAGGTGGCTTGTGGTCGCTAGTTTTGTTAAGGACAGCAGCTGTAATTGTCTTGTAGTTGCAGTGGATAAGGTGACTCCTAATGGTTACCATTACTCTGGGCTGATTGAGTTGATTGCACTGCTGGATTGTTTTGAAGAGTTTCTACCAACTCCTTTGTTTGCCATCAAATGGGATTTCCATTTGAATTCCAGGCTGATTACACGTAAGGAACCAGCTAAAGACATTTCCAGAGCTTCCTTCCTACTTAGATTATTCCTTTAAGGATAATAGTCTCAGGCACTGGTTTACAAAAGCCAAGTCATTCACGCAGAGCAGAAAAAGAGGGACAGAGACGGAGAGCCTGAGTGCTCTAGTATCTGATTGGAAAGATTCGAGGACGGGAAGTCACTACAGAAGTCGGTCTGAACGATCTTCAGAGAACATGATCATACTACTGTTTCCTGAGCAGACAAAAAAAAAAAATCAATCGAAAGCTTCAGCACTGTAACTACAGGTAGAGCTGGCATCTGGTTTGAAGGCTGCGATGTGGGCTCTGTGAGTTTTGGATTACTGGTGTGAGGGAGTGCATTCATCTCTACCCATCAAAAGGCTGCTTTGTTCGGCCACAGCGACCTTTTTCTGAGTGTGTACACAGTCGGGGCTGCTCTCTGGGTTTCACACCCCCCTCTGATATTCTCCATCTCCCTGAGGTTTCACTCTCAGCCTCCCGGTGACACACATGGGAGGACCACACCATGGTACAGTACATGTATATGTTGTGCTCAGACATGTAGACTATGTGAAAGTTTATGTAACTGACGGCCTGGAGGCTCCTCAGTGGAGCTTGAATTAAATTGCATCCTGGGTAGTATGATGAGATTCTACCTGTTTATGCAAGACATTGTGCAGCCTAACTGTAAACTGTAAACTGTCTCGTCTGTAACAACATCTATTGCATGTCTGTCCGTCCTGGGTGAGGGATCCCTCCTCTGTTGCTCACCCTGAGGTTTCTCTGATTTTTCCCTGTTAAAAGGGTTTTCTATGGAGTTTTTCCTCTGACGATGTGAGGGTCTAAGGACAGAGGATGTTGTTACGATGTTGTGTGAAATAAAATTGCCTTGCCTTGCCTTGCCTAATATACATGCATCTGTACACTTCTTCTTGCCATTTTAATTACTGAGTGTTGTTTTGTCACTGCAACCTTTTCATGTATTTAATCAGATCGCGATCATTCCCCGCCTTAAACCGAAGAGGGGGGTGTCATCTGTAAAGAAAAACATGAGCCCCCTTTTTTCACTTTGAATGGGCAGTGAGTCATTATTAAAGCAGATATCAGCGGAATGTTTTTGTTAATATAAGTCCTAAATAGTCCTATTTTCCGCCAGCAATCACTTCCATAGAGTGTTTGGTCTCTCCGTCACTCTGCTCTGCTGTAAACCAGGAGAAAACTTTCCTTGTGGGATACAAGTGTTATCCAATGAGGAGAGAGAACGGCATGAAGGGCTGTGTGTGCAGCCAAGGGGTGCACGTTAATGTGGTCACGTAGGGACGAGGACCAATAGATGCCTGACGAGGGCGGGGGCTGCTAACTCATGGTGCATTCAAGGAAACCTGTAATTTGGGTTTTCCGACCTGTGAAGTCATACCAGTCCGATCTGGTACGAGTTCACGGGTCGGAAGTTACGAGAGGCCGTTATAGGGAACTTTCACAGGCAACAGGACGGTAAAAACACGAGTTATTGGTTGCCTGGAACGCTACAAAGTCGTAGTCATGACTTGAAGCTGTAACTTACGGTTTCAAAAGCCTGCCTTGAACGTAGCATTAGCCAAAACGACCGGATCGCTGACTTATGCTTTAACAAACTCTCAGCTTGATTTATATAATATTAAAAGGTATTGATCAGAACAAAAACTGATCATAAAACCACTTTTACACTTTTTTAAGAAAGACCTCAAAAGAGAAAGGAAAAGAAAGAAAAGGATTTTACAGTTACAGGAGGCTTTACACACCACTGGTACTTTTTGTGATGGTTCAACTGTGAACCGTCACAGGGTGGTGGTGACTGGACGTTACCTTCAGGAGCATTGAGGTGCATTGTTTCCATGGGACCGATGAAGGCGTAACGCATTCCTAGCCCCTCTGACATCACCAGGTCGATGTCCTTGACTGAGATAACGCCATCCTGATAGACAGAACCAGAAAACAGACGCTGTAGCTCAGTTCATTGACTGGACAGTAAATATATCACTAAAGACAATTAAAGACAAATATTTCTTTATCAGTGCAGGTTAAACAGCTGACAGGTCATCTCATGTTCCTGGGTGGGGGTAATGGTGCTGATGCTACCAACAAATAAACTAGCATTTCACCAGTTCTAGAGACAAAAGTTGGTCGTACAAAGTCACAGCTTTTACCTCCAGGGTTTTGGACCAACCAACTCCCTTTGATCCCATCAGACTACTCCCACCATCTAATGTTTCCCTAATCAGCCAATTCTGTGTCCTCGGGATTATGCGGGGCAGCACAGGGAGGAGAGAGATGGATGGAAGGCGAGACAGAGGGAGTGGTTCAGGTATCTTTGGGTTCGAGATACCTGTTGGCCGAGCACGGAGGAAATCAAAGCTTGGATACAGATACAGAGAGCAGGGTGAGCAAGAGGAGAGGGACAGGGTCGTCTTTGTTTGGGGCCCGGTGTCCAACAACGGGCCTGTTATCTGAGCAAAGCGGGATGGAGGGTGGGGTCATTACTGCACTGTAATCACTGGGGGGCAACAAGCTGCTTTCTCAGCCACTCTGCTTTCCAGTGCTGGCCCCGACTCAAGGACCACTTTCTGTGTGAGTGTGTTTGAAGGGGTGAGGATGAGGGAAGGTCCTGTTATGTAAGGATACTCCAACTAAAAGGTGCTTATTGATGTTTTGATCTTTTCTGGATGAAAGAAAAAGAAAGAACCACCGGTGAGATCGTTAGTTAACAAAAAAACAACTCAACCTAACACGACAATTACTGGAAAAAGCTCGAAACACCGGTTCAGGACGAGTCAAGTACAGACAGAAATGTTGTTGCAGAGATCCTGAAAAACCTGCAACGGCTGGTCAGTGGATTTCAGACGTCTGTGTCTTCTTGTGGTCCAAAAACACCAAAGCAAAGTCTTTGTGTGTTGTAAACCCACTTGGCTATTAACCAAATTATGATTCTGATCCCAGACTGAGTCCATGATGTTGAGATCAGGGCTCTGTGGGGTCCAGACCATCTGTTGCAGGACTCATTGTCCTTCTCGTCTGTGGAAACACTGTAGTTCTTTATGACTGAATCTGGCTTTCTTGGTGGTTTAACAACTCAGCCTGTGAGATAGACTATAGTCAACCTTTTTCACTTGACATCAGCACAGGTGGAACTAATAACATCAACGGCGTCCTGGCAGCTCGAGAAGTACTCCAGTGAGTCACACTTTACAATGACAGGACTGTGAAGCTTATGTTATTCAAACATCATGATAAAAATAAACTCAACACCTAGACCGTTCATTCACACATAAATACCGGCGTAAAAATTGAAATATGGCAAGTTTAGAGATTAAATAGACATTGGGGATGGTGGGCAACTTTTTCGTATAATTTCTAATGTTAATCATTGCTTTAACTAATATACAAAAAGTCCATTTTATTATTTCACAAGTGAGCACTGCTGAAACAGCGTGCAACTGGACGAGCAGGAGTTTTGCTGTCAAAGCTCATAATTACTGAGTTAATTACTAATCACTGCAGCAGATTTTTGCTGTTATACAGGCGGTTGTTGAACTCAGTGCTAACTTGTTACCTGTTGATGTTTCTGCACTGACACCTGTCCTGCTTGTTCCCATTATATCTTAACCACTGTGCTGTATGTGACAAGTTTTTATTGAATTCTTTCCATTGCTTTGTCAGACAATGATATTATGACAACTAAACAGGTGTTACAACATGAGTCACCTTTTTTTTTTTTACAAATAATAAGGTGTGTTTGTCACACTATGTGACACTTTGTTGCCCCACTGTGTGACTAGATAACAATGATAACACAAACAAAACAAAGGTATAATAGTAAAACTGAAAAGCATTTGTTCACCACTGTAACGTGATACTGTGATGGCGACTCCAACCTGCTTTAATGAAGACTAAACGTGAGAACAGGTTCTAATCACGGTGGCAGGAAACTCATTCAACAGCTGGCTCAGCACTTGTGTGTCGGGTGAATGATCACGTTTGTAGCGGCTAAACTGGAAAAGACCGGTGTCATGGATAATGTGGTTTTATTGTAACTGTATCCACTTTGATTAGTGTGATGATCGTCTCCGTCTCAGGCCATACAACCGTGTACGCACGATAGATGTGAAATGTAGAAGAGAAGTGTCTGAGATCAGCAGCAACAAGTCAATGACCCACGTTATTAAAATGTGAATTCACAGCCAAGAGTGATTTATGGCCCTGGAGAAAATGTGTGGATGTGTGTGTTTTCTTTTTCTTTGTGTTTGTGTGTATCATAAAACAAAAACAGCATTTGTTTGTTCATTGATTGATAGAGGAAACAACTAGTGATTTTTTTTTGGTCAGCTGTTCGTTTTCCTTGGAAACAGTTTGAATAAGGAAACAAAAAATTAAAAGGTCATTCTGCAATCAAGGAAATGACAAAGAGGAAAAAGATATAAAGGAAGAAGGACATGGAAAGACTAAAGTAAAGTACCTGAAGGCACCTCAATTACAATTAATTCTATGTAGTTGACACTGGTGGCATATTTAATATAACTTTAGAGCATTCAGGTGTATTTTTATTGAAGCTACCTTTTGTTAACTCCACAGATCTTGTTTAATGCTTATTGTATTGGATGTCTGTAACATCTGCAGCATCAGTAACTTCCTGGATGTAAATCTGGTCCAGGCACTGAGATGAAGCTCAGGTTGTTGTTTTATAGCCTTCATGGTTACTATCTCCACCACATTCATGTTGCCTTTAGATCGCTAATTAGAAATCAGCCCCACCCGCACACTGAGTGATAAGTGCGAGCGACTCCTTTTCAGGATTTACCTGTTGATCAACTCTGACGAGTGGGACTGTCATGGAGACTGAAAGATCCTTCCTGTCTCACCAGTTGGCTTTTGTTGTTGGAAACTTAAAATTTCTCAAAAAAACTACAAAAAAAGTTTTATTTATTCGATTTCACTCAGCATGTAGCCCACCGGAGAAACACAAACTAAAATGTAAACACGACTATTTGAAGGAAATCTCTGCAGGCTTATTATATGACTGAGTGAGGATGAAGCTGCTGGATTTTAAGATAGGATGACACAAACATATTAATAGAGTTTTTCATGGGAAATATGACAGTTTAATTATAGGAACACATGACTACACAATGCCATGGTGCAACAGAGGAACTGTTGAAATACTTGGCAAGATGTTGGCGATGGTATAAGTGCTGTGATGAGCCAAAAACAACTGCTGTGTAAAAGGCTCCATGTCTGTTTGACTACAGGTCTGAGTCCGTGCTGCAAGTTGAACTTAATTACTTGTCGACTTCAAGCAAGCACATCTGGCACCACCATGCAAGAAATTAATGGACTCTATATAAATGTGAATTTAGCGACTAGGCCACAGAAGTATAAATAAAAGACCTTGTGACTTATAGGTTTTATTTTAGGGATCGTGCTTCTTTGATTGACAATAAATCATTATTCTTTGTTACTGTTTATTATCATATTACTCAGGAGGATAATGAGTCTTTTTTCCACATCTTCTGAGCACATCTAATGAGTTCTTCTTCGTTAAAACGCCAAAACACTGTGTCCTCACTCCCTCCGTCTAATTTGATTTGTGATCTAGTGTTTATACATCTTGTACCCGTTGTGAAGATATTCCTGCTTCGCTGTGAAGTGAACGGCCCGACGTGATCGGCTCGTTCTGTGAAGCTCCTTCCAGAGCAAAGTCTGAAGCTTTAACAGCAACGTGGTGTTTTCGTCACTTAGGACCTAAGGGTGCCTTCGGGGTGAATACACCTCAATAGGAGCCTCACACGTGAACGATCCAGGCCCGATATGGAATGTCATGGAGATACGAGTCCGAGCTTCCACAGGCTCGTGTGAAGACACAAATATCACATGCTGGAGGATGCATGGACGCCATGTTACAACCAGTGTGTATGCAGCAGCAGCAGGAGGGCGAGGATAACACTGTCATCTCTGCATCATTTCCCTGAAGTGCACTTTAATTCTCAGAAAGCCACTGACGTGTTGCAACTGTTGTCTTTTCCTTGTGGTCACTATGTGCTTTCACCTGCAGGCTCACTTGGCTCACAACTCAACCAAGAAGTTCCTCTAAAAACAAACAATGCAGAGCCGCTATTCAGAGTCCGAACATGTCGCACACGAGATTTTTAATCAAGATTTCTTACATTTAAAAGCAGCAAAAGATACAAATGCCACCTGTTCTCAAACAGACTAAACCAAAGCTTTAACCAGTCAGTCTCCTGTTCTCATGGAGGCGCTTCAGAAGAAGTCAGAGGTTCACCGAAGCTTTCAAAAATGAGGACCATGAATGTTTCACAGCAAAGTTCAGGACAATCCATACAAAAGTTGTCTAGATGTTACCACTGATCGACTTCACCAAACACCTTATTGACAGTTTCAACAAATATGAAACTACGTACGTAACTTTCCTCAGATGTTACTGATGTTATTACAGTACATTGGATTGCACTTTGTTCCGTTTCTGTATCTGCGTTCGAGAAATAAATGAAAAGGCCTGGGTTAATTAAAATAAATAAATAAGTGTTAATTAACTGATGCTGACAAAGCAAGAGACAAGTTGTTTTTTTGGGTTCCCTCCCTTTACTGTCTGTGTTCACATGTAATTTGCTCCACATACGAATGTAGTGTCAGTCTTCGACTTCACTGTCGTGTGTCATTTCAACCTCATTCAGTTGAAGTTTATGAGATTTTCAGCGGCAGCGGCCTCGACCTCAGAAATACTTAGAGAATGTAAATCCAGTGGTGCAGCCAGTTCTGACAGTCTGTTTACATTCCTCCAGTCAACAACACTCACCTCATCAGTATCTTTGGTTTAAAATCATCAACGTGTCAGATAAGAAGACGTCATGTTTGACCTACTTCTGTAATTTAATACTCTTGAAAATATAATGGCTTAAAAACACAGTAGCTGATTACATCGATCGAAAGAATTAGATATGACTGATATATTATATATTATTTATATTTATGAAGAACAAATGAGACCAAATGATTATGTAAAATTCAATTACTTATATTACAATTAGTAAAACTTCTAGTGTGTCATCCTCATCATTCTGCTGTAGATGAGTTATTGGTGGTTTGTTGATAGGAACCGTTGATGGTGATTATTGCTTCATAAGAGCTGGAGCCATATTTTTGTTTACAAAACAGTTATCATTTTGAGCAGCAAATTGTGTCCATTGCAATAATCCGTGTAATCAATAAATAGTTTAATGCTAACGGTAGCAATAGGTTCAGTTTTACAGTTTAATAGGAAGGCTGACATGAGGAAGCCATCCACAACAGATGAATAAATAGAATAATATATCAAATGTATACAGTATATTAAAGGGATAGTTCAACATTTTGGCAAATTGGCCCACTGCCATAATCCCTATAGTTTTAGGAGTAGGTTCATTACCTCAATTGTCGGTGCAAGCTTTGTCTAATATCTTTCCATTATTATCTCATAGCGTGGTGAATGTGCAGGTCACAAAAACTCCACCAGAGAGTTTTGGAGTTGTTGGATTGTGTATTTGATGAGTTTGATGAGGGAAACCAAGAAATCCCATGAGCCTCCGTAGCGTAGCTCTGAGCAGCTCGTGGCTCTGCTCTGCCGTTCTAAAAATATCTTGCATCGACAATTAAAGGTAACAAATACTCCTAAAACTATGTTGAACTATCCCTTTAACTGAAAGTAGTAGTTCTACTTCAGCAGACTTGATAGAATACGGTAAATAACTAAGTAAAATGTGATTTTGCATCTTAACGATTGCTTTTTATTCTTTTTGTCCGCCCTGTTGGTTGGTTCGATGTGGACTCCAATAATTAGTCGATTGGCCTCATACTGTACACTCCCATGCTAAAACAGAAATAAAAACATGTTTACAGCCTGGTGTAAAAAACGTTTTTGAAAGGTTGAGGGTGTGGATTGATTTATTTGGCACGAAACAGCTTTCACATAAGTTTTTGCCCCAAGTCCTACCCTTTTACCCACATCTGTGAATTAGCCAGAAGTTCGATTACGTTAGTACGGTTCAGTGCACTGACATGATGGTGCGTTTGTTTAGGTAACGGTTTCTTTAGTCGTAGTAAAAGTATTTCTGAGATTAAAGTTACACATGTTTAACTCTAAATAACTACAGTTTAATGCTATGTGAACATCAAGTGACCTTTCATGGACTTTACCTGAAATACAGATTGAGCCTTGAGGCAAAACAAGTGTTTACTGGTCTTTAAAAGGACGGAAACTAAGCTGTCGGTACACACCTCGCCGGGAGTGATGCAATCTTGGATTGGCACTGTATGAAGAACTGGAAAAGTGTGGGATAGTCTCAGGACAGAACAACATGTGAAAAGCCACAATTTAGAGCGACAAGCACCGTCATGAACATCTGTGCTCATTTACTGTTAGTATATCATCATCATCACCATCAAAATGTCACTGAATGGAAAAAGATCTGAGGAGGCTTAATTGGACATGATGGACCTGAGTCTCGGCATGTTGGAGACAATATTCCCAGTCATACACCTACGGCTCATTACAACCGCGGAGAGTCGTAACAAATCCTTTGGGCGTAAAGTCACATGAGTCACCTCTAACTTAGAAGACAACTGGAGCAGTTTCCCACAGCTCTGTGAGCACATATGTATGTTTCTACGTACAGCTTGTCCACATTTTTAAAAATCTTTTTTATATTATATGTTGTAATTTGATTGATTACGGTTATTTTACTGTTCTTATTTCATTGTATTGATCTTAAGTGCTTTGCAAATCTTGATTATACACGTTATACTCTGTCTAAAGGTCTGTGTTAAATCTCAATACCCAAAGTAAAGATTATAATATCCGTTGTTCGACACTGCACCATCCTTTTATATCAAAATCACTAATAACAACCACAGGAATGTCTAGTTTTAAAATTAAACTGAGAGAAGCTGTGTTTAGGCATAATATTATGTTACAATAGTCTACTAGAAAACTACGTGAAGGGAATTCAATCATGTTAATATTACTATCAATCGTGTTATTTATTCATTTACATCGTACTATCTAATATGCATTGTACTGGTTAATATGCATTTCTACATTCATGTTAAATGATTTATGTAATTCTTTGTATTAATGCTGTATTGTGGGATTAATTGTTTTATTTAATGTGGACCCCAGAAAGAATAGTCTTCATAGTTATGAGGACTAATGGGGATCCAATAAAGCAATAAACAATAACATCATTATTATTGCTGCTATAATCTACTTTCTTTGTTTTGTTCTGTGTCAAGTGCTCTTGTGTGTTGCTCCCTGGAGTGTGTCTGTCCGTCTGTGTGTGTGTGTGTCTGTCCGTCTGTGTGTGTGTGTGTGTGTGTGACAGTAACACACTGTAACTTAGAAGTACAGTAATGTCGGTGGCGAGGACACAATGTGCTGACTGAGCTGTGGACGAGCTGCTCTTTGTTGCGCTGCACAGAGAAAAGAGGTGGAACAAAGAGGCAAAGAGAGAGACAGAGACACCGATACGAGTCCTTCGTTAGGATTCATTCGGCCCGTGGAACGAACGACAGACGGGATTTGTGGTCGCACAGAGTTTGTGATTCATCCCCACACACAGAGCGGAGCTGATTCATTACGGCTTTAATTCACTGGTAATCTAGTCAGCAGTCAAAAGATCACAGAGGAGGTTTGTTTGAAGAGATTAACGTCTATTGTAAAAAACTGACAGCAGGTATTGACATTATTGGCTATAATTGGTAATCATTATCACGCTGTGGGCAGTTTATGAGCCTGTAATTTGACAGGTACGGTGAGGGATTGACAGGAAAGTTGGTGAGAGAGAGTCATTATTTTGTGCTTTTGGTGGTTCTTTAAAGGGCAATTCCATCAGTTTGAACAACTGTGTCGTGTCCTCTCAGTGTTGAGCTGCAGATAACAGCGGTTTCATCAACAGTTAATCTTCTAATTATCAATTGATTCACTGATTATGCCTTTAGTCTACGAGATCTACGTGAAAAACTTCACCAAATGAGCCAAATGTTTCATCTTCACAGTCACATTAATACATTTAGTTTACCATGTTGTACGACAAAGATGAAGCGCCATTCCTCAAATGCATCATGGGAAATGTAGGATTCAGACTTAAAGGCGCTTGTCCCAAAACAAAAAGTCTTTACATAAAACAGAACATTTGTTTAAAAGAGAAGCATAAAACAGGTAAAAACAAACACTTAAAACAGAGTTAAAAACAAGAGCTAATAAAAGTAAAATAAAAGAAGATGTAAGTTTAAAAGCTAAAAGGGAGCTCAGCTGTAGCCACATGAAAAGAGAAATGTTTTGAACCTGGATGTAAAGGTTCTCCCAGTTGGAGCTGATCTCAGGTCTGCTGTAGTTTGTTCCAGTTGTGCAGCATCACAGATAAAAGCTGCTTCACCAGGTCTGGACTCTGTGATCCACTATCTGACCTGAGCCAGTAGATCAGAGCTCTACTGGGTTCAGACTCTACTAACATGTCATTCATGTAGTCTGGGCCTAAACCATTCAGTGATTTGTAAACCAGTAGCAGAACTTTAAAATCTATTCTGTAGCTGACTGGGAGCCAATGTAAGGACTTCAGAACTGGAGTGATGTGATCTGACCTCTTTGTTCTGGTTAAAACTCGAGCTGCAGCGTTCTGAATGAGCTGCAGCTGTTTGATGCTTTTCTGAGGGAGACAAGATAAAAGCATGAATCAGCTTCTCCTGATCAGCTTGGGACATAAAACCCTTAATTCTAGATATGTTCTTAAGTTGATAAAAGGCTGATTTGGTGACTGATTTGATATGGCTGTTAAAGGTCAGATCTGAGTCTATCAGCACACCGAGGTTTCGGACTTGGTCTTTAGTTTCTAATGACAGTGACTCAAGGTGTTTACTGACAGCAACCCTCTTCTCTTTATTGCCAAAAACAATTACCTCAGTTTTTTCTTGATTTAACTGAAGGAAATTTTGGTTCATCCAAATTTTGACTTGCTCTAAACAGCGGCATAATGACTCTATTGGACTGCAGTCGTCTGGAGACAGTGCAAGATATATCTGTGTGTCATCTGCATAACTATGATAGTTGACATTAGAATTCTGCAGAATTTGACCCAAAGGCAGCATATATAAATTGAACAGTAGGGGTCCAAGGACTGACCCCTGAGGAACTCCACATGTCATAGGCACTCGATCAGATTGATAGCTACCAATGGTCACAAAATAACTCCGCTCCTCCAAGTAAGATCTGAACCATTTTAGGACTGTCCCGCTGAGTCCTGCCCAGGTTTCCAACCTGTTCAGCAGTATACTGTGATCCACAGTGTCAAAAGCAGCACTGAGATCCAACAGGACCAGAACTGACACCTTGCCTGAGTCAGTGTTCAACCTTATGTCATTTAACACTCGAATAAGAGCTGTTTCTGTACTGTGGTGAGGTCGGAAGCCTGATTGAAATTTGTCAAAGAGTCCATTTGAGTTTAAGAAGTTGCTGAGTTGATTAAAAACTATTTTCTCAACAATCTTGGCTATAAAGGGAAGATTTGAGATGGGTCTGTAGTTGGTTAAAATGGTGGATTGATGGTGGACATGGTGAATGTAGGATTCAGACTTTAAAGGAGCTTGTCCCAAAACAAAAAGTCAAAACATCTTTGTTTCCACATGGGTGAATAGACGAGGGCAGACTGAGTCTCATGTGAGTTCAGCTCAGGTGACGAGTGTCACCACCGCGCTCATGGCTCGGACCATTTCCTCCATGAGTGATCAGGTAATGGCTCCTGTCATCGGAGGCTGAGGCTCATTTACCCTCAGGAGAGCAGAGATTACAGCGGACAGGAGCTTCCTCTCTCCTGCCTTTACCTCCGTTACTGAACCTTCAGCAGCTCCACAAACACACACAGTCTCTCTGACACTGACCAGCTCTGCTCCACAAAGAAACACAAACACAGAGACTATGTTCGTCCACCAGAGCGTCGTCAGGATCCAACACTAACTGTGTGTTGATGTCCTATAAAATACTACTGTATTTTTACTGGTATGCTGATATTGCACAATTATACACAAGAAATAGTCATTTTTATATGATAAATTAGACGTTAAAATAGCAGATTGTGGTTCTAACTAATCCATATGCAAATGTTATTTCTATATATGACATTTATGTACATGAAACTATTTTATAACTTGGCGTCTGGTCTATACAAATATCTGTATTCATGTACTGGATGTAAATTTACGCATAAATAACGAGAACGAGAAGATTTTCCCTTTGTTTTAGTGCAAAGAAGAACAAGTACATTATTAAGATGTTTACAGTTGATGAACTGTCCTTTCTTTCCATTTCTTGAGAAAAATATGTGATATTTCAACAAATTATGTCTCTTCTGTCTTCTATGTAATTTTCACACTTGGCAAATTCATCCCACATTAGGTGGGCCGCACATTTGACACCTCTGCTGTTTATGTACATGTTATAAAAATGCATCTTCATATATCCAGGAAGTTGTGTTATTTATATATTTTATATATTTATAGGCTACATTTCTGCATGGGAAATGTACTTTAGGGCTTTGTAACGCAGTCTTGATTAACACTAAATGTTGCATTAACAGAGTGTGTAAAAGCAGGGTGCAGGAGCAGACACCGACCTGGACCAGCCTCCAGGACTCGGCGATAATGGCCGCCTGGACTCTGTTGAGCGCGAAGCCGTCGATCTCTCTCTTCAGGCGGACGGGCGCCTGGCCGACCTGGACGAAGAGAAATCAGAGAAAACGCCTGTGATTCTGCACGTTTAAGAAACAAGAGCAGCGTCTGGAGCAGCTGTGGTCAAAGCCTGAGTTTATAACCAAACACAGATTTCAGGTGCATTTACATATTCAATTAATAAAAGTTAAAACAGACCCACTGTTGTTCGTTTCTAAAGTTGTTTTTCAGGCCTTTGTGTTAATTACAGTAGTGAAGAACAAACACTGGACCCACACCTGGGCTGCAGGGTTGGGTGAGACTTTTACAGCGTCACAATCGATTTGTTGGTTTGTGAAACGAGCTTGAAATCTACATGTTTTCATTGGGTTTCTCATCTGTCCCTCAGGTCTGCCATCCGTCTTGTGTTTGTTTTAGCGGTACACCTCGTCTCGTAGCTGTTTCTGTATCCTATTGCAAAACACTTTGAATGGACTCTGATGTGCTTTCACTTTCTTAATCTTTTGATCTCTCCTCAATCCGTTGCCATCTCCTTAAAGACGACGTCACTGGCTCTTTTGCAGCCCTGAGCTTGTGCAATGTGTCATTTTTTACCTTGGTCATAAGGGCATGGGTGGCGTCCATAGCACGGTCTGTTGTCTCAGGGTGAGGCACCAGCTCCACCAGTTTGACATAGTAGGGTGGATTCACCTGGGGACGATCACACATCACACAGTGAGTTCCTATGAGACGACCATTGATTTATCAGTGGAGACCTGCAGCGTCAGAGTCAACACCGACCAACACGTATTGATCTCCTCTCCTCTCTTTCAATGCAGCTCATCGATTGATTCTCACTGTGTCTGTCTTTGTCTTTGTCCTCCTGGCTCTGCTGCTGCGTTCACTGACACGTGTGACATCTCACGTCAGCGCCACATGTTTACATAAAACTGGTGAAGTTGGTATGTGTGGGTGTGTTTATTTTATTCATTCATTTATAGAGTGGCGTTACTACATTTCTCAGTAGCGTCACTGTTTCTTTTCAATAGTTAAGCTATTTTACTGATCAGTGACGTGGTAGCGTCCACATTTCCACCAGGCTTTTCTGAAGCTTAAATGCAGCGCTTCCATGTGACGCCACGTACGTATCCTTCAGTGAATCAAGTTTATGTTTCAAATCGAGTCCTCAGAGAAAAGTTACACGTTCGGACGCTTAGGCTACTCTGCAACCCCAAAATGAGCACTAAGACCCAGCAAAGAAAGAAACTGTCAACTGTCTTGTAACGTTCACAATCAAACAAACAAATGCTTTTATTGAAAGTGTAGGAGGCACAAAAGAAAAATCTGAGAAAGAAGCTGAACTCCTTATTTGTTCGTCTTTATTCGTAACAAATTTAGTTTTTGAATATGGGTGAGGTTTTAATATCAGTCCTTTTGGGTTTCATACCTCCCAACAACGCACATCCCAATCATAATGATTGTTCACACTATTTTAAATGATATGTTCATGCAAAATAAATAAGTAAACTTCGCAGCATTGAGTGCATCTACAAGGACAGACCCCTGAAGAAAGCAAACAATACCATCAATGACCAGAAGCCGACCCTTGCCTCCTCGTTTGGGTGACGATATCGTCCACCATCATTTACAAAAAACAGATCTAAATATCCATATGTCCCACAAGCCTTCAAACTACTGAACAGCTGATGTACTTTGTATTTTTTTTGCACCTAATTCAAGGCATGTGTCTGTGTGTTTGTGTGTTTTCACTATGTTGTGTTGTGTAATTCAGTATCCATTAAAAGTTAATGCCGAAAACCAATTTCTAAAGTTCTTGTTCTGTTCAAAAAGCTGCACAACGTCCATCATGGAGCTTCATATGCTTCATGTAGAGTAACCTGTAGCACATTTTCCAAGTGTCTTGCCCAACACTGCCGACACCTCCACCTCTGTACAGTATTACTCATCATTACTCAACAAAAAACCTGCTGGAAAAGTACAGGACCGTTCATAATTAATCCCGTTTTTTAGTCCAGACATGTACCTACACCTGTCGCCTCTAATGACTGAAGGGTGGCGTCAAGTGAACTTATAAAATATCTGAAAAGAAAAGAAAATCAACCGGGCTGTGGCGTCGTTGACAACAGCCTGACTGAAACATTAAGCTGAATGATGAAGAGTTTACACAAAAATATAACAACAACAAGACACGTCTGGTAGGACGAACTGAATGGCTTTTTCAGAGGGATCAAACTTCTCTTCTTCTTTTTATTAATGCCTAAGTGATAATAATCTGACTAAATGAAAAGATAGACGTCATTATTGACCCTCAGCTGTGATGATGCTGCCTCGTCGTCGTCAGCATTGTTAGTTTCCAGGGTCAGGAGACAAAAGACTAAAATTTGTTGCAACTTCCTCAAGACGCCACAGTCCTGACATTTGATAAACAAATCTGGACATTGATAAAGATTTCTGTAACAAAATGGTTCAACTGCTGCCCTGACTGACCTTTGTCGGCCGCAGGAGAAATAATCTAAAAACATTATTTTTAGTAGTAGTTTAGTATAAGTTATTTTGACGTTTCAGATATTTATGGACGAGGAATTGGGACTTTTAAACTGTTTACAGCTATAGGACATCCTCCACCATTAGGACATAGATCTAAACTGCCCCCCCCCCAGTTGTGTATGTGAGTGTTTGTCACCGACCGGGTGGGAGACGAGGCAGCGGCTCCGGTCCTGGACTTTGGAGAAGACGTTGCTTGGCACCAGGCAGGAGGTGGAGCTGCTGAGGATGACCTCCTTCCCCACGAGACGCTCGATGTCCTGGAAGACGCTCTGCTTGACCTCCAGCTGCTCAAATACACACTCCTGGAAAAAACACACACACAGGTGGGTTGTGAGTCATTTACACCGTCATTTTCTTTTACACATAAAAACAGTAGAATACATAAATCACATCACGCCTACTCCTGAAAACCAGCGTGAATCTTATATAAAACAGCAGTTTCCTGTTGAATGTGAACTCTGCTCTACATGAGTGATGACTCTGCTCTCCTCAGCTTTAGGTGAACTCAGTCTTTTGCACATCGCCGCAGCAGTACTGTACAGTACATAACTGCTGCCCGAGGCTTCGTGGTTCACGTGTTTCCTAAACTGGATACGACCAGTTGGACGTTTTTTGAAGTGGAGTGAATTTCCAATGTGTGCACTGACAGAGCGAGGGAACAGAGTGTCTGTCAGAAGCTGCAGTGGGAAGACGAAAATAATGTAATGTGTCTCTTCAAATAGCGCTCATCAAAGAACTGGAATAACAGGCTGCGCATACCTGTGGGAAAACCTGCAGACAACAATGTGATGCTCCGCTCTGTGACAGCATGAACACAGCAGAGGATTTACAAACATAAACACTACAATGTGTATGTTTGTATGGGTTTCTATGTGTGCATGTGCATGTGAATGTGCATGTGTATGTAGATGTATGTATATGTTGCATGGAGACCTATAGGAGTTTTAACTTTTGTTGTAGTTGTTGTTTTTGCCCCCTTTCATTCAGGAGTTTCATTATTGTTATTTTTTGAGTTGTTTGTTTTAATTTTTCGATGAATGAATCAAATAAATAAATAAAACTAAACTAAAAGATCTATTTATTTAGTCATTAATCTGTTTTATTTCTTTATTCTCTCTCTGTGTGACCTCCAAGCAGCGAGTCAAGCTTCACACCGTCCAATCTTCTGTAACCAGTTCTGCACTTCCTCTAGAAAATCTCTGCACCAGGCGGCGTCACGTGATGAGGAAAACCGTAGTGCGTCTAATCTGTTGTTCCTGTATGGACTGGATTCCTAGCAGGATATTGATTTATTCCAGCCCGGCTTTGAGATGAAGAGCAGCTTTGTCTGGTTCAGCAGAGTCACAGTGACTCTGACAGGAAGTGACCTTTCTGAAGTGTCTGCGTTACGGATCAGTTCCTGTTAAAGTATCTGTCGTCGTTGCTGTCGTTCGTCTTTCTGCAAAACAAAGACGAGCTGAGAGATTTGGTGTTAAATGTTGACATTTCAACAGCAGAGCAGCACCTGAGACTTGACCCTGAGACGGAAACTTTAACACGTGACAGACGGCTTGAAAAATGACTCGTGGTTGTGGAACATGACTAATTTTCCAACGAAGCTCTGATATCCAGAGTTTAGGCTGCGACCGGGTCACAGGTGAATCTGTGATGAACAACAATCAAACTAATCAGCCTCAGAGAAGAAGAACATTTTAATCCTGAAATATCAACTGCATGATTGATTAATGCTATGTTTCAGTCAGGTATACTCATACATACTACTATAATATTATCAGGAAAATTAATTATTCACTATTCAGCTCTGACAGATGCAGTTAAAAATCATAATGATCATTGTAAACATTAAACAAGATGCAGTATCTGATCATTTAAGCAAAGTAAATAAAGACCAAGAGCATAAAATATGTTACTTTTATTTAAAAACCAGCTGTGCTTCTTATTGAAAGCAGACCGAACCCTCTGAGTCTGTTGGTACAACTGTAAACTCCCTTTGTCTGTCATGTTGGTTTAGCTTCATTCACTATTTGAACTGTGGTTTTCTGAGGTGTCACACGATTATGAGACACAAATGACCCAGTAATGTTGCGCCCCCTTGAGGACAATCAGTGTCAGTGTTTGAAAAGGGCCACGCCAGCACCCAACGCTGAGATTACAGCACTGATTTATTGTGTGTGACCTCTAGTGGATGATCTGTAAATGAAGTCAAATATCTGTTTCTACAAACTTTTAAAGTTTGATGAGGGAAACCAAGAAATCCCATGAGCCTAAAGCGTGAAACTTATTCCAGTGTTTCTTTAAAGGTGTACAGAAAAGAAAACTGAATTTGAGCCCACTCTGGGTCATAAAAATAAAAATCATCTGCATAGGCCAAACTTTTGCAAAAATTTTTAAGTAAACCTGAAACTGTTAAAACTGGACAATGCAGGGATTATGGTCAGCCTGGGCCAACTTGCCAAAATGTTGAACTATGATGCAGTTATGGCAAGTAACATTATGAAGTAACGTTATGAAGAAATGGGTCAAAATGTAGAAAAATGCAACATAGAGATCTTTAACACCTTTAAACCAGGAAGTTTATTTCCAGAAATAAAACCTTGAGGCGCCTGGACACGTGAATTCCAGACCAAAGTGTTTGCTAATGTTCCATTTAAAGGGATATTTCAAAGCAAATAAGTGGTGTGCTGGTTCTAGCTCTGGTTCTGGTTCTGGTTCTGGTTCTGGTTCTGGATGTGGTCCGGCGTGTTACCTGGATGAAGAAGGCTCCGTCCAGAGCCTGAGCCAGGTCGTCGTGGCTGCTGAGCAGAGCGAGCTGCTGCTGTGCACTCAGCTCCCCTCTGAGCATGTGGGCCTCCTCCAGCTCCTGCAGCTGCTTCCTGGAGACACACACAATTAAAGGCACACAACCACACACTGCTATGTTTTAATATCAAAGTATCATGTGTAACATGTGATTGTTATGAAGAAATATAAAAATGGAAAAACAACAATAGAGATCGGCAACATCCAAAATAAAACCTTGTGGATTTTATATGGCTAAACAATGGTTCTGGGTTCTGTTCAGAGATTTCTGGTTCTGGTTTGGTTCTGGTTCTGGTTTGGATGTGGGCCAGTGTTCTGGATGAAGAAGGTTACACTTATATGTTGTATTATATGATATTCCTGCTGTTATGGAGGCTGTAGCTGTTAGAGAAGCTTCAGGACTTTACATTTCACTGACTGGTTGCAGACACGTTGCACACACACGTTGGGAACTCCAGTGCGATGACACCCTCTGCTGTTCATAAGCTGAACTGACTCTATTAGAGGTCATGTACATGATAAATTACAGTGCAATGAATGAGATCCTGATGCAAAGTTCGTGTTTGTTTAATAAATTCAAGGCCTAAAGTGAAGTTAATTAGTTCGCGTCTTCTTTTTTCCTGACACCGTTTCCCAAAGTAAAACTGCAGAGCTTTTACAAAAAGTCCTTTGTCATCCCATAGTAATGTTTAACCAGCGATGACTGGGCTGAGAAACTGTTTTAAAGCCTGATCTCATGTTTGTTCATGTGTTCTGGTAGTGAGAGGAAGCCACTGATCATGCAGCGTTCATGCGTTTTCCCCTGGAAGCGCTGAGAAGAGGAACAGTTTAGATTTTAGACCCATGAGTCACCATGTACTGTAGGGTGTATTAAAGCCAGTTTACACGTGTTGTTAATGTTCCCTTTCATGTTTTGCAGCCAAACTGACCCGAGTCCAGACAGAGCAAGAGGGGCTGAGAGGAGATGCAATGTTTTGAGAAATAAACTGAATCCTTTCAGGGTAAACACCTGCTCCTGTTGGCTGAAGATCCATAATGACGTAATTCTCTGGTGCAAAGCAATGACTAACAAGAGTGTGTTTGAATCAGGTGCAGCTTCGATACAGCTGATTAAACATCTGTCAGCATTACTATAACTGGAGAATGAATCACAGTTTGATCTGTTAGAGCATTGCTACAAGTCAAGTCAAGTCAAATCAAAGTCAAGAGACTTTTATTGTCCCCGAAGGGCAATTCACGGTTCAGCCGGCAGCAAAAAACAACAGTAAAAATACACAACAGTGCGACACAGTGCCATCAATTGTTACGAAGGCCTATAGCCACCAGAAGCCAGGATTTTATTAATCTGTCAGTCCTGCATCTGCGTCTAGATAGAAGCAGATAGCAGCAGAATAAAACATGTCCATGAACTTGGAGTCAATGTTTATGTTCCCGAGCTTCCGAAGAAAGTACATGCGCTGGTTGGCTTTTTTGCACTGACCTGATGCTCAAAGGGCAGCCTGTCATCAATAATTGTCCCCAGATATTTATTGCTTCCCAAACTTTTTTACGTCAAGGACCCCTGAATTGACATGAATTAGAGACCACGGACCACTGGTACAATTTCTCCAAAAACATTTAAACATTTCTAGAAAAAAGTGGTGAAAATTCTAAAAAAAATAAAATAAAATAAAAAAAGTGGTAAAATTTCTCACGAAAAGTAAAAAAAAAAAAAAGTTGTTAAATTTTGCAAAAAAAAAGTTTAGAAAAAAGTAAAACTTTGAGAACCACTGGGCATTGGCCCCTTTAATTCAGGCCTCAACTAGGTCAGCTTACATCTCGCTACATTACATACATTACATTACATTACATTTCTTCCAGAGAAATCAACTTGTGGCCACAAACCCTTGACAGGCCAGTTGGATTGTCATGAAAGTGAAATGAATAATGCACTGTGGCTGAAGACTGACCTGATCTCAGTGATGGCCTTCGCTGCCTGTCCTGGCTGGTTGTCATAGATCTTCACTTTGTAGCCTCCGCTGGCAAACACCATGGCCCAGGAGCGGCCGATCAGCCCACTGAAACAGACACACACACATTCAGGATGTTAACTTTTCTACTGTATATTTTACGTACTACGCCGTATGTGAAAACAATACAAAAATCTGTACAATCGTTAGTTCCTTCTATTTCCTGCCTTCTTGTCTTGTTTCTTTACACACAAGTCGATCACATGTCTCTACATGGACAGATTATTACAATTCTGTGGTGTAAATCATACATCGCCTCTATCCTGACCTGAACACATGGAGTTGTTTTTCCTGTCTGTGACGTTCGTTATTTACTTTCCAGGTTTAAGAGAGGTCAGTTCAGAGGATGGTAAAGTTTAAGTGAGAGTGTAGAAATAATGAACCAGATACAGAAAAGCAGGTTAAAATGTAAACAAAGGCTGTAATGATGAGTCGATTGAGGCTTGTCTAGTCACACACAGCTGGATCTTTACTGGGTACATCTGACTGAAACTAATGCAGCCTAATACAGTTCAGTGAACCCTCCCCCAGTAGGTAATTGACTGTTTATCAGGTGTTGATTCAACTTTAGTTTCATTTTGGAGGCTGCAGTTTGTGGTGCTGTTGAACTGAGTCTGTTGTTTAGCCATTATTTTATTGGGGTGGACAAAATAACGAGAACAGCTGCAAACACAATGCAAAACAGCACAACATCACCACAGCCAGAATTACCATAACGTTGAATCAACACATCCTCGAGTAAACTGCACAAGTTATAGCTGGGTGTTCCTAATAAAATTTAATAGCATAGTTTATCGTGGCAAATCTGCTAGGTTATCAATAAAAAGTAAGGGAAATCTAACAGTAGTAGCTACAGCATAAAATATGCTACAAGGACTTAAAAAGGGAAATGCAAGGACTATAAGATCATAATGCAAAAACCATGAACGCTAAACCAAACTTTAGACATGCAACACAACAGGAATTTACCACCAGTAAACTTTCATGACAGTAAATCCACAATTAAGAATACCCCAAAAAACAAACATTTTTGTATAACAGACATTTCCTTCTCACCTGCCGATTACAGTGATGGTCGTCATGTCAGATGAGCTTATTTTGCAGATATTGGCTTTACAGTCAGTGTTTCTCGTGTTTCTATCAAAACTGTAGCCCCGCCCATCTGGAGTCACGCTGCTCAATCCCGGTACGGCATCCGAGAGGGTCAAAAAGCACAATAAAAGTGATATTTCTCTTTACTTTGAAAACAACCAAATGGAAAATGATTTAATTTTTGCGTACAACTTGTTTTATTTTTAGGACAATTTCATATCCACAAAAAGAAATGGACTGAGAGCAAACCTATGCAGCAAACCAAATTTTACACTTTTTTGAAGGAACTTTATCATACAGCATCGGAAAAAAGGTATCTTGCTTGTATCCAGGCAACGGACGTTATATCAGCAGCTAAGCCAATCATATTACCGCTACAGGATGATCGACGCGGCAGGAACCAATCACAACCCTGGAAAGCGAATCGTCCCGCCCATGTCGCTCTGAATTGTGGGATTGAATCCCTGAAACGACAACAAAACTGCATTAGCTGTTGCTTAGCGTATTAACAAAAAGTACTTATTTTTTTCCATTTAACTGTCTGCATCCAGTTACAGCAGCTTCCTTGAGAAAGAGCCATGGAAAACGTTCATCTGGCTCTAGAGGAGGATGATCTTTATTCAGGTTACAACGACTATAATCCAACATTTGACTCCGAGGTAAGTTAGCATCTGAACTCAAAGCTCTTCCCCGGGGCTCAGAAACAACACATCATATTTGCAGTTTTTAGTTTGACTTGACGTCTTCTTCTTTTCCGTTGCACAACGTCGTGTGTGTGTAAAGAATCAAGACTAATCAGCTAATTATGTGTCAATGTCAAGGAATTGGAGAATGATTTGGGCTTCCAGCAGGCAGTGAGGACAAGTCATGGCAGAAGACCCCCGGTGAGTACTGTACTCTGTAAATGTTTATGTGTGTAAGTTATTATATGTGTGGAGAAAACCCCAATTGCACTCCCATTTATCAATTCCCATATAAAATGTAATATATCTTTCATTTGCCAGATGACTGCCAAATTCCCTGGCACTGCCATGGGAGCTCGGCCTCTAGCTTCTTCCTTTGGGGTGAGTACTTGCAAATTCAGTCTTTTTTTTATTTATTTATTTTCTAGTCAGTTGCACTGTACAAATCACTTTCATATTCTTTGTATATCAATAAATGACAATGATGTATGGTGAAGTGTTGAGAAACACAAACATCAGAGAGAAAAGACACCAAACTCATGGCATGCTGTAGTTTTTTGATACATATGTATAGTAATAGTGACACAAAATGTGAAGTTTTTGACTCATATGTGTGTGATGAAACATATTATCATTCAGCCTTCACCTGTCTTATGCTTGCTGTTTTTTCAAGACTCGGGTCCCCATGACCTCCTCAATGGGCAGACCTATGACTGGAGCCGTGCAGGTGAGGGGGACTGACCATTTGAGTATTAAGAGAACATGATGAATATCACATAAGTGATCATTTTGTATATATTGTATTTATGTTTTGTTTTGTCAACATAGCAGGATGGAGCTGCCCGACCAATGACAGCTGTTAGAGCAGCAGGTTACACCTCCTCACTGACTCGTGGTGAGTCTAAGGAAGTTTGAATGACCAATTCAGTTATAAGGCCAGACTGCAACTGTCTAATGATGTTAAATTTTTATCTTTTTTAGGCTCAACCTTTGACCCCTTGGGCCAGTCCAGAGGCCCTGCACCTCCGCTGGAAGCGAAGAATGAGGACACGTGAGTCGTCACAGTTTCACAGAGTGTTGCTACATCATACAAAGTCAGCATTTGTGACTCTGTACTGAGAGTTTCTCTAGTGGTAACACTTTATAACAAGTACACACTGTTAAGCATTAGTAAAGCATTAATAAATACTGAATTTGTCATTTTAACGCATGAATACTCATTAGTATGTAGTTTATTTATACAGTTAGTGCTTATCAATGATGAGTGAAACATTTTTAACTGTGTTTAGAAATTACATGTGTTGTTAATGATGAATTCAGTATTTAATGCTTAATAGTGTGTACTTATTAAAGTGATATTAGGCACAAATGTTTTTGTAAAAAGATTTTATAAAACACTTTATAGTGGAGACCATCCTTAAAACAATAAATATGTACATATCTGTCAATATTTATGGTTTGTACATGGATAAATCCAACATAATTTATTTGAGTCGTAAACTGTATTTCTGTGTCTCCTGGTCTTGCAGGCCTGAGGAGAAGATCAAGATCCTGGAGAAGAAAGTGAATGATTTAATAGAAGAGAGCTGCATGGCACAGAGCATGGGAGCCTTGCAACTGGTCAGAGCCTGTCACTGTTTAACATGGTGTTTAGTTATAATGGCTGTTTGTCTGTGGAGAGAAGGAGCCTCAGAGTGAGGCAGCGATTAAAGTTTCATGGTGTCAGCTCTGAACTCCAGGACCAAACCCAGTACTGGAGAATATATAAAGTTGTATTTCAGAGCTTTTCCATGTGTGAGATAATTTACTGCATTAGAAAAGCTTGTCATTCTTGTCAGTGTTGGCAGATGAACAGTATGTATCACATTTTACTGTGTGGTATTGTTCTTTTTAGACATGCATGATGGTGACGTCACGTCTGCTCACTCGGTTTTGTGTCTTTTTGTGTTTGTCTCTCTGTGGACTGTGCGTATGTGTGTGTGTGATGTGTTTCTAAAGGCTCTTGAAAAAGCCAAAGAGGCCGGGAGGAAGGAGCGAACGCTGGTGAGACAGAGGGAACAGTCTGGCAACGCAGACCACATCAATTTAGACCTCACCTACTCAGTAAGTACAAAGAGGCGGCTGTGTGTCCGTGTCTGGAAATGAAATAACGGAGCATTTTCCTCCTGTAACCTGCAATTTAATGCCTAAAGGCTTAGGCGCCGTCTTTGGAAAACAATGGTAGGATAGAGCACATCCAAACTAACTAACAAACAAATAGGCTTTTAGAAAAAGGGTGAAGTCCGCACACTGTTCATAGAAAAACAATAAACATTTGAATACAGATAAATAGAAAAGCAACAAGTGTTCAACAAATCTTCCCAATATGAGTATTTAAAGAATATTTAGAATCTGTTTATCTGTATTTATATGTTTATTGTTCTTCTATCAACCTGCTCAGTTCCCTACCTTTTTATTTCCCAACAACAGCCTGAGATTGTATTTATTCTTACTGATTTGTATGTTTTTTGGAGGGACGGTCTCACCTGATCTGCATCCCTGGCTTAATTGGGGGGTAGGACCATTAACTTACATATATGAGCAAAGTGTCTCTTTTCTCCTTTATCCTGACGAAGATCTATGTGATCGAAACGTTGATCCTATAGCCTGCAATAAACATTTGGGGAGCTACAACAGTGTGCGGACTTCACTCTTTTTCTATAAACCATATTTTCTGCTGTTTAACTCAACTGTAGTGTTTTTAATTATCTAATTGTGTCACTGACTTATAAAGATTTTGCCACTTACTTCTACTAATAAATATCTAAATAGAACGCACACAGCACAGATTAAATGTGAATCAGTTCCAGACCTTCTTTTATCAGTTGACTTTATATAATATTTCTATCTTTACCAGGTTTTGCTCAACCTCGCCAACCAGTACGCAAACAATGAGATGTACCCAGAGGCCCTGAACAGTTACCAGGTCATTGTGAAGAACAAGATGTTCAATAACGCAGGTGAGCAGAGTCCTCGCCAGAGCAGGAAGGACAGAAAATCTTAGGTTTAATGTCCAAATAAACCACAGAGGACGTTCTTTACTGTGATTCAAGGACTGCAATTCTCACTAATAAATAATCATAATAACAACAGAAGTATTTAATAGTCTTTTAAACTGTTGCATGGGGATAAAAATGAGAAAAACACTAGAAAACAAACAAACATCTAATCTGAGTTTATTGATCAAAAATGCAAATGACTGATTTATTGTTTGTTATATGAGTTGCTCTACAGTAGTTTTCCCTCTGACTGCGTCTGCAGGTCGGCTGAAGGTCAACATGGCCAACATCTACTTCAAACAGAAGAACTACCCCAAAGCCATCAAGTTCTACCGGATGGCCCTGGATCAGATCTCCAACGCCCACAAGGAAATGAGGATCAAGATCATGCAGAACATCGGCGTGGTCTTCGTCCGCATGGGCCAGTACTCGGACGCCATCACGTCCTTTGAACACATCATGAGCGAGAGCCCCAACATCAGGACGGGCTTCAACCTCATCCTGTGCTACTACGCCATCGGTGACCGGGAGAGGATGAAGAAGGCCTTTCAGAAGCTCATCGCCGTCCCGCTGGGCATCGACGATGACGACAAGTACATCCCCTCAAACGTGGGTCTCACTCATAAACTAATGCAGAGCTAATTTTCCTTTTTGCTAGATAAATAGATTTTCCTACAACATCTTGCATTTGTTTTTGTTTTTTTGAAAGATCCTGTTTACATCAGTTCATCACTATTAAAGGGATAGTTCAATATTTTGGCAAATTGGCCCATTGCCATAATCCCTATAGTCATAGCAGTAGGTTCGTTACTTTTAATTGTCGGTGCAAGCTATTTTTAGAACGGTGGAGCAGAGCCGTGAGCTGCTCAGAGCTATGCTATGGAGGCTCATGGGATTTCTTGGTTTCCCTCATCAAACTCATCAAATACACAATCCAACAACTCCAAAATGCTCTGGTGAACAAGAACCTGCACATTCACCATGCTATGAGATAATAATGGAAAGTTACCAGACAGAGTTGTTTTAGAGGTAAATTCATGCAAAACCGCTGATGCACGTTGCCTTCAGGGACAGTTTTTCAGCAAGCAGTCTCTGCATTTACCTTGAAAACAAATCAAATAAGCAAATGTCAATTCATCTGATTTTCAGAGCTGCTCCTCTTTCTTCTGTAGCTCACGATGGATCGTGTGCATGACGCTGAAAGTGTTGCTGATCTCTGAACTTTTCACTGAATTAAACCTCCTGTCGACTCTTTCAGGACGACACCAACTCAAACATGGTCATCGAGGCGATTAAGAACGACAAGCTTCACCAGATGGAGAGAGACCTGTAAGAAAAATCACACACACACACACACACACACACACACACACAGTTGCAAATAGAGAAAAATAAATGTCAAATCAGATTGAGTTCTTCTCCCTGTGAACTGTTGCACAGAAAAGTCCTGGCTGAGAAGTGCATCATGACCTCAGCCAAGCTCATCGCTCCAGCTATCGAGACGTCTTTTGCGACTGGATTTGACTGGTTTGTTACTGCTGTTATTTATTTATTCATTTATTTATTTATTCTCATCTTGCAGTGTTAACACCAGAGGGCATAGAGTGAATGAGAGGATTAACAATGGTTGTAACTGACAGTATTAATCAGTTTAATCTCCATAAAATGTGTTTTTGCTGAATTTCTCTTTCAGATTTGTTTGTTTTGGGACTAATGAATCTAAATGAGATGTTATAAGTTGTCTTGTAGTGTTTCCTCTTACTTAACCAGACTCACAATAACTAAATATATAAATAAATACCTCACAGTCTGCAGGTGTAGTTGTTGAAGCTGCATAAAGTACAGTATGTCACGCTGGTTGTGTTTCAGGTGCGTGGACATGGTGAAGAGCTCTCAGTACGTGGAGCTCGCCAACGATCTGGAGATCAACAAGGCCATCACCTACCTGAGGCAGAAGGACTTCAACCAGGTGAGTGTGTTGGTGTCAGCGGCATGAAGGGCCACGTCACTCAGCTGCAGCGGAGGACGGTGACAAACACAAACAAACACTAAATATTTTACTTCCAAAACAAGTCATCGCTCTGAGTCTTACCATAGTGTGTCGTAGTAGTTTAACTCAGTCCAGATGTTTGCCACTGTGTAACTGATTTAGTGTTTGAGGACATGCAGAAGCCCAAACTATGTGTGATATTATATTAAAGGGATAGTTCAACATTTTTGGCAAATTGGCCCATTGCCATAATCCCTATAGTTTTAGGGTTGTGGATGTTTCAGGATTATCGTTGTTGGATTGTGGATTTGATGAGTTTGATGAGGGAAAACAAGAAATTCCACGAGCCTCCATAGCGTAGCTCTGAGCAGCTAGCGGCTCTGCTCTGCCGTTCTAAAAACAGCTTGCACCGACAAATTAAAGATAATGCACCTACTCCTAAAACTATAGGGATTATGGCAATGGGCCAATTTGTCAAAATGTTGAACTATCCCTTTAATAAATGTAATTACAGTAGGGACTGACTTAACACACAGAACATATTTCTTGTACATATTTGTTTTTTAATCTCACAGTTGTATGAATGTGAATTGTGAAATTGTTTTATGAATTTTGAACATCAAAATTCATGAAGTGGTCGTACTGTTTCTCCCTGTGTAACATTTGTTTTTTTTGTTTGATTTTTGTTTTTTCATAGTTTTTTTTTTTCATGTATTATAATTCTGGTTGTGTACAGTTGTTGGCCTGTGCTGTTTGTTTACATGTGTCAGTTTTCTCCTGCTGAGGTGGCGTCATACTCTGACCTCTCCTCTTCTCATTGCCCTCCACTCCCTCTCCCTCCTCTCTCTCTCTCTCTCTCTCTCTCTCTCGCTTTTGTCTCGTTTCCTTCCCATCTGCATGCCTAAGGTTGAGGTATGTGTGCTTTCTGTTTCCATGTTCCATGCGTTCAGATTGGGTTGTTTTGGGGTTTTTTTTTCTTCTTTCTTTTCCTTCCTCCTCCTGACATGTTACTACTACCTCAGCATGCCCTTTTCCCCCCCCACATAACAGCACTGCCAAGAGATGTTTGGAGAAGCAGTTATTGGTGTAAAACCCACAGACCATAATGAAAATCTGCAGGGAAATAATGATAACCACTGATTTCCCAGTGAGCTCTGAGCTGCTCTGTGGCGAACGCTGGCCCACTAATGACACGGAGCAGCTCCCAACTGTCTCCAGTTACAGAGTCTCAACTGCAGGAGCCAACAGTCTTGTACTCACAGGCTTTAATACACCTGATGCATGTGTGTGTGTGAGTGTGTGTGTGTGTGTGTGTGTGTGTGGTGCTTTTAGGCTGAATGCAGACAGTGGTGGTGGTGGTGTAGGCTGCAGCATCAGAGCAGCTGTAGCTTAGCTGGTGGTTTGTCAAACTGATAATGTTTATACACTAATACTGTTGTAAAGTCTCCCCAGTAAGTAACGCACCTACGTCCGCACGACAACCAATACATTTTCTCACAATGAATAAATGAATGAATTTAATTTGTAATGTGTCCAAAATGGAAGAATTGATAGGTTGAAGTATGGACGTGGAGTCAGAATATTATTGAAAACATTTTTTTTCAAAGACTTTGAGAATAAAGTCATAGTCTTACGAGAAAACACCTGTCGTTTTAGGAGGAGGAAAGTTGTTGAAATGAGGCCGTGGAGCATTTCATGAAGTTGTACTTCAGTATAAGGTTTCACAAACAAGGAGATGTGTAATCTTTTGGCACATCAGCACCACATTGTCATCAGTATCAGAATATGCAAGAAAATGCATCTATTCTGCAGGAAGAACCAGGCGGACTTGGAGGAAATCGCTGCTTTTTTCTCATAAAATTGCCACTTTATTCACGTAAAATTATCACTTTAGTCTCGTAAAATTGTAACTTCTTTCTTATGATGTTATGACTTCATCCTCGTAAAACTATGACGTTATTCTTGAAGTCTGTGAAAAAAAAAAATCTCAATGTGGCCCTAATAGAATATCTATTTATTTGACACATAAATTGAATTATCATGTGGAAATCAAAATCAAAATTACTTTATTTTTCCGAATGTCAGTGCAGATGTGGACACACACAACACAATGACAACAACACATCCCCAATGATGTCACACACGAACTCACATGCATATATTATATAAAAATGGTGGGAAAAGTGTGGAGTATTTAAATTCAAAGTCTTTCATAACATTGGTTTTCATGTTTGGAGGTGTGTTACATACTGGAGAGACAGACTTTGATCATAGGTAATCATAGAGGATTAATATAATAAACCAGAGGAAAGCCAGTGTGAGATGTTAATGATCTAATGCCTTTTTTTGAATGAAAAATATTTCATCAGGCTGTAGAAACGCTGAAAACCTTTGAGAAGAAGGACAGCCGAGTGAAGAGCGCCGCATCCACCAACCTGTCGTTCCTCTACTTCCTGGTAAGACTCACTGATCGTCACAAACTCAAACAGGTCGTGACGGGATTTGCACTCTCTTCTCTCTCTGACCTTTTTATTACCCTCTGACAGGGGAAGGACTACGACCAGGCCGACCGGTATTCTGACCTCGCCATGAACGCCGACCGCTACAACCCGGCAGCGCTCATCAACAAGGGCAACACGGTGTTCGTGAAGCAGGACTACGAGAAGGCGGCGGAGTTTTACAAAGAGGCGCTGAGGAACGACTCGTCCTGCACCGAGGCGCTTTACAACCTGGGTAACACCTGCATTCATTATTATTACACTGTAGTAAATCTCAGTCAGTTCATCACGGCAAATGAAAAAGTTCTAATTGACACAGTTTTATTGATTATATTATTGATTACAGCTGCTTTAGGCGGCTGAAGGTTATAATAGACTCCAGTTTTAGTGACTCATTCTGTCAAATGTTATTTGTAAGGAACGTTTAATACATTTTAAAGTGCTTCAGATGACTGATGAGCTAAAAACTGAAGGTGAAATCCAAGTTGACAATGAGCTACAAGAAACTATAATAACATTAGGAAATAAAAAGCACAAAAATATAAATTTGAGAATAAAGTCTTCATTTTTCGAGAAAAAGGTCATAATTTAAAGAGAATAAAGTGGCAAATTTATGAGAAAAAGTTGTAAATATACAAGAAAAAAGTCGTAATTTTAGCAGTAAGTGGATACGGTGGCTGTTCTGGTTCTTTCTGAGTAGATGCATTTTCTTGCATATTCTTTTCAAAGTCCTGATATGACAGTATATGAAAAAATATTGTTTGTATTATTCTCAATGTGGCCCTGATACTCTGTCGTAGATAACATAGAATAAATACAATGATAAAAGAATTTAGGTTAAATTAAAACCAGGACGTCTGGTTCATGGACTGAAAACATGTGTGACACGTGTGTGCGTATGCGTGTGTGTGTATTAGTGCAGGATCAGGAAGTGCTTTAAAAAACAAGACCGACAATGTGAGAGAATGAGCTGGAGCTGCGTCGTGATGATTTGTTTTAAGGCAGAACAGACCAAGTCAAATCAAGTCTGCTGGATGTGATTTTCTCCAGGTCTGACCTACAAGAAGCTGAACCGTCTGGAGGAGGCGCTGGACTGTTTCCTGAAGCTCCACGCCATCCTGAGGAACAGCGCCCAGGTCATGTTCCAGCTGGCCCACCTGTATCCTGCTGATAAGACCTGACTTTCACTGCGTGTTGATGATGATGAGGTTGAACTGCTTCAGAACAACCTGCTGCTGAGTCACTGTTGCTGAATAGGTGTTAAAGGGATAGTTCAACAGTTTTGGCAAATTGGCCCATTGCCATAATCCCTATAGTCATAGCAGTAGGTTCGTTACCTTTACTTGTCGGTGCAAGCTATTTTTAGAACGGCGGATCAGAGCCGTGAGCTGCTCAGAGCTACGCTACGGAGGCTCATGGGATTTCTTTGTTGTGTTATTATCTCATAGCATGGTGAATGTGCAGGTCACAACTTGTCCACCAGAGTGTTTTGGAGTTGTTGGATTGTGTATTTGATGAGTTTGATGAGGGAAACCAAGAAATCTCATTAGCCTCTGTAGCGTAGCTCTGAGCAGCTCACGGCTCTGCTCCGCCGTTCTAAAAATAGCTTGCACCGACAATTAAAGGTAACGAACCTACTGCTAAGACTATAGGGATTTGGGCCAATTTGCCAAAATGTTGAACTATCCCTTTAAGCTGTTCTCTCACACACACACACACATCTCCACCTGCTCCTGTGTGATGGTCCGTGACTGTGGTGCCTCAGCTACGAGCTCCTGGAGGATCCTCAGCAGGCCATGGAGTGGCTGATGCAGGTCCTCAGCGTGACTCCCACGGACCCTCATGTTCTGGCCAAACTGGGGGAGCTGCAGGACAGCGAGGGGGACAAGTCCCAGGCTTTCCAGTACTACTACGAGGTACGAGACAAAGAAACTGATGGTTTTCTGTCTCCAGACAAAATTATCAATCCAACACGCTTCAGCCTCGGCTACGTGTGAGCTCTCAGCCTTGTTCTGTAGGTTCCTTCTGTTTTATTATCAATTGTAGTGCACGAGTTGCACAGGTGGTGTAGCTTTCATTACAGCATGTATTCACTGTGGCATCGTTTCGATAAGCTTCTGCAATGTCACAACATTTTTTTCCATCCAGAATTGCATTAATATTTCAAAGGTTCTCAGTGGGGTTCAGGTCTGGACTCTGGACATGTTTTTTTCCCCACTCTCCTTCCAGTTTTTAATAATGCGTTGGACAGTTCTTCTTCTTTCAGAAATCTCCTTAGATGTTTTATTTGCTTGATTAAGAAATGAGAAGCTACTGACTGCATCAATTAGGGTTTAGGGTTAAATAACCTGTTTCCAGCTGAAACATAATCATCCATGCAGTGATTATCCAATGGGAGGCTCTGATCTTTTAGCTTAGCTAAATCCAAGTGGTGACTGCTCTGCATAAATTGCATAAATGGGGACCAGGTGTTGTTGTAGCAGGCGATATTGTGAATGTGAGTTTTTTCCAAATTTGAGTGCTTGCTTGGCAGGTTGTACCAATGTTTTATTGATGGTTTTATTTTCTGTCTTTCCACTTGAGTAAAATTATATTCTGGCAGTGGTTGTAGAAATGTTTGAGGTTGATGAAGAGGAGAGGTCACCGAGCGTTCTGCAGGTTCCTGTTGGTGGAACCGACTTCTGTGCGTTGTCTGATGTTTTGTTGTGTTGTGTTGTGCTGCTGTCCTTCAGTCCTTCAGGTACTTCCCGTCCAACATCGACGTGATCGAGTGGCTGGGAGCGTACTACATCGAGACCCAGTTCTGTGAGAAGGCCATTCAGTACTTTGAAAGAGCCACTCTCATACAGTGAGTAACACAAGGAGTTAACAACAGCACGACAGACGACAATAGAATCATAAATAACAAACCAAAACGTATCTGATTATCATTGAAAAACACTTCTATAGATGATCTGCCAGATGTTGAGATTATAAAACTTGGACATGATGAGAGTTGAGAAATATCTGGGATGTGATGACATTTCCAAACAGCTCTGTCCCAAGAAATCAAATGATTCACTTCTTCTTTCATCTTGTTTGGATCGTTGTGTTCTCGACCATGACGCTCGTTCTCATCTGGAAGTCGTGAACAAAGAGGAACCGGCGATTAGATGTTGTTTTGCCCTGCAGAGCAAGTCGAGACTCTGTTGTGTATGTGTGTGTATATGTTTGTGTGTCGGTGCTGACTGAGAGGACGTTTTCTGTCTCTGCTGTGTTTTCTCAGACCAACGCAGGTGAAGTGGCAGTTGATGGTGGCGAGCTGCTACAGGAGGAGCGGTGAGAGCGACTCTGTTAGATTTCATCAATAACGGCACAAGTTTTTCTGCAAGTTTGACACTGAAATCTGTTGATGACTTTTATTAAAGTTACTCTGATTAGATTGGAGGGAATACGGGGTAATCTGATGAATATTTTATTAATTTATCTGTGCATTTTTACCATGCACTTATTAATTTATTTATTTATAGCTCTTTAAAGGGATAGTTCAACATTTTGGCAAATTGGCCCATTACTATAATCCCTATAGTTTTAGGAAGTGGGTTCATTACCTTTAATTGTCGGTGCAAGGTATTTTTAGAACAGCGGAGCAGAGCCGTGAGCTGCTCAGAGCTACGCTACGGAGGCTCATGGGATTTCTTGGTTTCCCTCATCAAACTCATCAAACACACAATCCAACAACTCCACAACGCTCTGGTGGACAAGTTGTGACCTGCACATTCACCACGCTATGAGATAATAACACAACTCTGTCTCATAAGAGTTGTTTTAGAGGGAAATTCTCAAAACTGCTGATGTGCAGGTTTCCATCAGGGGCAGTTTTTTGGATTCTGTATTTTGCCTTTGAAAACAACTCTGTCTGTAACGTTCTGTCCATTATCTCATTCGCTGAGCAGCTCACGTCTCTGCCCTGCTGATCTCAAAACCAGATGCACCGATAATTAAAGGTAACGAACCTACTGCTATGACTATAGGGATTATGGCAATGGGCCAATTGGCCAAAATGTTGAACTATCCCTTTAATACGGAAACATCCAATAAACACAATAAAAACAAAGTTACTTGGATCATTTTCTCTCTTCTTCTCTACAGGAAACTACCAGAAAGCTCTGGAAACGTATAAAGACATCCACCGCAAGTTCCCAGAGAACGTGGAATGTAATTAACTTTTCATTCAAGAATAATATAATATTAGTAATAAAATAATGAGAGTGTAATGAAAATATAAACCTGTGTGTGTGTGTGTGTGTGTGTGTGTTCAGGTCTGCGATTCCTGGTGAGACTGTGCACAGACATGGGGCTGAAGGAGGTCCAGGACTACGCCACCAAGCTGAAGAAGGTGGAGAAGATGAAGGAGATCAGAGAGCAGGTATCAGCTCCACTTAAACTTCCACTTTTAAACACATCAAGTCAGAGCTGCTTCCTTTTTCTTCTGTTTTTTCTTTTAAACGTCAACAAGCATCAGTCCTGCTTCTCTTTAATCGCCATCTGCTGCACTCTGATACTGATTCACCCCACAGGCCGTTCACAAAACCTGTTCCAGGTGGGTTTGTTGTTTTGGGGAAAACACGGCACACGGGACGTCGCGTGTTTTGGATTTAGTTTTATATAAAGAGAAGAAGTTGGTTGTTAGATGATGTGACAAATAACAACACAAGAAAATGATTCTTGTGTATTAACTTTATTTAAACTCTATTGATTTAGACACAAACAGCTCACAGCTTCATAAATCACCTGCTTGTTCCTCTAGTGTAGTGCTGTTTTAATTTTAGTTTTATTCTAGTCTTTGTGTCAAACTGTCATTTTAATTTTTATTAGTTTCAGTTCATACTATTTTTTGTCTAGTCAAGTTTCAGTCGACTAAAACTCTAGTTTTAGTCAATGGTTTTAATCTCTTCCTAGTGATGTAATTCTATTAAACCCAGTCAATATGTATAATTACCTTGTATAGTAGAGACAAAACCAAATGTTTCTTTAACCCATTTCACAATTCAAACATGGTTATCTCGTTATTATATTATTGTTACCTTACAGACTCAAGAAAACATCCATTCCAGACATGGAAGATGCTGCTCAACATATTTATTTTCAGTTCCCTCACAATATATTTGTCAGATATTTTGGAGAAACACACTTTACACTCTCTCTTGTCTCAGTTGTTTGACGTTCCCCAGCCATCGGCTTTAATATTTAATTTAATCTCTTTCTAGTGATGTAATTCTTAAATTATTGTTAGACAAAACCAAATGTTTCTTTAACCCATTTCACAATTCAAACATCTTATTATTATATTATTATAAGTTACCTTATAGACTCAAGAAAACATCCATGCCAGACATGGAAGATGCTGCTCAACATATTTATTTTCAGTTCCCTCACATTATATTTGGCAGATATTTTGAGAATTGTCTCAGTTGTTTGATGTTGCTGCTGCCAGAAAAACTTTCTTAAAATAATGATAATAATACTGCAGAAAACTGCAAAAAATAATTCTAAACATTCTAACGTTATTTCGACCGTCTCATTTTGGTCAGCGAAAATGAAGATATTTTACCAGAGGTTTTATTTTGCAAACCGCATTTAGTCTCATTTTTATTCGTCAATAAAATTGCATTATATATTTCATTTTTACGTTGCATCTCGTTTTCATCACATGATAAGGTTTCATTGACGAAAGCAACACAACTCTCATGATCTTTCATCAGTCGTCGTCTCCTCACCGATGTCTTGGCGTCTCGTCGTCTCATTCCTGGACGAGATCGAGCTGATTGAAAACACATCAATCCTTTTTAGCCACAAAGTCGATCAGTTTTCGTCGCTGCAGCTCCAGAAACGCATGAAAAACATCTGTTTTTTTTTTTTGTGTGTGTTTGTTGACGATCCATGAATCCAAAGCACCACACTGAGCCGAGAGCAGCAGATGCTTCACAGCTGCTCGACACCTGGCTGATACCGAACGCTTTAAACAAATGTTGTGTTGTGTGAGAGAATTAACCGCAGGTCTGAGGTTTGGTGGAGCTGTTTGAGCTGTTCTCACCTGAGGCGTCTCATCGATCTTCATGACTGTTTTCTATTGGAGGAGATTTCTTATCAATCTGAATAAAGAATAATTGGAGACATACGACAGGGATTGTGATTAGTTTAGACATTTCTGATGTCAATACTCCCCCTTCCAAACGTTCTTTTCTCATTATTCTCAAGTGAAGTCCAGCATTTTTGTTTTACACCGTCAGACTCACAATTAAAGGGATAGTTCACCCAAAATTCAAATTTCACTCATTATCTGCTCACCCTCATGTCGATTAAGAGCTGGGATAATTTTCAGAGTGGCTTCTCTGAGTTACGGGGGGGGTCCGCGCAGCAGTGTATGTCCATATAATGGTTGTGAATGGTGCTCACTTTTCTTCGTCCAAAAAGACACACCAAAAAACATCCAAAAAATTGTTCCGCCGGTCAGGAAGAGCAGTGAACCAAGACACTGGGAGCTTCGGCTACAAACAAGCTTAAAATATAGACTTATTTAATTTTTTTCGGGACAATTTCTCATGTCGGGGCTTCAATACAAGAGGGACATTACAGACGAGCAGCATGGAGGTATTTGGATGTTTTTTGGTGTGTCTTTTTGGATGAAGAATAGTGAGCACCCCAGTAACTCAGAGAAGGAATGGAAAATTCTCACAGCTCTTAGTCGACATGAGGGTGAGTAGATAATGAGTGAAATTTGAATTTTGGGTGAACTATCCCTTTAACATTTTATATAAAACGGATAAAAATGTTTCTTTTCTTTTTCTTTTTATTCGTCACAGTCTTGCACCTGTTTCTCTCTTCAGATCCAGCAGCTTCACTTCATTCAGACCTCACACGAACCTCTGTTATAGTTTTTTTTCTTTCTTTTTTTTTCGGCATCTAACACGTAATGAAAGTTAATGCTGCATCGCATTCTTCTGACCATGAAGAGAAGAGCGCTGAAACCATCATAGCTGTCTGTCGTGGCTCCCAGACTTCAGGGGCCCACACCCTCAATAGCTCACACATACACACAAAAAAAGAAAGAAGCGGTGGTGGTCTGGGGGTCATTCCAGTTTTTTTAAAGTTTTTTTTAAAGAAGACTCTTTCGCCTTCGTGTCCTGTGGAGAAAAAGTCATCAGAGCCAGGAACAGATGAGATGGAAGACTTTGGTCAAATCACAACCAGCTGCTCTTAAATCAGTGCAGAGTTGAGAGGGAGACGGGCAGAGCCAGAGAGCGTTGACTCATTAATCCCAGCAAAGATCCAAACTGAACGACAGCGAGCGGCAACTGATCCCGCTGTAACGTCGGTGCAACAGCCGAGGTTATGAAATGATGGAGGAGGGCGGAGGTCGGAGCCAGAGACAAACACATGCAGAGGAGTCAATCACCTCCGCTGTTTATTTCTTCAGGGTTTATGCCCCGTCGTTACCGTCTGCGTCAGAGGAGCTGGTGTCTATGTGTGTGTGTGTTGAGATCTTAATGAAGGCTGGATCTGAACATGGGTGTGGTCCGACTCCATGTAATAACAGTAATAACTAACACTGGAACGCCGGCTTTTCCTTTTTATTTCTGGTCTCTTTATTCCAAACAAACGGAGGAATAACTATAAGACGTGATGACTTTGACATTTACACTCCTCTCGTATCTTAATGTCAGATTCCATTAGTCTGCGTTGGACGGGTTTAGTTTAATAAAAAAAACAGATTTCATGCCAATAAAACAGACTTTATTTATGAGACGGATAAAGACGCAGAGGGAGACAAACAGCAGCTCGGAGTCTGGTGACATCTTTTTCCAGTCTTTGCTCTTTTGTTTGGAGTAGAAACTTATCATAACTTATTAAAAAAAAGACTTTTTTAATTCAGAATGATTTATTCCGTGTCTCAGTTTGTCTCCTTTCCTCCTCCTGCAGAGGGTGAAGTCGGGCCGGGAGGGCAGCGCCAGAGGTCGGAGGGAAGGCCGAGAGGGCAGCGCTGGGAGTGGAGGTGAGTCCTGCAGGGCCGAGGGGGAAAACCGTCGTTTTCTTGACCTGTGACGTCCAGTTGTTCAAACTAACATCCTCAAATTAAATTAAAATTTGGGAGAAGAGTTAGAAATCTGAAGAAAGTTGAACATCTACCAATTTATGACTCCTCCAGAGTGGGTTTTTGTTTGTTTTTTGTCATTTTTGGGGTCATTTGTTGACTTTTTTTGGATTGTAAAGTAGAGACAGACAGGAAAATCAAGGAGAAAGAGAACTGATAACGTGCAGAAAAGGACCTGAGGTTGGATTCAAACCCACAGGACTGATCTCTTATTCTGTCTATACTTTCACAATAATACTCTAATTAAATGGTGCTTTTATTCTGAAAGGTTTTTGTTGCAAGTTGATGTTTTTATTCTGAAAGTGTTTATATCAGCACTAAGTTGAGACATTTCTCAACCATTAGTGTTTATATCGTTTATTTATATTTAGTGGTTTTTAATAAGTTTTTTGTTCATGTGTGTGACACCTTGTCTTGTACCTGTTGCTCACTCACGCTGCTGCTCAGGCGGCTCCACCACACCTGTCCTCACGCCGCCTCCGAAGAAGGCCAGCGTCGTCACCACGGGTACACGACTACACGTTACACCTCTGTTCCTCCCACCGACCCCCGACTAGAGTCTGTAGAGGTCGTAGTCTCGTCCCGTAGAAAAACTGTCAGACCCGTGTCATGTCAGGTATCACTGTAAAGCTCTCTCTCTCCTGAACAATGATGTAGGCTCCAAAAAATGGTCATTTCCTCCGTATCTGCAACCAATTTTTCCTCAGACTTTGAGCCCAAAATCTCCACTTCAGCAGCACTTACAGACACCAAACCTTCCAGGTTCATTCCTGTCTATATTCTGAAGGTTTTTACTGAGAGGTTTGTTGATATATCATTCACAACCTGATTTATACAACGTTATTCCTAAAAACATAGCAAAAAATTATTGACAGAATGACAGAATTTTCTCATTTGTAGAGTGATAAAAAGAGATATCCAAAATCCTCCTCTGTAAAAACTTCTGACACTTATTTGTCAGCAAAATAAAACAAGAATTTTGAAAGGGGCTTCATCCATTGTTCAGATTTCAGTTCTGGAAATGTATGCAAATTAGAGCATATTTCATTAGATTTTGCCTGATTTACATATCCAAACATAACATTTGACAAAACCTGTAATACAAAATATATTTGTCTTAATGTAAGTGATAAACTTGGGAAGTTTCACGGTGATATCTGTTAGTCTTTACCCTATTCACCTGTTGTGTCCCCATTTAATAAATAAGTCCATGAAAGGAAAAAGTGCAGGAACAAACAGCTCAGACACAGTTACAGTTCATGACTCACTGTTTCATCACATGAAAGAGGATGTTTAGGTTGGATTTGGGCTGAATATTTGTGCATCAATGAGACGTCAAAAAGGAAAGTCTATCCCTTTTGGAAGCCGCCGTGTGATACAGTTGCTGTTTCTGCTGCGTTTGAAGATAAAACCTGCAGGATCTGACTCCAAACTGCAACAAACCAGCTCCTCTCGCTCGCTGCGTCTGAACCAAGAGGATGAATGTGCATTCAGTCAGAGACCGTGCACTGCAAAAACTCAAAATCTTTCCAAGAATATTTGTCTTATTTCTTGTTAAAATGTCTAAGTTCTAGTCAAAACTAAACTCTTTCCACATAAAATAAGACTCATCGACTAAAAATGAATTTGTTTTTAGATCATTTTCATTTTCACAAATCTGCCAGTGAAAGCAAGTTTTTTCCAGTTACTCCACTATCAGATTTTTCTACTTATTTCAAGTGAAAATCTGCTTGAAATAAGTAAAAACTGTCTAAAAACAAGCTACTTTTTAATGTGCTGTTTCTTATTTTAAGTATAATGAGATTTGTTTTGACTAGAAATGACATTTTGACTAGAAATAAGACAAATATTCTTGGTAAGATATTTGAGTTTTTGCAGTGTTTAGACTTTTTGTATAGGAGCTGCCGGTCCTCCACTGTTTCATAATCATTCACTACACACACACAGAGACACACACACAGACACGTCCCCTCGATGGGCTCCAGCTCTGGAAATCTGGCTCATCAGCAGATTTCAAACACAATCCAGACAAACCCGAGCGCTCGCTGCCAGAGGCTGTAACCAGGCCCAGCTCGCCGTCTCTCCGCTCGGCTGCAGCTCCACATCCATACCGTCCTCCTGTAACGCTCTCAAATGCAAATATCAGACACCTGCTCCGCTCTGCCAAGAGCTCCATTACTCTCCTGCGTCCTCCTCATAGATTAGATTAGAAACCCCCCCTCCTCCTCCCCAAACTCTCTCCTCGTGTGTTTTTTATTGTCCAGTACCTCCACGGAGCCAGAGCTGTAACTGGATCCGTCAGCGTCTCCCCGCTCACACATTCAATGTTTCATATCTGTGAATATTTCTCATGACAGTTTTAAGTTGTTCAAACTCTTTTTCTTTCCTTTTTTTTATGGCAGAGTTACAGCCTCTCTGTGCTCTCCCTGTTCTGTTCTGTTCTGTTCCCTCTCTTTCTATGTGTGTTTTTTTTGGTTCATTCCTATTTCCAGTCCAGCTCCATAATCTTTATTTCTGTCTGTTTCTCCATCTGTCTTCTTCTTCTTCTTCTTCTTCGTCTCACTGCTTCCTCTTTCGCCGCCCAGTATCGCAATCTGAGTCTAAACAGCTCAGTCCGCCGTTGGACTCAGGCAGAGGTATGTAAGATAATTACAGTGAGAGTGAAGCATTATGGGATGGGTGAGAGAATCAGACATGAAGATCCAGACGAGTCGATTCTCAGTTGTCGTTGCATCTGAGATAAATGTTCAACTTCAACTGTGTTATCCTCACTGGGTTTTAAGAAAATGAGGTGAAGCAAAACAAAACACATCTAATTGGTGACAGGATCTCACTCTGCAGTGCTAACCCCCACAGTTGATTTACTGAATGTCACTTAAAGGGATAGTTCAACATTTTGGCAAATTGGCCCATTGCCATAATCCCTATAGTCATAGCAGTAGGTTTGTTACCTTTAATTGTCGGTGCAAGCTGTTTTTAGAACGGCGGAGAAGAGCCGTGAGCTGCTCAGAGCTACGCTACGGAGGCTCATGGGATTTCTTGGTTTCCCTCATCAAACTCATCAAATACACAATCCAACAACTCCAAAATGTTCTGGTGGACAAGTTGTGACCTGCACATTCACCACGCTATGAGATAATAACAGAACGTTACCAGACAAGAGTTGTTTTAGAGGTAAATTCATGCAAAACCGCTGATGCGTGTTGCCTTCAGGGACAGTTTTTCAGGAAGCAGACTCTGTATTTGATGAGTTTGATGAGGGAAACCAAGAAATCCAATGAGCCTCCGTAGCGTTAGCTCTGAGCAGCTCACGGCTCTGCTCTGCCGTTCTAAAAATAGCTTGCACTGAACGAAGGGATTATGGCAATTTGCACAATTTGCCAAAATGTTGAACTATCCCTTTAACAGTGTTTGCAATCAGCCGAACTGTTATAAAGTAAACCACATCATCATTTAGCAGCATAAACATCTTTACTACTTTCTCTTCTGATTGACTTCGCCTGGCGTGTTTCTGTTCCTGCGCTGTGCCAGTTTCCAACAGAAAAACATGAGAAAACTATGCGAGTTATTCCAGTGTTTCCCCGCTGCAGCGCCAAAGGACGTCCAGAGCAACAACGAGTACTGGTTCAACAGATTTATTTCTATTTACTAGTGGAACAAACAGGAGAGAAAACCTCTAGTTTTACCTTTTTAAATGACTTTTAAATAAAGATCCACAGTTGCTGCTCAGTTTTCCTCCCATTAAGACACAAGATAAACACAACTTTATAATGTGACGGTGAAAACTCCTGAAGCTCTGACAGGCAGCTGCGATGTCGGACTGAGCTCCAACTTTCAGATATTTGAGAAAAGCTCTAGAGCACCTGAGAGTTTTCCCTCTGCTCTGTAAAGTATGCATATTTCTAGCACTGTACAGTGTGTAGGAGTCTGTGTGTGTCTGTGTGTGTGCGTGTGTGTATGAAAGAGGATTCGTTTTCTCACGGATCCCAAACCTGCGTCACTCTCTCCTTCGTTTTTTTTGTCCCTTTTTATTCTCTTTATTAACTCATTCTGACTGTTTATATAAATAAACTCGTCGTCCTTGTCGTTGCGTTCGACCTGTTTGTACTCCTGTAATCCTCCGAGGGGGGGTGGAGGGGCGTTGGGCAGCGGGGGGAAAGTGAGTTGCAGAAGCCAGAGTGCTGACTCATCGATTCTCATCAACACCTCCCAATCACAACATGAAGCCCCCGCTCTTATTGTGAAAGGGCTCTGAAATGTGACCCGTTGCACCTTTTTTAAAAAAAAAACACAGTGGAAACGGTTACACACGGTTAATTTTAGCTCTTTTTTTCCTCAACCTGTCGTGTCA
The DNA here is from genome assembly GCA_030347415.2 of Decapterus maruadsi. Classification (NCBI taxonomy): domain Eukaryota; kingdom Metazoa; phylum Chordata; class Actinopteri; order Carangiformes; family Carangidae; genus Decapterus; species Decapterus maruadsi. The sequence goes on along the minus strand of CM064902.1, from coordinate 23,854,519 downwards.
TCCCCTCGTTCCTGTCTCTTCCTGTGGTGCGTTATAAAAGAAAAAATGCCAAGAAAAGAAGAGAGAAGAAGAGAAACTGGGCGGAGAGAGAGGGAAAGGTCTGTGCGGCCTGGTGGTGTGAGGCGTTCGAGGGCCGTGAGAGAAGGTGGAACGTCGGGGCCTCCCTCCCTTCCTCCCTCCCTCCCTCCCTCTCCTTCCTGTTTTCCAGCTCTCTGCCCCGTTTGCTCTGGTCGGTTTCCACGGCGACTTGTCTTGGCAGCCAGATGTGTGGCTGCTGCTGCTGCTGCTGCTGTTGTTGTTGCTGCGGCGACGGCGGCTGTCTGCTGTCTGCTGTCTGCCCGTCCCGTCTGTCTGTCAGTCTGTCACCGTCGTCGCTGCAGCCTCCAGCGTAAACACACTGCGAGGACTGAACCAGGTGCATTGTGGTTAAAAACATTTCCCCTCGACATCCACAGCTGATCTGCCCCTGAGCAAGGCAGCGGCCCTCTGCACCAGTGTGTGTCTGTGTGTGTGTGTGTTGACTGCGTACAGATGGGTTAGATTTCCTGCGTGCATAAAAACAGACTTGGAAAATAGAAGATTTCTCCGTTTTTTACGAGATCTTTATGTATCGTGGATAAATGTCAGAGAGTGAAGAGGAAACAGACACTTGGATGTGTTGACGTGAGGCTCATTTACAGCGTATTAGTTATTGACAATGATCAATTAAGTGCCAGCAATTATATCATTCAACAGGAAAACAGGCGTAATGGACACTGGTTCCATAAAAATACACTAATTAGATCAGACAGGCTGCAGATTTTAGAGTCTTTTAAAACTTTTCTAAAAATAATCTTTCATCATAAATCTTTTATGAAGGTTTTTATACGTTGTTGCAGTTTATTTTCCCATGATAAAGACGATTCATATTCTCATCGGACTCACTTAAGTTGAGTGATGTGTTTGTTTTCCTCTTGGTTTTTATATAAACAATCTTTATTAATGTTGCTATTATTATTATTATTATTATAAATATGAGCCAAGTATGAAACCTCACTCCTCCTGGAGTTCCCTATGTCATAGACGCTCACGTCTTCACTCAGTATTTCATGTTTCAGACACTTATTAATCATTGTTGTCGTCATTCTGCATCATCACAGAGTTTCCTAACATACATTTTTGCATCTATAAATGTGAAGCATTGCATTGTGGGATTGTAAACGTGGAGAGATTTCAGGCACAGCTTTAGAAAAAACATTGTTCTGATGTTGACATGTCTTTGTTAATATCGTGTGGATGCATATATTTAACAAGTTTGGAGTGAGAGGTGTGAAGACGTGGGAGTTGGTCAGATAAAGACAACACACAGAGACTGAGACACACACACACACACACGTACACACACACACACATATATTTCCTGAGGTACCGTCTGCGTGAGGTAAAAGTCTCAGCTCTGCTCCATGTTGACTCTTCACACACTGAGTCCAGCTTCACTTTGACCTCTGTGATGTTTCCAGTTTAAAATGATGCAGAGACTCAGCCGAGCTCCTCACGTCCTCACACACCTCGTCTGACGTCATTATATTTATATATTTTAATACAATATATATAATTTATATGACTCCTGTGTGTGTGTGTTAATAATATTTAATACTGTTAAGAGACGGAGGAAACACCCAGAGCATCTAACACCTGTTAACTGTGTCGGAACAAGTGACTGTAGTGATGATGACCCACTGTGTGTGTGTGTGCGCTGTATGGTGTGTGTGTGTTGTATGGTGTGTGTGTGTGTGTGTGCAGACAGCAGCCACAGCAGCAGCAGCACTAAGGGAGAGCGGCTGAGCGCCAAGATGAGGTCACTTCCTGCCTCCAACGAGCCCTACGAGGCCAGCAGCCCCAAAGAACTGGGTGAGTGGAAAGAAACATATTGATAAGGACGTAAACTACACACTCAGCTCATGTATTTAATATTATTTAACTTTTTATTTGTCTATAAGTAGGAGGAGTGTGTGTGCAGATGAACATGGAGTGGAGATGTTTGGGTGGAGGTGAAGATCGAGTGTTTTTTATTTTATTTGGCCTGTGTGCACTTTGTAGGTGGATGAGGAAATACTCACATATTTTCTGTCTGGTATTCTTGTATTTAATTTCCTTTTATTTATTTATTCATTCGTCTTCGTTGTAGTTGAACAGCACGAAAACGAAACAAATCAAAATAAGTAAAACAAAATATTTCATACGGTCGATGATGAACCAAAAAAGAACAAACTGTTCTCACATTAGCAGACCTCATAGCATCTATAAACAGTGCATAACTAAATGTTTATAACATTTTTAAATAGTTATAAGCCAGTATAAGAGTTTATAATAATATATTTATTAGTAGAACGGATGTTGTAAAATGAAATGTGTCTTCATGTCACAGTAAACAACTGTTGTCCACATGAAGACAAACTGAACGACAGTGACTGTTTGTGATGTAAACGGTTTATAAATGACTGTAAATACTAAATCTGGAGGCTGATAACGCTGCCGTGCATTAAACAGTCGTCTCATAAACAGTTTATGTTCATCTCAGAGAAACTACGACCTGCAGATTCTTCTCCGACAGATTAACACCTTGTTTCACAGAACGAGTGACAGCAGCTTAAATCTCTCATGTGACCAGTTCACCATGATCCTGCAAAAATAAAAGATATAGATAAGAAATGTCACAATATATAAGCCAGACTTATCCAAACTATAAACCACACAGTCCTCCCTGATAACAACTCCTGGCTCCTCCATGCAGCTTCTTAAAAACCTGCAGAAGGAACCAAAAGAAACGTTTTATTTATTGATTTGAAAACCTCTTCCTCCACCGCTGCTGCTGAAACTCTCTGAAAACGTTGTGTCTTTATGTCTCGGGCCGTTCGATGATGAGTAAATCTTCTGCTCCTGCTCCGGTGTAGATGCGTCGTACGTGGACCCTCTGGGGCCTCAGGTGGAGCGGCCGAAGACCGGAGCCAAGAAACGTCTGGAGGACGACGACTTTGCAGACGAAGAGCTGGGAGACGACCTGCTGCCGGAGTAGCTGCTGCTGCTGCTGCTGCTGCTGCTGCTGCTGCTGCTGCTGCTGCTGCTGCTGCTGCTGCTGCTGCTGCTGCTGCTGCTGCTGCTGCTGCTGCTCCAACATCTGCTCCAACATCTGCTCAGGCTGCAGGAGCAGGTCACCGGTTCATCGACTGGGCTCATCAGAGAAGACGTGAACGTCACAGAACGAGAAGGACAAACACTTTGTCTTAGAGCTGATTATTTTTCAATGGTTAATATTCATATATGTCCATTTAGCTCCAGTGCAATGAACCTGAGACAAAACTATCACCACAAGGTGAAAGTGTCGACATTTAACTTTATCTTAAACCTGTTGCTTCTCATTTTTAATTAAGTGTGGTAGAAACGATCGACAGTTTTATTTATGGACGCACTCCTCCTCTTCCTCAGCTTTAAGTCCTGCTGCACATCACCTCCTCACTTTAAACCCAGTGAGAAACAAACACGTCATTGTCCTGATATGTCTCGGCTGCAGCGCTATTGTGTGTTTCCATATGTGAAGCCTGGTGACCTCCTGGAAAATCCATCAACACACAGTATATTAGAGTTCATGTGATGCATCGGCTGCAGCTCCTGGTGCACTACAGCATTTTATATGGATTCAAAAAGAAAAAGAAAGTTGTATATATATATTTATTTGTTTTGTCTGTTTGTTTCTATTTTTATTATATAAATAAAATGAAAAAATATTGTAATTATTAAAGAGTTGAGGTGTTTGATTTGCAGCTCAGTGACAGACAGTTGTTATTATTAATGTGAAAGTTAAACAGCTGTAAGAGTTAAACTCACATTCAGATTTATAAGTGAAGTTTTTTGCCTTACTGGAAGTAAATCACACTGACAGAACAAAATAGAAACACAACATTAAGTTTCCAGTCCAGGCTTGTGTGTCTGTGCGAGCTGACGTCACAGTTTGGATCCAGTTTATCTCTAAGTGAGTTTAGACTCTGGTGTGACGCCAGGATCCAACAACAGCAGCCGCAGCATTACTGTAAATCTGGACTTCCCACTCCCGCCAGGAGCTGCCCTCGTGGAGGGAGGGAGGCTGGGCTCCGCTCCTCGCTCCACTCCTCCAGCCTGGAGGTTTCTCACTTCAGTCTGACTCTGGACTGGATGCTGCTGGATCACACCGTCCCTGCGCCTCCATCGGATTTTTACGCACCAGGAAAAAAAAACTCTCCCCTCGGAAAAGCCGGAGCAGCAGCAGGTGTAAAACTCCTCCGATCCCCGGGGAACCATCATCACTCCCGGTGCCAGAATAAAATGTTTCCCTGGCAACGCGCCTGCTCTTCGGTCTCAGAGTCCTGCAGGACTGTGGGTCGGTTTCCTGCCGCAGGATTTACAGCTTCAGCAGCAGCAGCAGCAGCAGCGGCTCGCTGGGCTGTGACAGAGGAATCGGACCTGTGACTTCAGCCTCTTAAAGCTCAAATTGACCCAATTTGTTCCCTTCCTCCTTCCTTCCTTTTCCCCTTCCTTCTTTCCACAATCCCTTTTCCCTCCCTCCCTTCCTTCCTTTTAGACCCAGTCTTTTCCCACCCTTCATCTATCTTTCCTTCCTTTTTTCCTACCATCTTTCCTTAGTCCTTCCTTCCCTCCTTGACCTAAGTGTACAACAGGTTGCATAAACTCTAGTGGTGCAACTTTTAAGTCGATGGCGTGTAGGATCCGTGTCCCCTCCGTCCTCCCTCCCCTCCTCCTCCTCCTCCTCTTCCTCCACCTGGTCCTGTCCCTGCTGGTCCAGCCGGCCGAGGCGAACCGGAACCGGATCCGGAAGAAGGCGACCACCAGGACGCGGTCGTGCCTGGACCTGCCGGAGGAGATCCTGGAGCAGATGTTCGGCCGCCTCTCGGTCGGAGTGATGAGCGCCTTCCACCACGCGCTGGAGCTCGAGCCGCAGGAGAAACTGAACCTGAGCTGCCCGAGCAGCGGCAGGAGGAGCCCCCTCCTCCCGGTCAACCTGCTCAGCGTCTCCCCCTGGGCCTACAGGTGAGCGCAGGTGGGATGGATGGATGAACTCTGACCTCTGAACTCAGACGCCTTTGTTACATCCTCCCTCCTCACCAGGAAATCTCTACATGAGATACTCTGGTTTTATTTTACATAATGATAATAAATATAACTCTAGTAGGACTTTACTCAAAGTTACCAGGTGTTTTGCAGGAAGAAAAGGAAGAAAAAGATGCAATTGTTGTTGTTGCTGTATAAACTGAAGGGAAATCAGATTAAAATCAGCTTTATTCACATTATGATGGAAGTAGAATGAACTCCAGAATAAGATAGATAGATAGATGGATAGATAGATAGATAGATAGATAGATAGATAGATAGATAGATAGATAGATAGATAGATAGATAGATAGATAGATAGATAGATAGATAGATAGATAGATAGATACTACTACTCATACTATAAAAACATAGACATAACATACATAAAAAGAGCATTTTGTTGACAGTATTTTTGCACAAATTGGGAACTTGGCTGAAGATTCAACCCTTCTGATTTACTGATAAGTTGATTAATCAGATATCTAACAGCTGTGGAAACAAAACATCTGTAAAATATTCCAAATTTCATCAGTTCAACATCTGATTGGTTAAAAAAAGGCAAGCCAATCACTGCAACTTGTGCAATAGGCTACTGTCCACAAAACGCTCGTTTTATATTTTATGTATGTTTCTTCTTAATAGTATGACTCCAATGATTGTGTAGACTACATGCATGTGTTGTGTATTTGTTTGCATCTTTTATTCAGATGTGGAACAGTGTTTAGTTGTAGGCTACTCTATCTATCTCTATCTCTCTCCATCCATCCATCCATCCATCCAAACTGATGCATATCTGTTGACTCCATGTCTGCAGGATCTCCTACCATCCCACCCGCTACCCCCGCTACATCCCGGAGGCCTACTGCCTGTGTAAGGGCTGCCTGCTCGGGCCCTACGGGGCGGAGAGCAGCCGCTACCGGAGCACGCCGGTCTACGCGCCCTCCGTGATCCTGAAGAGGACCGGATCCTGCGTCGGAGGCCGCCACTCCTACACCGAGGTGTACGTGTCCGTGGCCGTGGGCTGCACCTGCGTCCCGCTGCTGGAGAAGGAGCGCGACGGCCACGGCAGCAACCAGAGCCTGGAGAGGGCGGGGCCCAAGGCCGGACCCAAGCTGCTCAGGCCCGGCCGCAGGAAGGTGTGAGGGAGGAGCTGAGTAATGTAACGATTCACAGTAACTACCTGCAGCAGAGTAGAAACCCCGCTGAACATCTGGATGATGCATGGAGGGCTTGATTCACATCTGGAAACAAACGGAGATATTTAACTTGATCCTGTTTCAGAGCTCAGTGTGAACAGAAACAACCTGAACTAAATCTGCTCTGTTGACTGAGAAGAAGAAGAAGAAAAAAGAAGAAGAAGAAGAAGAGACAGGAGGAGGCTCAGGTGATGAGGCCTGTACCTGTTCAGCCAAAGACATGTTTGACTTTGACCTCTGATGTGGAGTCAAGATAATTTTTTTTTCTGAATTTCACCTGTTTCCTCAGAGACAGAAGTTAAAGGGATAGTTCAACATTTTGGCAAATTGGCCCACTGCCATAATCCCTATAGTCATAGCAGTAGGTTTGTTACCTTTAATTGTCGGTGCAAGCTGTTTTTATGCTGGCTATACGGAGACTCATGGGATTTCTTGGTTTGCCTCATTAAACTCATCAAATACACAATCCAACAACTCCAAAACGCTCTGGTGGACAAGTTGTGACCTGCACATTCACCACACAATGAGATAATAACACAACGTTACCAGACGTTGTTTGTCTGTTTTAGAAGTAAATACAGAGACTGCTTTCTGAAAAACTGTCCCTGATGGGAACGTGCATCAGTGGTTTTGCATGAATTTACCTCTAAAACAACTCTGTCTGGTAACGTTGTGTTATTATCTCATAGAGTGGTGAATGTGCAGGTCACAACTTGTCCACCAGAGCGTTTTGGAGTTGTTGGATTGTGTATTTGATGAGTTTGATGAGGGAAACCAAGAAATCCCATGAGCCTCCGTAGTGTAGCTCTGAGCAGCTCACGGCTCTGCTCCACTGTTCTAAAAATAGCTTGCACCGACAATTAAATCTCATTAAACCTGAAGCAGCTGCTGTAGGACCGGTTCCCTCTGGAGATAAATGAAAACATCATAAATAAACTGTTTGGACCAAACCTCAAACCCATGTTGACCAGTTAGTATCAATGAGCTCATCGCTGCTGCCACCTACTGGTGTAAAACAAGAACTGCACCAGGAGGAAACTGAAGCTGCAGCAGATCAAACATCAAACATGAGTTCAAGACAATGTAGAAAACTAAATGACACAGTCAAACTATTGTTACTGAAACTAAAATATGAAATAATCTGAACAACTAAAGAAAACAGACGATTTTAGATGAACATTTTGGCACCTCATGGGAACAGTCAGTATTTTTGATGATGATATTTTGTCCCTAATCTAAGCTGTTAGTTTGACAATGAACAAATAATTCAAAGTTTTAAAGGGGAACAAGAAAGAAAAAACATTCACTGTTATCTTTTCATTTGTTAAATTTATTTTCCATCTTTTTTTCTTGAGAAATGAAATTAAACATGTTGGATGAGGAGCTGTTAATCTTCATTTTCCTGTTTTCTTTGGCCACACACTCATTAGCTTCCTGTTGGTTGTTCCACTTGGTGGTGATGATAATTAGGGGCCGGGCAGCATCAGCTATTGTTTTTCTCAGTGTTCTTCTTTCGTCTTCCTAGGAAGTCCTACCTCCCGTGCATAATCAGCCATGCCAGATTTACTCAAGTCCAAGGACATGTGCACAATAAGCATTAAATTTAAAAACTTTAAAAATTCCTACCGAAGCAACGGTACATGCTACAGTTTTGAAACTTCACCAAAATGTTGCCCTAATCCTGCTGAAACTAATTTGTGTCAACACACCAGATCTCACTTCAAGACAGTTAGTTAACGCAGTTAGACGCAACTTTCTGACCACAATTATATCACGTTTCAAAGCTGTCAGAGCTTGTGTTATGAGTTTATATGTCTTAACTCCCATACCCACATGACACAGTTTTACAAGGAAATGTGTACAGTAGATAACCTTTGTTTCTTACATACCTACGCACAACAGTAATTTATTTATTCATTAAAAAACACACGAAAAGGCCCTTTTCAATATAAGGCACATGCCTATAACTGCTCATTCACCTGGACTGACCTCCGCTCCCTCATATGACTCACCTGAGATACACCGAGTTAGTTATTGACACTGAGGACAAAGTCCCAGGATCAACTTTATTGGACTTGGTCAGTCCCAGAGACGCAGACGTGAAGAAGAGACGATCAGACTCAGCTTCAGACCGAACCAACAACTTCCTGAGAGTGAGTCCAGCTACAACACCTGCTGACACTCCACACACTGAAGGTGAGTTTGACTAAAACCTGGACTCAGCGTCACAGTTAGAGTCAAGTCAGAGGAGGGAGGGGAGCCATGACTGACTCTACTTCCTGTCTGCTTCACTCACAGGCTCGATGGCTTCCAGACCAGAGGAGGATCTCTGCTGTCCGGTCTGTACCGAGGTCTTCAGAGATCCTGTTGTTCTGTCCTGCAGCCACAGCTTCTGTAAAGACTGTCTGCAGAGCTGGTGGAAGGAGAAACGAGATCCACTGTGTCCAGTTTGTAAGAGAAGATCTTCAAAGGATGAACCACCTATTAATCTGGCATTGAAGAACCTGTGTGAGAGCTTCTTGCAGCAGAGAGAGCAGAGATCTTCAGAGGCTCTCTGCAGTCTGCACTCTGAGAAACTCAGACTCTTCTGTCTGGACCATCAGCAGCCAGTGTGTCACATCTGCAGAGATTCAGAAACACACACCAACCACAGATTCAAACCCATCGATGAAGCTGCTCCACAACTCAAGAAGGAACTTGAGGAAACTCTGAAGCCCTTAAAGGAGAAGTTAAAGGGTTTTGAAAAAGTTCAGGTGGAGTTTGGTCAAACAGCAGAACACGTTAAGGTCCAGGCCCGACACACAGAGAAGCAGATTAAGGAGCAGTTTAAGAAGCTTCACCAGTTTCTAGAAGAGGAAGAGGAGGCCAGGATGGCTGCACTGAGGGAGGAAGAGGAGCAGAAGAGTCAGAGGATGAAGGAGAAGATGGAGGCTCTGAGCAGAGAGATAGCAGCTCTTTCACACACAGTCAGAGCCACAGAGGACCAGCTGAGAGCTGAAGACGTCTCATTCCTGCTCAACTACAAGGCTGCAGTGGAAAGAGTCCAGCAGCACCCCCTGCTGGAGGATCCACAGCTGGACTCAGGAGCTCTGATAGACCAGGCCAAACACCTGGGCAACCTGACCTTCAACATCTGGAACAAGATGAAGGACATGGTCTCCTTCAGTCCTGTGGTTCTGGACCCAAACACGGCTCATCCTATACTCATCCTGTCTGAAGATCTGACCAGTGTGAGACCAGGAGTCAAACAGCAGCTTCCTGACAACCCAGAGAGGATTGATTATTACTACTCTGTCCTGGGCTCTGAGGGTTTTGACTCAGGGACGCACAGCTGGGATGTCGAGGTTGGAGACAACACATACTGGGGACTGGGTGTGTTAACAGAATCTGTGCAGAGGAAGGGAATCAACATAGGGTATGGATTGTGGATGTTAGGGTTCAACGAAAATAAATACTCAACATATTCTCCATTGACTCGACTATGGACTCGTCTTCCAGAGCAGAAGACGTTCCAGAGGATCAGAGTGAATCTGGACTTGTACAGAGGAAAACTGTCGTTCTCTGATCCTGACACTAACACACACATACACACCTTCACACACACTTTCACTCCGAAGATGTTTCCATTCATTTACACGAGCGATAAAATGAAGCTGTTACCAGTGAAGGTGTCAGTGACAGTGAAACAGAGCAGTTAGAGATAAAATAAAATTGTCTTGATAACTGAATTTTTTTGGTTTCAAATCTGCTGCACGACAGTGAATGGCTTTATTGTGAAGCCACCGTTGAGTTGCCACTTGTCAATTAGTTCAGACGGATAGACGATGGTCTTTGGTTGCAGAACTTGTTTTTTTTTTTGTTTTTTTTTGGCGTTTTTGCCTTTATTTGATAGATCAGTAGAGATAGACAGGAAAGGGGGAGGCAGAGAGGGGGAATGACATGCAGGAAAGGTCTGCCCGATGCTGGATTAGAACCGGGGACGCCTGCGTTGAGGACTGTAGCCGCCAAACCACTGCATTGTTATTAACATTATAATGTCAACGGTCTTGTCTTCCCATTCTCTTGTTTGTTGCTCAGAATTGTCTAAATTTGCCAAAACATAGCCCAGACCCAACCCATTGCTGCACAGCAGCTATAATTTAAAATGTTTTTATTATGATTGTAACTAGTTGAATCAATCAGTGAATAAACTGATCTGGGTTCTCCTTCAATCCCTTTTGCTTTGTTTATAAAATAATAAATAAAATTTCAGAACCGCTTTTCCTGAGGTGACGTCTCCATAAAGTTTGCAACACTGAGATATTAAATTAACACAAACAGAGAAACTCAGAGGAGACGAAGCTCTGAACTTTTAGAGTCACAGGACTCGACAAACCAAAACTGATCTCAGGTCGTTCTCCGTGCAGGTTTCCACATCTCTGTTCAGTGAACACTCGTCTGTCTTTCAGTCAATAAGTTCATTTGTAACTTCAACACCCCCTCCGCCCCCACAGTCGTTGAGCGTTAACCTCCATGACGTGACGTCCTCGCCCTCAGCAGGACAACAGACCAGACGGGTAGTTGACGAAACAGCGAAACTCATTGGACAAGTTTCTGTTGTGTTGGGGCAGAAAGCTACACTTTGTGACGCCGAGCAGCTCCGAGGCCAGAGGCTCCATGATGGCTCCTGCAGACAAGACATTACTTTTATGTCTATTTAACACAGAACTTCTTATTTGTTTTTGTCATATAAATTAAACCAACAATCACTTTCTGTGTAGAAAGATGGAGTGACACTAAAACATCTGGATCGCCCCCTGGTGGCTGAAAAACACTTAGCACAACGTTTTTGCACCTTTTTCTCCAATTACTTGTTATTAATTGATCAAAAAAGACAAAAAAGAAGATGAAACTCAATTAATTTGTAGTTCTGTACGATGGCTGAAGAGGGCAAACACACTACAACAAACTAAAATTTATGTATTTGCAGCCTGTTGTTAATGTCTTTGTTTCGACTTCCTGTAGCTTGTTTTTTATTGTTTGTTTAGAATTTGTTTCATATTTTCATGCACGTTACATCTTTCAAGTAACTAAACAACTTCTCTCCCTCCACCCAAAAAGAAACACAATGATACTTTGGCAACTGAAAATCAAGAAAAAAGTTAATTACACATACATCCTTATGGCTACATGTTGCTGCTCTGTGATTGGTCAGACTCTCTGTGTGGCCCCGCCCCCTCCCTACTCACCTGTGCACAGCAGCACTTTGCCCTTGCCCAGGTACTTGACGGTCCGGGCCACCTTCCTCAGACACTCCTCGGACAGGTATGGCGGGTCGGCCAGCACCAGGTCGAAGCTCTGCGGCGCCACGGAGGCCGGGAGCGCCAGCGGCTCGTTGTAGTCGTAGAAGACGAACTCGTCTCCGTAGGCGGCGAAGCGGCGGTCGTACTCCAGAACCACGGCCGACACCCGGTCCGACCCGGACACCACGGCCTGCTTCAGCTTCTGGTAAACGCTGGGGGCGCTGACACAGGCCACCCTGAGGAGGACACACACAGTTACACCTTAAAGGGATAGTTCAACATTTTTTGCAAATGCTCATATCGCCATAATTGTTGTTCTATTCTATTCTATTCTATTCTATTCTATTCTATTCTATTCTATTCTATTCTATCCACCTTTTTCTGAATGTTGAGAGATATGTAGTATGCACATAGGGATTATATGTTTTGATCTATTTCTATGTTGTTAGATGTATGTTTTGTTGTAGTTTTATGTTTAATACGTGATGTTTTACTGTATATTTGTTATTAAAACAAACAAACAAACAAACAAAAAACTGTGTGTGTTCTTACCTGCCTCCTTCTCCAGCTTCTCGTACGACCTCCTCTGCTAACTGAGTCGCTGTTTCATCGCTGTACCAGAACTGACTCATACTCTGGCGAACACACACACACACACACACACACACACATTAGACATCAACACATCCTCCTGTTTTTCTCCGTCACCACTGAACATGATGTCGTGGACTCACCCAGTCCTCCTCCACCGCCCCCACAGCAAACTGGTCCGATGGAGTCCCGGTCTGATCCGGACCCGTCCCGGTCTCGTTGTAAAACTCCAGCAGAGCAGCGAGAGTGTGAGTGGACAGCGTGGGAACGTCATCGTCACTGTCGCTGTCACTCATGGCTGATGTGATGGAGGAGAGGAAGAGGAGGAGGAAGAGGAGGAGAGCAGGAGAAGCTGCAGAAAACCTGAAAATAAAGAAAAGAAGAAAGACACTGTTTTCACTGATGATGGCAACATCTCATTTTATATTTATGATAAACTAAACTACAGTGGCATAAAAAGGGATTCTTTCATTGATAAGTCTATAATAATTATATTAGTTTATTTATAAATAATAAACTAATAATGTAACGAGAATAAAGTTGTAACTTTCAAAGTAAAAGCATGACGTGTCAGGGAAAACGTCACAACATTGTGAGAATAAAGTTGTAACTTTAGTTCACATGTTTTAGAGGGAAAGTGTCACAAATAAGGAGAAATTTCAGCTTTTGCCTCTTAATTTATCATGATCATGATCATCATCATTACAAAACAATATGATCTAACAAATTACTTCATTGGTTTGTAATGTTTCTTACAATTAACAAGTTTGTTAATGTTTTCTCTCGTCATCTTAACATCTTGAATAAAACGACTCCAATCCCATAAAATTGAATGAATGAATTTATTTCTTACATGTATAAATTAAAGATATATGTTGTATATATTAAAATTCAAAATACAAGATTGATCAAATCATAATATAGCCTACACAAGCTCAAAAAAGGAGTAGGAAGAAGTATGCACTTAAAAAAAAAAAAGTCTACCAACCCTTTCTATCTCATCATAGTTTCTATATCTACTACATAAATATCCACATATACTACATACACAAAAACTTATATGCTCCATAATATAAATGTGTAATATAGGCCTACTATAATATCCACAATTTAGGATTTTATTCTCATAGTTTTAGTGTTTTTCTCTCACAATGTTCCTGTGCTGCTGAATATTAATTTACACTGTTGTATTTGTACTTTTACTTAATCTGAGCCCTCCTTCCTCCTCCTCCTCCCCTCCAACACTGTTAATGAATTGACGCTGTTATTGTTGCAGCTTGGTTGTTTGATAATCTGTTCTGCTCACACGTGTGTACAGATACAACAACAACAACCGCAGCAGCAACGACAACAACAAAAACAACATCGTCAACATCATCATCGGGCGTCAACACTGAATAAAACACGTGACCCGCTGCTGCTGTCATCGAAGTCTTCATTGATTAATTCGGTGAGAAAGGGGAACAAACCTGATCAGACACCGGCTCCGGTCAGTGACATGTTGTCTTCACCGAGGAGGAGGAGGAGGGTCAGACAGACCACAAGCAGACGTAACTCACAGGCCGCCATGTTGGGTCAGACTCTGGCTGCAGCAGACGGTGATCCACTTGATCCCATAGACATTGATCCAGTTAGCTGCACTAAAAAAAAAAAAGTATTCATATCTGTGTTACTTTCATAGAAAAGAAAAATACATATGATTAAAATTATTCCTGATTTTAAATAAGCTGACGTTTATGACAAACCAAACCTGTTTGAAAATCGGTCAAAAACTTAGCGAGTGGAACATCGTGCACCAGAGGCTGCAATGCTCTGAAGGAGAGAGCAGACTGAGCCAAGATGGCGGCCGTGTGGCGACGCAGTTTCACTGGACAGCTGTCAGGTGTCTTCATGTTGTGTTACCATGTGATAAGTCGCGGGGTGATGGCGTAGGTACAGAAAGTTTACGGCCCTCGTGGAGGGACAAAACACTTCAAGTGTCTACAAACAAATTAATTAATGAAGATAAAATAAATATTATAAAATTCATGTCACTTACGGAAAGTTTCTCTGGGACTCAATAAAAATTCACACTGAATAAAAAGTATTTGGTATTTACAATATATACAGTAGATTCTATATTATATGTCCAATGAAACTAGGGAAATACACACAAGTTTCGCTCACCCCATCACCTCATTTTCATCTGCAAATACAGATTTTATGTATTAAAACGTACTCAACACCCCCAATGGAGATCTAATATTAACGTTTGTTTGCATCCCAGTGTCTGAGATGGAATTAGTATACTGTACAGTTAATATTAAATGTAATTATCATATCGACATATATAACTATACATAATACAGTAATACATTAGCTCCCTGTGGGCTGTAAAACGCATATCATATATTGTGAAGCATAAAAACTGTAGGTAAAAATAATCAAACACTGAAACTGTTGAAAACTTTGGTCTCAAACTCTAGTTTGATTTTCTCTGCTGATCAAAACTAAATACCAAAATTCATTTTTGAGTCATACTGGAATGAATGAATGAATGAATGAATGAATGAATCCTCTTGTAAACTCGTCTTAAACTGCGACACAGAGGAAACCGCACAACAAACCGACTTCATTTGTGTGCGTTCTTCTTCGTGTCACTGGTGCAGACAGTGACTAGTCCTAAAACTGTGCGATGAAAAGTAAAATCAATAACTTTATTCATTACTAAAGTAGACAAAAGACATTACAAACAGACGAGACACATGTTAAGGAAAATGCAGAGGCCAGAACATTTTATACAATAAGTTTATGTACACTTTTACACTTCATTAACAAAAACAGCCGCTCTACAATAACCAGGATAATAGTGCTGTGAACCAGGAGGAGGAATCTGTCTCCAACATCATAATAATAATAATAATAATAATGCATCAACAAGTGGCTCTGCTCCTTTTTTTTAATATATTTGGTTTGTTATTGCTCGTCCTTCAACTCCAACAGTCTCTGCGTGGATCCAGTGTGTGCTGAAGAGTGATGTGGTGGATGTGCTGCTGCTGCTGCTGTAGAAAAAGAAACAAAACAAAAAAAAAACACAACTAGTGAAATTAACTCTGCTAAAGTTTAGAGGCCGGTCGCTCTGACGGGCCTTCGTCTGTCCAGGAGGAGGTTGCTGCGGCGACGGCAACGGCGGCGTCGGCGTCCAAAAAAGAGTCAAACTCCGTCTTGGGCCTGAAACTCAGACGTGTTGAAGTCGTGCGGCTCTTCCTGCCGTCGACGGGCGTATAAAAACATTTCAGTCTGTTTTCTCTTTTTTTTGTGTGTGTCTTTGAACAAACATTTCTCATGGTTTCTGCTCTGAAAACATTTTATATATATATTTATAATATATATATATATTTCATTTTATGTATATATATTTACACCCTTTAGTGAAATGCAAATCAGATTTTGGTTTTTCTGTCATCGCCAACAATCAAACGAACAAACAACAACAACGAACAAACAAACAAACAAACAAACAAACAAACGCCCTCCTGTGCCGTGTGAGAGGGGGGCGGGGCCGGCTGTAGTCATACCTTTGTTGTCATGGCAACATATGTGCTAAATGTGTGTGTGTGTGTGCATGTGCATGTTTTTTTTTTGTGTGGTTTGTTTTGGCGAATGGCAGGCACAGTCGACGTGTTGTCAGTTGATGTACGACACACGCACACACACAGAACAATCAACAAAACAAAGGCACTCTGGGAAGGATTGGGGCGACATGTGTGTGTGTGTGTGTGTCTGTGTGTGTGTGTGTGTGTGTGTGTTTGTGTGTGTGGCCAAGGACCCGCTGACAACTTCATCTATAAACCTCACACTGGAAAAATGTCTTTGCTTCATTTCAATAACAGCAACCTGGTTTACCCTGTCTGTCTGTGTGTGTGTCTGTGTGTGTGTCTCTGTGTGTGTGTGTGTGTGTGTGGCCTCCAGGCACATGGGGGGGGGGGCTGCTCCGCCTCTCGTTGGGCCGGAGAACAAAAACGAACAAAACCAGTCGAGGTCGACATTCAGCCATGAGATGAATCTTCCCCAGCGGGAGCAGAGACAGACAGACGGACAGACGCGTCCTCCTCGTCGTCTCTACCCATAGTTCATAGGGGCGAAGTCAGGTTGGCGAGGGAGGGGAGGGGAGCCGAGGAGGGGGGGAGGGGAGCGGCCGAGTCTTCGATTGGTTGCGTTTCAAGAACAAACGGAGCCTTGTCGTGGCGTCGGTGGTGGTGGTCGTCGTCTGGTCGGTCGGTGGCTATTTGACGCAGAGCAGTCCGCCCACGTTGGCCACGAACTCCTCCAGGCTCTTGAGGAAGGCGACCTTCTGTTTGCGGTCCATGGTCGGCGGCGTGCTGCTCGCCGTCAGCTTGTTGAAGGCGTCGGCCAGCCGTTGGTAGATGACGGCGTCTCGCTGAGAGGACAGCAGCGTCTCCACCAGCTCGGAGTACTCGGCCTGACGGAGGAGGAGACACACGGGTCAGATCAGTTGTTTACAGGATGTTGGAAAGTTGAAGGAGAATAAACTGGTAAATAAACACCTTTAATATGATAATAATACATAATAATAAACTTTATATACAGCATGGTAACACTTCATAATAAGTACACACTATTAAGCATTAATAAATACTGAATTCATCATTTATAACACATGAATACTACTTAGTATGTAGTTTATAAACACAGTTACAATGTTTTACTCGTCACTGCAGCACTAACTGTATTTATAAACTACATACTAATGAGTATTCATGTGTTATAAATGAAGAATTCAGTATTTATTAATTTAATTTATTTAACTAATGCTTAATAGTGTGTACTTATTATAAAGCTTGTTGCATAGCATAGTCTGTGATGCTGCTAAACTGAACCGCTCCTGTCTCGTTGTCTGAAGTCTGATTTGTTTTCACTATAACAGATATAAATCACTATTTAATGATGAAAGAGAGAATAAAAGACCTTATAATGTCAAGTCTTTAGGTTTTATAGACGATGATGAGTTCAAACAGTCATCTGAAGCATGAAGGTAATAACAGGTAATTTGTAGTAAAGAGCTTCGTTTCATCATTTAATTAACAAACAGTGACTGTGGAGCTGCGTTTGTTCAGATCTGACACCAGAGGGCATCTGGACTCAGTTAACGTTCGTCCTGTTTCTCTGCAGCTGAGATCAGATCAGCGTCGGTTTAATCAATGATCAGTTACATAAATATATAAAGTTACAGTTACAGATTAAGTTACAGTTACATTACACACACACAGACCTGGTGCAGGCACACGAGTGTGTAAAGAGCTTCTCCTGCTGCCACCGTCATCTCTGTGTTGTGTTTCTGCAGGACCAGCATGTCAAACACCAACTGAGGAAGAAGAAGAGGAGGAGGAAGAAGAAGAAGAAGAGGAGGAGGAAGAAGAAGAAGAAGAAGAAGAAGAGGAGGGGGGGTAAGAGGGTAGGAGGAGAAGAAGGAGAGAGGAGAGTAGTAAGGATTTATTTAAAACCAACCAAAACAATTGCTGAGTCACCATTCAGGGTTCATCCATCCATCATCTCAGTCTCTATGAATCCCTTCATCCCTCTCTCTCTCTCTCATCCCTCCATCCTACCTTGAGGAAGTGTCGTGTGGCGATGAAAAGCGGCGTGTCCTTCTCCTGGTTCTTGGCGCACTGTTCAGCCAGAGGAGACAAAGCCTCCAGACAGAGCTGACTGATCTCTGAGCTCATCCTGGACGCACACACGGTTAAGGAGCAAAACATGCACACAACGAAAAACAAACAACAACAACAACAACAACAAACGTCTTTTTAACTTTGTGTTTTTTTGCGTGAGAGGATACGAGGTCATGCCGAGCTCCAGGGAGAACATGAGGCTCTTGAAGAGATCTTCAGGCAGCTGAGGGATCTTTTCAGGGAAGATCTCACAGATGAAGGTGATGAGCTTGTAGTACTGGTTGCACAGCGACGGGAACTGGAGGGACGAGGACGAGGATCAGTGTGAGAGCAGAGGAGACGCCACAAACAAACAAACAAACAAAACTAATCCAGAGGGCTGTGCTGCGAAGCCAGTTTAGTGGGTTAGTTACGTTCAGAGTTTCATCCTAAAATCGTCAATAAAAGCACCGCCCACTGTCGCCTATTCTCATACGCACACACTTGTATTCTATAATTGCGATCAGTGAAATATATGAAAACAATATAAAACACAATTTAAAGGGATAGTTCAACATTTTGGCAAATTGGCCCATTGCCATAATCCCTATAAACGGAGCCATTTTCGAGGTAAATACAGGGTAAATGTGGAGACTGCTTGCTGAAAAACTGTCCCTGAACGCAATGCGCATCAGCGGTTTTGCATGAATTTACCTCTAAAACAGCTCCGTCTCATAACATTCTGTTATTATCTCATAGCGTGGTGGTTGTGCAGGTCACAATGTGTCCACGACAGTGTTTTTGAGTTGTTGGGTTGTGTATTTGATGAGGGAAACCAAGAAATTCCCTTAGCCTCTGAAAAACTGTCCCTGAGCAGCATCAGCGGTTTTGCATGAATTTACATCTAAAAACAGCTTGCACCGACAATAAAGGTAACGAACCTACTGCTATGACTATAGGGATTACGGCAATGGGTCAATTTGCAAAAATGTTGAACTATCCCTTTAAAATGAGAGTTGTTGTTACTCTAGTTTATTTTGTTTAAATGGATAAAGCTTCAGCAGCCTCCTCTCTTGTCATATTTGCAGCAACACTGATGCTGACAGTACAGGCCTCTGGTTGGTTCACTTATTTATTTATTTTTCACCTTGAGCAGGTCCTGAGACATGAGAGGAAGAACGATGTTGACGCCGTAGAGAACCACGTCTGCTGCCGACACCGTCCTGTTGGAGGCCGGCGTGCCCTGGTCCTGGTTCCTGAACACCTCGTCTGAACCGCAGCAGCAGTTTAAATAAAAATAAATAAATAAAAAATGAGAACACAAACAAGGACAAAGGAGGAAACATCTGTAAACTGTCTGTAAAAGGTCGAGCGGACGCACCGGTGTCGCTGAAGTCGATGAACTCCTTGGAGAGCAGGTTGGTGAGCAGCTCCATGATGAGCAGCAGGTCCTGGTACTGGTCCTCCTCGGCCGCCGCGTCGCTGCGCTTCCTGCACTGGTTGTTCTTGGAGTAAACCTGCAGCAGCGTCAGACACGCCTCGTACAGCTTCATCGACTTCGTCTGAGAGAGAAAATACAGAGCGACAGTGAACGTCTCACACGGTGTCATCAACATAGATCCTGAAGATTCAGTTTAACCTGCAATTATGATATAATGGAAAATAAATAACACAAATGACAAATTTTTTAGTTTCACAATTTCGTCTTTGAAGGAAAATAAGTGCAAACATTTTGGAGATTAATCCTTTGTCTCATTTAGTAGCATTGATAATCAAAGTAGGGCATCTGCAAAAATTTCAGGCTGCAGTTTCAGTGGTGGAAATACAACATTTTGAACTCTTTTGTGTTATTTGAGTTTCATGTGATGTTTTGCATTTGATCTGTTCAAAGAACTGCAGATCTAAAATCCGCTGTTCGTTGACTCTGGTGCAATATATCAAATGTATGCTGAATATTGTACAGAAAATAAATAAAATAAAGTAAAAGTTGAGCCATAAACCAATAAGTCAGGAGCATAAAGATGTTTCTGCACCGTCTACATACAGATGTGTGCAGCTGCAGCTGAAACAGGAAGTAGTGCGGACGCGTCACTCACCTCTCCCAGGTAGCAGATCTGTTTGTGAGCCACTTCCACAAAAACCTCGATGATGAGGTTGATTGTCTCGGGCGTGTTGCTGTAAACCTGTGAACAACAACAACAACAAACGTTCACACTGAGTTTAATCTACAAATTATTAATCTATATTATTATAATTAGTGGTTTTTAAAGGAGCAGTGCGCAGGTCACTCCTCCTCCGCTCTCACCTCCATGAGGCCGATGCAGCTCGACAGGAAGTCCATGAGGAAGGAGAAGAGCGAGGCCACGTTGTCGATCTGCGTCGCCTCGGCGATGCCGCACAGAGCCTCTAACGTGGCGACGATTTCCTGTTTGACGGCTTCTTCCTGGCTGATCTGAGCGAAGTTCTCCTGGTTGATGAGGTTGAGGAACCGCTGCTGCAGCGGGTGGAGAACCTGGCGGAGAGGAACGCAAAGGGTTAAATCAATCCAGGTGTTCAGGAGAGCTCAAACATCTGAGTTATTTTCTATTTTCAAAAAGACTAGGACAATTTCATTATGTTCATTCATTCTTTTTTGTTATAGTTCACCATTTAATTGTTATTTATTTTATTTATTCTGGAGGCTTGATTGGTTTTACGCTCTGATCGAAGTCCATCTTTCTTCCTAGATGTTTTCCTAAATGACGTCTTTATTTTGCAGCTAATTTACACAATTAATGGGATTATTTTGTCTTTTTCCAGTCTTTGCTTGTGATCCATCTCCATCTCTGACCTTTGAGTTTTTACCTGTTTCCTCTATCTATCTATCTATCTATCTATCTATCTATCTATCTATCTATCTATCTATCTATCTATCTATCTATCTAATTCTGGAGCCACACATAAATTCATTCTACTTCCATCATAATGTGAATAAAGCTGATTTTAATCTGATTTCCCTTCAGTTTATACAGCAACAACAACCAACAATTGCATCTTTTTATTCCCTTTCTTCCTTCAAACCACCTGTAACTTTAAGTAAAGTCCTACTAGAGTTATATTTATTATCATTATGTAAAATAAAACCAGAGTATCTCATGTAGAGGAGATTTCCTGGTGAGGAGGGAGGATGTAACAAAGGCGTCTGAGTTCAGACGGAGCAGCTGTATGACTCAACAGCTGCTGTCTCACCCCCCCTCACCCCTCCTCACCCCCACCATAATTACTCTGGAGTCATTGTGGCTTTGCACCCCCATTTACTACTGTCAGCCTATTAAGACAAAGGCCTGCGGGATCAAGACGAGGATCATGTTATACACGGGGGAGAAAAACCCGACGGGGGGAATATTATCGACCTCATCCATCACTTCTAATCCGAGTCTGAGCAGCGAAGAGAATCTGAACCGGACCGACTCAGTATTATGGGGTTTTTTTTCCCCTCTTCTCTCGACTGCAGCATTTTTTTTATTCTAAAGTTGATATTGTTGGTTTGTTTCGGTACCAGATGTGAAGCAGGTGAAGTTTACTTGTGCTCAAATCTCTGCAGGACTCAGATCTGTATTTATTTCCGTAGATGGAAGACAAACAGTTCATCCAGACGATCTGATCTGAACCACTTTGTTTGGACGACACACCGAAGGCGAGGGCATCGGGAACATTGTGATTATCCCTAATTGCATGGAAAAGCTGCATCCACACACACACACAGACACACTATGACAGCTCAAAGTTGAACCAGACATGTTTGTGTGTGAGTAATAATTTCACCGTTGTCCTTCGTTTACTTTCACTTCATCTTCACGGACGACTGAGCGTGTTTGTCTACAACCTGTCTGATTGTTTAACGTCTCGTTTCTTTCCTTCCTCCTCTTCCGACTTTCTCCTGAGAAACTTCGCTCGCTGCAATTAACTCACGTCGGAGAAACATAATTAAAACTCCAAACAAGTCGTGACAAACAGAACAGAAACGTTTCGCTTTTTAAAAAAAAGGCAACAACGACCGACCCTGGAAAACCTGAGTCTTTACACATTTTGTCCTTTTTTCTTTTTAAATTCTTCTGCTCCGTTTA
Source organism: Decapterus maruadsi (assembly GCA_030347415.2). Classification (NCBI taxonomy): domain Eukaryota; kingdom Metazoa; phylum Chordata; class Actinopteri; order Carangiformes; family Carangidae; genus Decapterus; species Decapterus maruadsi. Next base: position 23,832,569 of record CM064902.1, on the reverse strand, counting down.
TAGATTTTAATGTCATTTCCAGGTCGTTGGGTTTTGCCAGAACTCGGAGGTTTAATTCTAACACATAGAATTTAATTAGTCTGACTTCACTAAATAAAATTTACAGTCCCATGATGCTGCTCCTTTTCTTTGCCTCGCCGAGCTCAGTGTTGCTGCTAAATGTCTGCGTTTTATTTAAATGATTTCGTTGCGTTACTGTTGGGACGAACAGTTTATAAATGAATAAACGGGTTAATAATATGACTTTATAATGACTTGACACTATCCACTGTTCATAAATCATTCTTCTTACACTGAAACTAATTACTGTGTTTTTCATAAACCCCTTTATAAATGTTTAACTCTGCATCAATGAGCTCATCAATAATAAAATATATATTAACACACTCATTGTTTATGTATAAGTGCAGCATAAATGTTGATCTGAATAGTTTGTTAATGATTAACTGACTAATTAAGTATGAAAAGACAATAATTAATCACATAAAAGGTGGGTTTATTGATTATTTACATTTAGAAATGTGATAAAGTCACATCCTAACTAGGAAGAGTGACTTCTAAATACTAAATAAGTCTTGAATTATGTTTTTACTATAGCTTAGTGTGTAGTAAATATATCATTATTTATATTCTATTATGAAATGTTGACTTGTGAATTAGTGAAAAGTGATCAGAATGTAATATTACAATAGAAATAACAGAAAATATTCACTCTCCTGAGTTTGGACCAGAGATTTTGACATTTTTTCTTGGTGAATGACGACTTATAAGCGCTAACACTTGAACCGTGGAAGACGTTACCTCGGCCCAGTATTGTTGTTTGGTGTCAGAGTCCATGTGAGCGAAGCCTCCGAGGACGAGCGCCTTCATCAGCGTCCTCTGCACGGAGCTGGACAGCAGGTGGAGGGGGGGGCTGCGGCTGGCGAACTGCTTCGCCAGGTTCCACCAGCTCTCACACTGAACCACGATGTTCGCCCTGAAATCACAGACGAGATTCAGGACTTGAGACTGAATTTACTGTCACAGCACGGCAGAAACTCTGTGCATTCCTCTTGTAAGGTGCTTAAGAAGACGCACATACATCACATACACAAGCACAATAATAAATAATGTGTAAGAAGTTAAGAAGACACAAAATCGATTGCACTTTAAAGGGATAGTTCAACATTTTGACAAATTGGCCCATTGTCATAATCCCTACAGTTTTAGCAGCAGGTTCGTTACCTTTAGAGCTACTCTACGGAGGCTCATGGGATTTCTTGGTTTCCCTCATCAGATACTCAATCCAACAACTCCAAAACGCTCTGGTGGACAAATTGTGACCTGCACATTCACCACGCTATGAGATAATAACACAACGTTACCACACAGAGTTGTTTTAGAGGGAAATTCATGCAAAACCACTGATGCGCGTTCCCATCGGGGGCAGTTTTTCAGCAAGCAGTCTCTGAATTTACCTCTAAAACAACTCTGTGTGGTAACGTTGTGTTATTATCTCATAGCGTGGTGAATGTGCAGGTCACAACTTGTCCACCAGAGTGTTTTGGAGTTGTTGGATTGAGTATCTGATGAGGGAAACCAAGAAATCCCATGAGCCTCCATAGCGTAGCTCTGAGCAGCTCACGGCTCTGCTCCGCCGTTCTAAAAATAGCTTGCACCAACAATTAAAGGTAACAAACCTACTGCTATGACTATAGGGATTATGGCAATGGGCCAATTTGCCAAAAATGTTGAACTATCCCTTTAATTGAAGACTGCACTAGAGAAGAACGACAGACACTCTTGTTTGTGTGTCTGTGTTGCGTTTCATATGACCGCATCTACACTGATGATTTTACCCAGAACACTTGTTGACCACATGGAGCAAAGTGATGCTGAACATCTTAATCTAGTTTGACCAGTTTATGTGTGTTTTTATTTTGACTAAAAGTCCAGATGTTTCCAAAACTCTACAGCATTTCACAATAAAACACTTTGATTTAATAAAGTGTAATTTCTTTCAACAGAGAACATGATTGTTTGATTGGAAACCAGATCAACAAAGAATTCACCTCATTTTTTCCATCCAACATCAAAAGGACACAAGTGAAAAACATAATTGCAGGAAAAAATAGCTTCAAGTTATTTTTTTATTATTAACTACAGGATCAAAGCTGTTGATTGGTTTTATTTTGACAGGCTGCCCTCCTGCTCCTCACCTCTCCCGCTTCTCCACCAGCGTCACCAGCAGCTCCACGGTGTCGTTGGCCAGCTCCGCCTCCGAGCTCCACACAGACAGGTTGTTGATCACCTTCTCCAGGAGGTATCCCACAATCCACTGCGCCCCCTCCGTGTCGGCGCCAAACGCCGTGCTCAGAGGCATACTGATCTGGAGAGAGATGAGGAAAACAAGTCGTACAGTACAGCCGCAACTCATCCATTTAATTTACACTGAAATTGATGTTAATTAAAGCTGGTTCGCAAAGTCGGATGATACATAAATTGCATTTTGACAGCATGGAAATGTTGGTAACTTGTTTTTAACAGTAAGTGTTTTGTTCCATAAGTAAAACAGTGATGTTTAAAAATGCCATTCTTACATTGAGTGCAATTTTTCACAAGAGAGCAGGATTCAAAATGTTTAAAAAAAATTCAGTTTTTGAGATAAAGTCTGAAGTTCATCGACCATGACCCGAAAATTTTGTAAATTCTTTTCAGCAAGATAGGAAATGTATTTAGCAAGAATTGGCTGGTATATGTTTTCATGCACTGTAGGCCATGAGATAATAAGAGAACGTTACCAGACAGAGTTGTTTTCAAGATAAATGCAGAGACTTCTTGCCGATAAACTGACCCCGATGGCAACGTACATCAGCGGTTTTGCACGAATTTGCCTCTAAAACAACTCTGTGTGGTAACGTTGTGTTATTATCTCATAGCGTGGTGAATGTGCAGGTCACAACTTGTCCACCAGAGCGTTTTGGAGTTGTTGGATTGTGTATTTGATGAGTTTGAAACCAAGAAATCCCATGAGCCTCCGTAGCGTAGCTCTGAGCAGCTCACGGCTCTGCTCCGCCGTTCTAAAAATACCTTGCACCGACAATTAAAGGTAACGAACCTACTGCTATGACTATAGCGATTATGGCAATGGACCAATTTGCCAAAATGTTGAACTATCCCTTTAAGTACTGGTTAAATTAAAGTTTTTAAATGTATACGCTTGCTGTGCCAGCATGAGCATGGGGACTTTGGCGACAGTTCATGCATAGGAAGTAGGATTTCCTAGGAAGAAGAAGAAGGAGAAGCCGGGACCCTAATTAGATTTTTGTTGTTTTTTCGCCTTAATGGAAGAAAATTGCAGCTCCTGTGATTTGTATATTTCACTTTACCATATTGTTTATATTTCAAATAACTGTGCGGTCATAGTTTGGGTAGAAGAAAAGACTGCGTTTTGTGTTGTGTGCTGAGAAACATACAGTATGTGACATGTGACTCGCCTGCGGAGGTCGTACCTGTTCATAGAGCTTCTCGTCCACCAGCAGGTACGTCTTGGCCCAGCGTCGGAGGAACCACACAATGTCCTTCCCCATCTGCGGGCTCAGCAGCCCCGTCAGACTCGCTCTCGTCGCCCTGGACTCCACCTCCGACGTCCGCAACACTGCCGACAACAACCTGAGACAGAAGAGAGTGAAGGTCAGACGTGTGTGATGTAGCAATGGAGGGTTACGATCTCTGCCCATATAAGGATTTTTTTAAGCACACAATTAACACAATGCAAAGACCAAATTTGCACATTTGCATTTGTTTTCTGACTTTGTGGTTTTTGCATTATGTGTGTGTTTTCTTAAGCTTCAGCGTGTTTGCTGTTGGACCCTCAGGGCCACCGTAGCTACAACACAATTATGATTCTGAATCATAAATCAATCAATCAGACGTCAATAGAAACTCAATCATTTCACCGCCTCACTATGTGTTCGTGTGAAAGACAAAAGACAAAGTCACGCACACACACACGGTATATAAAAGGACAGAGAGACAGAGGGCTTAAAGCAGCTTATGGGTCGCCGTCGCCCCCCTCCACCCCCCCCCCCCCCCTCTCAGCGAGGACAGTGCACAGTTTCACATTGTTTGCAGAAAACAAAACCATGCTGACATTTACGGGGTCGGGGTCGGCCGCTCGCTATTAGGAAACCTGACGCCGCCAGCCACTCATCTCTGCAATCCTCTGTCATTGCTGTCATCCACACACACACACACAGACACACACTCATCCACACATGCACACACATCCTCATTCACGTACCTTTGTAGGGACACAATGCATTCTCCGAACCTCGACCATCACAACATAAACCCCGAAAATAAAAGACTGAACCGTCAAATGCAGCGTTTTATTTTATTCTCATGAATCACAAATACAGAAAAACAAAAAGACACACACACACAGACACACAAACACCTCTGTATGATGAGCAATCTACAAAAAACAGGGGCTCAATGACCTTCAACACACAATATCACTGGCTGCTGTGACTGTCTATTGTTGTCACTGTGATTATCTGCACGCACGCACGCACACGCACGCATACAATCCTGCACGCACACAAACACGCACACAGATGATTGCCTTTTAAACAAAGAAGCATCCAGAGTGACTGCCAACAGCCGTGACCCGCACAAGGTTTCTGACACCTCACACACACACACACGGTCGTCGTCGTCGTGCTGCTGCACAATTAATTGTTGTTAAAAACAAACCCTCCCTGACGGCTGCAGCAGCAACTGGAGATTCGCTTTGTGTTCCCGAGGAGCTTTTTATTATCTGTTGGGTGTATTATTATTATTATTATTATTATCATTATTATTAGAACCAAGGTTTTTTTCTTTTTTTGTTTTGCCTGATGTTCAACAGCCAAAACACACAAGGGTAAAAAAAAAAAAGTCTATTGTGTAAGAGAACAATTTCTAATCCCACGGCAGCAGAAAGAAAAGCACAGTGTTGCAGCAGCAGCAGCAGCAGCAGCAGCAGCAGAGAAAGACGCTGTCGTCACAATAAACCTCTGATATTTCTGCTCTTTGCACAGAGTGAGAGGGTTTGAAAGCTGGAAATCCAAGAAGAAATCAATCAATACTTCTTATTGATCACCAACTTCTGCAGCCTGCAGGTGCTTTATTGTCGTTTTCAGCTCCTGTGCTGCAGAAAAATTAATTCAGCTGCAGAAAAAAACTGGCGAATTATCATGAGATTAACTTGAATTATGTTTGTAGTAAAGATGGATTAGACAGTGTTCATCATCGTCATCATCATCAGTAGCAGTGGGCGAGTTTGGGAGTTTGCGGGGTGTTTTTACTGGCTGCAGATTCACATGGTGTCTGAGTGTGAACGCTCACACACCTTCGGCTTTTATGGGACAATAACTGCGACGACACAAGTTGGTCGGAAGAACAAAACGATCTGTGGCAGCGAGAGAAAATCTATTCTGGGAGAGTTTTATTACGGTGAGACAGTCGGCGACGAACTGTGACAGAGAGACACGACACGCACACAAGGACGAGTCGAGTCGACTCACACACAATAAGACGAGCCCAACAATGGAGTGAAGTATCTGCAGAACTTCAGGCCTCGTGACCTTTAACCAGCACTTGAAGAGGAACTATGTAAGTCTGCTCGCTGTTCTTCTGTGTTGCAAACTCTGAGAAGCGGTACCGGAGAATACTGACGTAGTTTTACGCCGCGTTTAGATGTGCACTCATCCAGTGATGAGGACTTCATTCATTCATTCATTAACCTTAATTGAACAATACTAATTCTCCGGTACCGATTCTCATTACGATCCGTGATTTCTGTCCGTCGTTAGTTTTTCAGTTGGTGATTTAAATTAATAAATAAATTCAAATGACAGATGGTTGGACGTGTCTGTGTGTGCGTGTGTGGGGTCGAATATTTGAATGAATGGACATGAATGGAATGAACAAACACCAATTTCAACCTGTTCATCCATTTCTAAACCTTCTATTTGTTATTGATTCGTTTCCTCTCTCTGACATCCAGCAGCTCTCTGTGAAACTAACACCTTTGTAAAAGAGGATTTCAGGGCTGCATCCTGTGCTCTTACATATACAGTAACTTCACATATACAGCATGTGTTACATGGTATATTTTGGTGATGCAGCACAGACTCACTCACACCACACAGATACATCTTGTCCACATTGGGGAAAACAAAAGATCCTTTAAGAAAATAAAAGCCATAAATTCCTACAGCGGATAAACGAGTTAGTTGTGAGCTCATGAATCCTTCGTTACCAAAGAATTCACCAACAGCCAGAAAATCTAATAATAGTAATTGTACAAACACAGCACACATACAAGATAAAACACTTAGCAAATCTTCCACCAACATCATTTAGATCATAAGTCTTAAAGAAATCTGGAGCTGTTTCTATAGGAGACGAAGTATTTGCAGATCAGTTTGAGTCCTGACATAAGACGTGAGTTGGTTTGACTCCATTTCAACCAAGACTTTAAGGTTCAGTTTTAACCCTGAAAACAAAAGTTAAAGGTCAGGAGATCTTTTTCAATTAATCAAACTCTTTTTCACAAAAATGAAAACATGTCAGTCGCCTTTGGAACAGAAGATCCTGTTAAAACACCCAACGCCACAAAACAGATTCACTCAGGGTTCGTACGGTCATGGAAAAACTATTATGGAAATTGAAAATGCGATTTCTAGGTCCTTGAAAAGTTCATGAAAAATATCAGTTTACGGCTTTGTACGGCAGCCTCAGCAGGACAAAGTTCTTCCATTCACAAAAAGCCTGAGATGAAGGTTGAAGTGAAGCCTATAGTTAAATAACGAACGAGGTCTTGATCTCGATGGGTTTTTACAATTCTTCTTGCTCCTATTTTAATTTGAAGTACTTTATTGTGTGTAATATATTATTGCTCTATCGGCCTTTATAGTAACATATAAGGAGCAAATAAAAAAATAAAATTACAGATATTATTAAAATGTCAATCCGTTAACGGTTAAACAGAAAACCATGTGCATCCCTAAAAATTATTACCCTTCATCATGTTCTGAATGAAAAGTCCTTGAAAAGTGCTTGAATTTGACCAAAAAGTGTACGAATGATCCTGTTCATTGGATCGTGATGCGTCCAACAAACTGTCATCTGCACCAACGTACGCATACTCACGAAGCCAGAGCCAGAGCTTATACTAGCTCGTTGCATTAAACGAGGGTTGCAGCAACATTATGACAGAAACAGAAACGAGCACCGTGCGTTCCTGCGCTCTGGAGGCGTGGCCACGGAGAGAGAAGTCTGAAGATAAAGGAGGCGGTGATTCTTGAATTGTGTACTATTTTATAAAAACGTTTTTCCAGGATTCGTGATCCAGACATGAGCCACTGCCTCTGCTGAGGAAGCTCATGTGGTACAACTGAAAGCTCCAGAACCTCAGGATGCAAAAGCTTAAAACTGCACAGACTGTGTCTTTATAAACTGTCCCGACTCCTCCTCAGTCTTAGAAGATCTGAGCGCAATGATCCAAATGATTAAACCTGACTCTCACCTGATGACGGAGTCTGTGCGGTTGCAGCCCGGTATGGACGAGGCCTTCTCGCCCGGCGAGCCGAGGATCTGCAGCGTCGTGTTGATGTCGACCTCCGTCGAGTGTTTGATGGAGAACTCCATCACCTCTGAGGGGATCAGCGGCGTCTCGCCCTGAGGGTCGTCCGCTAATAGATACCCTGCAGAGAGTTTTACAGCTCGTTCAGTTTAGGTTTTACCAAACAAAAAATATTAGTTTTTACAACTGAAACGTGTCACATTCATAGTGAAAACCCACACAGTCGAAGCAGAATCTTATCAAAAACACATTTACAACTTCATAAAGTCCAACTTCCTGTTCTTAAATTTCTCCCTTTTACTTTAGTCTTGTAATAATGTTGATTAGATATAGTTTAATAACAGAAAAAAACATTTTTCCCTATTTGTAATTTGTAAAATGAACAATTTATTAATAAATTAAATAACAGGAAGCTTGTATCCAGCTTCATATCAGAGTAAATTATGGAAATATTATGGATTTGACGTCTGTTTTCAAACACAATTCTCTCATTTTAGTGTTTCATTGTTTCCTCCATTCAACCTAAACTTTAAAAAACCCATATAGCATTGCATGCTTTAATGATGCTGATATAAAACAATATTTCATTCTGAAACCCACAGAAGCAGGTGGAGTTCAGCTCAGTTCTTGGGCTTTGTTCACAAATGAAGTTCATTTAGCAGAAGATGCTGCAAGGACTCGTTTAGAAAAGACAATAAAACAACTGTATTCTCGTGTATTAGAGCTTCACACAGCTTTTCATTAACTGTGTACTTATTGTTTTTCATGGAACCCATTAAACATGAATGCAGGTTTAATATTAGTTAAATAATCAGAGAGCGGAGCACAAGGTCGTACCCTTCAGGTTCCTACTAGTTATAACTTTCTATTGTATTTTAATTATCATTAATGCCATGAAGGAGTTTATATTGTTTGTTCGTAGATACTACAATCTGTTAAAACCAGTTACCAGTTTTAATTTCTCAATGGTTTAATATGCAGAGACCATATGTATCTGGAGACTGGTTGGTTTTCAATGCTCGGCACCGTACGTAGCAGATTATATACACAATGTGACACAGACAGGCAGGCAGCAAGCAAACAAACAAACAAGGAAATAAATAACTAGTAAACAAAACAAGTGTGACAGAAGAGAGAGCACGGTAATCAGAGACATTAAAATTCAGAGGAAAAAAAAATCAGCGAGGAAACAATTATGCCTTCCTCCAAAAACATTTAACATTTTGTGCCGAGTGAGTCTCGTGTCCGTCTTATCTCCCCATCCATCACACAACAGACTAGAGCAAACAAACAAACAAGCAGCAGCAGCTGACCTGAGACCAGTATGAGCCAGTGGATGTCCTCGTAGAGGTCGTCCAGGACTTTGCGGTCGACCGATCCGGGGTCGGACGAAGCCATGAGGTGCTGCTGCGTCCTCTGGAGTTGACCGTGCAGCCGCGTCACCCGGTCCTCCAGAAGACTGATGAGGAAAAACAACAGGAAAACAAAAAGAGTCTAATGAGCGAGATCACGGTGTTGCAGCCTCAAACACACTGAGATAAACTAAATGAACTTATAACTGAAAAAATATACAAGAAAGAAGCTTTAAAGAGAGATCCCAATGGAGGACCAGGCTGTTTCTTCAATTTCCATTTCCTCCGTTTTTCCAGCTGCTTCTCCTCTGAGCTCAGTTCATTTAACCTCTGTGTGACTCTCTGGGCCTCCAGTGGTAAAACCTACAGTAAACCCAATACGACTGGTTGGTTGGCCCTCAAACCAGTTCACAGAGCTCATAACGTCCCATGGCCAATTGGGATTTAGCTTGGTTTTCCCAGCACCGAAGCCTCCGAGAGTCACGGAAAGGCTAAATCACTAAGACAATTGATTAGCTGATGGGAAAAAGGAAAAGCAGCTGGAAAAAAAGGAAATGGAAATTTAAGAGAGATTTATGCTTTGTCTTTAAATCTGAAGTAACTTATCATTTCAATCTTGTGTATTTCATGCTTGTAACTCACTGAGTTCATTGTCATTATTTAATTTATGTTTTGCATTGGCAGCACTGGGATGGGTGAAAACAAGGAAAATATTAATGTTAATGCTCATTTCCTCAAATAAAAACAAAAAATATGAATACAAATCGATGGTTTATATTTATAACACCTATATAGCACCTTTATTTTAACAAAATTACAAAGTGCTGTACATATAAAATACTTTAAAAGGCACAAAACAAGGAGAAAACAGTGACAAAAGGACGACCCATCCAATGAAAAACAAAATAAAAGTGAAATCCTGTGGCCCACGGTATTTAAAACTGAAAAGTATTACAAAATAAAAGTAATAAAAATATAAAATCGTGTGACTTTTTACAATTCCTGCTTTTAATTCCTTTATCATGTGACATCCCAGCCCCTGGTGCCGTTACCTCGTGAGCAGGGGGATACAGTGGTCGGCGGCCACGCGCCCCAGCATGCCGATGCTGGACAGCTGATCTGAGAACAGCTCCCTGTCGTCTTCCTGCAGCTCATTGATCTCCTCCTCTTCGTGAGATGAAATGCCGTTCACTGACTGGATCGCAAAAAAACAAAAAAAACAAAGAGAAAGAGAGAGAAAGACAAAAGTGTGAGTCAGTCAGGTGAAGTGGAAATCTGGAAAACACAATGAAAACGTAGCAGAAATAAAAAACTCACCAGGTTGCGTGTGCCGTCGGGAGCGGCCAAGTGACACTGGATATAAGAGTTGAAGACCTGGATCGCCGGCTGGACGAAGCAGCCTCGAGGAAAATGCTCCTCGTCCTGAACGAGCGTGAGCCAGGACTCCAGCAGCTTGTCGTAGGCCTCCATGTAAACCATGTCGTCCTTGTCCAGCTGAGGGGGAAGGAAGGCAGCAGGTGGACGCCAACAAAACAGTGTCAACAACTTCCATAATTACTCCTCACGCCTTCGGGTGGTGCCATTCTTAAAAAGGCCTTGTCATCGACAAAGACGTTACTGACTGAAAAGGAGATTCACTTGGACGGGTTTTGAATAGACTGCAATAAAAAACAAAAACTAGTGAAGGATAATAAACCTAGTTCAACTAACTCTAACCCTACTATTTACTTTATTATTAAGCGACATGTCAAGAAGAAGTCAGAAAAAAGAGAAAAATTTTAATTTTCTCTTCCCTAAACCCAAAGAAAAGCACATCCTAATAAACAGAATTCATTAAAACCTTATCAATAAAGTTTCTGATTAAATTTTCTATTGTTGGACACGACTCAGATTTGATTGGTTTCTGTCCAATAATGATGAAACACAAAAAATTAAGTCTATTTTTCAATTATCTGTGTTAATATCCTACATCTAACAACCAGGGGATATCGATTCTCCATGAACCAGATGTTGAGCACAAATCACCTCTTTTTTTATTATAACTACTACTATTTTACACACCTATGTTCAATAGCGGCTACTGCAGACAAAAAAAAGAGAAGAAAATCAGAATTTAAAACTTGCAAATCTCTTTTTTTTTTCCTTTCTAAATCACATAAGGGAAAAGAAAAGTTGGACGAGCACAGACGCCGTAATTAAACGGTGATTCTGGTTTAAATTAACAATATTTGATTTTCGCTAAAACCAGCTGAAATAGAGTTTGAAACAATCTTCCACTCCCGAGTCTAATGCAATACAAACAATGTCTGTCCAATCTCACAAAGTTTAGACATGTTTCCTTCCCTTGTGATGAAAAAACAGTTGAAAATTTCTGTTGCTCCACTGTGTTTATGTTTGTTTTTGTGTATTAACTTCGGTTTCACATCTGAAATTTCTGAGTCTGGTCCTAATACGCTACTTTAAAAAGGCCTGAGAACCGAAATGTAAACAAAACTGTGCATAACAGATCATAACAGCGTGCTGGATTTTCCACATTCACAGTTTGTAATCTGACAAACCAACGTGGGGATAATTGCTAAGCATTGCTAATGTCTCGTTTTCCACCTCAGGAGACGGCTCTCGCTTCCAGACTAACATCGTCTACGTAGCAGCAGCAAAACTTTTAAACATCTCCTCCTTTAAACTGGTCACAGTCTGAAGGCTTTTACAACCTGTGACCAACAACCTAAAGTCAACTTTGCTTCGATTTTAGGGCTCACGAGCCAAAAATATTGGAGAGGAATGATAAAAAAAAGTCTGATTTACTTGTGTTTGCAGAGTGAGGATGCTACTCAACATACAACACTGCTTAAAGGGATAGTTCAACATTTTGGAAAATTGGCCCATTGCCATAATCGCTATAGTCATAGCAGTAGGTTCGTTACCTTTAATTGTCGGCGTAAGCTATTTTTAGTACGGCGGAGCGGAGCAACAGGCTCCTCAGGGCTATTCTATGGAGGCTAAGGGAATTTCTTGGTTTCTCTCATCAAACTCATCAAATACACAACCCAGCAACTCAAAAGCGCTGTTGTGGACACGTTGTGAGCTTCAGAACCACCACGCTATGAGATAATGACGGAACGTTACGAGACGGAGCTGTTTTAGAGGTAAATTCATGCAAAACCGCTGATGCGCGTTGCGTTCAGGGACAGTTTTTCAGCAAGCAGTCTCCGCATTTACCCTGTATTTACCTAAAACGTCTCCGTTTCGTATCGTTCCGTCATTATCTCATAGCGTGGTGGTTCTGCAGCTCACAACGTGTCCACAACAGCACTTTTGAGTTGCTGGGTTGTGTATTTGATGAGTTTGATGAGGGAAACCAAGAAATTCCCTTTGCCTGCATAGAATAGCTCTGAGCAGCCTGTTGCTCCGCGCCGCCGTACTAAAAATAGCTTACACCGACAATTAAAGGTAACGAACCTACTGCTATGACGATAGCGATTATGGCAATGGGCCAATTTGCCAAAATGTTGAACTATCCCTTTAATTACCTATAAAAAACATTAAAAAATATAAGCACTCACCACTTCCTCCAGGGCAGCGCTGCGTCCGAAGGAGCAGGTGAGAAGCGTGAGGCAATTGATGAAAGAGGTGAAGAGGTCGCTGGGCAGCGCCGTTAAAATACTCCGAGGGAACATGGTGATCAGGTTGGAGATTATGTTGGAGATACCCACGGCCTCCGAGTCCTCGATCTCAATCCTGAGGAGACAAGATAATAAAACATGATCTAGAAGGGGAGGGGAAAAAAAAGTCCTGAAAGATTCATGATCCTGAGCTGCAAACATGGTCGACAGTCGACTCGAACGCCGGCCAAAGGAAAACACATTAGAATATCCACTGTGTTAATAAAAACAGGGATAATGTGAGTTTTAGTATCCCCCTGCCACCGGAATTACAGTCAGTGGTAAAATAAAAAGGAAACAAACGCCAGCGAAGAAAGTTCAAACTTCCCGTCTTTCGGCTTTAAGTCCCAAACCCATGCTTTTGGCCTGAGGAAGGACAGTTTCCACTCTGCAGGGTGAGGCGGAGGCTAAACTGGGGTCACTTTCCAGTTTACCCGCTGGTGACTGAGGTTTGGAACCAGGCATGAAAATGGATCCTTAAACCAAAACCCGTGGGCAACTTGACCCCCGAACAGTTTTCCACAGCTGCATCTGAGGTTATTTCTATGGTATTTTTTGCCTCCCGGTGCGGCAACACAGGGAGGAAGACACGGACGATGAGAGAAATAAATAAAGTATGGGCTGTGATTATTTACTACTGCTACGACAGTTTTTATCAGCACTGTGAAGCAGGAAGTGACAGTTTCTTCACATGTTTGACAGTGATATGAGAGTGGGTTTTAAATCTCGACTACTCCACCATCTGTGAGGAGGGAGTGAAGGATCATGGGAAGGAAATGAGGCTTTCATCAGGTGTTAAATGTTGTTTTGAGAACAGTTTAAAGTCTTTAACACATTTTAAAATCGCTTTTAAGAAGTCACATTTTCCAAAAAGGCGTTTTAACCCCCTAGACAACCAGTGGTGCACCTATTTTATATTTATTTTGTTTTCTGGGGCTTTTATTTTGACCAGAGTTTAAAGTCAATGAGAATGCCTGTGGACGTCAGGTTTACTGGCTCTTTAACATATTTTAAAATCGCTTTTAAAAAGTCACACTTCAAAAAAAAGGCATTTTAACCCCCTCTGCATCCAGTGGTGCACCTATTTTATATTTATTTCATTTTTGGGGGCTTTTATTTTTGTAATACTTTTCAGTTTTAAACACCATGGGCCACAGGATTTCACTTTTATTTCATTGCATGAGTCGTGCTTTGTCACCGTTTTCTCCTTGTTTGATGTTTTTTTTAAAAGTATTTTATATGTACAGCACTTTGAAACTTTGTTAGAGGTGCTATATAAGTGCTATAAATACAGTTTATGGTTATATAACGATGCACTTCTTCCTACTCCTTTTCGCACATGTAAATCAAGTGTTAATAGAAATGGAAGAAATGATGTGTCTTTCTTTTTCTATTCTCTTTATATGAAATAAAAACCAAAAAATAAAAAAACATTCAAGGATGATGGGAATGTCAGTTTTGATTTGAAGGCGTCAAAAATGGTACTATTTAAAATTGTGAAATGATGGTAGTAAGAAAAAGAAAAAGTCCTTTAATCTGGAGTTGATGAACAGCTGTGCAAGATTTTATGGCGATCCACCCAATAGTTTTTGGTTTATTTCAGTCTGAATCTTGTCGGCATCACGGCTGTTGCAAATACTTCAAGTCTGTTACATTTCAAACGTTAGGGACGTCGCATCAATCAAGTCAATCAAAGAACAGAAGAAGAAGATTCAAACGCGCCGCCGCCGCCGCGTCCTCTCAACCCAACCGTTAAGGAATCTCGTCCTCCCGCATCCGAAATGTGTCGGCACTCATGTCGGCTCTTTTCCGGAGAGATACATCGACAAGTGTTTGGACGGCGTTCCACCACATGATGACAGTGAGCCGGGGCAGAGCGGTCAGAATCAAAAACAAATGTCAAAATTCACTGTGCGACAGATGGAGGAGGATCAGGACCCAAGGACACCACGTGACTGGAAAAGGCCTGGGAATCATCCAAAAACATGTGTGGAATTTTTTCCGATTCCCAAACATACATACTGTACATACAATGTCTCTTCTGTTGCTGCCTCCACGCCGCAACATGCATTATCTGACCTACAATTAAGCTATCAAGGTCACAGAAAGCTACCAGAAACCCGCTCCCCGAGACCGCACGAATATGTCACGTCAACACAACCGACACTACAGCTTCAACACAAGACGAACAGAAGCAAAGGAAAGGTTTAAAACGCCTCATAATGATACTAGAAGTTGTCTTTTTTAACATAAAACACATGATATAAACAAATATTTTTGATAAAGATGATTGAAAACCACGAGCTGCATCATAATTATCATCCTTTCTTCTCATGTTTAAGTTCTTATTAGTGTTTTTACTGCAAACCTTTAGGGGAATTCACGATATTCCTGCTTTGTTAGAGTAAATGCAATAAATCAAAATGCTCAAAAAAGCAGCAGCACCACCTCCTCTGCAGCTTTCTGTAATGATCTAACGGTCTTCTTCTTCTTGTCTTTGCTGCACCTAACTAGGAAAACGTCTTAATGGCGACACACCTTTCTCTCTCTCCAGTCGTTTCCCCCGCTGAGACGGAGAGAGAGGAGCGTTCATTGTGTGTGAGGGCCTCGCTAACCCCTATCAGATGGAGTTAAATTGCGAGCAGAACTGTTCAATCACTGTACATCGGCCATCCCTCGCTCCCTCTCTCTCTGTGCATGGTTTTCCGATGAGGCAATTGGAAAAAAGCTCCAAGAATAGGTGATTACAGACAGAGCAGGAGAGGAGGGAAGAGAGCGGGAGCGAGTGAGTGAGAGCATGTGAGGAGTGGAGGGAGAAAGAGAGAGAGAGGGGAAGAGGGGGGGGGAGACCCCTACTCAGTGGATCACGTGGTCCAACAGAGAAGCTGGTGTGCACATTGGACTGTGTGGTCTCAGTTATTTATACATGTGAGTGAGTGTGGCCCCTTAATTCAGATCAGAACCACGCCGACGACGGACACGCCCACAAATCTACATGAAATACTTCTTTACTGCTGCTGCTGCTGCAATAACCATCTCCTCATATTCACAGTCTGTATCTTTTATATATCACTATTATCATCATCATTATTATTGTTACTACAGTATAGACTACTGGGTCTGCAGGGCCAGAAACATCTGGTCAGAACATCTGCATTTTATGTGTCATACATTACAGGACATGCATTTGGGAAGTTGTTGTATTTTGTGCTGTTGTATCTTGGCAACGCGACTTAAAAGCAACGATGTCCACGTCGCCAGATGTCGTCAGTACTCGTTAGGACTGTTTTTGTGTTTTTGATTAAGTTTTTAAAGCTTCGCTGCTGCTGCAGCTAAAATCAAAATGGTTTATTCTTAAAAGGAGGAGGAATAAACCAAAACATTAGAGCTGAGGGAATAAACAAGTAGCAGGAACGAAGCAGGAGCCTCAATCCGAAAAACTGCAGTTCCTCTAATGACCACTAGGGTGAGTCAGTTCCAAAGACTCCCGTGTTAAAACATCGGAAATAAATATGTTCAGAGTCCGACATAAACACGACTTACTTCCTTCTTTATGATGACTTTGCAGCTTTATAAATCTGAGCTTTTCAGAAACCTACGTGTGACGTCACCGAGGTTACGTCCGTATTCGTTCATATCGTGAGTGACTGAAACTCATCGTAAATGTCCATATTACAATTACATGTCTGGGATCCTTCTCATTAAACTGGAAAAATCTTTTCATGACTAGACAAAGGAACATTTTTTAACTGACTTGTGTGCAGAACGATGCCAATAATCAGGTTAAATGGCTAAAGTAAAGACTTTTCTTTGCGCTTTTCAATTTGACAGCTTTTTTCATTTATGAACGTTGCATATTTTTGGAGGGAAAACGCACTCCCTCTCATTTTAAAAGAAGTAACTATTCAGAAAGGTCTCATTTGGAACAATAATAAGAAAAAGCACCAAAAATTGGGCTTAGTTGAAAAGATTTAATTGTTTTCTAAACTTTTCAAATTACTTTGAATGAATGAATAAAAGAAAAGGGACTAAAAAGGAAAAACTAGAGATGAGGTCAAATATTAGTTTGGTTTTATAAAGAAGCACCTGATGTTATCAGAGAGTTTGAAATGACTGCAGCCGAGAGTTGGCACCGTGTTTGTGAAGAACAAGGTCAAAACGATGTGTTAGGGGAAATTAATGAGATAAAAGGTGAGGTCACAGTGATGGGAGGATGATGTCATCAACATCTCATAAAATCTGCATTAAAAATCACATCATTATGAACTGAACTGACCGCTACAACTGTCTCAGTAGATCCTTCTGTAGAAGAGTCTAGAGCTGAAACAAATCATTGATAATCAATTTATCATTACATAATTTTTTACAAGCACTTTCTGTTTAATGCAACCGACTGAGTCACTGGTTTTGAACTGGCTGAACCAGACAAGATGGTTTCTTGGACTAGAAAGGGCCTCTGATGTTGGTTTGTTTTTTGTTTTTTTGCAGATGACACCAATACCGATCATCAATGAGTGAGATCAGACATTACCGATCATTACTGGCTGCACTGCAGATGACGTATGTTTTATCAGTCTCAGGTTTTGATTTTGGCCCATTGCCATAATCCCTATAGTCATAGCAGTAGGTTCGTTACCTTTAATTGTTGGTGCAAGCTGTTTTAAGAACGGCGGAGCAGAGCCGTGAGCTGCTCAGAGCTACGCTACGGAGGCTAATGGGATTTCTTGGTTTCTCTCATCAAACTCATCAAATACACAATCCAACAACTCCAAAACACTCTGGTGGACAAGTTGTGACCTGCACATTCACCACGCTATGAGATAATAACACAACGTTACCACACAGAGTTGTTTTAGAGGTAAATTCATGCAAAACTGATGCACTGTTGTCCTCCAGAGCGTTTTGGAGTTGTTGTGTATTTGATGAGTTTGATGAGGGAAACCAAGAAATCCCATGAGCCTCAGTAGCGTAGCTCTGAGCAGCTCACGGCTCTGCTCCGCCGTTCTGAAAATAGCTTGCACCAACAAATAAAAGGCAACAAACCTACTGCTAAAACTATTAGATTATGGCAATGGGCCAATTTGCAAAAATGTTGAACTATCCCTTTAATTATGTAGCGTTTATCAATGAGTAAATGTTTAATCTGGTAAATAATCTACTGTTCTATATTTTAAAGAATAAAACAAAATCAGCTGGTGGAAGATGCTTTGTTCTACTTTTCAGTTTTCATGTTGTTGCCAGAGCCTGAACCTGTCGCCGCCTCCGTCCTCACCTCTCTAGGTAACTGCTGCCTCATCCTGCTGCTGCTAAAAACAGAGCAGTAATCTCTTCTAATGCATCTTCCTGAAGCCCCAAAACGCACTCTGCCGATTCCCCTGCAGCACCACACACACACACAAACACACACACACACACACAGAAACAATCAATAGCCTCCAAAGAGCCGCCTGCCTGCCTGCCTGCGAGCACTGCACGACTAACTTATAACGTTTCATCTCAGTACGAGATCACAAGCTCATGTGAAGAGTTTCTTCTTCACATGACCCCCCCCCGCCGCCACCGACAACAAGACGACGGCGGCATTAGCAACACATGAATGAATGAATGAACAAGAGCGAGGAGACAACACTAGTCTGCACATCTGTCCACAGCAGCTCAAACACAGTGTCATAACTTTTATCTAATCTCGAGGCTGAAGTCACTCTGGTTACGGCGCGTTATTCCCGCTGGACATGAGCTAACATCTGATTGGAAGCTCTGATTACAGACTCTTGACTCATGGGTCCAAAACGACACCAGTCAGTGCACAAAGTGACAGGGAAAAGTCACTGAGTGGAAAAAAAAGATGGAACAAACAGAAAAAGGAAAATTGGCTTCATGAGGATGAAAAACCCTTGATTTCCTCTGCGGAGACGGAGAACACCCAGGTTCGGTCCTGCTTAGTGAGCAAAACAAATTGAGCCGAACACACAAGTTTATTCTAGTGGAAACTCCTTATTGGCATTTCGATGCATCTGTTGCTTTATGAGTAATGAAGACGCAGCGACGCTGAAACGAGAGGATGAGCTAACTAAGTCTTTTTCCCCTTTCTAAATGTCGACAGGCCACCGTCCGTCCACTTCCACCGGATCACCAGTTAAAAATATATTTAGACCACAGGCGCACGTGGTGATCACAAGGGAAGCTGATGCTTTCAAGTCACATCCATGTTATATGTTGTTCATAATGTATTTATATTCTTTCAGTTTCTTCTATATTCATTGGAATATCCTGGAAGAAATACTGTCATAATTAATAAACCAGTTTAATTATGTTGTTTCAATGGTTTTCTGGTGTATTTGTGCCTTTTGGAGTTTTTATGTGTCTGTATTTTAAAATTCTGCATTTGTTTTTTATTGTAAAACATTTTCAGAATTAAGTTAAGTTTCATACTTAGGCTACTTGTTTCTGTGCAAGTTTTCAATTTCTATCTTTAAACTTGTATCATCTTATCTGTATTTTTCTCAGTAAAAGCTCTTTGATGTTTTGTTGTTTTTTAACTCTTTATTCGGCAAGTGATCACATTCAGAAACTTATTTTTGACAAATAAAACAAGTTATTTAAGCTGAAGCTAAGTATTAAGGTTTAGAATTAATATTTTTTTGCACATTTTTCATGTGTTTTTCCACATATTTTTTAAACATTTGGGGAAAATAATGACTTTCGAAGGGTGAAGAACCATATATGTTAATTTCATTGACCTCGATTTGTCAAGATTTCCGAATAATTAAAAAACTAAAGTGAAGAATACTCTTCTAATACCCTAATATAAATGAGTGTCCTATAAAGGATTAAACATGCTCTTGTTTAAATGAACCATGCATAGATACAGTAGATACTGTACAGTATAATATAGATTCACATTGTGTGTCATTTAACTGACGTCAATATTTATCACAATGAAGTAAGAAAACCATGAATAATGAATAAAGGAACCAGATGAGAACATCTGCCACAGAAAATATTCTTCACATTGATCCAAAAAATCCCATTTACAAGGAAAGAAGAAAAAGAAGAAGAAAAAATCAATGAAGAGTCAAAACACTTCCAACAACCAGATGGATTCTTCTCCACTAAACGACAAGTTATTTTAAGAGAAATTCACTTTTAAAAACTTCTATTTTGAATGGTTTTCTATTGGATTCATGTTCATTATGTTCTGCACATCTTCCAGCTGGATCTGGTGAAACAGTCCACACCAGTTTCATCACCAGAGTCAGGCAGCTCTATATTAGATGAGACGAAAACTACTAAATGATTTTAGAGCTGATTCACTTAAAAAACACACAACCACACACAAACATGTATTTACCAGGGTTTGAAAAGGCTGCTGCTGCTGGTGTTTATCTTTTTTTTCCACTCTCTGGTTAAAAACAACGTCTCTGTGAGGAAGATAAATACATAATTTGATGCATTTTTTTCCTTTCACATACATTTTTTGTTTTAGACGCCTCTGGGAAACACAAGTTCCTGGTTTAAAGAACAGAAGAAGAAGAAGAAGAAGTGGAAGACAAACTCTACCCGTCGAGTGAACAGATGCTAAAATCAGACACCATTAACAAAAAAAAAGGAAAAGAAAAAGACTCAACAAGCAATTACTTCCTCTAAATAAAGTAGAAATGGCAGAGTGTGAGTCACACTCGTTGGCCTCCATCACTTTGTTGAGTCTTGGAATTACAGAAACATGAAAATCCTTGAGATACCAGAGGAAGATAAAACCCACAGAGCCTGCAGCCAAGGATAATGTAAAATCAGCTGTGCTCACTGATCCTGCCTCTTTTTTTTGGGATGGATGGATGCTATGTATGGTTCATGCAGCTGAAACGGACACGCTGAGGTTTTACGGTTGGCATTACTTTTAAATTAAACGTACGAAAGACACAATCCACATCTGAGCCGCCTCAAACGTTTTTTTTAAACCGACAGCTCCGTCTGTGTGATTCCTACACCTCCTTAAAAGACAGCAACACTTTATTTTAATGTGTGCATTCAGACGATTTCTAATCCTGGAGTGTTTTTTTTTCCTCCCAATTAATCCAAGCATCGTACGACCCATTTAGCAAAAAAAGGGAAAACTTTCAATTGGCATCAATCTGAATTAGTCCCATGTGTTGTTTCTGAAGCTTCACCTGGCAGCTGGAGCAGAAAAAAACTAATATTTGCTCCATAGAGGGGAATAAAGTTAAAACAGGATCCTGATTTAAAGCTTTTTGGTGTTGAGTTATAAAAACACAAAGCAATTTTTGTAGTTTTTGATTTGCTTTTTTAGTTTTCTTTTGTG
The DNA here is from genome assembly GCA_030347415.2 of Decapterus maruadsi. Taxonomy (NCBI): domain Eukaryota; kingdom Metazoa; phylum Chordata; class Actinopteri; order Carangiformes; family Carangidae; genus Decapterus; species Decapterus maruadsi. The sequence continues at coordinate 23,811,623 of CM064902.1, read as the reverse complement.
TCTCTGCAGCACTCGCCTCGCTCCTGTTTTGAAACGTGCAGTAAAAGTGGTTATTATCAGGTAAAAAATAAAGTTATTAATCTAAAAAAAAGAGTGATAATAACCATGTAAATGAATGTCACAGAGCAGCAAGAGACTCTCAAACATTAAAGTCTCACTGGTTCAGGCTTTTGTTTATTTTACTGTAGTTTATTCCAGTGTCAGTGTGATGATGAGGGCTGTCTGGTAATTGGTCTGTTTTGGTTACACACACACACACAAAACAGTTGAAATGTGTTTTTGTTGCAGCGCTGCGTGAAATAAAAACAGATTTCTTCATCTTTCCTCCACCATGAAAACAACAAAACGATCCGATGAAGAGATTCAACATGATTCGGTTTCTGGTTTTTTGAACCTGTTACTGTTGTTTTATGAAAACAGTGTAGGTTTTTATTAGGGCCGGGACTTTAACGCGTTAATTGCGATAAATTAATTACACGAAAATTGACGCGTTAAAAAAATTAATCGCGTTTCAAAACAGAGGTTTTACAATGCTGCCCTTTCATCCCTTCCCAGCAGATTCAAAAACTTAGCCTCAAAGAATAACAACTTTTCACAAGTGTCATGTGACTCAACGATCGTTATAACACAATAGAGCACTAACGAAGTCGAAACCAACTTTCCACCAAAGACAGTCATTCAACGACTGTCAGCACTGGAGCACATCGCCCACACAAGAGGTTGGGTCTCCACACCAGGAAGTTGGACCAGTCCCAGCCTGGTCAGATGCACATGACCTGATGAAGCCTCAGTGAAACATTTCCCAGACAAAAACCAAGTCCAGTTGTGTTCGATTTAAACTCCTTTTGAAATTAATCGATAATTTGCATCCTTAGTCTGTTGGTTACACCTTGAAAAAAAAAACAAACTGTATTCAGTCAGTAGGCTAAAATCCATATGAAAAAAATGTTTTCTCACTGTTCTCAGGTCAAATATTTATATGCGATTAAAATGCGATTAATTGTGATTAATTAATTACAAAGCCTCTGATTAATTTGATTAATTTTTTTAATCGATTCCCGGCCCTAGTTTTTATATATTTATTTATTTAGCCTTGTTATTATAATAGCCAAGCCCCTTCTGCAGGCGTTGGCTGCTGACCACACCCACTCATGGTCACAGCAATCGAGTGGCAACTTGTCATTGGCTAAAGTTAACACCAAGACAAAAGACCTAGGTGCATCTGAATGATCTGTTTGACTCCCTGATGAAGGCTTGATGCCAAAACGTGTTGTAGTCATTTTAAAACATGTCACTGTGACAAAGCCAGATTAATTAAAGGCATTTTTATTAACTCAAGAGAGTGCCTTGGAGTTTTTCTTTGTTTTTCCTCATTCCTTGGATCCCTCTCCAAAGAGCAACCTCTGGTTTTTGAAAACAAAGCCCATGAAGCGCTCCTCGTTTTGAACATTTTTTGACAGCGTAGGTTTTGTTTTTGTTTTGCAGCCGTGACACCTACCCGTTGATCATGCTCAGCAGGCCCTCGACCAGGTGAGCCAGGTAGGACACCTGGGCGCTCTCGTCGGGGAAGACGGGCCCGTGCATGGAGGCCAGCTGGGCCAGGCACTGCAGCGAGTCCTGGGCCATGTCCGAGTCCTCCCGGATCTTCCTGTGTACCTGCAGGAGGAGGAGGAGGAGGAGGAGAAGAGTTGAATTTGTGTTGTTCTTTTGTTTTGTGTTTACAAAGCATGAAAAGAGGGAACGTTATCAAGTAAAAAAAAAAAGGCCAAATCTGATGGAAAATGAGTGCAGTGTGGGGGGAGAAAGACCAGACGGGCTGAGTGGATGTGGAAAAACCCCTGCACTCTGTCACTTTCAACAACCGGCTGAAAAAGCACAGATCATTTCAGTCTTGTCCTGCTGCCCACCTGCTGCACGAGCAGAGAGAGCGGGAGCGAGACACAACAAGGACGGAAAAAGAAAAGACATCAGAGCTTTCCTCAATCCTCCACATTTCTCTGTAATAAGGAAGGAAAAGCGACGGCGAGAGCCAGTTATGTGGTTCGTGGCGATCGACCGAAACCTTCCACAACGTAGTGAAGTACCTGCTGCGGCTGCGAGGCGCCGACATGAAAGACAGACACGCTCAGCAGAAAAAAAAAAGATGCTCGCTCGGGCTGAAAGGAAAATACAGCAGGGATAAACAAAATCCACTCAAAAGAAAAAATAGCGACACCTTTGTGGCACGTGTGGTTTAACAAAAAGCAGCTACGGAGGTCAGAGGTCAGGAGGAACATCCTACACAGCGAGAAGACACTCGAGCCTGAAGGTTGTTTAACTCTCGACTCATATTTTGTGTTTTAAATGTAAATCACGTGTAAAAAAAAAAAAAAAAAATCATGAAATTCATTTATTGAAATGTCAAATTCAGCTGCAGATTCACCTCAAACAACCTCAGACATGAAATCGCTGAGAGATTTCCTCAACGAGTTCAAGCACATAAGTCATTATGTGACAAATTAAAGTCTAATTGCCTTAAAAGAAGCAGATTAGCTCTAATCAGAGGATAAAAAAATCTTCTATTATTGCACATTATGGAGACACTGGAAATTATCCTTTAACATCCACGTCTTTAGGCGTTTTCTGTACGTTTTGTTTTATATACAGTATACATGTATAGCCATACCAGTTAAAGTACGTCTGGTAGGAACAACCAGGTTTACGATCACTGACTAAGACAATGACTCTATCTACAATTTTCTCACTAATCCCAAACTATAGTATGAGTTATTATAAATAGCAGACAAAGCTTTATCGAAGTGAAACATCTCTCGTCGATGGCGAGTTCATCGAAGCATCAAAAAACAGAATTTGAATGAAATGAATTCAGCGTTTACGGAGTCGTTTGTCTCGTCCACGCTCGCTTCTCGTTTCTGAAAGAGTCACCACGGGTTCACGTTTATATTTGGTTCCTGTCGACACCGAGACGCTGCATTGAACGAGAAAAGTTGCAGGTCAAAGAATGAGAAGGTGAACCTGCCTCCTCCTCCTCGTCCTCCTCCTCTTCCTCCTCCTGTCATCACATTCACAAACACATCAGGATTAATACTCACTGAGTGTAACCCACTAACCTCAGGAAAAAAAAGCGTAGAAACGATTTTCAACACGTCTGTCTTTTGCAAAAAACACAAAATAAACCCAAAAACCAAAAAACAATCAGCGAGCTCGTCCGTCCGTCCGTCCGACCGCAACAATCACACCCACGGAGCGACGAGAGCTGCTCCACTCAGTCTCATCTCAGTCCAGAGCTGCTGCTGCTGCTGCTGCTGCTGCTCTCTACTACTGGGATTTGGGGTTTTGTCCGCACGGAGCCGTCACACTCCAACAACAACAACAATAACGACGAGAGAAGAAGAGTCATTGTTAGATCCAGTTGTGTGTTCGAACACAGGCAGGAAGGCGGCAGCGCGAGTCATCACAGCAACATGTGTATCCACTGACGCTGCTGTGTTGTGGACGTCTGGAGCTCAGCTGTCCTCTTCTTCCTCCTCCTCCTCCCTTTCTCTCTCCTCTCCGTCAGTCCAAGCTCTTTCCCCTCTCCTCCTCTCCTCCTCCTTCTTCTTCTTCTTCTTCTTCTTCTTCTCCTCCTCCGGTCTCTTGAACTGTCATCCTCTTAAATCCAGACTGAGCTCCTCTTCCTCACCAGACCCACACACTACTACGCCAGCGCACGGCCCCATCGCCGGAGCAAATCAAACTTTCAACCTCCCTGTCGCTGCTGCTTCTTCTTCTTCTTCCTCCCCTCTCCTCTCAAATCTTCTCACTTCCTCCCTCCAAATTCTTTCTCGCAGCCTTTATCCACTCCTCCTCCTCCTCCCTGCTCCCTGCTCTCCAGCTGGTTGTGTTGATCTCAGATGCTAACGTAGTGTAGCTTCCATATTCTTTGCTGCTGCTGCTGCTGCTGCTGCTGCTGCTGCTCTCTTCCAGAGCGTGAAGTCATCCTCTGGAAGAGCTCAGCGAGAGGACAGGGGAGGAAGAAGAGGAGGAGGAGTGGGGGCGGGGAGGAGGGGAAGGGAAGGGAGGGGAGGGGGGGGCAATGAGCGAGTGAGTGAGTGAGTGAGCAAGAGAGGGAGGGGTGGGAGGGGAGAGGCAGCGCAAGGCCAAAGGATTGAACAGTACGCGCTCTGAAAAAGCAGCTGCACCAGTGAATGATCTATGCGATGCCAGTAATGTCAGTCGCCTTGAGTCTGACTATAGTTAGAGATACATAACGGATGTGTATGTGTGTGTGTGTGTGTGTGTGTGTGTGTGTGTGTGTGTGTGAGCGTGGAGCATGTGGGGAGTGGGATGGATGGATGGAAAGAGCGAGCGAGCGAGAGAACAAGATACAACAATACGAAACATTTTGGGAATGCAGATCAGATGGCTGCAGATTTTGCACACTGATTAATCAATGGGTTTGGTATCAGCGCAGCATTAGTGGTCGTTCTTCACGCCGTTGTCACGCTCGCTAATTCGATTCTGCGCCACATTTGCTTTGGCAGCCGCGGCTTCGCCTCGTAGACTTACTGCTGTACCACCACCACCACCACGACCAAGACTGTGGAAATAGAAACTGAGTGGGACTCGTCGTCTCTTCTGTGTAATTCAGTTTCTGTTTTTTTTGTTTTTTTTAAAATCACCATAACTTTTAATAAGTTTTAGAAAGTTTGATGAATATAAACAGTGTTTGGATATTAAACTTCACTGTGAAACTTTAATTTATGCCTTAACTTTGCTAACTCGATTTAATTATCATATAAAACAAGAGCAATTAGAGACGACGAGATGAGAAGTGATTAATCTGCTCATTCTTCTACATTAATGTACAACAGGGTGTTTGGGGCATTAAAGGTAAAAACATAACGAGGGTGGCCGTGAATATCCAAGTTTATAACTCCGATTTGTTAAGTGGAAAATTGCAGATTTATGCGAAGAGAAACTTGGATACTCCGACTTCACAAAGCCTCAAATTTGCAAGAAAATATTGAAATTTCGTGTTATTTTTACAAGTTTTGGCCTCAGAATGATTTTCATCTCACCTGATTTTATTGTATATTCTAAGAAATACGAACCAGCCTTATCATAATCATAATTCCCCAAAAAGCCTGAGGTGACGTCTGCTGTCATTTCTTTTCCTCACAGTCCATTAACTGACATAATCGCCAAAGAACACACATCAAATCAAGCTGGAAGAAACATGTTCTTGTCCTTTTCTTTTTTTTCTTTTTGCTGCTTGAAAAGTGACAGAAACTAAAAGCTTTACTCATCAGCGTCTAATTGCTGCAGCTCTAATTCAGTGCAAACTTCATGTACTTAGCAGCTTTTTACGCTGTTAAACCGACTTCCAGGCGAAGCTGTTGAAAAAATGTCTTATTGAATATTTTCTATTTGCCTATTTTTTTTTCCTCCTAGAAAACAATCATCTCTGGCAGCTTCTAAGTACATTTTCTAAAACATGACTGTGTCTCTTTCCAAGTCTCTGTGGCTGCAGAAAGAGAGACTGTTTGTTAAAAGACGATATACAATAAAACTACTATGCTGCATGAGCGTTAGAGGACTGAGAGTTTCCTCTATTGTGACAAAATGTAGATGAGAAATAAATATAGTCGATGTTTATACACTTGATGCATCGAAGAATCAGCCGAGTTTACTGTTTATTTATAGTGTATAGGATTCAGATTCAGCTCAGTTTTCTCCTGCACACATGAATTTCTAAGCGTCGAGGTTCAACATGAAGCAGAAGACGAGGAAGAAGACGGATATAACCATGGAGGAGAAAGAAAGAAAGAAAGAAAGGGCAGCAGGTAATGAGGGAGAGATCCAGCCAACAAGAGGGAGGGAGGAAAATGAAGGAGAACAACAGGGGAGACAATAAAGAGGGGAGGGAAGAGGATGAAGGAGGAGGAGGAGGGAGCCAGAGGAAGAGATGGAAAGAGAAAGAGAAAGAAAGAGAGAGGAGAGAGAACGACAGGGAGAATGAGGAATGATATTTATAGAAGGAGACAAAGCCTGGTGTCTGTTACCTCGGGGGCTCAGAGGCTCATCTTTCTGTTTTTTCAAATCAACACTGTGCTTCCAACTTATTGTCTCTCCCTCTCTCCATCTCTCCCTCTCTCTCTCCCTCTCAGATTGGGTTACTGTCTGCCTGCAGGCCGTTGCCGCCGCCACCGCCGCCGCTGCAGCCTCACCAGCCCCTGCTCTCCACACTGATTGTGTTTACTCGGTAAACACACAAACGCTTTAGCGGCGTGTGCGTTGCTGCTCTTGTGCATCCTCTTCTCTAGTCTGTGAGTGAGGCCCTTCTCTCCCTTTTTTTTTTTTTTTTTTTACATTTACCCCTGCTGTGTCTGTTATTTTACATCGCAACAGCTGCACTGGGATCAGCCGTAAAGATTAAAACAGGTGACAGGTTTTATTGTAGTGACATACTACACATGTAAGTGTTTTAAGGAAGCTGCATGTGACGCTATGGACGACTTCCAAGGACAGATGGAGGGTTGAGACTTTGGGTTATAGCTGAATCAAAACCTAGTGAATCACACGCAATCAGCTCATTTTGTTACTATATATACACATTATAATCAAATATACTGTCATTCTGCAGTTGTGCATCAACATTAATGCATATTTCTTTAATATTACCACCACAGCAGCTGCTAAATCTCTAAAAATAAGAGATGCTGTGTTGCTGTCTCTTCACTGATTATTGCATTTGAAAAAGGAGCTTCAGTGAATTGACACTGATGTGATTTAATAGAGCTGGTTTTCATGTCGTCTTCGCTCCTCGCTGCCTCTGCAGACCTCGCGCTCTCCGCCACGCTACAGCACCAACATGTGGGAACTTTTTGAGGTGCAGCTCAGCTACGGTGCAACTACACAATAGGTCCTTAACAAAAGCTCTGTAATAATTTAGTGTGTAATTCAGCTTGAGGGGCAGCGTTATGTAATGTTATTATATCAGGGAGTGTCGTGATGAAGAAATATGTTTGTTGATTAATCTGATGATTCATTGTCTGCTTAATTAAAGCAGTTTATCCTGCAGCCAAAAACCTAATTAAACCCAATTAGGAGACAGAAGAAGAAGGTAATGTTTGTATTTCACATCCTGCAATGAGCACGATTTTTGCTTTTCTGCTTGAAAATGACTTAAACAATGAGTCGAGCATTGAAATACAACAACTGATCGATTCATTGACGAATCGCTGCAGCTCTGCACTCACTTCTCTCTGTGTAAAGGACAGTTACACATCAGGGTGAGTGTACACATTGTGCAACACACGTCCAGTGGGTCTCATTCATGAAACGTGAGCAGCACAGATTTGTGTGTGAGTGTTTAAATGTGATGAAGCAAACCAGATTTGGTTTGCATTTTGCATTCATCAATCTTTTAGTAGTGCAGATTTGTTAGTAACTACTCACAAAATCTGTCCCTGCTCCTGACTGTGTAAAAACGCTTGTGTAAATGTAGGAATGCAAATAAAAACTGCTTGTCACTGTTGAAAATTACAATTTCAATCCATATTACTCTCTCTCATGTTCAGAATGCTTCGATGCCTTTGGGGGGTAATTTAAACATGACAAACAATTAGAAATATTTGGGGGGAGACGGTTTAGGGATCGGACGAGGCACAAACACATCAAGGCTCCATCTAATGATGATAATCTGATAGAAAACCAAAAAAATTGATTTGTGTTTTCGTCTCCGTGGCCCATTTATCCTCTGCGCACTCTGCTGGAAAGCAGCCACGGTTTGGATGGAGCTGTGACAGACGGCTGGTGCTTCTGTAACAATATAACCTGCCTATATAACTTCATGTGTTGATCCAACCATGCTCTTCTACAGCTGAGGCTGTGAAGAGCCTCCTCCTCCCGTGGCTGCTCAGCGCTCTAGATATGTTTTTTTTTATTATTTATTTTAATTAATTTTAATTTTATTTTTTTTTATTTTTTCATATTTCATATCGAACTATTCTGGCTTTACTTCTTAAACAGCTCTTTAATAAACCAAGGATACTTAATTCACTGAAACTGTTTCTTCCCTCCAGCCTTTGACCTGTCCCAGTCACACCGCTACTATCAGAAGAGAATTAAATATTTTTTCTGGACGACACTTCATCCAAAAAGCCTTTGATCCCCGATCGCTCTTTTTTCTCTCTCCCCCTCTTTCCTCGTTTGCATCATGGCCGCAGGTGAACAGGATGCACCTACCTCCTAATATGGTGGTCAGGATCTCCTTATATGGCTATTCATGGATGGAGATCTATGTTAATTGCTGATCACCGGGGGCGTGCTGTTCATTTACGATGGGCCGGCATTCATGATCCTACACACGTGTTTACGAACAAATCTGAGTTTACCGCACCGTTCATGAATCTGGAGTAGAGTTTTAGTACCGAGAGCTTTTATGTGCAAATCTACACACAGATTTACTAACGTTTCATGAATGAGACCCAGTGTGTGCATGCATGTATGTGTGTGAAAGAGTGTGTGTGTGTTTGGATGTGATGAAGCAAACCAGATGTGTGGTTTGTGTTTGCATGTGTGTACACACTCAATCACAGTTTGATGCAGCGCTCTAATTGTCCCGAGCCGAACTGAAATTAAAAACCCAGAGAAACGCAGACAAACAAAAACACACACAGCTGAGGCCCGAAATTAAAGATTGTGCGCTTTTGTTGCGCTCTCCTTTTCCTTTCTTCTTCTTTTTTTGGGGGGGTTTTCAGGCAGTTGGGGGGTTGGGCGGGGGGTGTGGAAGGATCACGAGGTGTTAAATCGACGTAGTGGCTTTATTTTGAAGGAGGCCAACAATCAACGACCTTCTTCCTTTTCAATCTCCCGTGGCCCATTTATCCTCCCGTCGCTCTGCTGGAAATTGCAGCCACGTTTCTCCATCTCCCTCTAAACGGTTGTTCTCTCTCTGGTCTGGTCCGTCTTTTCTCGTTGATGCCCCCCCCTACTCCACCACCACCACCACCACCCACCCTCCTTCAACCTCTCTCTGTGAAATTACACACCCTGCTCCATACATCCTTTTGTTTCATCTTCTCTCTGTGCTTTCTCTTCCACTCCACTCCGTCTCCTCCAAACAGTGTTTTTTTTCCTTCGGTGTTGCCTTTCATTTCCTTCCCATCATCTCTCATCGCTTCCATCCATCTTGAAATCACACAATCCCCTGAACCTCAGAGCTGAAGTGGCAAAAAGAGAGATGAGATCTTCAAGCAGCAAAAAAAAAAGAAATAAAAATGAACGGCAAAATGGCGGCAGGACGCTTGTGTGATCATTGAGCTGCAGAGACCTCAGGCCTCGCTGTGATTGACAGCTGTCAATTATAAATCGGCCTCCGGTGTTTAAAGCCTCATCAAAGAAACGACAGACTGACACGAGCCGACGGTCACGGGACGACTCAGGTTTTCTATCGGCTCTGAGAGAAAACACTGAACTCCTTTTGTTTGCAAAAAGCACTTGATGGTGGATTTTGATATTTTCTTTGGATCATTGTCGTGTTTGTAGAAGCCAGACTCTTTTATACTTTCGCTGTTTGGACTGAAAAATCCACCATCGAGAATTTACAAATATTTATTAGACTCTGTTCTTCTTCAATCTCCTTTTTTTTGCCAAAACCAGGGTTTGTATTTACATCATCTCCTCACGCACCGACATCATGACTGATGATGGGTAAAACTATAAAAATAAAGACCCTTGTTGTAATAAAACTGAATTATTATGTGAGTTGAGACGTGTCTTATCACCAGTCAACCCCCCCCCCCCCACACACACACACAGACGCAGCAGCAGCACTGGAGCCAGTTAATGGGAGACTGACAGACGCTCGCCCTCAGAGGGGGGGAGAGGAGGGGGAGAGGGGGGGGAGGAGGGGGAGGGGGGCTCCCCAGGGCCCCTCAACAGGGCTGTGTGTGCGTTTGATGGGTGGGTTACTGCGGTTGTTAACAGGGGCCTCTAATCCTGGGGCCGGGCTCTAATCCTGCCACTGCTCTGCTGCGGACTGTGACCCCGATGGCACGTGTCTCCACCACCACCACCACCGCCGCCGCCGCCGCCGCCGCCATCGGCCCCGACCGTTACCCCTCACAGCTGAGGAGACGCAGCAGCTGAGACAGCAGAAGACCCCATTAAACTGAATAAACACACACGTAGACACACTACACATGTTTGTATGGCTATCTTTGTGAGGACACTCGTTGACATCATGTATAATTGTTGCTGCTTTCATGATGAGACTATCAAGAATATTCACCTTATTACCACTTTGTAATATGAAATTGAGTTTAAATAACTCCTCATCTGTAAGTAATGATAAAAATGAGTTTGAGAAAGCTTAATCTCTTCTTTTAGTTGCTGAAAAGACTTCAGTGCATCACCTATATACACATATTATCACTGATTTTTGTAATACCAGCGATCTTCCAATCTCTGAATCCCACATCTACAAGAATTTTCAAAGTCAGGATTAGTCGCAATGGGTGCTAAGAATGAATAGGTTTAATCCAAAGCCCTTTACCCTAACCTTAACCATCCAAAACAAATGCCTATAACCTTAACCATTAACTTACAACTAATCATAATAACTCTTATAAAGTCTTAACCCTCAAACAGACCTTAGAAGGTAGAAGGGCTCTGAGAAAGTGAGAACTGGACAAAACGTCCTCACTCTGACGGTTTAAAACTCAAACTGGTCCTCACATGCACAGCTACACAACTACACTACACATGGAGAACACACACACACACACTAGATCCATGTAGAGCGCACTGTAGACATATACAGACGAATATACGTTACACAAGCCCCACAGAGACAGATATGCGCCAACACACACCAAAAATGCACACAATAACACAACCAGAGACGATGCTGTTAACACACACACACAGACACACACACACAGTCACACACAGACACACACACACACTCAACACGGACAGCTGACACGGCCACAGCAGCCTTACAATAACAAACAGTTGAGCTACTAGAAATACCGGAGCGAGAGATGAGACCGACGGCCTGAAAACTGAAACCAACGCAAAACGCGTCCTGCACATTCCTGCAGCGAAGAGAAGCCCGACCGAAACATGACAAACATTTTTTTTTATATCCGTGCCAAACGGCTGCGATCGGCCAATCAAATCGTTGATTATGGTGGAGTTGGAGGGGGGGGCGGAGGGGGGGGGGCTCTGTGCTGCTGCTTTGTGTATTAAATCTCTGATTACATGCGCTGCTCAGGAGCCAATTACGGTTATTTGTGATTGCTTTGAGAATTGACAATCACGACTTCAAAACTTTCAGCTGCATGAAAACGTTTACACCGAGCAGAGCAGAGGACGGTGATTATCAGGCAAAAAAAAAACAAAAAAAACTGAGAATAAGCATCTGCAGATTGTGCAGCAAGAGTGAGTGATTGTTTCACTAGTTCACGACTGTTATGCCGAGTCCCCGCGACTGACAGCAAAGTACGCAGAGAGTCAACACGGCGATTAATCACCAGCAACGTTTCAAAGTAGCTCTGAAATAAAGTTTGTTTTCACTGGAGATTTATGTTGTTTATTTTCACTTTAGACCAGATGTTGTTGCAACATGAAGCAAAGAAGAAGAAAAAATAAAAGGAGGAAACTCCGAGGTTCAGACGCCGACTGTTTTTTTTTTGAAGAGGAGAGATGCTAACAAACGCGATGACTGGATGAAATACAGTGACACAAGAGTTTGATCTTCAAGACAAACGACAAAAAGCTGGAGCTCATATTCATCCATGAAGAATTTCACATGTTAGATCCATTAAAAACTACACAATATTCTAATCTCGGCCAAATCTTTTACATCTAAACTTGCATGACAGCTAATAAATTTTCTGGAAAACAATAAAATCAAATTAATGTTCAGTGCTGTTTTTTTGAAACCACTCGTCAAACCAGAGCTGGGCCTCTGTGGTTGAAAACACAGAGGAGGAAGACGAAGATGATGCACTGAGGTGCATAACAGAGCGAACACGACACCGAAACAAGTTCCTTTATAAAAACGCAGCCACAGGAATGAAAACCAGAGTTTCCATTGAGCATCTCTTAAAACACGAGCACTAAATAGACTTAACAGGGAAACGGGAACCTCAGTATTTACCACTACTTCCTGATAAAGACGTTTCATGCCGCTCCAAACTGTGGGAACCGTTATGAGCCAATAATAGGGACTTTTATGTCGTCGCTGCCAGACCGCGTCGTATACCATGAGACAGCATCACTTGCCATCTCGGTCTGATTGCACACTAAAAGATCACATGCAGGGGGGCAGGGGGGGTGGGGGGGGGGAGGGGGCTGCTCTGGTGGGTGAGCGGTTAGAGAGCACATCGTCCCGTACCAGCTCTGGAGGAAATCCTGACCAGGGCGTTCATTTACTGCCTGTCTGTTCCTGTCAGACGTCCACTGTCCTAATAAAAAGGCAACAATGCTGAGAAGATAGCGTTGAAAAAATAAAGATAGCGAGAGAGAGATTACATCCATAGCACAAACTGGAGAATCTCTGTGGAAACCTGGTTTACAACAAGAAAGATTAAAAATAAAGAGAGTAGAGAATTGTTGAAACAACAGGTGATCTTTACCTTCCTCTGTTTTCAGTTCAGTCCTGAATGTTGGATCGTTATTATTATTAGAAAAAAACATGATTAGAGCGGGACTTATGGTACTTTGTACACACTATTAAGCATTAGTTAAGCATTAATAAATGCTGAATTATTCATTATAACGCATCAATACTCATAAGAGCTGCAACAATTAATCGATTAACTGAACAATAATTGATTAAATTAAACTATTTTTATCATTGAATGATCTGTTTGAGTAGTTTTTTAAAGAAAAAAAGTCAAAATTCTCTGATTTCAGCTTCTTAGATGTGAATATTTCTAGTTTCTTTGTTCCTTTATAACAATAAACTGAGCATCTCTTTGGTTTTTGTAGACAACACAAAACATTTGAGGACGTCATCTTGTGGTTTGGGAAACACCGATTCACATTTTTCAACATTTTATTGATTCTATTCTATTAATAATCAACAGATCAATCGATAATGAAAATAACCGTTAGTTGCTGTAGTTTATAAATACAGTTAGTGCTTATCAATGTTGAGAAAAACACTTTAAACTGTGTTCATAAACTACTATCCATGTGTTATAATGATGAATTTAGTTTTTAATGCTTAACTTAATAGTGTGTACTTAGTGTTTTTTTAAAAAGATCACAAGCTAGAAAATGTTGAAAAACACTGGTCTAATGTCAGATACCAAACACAACTCCAGGATGGACGTTTCTGCTTCTGTAGCTGAATAAACTGGCTGTCTTTTTATCTCTGTGATGCAGATTACAAACTTTTAAGACCTTAATCTGTAAATTAGTCATTCAGATACTAATCTATATGCTTTATTAGGCGTTACTGGAAAAAACAACAATACAGTAGCAGAGTAGATGATGCTCAGGAAGCTTAAAGAAGCAGCATCACGGGCAGGTTCGAGCACCGACTTCAAACAAACAGCAGCAGAAAAAACACAAACGTCTGCTGTGAAAAGTTGCGCTTGAACACACCACAGCGCTACCAGCTGCACTACGTTCTGCACCTGCATCAGAAGGAAACCAACAGCAGCATGGAGTCTGTATTTTTATCCCTCATTAAACAAAGATTATAAACCGAGATTAAGATCATGTGCGTTGAATCTTCACGGATCTCGACTTCACATCACGCTAATGCTGCGCGACGGCTCACTGTGTGTGTGTCAGGACCCCCAGGGCTCTGAGAGCGGATCAGTATTTGGCAACGTGCAGGGAGAGGGAGGTATTGGAGGCCAATATTTTGCAATGGAAAGATAGAAAGTTGGGGTAATGGAGCAGTATTTGGCAGAGAGGGACTGTAATAGGAGAGGAGAAGGAGGCATCAGATACGGCCGAGGTGACGAGCGCAGGTATCCGACAGGTACGGGCTAAACCGAGGTGGCAGTATTTGGCAAAAGGAAGCTTTTACCAAGGGCAGAGCGAGCAGATCAGTATCTGGCGAGTGGGCGGCCAGACGGTTTGGATGGATGCTGAGTGGAAGAAGCGCTGACCGGTTTGTTCCACACTTTCCCCCCCTCTGCTGCTGCTGCTGCTGCTGCTGCTGCCGCCGCCGCCGCCGCCACTGCTGCAGCAGCAGCAGCGTTCAGCTCAGCCAGCGTGGGCCGACCTCTTTAAACACACAAAGTCACTGCACAAAAATACACATTTACTTCACCGGGCGGTCCTGCTCTGGACAGTAACACAATAACACAGACCCCACTTGCAAAGCAAAGCAGCCATAAATCTACTTAATGGTGCATTTATGGAACCCACAAAAAGCAGTTAAAAAAAAAAAAGCAGCAGCAGCAGCAGTTTACAGTAACATGTGCCAAAACGACGGGGTCAAGTGAGATTTCTTTCGCTCCCGACATGAAAAGGAAAACTGTCTCTTGTGTTTATCATAAATAAATAAAACCGCCAGCTAGACGTGAGGAAAGGAAAGTGAAGAAGAAAAGAAGAAGAAGAAGAAGAAGAAGAAGAAGAAGAAGAAGAAGAAGAAGAAGAAGAAGAAGAAGAAGAAGAAGAAGAAGAAGAAGAAGAAGAAGAAGAAGAAGAAGAAGAAGAAGAAGAAGAAGAAGAAGAAGAAGAAGAAGAAGAAGAAGAAGAAGAAGAAGAAGAAGAGAGGGTAAAGCAGGACATGAGGAAACTCTGGTGACCTCTCTGACTCTGACAGGACGATGTGGAGGAGAAGATACAGACGGACCGCCGCCGCCGAGTCATTAATTGACAAAAGCCGAGCATCTGTGGCGTTTGTCAAGACAAATCACCGTGCAAAATCAAACCGAAGAGCGATTTTTAATCATAAAACAATAAAAAAGTTTGAGACATTTTTTTAAATCCCATGAGAAAGAAAGACATAAACACAGCACACAGTGATGATGATGATGATGTTGTTGTTGTTGTTTACTCACGGTGAAGAAGAGGTCCATGACGCGTGTGTCCAGCAGCGCTTCCCTCCAGGTCTCCGTCGGCTTGAGCGTGACGTTCTGCGTGGCCTCGAACATGGCGATGTAGTGGCGCCCCAGTGACCCGCCGCCAGTTAAGGCCAACAACAGCATGTAGCAGCAGCAGAAGAAGAAGAAGAAGAAGAAGAAGAGGAGGAGGAGGAGGAGGAGGAGGAAGGAGGAGGAGGAGCACACACGAAAACACCAGCTCCTGTCACTAAGCTCCCTCCTCAGTGTGTATTTCTGTCTCTGTGTGTGCGTGAGGTTTTGGTTTCAGCGGAGACTTGTCAAACACTTGTTAAACTAACTCTCCCTCTCATTAACTCTCATTATTCCACATTCGCTTTTTTTTGTTTTTTCTTTCTTCTAAAATGTTCTCACCCTCCTCCTCTCTCCTCTCTTTGTTTTTCTTCTTCTTCTTCACCTTCTTCTTTCCCTCTCCTCCTTCTTCCTCCTCCGCTCTCTCCGACTTTTATCTTTTCTCCCAGTCTCTGCTTTCCCTTCCTGTCCTCTCGTTCACCTCTCTTCCTACCAGGAATCCCTCCTTCCTTTCTCCTTTTTTTCCCCCCTCAGTCTCTCTCTCTCTCTTTCTCTCCTCTGCTTCCTCAAGACACTCGCTGCTCTCACTCACTCACTCACTCTCTCTCTGACTTGCTCTGCCTCTTTGTCCACTCCTTTACAAGAAGTCCTTGAGACTCCTTACGGCTCTGGAACACTCCCCTCTTCCTCCTCGGCCAATCGCCTCCTCCCTCTCGTCCCCGACTGCTCTCCAACACTTTGAAACTTCTCTCACACACACTATCAACTCTCCTCTTTTCCCATGTCACACACACTTTAACCCCAACCCGTCCAAACCCACATCACAGCAGGAGAAGACACACATTGTTCTTCAAAAACTATAAAAACTTTTATTATCTTAATCGTTTTTCAAATGTCCCCTTTTCTTCTTCCTCCCAAACAAGCCTTTCTTTCTCCATGCTCCCACGAACACACACACACACACAGCGTTGTTATTTAAGACTCCCTTCTACACTCACAGGCTTTTTCATAAGAAAAACCCACAACACACACTTTCTCCCGACGCAGCCACAACACTTCCTGTCCTCACTCGAGACTCCGAAACACACCCACAACATGCTTTTTCCTTAGATCATCAAGAACAGTCCCATGCTGTCCCTCAGACACACACACAGACACACAAACAGACACATAAAAGTGCACACACATACACACACAGTCCTCAATCAGAGTATCTCACAAAGCCACAACACTTTCCCTGACTCCGAACCACCACCAGCCATAAAATGCCCTTTACTTTCTCCGTATACAAACTTCTGACATCCTGAAACACGAGGTGATCATTTTTATTTTCAATTTCAGGACAGTTCTTCTTTTTCCTCCGACTTTGTTTTGTTTAGTTTATTTTCTTCTAGAAAATACAAGCACACACTCTCAATCACTCTTCAATCAGTCTCTTCACTCTTACCTCATTAAAAAAATCAACCAAATCAAGGGAAAGAATTTTTTTCTTTCTTTGGGTTTGTTTTTTTCTTGTATACGTATATTTTTTTCTTTAATTAAATCCCCTTCATCTGTCTGTTTATTTTTTATTTTGAGATACATAAGTTAGTAAAAAAAAAAACCACCAACCAGTTAAATCAAAGTACTGAGTCCACAGAGAAATCCACACAAGCCTGTGTTACAGAGACTGTGCCTTGAAAACAAGCCGTCAGGACTTCCTGTAACTTTGTGATGTCACAACTAAGCAGCCAAACAGGCCCCGCCCCCTCACCTGCACCCACCACTGTACAACATTTACAGGATTTGGTTCCTCTGAGTGTTTTAACCTGAAATCTTCTCTATTATTATTCAAATGACTCAGAAATCAGTCATGTTCAGGTGTCAAGTGGTTATCATGCAGTGATCGCCGGCTCGATTCCCGTCTGTGCTGATCTGTACCACCTACAGTATGTCATTACCGCAGTCTCTCTCCTCACTGTCCTGTCAATAAAAGGCAAAAATGCCCCCAAAATATCTTTAAAAACACACAAAAAAAACAGTCAACCAATCAGAAGAGACTCTCAAAGCCTCCTCTCTTCTGATTGGCCGACACCAACCTGGTGTTACAAGAGGCTCCAGAGAGAAGCTGAGATGGGAAACTACTAAAACCGAGATGGTCTTTTGGTTTTAAAAACCACAGATAAATCTTCGTATGGATTGAAACTTTAACTAAAACAAAGGATGAAGACTTTAAACACACTAAATTATAATTATTATAATATTCAGGATATCAGATGGAGGACAGTACTTTACCGACCACTAATTACCACCTACTACTCATACACAACCAATAATAATCAAGACATTTGTAACTCTGCGTGTCTATAATTCATAACAGTTGGTTTATCCGTCTGCGTTTCCTTGTAAAAATAAAAAATAAAAAATGAAGTACTAGCAATAAAAATACACTCTCACTTCATTTTCCATCATCCACATTAAAAAACACACGCACACACACACACACACACACTCGCGGAGCCGTATCGCTGCCCCGCGGCGCAGTGACAGCAGGAGGAGGAAACTTCCAGAGGAATGTCCGATCAAAGCCAAACAGCGGCAGAGGCCGGCGAGGTCACGCATTCCTCCGACACCAGCCCGCAGTCACTCCCCATGCACACACCCCACCACAACACACCACACCACACTTTTCGGCTCAAAAGTTGGCACCTGTCTAAGGGTCTCTAGGACTGTGTGTGTGTGTGTTTGTGTGTGTACATGTGTGTCCGTCCAACGCTTGGCTTTCAGGGCCTCGTTATAAATAGTCGTGGTGAAGCACAGGACCTCTAACTGAACCTTTCTGTAAAGACAGAATAAGAAAGACGATCGGGAAAAAGCGCAGTGAGTGAGTGAGTAAGTTCATGTTGATTTGTTTTGGTGTGTCAGGGTTTCACTATAAATACCCCTGGTCTGCAATTTATACGTCTGTCTTGATGCCGTTTTCAGAAAATTCAAAGATTAAAATAAAACTCAACCTGTCTGCATTGGCTTTTACTTTGAAAATCCCAACACAGAATAAAAACGTAACATGATGAAACAGACAGAACCCGGCCGGCTGCATAATTTGGATCCTCATAAACGAGACTTGACCCGAGTCGTTGAAACCTGCAGACGGAGGGCGTCTCCTCCTCCTCCTCCTCCTCGGGGAGGGACCACCTCGGTGACACGAGGTTGGTCCAAAAAACCCTCCTAAAAAGATCATATGACTTGAGACGAAACTCACAAGAGACCTCAGGAATGATAACTACACGGCTACTTCGACTGATTCACACAGATGGACAGAGATGTAAAACGGATCCGACAGGCCGCGACGCAGAGAGAGAGACGAGGAAAACAGGAGGTCTCATCGCCCTGAACTGAAACACACCTCAGCGAGGAATTCAAGAACCAAAATATCCATCAAACAGATATCATGAGTGCACCACGAACAGATAAAATGATCAGTATGAGTAAAAAAAACAAAAAACACAAATTAAAAACATTTCAGGACTTATGTGTGAACGGCCCAGGGAGAAGGAACAAACATAAGATGCTACTGTCTGATGAAAATGTCATTTTCAACAGGTAAAATCAATTAATTCTCCTATTTTCTGCTCTTAGGTCTCATACGTAAATCTAATCTTGATTGGCATTAAATTAAAGAGGAACTATGCAAGTCTGGTCGCTTTTCTTGCCATTTTGCTAACCCTCCTCCTAGCCATGTGCATTTGTTTACAAGGAAGCCGGCGAGAAATCAATCATTAGAGTAGTAGATAACGTTATATATCATATACAATGTTACAACGTGTATATTTGTGGACTTTAATCTGTCATAAACAAGAGTTTGTGTCATGGTGCCGCAAGAGACGAGAGCTGGGACACCGGGGCGACCCCACGTAGGGTCGCCTTTTTCTAAAATTCTTTTAAAAATTATTATTAAAAACACCACACACACACAATCTTAGACAACTATACAGTATTTTATACTTTCACTTTCTTGGATATAAAGAGTTCAAATAAAATGCAGCATATAAAAATATCTGAGCTGGTGCATCTTGATCGACAGCCACGATCATGTGACTGCACATGATCGCGGGGGTCGCCAGAAATTGGTGTCGTCAAAATGGGGTCACGAGCCAAAAAAGGTTGAGAACCACTAATATAAGACGTCAAAAAATCATTCATCTCATCTGCAATCACAGCCCTAAACAGTAGAAGAACCAAATAACCCATTGACTTGCTGCTATTGTGCTTTTTATTTTTGATTTTTGATTGCCTTATATGGTGTTTTTATTTGTGAAATGGTGTTTTTATTGTGATTTTATTGAGTGTAAGTGATGAGCCCTGTCAAAAGACAAATTTCTGCCACCCTTTGGGGCAGACAATAAACTTATCTATTCTATTCTATTCTATTCTATTCTATTCTATTCTATTCTATTCTATTCTATAGTGACACCTATAAGTTCGTCTTGGATTTGATCAACAGACTCAAACTAGAAACCTACAAAAAAAACAAATTCCAACATCATTTATCACCAAATCTAATCTAAACAAAATATGTAAATGTCACATAAATTTGGAGTTACAACACCTAGCATGTCGGCTCTTTGTGTCTCCCCTTGGTTTGTATAAAGGTGCACAATATGCAACATGCATTACGAGGCAAAGAAATGATAAAATATTTAGATAACGTGCTGAAAACTGCTCGCATGCACAGAAAAAACTCAGTTTATAGCGTTTCCTCTGACTTTTACTGTGAGCGTTACTTTAAGGTTGAGCTCTTGAAATCAGAGACATGTGAATTTACAACCTCGACCACTCAATTTGCTCTTTAAAAAAAAAAGATGGACTGTGTGTGTGTCTGTGTGAAGTGTGTGTCAGTGTGTGTGCAGTGTGCATGCCTCCAGGATGAGTAATGTACGCAGAGTGACGAGGACATGTGGGCTGTGGTTTGGTGGGTTTTTAAAAGACATCACCTGCTGCCATCTCAACCCTTCCAACAGGCTCAAGAATAACTAACGTGACACGTCAATTTTCCACTGGAAAGATAAGACGGACTGACAGATCACCCGACGCGCACACACACACACACACACACACACACACACACACACACACTCGCTCGCTCAACTGACCGAATACACAACCACTGACCACAGGAGTTTAAATCAAGTACAAGCGAAGAGAGAGAGAGCAGAGAGAGAGATTCACACACACACCCCGTGTTCTCACATGCTGCTGCCAAATTTGCAGGCGCACAGACACATAAACACACACTGTAGTGCCTTGATTAACACCAGCCACCAGGCGAATGCCAATAAAACTGCCGCTGGTAGGTTTTCGTCTGATCCTGCAGGCGCGTTGGCAGAGAAACAAACAGCTTTTTCCTTTCCGACCCTCCTCGAGTTTTAATTTCCGGCTCTTGATTCTATTTATGATGACCTGACCGAAGCGAGACTCCACCGTCTTCAGTTGACAGGAGGACGCTTTAACAGACGGGACATCCGGTATTTATGATATCGCAGCATGTGAACCTTTAGCCTCAGGTAGCGCGGTGCAGTGCGTTCGTGCAGGACGGACGTACAAGTCGTGTCTCTGCTTCAAAGCACGAAGGAGTACGGTGGCAATGAGAGGCCATCATTCTTCTTCTTCTTCCTCTTCTTCTTCTTCTTCATGGGTTGTAATTCAGCGAGGCTGCTATGCATGAACTAACCACACGACTGCAAAACAACTAAAAAGTTCTGAATGCTGAAAAATATGTGAACAGCTGAAATGTCTCAAGGCCAAACTGTTTGTTTTGTTTTTTTGTTTTGTGGCTTTGCTCATTTTGTTTCTCACTGCAAATCACATGCGACTGAATGAATTCTTGGTCAGAAGCTTCACAGACTTTGACAAGTCACTTCATCATCATGACAGAGTTAGACGAAGTAAATCAAGACTGCAAAGTGTTCGTGCTCATGAAAGCGTTCGTGCACATAAGTTTGTGGCGTGAGATGAAAAAAAAGAAAAGAAGAAGAAGTCGGAGAGGGCGGGGTCGCCGACAAAAGTTATTAAAATTCCTTCTCTGAGCACCGTGAATGTCTGCTCTGGATTTCACGGCCGTCAAGACGTTTCACGGAGAAATATAGAGACGTCAGCCCTCGGAGGAAACTTCAGCCGGTCGTCAAAGTCAGAAAGGATCCAACCTCTGGGGACCGCGAATGTCTGGACTGATCCACGGCAACTCAAAAATACACAAAGCTTTAACTCTTCAAAGTCCAGTGTGTTATATGAAGGGATTGAATGGTATTTATTTAAATGTGATGCATCAATTAAGTTGTCCAGCCTATACGTGCTTACAAGATACATTTCATATTTACACAACAAAACCAAAAACCACATGGAATTCAAATAATTGGTCCATAAATAATTCACTTTTTCTTAGTGTCCAGGCACTTTATTATAAAACAACAGAACGGCCAGCCAGCCAGAGAGCTGCGTGCATAAATAAACCAACAAAGAAGAAGGAGGAGGAAACAGCAGAGAGTTAGTAGTTAGTCTGTAGACAATATTGAGAAGAATAGTGAAAGACGCCATTTCCATTGTCCTTGGAGGCCACCGTCACTTGCAATTGCTGCAATCTGGAACCTGAGCGCTAGATGTCACGGTTTTTCCCTGCATTCTACACACTGCACCTTTAACTGCACCGTAATAAATTTTAGTTTAGTGATTAGATCCGCAGCCACAGGCGAGTCGCGAGTCAGCTTCCTGGACATCGGCTAAAATAGTGACGATGAGACAAACACAAACAGACGGAGCGTGATTGACCGAGCGAGCATCATGTTGATAGATGAAGCAAACTAAAGTTACACTGTTATTACAGTTTGACTATAAACTATATTTGACTCTGCAGCGCTGGCGAGTGTGTGTGGAGAAAGGCCTGGTGGCACCAGACTCAGCAGCGTCAGCACGGCTAAGTCTGCTGGATGAAGCTCCTCTGATGCAACATTATAAATAACACAGAGCGGATGTTGTACTGTATATTATTGTGTAATTTTATTGCATCAAATCGGGTGAAATAAGGATAAAACTGAGCTACGTCTGGAGCCTGGGGATAATGCACCTAAAATCTTATGCAAGTTTTGTTTTGTGATGGAAGTGGTTCAGTCTAAGAAAACATGAGCTGCTGTTGGTGCAACACAGCAGCTGAACAGAGACACTGAGGTCAGACGTTTGGGAGTGAGTGAAAATATCACATCCTTTGGATTTTTTTTACAGAAAGTTTGTGCCAAGTCCTTCAGATGGAGGTCAGTGCACAGGCTGCCAATCGGTTCAAACATTAGCATTAAAAAACTCATTTTCTTGATGTATATTTTACTTAATGTTGATTTTATTCATTTATTTTACCTCTGTTGTAAAGCACCTGTTGTATTTAAATGTGCACTATCGATAAAATGGATTGGATTCAATGTAATTTGCATCTCATCCTTACATATTGTACCTTCAAATAACCATTTAAGATCTTGTATATTTATTTTCTTGGCATCTTTCTGGTAACCTACTGGCAAATCTTTGCAATCTCAGTTCAGGTACAGTGTTTATCAGT
Organism: Decapterus maruadsi; assembly: GCA_030347415.2. Taxonomy (NCBI): domain Eukaryota; kingdom Metazoa; phylum Chordata; class Actinopteri; order Carangiformes; family Carangidae; genus Decapterus; species Decapterus maruadsi. Next base: position 23,788,949 of record CM064902.1, on the reverse strand, counting down.
GGTGTTTTCCATTTCTGTGTGTCATTTCTTCCCATTTTTAACACTTTTTCTATCTTTTCTCCCTTTTTTCTTTTTATACTTGCAGGCAAAGTCGACATTTTTTAATGCAAGTCGACGCCTAGTGGACGTTTATGCGATGTGTAAAAGGATGGAAAGGACCAACTCTAACTCAGACTTCATATTTCACATTCCCGGCTCCACTTTCATCAACAATTTGCCGTCGCAGGACAAAACATTTCACAGATTAATCCGGCGGTATTCTGGCGACCACCTCAAATAGCCTCCCAATCAGTCTATCTCAGCGATCTGAACTTCTTGCAGGCCCGAGCAACCTTCATGCTGGAGGATGGTGGATTAGCGAGCTTCTCCTGTATCCTCTATTCATTATTGTCTGATCCTCGGCGAGGCAGGAGAGACCCGCTGCTCAGGAGGAGGAGGAGGAGGAGGAGGAGGAAGGGGCGGAGGGACGGGCTGAGCGTCTGCCAGCGGCCCTGCGAAGAGCGCAGCGCTATGCTAAGGCGCATGGTAGGGTTTAAGTGATATATCCTGCCTTAAGTCTGGCCTGCAGCCTCGCCATGTGAAATAACAGTCCAGGAATACTTCCTCAACGACCCCACCCCCCCCCTCCATCCATCCCTCCTCCCTCCCTCCCTTTTCCTTCCCTAATTTCCTTCTACTGTTTGGCCTCCATCTGTTTAGACAGCAGTTGTCATTAATTCTGACTCTATTGAGTTAAACCCCACAAGATATCTGTTGTGCTGCCACGTTCAACGGCAGCTTGTTTCTCCAGAAGCAGGAGGACGTAAATACATTTATAGGTGAATGTGGCCAAATTTGTGAGAAGAAGAAAAGGAATAAAACATCAAAGAGAAGAAAGGAATAGTTTGTTTGTTTGTTTTTTACACAAATATCCCTGCCTTTACTTAGGAGTTTTTTTTCTTTGTTGCTAAGTGCTCATTTCTTCGGTGTATTGAAATAAAATTAGAAGCAGCATCTCCTGTGAAGCACTCAACAGCTCAGCCAGCAAACCACCAGCAGCAGCAGCAGCAGCACAACAACATGATGGATCTGCAAAGAAAATGCACGTACGTCACGGATCATGACGGCTGTAAATCACACAAGCATCAGCTGAACGTCCATCAGCATAACAGAGAGTGTTTATAAACCCTACCGCCTGTGTTTAGACAGCAGTAGTTGAAGATTCTCCGTACAGGTCAGGGCCAAGGCAAACATCCAGCATCGGCTTACACACTCCTAATGCCTAACCTTAACCTGGGGGGCCACGACGCCCATAAATTGACCTCTGAACAGCTAATGAGAATGCTGAGCCGGGGCCGAGGCAAGTGTTGTACTGACAGTCGTCTGTTCGGCAACAAGAATAAACGGCCGTCTGGAGGGAGGAGGGAGGGAGGGAGGGGAGGGAGGGGTGAGGAGGGCAACCGTCTTCTCCTATGACAAAAGGCTGAATCCCATTTCTCTTCCCTTAAAGAGGAACGATGCACGTTTGGCCGCTTTTCCTTCTGTGTTGCTAACCCTCCTCTCGGACATGTGCATTTGTTTACGAATGCTGGCGAACGATCAACACATGGAGCGGCGGGTAACGTTATATAACATATATATACTATATTACGATGTGTATATTTGTGTAGTCTTACTGTCTGAAACAAAAGACTGCAGGTTAGGGAGCGTGCAGAGACAAGTGTGTGCTTTAATGATCTTCCTTCGTTTGACAAAACAACGATAATGCACCTGAAAAGCTGGCGCCACCTGCAATACGACGGAAAAAGCAGAACAACGACAGTTCGCAAAGTATCATGGGTAATTTCATCTTGCATGTTCCAAGTCTGCATCCGAACTCCCTCCGATTTAAGGGGTAGTTTTAAGAGTTGAAAAGCACTTCCTCTTGCTCTTAAAAGAATCGGGACGCCCTACTCCAACATGGGAACGTGCAAAACCGAGCGCTAGGGCCAAAAATCGAGTGGAAGTGGGTAAAAAGCCCAAAGTATAGAAGCATACAAGCACAAGAAAAGAGGCGACACAGCCCCAGTGGAAGAGACGAGGCCTTTATTAGAGAGGACTTGAGCTGAAGCGAGCTGACAGACCATGAAACATACACCTTCCTCTCTGGAGAGCAGAGGAACAGATGGGAGAAAATGGAAATGAGTAATTGCCGGAGAACAAAGCTGCACGTGCTTTTATAGCAACACAACTGACAGAGATGAATTTAGAGATTCCAGACACATCCAAACAACACGAGGAAAGGATCTAAACAACGCCACCGGGTTGGTCGGCGCAGAGAGTGGTGATCCGTCTGTCAGCCCCGACAGCCATTTACAGCACCTGACTGCCGCCGCCGCCGCGGCCTCCGGGCCCCCGCGACCGACCGACCGCAAACCCCGGGCTCGAGTCAAGCCCGGTGTGGAGTGACACGGTGTCGTAGCGACGCCCGGGGAGCGTGCCTCCGCCAGATGACACCAGAGCCGCAAGAAGGGTTCAGACGGCGGCGAGGACAGATGACACACATGCCGCTCGGTTTGTCTGAGGGAGGGAGGCTTTTTAAAAAGCATCTTTGAGGAGTGCGTGTGTGTGTGTGTGTGTGTCGGTCGTTGTGCGAGAAAAGGCAGCCGCTGTCAGCCACGCAATTAAGGAGCGGCCCCTTGATACCCATACTGGCATACGCTCGCATCGCATCACACAGGCGTGTTGTGACACTTGCAGACAGGCGGCCACACTCGTTCTGGCCTCCCAGCGGTCTTCATCAATCTGTTCCCCTTTTCAACAACGGCCCAGACACTTGTAGGCTTCACACACTCACACACACACACACACACACACACACACACACACACACACACACACACACACACACACACACACACACACACACACACACACACACACACACACACACATACACACCAATAGGGGTAACAGTGGACCTATCGCTCCATCCTGCTAAGAGGGGTATTTCGTTTACGCTATGTTGAAAAAACAAAAATGGGATATAAAATTCACTTTTGAGGTGTTTTACCATCGGTATTACTGAAAATGTGACTTTTAACCATTTTTAAAGATACTGCCAAGAGGGGACCTAGAGCTCTGAGCGACATTTACCTATCAAAGAGGGGACCTCCACATACTGCAGTGGAGCTGTCTGTACCCATTCATTCACCTAATGACCCATTCATTGACCTAATGAGTCTGTTTACAACAATGACTTTCTCAGTTTCTTTTAAAAATGCATAATATAACTTTAGAGTTACCATTACTTATTTCAAAGTCTCTGTAATAGAAGTTTTATAAAAAAAACATATATATAAATAATAATGGCCACATTTAAGAGTAAATTATTCTTATTGAACTACATGCAAATCAGAAGTAACATGGCTGCATGCACTAATATCAAGTTCTGCAATATAAACAACAACATTTACTTTAAAACAGCTTTAATATAGATTAAGATAGATTAAGATAATTTGCTCGTCTGTCTTTACCCATCCATAAATGTGTTTTTTCATTCTTAGCAGTCCAAGAATGGACCTACTATCATCTCAGTTTTATATAGTTAAAATACTCTAGACATTTGGTTTCAACCAATTATTAGGAAATAGGAATGCATTTTATTAATTGTTTTGCATTGGAGAAAAAAGGTCCACACTTGGTTTATGTGGAATGACAAAGGTCCACCATTGGCTGGTATATAATGACACAAGTTCCCACTGAGATAGCACGGAGCGACATACACACCCACACATGGGTGGATAAGCAGAAATTAGATAAATTGCTAAGTTTTAATTTCTAATCTAATCTAAATTTAACTCAAACATTTGTAACTATTACTATTAATACTGTTGATTACTACTAATCCACACAAAACACACTTACAGTAAAGTAGCACTGGTAAAGTTGTGATTGTGTTTTGTTTTGTTTTTTAAACATGGGGTGTGCTGTGAAAACTCATGGGCAATCTCTCGTGACACTTAGTTGATTTACATTGTATAAAAAGGTCCACACTTGGTTTATATGGAATGACAGGGGCCCACTGTTGGTTGGTGCACAATGACACAAGTTCCCACTTAGTTAGCATGGAGTGACATATACACTCCATCATGTATGAATAAGAAAGAAATAAGCAAAAGTGATAGTTTTTAAGAGATTTTTTTAATCAAAACTTAACACAAACATTTCTAATAAAGTAGCACCAATAATGTAATTATGTTTAAATGTACAGTGTACTACTGCAACACACATCTCTACAGTCTTTATTTTCCTTGACTGCATTGTTGTTGGAAAAATATAGGATGCTATAGGAAAAATACTTGAATTAAAGCTAAGTGTTTTAGGTCATTTTAATGTACTTGCATCATGAATCTGTATTCATAAGGATGTATTTTATTTACTGTTTTACATTACAGTAAAAGGTCCACACTTGGTCCGTATGGAATGACAGGGGTCCACTGTTGGCTGGTACATAATGACACAGGTTCCCACTGAGATAGCACGGAGCGACATACACACTCCAGCATGGGTGGATAAGCAGACATTAGATTAATGTATAAGTTTTAAGATACATTTTAATCTAAATTTAATACAAACATTTGTAATTATTAATACACAACACAAACTCGCAAACACACATAAAGTAGCACTGGTAAAGTTGTCATTATAGTTTTTTTTAAACATGGAGGGAAAACTCAACGGCAACCTGTCATGATACTTAAGGGAATATTTCGGTTATTGATATTTATGGATCAACAATAAAACATGTATGGGAAAATAAAGGAGGAGCTGAGGGGTCATCAGCTTGTCTGAGATACAAGGGATAATTCTTCTAGAGGATGGATTAACCTGATTACATAATATGATAAACTACTGCAGCACATTTTTCTACAGTCTATCAAGTTTTCTGATCTACTGCAGTTTCATACTCCTTGACTGCATTGTTGTCATGAGAAAACTACTTTAAATAACTCAACTAAGGATTCAACGTGGTGTGATGGCCTAGAGCCACAAAGTGTTATTCTGTGGTCACCTAATATCCCATATAGCCTACTGTAGATGACGCTCTATGAGGGCCACATTGTCAGACTTCTACTTTTTAAAAGCGCATGGTTTAAATCAATTTGAATGTACTTGCATCCTAAATCTATATTAATAGGAATGCATTTTACTTTTTGTTTTGCCTCGCAGAAGAAAATGTCCACTCTTGGTTTATATGAAATGACAGTGGTCCACCGTTGGCTGGTACATAATGACACAGGTTCCCACTGAGATAGCACGGAGTGACATACACACTCCATCATGGGTGAATAAATAAGAAATAAGATAATTGAATGGCAGAAGAAAATGGTCTAATCTAAATACAATCTAATCTGTAGTGTTATTTCTTTTAGCAAAGTGGCAATGTTGACGTTAACTTTTTGAAATGTGAGAATACAATAAGGAAAGCAATACTGTACTATCATCCTAGAGGATTGTTTACCTTACAAAGAATAAGGAGATAAGTCTGCTAGTGGATGGAATAACCCCAAAAAGACCACTTTTGAACTACACTGTCTGTCCAAAAAAAAGTCACCATTTAATAGGTCAGAGCCTCCAATTGGATAATTACTTCATGTATGATTATGTTTCAGCTATGATTCAACTTATTTAACCCTAACTGTTGCAGTCTCATTTCCTAAACAACCATGTCAGAAAACGCATCCTGTGGTAGAGGAGAAGATGTCATTCTGTTTCACAAGGGTCAAATTATTGACGTTAATCAAGCAAATAAAACTATCTAAAGAGATTGCTGAGACTAACATTGCTTTAAGAACTGTCAAACACATAATTTAAAACTGGAAGGATAGTGGGGAACCATCATCTTCAAAGAAGAAATGTGGTCCAATGTGACCACAGATATAAAGTGTGTGACTTTTTTTTGGACGGGCAGTGTATATTGCAACCCAAATTTCTACTCATGAATACCTGTCTTCGTTTTTGTCGTGGGCAAAAATATGCAAACTAAAGCTTTATTTGTGGAGGGGGGTTCTGAATATTACACACTGTATCACACAGTCATACATGTTTATTAGGGGTGTAACGATACACAAAAGTCACGGTTCGGTACGTACCTCGGTTTTGAGGTCTCGGTTCGGTTCATTTACGGTACAGTAAGAGAACCAAATGCAAAACATAATTTTGCTTATTGTTTATTAGGATTTTTTCTAAACCAAATGTATGTTTTAGTCAAATGTAATTCTTTTACTCACCTACTAATGTTATGTGCATTGTCCCTGATACAAATAAACTTATTAAACTTAACTGTATGAATAAAATATAAAGCTACTTAAACCATTATACAAAATATGAAAAAAATGTACTGTTGTAAAGTGCTGCCTAATAAGTTCAATACATTATTCTCAAATTAACATAAAATGTGAATTAGAAAAACTTCTCAGACAACTTTTTTTTTTTTTTTTCTTTACATGTGAACGGACTGACCATAGGGCAATGTGGGCAAATGCCACAACAGCTGCCTGACGATGCAACCGTTTGGCCGCGAAAAAAAATAAATGAATGAATGAATAACGCGGATCATCACGATGGCACAGTGCGTAGTGTCAACACATATGCCTGCTGTTACCGCATCTGCAGCAGCAGATTCACAGGTGCCGGGAGCTCATGGACACAGCCAGACAGAGAGAGAGAAAGACGGGCGGGCGGACGGACGGAGGGACAGGTAGACAGATAGAGAGGAGAGAGGAGCCACAGCCCTCACCTCCACTCTTCCTACAAGCAGGAAGGCTCTTCAAGTCTGTTAACTCGCTAGCGGAAGCATTAACATTAGCGGTAGCATTAGCGATAGCCACCATCGGGCGGCACGTGTAGCTGCAGGCGGACTGTAAACACACACAACTTCTGTACCGAATCTCAATGCTGTGCCGAACCGAACACCCCGTACCGAATCGGTTCAATACGAATACATGTACCGTTACACCCCTAATGTTTATAGATCAAATTGGTGTGGAAATATAATTGAAGGTTGTCAAAAGGTATTGTTACAAAGGACTGGCGAGTTTACATTAAGTGGAAAGCACACAATAAATCTACAAATAGTAGAATGTCATTCTGATTCAGTAATTGATTTGTTACACATTTTGGTTGCTTCCTAATGATTTTTTTAATGTTTCAGTACCCAGCTAATATATAAAAGCTATATTCCTTACTATCTATGTACTATCTACCTTGTAGGCACTTGCAAGTGTGTATACACAGTGTTTTATAAATCTGAATGTTTTTTGTCACATCACATCCACCCCGACACTTTAGAGAGCTTCTGTCCTGATGCCGTGTTTGCTTGTTCTGACCCGAAAACAAAATGTGTTGTTTGGGTCAGAAACATGCTCATTTACAAAGGAAAAAAAGCAAAATCGGTTAGCAGAATCATTAAGCAGGCCCGCACACGATCCCAAGGAAATGATCAAGTGGGAACCAGTTCTGAAGAGGAACCGGTTCTCGATTCCCACCCCTAGACTTCAGTCTATGATGTGGACACAAAAACAGTCCTCTCCATTGAAGTAGTGAAGTCATCAACACTCTTGTATTTCACAGATCCTAACTCCACCTATACTCTCCACTCTAAATGTGGAACTGGCTTCCGAGAAGTGAGTGAATGGGTTTTAAATCTGTGCCAGACGACTTGTGTCAGTCCTTGACTGTCAGCAGTGTGGGGGATGGTTTCTTGTAGCTGACGATGGTCGTTAGCAACTCTGAGGCGCAACCTGGAAAAGACTAACATCCTTCAGCCAAGATCTTATGTTCCAAATCAGACTAATACCCCTTTCCCACAACTCAAGCAGTTCGACTAAATAGTCAAAAGTTTCCCTGGTCATACGAAAGTGGGACTTCCACTGCTGGTCATCTAAATGCTCAACCGTCGACCAAAAACTGTGTGCTCTATCCCGGATCCACATACTGCGAACAGGTGTAGCAGCATAAACAGTAGCCACCAAGGAGGCAACATAGGCTCTTCTCTTCCTTCTGTAGCTTCTACGACCCTTTTCAATTTCGGCCATAAATTCAACTCGCCTGCGTGTCATCAGGGCTCTGAAATTGGTCATCTTCCGCTGACAGAAGTGTGAAACAAGAAAGGACACTGACAACCGCCTGACTCGCTTCCATGATGCTCTCCGTTGTTTACTTCTCTGAATCCTGTCGCGCTTGTTATATCATCATCAACAACGTGATCACAGCGTGATGACGTCACCTGACGCACAGCGGCGGAAGGAGGCCACGCAGCCTGCCAGCGGGGGGTCAGACTCGGCTTTTTTTGGTCAATGGGAAAGGGGCCAAATGCCGATTGTTAGCGGGTCGACCCGCGTTTAAAAAACCCGCGTCGACCCGCTAATTTCAGTGGGAAAAGGGCTTAAGAGAGACATTGGAATTCCCTAGTCTTAGGTTGGCCATGTAAAGAATGGGTGTCCCAGCAATAATCTACCATGTCAAGTATTTGATGAGTTTTGTGGTGTGTGATGCCTTGTGAATGTAATATTTGGATCTACCATTGTGTGCCAGTAGAAATATTGTCTGGGAACAACAACTAAACATGGCAGCAGAAATTAATATTAATCAGACTGCCAGAGATACAGGTGATAAATCAGATGGATGGAATAACCCCAAAATACCCACTGTTGAACTACTGCAAAATTTGTACTCTCCAAACTATAAGCTCTACTGGAGTTCATGTATACCTGTCTGAATGTTTTTGGTCCACAACAAAAATGAAAAGCTAAATTTATGGTTTATGGGTTTTTTTTCTGTATATTATAGACTGTATCACATAGTCATACACATCTATAGATGGAATTGGTGTACACATTGAAACCTAGTTTAAAGTTCTCAAAAGGTCCAGGACTGGCACAGAATCAGAAAGTTTACATTAAGTGGAAAGTACACAATAAAAGTTGTATTCAGTTCACACTGGTACAGAAATAGGTCTGACTGCTTTCAGGATGTGTGGATTGTACATTCAACAACCTTATTCATAACATCTGAAGTGAAATATAAACTAATTCATTGAATTGTGTTCAGAAGATGGCAAAACGTGTTACCTAATTGTTTATTTTTTAAGTGACTCATTTGTTACACATTTTAGTTATTTCCTAATGATTCTTTTTTTGTTTCAGTACTCAGACACAAGTGTGTACATTCCTTACTATTTATGTATAACCTTGTGCATGTTGTAGGAAGCAAAGCAACTTCACTGCATTTACACACAGTTTTCTAAGTAGTGTCAAACATATGGGGTTTCGGTCTACAATGTGGACACAAAAAACATTCCTCTACATTGAAATAGTTAAGTCACCAGGACTCATGTATTTCACAGATCCTAACTTTAAGGTAGAGTTGTTGAACAGGGATCTGAGAAGTGAGTGAATGGAGTAAGGGGTTTAAATCTGTGCCAGATGACCTGTGTCAGTCCTTGAGTGTAGGCAGTGTGGGGGATGGTTTGTCGTAGCTGACGATGGTCGTTAGGCATTTTCAGGTTGGGCTCCACAGTTTCTACCTTCTTTCAGCCAACATCTTATATCCAAATCAGACCGACTGAGACACAAGCATTCCCAGGCCCCAGGTTGTCCATGTGCTACCCACGAAACTATGGCCTTTGGTGACTCAACTTCTCTGGCAACTGTTAAGAGTGGGTGTACCAGCAATATTCCATTTTGTGTAAAGAATCGTCAGTTCTTTGATGAGTTTTGTGAAGGTGTGTGATGCCCTGTTATAATATTTTGTGACAGGGCCTTTATATGAGCTACCATTGTCTGCTAGTATGCTGTCTGGAAACAACACTTTAACATGGAATAAGAAATTAGGATTCATCACATTGTCAGAGATACAGGGAATAAGTCAGTGTATGGATGAAATAACCCCCAAAAGATCTACCATTCTCTGCCAGAAAACATTTGTAAGACCTTGGTCATTTCCAGGTTGGGCTTCAGAGTTGCTAATGACCATCATCAGCTACAAGACACCATCCCCCACGCTGCCGCCAAGGACTGACACAAGTCATCTAGCACAGATTCCCTCACTCCGTTCACTCACTTCTCACAGAAGCCAGTTCTACATTTCTACATTAGAATTAGGATCATAAAGAGAAGTGCAAATGCAACTTCATTAGAAATGTTTGTATTAAGTCTTAATGAAAGTTTCCCCATTTGAGCTATCAATTTTTCTTATTTTTTCTCATTCATACATACTGGAGGGTGTATGTCACTCCATGCTTGATTGAAATCACATGCTTTTCTCAGTGAAAAATTAATAGACTGTAGCAATGTGTGTGGCAATAGTTTAATATAGGGACTTTGTGAGATTAATCCATCCTCTGAATGAAGTATCCCTTGTATCTCTGACTAACTGATGATTCCCCATTCCCTCTGTATTTTCCCACAGATATCAAATTGTCATATATCAGTACCACTTTGATTGCAGTGTTGGGAAGATTACTTTGGAAATATAGTTGATTACAATTACAAGTTACCCTGTTGAAAATGTAATAGTAGTGTAAGTTAAATATTTCAATTATTTCATCAAAGTAATGTAGCTAATTACATTCGATTACATTTTACTTACTCTTCTTAATTTTGAATGAATGCTCTCAACTTTTAACAATTGTCACACTTTCAGTCCTAACGGTTAACCTTTCAGCAGTACTTAATACCCCTTTCACACTGGCCAAAAAACCCGTTTAAACCCGCTAACAATCGGCATTTGGTGGCAGTGTGAAAGGCGCACTGACCCGCGTCGACGTGGGTCAAACGACTCGGCAAGCGACGCGGGTTAAAATCGCCTTTAATCACCTCGGCTCGGCTCGGCTTGCAGTGGGAAAGCCAGACCCGGGTCAACCCGCTAATTTACGTGACGACGTTGAGTGTTATGTGACGCCACGTCATCGCGCCGGTCTCGTCTCATAGCACGTACCAAAACAAAGCTCTGCTCGCATCCGAGACTGGGATTAAAAGATCAAACAACACTGACCGAAAACAATTGAAACAAAAGAAAAGAAACTACAGTGTGTTTAACTCATAAGGGTTTAACTGACGTGTTGTGCCGCGGACGAGCCGTCTTATGGCCGTGGCGGACTCGCTCTCCTCCGCGGTCCAGGTGCTCTGCAGGCCGGCCAGACGCCTCGTCTGCCTCGGCCGACAGACCTCCGCTGCGGGCGGCTGTGGCATGACCCACGGGCATGACAGTGCTTCTCGCACCGCGGATGAGAGCGGGGCAACAACATGGCTGCTCTGTCTGATCCCTCCGCGGGGGGTCAGACTCGGCTTATTGTGGTCAATGTGAAAGGGGCCAAATGCCGATTGTTAGCGGGTCGACCCGCGTTTAAAAAACCCGCGTCGACCTGCTAATTTCAGTGTGAAAAGGGCTTAAGACAACATCAAGACAATATAATGATAGACTCCACAAGATACCTCTTTTTACTGTGAGAACAACTGTATTATACTTTACATTAGGCCTATAGACACATAAGGTCAGGGTATAGCTGTAACTCTTCAGATTCGACATTGACAGTTTAGATGTCAACAACATCTCCATGGCTGGCAAACACTCTTTGTACCACACCAGTGTTCCCCAATAGTATGATATTCACAACAACAAGCAATTAGCCTAATAACAGTACAGCAAGAGGCATACAGCTATGCATGGCATCAATACCATTAGTACAGATTCTTAAACCCATCTGCAAAATGTATTAAATTTAGATTTAAAATGTTTATTAAAACTGGAGTGTGGATGTCGCTCCGTGCTATCTAATGGCGCGTTTCCACTAGCACAGTACAACAATGTGGCCCTCATAGAGCGTCATCTACTGTATATGGGATATTAGGTGACCACAGAATAACACATGGCTCTGGGCCATCACACCATGTTGAATCCATAAATGTCAATAACTGAAATATTCCCTTAAGTATCATGACAGGTTGCCATTGAGTTTTCCCTTTTCCCGAGTTTGTGTTGTGTATTACAAATGTTTGTATTAAATTTAGATTAAAATGTAAACTTATACATTAATCTAATGTCTGCTTATCCACCCATGCTGGAGTGTGTATGTCGCTCCGTGCTATCTCAGTGGGAACCTGTGTCATTATGTACCAGCCAACGGTGGACCCCTGTCATTTCATATAAACCAAGAGTGGACATTTTCTTCTGCGAGGCAAAACAATAAGTAAAATGCATTCCTATTAATATAGATTTAGGATGCAAGTACATTCAAATTGATTTAAACCATGCGCTTTTAAAAAGTAGAAGTCTGTGGCCCTCATAGAGCGTCATCTTCAGTAGGCTATATGGGATATTAGGTGACCACAGAATAACACTTTGTGGCTCTAGGCCATCACACTATGTTGAATCCTGAGTTGAGTTATTTAAAGTAGTTTTCCCATGACAACAATGCAGTCAAGGAGTATGAAACTGCAGTAGATCAGAAAACTTAATAGACTGTAGAAAAATGTGCTGCAGTAGTTTATCATATTATGTAATCAGGTTAATCCATCCTCTAGAAGAATTATCCCTTGTATCTCAGACAAGCTGATGACCCCTCAGCTCCTCCTTTATTTTCCCATACATGTTTTATTGTTGATCCATAAATATCAATAACTGAAATATTCCCTTAAGTATCATGACAGGTTGCCGTTGAGTTTTCCCTCCATGTTTAAAAAAAACTATAATGACAACTTTACCAGTGCTACTTTATGTGTATTTGCGAGTTTGTGTTGTGTATTAATAATTACAAATGTTTGTATTAAATTTAGATTAAAATGTATCTTAAAACTTATACATTAATCTAATGTCTGCTTATCCACCCATGCTGGAGTGTGTATGTCGCTCCGTGCTATCTCAGTGGGAACCTGTGTCATTATGTACCAGCCAACAGTGGACCCCTGTCATTCCATATGGACCAAGTGTGGACCTTTTACTGTAATGTAAAACAGCAAATAAAATACATCCTTATGAATACAGATTCATGATGCAAGTACATTAAAATGACCTAAAACACTTAGCTTTAATTCAAGTATTTTTCCTATAACAACAATGCAGTCAAGGAAAATAAAGACTGTAGAGATGTGTGTTGCAGTAGTACACCGTATATTTAAAAATAATTACAACATTATTGGTGCTACTTTATTAGAAATGTTTGTGTTATGTTTTGATGAAAAAAATCTCTTAAGAACTATCACTTCTGCTTATTTCTTTCTTATTCATACATGATGGAGTGTGTATGTCACTCCATGCTAACTAAGTGGGAACTTGTGTCATTGTGCACCAACCAACAGTGGGCCCCTGTCATTCCATATGGACCAAGTGTGGACCTTTTTATACAATGTAAAACAGCAAATAAAATACATCCTTATGAATACAAATTTATGATGCGAGGACATTAAGATTACCATAAACCCTAAAACCCTCTATTAAAAGAATTGCAGACAGTAGAAATGTATGTTGCAGTAGTACACCCTACATTTAAAAAATAATTACAACATTATTGGTGCTATTTTATTAGAAATGTTTGTGTTAAGTTTTGATGAAAAAAATCTCTTAAGAACTATCACTTTTATTTTTCTATAAAATTTTTATTTATTTATTTTCTATTTCTTTCTTATTCATACATGATGGAGTGTGTATGTCACTCCATGCTAACTAAGTGGGAACTTGTGTCATTGTGCACCAACCAACAGTGGGCCCCTGTCACTCCATATAAACCAAGTGTGGACCTTTTTCTGCAATGTAAATCAACTAATAATTCCTAGTAATACAGATTGAGAACACATTGTAAAATTGAAACCCTGTGCTCAAAAAAACTGAACAAGCAACAATAGCAAGGTCAATTATTGTTAATGTTTGATCAGAATTCAACAGAAATGATCTAAATGACTATCTTAATTCTAACATAGTTATGGATGTTAAATTGTTTCAATATTTTAAAATTTCTATTATACCTAATACAGTAGTGAGTTTAAACTTAAGACATCCATGAAAACTGAACTGTTATATTTTGTTACAAAGAATAACAAATAATGTTTCAAGGTAGTGGTTTGTGCACTAAGGAGCCTGTTTGATAGCCTCTCTACAGTCTGAAAGGCTGCTGGGTCTGCAAGTCGTTCACACCTTGGTGGAGTGTAAGAAACGACGTGTGTGAATGAGCCATTAAAAACCCTGCTCCAGCCTGCCGGGGCACTGCTGAATATGGTATTTTACACACACACACACTCAGGTCCCCTCTTGGCAAAAGTTGAAAAAATTAACCAGAAGGGTTTTCACATGATTTTAACTTGATTTAAAGCATGTCAAACAGGGGACCTAAAAAATGTCCCCTGTTTGCTGCATGGTCCCCTGTTGGTGAATGTGTAACGACGCCGAAGTCCCCTCATAGATAGTAACAACAGTGCACACACACACACACACACACACACACACACACACACACACACACACACACACACACACACACACACACACACACACACACACACACACACACACACACACACACACACACACACACACACACACACACACACACACACACTCATTCTCATGCACGCGCCATTTCAAGGGGAATGCCACTTGATTCGAGTATTTATACGCTATTTCTATGGCCCTGGGACGGTCCATTCAACACTTGTGACAACTCAACAACAGGAAACCGGAGAGCTGCAGCTCGTGCATCAAACTACAGCAGCGCCACAAGGAGATCATCACATTTTATTTAAAGCCGCTAATATTTATTTATTTTTTTATTTATTGTTTATTTGCTGAGCACAAAGGACAATTTGCATTTCCTTAATGATTTGGAGAGAGAGGGCATCTTCAGATTGCAAACAATCTTTTCCTCTGTTTTACGAACCCTCCTCTTTGCAATGTCTTCAATGAAGCTGGCGAGAAATCAATCAATGGGGCGGTGGTTTACATGTATATCATATATGATGTTACAATGTGCAGATTTGTGCAGTTTAATCTGCCATAAACCAGAGATTACAGGTTACGAGGCACGTTCATGTTGCGGTGCCGCAGAGACGAGAGCTGGGACGCCGGGTCGGAGGCTCTGATCTTACAAGGTTGGTTTTCAGCCAAGAGACGCTAGGTGGAAGGCAGAGAGCCTCCGTTCTCATTGATTAACCAGCACTAGGACTCTGGAGCTGTTTAATAAGGTAAAAATGTAAATCTTGCATAGTTCCTCTTTAAAGAGACCCCGAGGAGTTTGTTTTTTGTTATAAAAGAGTCTCATATTAATGATGAATCTACGTTACCCACTTGTTAATGGATCCATTTTTGATAATATATCGTTTTGATCTTTATGGTCATTTTGATATTATTATTTAGAGGTCGGCTCATCCAGCATTTCCTAATTTCCTGGTTTCATGGGAATAACACAGCTGGATCGCTAGTTGGCATCGTTTATGGTCGGAAGTACGACGGTATCTGATCGTCTTCGAATCTCCGACTTTCGTTCTTGATCAATGAAAACATTCTTGGCAAATTGCTTTCGCTTTCTTGCGTCATGGGAAAATGTCTTTCCAATAGAAAGCTCCATCTGACTGGAATAATCTTCCTCCTCATTTGAGATCCATTACCTCCTTTCATTGCTTTAGGTCATCTTTATTTGTCTTTTGTTAGAACAACTTGTTCATGTTTTTAATTTGAGTATAATCCATGTGCAATGTTCAGTTCTGTGTTTTCCATTTTTTCCACATACTGTATCATTTGAGGACAGGGTTGTGGGTGGGAGGGGGTGAGCAGAGGGCGAGCATCTGTTTTATTTCATTGTTATTTGTTTTGTTTTTCTGTTTTTTGTTTTCTGTACTGTCTGTTTTGTACTATTGTTTTGTTGAATGCATGTTTGTATGCGTTACTTGTGTACTCAGGTCCCGCTCAATAAATTAAATGTAATTGTAGTGCGAAAACACTTTGAAAAGTCCTCGTAGTCACTTGAAAGAATCTAAATGCATGCAAAAAAATTATTTGATTATAGTTAATGTGATGTGTAAATGAATTACAAGTGGAAAATGTTTGACGGATTGTATGAACAGCGATGGAGACAGATGATGGATCCATAATTTCTCATCACTTATCACAAATTTTAAAGCAAAGGATTCAAAACTAAGTGGAGAAACTGGAAGGCAGTGGCTCCATCCTTTGGGTTTAGGGCTCACTGACGCTACAGCCTTTATAGTCTTAACCCAGATCAACACCCATGGGAAGTTTTGGACACCCATCATCATCTTCAAAACACCAAACACGGGAATAACGGCGGTCATCCCTCCTGTACAGCACAGAACAGAGTCAATGGCCCAGATGCACTGAAGCTGCTCTGGTGGCCTGAACTATTAGTAAATTGGTGGTATTGTACGTTTTCCAACTGAATGTATGAATAGCCGGCCCTAAGAGAAAGTACAGTAGTCGTCTCTTCAGTACCAGAATAACCACCTGATGAGGCGAGGTGACCGTTGCTAAGAGAAGTTAATGCTGCTTTTATTATACCACCTTACTAGAGCCAAGGTCTCGCTCGTCTTCTCTCTACAGCAGAGTAAAGAAGTACAAGTCAAAGACGACGAGGCAGAGAGTCGAGGTCAGACACGAGGCTCAATGATGATGTGGTGGCATATCAGTATATTGACGCTTTGTAACGTGGTGGTTTATCGGCGGCAGGTCATTCCTTCCTTATTAGTAGAATTAAATTAGTATTACATTAAATTGTCCCTGTCACAGTGTCACGTTTCATTAAGCAATCCTCAACTGTGTCCATGACGACTCAAAACACACACTGGGATGTTAAAGGGATAGTTCAACACTATAGTTATAGCAGTAGGTTCATTTAATTGCCTTTAATTATCGGTTCATGTTGTTTTGAGATCGGCGGGGCAGAGACGTGAGCTGCTCAGCACAATGGAGGTGAACGGTGCAGATCAAATACACAATCCAACAACTCAAAAACGCTATGAAGTTGTTTTCGAGGCAAATGCATAGTAGTCACACAGTCAGATCTAGATTCCAGACAAAGCTGCTGGGTGGAGTGATTTCAAAAGCGCAAGTAGTTGTGTCGTAATGTTACATAATTATACGTTATTATCTCATAGTGTGGTGAATGTGCAGGTCACAAACTTGTCCACCAGAGCGTTTTGGAGTTGCTGAATTGTGTATTTGATGAGTTTGTTGAGGGACAGGAGACCGTACCATTCACCTCCATTGTGTTCACTGAGCAGCTCACGGCTCTGCCCTGCTGATCTCAAAACAACATGCACCGATAATTAAAGGTACTGCTATAAGGATTATGATGATAGGAGAAATCTGCCAAAAATGTTGAACTATCCCTTTAAAGATAAGAGTTGGCTGCTTGGTATGATATCACCTAATTGCATTTGCAATGTAAACAAACCTATAAATACTAAGAGACTAGTGACTGAATCTTATATCATTTCCATGACAACAAGTTTCCTGCCTCTACCTCAACCTGAAACGATCCCTCACATGTCACCGCGCCGACGGCTTCGCTTACACGCCCCGACGAAATCAAACTCCTGAAGTGTCTAAAAATTGACTGCAGCTACTACAGCTAATACACACACACACACACGCACGGTGCATAAAAAGTGCAATCTTGAGGAGCACACACGCACATATTGAACCGAGCATGCCGCGCATACCAAGGGGAGCCTCAACAAGCCAAGGCGGGGGCGGCGGCGTGCTGCTGGAATGACACGGGGATGGACGCACAGACACCTCTTTGAAAGTGATACATGGCCCTGGGTGGCAGCAAGCGCCACTCACAGATCCGCTCAGACAGGCAGAGAGGATGCCAGGCTGGTCGGGATTTAGGCCGTAATGAGCCCGGAGACGGAGACACACACACACACACACACACACACACACACACACACACACCAAGTGCCTAAGTTCGGTCAACAATGCGGCCAACTGCAAAGATAATGCGGATGTGTGCACAAGAGATGAACTACAAAGCAAAACTGACGGGCAGACACACATTCCTGGTGTCACATATTTCTAAAGCCACACACACACACACACTTACAGACACACAGCATGAACCACTATAGACAACTCATGCTCATCTACACAAAATAACTCATTCATATTCACCCAAATAATGAGCTTCTAAGCAGAAAAACACACAGTGAGGAGGAGGAGGAGCTAATATCGTCTTTAACCTGAAACTCTCCACTCAGACTGACAATGATCTTTTCTTTTTAGATCTTAAACCTGTTCTTTTCTCTTCTTTCCAACATGCGTCTTATTTTTCTACTTGACCCAACCAGGCTTTTTTATTTGTTTTATAGAAACCTTAGAAGCCGGTGTAGGTACCAAATGTGTCCGGCCTGCCAGATCTGTCCGGGGGAGGCGACTGGCGATGACGTGGCACATCGTGATTGGTCGCAGTGGCGTAATGCAATTACTTGGATGCTACCGTGGATGGTGGCGGTGTCACTTCGCCCCATAGTACATATTGGACTCATCTGTCACAAACCACATCTATTCTGAACAGTTTGACACGAAAATGGCAATTTTCAGACGGACAATTCAGGAGAAAATGAACTTTTTTCAAGACCTGTCTCTAGCTCAACAACACACTCTCACGAGATTTGGCACAGGTCTCCTAGGCAACGTCAATCAAACGTTCGTACATGCTGGTAAACGTCCGCGCTTACAGTATTTTAATCATTTTCGTCAGTGTTAGTTGTGTAAATGTTTAATATTATCATAAGAAAATATAAATAGCTCACTTTTGTCTACCTACAACTTTTATAAATCCCCATGACCAATCACGATGTGCCACGTCATCGCCAGTCGCAGCCCCCGGACAGATCTGGCAGGCCGGACACATTGGTACCTACACCGGCAGGCAAAAAACAGATGAGATGTTCAGATTAAATTACAAACATCTCGACATTTCAATCATAACACGTAGATCGTTTAGAAAGCAACACATTTCATGACTTTTTATTGTATGCCGACCTAATTTTGGATACATTATCAGCCAGTTTCATGAAACCCATGATCTATAGATGGGAATTGATGTTTCTAGTCACCGATTTATTTATTTATCTTGGCTTCATTTGTTGATTATGAGATATCTGCTTCTTTCTGTTACACTGAAACCATGAGGTGCTCTAATGCCATCCATCCATCCATCCATTATCTTCCGCTTCTTCCGGGGCCGGGTCGCGGGGGCAGCAGTCGGAGCAGGGATCCCCAAACTTCCCTCTCCGCCGACACTTCCTCCAGCTCTTCCGGGGGCACCCCGAGGCGTTCCCAGGCCAGCCGAGCAACGTAGTCACTCCAGCGTGTCCTGGGTCTTCCTCGGGGCCTCCTCCCGGTGGGACATGCCCGAAACACCTCACGAGGGAGGCGTCCAGGGGGCATCCTATACAGGTGCCCGAGCCACCTCAGCTGACTCCTCTCGATGTGGAGGAGCAGCGGTTCTACTCCGAGCTCCTCCCGGGTGACCGAGCTCCTCACCCTATCTCTAAGGGAGCGCCCCGCCACCCTGCGAAGGAAGCTCATTTCGGCCGCTTGTAATCGCGACCCTGCTCTTTCGGTCACTACCCAGATTTCATGACCATAGGTGAGGGTAGGAACGTAGACCGACCGGTAAATTGAGAGCTTCGCCTTTCGACTTAGCTCCCTCTTCACCACAACGGACCGATACAGTGACCGCATGACTGCAGCCGCTGCACCGATCCGCCTGTCGATCTCGCGCTCCATCCTTCCCTCACTCGTGAACAGGACCCCGAGATACTTGAACTCCTCCACCTGAGGCAGGATCTCTCCCCCGACCTGAAGGGTGCATGCCACCTTTTTCCGGTCGAGAACCATGGCCTCGGATTTAGAGGTGCTCTAATGGTTTAACTGAAAGGGTAGGCACTTATAAGATGGATAGCTTCAGTCTACACCTTTTCGATCTTTGTAATATTTATAAACTAAGTTTGAATTAAGGAATCCATTATTGAAGGTCGACTGATACTTGACTGTAAATAATTTGTGCAGAAGGTTGAATAAAACTAAACTAAACTAAAAACAGGTATCGTCAGCAAAAAAACCCTTGATCATGGATGAGGATGAAGGTGTCTGGGAGCAACTTCCCGAGAAAAAAAAAAAATCAAATTATTATAATAGTTACATCAGCTGATCATCTGGTTTTGTATTTTATTTTGTTCCCTTGCTGAATCCTGGTGGAAACTTTAGTGCAGCCGTGTCAAAGAGCCAGATTCCGCTCAAACCAATAAAAGTGATGGTTGAAATCAAAACAAAAGACGACTGTACTTAATGCGAAGTGACGCGACGTGACGGGAGGAGCAGGAGACTGACCTCTATGAAACTGTCATATTTACGACCCCGGCCAGCCAGCAGAGGTGTGGTATCCTGCCCGGTAACAAATAAAAGGATATGATTGGGTGGCAGGAAGTTCCAGCTGAGGACCTGGTTGGCCAGAGCCAGGTAGCGCTGAAAGACCGACGACATCTGGGCGTTGAGGTTCTCCCGGCGGCTGAACTCCTGCAGCACCTCCATGGTCAACACGAAGATCTGACGGAGGCCCTCCTCCTGGGAAGAGAGCGAGGACGGGACGGGACGGGAAGGGACGGGACGGGGGTTAGATGGACAGACAGAACTTTATTCATCCCGAAGGAAATTCTTATGCCAGGTTGCTCCAACAGAAAATGTGCAAAGGAAACAAATAAAAATGGAGGGAATTTATATGAGAAAATGTATCCCACAATGTCTAAAACAATAAAATTATACTCTACTGGTGCAAAAGGAACAACCAGACATCATTTAAATACAATACTAGTGCAAAAAGGTATATTGTTGTATTTTGCACATTTTGTTACAAAGTCTGACTGCCACAGCATATCGAGAACAGAGAGAGAGGACACAGTGTTTCCTTCTCTTTTAACGACTTCCCAGACACACAGAGAACATGAGATGAGGCATGAGATGGAAGAACAAACCTGGAAGAGGCGCTTGCAGCTGCCGTGAAACTCCATGCTGAGGCCGATGCTGCTGGTCTTACTGGAGCTGGAGAACTCGCTGAGCAGAGCGGTCAGGATGGAGCAGGCCAGTGTTTGCTGCAACACAGAGGTCAGAGGTCAGAAAACAAGGAGTTAGTGTTATTATTATTATTATTAATGGGGGTCAAATCGCAACGAGAATCATCAGTTGAGACCCAGGAGTGTTAGACAGGAACAGAATGAATTTCAGAAAACAAGTTTGCATGTAGCTTGAATTGACCCACAATGCAATGCATAAAGTAAACGGAGCAGCTGCAAAGCATTAAGAGAAGTGGTGGTTGGTGGTTAGACGGCTGGGAAAACAAAACATAAAAAAAAAAAAGAAAAAAGACTGAGATCTTTGGGAAAACATCTTGTTCTCTCTCTCTGTGCCACAACTAAATCATCTTCACAGAGTGAAACGAAACACTGAAGCAATGAACTGCAACCAGCACCGTATAAACTGTATCATCTATATAGTTGATAGTGATACAATGTGTTATTCTATTCACTATCACTATGAGAACTACTGCAACATACTAGTCTTCACTGTTATGGGTTATTAAAGGACAAACACAGACTAATACATCAGAGCTTAGAGGGAAATGAACAGGGGTTACAGCTCATATAATTCAGGCTTTAGTGCTGTAATGGGGAGGATAATTATATTAAGTTGAAGGTAACAGTGTTTTAAAAGACCAACGGCCCCAAAACCAAAAGAATTTGAGGTGTTTACATTATTCTAAAGTAGAGAAAAGCAGGAAGTCGTCATATTTGTGAAGTTAAAACCTGCATATTCGACATTTTTATTTGCATTCACACAGCCACTAACTGATTAGAGTCCATCTACAAGAAGCTCATGCACCAGCCGGCATTTAAATTCTCACTAGAATAAATACAACATTTCAATCCTTCTCAGTCAAAACCATGCAGACAAACGCAGGTTTGTTCCAAAATGTTGTTACTAAGTTTGTTTTATGTGATGCAGAACGACTCTGTGGTTCTTCTTTGGTGTCAAGTGCAGAGGTTTTTAGTCCTTTAGTGCAACTGTCAATACTCAATTTATCCAGTATCTGTTCCAGCATTTCTTCATTTATACATCAGACAGAGAGAATCAGATCAAGTCCTTTCTTAATTGAAAGGGTTTTTAATCCCTTGACACCTCCTAATTTTAATTTTAATTTAAAGCCATTAAAGTGAAGACCTGTGTTTGTTTTTTTGTGCATCTTTCTCTTTGACATCACCTGCTGATTCAACCTGCAGCCCTGTCTTTCCCCCAGACTTTTTCCTGTGTGAGGGTTTTGTTTTAGATAATAAATGAAACAGTGCCACCTACTGGATTAACAACAGAAACACGGCTGCACTGAGACAAAGTCGTACCACCAACACACACAGCTCAGCTCACATTCGACAACGTTCAGTCCATAAAGTCACGTGAGCATTTTACACAACAACAACAACAACAACAGCCACAAACATCTAAACATCCTTGAAAAACATTTCAACATGAAACTGATGTGAGTGCATGTGCAGAGAAAAACAGAGATTCTCCTTTTATTCCCAACCACAGGAACGAGCCTGGAGCTTCGGTCGCAGCTCGGCCTTTGTGCCAGTTTTTTAAACTTTCAGCCCGAGCTCTGTGTGTGTGTGTGTGTGTGTGTGTGTGTGTGTGTGTGTGTGTGTGTGTGTGTGTGTGTGTGTGTAATCTGAGCCAGAACCCGAACAGGAAGTCTGTAACCAGTAACACAAAATGTGCTCCATCCATTCACAAACACAATAAACATGATCAAAAAGCTTTGATCCTGTTCTTCTAAGGAATCGTTCCTTTAATGACTCATACGTGTCAGAAAAAAACAACAACACAATTTCTAGCGAGAGTCGACAAAACGGCGCCAATCAAACTGTCAAATCTCATTATCACGCCTCATGATCTTTATCACTCTCCACTGTCCTGAATGTAATTGTACACATGGTTGTTTGACACCGAGGCGTTCACTGACCAGGTTAAATGTAATTACAGTGCAGCCGATATTGAAATGTTCCTCAGGTTCACATAAACACACATTTTTTTTCAACGATCCATCGAATATGGTTTAAACACTTGAGGAAAATCTTCACTAAAGGTTCAACACTTAACTGTTGAACAATAAATAGTGTGTATTGTTCACTATAGCCTCAGCAAAGTGTAGATAAAATATAATAAATACCTAGAAAAGCCTCTAATTAATAATAAAACACGTCCTTTTGACAAGCCCCCGTGAGTCTAACGGTGTTGTGTGGAGCAAACCTAAATAACTGAGATAATCACAAACTGAATGGACACAAGAGAAACATTTTTCTCTAGTGGATCGGTCAAAGCAAGAACATAATTTCTCAATTAAACTACTAAGCAGTTTGCAGTTCACCTGCAAAGTTTGAAGCTACACAAAAGAACACAAACATATTAACTAAATGAATGTCTACAATATGATTAACTGATGATCTGCTGCAGTGTCGGTCTGAACCTGAGAGTCTTTGTTTGGTCCAAAATGGAGAAAGTGTGTAGTTTTAAAGCTGTGTGCATGAAGTTGTCTTCCCTCCGAGTTCAAAAAGCATCTCTACAAAAAGGTTTAACAAACATCTGATAATGCGTCTTGCAGCAAAACAACCATATTGTTGCATGCTGTAAAACGTTCTCTCACCACTGTGGGGTTCCCGCTGCTAATGAGCTGCCCGACCTCGTGGAAGATGCTTTTGCAGTTGATGGATTTGTCCAGAGAGCCTCTCTTCACGATGACGGCCACGGCCAACAGGATCTGCTCACGGACGTACTTCTGCAGGCTGCAGGCAGAAAAACAGAGAGAGAGGCAGGGAGGGAGGGAGGGAGGGAGGGAGGGAGGCGATCGATCGACGGGTTAACTGAAGCAGAGAAACAGGTCAGTGAATGCAACAGAGATTGTCTGAGGTGAAGCGAACAATGACAGACACTGAGGACGGGAAAATAAAGTGAAAGAGGAGCTGTGTGTGTGTGTGTGTGTGTGTGTGTGTGTGTGTGTGTGTGTGTGTGTGTGTGTGTGTGTGTGTGTGTGTGTGTGTGTGTGTGTGTGTCTCACAGCTGCAGCTCTGTTTTCTTTGGCTGTGGTTGTTGGTTTGTGGAGAATAGTTTGTTAACTCAAACTTTTAGTGGACGTTGCAGCGACTGTAACCTGTGCTTCTCCTCCGCTGTTTATAAACTAACAAGTACAAGCATCAGTATAGATTTAATTAGTAAAGAGAGAAAATTGTATTCAACAAAATGCTAATTTATTTTCTTTGTAGAGAAACTTGTTAGCCTGAGAAGTCTTGTTTTTTATGATTAATTGTTAGTTTTTTTCACAATATACAAAAGTTAATTAATTGTTTTAATCACAAATGACCTGAAACTTTGAAATAATATAAAAAAAAATAATTCATATGCACAAATCAGTAAACACAAGCACTTTTTTTCTTTTTACTATTGTAGTGAATGTGGTTTAAAGTTGGGTGTGCATTGGCTGTTTTGTATGCATTGTTTTATTGTATGGTGTGCTTTGTGTTTATGTTTGGACAACACATGGAAATTAGTTTCTGCAAGTGCACACTCTTAGTTTAATAAGCTTAAAGCATCATTAAACTCCCAATATATAGGAATATTCATCTGCCATTGCAAATGAGACTCTTCCACCTTAAAGAGCAGCCTATATAATACTTGTTCTAGCAAAGCCAGGTGAAGGGGAGAAGGTTATGATGAAGATGCTGCTGCTGCAGACCGGAGCTTTCCACTTGTTTTACCAGAAGTAACTTATATAAGAGCCGGTCGGCAGGAAACAGAGTCAAACCACTCAAGCTGTGAATTAACCCGAAAAACAACCCTGATTTTATCATTATTATCATCATCTGCACGATAAATTATGGAAAATCTTTGTTGATGAATATTAATCCCCTCGACTTGCTGCACAGTTTCCTCCTCTGTAAAGTTACGTAACAGGAGCTGAGGTCTATTTATGTTGTTGCGACTCTCACTCAACGCAGGTCAATAAAAGGTCAAACACGCCACACACACCAAGTCTCACTCATAGTTTCTCTTTATGTCCAGTTTTTCTTACTTGGGTCTCTGTAAGACGTAGGTGAGGAGGAACGCCCGCAGCGACTCGATGCTGGTTTTCTCCAGCAGGATCCACTCCCGTACGACGGCCTCCATGATGGCGGTGGCGGCCTGGAACAGCACATAGTCCACCTTACTGGTCTCTGCAGGGGGAGACGGAGACGGAGACAAGATGAGTCTCATGCAGGAGAAAAAACGATGTCAAACAGATTGCTGGGGAAACTATCATGCTCTCTGACTCACTATGTTTATTTGTAAATAAAAGCATGTAAGTAGTTTGCATTAACTTGCATTAGGGATAGAAACTGTTTCCCAGCTAGTGATTTAAACAGAAGTGTTGTCCTAGTTAATGTAAAGAATATAAGCCATTATATTCTCTTTAATCACTGTGTGTGACACCTTTAATTGTCTTGTTTTATCCAAAAGCCGCTTTAGACAACAACAGACACAAATATCAAATTCTCACATCTGGAAGCAGCTGGAAGGGGAAAATAAGAAAATAAATGTTATAGCAATTGTCCAATCAATTAATCAATCTGATTCTGAGTTCAGAGACCAACTCATGAATTACTGAAAAGATAATAATCTGTAGATTAATCTATAATGACATTAAATGACAAGTTGCAGCCTTAAGAAAAGCTAAGAGGAGAAATTAATGAGCCAATGGAAAAACAAGGTGGTTGTTCCCATTATGTAGGATGTACTATATTGTAAATGGTTTACTACTTTTAATTAGTTTATGTGGCATTTTCACATCAATTTATTTTAAGTTATTAATGGAATTAATCATTTTTAATCTTTTAAGAACCTTATTTTGAAACGGAAATGTTTTATTATGCATTCTGTGACATCACCGGTCCTCAAAGACAAATTAACATATTTTCACCTGTAGCTTTCACCTGTAGGACCAACTCTACTGCTCCCAGGTATACAATAAGAAAACAGTGTATTTGATCAACCAGGATTTTTTTTATGTAAAAAAATGTTTATTTAAAAAACAAACAAACATGTGTATTTTAAATAAACAATTGATTAAGTCAACGGTTACCTAAGATGTGCTTGCAGATGGCAAAAGGGGATTTGGATTTCCTGAAGGAGAGGAATACGTGTTCAGCATGCTGCCTCTGTTCTGGGCTGACCATGGACGGCGGTGCCTGTAAACAACAAACAAAATTAGCATTTAGAGATGAGAACCTCATTTTTTTTTCTGTGAGCGAGAGTCGAGAGCAGCAGCAGGAGCAGCTACAGACGGGGAGCAGGCCCGGTTTCTATTGGAGGCTCAGAGAGTTCATTACAGACCAGAACCACCATGAGGACTCGTTTAGGACAAAGCATGATGTCAACAATACATCGGATTCATACTAAATTAATGAAGTACAAAAAAACACAGAAAACCCTCCATAATAATAATAATAGAGTGTGTGTGATGATAAAATTGAGAAAGAGCAACACACACACACAGACAGACACACACACATTAACTGAGGAGTGTTGCCATCGTGCAGCTCAGCAGGAAAGTCACATTCCAGGCTTGATTGCAAAAGCAACTCTGCGGCTGAAGGCAGCAGAGGAAAGAAAGACCCTTTTATCTGAGGACACGGACACACACACACTTAAAAACACACTACGATGAAGACGGACACACAACACAGAAAGACTTATAACAGAAACAGTGACTCTAACACGACTGGAAAACAGATCATTTACATTTTTAAGCTCAACGACGAGCTTTATTTACCTCGATGTCGATTATTTCAATAAATGTAAATAAGAGGAAATTAGCAGACTGGGATGTGCTAAATAGGAGTTACTGTTGAAGCAATGGCACAACCTGACATTTCCAATTTTTATTTATTATAAGGGTTCAGTAGAAAAGACATATAGGTCCTAACTGCAACCTGTGTCTCTATACAACCTGCTGCAAAACACAGCATTAAATATGTAAAGAAGGTTAAAAAAAAAAAGAGAGGAAGAGACAAGAACCAGAGTGAAACAAAAATGAAAAATAAATCTTCTTTTGCAGTAAAAATGCATAAAAACAAATTCACATCTACTGTCCTGCCACGTGTGAATGTGTGCGTGCAGCTCCGCCTGCAACACGATGACTGATGGAGACATGTGCAGGGCAGGTTTGTCATTTCTCGTGGCTCCAGAGCTGCTTTCATGTGTCGTTTTTTTGTGTGCGCATGCACAATTATTGTGTGTGTGGATTTGTTGTCGGATTAGCAGCTCCGTACGACCGACTACTGGAACTGGCCACCTGCTCGCCATTCATTTCAGCGGCCTCACCAGCAGCATGCAGCGATGACTTTACTGCCTGATCTCTCATACACACACACACACTGACACACACACACACTCACACACACACTCACACACACAGACACACACCTTTGGGACCAGAGAGGAGCCTCAACTTCTCACTGGTGATGACATGAAGACATACAACCCCGTTTCCAAACAAGTTAAGGAAGAAGAGATGATTCAACAGAACCCGTCCCAACTTTTTTGAAACTTGTTGCTGGCGACAAAATTCCACACAAACTGTCCAATTTCCAAGTAAATATGGAGTTTAGATGTTTTAAAAATCATCACATGCTGCTTCTATTTATAGATAGACACAAAATATTTTAAAAAACAACGAAACTTCTCAGTTCAAACAATTAAATATGGGTTTAGATGTTTTACAATTCATGCATTTTTAATATATGGTTTACAAAGTATCCAGACTTTTTGAGCATTGGATAATTTTGATTGCAGCTGAGACCCATATTGCATCTTCCTGCATTTATTATCAACTATGTGATAAAGGCTGCAGAAGCAAACATAAAGGAAAGCAGAGTTTTAGGTTCAAAATGAAACAAGAGCCGACCTTTTTCCTGACTCCGAGCAACAGTGTTGGACAGAAATCAAAAGTACATTACATAGTGTACATAGTGCATCATCTGTAACGGATACGTGAGCTCAGTCCTGTCCAGCTGGATGACTTTATATCACACAACGAGCTGCGTGTCAAACACTAAGAGGTATAGGAAGGAAGATCAGTACATTCCTGAGTTTGACAACATCACATTCTACTACAGACTTCCTATACAGCATTTACGATCGATTTTAAAGTCATCTTTCTTTTTAAAGCGCCCTGTGGTTTGGCACCTTGTAACCTATCTGACCTTTTATCAGTTTACGCGCCAACTCCCTCTCTCACGTCACGTCCTGTACAGGTGCAGTCGAATCGTAAAACGTATCGTGAAGCAGCTTGAATCAGTCAACGAAACAAATAAGAGAAGCTGCTGCATCTATAAATCACACCTCAGTAACTTATTTTAATCAACACTATACCATTTTCTACTGTTTTTTTTTTTTGATCTTCTTATTACTTATTAATAGTGGTGTTGTTGTATTTATAAGATTAGACTGTGCTCATCCCTCAGTGACGAAATCAGCAGCAGCTTCAGCGACAGGAATAAATAAGTGCTGGAGGAAATGAGACGAGTACAATAATAAAAGAGTAAAATTGTAAAAGATTATGAATTGAAGGAGAAGGGGGGGAGTTATGTTACCCCACTTCACTCTTTAATGTAGAACACTTTGAGCATGTATGAAACGTGCTGCTACTGTATGTAAATAACGATAATTATAGAAGTACAGATGATGAAACTCAGAGGACACCTGCTGACCACCATGGGAAGGAAAAGCTAGTGTTCTAGTACCTGAACCTGGTCTTCAGACCACATTTTAAAGGTCTTGGTCCAGACCAGCAGGACCACAGCTGCAGTGGCATCTTCTTCTTTTTTTTTTAACCACAAATATCTCTGTTGAGGAGGAATAATGTATCAAGCTAAATGATAACAGTAATGGTCTTTAAAAATGGTCTTGCATTGGTTTGGTCTTCATCTCGACCGCCTCAAAGTCTTTCAGAGCTCCAGACTAACTTTTATTTTTACTACGAGCAGCACAGTGGCCCCTAACTTTAAATTTAGGAGCACAAGCAGAAAAATTTAGGGACGCACACTGTAAGTCAACGACTAGTGAAGCAAATATTCACATTTTCCTTTTTTCCTTGTTCATGATCCTCACATACATTGTCCTGCTGCTACCTGTAATGACAGATACCAGATTGTTTGAGTCACCTCTTCCAAGTTTCACCAGTGTTAAAAAAAAAAAAAACCTTCAAATTTATGGTTGCACATGTGCAAGTACTAGATGAAAAACTGACTTGCACTGTCTCATATTTTAGGGGCAGTCCAGCTCTGTCCTGGTCTTGGTCTTGGCTCAGTCTCAGGTTTAGGTGGTCTTGAGGCAAAGCTCTTGTGTTGGAGCAGCTACTGTACTATTAGAGCACCAGACACCAGACACATGTCTCAGTCAGTATCACCCATAAACAACGCTGCAGCACCACTGTGTCCAGCTTAAAGTCCATTAAATGTATTTAAATAATAATAATAATGCATATACATAGATAGCAACATGGCAAAGAGGAGGAAAGACCAACCAGCAGCAGCAGCTAGCTTACACACAACCAGCATTCACACTCACACTCATGACATGCATTGCACAGTGCACACACATGGTTAGCCACTTGCTCCTAGCTGCCCATGACATGTGTGTGTGTTCATTTGGTCCAATGGAGGCTGGAGGGAGAGGGGGCATGCGGAGGGGGCGAGGGAGAGAGGGAGGGGGGCAAACACTTGATGGAAACGTGAGTTTTTTATAATGGAAGCTGAGCTAAAAAGCTAAAGCTATGAACCTACAGATGCTGCAGCTGTGTGTGTGTCTGTGGTGATGTAGTGTAGTGAAACTTGATTCAACGTTTAACAGATGAAATGGGCGAAGTTTCTGGAAAAAAAAAAAAACCTGAGCCGCGTTGGAAAGAATAAAGTGTCCAAACGTGGGGTGATATATTTTAGGGAGGAGGAGGAGGAGGGTACACGAGGACACAGTGGAGGGGTAACGTTAACGTTAACGGTGACGGTAAAGAGCGGATTTCTGTCTCTTTTTTATTAGCGACACGTATCGTTTCCCTCCGGTTTTTGTGAGAAGATAAATAGCTGAATACATTTAACAAGAGAAAACCGAGAGGAAACAAACAAACATACAAACAGCGGCGGCGGGAGTCACCAACCGTTAACGTTAAAACTCCGCACGAGACACAAAGTTTAAAAAACACACGTAAGTTTTGTAGGTGAGGTTGAGGTGTTTTCTAAAAAAAAATTAACGCTGATTTTCTCACCATTAAAACTTTGGCAGCGCTTTCCAGCTGTGTGATCACTTCTGATGCACCGACCACCGCCGCCATCATTGTCGTCCCTCTCCAATGACGCGCCATGCGCTCTGCATTGTGGGATTACAGCGATGGAGCAGAGCAGCAGGGCAGAGCGTCATCCTCAGCGCCACGCGGACGCAGCAGGTACTGCACGTAGCTGGAAACAACTTCACACTGTGGAATAGATATATTCTTCATAAAAGAAAATCTATATTTTATAGAGATTGGATGAATAAGAATATTTGGTGCATAATGGAGCCTTTAGATGCAAATGGAGATTTATTATCTTATGACAACCTTTACCAAAGCCATACCAAAAGCATTTCCTTCCCTAACCAAAAACATCTCTTTGCATTCTCAGTCCCCATCTCTCCCTATGCTTGTCATAAATGATGTTAATTTCCTCGATAAAAGGTCCTCAAAGAAATTCATGAGATCTATTTTAACCCATGGTCTATACCCTACTCAAGCCAATAGAAATACAATTGATCAACTTAGCGTATCTAAATTAAGAGTACAATTTTTTAAATGTTTGTTGTAAAGTACCTTTTTCATAAATTTCTTGAATGAAAGGTGCTATAAAAAAAAAAGTACTTATTGTTAGGAGTACTACTAACTAGTGTAAAAAATGAGTTAAATGTGTGCTGCTGCAGACAAGACACGTTCTTCGTCCAATAACTTGAATATTTATACCCATACTTATCTATCAATATCCAATTGTATTATTTATACTCATTTGCACTTTTTAAGTTTGTTTTATATAATACTTCTTCTACTCTATTGTTTTAATTCATTTGTGTGTTTATTTGTCTTTATTTCGTTATTGCTTCTCAGGACCTCAGTACTATTAAATGTACCTCATGTTTTGGGATGACAATAAAGCCTCTTGAATCTTGAGTATGAGTGTATTGATTATATGTGAAATATACTTTCAAATGATCCTGAGGTCCAAGGGCTGCTATAAAGTTATAAAGTCACTTAATATTTCTTCAGTGAAAGTCATAGATCTCAGTCAAAACCAAGACAGAGACACTTAAAAATGATTTGTGTGACCTTCTGTTGAAATAGCAAATGTACCGAAATGAAGCGCACAAGTCCAAGTTGGTTAATTTAATTTATACATACATTTTACACACAAGGATTGTAAAGGATTTTTACAAATTCTCAGTTCATACATAAATGTAAAAAAAGAGATGGCTGTCCACATTACATCATCTATAATACTGTGTAGACATGGATGCTTGAACATTAGCACAAGGGAAATTGAAAAAAGGGGGGGAAAGATACAAAAAATATGTATATCTGTATAAATATAAATTCAAGAGTAACAGAATTGTATCATACATTAAGAAGCATCGAAGACGAGCAGAGGCTCCTTAGAGTAAAAATACAAAATGAAAAGGACACACGAGGAAGAAATCAGATCAAGTCAGTCAAAGATTGTCAGTCATCACTCTCTAACCTTGGAAAACAGAAAACAAAAACAACAAACCTCACACTTTTTGTGGCACTCACACACACACACACACACACACACACACACACACACTCTGCAGAGAGTCGCGCTCGGCTCTCGGTTATAAAGCTATTTGTCACGCAGCAGTCCGTCCGGTGTGGTCGGTGTGGATCGACAGCGCAGTAAACGTGAGGTTTAGAGAAGTGGAAGGACGTCGGCTCTGACGTCTGGACCGGCTGACAGAGGAAAAAAAAAAAAAAACAATAGACGAGGAGAAATGAGAGAGCAACGCCCGTCTGCTCTACGGGGCGCCGCTGAGCAAGGCACCACATCCAGGATGGACACGAGGCAGATCACAGGCACCGGCTTCGTTTACATGCAGGTTAAGTTGCCTCCAAACAGCTAAAACATACTAACTAGTAACTTTTTTTGTGTTCTCATGCAGCAAATCTGTGATGAAAATCTACACAAAGATGGACTTTTTAAAAAAATATAAAATTATATGGTCTCCTGTGATTACTCACATTGGATTAACAGTGTGATACATAGAGTTATGCTTTTTTTTAAAAATTGAAATTAGTATTTTTATTTGATTGTAAATAGTTTTTGCCATTTATTTCTGACTTTTCTGCTTCCTTTTGTATTTTCTGCATCTTTTTTTCATGGACAACAGATGTGTACAGTGATGGGCTTCTGTAATTACTCACATTTGTGATGCAGAACTATACTGAGCTAATGTAACCTGGACCAAATATTGATGCTTTTGCAAAAGGTTTTTCCTGTTTCTTTATGTTGTACAACAAAAACAAAAAGGTGTACATTTAAAGCATCAATAAATATTTTGTCAGTCTGTAATGTGCACTTAACAACTTGATTTAACTCAGTTCCCCTTTCCTACAACAATAGTAGCAGATAGTAGCAACAGAAACACACATTTCTTCAGCCTTTGCATAAAACAATAACACTGGTGCATGTAAACGAAGCCGGCGTTTGAGTGTCGGCGCTCTGTCGGTTTCTCCTCGTCCACTGAGTAATAACAGGTAAAAGGAGGTCTGTGAAAAAGAGGCGATAAGAAGAAGAAGAAGAAGAAGAATCTTTTTAAGATTGTGCTGCTCATTGTAGAACACAAGGCACATTTACAGGAAAAAAAAACAAAAAACAAACTTTCAATACATTGTCAAGCAAAAATAATAATAATAATAATAATAAAAAACAACAAATCTTCTGTAACAAATCTTATCCACACATTTTTGTTTTTTTTCACCACTCCACTGCCAGTTATGCATCAGAGAAATCACGTTAAAGTTCGGACTTCTTCGGCATTCCCAGTCATTTAAGTCAACTTCACAATACTGCTGGAACAGTTGGGTATTATATAAATCATCAACCAAACAAGCTCAGTTCATTAAAAAAAAAATAGAGCAGTTATTATTGATTATTACCGATTGTCAATAAGCACAAAAAAAGGATGATACTGGATGATAAGTGTCACCAACACAGAACATGGCACAGGTCTGTAGTCGCACGTTAAACGACACTTTGAAAACGTGTGGTGGGTCATTTCGGATAAATAAAAGAAAATGTACCAAACACTAACATTTTTTTTTTTTTTTTGCTGAAGTTTAACTGTTCTGTTTGTGTTCGTTCTTTCTTTTTTTATTTATTTTCCAATTTCCTGAAGCCAACCTGCCTCGCTCCTCCTCTTCCTCTCACTTAATCTCCAGTCTGTTCCTTCTCTCGCTCTTTTCTAAACCCAGACGCCTCCTCTTCCTCCTCCTCCTCCTCCTCCTCTCCTGCGTTCAGGACCAGCCCGGCTGCAGGAGGGGAAGAGTCTAACACCGCCACCAACAACAACAACAATGTTCTGCAAACACTGATCATCATCATCATCATCTTTATCATCATCATCATCATCATCATCATCATCGCCACCGAGCGGCGACGACTCACACTCCAACATTCAATAAGAAAAAGGCACATAGCTCGTTACTTTCCAAGCCCAGGCACACTCGGCAACGACACTTCTTTAAAAGAAAAACAGGTACACATGTAATAACAAAATTATAATAATAATGTAAATAATATTAACCACAATAATAATAATCATCATAATAATAATAATAAGCAGCATGATGTAACTGAAAAAAAGAAAATATATATATTTATATATTTATAAACCAATATATTTCAGTACTAAAACGTTCAAAAAAAAAGGATATTAAGTGTTTAGAAAACTATATATCATGTAATTTTTTTTCTTGTATTGCACATAGTCAGACTGTCACATGTTTGGCTGTTGTAAGAACATGTTGCTTTTTGTGTTTTTTTGTTTTTTCGTGAACGCGGCCTCCGGAGGACAGAGGAGGCTGGTTTTAAGTTCAAAATGCAACCGTGGGGCTGATCTTTGCAAAACAGCTGTAAAATTGTGCTTAGTGTGTGTAAATGTGTGTGTGTGTGTTGTGTGTGTGTGTGTTTGATTGACACTCAGGTCCGTCCACGTCGTCTACCTTTGATTTCTGTCGTTTTATTCATCAGTTCTTTCCCTAAAAACATGAGAAACTATGTGTTGTGTTGTGTTCCCTCCCTCCCCCTCCCCTTCCCCTCCCCTCCCGCCATCCCATAATAAACAATAAGTAACATCAATATTTTTTCTCTCTCTCATCTGATCCAACCGCCCACAGCGAAACTCTCACTCAGTGGTTCAGTGTTGGATCAGAATAAAAAAAATAAAATAAAAAAAAATCAGCCCAAACCAAAAACTCCACACAAACACTCGACCTGTTGTCGTCTCGGCCGCCGGTGCAGGTCAAG
This sequence comes from Decapterus maruadsi, assembly GCA_030347415.2. NCBI lineage: Eukaryota > Metazoa > Chordata > Actinopteri > Carangiformes > Carangidae > Decapterus > Decapterus maruadsi. Next base: position 23,754,270 of record CM064902.1, on the reverse strand, counting down.
GTGACTTTTGAAATGATCTGTCACAAGAAAAAAGATGAAGTAACAGTAAAGCAATTCTTTGAAAACAAAAAAAACAAACAAAAACAAAACAAGGACATTTGTAACAGTGACCTCTGAGGGAAGAAGTTGAACTTGAGTTGGCACAGAATGAGGCAGCTGAGGCAGACAGATGTTGAGGCTTCACTGTCTGATGCTTTTTTTTAAATAAAGTTGAAATGAGTGAATTTTTTTTTTTTTTTAACTGCTGCTGCCGAACGTGATGCGTTTATGGGAGAATTTCCTGGCAGAACTAAAAGCCTGCTTCGCCCTCTGTGACGTTATGGAGTCAGGTCAGTGTCTAAATGAATAAAATAAAAACACACAGCGGGAGCCGCCGATGTGTTCTGTGATTTATGTGTAAATGACGCCACGGAATTATTTTTAACGCCCACAAAAATGTATCTGCAAAAACATAAAGAAAATGGATAAAGTTCACAAATGTATTTCTGATGCAACATAAATACTTTATGTTGTAAATATATAAACACAATGAAAATCCACAGACAAGAATTTGCAATTTTCCTCAACATACATGTGCTATTATCACATTGATGCACAAACTGTTGAATCAGCTGTAAATGTCACAACATACATAATATGTTTTTGAAAATTGCAAAGTCTTTCAAATGCTAAAATTTTCAGATTTCCATGATATAAATGTAAAATAAGAAATATTTGTGTGCATCAGAAACACATTTGTGAACCTTATTAATCCATATTTTAACTCTTCTTACATTTTACAGAATTTCAATCGTGTGCATTGAAAAACATCTTCTGTGAAGTTATTTACATATAAATCTCAAAACACACGTGTGAATCTTTCTGTGTGCATTTAAAAATTCAGAAACTGATGTAGCATGATGAGCGATACTGAATAAGTGTGTGTGCGCGCATGTGTGTGCACGTGCATGCATGCATGTGTCTTATTTGTAGCTTATTCTGCAGCAGCTGTGAAAGAGGCGTGTGGCTGCCCCCCCCTAACCCCACACCCCCCCCCTCACCCCCACGATCCACTAGTAAACTGGTTCCACTCTTCACATTGCCGTGTCCGATACTTGAGTGTAAAGCAGCTCAGGCAGAACAGGAAGCAGCTCCTGCGTCAGACAATCACCGTCGAGGCGTTTTTCTTTTTTGTTTTTTTTGTTTTTCAGTCGTCCGTATAAGACCAAAGGGTGGAAGGAAGGAATGGGACAAGAGACCGCCGCCGCCGCCGCCGGAGGAGAAGGGTCCGGGGACGAGACCCAGGACTAACGCTCCTCAGGGACACAAGACGCTCTCCTCTCGGCCTGAACTGTCGCATCGACAAAGTCGTTTCGTTTCTTGGTCCCGGATCAGGGGAGAAAAGTTTCAGTTTGTGAAGTCGCTGCAGCTTCCACAAGGTGGCGACGACGTTCCTCAGTCTTCAGCTTTGGACAATCACACATGCCGGATTAACACACACAGACACACAGAGGAAGAAGAGGAGGAGGAGGAAGAGGAAGAGGAGGAAGAGGAGGAAGAGGGAGGGTCGAGACGAAACGCTGCTCAGGTGAAGTGTCAGTCTGAGTCCGCGGCGGCGCTACACGTACACCGGCTCGCCCTGCTCTCCCTCCTCCTCGTCCTCCTCTTCGTCGTCGTCGTCCTCCTCGTCCTCGTCTCCGTGCTCCTCCTCCTCCTCCTCCTCCTCGGGGCGCAGGCCGGCGCCCGGCGACGCCCCCCCGCCGGCCTCCGGGGGCTTCGGGTAGCGGAAGGGGCAGCCGTTGTCGTCGAAGAACCTGCGGAAGGTGAACTCGTAGAAGGCGTGCTCCGGGTGCTTCCCGTGCGGCGAGCAGAGCGTGTCCAGGGCCCGGGTGCTGTCGCCGCTGTCGCTCCACGCCCCGGGGCCGCCCTCCTCCTCCACGGGGTCGAAGTTGGACGTGTCCATCGGGTGGGCGATCTTGGGCCGGTACGGCGCCGGCTGCTGCCGCAGGTTGCTGGAGAAGTCCGTCTGGGAGAAGAAGGGGTGGGCCTTGATCTCGCCGGCGCCGTTGGCACCGAGCCGGTCCTCGGCGGAGCAGCACAGCCGACTGATGATGTCGACGGACTCGGGCGTCAGTTTGACCTGCGCCGGCACCTGCAGCGTGCTCTCCCAGTTGATGACCTGCAGGGGGGAGGGACGTCAGACAAGTTTTGTTTACGACAGCTGGACCTTATTTTGTCCATTTAACCCGTTTGTTTCTATGTTTATTCTTCTCCCACACCCAGGAGCCTGATTTAAAGGGATACTTCACCCAAAAGCACCAATTATCCCTTTAGTATCCCTTTAAAGGGATAGTTCAACATTTTGGCAAATTGGCCCATTGCCATAATCCCTATAGTCTGCCTACCTTTAAAAGTATTAGAACGGCAGAGCAGAGCCAGCTGCCCCTTGGATTTGTTTTTTAATAAATTAAATCATGACCAACACAGTTTGGCTTTTTAGACAAAAAATAAATAAGAAACAACTCATTCATGTCAAACTGAGAACAGATTTTTACAAAGTAATTGATTAAAAATCATAACATAAAATACATGATTTCATAAATTAATAAATCATTCCTTTCAAGTTCATATTTATGCACCTTTGGCTAATTGTGAGACTACCAGCATTTGTGAGCTGAGCATCTATGACTTTAATTGGGGTGAATATTTAATGCAATCATGTATTTTTACATTATTATTTTTAATTAATTGACATTACTTTGTAAAAATCTGTTCTGAGTTTGACATGAAGGAGTTGTTTCTTATTTATTTTTTGTCTTGTCTAAAAAGCCAAACTGTGTTGGTCATGATTTAATTTATAAAAGCTTACACTGAAAATTAAAGGTAACAAACCTACTGCTATGACTATGGCGATTATGGCAATGGGCCAATTTGCCAAAATGTTGAACTATCCCTTTAATCACCTATGTTGCACCCCTGTATTTTTTGATTGTGTCCTCACCCTGTATTGCACTATATAAACAACAAAAACAAGAAAGCTCAATGACTAAGTGACACGTGTGATGAAAAAATGTTCTTATCAACTTAAGTTTTGATTCCTAAAGCATCTGCATACGTCTAATGATTTTAAATGAGCTCATTTAACGAACATGTGTTTTTTTTTAGATTCCCTTCGTCCACTCGCCATCAGTTTTTTTTAATTTCTGAATCAAAGCCTGGTAGAGATATTATTTTTCCTTCTTCACTGACCTTAATCTGGGTCTCTGTGGGTGTGGGAGCCAGGAAGGGCGGCTGTCCCACCAGCATCTCAAACAGGATTACTCCCACGCTCCACCAGTCACACAGCTGGGTGTAACCTGCACAGAGAGGAGCAGATGAATCTATAAGTGCTCTCGCTGCAGAGGCGCAAACACAAAACCTCAAATTACAGCTCTCACATCAACACAGTCATTGTTTCATTTTAAATCAAGCAAACACAACAACAACAACACGTCAAGCCTTTTTCCTACAACTCTGTTATATATGCAAAAAAAGAAGATGATTTCTCATTTGAGTCACATCCTTTATGATGATAAAGATGAATTTCCATAATCCAATATATAAAACTCGCTCTTAATTCCTGCAGGATAAATGACAATGATAATGATAATCAACTAAATGACTAAATTATGAATGTAAACTCAGCAAAAAGACACTTTTATATCAAATAATATAAAATTAAAGGGTAAAGAGTCAGTGGTATATTGTTTTAGTGTCTGTCCATCCATGCAAGTCTCATGGTCATGATATCTCAGTAATGCCTTGATATTTGGCACAAACATTCACTTTAACACCAACATTTAAGGATAAATTAATTCGATTTTGACGGTGAAAGGCCAAAGGTCAAAGCTACAGTAGCTTCACACATCTTTGTGGCTTTGTGAATGAAACATCCCAGGAAATTCTGGAGGAAATTTCTTCACATTTTGCACAAATATTCACCTGAGCTCACTAGATTTAGGTTAAACAAAGCCCGTTTTTTCAGCTTTTATTTAAGAGTAAGGATTTAACATTTATCTTTTATGGCTCTGAAGCAACGTAAGACAGATCAGACTTGTGTTTAGTTGATGCAACATGTTTTAAACTTCCATCATTGATCCATTTAACGGGTCACAGCAGCAGCTCCTCCTCCTCGTCACCCACCTTTACGCAGCAGAACCTCGGGGGCGATGTAGTTGGGCGTTCCCACCAGGGAGTGGGCCAGGCAGCGCTGGTGCTGCCGGTTGGCACGCTGCTCCAGTGTCATCAGCCGGTCGCCACAGCGACAGTTGGACACGTCGTCCCAGAAGTCACTGGGCTCCATGCTGTCCTGTCTGACGTGACTTCCTGCAGGTAGAAGGAGGAGACACAAAGATGATGTTAAACACAGTGACACTGTGAAACGACCACATCACATCACATGCTGCCCTTCACTGGTTACCTCTGAGTTTTAGAACAGATTTTAAAGAGAAACTCCGCAGGATTTTTAGCTTAACTCTGCTACATTTTGACCTTAATTAAACAGCTTTGGAGTCATTGTGATGATTAATTACCGGTAAATGACTTGCAATTACTTCCAAGGAGAATGGAGACTCTCTGCCTTCCACCTAGCGTCTCGTGGATGAAAACCAACCTTGTACCACTCTGTTGATTGATTTCTCGCTGGCTTATAATAAATAATAATAAATGCACATGGCCAGGAGGAGGGTTAGCAAAACAGCAGAAAAGTGACTGGACTTATGTGTCTTATCACTTCTTAAAACTCACTTCCATCGTCCGGCCGCTGTTTTTCTAACCCTCCTCCCGGCCATGTGCATTTGTTTACAACAAAGCCTGCTAGAAATCAATCAATAGAGCGGTGCATAACGTTATATATCATGCATGATGTTACAAGTCATTTATTAAACCATCTCAATTACTCTGAAGCTGTTTAATTAAGGTCAAAATATAGCATAGTTAAGATGCAAATCCTGCATAGTTCCTCTTTAAACTGATTTTTTTCTTATAGTTGTGTATTCTGTACCCTGTATTTTTTGGTTTTTCAATGTTATGTATTTTATTTGCACTACTCATTTTCATTGTTAAGCACCTCATAGCCTTGTTTTGTAAGCTACCCTACACACGCTCACCCTTCTGGTAGTACTTGGAGTTGTGCGTCCAGCGGAAACCCGTGCACAGGCCGAAGTCCGTCAGCTTGATGTGTCCGTCCAGGTCGATGAGGATGTTGTCGGGCTTGATGTCTCGGTGGATGAAGCCCATCTTGTGGACGCTCTCGATGGCCAGCGTCAGCTCGGCCACGTAGAAGCGCGCCAGCGTCTCGGGGAACACGCCCATCCGGATGAGCAGGCTCATCATGTCGCCTCCGGGGATGTAGTCCATGACGAAGTAGAGGCTGTCGCGGTCCTGGAAGGAGTAGTAGAGACGCACCACCCACTCGTTGTCCGCCTCCGCCAGGATGTCTCGCTCTGCTTTGACGTGAGCCACCTGCAGCAGAGACGCAGCTCAGTTTAAAGGGATAGTTCAACATTTTGGCAGATTGGCCCATTGCCATAATCCCTGCAGTTTTAGCAGTAGGTTTGTTACCTTTAATTGTTGATGCAAGCTATTTTTAGAACAGCGGAGCAGAGCCGTGAGCTGCTCAGAGCTACGCTACGGAGGCTCATGGGATTTCTTGGTTTCCCTCATCAACCTCATCAAATACACAATCCAACAACTCCACAACGCTCTGGTGGACAAGTTGTGACCTGCACATTCACCACGCTATGAGATAATAACACAACGTTACCAGACAGAGTTGTTTTACAGGTAAATTCATGCAAAACTGCTGATGCGTGTTCCTGTCAGGGGCAGTTTTTCATCAAGCAGTCTCTGTATTTACCTCTAAAACAACTCTGTGTGGTAACGTTGTGTTATTATCTCATAGCGTGGTGAATGTGCAGGTCACAACTTGTCCACCAGAGCATTTTGGAGTTGTTGGATTGTGTATTTGATGAGGGAAACCAAGAAATCCCATGAGCCTCCGTAGCGTAGCTCTGAGCAGCTCATGGCTCTGCTCCGCCGTTCTAAAAATAGCTTGCACCGACAATTAAAGGCAACAAACCTACTGCTATGACTATAGGGATTAAGACACTCACACTGCTGCATTCATAAAGTCACTGATAATCACCTGGTTGCGGTTGAGGACGTCTTTCTTGCGAAGCGTTTTCATGGCGTACAGAGCGCCGGTGTCCACTTTCCGCGTCAGACACACCTCGCCGAAGGCTCCGATGCCCAGAGTCTTGATCTTGACGAACATGGACTTGTCCATCTTGGCGCGGCGTAGCCTGTTGTAGTTGGACTCTTTCTGGTTCAGCATCTTCCTCATCTGCTCCTGCTCCGCCTCCGACAGTCCGGCCTGGGCGAGAGAAAGAAAGTGGAGACAGATGGTGATGGAGCGAGCGGGCGAGAGTTAATCATGTTTTATCATTTAGGGGATTAGTAATGACGGAGGAATGTGGCGAGGAGGGCCGACCTCTGTTGTCAAATTATCTCCCTCTGTTATTGAACTGTCTGGGTCGGGCTCTGGTATGTTTTTCGCCTCTGAGAACGTCTTTCATTCACTTTAAAGCCGGTCGGGAGGTCAGAGGTCAAAGTCATGACTCAGGACAAACACAAGTGTGAACGCTCTGACTCCTCGTGCACAGACGCAGACGCAGACACAAGGCTTTTGTTGTCTGAGACAAAGTCCTGAGAGACGACTCTCTGGGACATCACAGCTCCACACAACCCACTGACCCATTATCTCATCTCCGCCACAGAAAGAACCACCAGCTCCAACACTGGGTCCAGAGTTTACACCATTCACCACAAATATCCTACACATCTTTGACTCTTTTTTTTTTCATTTTCCAAAGATTTTCAAAATAAAAGCATAACAAACAGCTAGTGTCATTTTCTTTCAAAATAAACATTGATCATTTTTTTGGCTGCCAGTAGCAATGTCAATCATCTGAGAGTCAACGTATTTATTATAGCAGCTGGTTTTGCAGTTATTATTGTTTTATATTATATTATTATTTAAAATAATGAAGCATATTTGATGAGCTGAACTGTTGTCTGATAAAGAAAAGTTAATACTGTATGTCTCAGTGTGTCAGTTTCATTATAAACTACAGAATAACGGGATATGAAGTTGGATACAGGCTGCGTTCATGTCACAATTAAGTGTGAGAAACTAAATAAATACATTTCCTGTCATTTGATTTCATTAAATCATTTATTTTAGTTTTAAAGTGATATTTTTTATTATTATTATAACCTTGAGATACATTGAGGTTACCCTCATTTTCAATGTCGTCGCGTTTACAAGTCATTAAAATATTGACAGCAGCTCACGGCTCTGCTACGCCGTTCTAAAAATAGCTTGCACCGACAATTAACGTTAACAAACCTACTGCTATGACTATAGGGATTATGGCAATGGGCCAATTTTACCAAAATGTTGAACTACCCCTTTAAATAATGTTTCCCAGAACCCAGAAAGTTATCCAGTGTCAGGGTTAGGGTTAAAAATGACAGAAAACTGAGTGTTGAAATGTTGAAAAAATGTTGAACTATCCCTTTAAGTTTTGAACAGAGCTATTATATTATTCAGCTGCTACATGTTTGAATCTGTATCTGTGATGTCACTGTGATGTCGTCTCACCTTCGACATCTCCTGCTCCAGCTGCAGCCGGCGGTTCAGTTTCTGCTGGTGCGTCTTCATCACGTTCTCGATGTGCTGCTCCATGTAGAACTTGAAGGCGAACGGCGAGTACGTCTTGATGCGCGACTCCCGCTTCTCCTCGTCCCGCCCGTTCTTCCTCACGGGAACCGGCGACGTCTGGATCTGCTTCTTGTCTTTCACCGTCTTCTCTCCCTTCCCCATCTTCCCCGTCTTCTCCTTCGCCTGGTGGCTCTCCTCGCTCTTCACGCTCCCTCCGCCGCCGCTGCCGCCGCCGCCGCTATGCGTGCTCCTGCTGGCGTTCGGGTTGCCGAGGTCCTGAGCCCCACACATGGCTCCGGGTCCGTCCATGGCGCCCGCCGCTTCGCCGCCGGACATGAGCAGGTTTTTGGGGTACGGCGGCGGCGGGCAGCGCGGCTCCTGCGCCGGCTCCAGCGGGTACGTCTCCTCGGGCATGTACGCCAGCGGCTCGCCGGCGTCCTGGGCCTGGGCCGCCATCCAGCTGGGGTGACACGGCCCCACCGCCGTCTTCGGCTCCGGCCGCATCACGCGGATGCTCTTCACCGGCTGCTGGATGGGCGGCGACGTGACGGCGGTGATGGTGTTGGGCGGCCCCAGCGACGGGTCCTGCGCCGCCATCGGGGGCCGGACGCCGTTAGGCCCCGCCGAGCGACTGTTGAAGGAGTTGGTTCTGCTGGGGACGCGCACCTCGCCCCTGAACGGGCCCTGAGGCTGCGGCGGCCTGGACTGTGGCGGCGGCGGCGGCGCCCCTCCGTCGGGACCCTGCGGCGGCGGCGGCGGCCCGGCCCAGTGGTGCTCGTACAGGTCGAGGTTGAGACTCGCCCTGGACGGCGTCATCAAGCCCTGCGGCAGGTCGGAGAAGTCGGGGCCCCCCATGGCGGCGACCCCGCCCGGCGAGCGTGACATCATGTGGACCTGGTGGGAGGTGGGGCTCGCCTGGCGCGGGTGGGAGTGCGGGGGCAGGTACAGGTTGCCGGGGTAACCTCCGCCGCCGCCACCGGGCCCGTTCTGACCCATCGGCCCCTTCGCCTGCATGTTGACGTAGTTATCCGGCGGCGCCATTGGGGGCGGGGCCATCTTGTTCTGGAAGGAGGGCGTCCTCTTCACGCCGTAACCCGCCGGCTCCATCATGTGCGGCCGGCCGTGGCCGTAGTCGTAGTGGGCGCCGGGGACGGGGCCGGTCGGCGGCGGCGGCTGCATCTGCAGCGGCTGACCGGGGACGTTGTAGCTCATCATGGGCCCGTGCTGCTCCATGGCGCCGGGGTAACCTTTCTGCTGCGCCGCCGGCGGGTACATGGCGTTGGCCGGGTTGTTCTGGGAGCTCATCACCGGGGGATACGAGCCCATGCTCGGGGGGCGACCCATGGGGTTTCCCACCATGGCGGGGCCCTGCGGCGCGCCGGACGGGGGCGGCATCATGTAGTTCATGACGGGCGGAGCGCTCATGTAGGATCTGGGCATCTCGCCGTCGGGGCCGTAACCCGCCTCGTACATCGGCGCCCCCATCTGGTGGTACGGCGGCATCGCGCCCGCCTCGCCCGACGCCTCCATCGCAGGCCGGTGGTCCATCGCGTTGGGCATCCCGGCTTTCCCTAAAAGACACGGAGGAAAAACACTTAAAGGGATAGTTCAACATTTTTGGCAAACTGGCCCATTGCCATAATCCGCTTCTTTTTAATTTTTAGAACGGCAGAGCAGAGCCGTGAGCTGTTCAGAGCTATGCTACGGAGGCTCATGGGATTTCTTGGTTTCCCTCATCAAACTCAACGCTGTGGTGGACAAGTTGTGACGTGCACATTCACCACACTATAAAAGAAATCCCATGAGCCTCCGTAGCGTAGCTCTGAGCAGCTCACGGCTCTGCTCCGCCGTTCTAAAAAATAGCTTGCACCGACAATTAAAGGTAACAAACCTAGTATTAAAACTATAGGGAAAATGGGTCAATTTGCCAAAATGTTGAACTATCCCTTTAATCACACATATAAATGAATCATGTATCAGCACAAAGATGATTCGTACCTGGAGAAGTCTGTTTGATGACACGGACGATGAGCTCGTTGCGCGGGTCCAGGTATCCCATCTTACTGATGTACTCCAACGCCGCCTCGATGTTCCTGCTTCCTGTCTGCTTCAGCGCCCGCACGGCCATCTCCTGTCACACACACACACAGAGAGAGACAGAGACGTTAAGAAACTTCTTTGGTAATATCAGATTTGTATTTTATTGTTTTATTCCTGTTATTGTTTCTAAATGATGAATTTCTGTGAGATTTAACGCTGGTTTAAGATGTTTTTGTTTCTTTTTTTCTTATTGTTATTATTTGTGTTTGAAGAATTTTTTGTCTTATTGTTATTATAGTGAAGAACTTGAAACACTAAACAAAAATAAACTAAACTAAAAACCTGGATAAAGAATTTAAAATTAGGGATACAGAGACATTTCTCTTGCTTATTCCTTTCTGTAGGAGCTTTATCTTCGTCCATAAATCCAACATTTAAAAAAAAACAAACACATGAACTTTAAAAAACACAGCGGCTCAGTAGGTGCCCAAGCACCTGCATCCTCTGCACTTGAGGTCACATACCAGTGACTTCCTGTGCCTGTCACAATAACACACACAAACACACACACACACACGGAGCAGTGAAACGAGGTCAGATGACCATCGGACATGGGAATACGTTACATAAAAGGCGACGAGAGAGTGTGCTGTTTTTTTTTTATTGCTGTTTATTTTGTAGTGAAGCGGAAAAAAAGAGTCTCAGTCAAAGAGAAGTCTGAGCCAAGACTCTTACTATGAAGGCCACGTGATAATTTGTAATGGGTGCAGTTATTTCATGTGAGTGATTCAGTAGTTGTAGTTCGGCAGCAGCAGCAGCAGCAGCAGCAGCAGGAGGGTGCGGTCCTGACTCAGTGCACAAACTTCACCAGAAATGACCAGTAACAAAAACTCCATGTCGTGAATTCCTCTTTCAGCTGCAACTGCATAAACTTTATATCACTACACACTGTTCTCCGCAGTAAAATGTAATATTCTGCATATTCTAGTCCACAGAGACTGAAAAACAGTGTGTTACGTCCATAATGAAATCCAATGCAATTTTGTCAGAAAGACAAAACATAGAATAAAAAATGTAGAAGAATCAGCAACGTGGATTTAATTCGGAGGCACGACGCTGAGATTCCTGCTCGGCGGCCGACTGTCAAATATTGGAGGAATTTCCTGTCATCAATAATGAACCATTCAAATTATTAAAGCGGAAATGACAGAGATTGATTTGCCTATATGGTCCTCAAAAAATAAGATGCATTCAGCACAAAAACAAATGAATGACATCATTAAAAACTGGAAGGAGCTGCAAAAAAATAAAATAAAATACATGCAAAACAAATAAAAAGTACTGCAATCTTTATATATTTGAAGTATCAGGAGCTTTGTGTGTCTATAGTGACACAAACATGTTTGAATTTGTTAATTTTCCTACTTCTAAAGCTTTACATTTAAAAGATTTGACTGGCAAAACTGTAAAAAAAAATGCATTTACTGTCATAATAATATCAAAAATGCTTCTGCCAATCACGTTAAAAATCAAACTTTATCTTGTTTGAAAAAGACTAAAACCACTGAAACACCACAGTAAAAACCTGAGATTGTGTTTTTATCCTAAACTGTATTAAAGTGAAGTTTGCGGCAAAGCAGCTGAAGATAAATGCGACAAATTCTCCCTCTTGTTCGTGTTAAACTGTGTTTTATTTGATTTACTCTGTGGCTTTAGAGAGAAGAGAGAGAGAGGGGGAGGGGGAGGAGGAGGAGGAGGGGTGGTTCAAGGGGGGGCAGGGGGTTTATCTGGAGCTGATCCCAGGCCTGCAGTCCTGCGCTCCAACAGGTGGGTCACTGTGAGAGCCCGCTGGTATGTAGGTCACCTATGTGAAAAATGCAAAATCCAAAAAGGAGGGAACATGCAGCGCGTTCCTCTCGTTTTTTATTAAAACAACGCCGATCACTCATCGATCGTCTTTGTCCTGCTGGACAGAGATGGACACAGTACTCCACCCCAGTACTTGAGAGGAGTACAAATACTACTGGTCAAAATGTACTCCTGTTACAAGTACAAGTAGCTCAGTCAACATATTACTCCAGTAAGAGTAAAGAAGTACTTGCTTTTAAATTTACTTTTAATAAAAATAAGAGTAAATTTCTGATTTTTCACATCAATGAATTACAATATTTTTTTCTAAATGAACCTAACGACCTTTTAACTCTTGTTTCTGAGAATTAACTCTCTGAAACCACCTGCACTGATGTGTTTGCTGCAGACCTGAAAGTAACAAGTACTTTTCAGCCTTCCAAGAAATTAACCTAGAAAAATATTTGTCTTGGAAATGTATTCACGTAAGAACAGTAAGTACCAAAGAAATCTAATACTCAAGTAAAGTACAAATCCTCTGGGTATGTACTTAAATACAGTACTCAAGTAAATTTACTCTGTTACTGTCCTTGTTAACGTGAAGCTGCAGGTTCATGGTGATAAATCAGTTCAACAGCCACAAACGAACACCGAGACGCCAGGACGCAGCAACGACCTGCAGCTCTGATTTACAGCCAGAGACGTTGGGATTTAGATCAAGTTCATAAAAACAATAATAAAAAAAAAAAACAAGGGAGCGATGGTGACAGTTTCATAGACTGAAGAGTCTGGTGGCTGCAGTGAAACCTAATGTTCAACACAGTCTCTGTCCCTTCGTACGGAGCAGGAGGGACGAGCCGTCTCCCTCCCTGCATCTCGTCCCATCATGCGGATGGATTTTTATGTTTTTTTATGTAATTTAAGATTTAATGGGAGAATCCCCTCTAATAATAGCTTTGACTGGAATTCCTCTCCTCGGTGGGGAAACCAAACCAGGCTCCTATAACTAACACCACGCTGCCTGGAAATTAACATTCCTCCTCCTCCTCCTCCTCCTCCTCCTCCTGCTCCTGCTCCGAGTGATGATGAGACAAAGCCATTGGGGTCAGGACGGGATGGGATGGGACGGGGCGCAGCATCAATTTCCTGTTTTCTTTTGACTCCGGCGAGCATGTAAACAAACAGGACCGACCCGAGTAAGGAACATAAACACCGCAGCCGCACAGAGAGGGATCTGTCCTTCCCTCCTGTCCGACCGGGAGCAGAGAGAGAGAGAGAGAGAGAGAGAGAGAGACCCACACCTAAGATGAGGAAATCCCCCTTTAAACGGTGCATGACCTCAGTGCAGAGACATCTCAGCTCAGACCACGCTGCACCGTCCGTACAGACGGCGCCCCTGCTGGACGTGACCTGTAGCAGCAGCTGCAAATCAAGCAAAGTCGACCGCCTTTAAAGGGATAGTTCAACATTTTGGCAAATTCGCCTATTGTCATAAGTAGGTTCAGTTAGGTTCATTACCTTTAATTATCGGTGCATGTTCTTTTGAGATCGGCGGGGCAGAGCCGTGAGCTGCTCAGAGCTACGCTACGGAGGCTAATGGGATTTCTCGGTTTCCCTCATCCAACTCATCAAATACACAATCCAACAACGCTCTGGTGGACAAGTTGTGACCTGCACATTCTCCACGCTGTGAGATAATCCTGTTTAATTATCTAACATCACGACACATGAAGTAAAACATGCGCTTTTGAAATCACTCCGCCCAGCAGCCGCGTCTGGAAAGTAGTTCCGGTTTCACATTTGCCTCGAAAACAACTCCGTCTTTGCATTTTGGGAAATTATCGACCTCCGAGATAAAATGTGAGATAAATTCTTACACATTTCGATTAGATGAATTAGAAAACAGGTGATAAAGGTGCTGGTTGGCCTAAATGTTCAAGATATTTAATGATTAAACATTTATAATTACCTATATATACACAAGGGAGTATATTTGCTTAATATAAGGTCTGACCATGATGCCTCATGACTTCGTTACAGTGGTACGGTACAGTAGAGGAATGAAAATGGCACCACATCATGGAAGTTTGTAAATTTATCTTCACTTGGAGATAATTTTTCATTATAATATCTATATATAATTGATACCCAACGGCTGTATCTTGGAAACTGGAGCCAATTAACACTCTAAACTTAATTTTCCTTTATTAGTGCGTGCCCCAAGCCAGGTAAAATCCAGCTACCTTCATCTCTGAGGTTTTGGCCTTATATAAACCAGTGATATTATTAGCAGTGGTGAATCTTTGCTTTGCAGCTGTGAGCAGAGGTTTAAGCCCAAAGAGATAAAATCTATCTTTACTTTATGTATCCATTCATTCTTAATGCACTTTTATTACTTAAAGAAACCATGGCACATTAATTGTGGTCTGTGCAGTCGACTGTGTGGCTGCAGGACTCCTGGCACACACACACACACACACCGAGGGAACTAAATCCCTTCATCTATGTATCGTCCATATATAAATATGGATGCAAACGTCCTGCAGCGAGCCAAGGACATGAAAACTGAGAAGAGGTTTCTATAACAGGACGGTGATCCAGAAACTCTGGATCAAACCAGCAACAGAAAAGAGTCGCACAATTAACAACAACTATATTTATCTATGTTAGATTGTCTGTATTTTCATATCTGATGCAGCAGAGCTTTTTAACGATCATGATATGATGCTTAAGATTATTATGGGATAGAGGTGGTGTCTTTTGCATCTCTGTTGCAAGCATAAGAATGAATGAGAAATGGGAATGGACAAAAAGCAGTGCATGCTCCAGTGGTTTTATTTACATATTATATATTTCTTTAATTCCCTAAAAAAATGTTTTATTTCTAGGTCACAGTAGAGCAATCATATCCTCTATAAATGAACAACACAACTATTATTTCATATCATAAATACAACAAATCTGGAGCTCGAACACAACGATGAGACCGTGACTCTTGCAAAGGCTGAACCTTTAACTCCATTAAACACCTTCAGCCCGTTCAGGCGGCGGCTGCTGCCAGGTTTCTAACAAGAGCAGGAGGCGGAGAACTGGGCTCTTCGTCCCTGCTCTTAAATCTTTTACAGTGGCTTTGCAATCACTTCAGAACATTTTAAAAGTGCTGCTGCAAGTTTATAAATCCATCAGCAGGCTGATAAAAAGAGCCTGGTAAAGGCTGAAACTCTGATTTACTCACTTTTCTACTCGGCAGCAACAAAGACGGAAGAAACCTGAAGTTGTTCACTGATCAGAAGCTTTAATCTGATGAAAAACTTCATATTTTGCCTTTATGCACACTTTTTTTTGGTTTCCAATATGCCATTAGGGTATCTTGAAATTAAAAAAAAAGCTGAGCAGCCATTTTGTGCCTGTTCTCTCTGTGGTTTCTCAGCGGGACTGGACGTCTGTGTTCGTCAGGAGGAAACTAAATCAAACAGAAACGGTTTCAAAGTGGGAGCAACGTGGGCACAGGCCGCTCTGAAAGCCAGGAAATGCCAAGGCCACAAACTTTCTATGCCCTCGCTAGTGTGTGTGTGTCTGTGTCGTCCATCAGTGCGTCTACATAGGTGCAAATACACTAAACTAAAAGTATGCAGCCAGCGAGCAGCACACGTCTGCTTCAGTCCTCCACCGATGCATCTGCATGTTCATACACAGAAATAACTCCATGTCCCTGAGTCCAAGACTGTCCGCACTGACACACACACACACACACACACACCAGTGTTTATACTCTGTTTCCTGTGTGTAGCCAGTAGAGAGTGCTGCTGCCAGAGCCGCCCAGTAATGTCACACTCTCCCTCTCTTTCCTTCTTTCCACCTCGTTCGACCTCTTTCTATCTTTTACTTTCTAATTTCACTTTAAAGCCCTTTTCTGTTTCGTGATCCTTGTTTTTCCTAATAAAGTTGTCATTATTGAAATTTTTCACTAACCTCAGCAAATTAGATCAATAGTGCATTGGGAAAAAAATTAAATTTTGCCTTATTTTAGAGAAAAACATAAACCCATCAAAGAAAATAGACATTTTCAACCCAGACTGTTGCTGTTCATGAGTTTGTCTCATTTTCTGGAGCAGTTTTTATTTAAAAATCAACTCCA
The DNA here is from genome assembly GCA_030347415.2 of Decapterus maruadsi. NCBI lineage: Eukaryota > Metazoa > Chordata > Actinopteri > Carangiformes > Carangidae > Decapterus > Decapterus maruadsi. The sequence goes on along the minus strand of CM064902.1, from coordinate 23,738,503 downwards.
AACCCTCTGTAGTTCTTCACTAACGACTGATCTCGTCTTGTTTTTCTGTCGCTACAATAAACTCAGACCAACTCTTTCTCTTCTTTTTTTTTTTTTCTTCTCTTCTCACTCTGGGCTCAGAATAAAATCATTGCTGCTCCCATTTAGTTTGGGTTTATAGAGCCAAGGCAGGCCGAGCCTCTGAATCAAGCCGTCTGATTGGCTGAGACAGCAGCACCTTGCTGGAGCCAATAGGAACATCAGATCGAGTGATGAAGACTCTGGTTTGTAAAGAATGTGGATAAAAACCGACAGATAACCACAGAAAAACTGTCACAACTACTAAAATGTTTAGTTAATCTATAATGGACATCAACGGCACATGGACAAACAGGGGCTGGTTAGAAAGCTCTGGTTTTCTAGTTTAAGGAGATGAAAACAGTCTCTGTGTCAAACTGTAGCAGAGTAATAAAGGACAGCGTGACATTATGAAGCGAATACGCTCCTATACAGACCTCTATTGGGGTTTTATTGGCGGGATTTTCAGGAATAACACTGTGTTAGTTTGTTTTATCCTTGATTATTGCCATCTCTTTTGTCTGCAGACACATTAAACAGACTGTGTGGAGTTGTTGATCTTCTATCAGTCACTTGATGTATTTTATCAATTAGTTATACAAGAGATCAAACTCCAATCACTGAAACTAGATTGATTGGAAGAAACAAAGTGGGCGTGGCTTCGTAAAACAGTCCAGATAAACTCCCACTTCCAGTTTTCTCCTCAGCTGAAATCCAAACTTACTCACATCATCACATTTGATTGGACGTTGGAGTTACATAACCGCTCCTGGGCTCAAGGTGAGTCATCGAAAAACATTTATAATGTTTCACAGGAAGAGAAACACGAAAATATATCCTGTTCTTCTGTTTGTCTTCTTCAACGCCGCTGCATAGAAAACTAAAAGGAGCTTCAGACGACGACGACGACGACGATGATGATGATGGTGGTGGTGCAGGAATTTCTGTATCACCTCTCATGATCTCCTGTTTGCACAATAAATGGTATCTTATCGGTTTCAGTGAACAGTAAACCAGTGTTTGCAATGAAACATAAAATAAAAAGTTTATAACATAACTGCAAATATTTCAGCGAACATGAAACGCTCCGGCCGACACAGAGGCAGAGACAGAGCGCTGCATTCAGACGGAGAGAAATAAATAACAATCAAAAAGCAGAGAAACACTCTGCTTTTATTGTTTGTCCGTGTGTGTGTGTGTGTGTGAGTGGAGGCGGGCCCAGTGACCCCGGCTGTCATGGTGACAGATGTTCCTTGCTCACATTCCTCAGCCCAGGAAGCAGGAATTCAAGCTATTTGCAATCTGGATAGTCTCTCTCTCTCTCTCTCTCTCTGACTCTTCCTCTTTCTCTCTCCCTCCCTCTCTTTCTTTCTTTCTTTCTTTCTTCCTTTGTCGAAAATATCCCGGCCATATTTGCACTCTTGTCATAATGGTTGCGGGTTGCGAGCCGCCGCTGCCGCCGCCTTCTCCCAAAAACGCATAATGACCGGTCTACAAACACAGACGTCTGAGGTTCTCACACACACACTGTTGTTTTGTTTGTTTGTTTGTTTTGCTCAGATCTGATGGTCAACAACAACAACAACAACAACAAATCAAAATCACCCTGACAGTTTTTTTTTATTATTGTTTTGGTCTTTTTTAATATCAGTCGTCCCTTTGACCCAAATCTGAAACACATTTCCTGCAAATCAGAGCCACATGGAGGAGGAGCAGGCTGCAGATGGACGGACACGCCGAGGGGGACGACGACGTCCACTGGGTCCAGAAAAACCCTCCTCTTCCTCATCTAACGTGCAAAACCTCAAGGTAAGAGTTGTGCCTTTAATACAAACTCACGCACACACACACACACGGTGCTTTGTTGCACAAACAGCACAGTGTCGACAGCTTTAAAGTGCTTCTTGCAGCAGCAGCAGCAGCAGCAGCAGCAGCTTGGTCCTGTACAGTAGAAGGTTTCAGTGAACACACCCTCCTCCTCCTCCTCCTCCTTTCCTTCACTTCCTGTCTTTCCCTGTCATCTCTATGCATGGTATGCCACTACGCCCCCACCCTCGCTCCCCCTCCAAAACATTTCCTCCTTAAAAAAAAAAAAAAGTGATTATGTAACAAGCCACATTGCTCTGTAATTTGCAGCTGGAGAAGACGGGAAAGACGGAGGAGAAGAGGAAGAGGAGGAGGAAGACGACGAGGCCGGCTGATAAGAAGTGAGAGCGGGGTCGCCTGGAGAGGAGGGGGTGAAGGAGAAATGAGGTGGGGGTGTTCAAGGACACGGCAGCGGCAGCAGCAGCAGGGCCGATGTGTGATCGCAGTGGAAAGGCTGGAAAAAGAAAATATACAGAAGCAGAAGTAACAAGCAGCAGAGTTAAAGGTGAAGTCCGTCACAGTGGAAGCAGCAGCACCAATAGGATTGATGAGGAGGCGGCGGAGCTCTTTGATTGGCCGACACATCAAAGACGGGTTCACCAGTCACCCCTGACCTTTACTCATTCCTCTTCCTCCAACAACACACTAACTATACAGTAGTTCAGTCATCTTCTACTTCCTGCCTTTCATTTCCTCATCACTGATTGGCTCCTCCACCTTTCATTTACCTGCTGAGTTCACCTTCACCCCTTAACATGAGGCAGCAGTTTCTGGTAAAAGAAGCTTGTTACACTCACTTTTCTTTCATTTTTAACCCTAACCCCGAACTTTCTGGGTCCTGGGAAACATCTTTTAAAGGGATAGTTCAACATTTTGGTGAAATTGGCCCATTGCCACAATCCCTATAATCATAGCAGTAGGTTCATTGTTGGTGCAAGCTATTTTTAGAACGGTGGAGCAGAGCCGTGAGCTGCTCAGAGCTACGCTACGGAGGCTCACGGGATTTCTTGGTTTCCCTCATCAAACTCATCAAATACACAATCCAACAACTCCAAAACGCTCTGATGGACAAGTTGTGACCTGCACATTCACCACGCTATGAGATAATAACAGAACAGAGTTGTTTTAGAGGCAAATTCAGTGACTGCTTGAAGGCGACATGCATCAGCGGTTTTGCATGAATTTACCTCTGAAACAATCTCATTTTCATTTGCTGCTTGTTGCTGATCCTTCAGTCTTTTGTCAGTGCATGACGTGTCAGAAGAAAGAAATAAGACCTAACGAAAAGATGCACATTCAATTTAAGCATTTTTAAAACCCATTTTAATGTTACCTGCTATCTCAGCCCAACACAACATTAAACTGTGCAGAAGAACTAACAGACCAAATCTGATGCAGTGAAGCAGATACGACGACTCCGCTGAGACAGACGTGTTATTGTCTCTAAACCAAACTCCCCGCTGTAAATGTCGACTGCTGGAGTTAACAACTGTGATCAGAAGGGTTGTTTTAATGTTTTGTGCCCCACACTCAGACTACAGCCCTTGTTCTGTTGTTATGTAGCAGCCTTGTAAACAAACTCTGGTCTGTTGCTCTCACATTGGACTTTTTATTTGGCTCTGATGTGGTTTGAATGTGGAGCAGTTTGACTGAAAACTTCGCCTCGAGCTTTAAAAAAAAAAAAAAAAATCAGAGCTGGGTTATTGATTGTTGTGTCGATACTGAATTCATCTCGCCTCTGATGAATTGGAATAACCTAAATATTTCGAATGTGTGCGACAGACAGAGACAGAGGACGAGAGGCGACACGCTGGGTGGCGACTGGACGGCAGCAGGAGGAACTGTTCCACCCTGCTGCCATTGAATGTTCACTTCCTGTTTGTATTGACCGGGCCCATGCTGCTCTGGTCCATTCACAATGGTGGCAGCAATGGAGGTCAACGAGCCGGCGCTGAGGACGAGGAAATGGCTGCGACTGTGGCCGCCCCGCCCCCGCCCCCCACCTCAATGACTTTTACAGTTCCTTCTATTCGTTATTACCATTGTTAAATGTGATAATTACATAACATTTTACTTCCAGATGTTCCTGCTTTAACTGATCTGTATGTTTTCACTTTAATATTTCAATTATTTCAATGGTTTTTATTGATTCTCAATGTTTTTGTGGCATTTTCTATTATTTAATTGACACTTTTTTTTATGGTGTATTTGTTTCCCACATTAAATTAAATAGTGGTTGAAAATGAAGTGAATGTGAATTGTCCCAATTTCAAACACAGTGATATAACTGGTATCTCCAGTTTATCTTTATTAAACTGAACATCTCTAGCTCTTTAGAAAACAACACCACCCAGGTGATGTCATCACCACCTTGAGGCCGCAATGACGGATCTCAACGGTTTCTAACATTTCTCAATTGGTGCACAGTAAAAGGTTGGAGGAGGCAAATAACAGAAGTTTTGTCATATAATACAACCTTTTGAAAACCTGTTCATGAATAAAAACTCTGTAAACCTTAACCGAGTCAGTAAAATAATGGGAAAACGTCACCATTTCGAGGTGATAACGCCCTCGGTTCCACTGCCCGGCCCGGCGTGGTGTTCATGCTTTATCAGAAGGATCTGTTTGTGAGAATCCCACTTTTAAAAACAAATTACATAAGCCCCACAACGATGAGCAGAAACAGAAACAGGCTTTCTTCTCTGAGCTGCTAAAAGGACGCCGGGTACTTTCAACTTGTTTTTGTGTACGCTCGTCCTCATGTTGTCCATTTGCTGTTCTTAAAACAACCGTTGCCACGTCTCGACTAACACATCATTACACAACTGCTTTAACGGGCCGCCTGGTTGATACAGTGATGTTCTTATTATCTCACTGTAGTAACCAAACAGTTGACTGATAATAAGATTAATTGATATAACATGATCAAGATGGCTAATACAGATGTTGAAACTTGAGTAAAAAGTGAAAAGAAAGTCACAAGCACTGGTTTAACCTTCAAAATTGGACATTAATCATATGATTATGAGTTCATAGTTCATCAATATTATTTGCAAATTAATTTATCTGTTCAAAATGTGCATTTAAGGGGCATTCATTCACAGTTTCATAATGCACAAAAATGCTCAATGAATAACAGGATGGAGCCAAAAGGAAATTATTTGTAATGTTGACTTTGACAACCATAATTATCAGTAGGTGTTAAATGGGTTTTTCTCTGCTGTTGAACATGCAGCGAAGTTTTGTTTACTGGTGTGTTTACAAGACAAGAGGTTATGATACAGATTGGAGGCTGCACTGACTCGGTATCGGAAAATGATGAGACCCAGTCAGTGCTAGCAGGTTAGCATGCTAACTTCAGTAGCAGAAAAAGACATGACGGCGAAAAAGGGAACAAAGTTTGGCGCTGAACCAATGTTTTTGATATTTTGGTAAATAAACAGCGGCTAATGCTAATGCTAATGCTAGCTGTTAAAACCTTGCAGCATATGGTATGATGTTAAACTGTGCATCAAAACTGAAGCTTTGTACAATAACTCAGTAAAGCTGCTTCTTCTTTCTCTTCACCACTGCTACTAAAACTACCTACAAAGTGCCATGTTGCCTCACGCCCAGGTTTATGGGTCAGATTTAGAAACGTATACACATAAAAAAAATAAAAAAACGCAAAGAGCCGGACTGAATTCCAGACGTCCTGCTGAGGAACCGACCGAGAAAGCCGCCTGCCAGACCGCTGAGGTCTTTACTGAGCAGATCAGTGCATCTGTCCTGCAGCCTTGCTTTCCTTCTGCTGACCTCCTTATGGAGACATGAGGCTCTGGGGTGTGATGAAGTTATCACAGCGAGGCTGAAGCCAATCACATTTATTTACACAGTGGAACAGATAAAGCATAAAGAAACGCTGATTGGCCTTGAACATTGACCCTGACCCTCTTAAATTATGCAGCCACAGTCTGCTAAGGCTTGGAGGATGGTGGCGGCGAGGAGCAGAGCAAAGGCCTCGCTATCGTCCAACGAACGGCGGGTCGAGTTAAAATGGATCTGACTCTGCAGCTCGGCTTCTCCCTGCAGGAGCCGCCTCACAGCTTCACTGCAGCAGGGAGGATTTCTCCACAGAGCTGTGCATGGGCTTGAGCGCAGCATTCTTCACATGCCGAGCTCCATCACAGGGCCCGTCCTCGTCCAGCCCTTTAACCACTCACGTACCGGTCCGGTGGTCTGATACAAGTGGACCGGTTGCATTTTGTGATGACATGCTGTGGATTTTAATCATCTGGCCCCTCCTGACTGAAACCTTCCTCATTTTTAGAGAAGTCAAGAGGAGAAACTGAACAATATGCCTGGAAATGATGAGTACTAAGTGTTTTTTTGGCAGCTGGCAAAATAATACCGACATCCTTGTTTGTTTCCAGAGAATCCTGCACGATGATAAACCTCTGGGCGACACGGTGGCATTTAATAACCTTTCAAACTGGACTTTCTGGTTCATATGTTCTTGCACAACTCGACACCTCTGGCACCGTCACAGCTGCAGATGATTTTAAAGTTTGTCGTGGAAACCTTGATTCTGCCGTTACTAGTGAGTCAAACAACAAGTTCAAACACTTTTGTTACTGTGTGTGAGTGCAATATTCACATATACAGTATGTTCTTTACTTGGTTATTTATATTTCTAGCAACTTTCACTTTTAGTCCACAACATTTACATAAAATGTGCAAATTATACTCCCATTTTTGTTACTCACAACAACTACAAATTGAAGTCAGAAGACATGTCAGACTGTAAAAGAGAGGGTACTCCAATCTGAGTCCGTTTCCAACAGTCGACCACCTAAACCGAAGAAGAGGCTGAAGTTCTAAGTCCATCATGGAAGAAACTGCTGCCAAAGTTACAAGTTACTACTGTAAAAGACCTAAGACCACGTTTCACACCCGTTTGACGTGTTTGCAGGACTAGTTTTGGCACGTTGGATTAAAGGTTCCTTCAACCAGATGAAGTGAACTCATGAAAAAGTCTTTAAATCTGCCGTCAAAGAAGGTGAGAGACCCCTGAATATTACACTTTACTATTAGGAAGCAGCAATAAGTCAAGTAAAGACTTACTCACTCAAATAATATTCTAAAATACAACTTTGACTTCAATAAAAGCCATTTTCTGGGAAGACACCTTCACTCAGATATTGCTTCAAAGTCCTTTACATAAGACGAGTTTTATCCGTGATGCAACGACAACAACTTCTGTCCCTACACACACACACAACTGTGTAACAGGTGCACTGAACTGTAGTAGCCAGTCCACTTACATAACTCCAGTGTTTGACAACATACAGTCTGATTTCTGCTACATGTACCAAAACAAACCTAACTCCCTGCAGATGTAACTTTCAATACCGGAGATGAGTAAATGGGTTCGGAGGCATCACGTTGTGGGTTTTGATGTTTGATGCCGAGGTCGAATCTCCTTAAACTGAAGGGAAGTGACCCCTGATTAACAGGATCCACATGACTCCTGCTCTCTAAAGGGCTGGAGTAGAGATGGGATTTATGGCTCTTTGACAGGATCCGGATCTTTGCGATCCGTTCAAAAAACTGGCTCTTTTGGCTCTTTTTAAAAATATTTCTGCAGTTTTCTGGATGTCATTTGGATTTATTATTTACTATAAATAGTCCATAAGGTGGCTCAGCTAATTTGCATAACTAATTGGGCTGCTGAGTTATCGGAGCAAGAGCAGTGCACTTTTTTTCTTTTTTGTGGGGGTGGGTGGTTGCACTCACATGAAGACAGCATGCACAACTCATTGTCACTGAATGACCTGCTCCTCCTCCCATTGTACCTGTAGCCTACTGGTCGAGAGCAAAAGAGGAGCTTTTGACACATACTGGCTCACACACACACACAAAAGAACGGCTCCCAGCTGCGACTCGGTTCTCATCGTTCATGTTAATGAACCGTTCAAAAGAATCGGTTCGTTCGTGAACGTCACAACACTAGGCTGGAGGTTCAGCAGCATAAAGAAACGTTCCTCCACTTCCTCCTTGTTCTCCTCCACTGATGAAGTCTGATGGAGCATTTTCATCTCGTCAGCCGGGACGGAGACGTAGCAGAGAAAATAAAACAACCCAAAGTTGAGAAATCCACCTGATGTTTCAACATTTCAGCACTCGGGTCTTTGCGTTATGTAATTGCAGCGTTGTACACTTGGCGAGGAGCGCGCGTATTGTGCTGCATCTCAGAGCGTATGGCTCTTAGTCTTGACTGCTTTCATTAAATAAAATTCCTGAGTGAAGGAGGAGGAGGAGGAGGAGGAAGAGCGGCTTCAGAGTCAAGTGGAACAAAACACAAAACACCAACATATACACACACCACACAACACAACACAACACATCCCCTCTCTCTTCTCGTAAACGCCTCGCACATCGTCGTGCCTCTGAGAAAGTCACTATAGCCACTTATTATAATTTAAGTCAATCACGGCCAAGTGTCTGAGCTGCTTCCTGTAATTCTAGCTGGGAAAAACATAAAATATAAAACGTGAAATTAGATTTTTACGAGAGTATTTAATCATCCTTTCATCTTTATGACTTCTCTCTCATCCACTCACATTTGTATTTCATCATTTCTCAATCTCAAGATTTAAAGGAAACAAAGATTTTTTTTGTTCAGTAAAAAAGCAGCTTCATCTGTTCGGGAATTTTCTTTAAGAAATTCAATTATACACATTTTTTCAACGCATTGCCATTTAGCTGGAACATCTAGTTGAGTTTTTTTTGTGTGTGTGTGTATGTGTATAATCCAGTTTAAAAAGTCTGTTAATCAAATATGACCTCAAAGCAGCTTCGGTGACTAATTTACAACCTTCACTGCAGCAGCAAAACAACAGGAGACGCTGAGGGGGCGGTTAAAGTTGCATCACCTGCACACATTCCTACGGTGACTAAACTAAAACATCATATTGCAATAATACGGGAAGGTATTGCAATATGCGATTGCGTTACTTTTGATTTTAATTTTCACTTAGAAATACAAAACTGATTTGACTTTCGTACCAAACAAATATGTCTTTTTATGTCTTGAGTCTCAATCGCAACGTCACTATTTTACCTTCATCACAATAAAATCTGCAGCTTCTGCAACCTGCAATTCGCTGTTTGTCTTTCTCTGACTCACCTGATCACAGCCGGCGTTCACCAGCTCCTGCAGCATCTGTCGGTTCACCTCGCCGGCGCCCGCGGGATGTCCCGACCCGGACGACGGGCCGGACTCGTTGGCGAAGGGCATGAGCGACTTGCGGATTTCCCGCAAGGCATTCTGGTAGTTGTTGAACTTCTGCGGAGGCCGGAGCTGCTGCTGTCGGCTGGCCGTGTCTTTCCCGCTCTTGCAGTCGGCCCCTCTGCCTCCGCCGCCGCCGCCGCCGTCGGAGCGCGAGCTGCCGCCGTGCAGCGCCTGGCTCACCAGCTTGGCCGGCTGCTTCAGGCCCTCCTTGATCTCCTGGAGCCTCTGGCGCGTGTTGCCCACGTACGGGGCGGCCGGGAAAGTCTTTGGCCTCATGGCCTCAGTGCCCAGGGCCAGGCACCTACTCTAAAAGGGAAACACACACTCCCCTCTACACACACACGCACACACGCTGACTCACACACACACACACGACTGGCGCTCACTCCCCTGCACCCTCCAAAAGATCCCCCTTCAAGCTGGCTGACCTAAATAGATAAAGAGTCTCCCGCAGCAGATTGAAGGCACAGATTTGGACGTCCTCCCGTGGCGTCCCTTCTGTGTTTGTGTGTCTCTTTGTGTTTCTGGTTCCTGCCGATGCCGGTGGGCTGGGTGAAGGTGTGGTTGGGGGGGGATACTACAGGCGCTCCATGGCGAGGCTCTCAAGGCTCAGGTTCCAGCTTATTCCAGGAAATGCAGCCGGTCACGAGGGCACCGCGGAGCCAAACCATGATGCTGCCAATCTGCGCCTGGGGAGGGAAGGGAAGGGATGCAGACAGAGCATGAAGACTGTGGTCACACAACATAGTGGTGATGTTTCAGGTTTTTTTTATCTTCTAAAATTAAAAGCAAACACTGGGCAGTTTACGTCACAAACATGGGAGAGTTTTGTTTTTAACTGAACAGAGAAACCATAAATGATGTAGAAGAAAAACCCCCAAATATCCTGTTGTAACAGAAAGTAAAAGCCTTGGAATCTGAAATATGTTGTTGACTCACAGCCAGAATTACTACTGTTAATGCATAAAATATCTTGAGCTGTATGTTGTAATACTCAGTATTACATGTAAGACGATTCAAATTCTATTGAAACATTATATTTAGTTTATTTTTAAACCAATTTACAGTCTTGAGGTCACTTGTTTCCCAACAAATGTGAAACTGCAGGATTCAATGAATGGAAAGAATTGAACTTGATTGAACAATTGTCTTTATGGGTTATAAAATGTCAAAAAAAATGCAAATACTGTAACTTTATGTGACTTTCGGTAGATCCAAAGCTGAGATCTATAAATGTCAGTTTAAGAAATGAATGGAAGAGATGAGAAGGACACACAACAATTTGTCCTCAGGCACAAAATACACATCTAGTGCTATTAATAAAGTATAAAAAGAAGAGAAGAATGTGTAGAAATATATAAACTCATCACATTAGAGGAGCAGGAAATATCTAGAAATGTTGCTGTCAAATATGATTATTGAAACAACTGAATAAATCAATAGATAAATTGATTCTCTGCATATTTTCTGTGGCAGCATTTCATTTAAAAGGCGTCTGACATGATCAGTCTTGTGTTTAAACAGTAAAAACTAGGTCTCCTCCAGGCTGAGGTCATGATTTTGACCGATTTCTTGCAGTAAATATTTCAGACATGAAATCATAAACAACATGATGTAGGACCAGCCTGAGCTCAACCTGGGAGTCAGATTCGCCTCCCCATCAATGCATAGCTGCGATTGCACAAGTCGGCCCCTGCATAGCTGCATACTTCTGCTCCGCGGTCATCGGTAAACACCCCTGCGAGAGCGCAGAGCTCCAACGTGGGGTCAAAACAAGTCCTGGAGCCCTCCCTGCCTCAGCCCCTCGGCCTGCGATGCTCCCCTGTGATCGGACATTTAACACCATTTGAAAGTCTTATCTGGACGAACATACTCCACATTCTGCCACAGCGGCGTTACTCCTCCAGGGCAGATGGGATGACGACGTGCGGAACAAAATGCACATGTTGCTGTCAGGAGCTTCACGTGAGGGCCGACGATACAAATGTGAAACGTTTACAGTGCATCTGGGGAGACGTGATGATGAGACGTGGGGTGTTTGGACGGTTTACCAGAAGGACGGAGGGGAAAGAGAGGAGAGGGGGGGGGGGCGCAAGGAGATTGACAATGATAAGCATAAAAGGCTGTAACAAACACACAAAGGACCGTGGCACAAGTTGAGTTTGGCTGTAACTGGGAATCCAACGCTCCCATGCTGATACCAGTGTTTTCGTACCGAGGCTGCTGATAGGCCACATCCTGTATCTGTAAAGTTTACCTATTTTTACTCCTCAAAAAAAAAGTGACAAAGATTCAACGTCCAACAGGAATTTACTGTTGCCAGGACGGAAAAATAACACGGGCCGTTTTGACCTGATGATGGTTCTTCATTCAACGTTAAAGGGGATCAACAAAGTTATAACAATTCATCCTGAGGGGTACATGACTATCTGTGGGACAATTTATAGCAATCCATTTGAAGGTTGCAGAGACATTTTACCAAATACTAAGAATATCAAACGCACTGGGTCACTAAAGTCAATGGGGTTCATCTTCTGGGGATCATGAATGTCTGAAGAAACTTAATGGCATCTCTGGCATGATGGATACTTGTAGTGGAAACAACCCAAAAAAAGTTTTTGGTCAAATTGCTTGGATATCACCGTAATTCATATTCACTACTTTCACGGCATGTTTGACCATATCTGATCATCTCAACATCATACAATTTATGTGTTTGAAAGACAAAATGGAAAATATATCATTTGACAAAACCAAACCGTTGGACTAGCCAGATGATTAAGGGAGAGGAAATATTATATGTTTGCAGATGTGGTGGTTTGTTAAGATTCCACTCACTTTCACCTTCCAAACCAAGCAATACATCTTGTCAGAAGTCACCTGAAACTGACAGGCTGGTTGGTTTCCTGTCCAACCAAGCAACTCTCTCACACTTTAAAATATCTTTGGAGATTTCCATTTGGCTGGCAGGTGATGTCTACTGTCTAGTCTCCAGATAGCTATCTGGTTTGTTACCATCCTGGAAAATCTGCCAGATAAAATCCAATTCTGGCAGGTTTAGACTTGGTGTGTGGTTTTAAAATCTTGTAAGCTGTTTTGACTATTTAGTTAAGCAATAAAAAGTTTAATTGACTGGACCGTATTTTTCAAAAGGTCTGACTGACAGGAAGTGGAGTAGTAAAAGAAACTTGCCTGAGTATCTTACCCACAATTCCCCTGACACATGAAAGTAATTGATGAGTTGAAGGCATTTCCTCCAGAAAATCTATCATTTTATACATCACAAAACCTTTCGTCCCAACACCACACCTAGTTCAGTTGTTTAAAAAATGTCTGGTCAATATAACTCATGGTTACGTTCAGGTGGTACAATACTGAATCTGGTACAGTGATTTGTGCAGATGTGACAATTCAATTGTACCGAAAGCATAAAGTTTGCCGTGATTCTGTTTTAGTAAAACATAGCGTTTTCTCCTTGTGGCCCCGCCCACTTTTGGACTTGTCCAAATTCTGGATTTGTCCTGTACATATAGCTAAAGTAAGATGAAGTTTTTGTATGAACTGGCTCATTCAACCTACTATAGATCTGTCAACGCTGGGACCACGTTCAAATGAGCAGGTGATAATAAACTATGAACTTATTAATTTAAATGCTAGTTATTGTTAATAACTGGTTATTAACATAGTTTCCAGATGCCAATATCACTTAACCTGCTTTCCATCCAACTATTTAAGATTTATTTCATTGCTAATATTGTAATAATTAGCTCATCAATCATAAAGGACCAGGTAAATTTTAATGTCTACAACTCTTAAAAGTCAAATACACTCACAGCAAGAAAAATATAAATCATTTCGGTGTGTTTTTTTGTGTGAATCTAGCTGCAAATGCACTATAATTAGAACAGCTAAGTGTTGTAGATTTGCTACACCTCTAATTCACACTTGCCTCTTGTTCATTTAGAGGTATTCACCAAACTTGAAAACATGGTTTCTTAGAAACACTGCTTATAAACATTAAATCAAATGGGAGAAACCACTTCTGAACATTTTGGTGTTATACGAGTATAAAACAGCTCACTACATTAAAAATCAATACGATTATTTAATGTGATTTAGCACACATTGAGCATCTCTTTATATTCCATATCTAAAAATAAAGACGCTTCTATCCAGTGGCTGTAGATGAAGATTGGGATCGTGGCTTTCACACCAGAGTAGCCAAACATAAGGAGCTGTTGAGCTGCGCCACCCCTCCCTCCCTCTCTTGCTCCCTTCATCCCTTTGGGCCATTTTTAAGAAAGACACAGCACTCACTGTTTGTACAGATAACACTTTGTATAGACTAAAACATGTTTTTTTATATTGGTGAGAGGCAGAGGGGGGGTTGTAGGGTGGGGCCAGGCTGCATAAATGTTGCCCCATCTCTGGGATCTCTTGCCTCCATTCCTGCAATGCTTTAGGCGCCGTGTCCGACCAATGAGCATGCCATTCCACAAGTAACTACAAGTAAACTCATACCACGGCTGAATCATGGGACAGTCTACGCTGACCAAAATAAACCCAAAAAAAGGGCCTATGGATGATCTCCGTCTGGAAATAGGCTGTGGGAAGGCGCTTGGAGCTGGTCCAACCGTAGACATATTTCTGCAGAAAACCGCACCTCATAAACACAGCATATGTAACAGTCTTCATCAGCAGCACACATCTAAACCTTGTCTGGACTTCGACCCTAGACCGAAACCTCTGACACAGGTCCCAAATATGTTTTTACAACTTTTCAAAAATAGCAACATTTTCAGATGATCACACACAAAAAAGTCACTCCACAACTAAGCCGATTTTCACGGGAATCAAGTGAAATATTTGTGTCTTCAACAGATATTTTCAAGCGCTGAGAAAAGAAACCATTCAACTGAAAGTCAAAGCCATTGTCAACGACTTTAACATGCACTTCCTTGAATGGCCACAAGATGTCATCTGTATCTGCACTGTGTCTTTTTGGAGATTTTCCTACAAAATATTTGGCTTTTAATTTCCTAAAGAATCAAATTTTTGTTAATTTAGGTCATTTTAAAGCTTTAAGTGGATCAACATTCAGAATATCGTCCATCATATCTCTACCTCAGCTTCACTGGGACTTCCTGTCCTTTGCCAAAACATGCTGTAGTCGTACTGTCGTTGAGTTATTTGCCTATTTTGACAATATTTTGAAGGAAGGAATGCGTCGAGTTTTTTATTATTATCATTCAGCACAATCGATCACGGTTTAACGTCTTATCCTTTTCCGACTGCTGCCAGACTTTTATCGGTGCTGCCCAGATTATGTCCACGCCGTTTGATGGATCTGGGAGAATCTGCACAGTAATGTCTCTGCTCCATTTGGCAAATTATGGGCCAGGAGAGAAAGAGCAGACCTTCCTTATTGGCGACTGTGAAGCCAAGGCCGCCGACAGATTTGATGGACAGCACGGGATAAGTGAGTAATATAGTATTTTTCAAAACAAAACTGACAAAGAGCTCCAAGGAAACGTGGAAACACGAATACAAAATACAAAACAACAAATAACAGTTTCAAAAACAGGGCAGGGTAGGTTGGACTGCCCTGGTCTCCATGCATAGTATGCCAAGCTCCATGTAAAGTGTAAAGCTCCTTGGACACAGCGATTGGGAAATGTTCTCAGTAGAGTCCCATTCTCCATATATTATATATCATATTCATATACAAACAAGAAGGAAGGTTGTCATTGATAGAGAGAAAGCTTAAAGTGGTAACTAACTCCCTCTGGAAACACTCTTTTACTTTATTTCTATGTTTTGCAACTCTCCTGGGTATGAACTCACATTTTCCAGAGACAGGTAGAGCAGCAGAAACTCTGATCTAAGCCAATCAAGTCCAAGTCCTGCATTCAAAACATCCTTCATGCACAGCACACGTCGACAACACACGACCAGACCAAACACAACCAAACCTGCCTCGGACCAAATTTCCCTCTCACCTCCATCACCAATTTGCCACCCGGGTTGTGTTTTACTTTATATTAAGCAGAGCAGGAACCTGGTTAACCTGCTAAGTGCACGACAAAACACAACACAACAAAGCTTAAATGTCCCACACAGCCAAGCCAACATCTGCCAGCATCTGTTTGTAGTCCAGTGGTGATTTCCCACTGCAGTCATCCCTGTGGTTCTTCCCTGACAGATGCCTCCACTCTGCCTGACAGAATTAAACCCAGCTGTGGCCTGATACCTGACGACACACTGCTGCACCATCACAGCTGAGGTACAACTGTTCAAAAAAAAGCCTGACCTTCCACCTCAGGAAATATACTTTAACGTTTCAATAAATAAAATACACCCTTGTTTGCATCGGTCAGGACTGCATCCTTAAAACACCTGAACTGAGAAGAGTCAACAAAGCTGGGAATTAAATGGCATTAAAGTGTGTAAGCATAGATGCAAAGTGTGTGTGTGAGTGTGTGCATGTGTGAGAGTGTAGTAACACACCTGAATGAAACACATGGTTGCATCAGTGCCAAACTATGCAAGACTTTAAGGAGAGAAATTGCACATTCAAAACAAATACAAATCTGAGTCATTGTCCCATCTGATGCCAACATCACACAGTCACAATGTTTCCACCAGATAATCTGAATCTTTAAACAAAAAAATAACAGGGGGTCAATAATTTCATGGTTCATTTTAAAGACATTGAACCTCATGTCACACAGAGGTGTGTAGTTCTGCTCTTTAAACTCCACTAAAAACACTGAAATCACACCAACACATATCTGGATTTGCTATAAATCAGAGGATTTAGGGCCCCTTGCAAAAAGAAAAAAGGCAATTTTAGCATAAGTGTAATTACTTTAAATTATCAGCAGGGGCTGATAGTTTTTAAAAAGAGAATAATCTGTTGTGAAAACTTGCACAAAGTTTTTGTAGAAAAGTTTTTAAACCCGTTACAAAATGGTGTCTGTGTAGTTTTCTTTTTTTTTTTGTACAGTCTTTGCAGACAGAGGCCCCGTGGATGTGAGAGCGATAGGAAACCCCTGTTTTAACGTCCTGTGGCCTGGCCTTCTCTACGGTGGGTGTCCCAGGCTCAGGGGCAGGGGCAGGGGCAGCTGAGAGGAGAGGAGGAAGGGGGGGCAACACCAGAAAACTTGCCCCATTGCAGAAAGACTGTTTTCTTGTTTCCCCCTCTTCACTTTAACACTTTCTTTTCTTTTCCTCAGCAACAAGTCGTGGAAATAAGTCCCACCACCAACCAACACCAACACCACTCCCCTCCCCAAAAAAGGTAACTCTCAACTTACCATGTGATAGAAGTCGCGACAATATAACTGTAACTCAGATTTGGAGAGTGAATCCGGTCAAACGGCGACTTTGAAAAAGTAAAAAAAGCAGTCCGTCGGTGAGCCCGCGGTGTGGCTCAGTGAAGAAGGAGACGGAGGAGCTGCTGCTGGGTGAATAATGTGATGAAATGAGCCTCCATTTTCTCCCCAGACTCCAGGCAGCAGCAGCAGGATCAGAAATGCAGCACAAAGTTGGACACTCGCTGCATTGTTCACATTCCTCAGGTCACGTGAGGGACCGACCTACGTCAGCACGAGCCCGAAGATCGTCTATGGCAGACAGGAGGAGCTCACTGCGGTCCAGTCCGAGTCCAAGCGACGAAAAACTCCAAAAGGCTGAAAGAAAAGAACCACTACTGCACAACTGGCGAACGTCTTAAAGGGATAGTTCAACATTTTTGGCAAATTCGTGTAGTCATAGCAGTAGGTTAATTGCCATTGATTATCGGTGCATGTTGTTTTGAGATCAGCGGGGCAGAGACGTGAGCTGCTCAGTGAACACAATGGAGGTGAACGGTACCATACAGGCCCCCTGTCCCTCATCAAACTCATCCAACACACAATCCAACAACTCCAAAATGCTCTCATGGAGAAGCTGTGAACTGCACATTAACCACGCTATGAAATAATCGTGTTTAACTGTGTGACATTTCGACACATGAAGCTGATGATGTACCATCTTTATCAATCAATCCTATCCAACTTTACATTGAAATAAACGTTTACACCTTTTTTCTCACTACAGTACAATTTCCTGTAAAGGATTTAATAAAGTATCTTTAACTTAACTTAATCTTTAACTACAGCATAGTTCTCCCATAGGGGGAATTGTTATATAATTCCCTTGGCTCCACAGAGAAAACAGTTTATTGGCAAAAGCAGACGGTGCAAATACACATAACTTTTTTTATTATAAATGATTCAAGATCAGTTTTGAGCTTTTGAGAAAAGTTGCTGGTAATTTTCTGTAGACTGACTCATTGCTAGCATCTTTGAAATAGTATTTTAGTGTTATGGCACAATTAAGTTTCTGTTTGTAGGAAATGAGTATATGTTTGTGAAAATTAAATCCCAGAGTATAGCAGCTTGCACTGATTTCCAACACCAGGGGCACTAGTTGGTGCTGAACCGCTTATTCAGTGACTTTAAAAAGCAAACAGAGTGAGAGGTCTTACTTTCTCCTCCTTTCTGACCGCACATATTCTAGGCGGGGCTTCCTCCAATGCATTTCTCTGATAAATGAAAAAAAAAATCAGTACATAACTCAGTCACTCCTCTCTGGCTTTGGGCAGGAATCCTTTACTAATGAGCCAGAGGCCATGAATCAGTGTTAAAGCAAATAAAGGCACATACTCTTCTATGCTATCACAGTGTCTCACACATGGAGAGGACGGCACATGCTCCACAAAACTTACTGAATGTACCCGGACACACATAAAAAAGAAAACACACATATTAGAGGGGGAGGGGGGAGAGAAAATGTTCAGATGCATTTCCCAAACTTTAATTTTTCAGTCACAGAGGCAATAATGAGGGAAAAACTGAGGGAATTAAACCTGTAGAGGTCACACATCGCGGCAGCACATGCATCCCAAACAACAAAGGCAAACAGTAATGACAATAGAAGTGCAGGAAGAGGTGAGTGAAGGATAAAGTTAGGTAGCTTAAGGGGGGGAAAGTGTTGAAAATAACCATAGATCGTCTCTGAACATGTTACTTCGTGTTTGTTTTAGAGGAGTTAAAACCTGAACACCGGCCAAAATCACACTCCCATTCATGAAGCCCAAATAAAGGATTGTGTTGTTCCTGCTGAAGGAAATCCAAACATCCAGCTGTATTTATCTATGAAGGTAGTGAAACGAAAGGCCTTGGTGACCTCTATTGTTTTACTTTTGCATTCTGACGAAATTAAAGTTGTTGGTGTATTTGGCCCCTAAAAATCCTCAGATGAACACGATCTAATCATAGAAGATAGTTTGATTGATTGATGTTTCCTTGGCAGCATTTTTTGATTTCACACATGAAACAAGTCAGACTGTTAACACGTGTGCTATACTGTAAAATCAGACACAGCCCATACATTTGTTACGACTGCTATAACTCATTATAATCAGGATGTCCCGCTGCTGGAGAAATGCTCAGCTGAGCCTTGAACCAACCCTCTGTTACACTGTCAAACTCCCATGATGCACTTGTCCCATCTCTCAAACTACTGCACAACATTAACTTCACTATTCTCCTGTAGTTTGTGGCTTAAAGGGATAGTTTAACATTTTGTCAAATTGGCCCATTGCCATAATCCCTGTAGTTTTAGGAGTATAGGTTCGTTACCTTTAATTGTCGGTGCAAGCTATTTTTAGAACGGCGGAGCAGAGCCGTGAGCTGCCCAGAGCTACACTACGGAGGCTCATGGGATTTCTTGGTTTTCCTCATCAAACTCATCAAATACACAATCCAACAACTCCACAACGCTCTGGTGGACAAGTTGTGACCTGCACATTCACCACGCTATGAGATAATAACAGAAAGTTACCAGACAGAGTTGTTTTAGAGGTAAATTAGTGCAAAACCACTGATACGCGTTTCTGTCAGGAACAGTTTTTTAGCAAGCAGTCTCTGCATTTACCTCTAAAAACAACATACTATGTGAACACAACAGTCTATAGACTACAGCTGCTCTTCCTGTCTGTTTATAAACTGCTGGGTTTCTCTCTGGACTCAAACGTACTCTGTTAAGTGCCTTGACGTGATGTATGGTTTGGTTGTGTGCCATATATAAATAAAGCTGAATTGAATTAACGCAGAGGCGGCGACAGGAGTAAATAAAATAAAGAGAATTCAAGGGAAATCCAATGTAGTAATTGGACTTTCAGATGATTACTCTCAGTCTAAACGCCGTCTTCTCAATCCTTCAACCAACAAGCGCTCAAGTTCACCAGTTTGTATTACAGATAATACAACTGCTTCAATACATTTTATGAGAGCGGATTCATTTCATGTTTCAGTTTTGTTTGAAGTAAACGGAAGATTTAACCTCAGCAGTGACAACCACAACATAAAAACGGAAAACAAAAGACATCACAGGTGGAGGAAAAAAAAGAGTATATCATTGTATCATGTATTTAACACAGATGCTGCTCATTAAACCAACTCCTGGCACCAGAACTGAGTCAGTTTAATCTTCATTATTAAAAAAAAAAATCATCCAATTAATTTCAGGCGCTGGAGCCAAAGCACATGAACCTCTGATGTAATGTTTAATCCATCAAAACCTCTCTCTTAAAGAGCCACGTTGATAATTAATGTATAATTACTTGACATCATTTGAAGTTTATACACGTTAAATGGCAGAAGCAGGAATTAATACACTAGAGAACGGGGAATGGGAACGTTTCTTAATGTACACACACACATACACAAAGCTGAGCGGAGTAATGATAAAGGATGTTTTATATACTCAAGTGCTGACTGTTCTGTTTTACGCACATTTAACTCAGTAACCAAACCAGAAAAAAGGGGGTTAATTAATTAATTAATTAGTTAATTAATTAAAGCAGATGCAAAAATAAATATCCATAGAAAAACGCAGGCTGATCTTTACAAAGTATAAGGCACCAGCAAATGCAGGACAACAGACGACGCGTTGCAACAAGCAGGCTCTTGTTATGATGACACAGTGTGACAAAACAACATGTTTCAGTTCATATGACTACATGTAAAATGCATATCTGATGTTAAACTGATGATACGACAAGAAAAAAAACAAAAACAAAGAGACACATCTCAGTGGCTGGTGCCCTTTGTTGGACGCAGCCGCCCTCGGGGCCCTCCGGCGCTCTGACACAAACATTTCTGTGGTATGTAGCTACTCATGGGGTTCAACATGGTGACAATCAATTACAACAGAAGATGCTGAACAAAAGCCGGTGAGAATTGATCTGTCACAAATTTTAAAAGAAAGAAAACAAGTACATTCTGCGAGCGCCATGCGTGCGTGGAGTCGTCACGCTCGGCCGAACAAGCTGTTAATTAAACCTCGTCAGCGCTGGCACTTCAGTGTCTCTAACAACAACAACAACAACACACAACTGACACTGGTGGTGGCGGCCTCGGGGGGAAATCTTTCTCCTTTCACAACAGCGTGTCTTCCAATCACTCGTAATGATCCTTTGACTGCGGAGAATTGCAGAGGCATGTCGAAGGAGGACAGAAGTGGTTTTTCTTTTCTCTCAGGGAACAACTCTTCTTTCTTTCCTTCAACAGCACAAATCATATTTTGCATTAAAGGGATAGTTCAACATTATGGGGAATTGTCCCATTGCCATAACCCCTATAGTCATAGCAGTAGGTTTGTTACCTTTAATTGTCGGTGCAAGCTGTTTTTAGAACGGCGGAGCAGAGCCGTGAGCTGCTCAGAGCTACGCTACGGAGGCTCATGGGATTTCTTGGTTTCCCTCATCAAACTCATCAAATACACAATCCAACAACTCCACAACGCTCTGGTGGACAAGTTGTGACCTGCACATTCACCACGCTATGAGATAATAACACAACGTTACCACACAGAGTTGTTTTAGAGGGAAATTCATGCAAAACTGCAGATGCATGTCCTATCGGTTGCAGTTTTTCAGCAAGAACACTGTATTTACCTCTAAAACAACTCTGTCTGGTAATGTTCTGTTATTATCTCATAGTGTGGTGAATGTGCAGGTCACAACTTGTCCACCAGAGCGTTTTGGAGCTGTTGGATTGTGTATTTGATGAGTTTGACGAGGAAACCAAGAAATCCCATGACCCTCCGTAGCGTAGCTCTGAGCAGCTCTATGGGGATTATGGCTATTTGCCAAAATGTTGAACTATCCCTTTAAGCACAAAGGTGCAGTCATCTTGGATAAACACACATACAGCATCTGAATATTTAAAAAGAAAAAGAAAATAAAAAGTTGCCAGCGCACATATGTTGTTAAACACCGGTGCGGTGGCGTGGTAAATACTGACATCATTGTTAATCGTACAGTCTCAGTTTGGAGCCTCAGAGCGTGCGGACAAGCGTCCACCTGGCCCGGACGCACATGTGTGCTGCATTATAGTAAATACTGACCTGTGGTGGAAAACTGTTTGTGTTTTTTGGTCCGTTTCAGTGAGTTTCTTGCAGGGAGGGCTGTTTATTCTCTGTGAAAATCATCAGTACCAGTGAAGTTCCTGTTTGACAGGACATCTGCCGTTCCAACATGTGTGTGGTCAAAAACCGGGGGAGGCTGGTTCTGTCCAAAACCCACACAAACCAAACGAGCTGCGTGTTCGAAGCCAGAGAAACACAGCACATAAATTAACACCAGACTCGTCATCATCATCATCATCATCATCATCTTGCTGTGATTGTTCTCTATTGTTCAAACTCTACTGGCTGGAAATACAGGAATCCATCAAAAAAAGAAAACCTCATTAATCATGACATATTTCTATCCCTGAAGCTCTACGAAGCATGCTAACGTTGTCGTTTTAACATGTTGTATTTTTTTTGGTCTTGTGTTTTGTCGTGTACCGTCGTTGATTTATAAGCAGGGAAAGTGACAGAACAGCTGGTTTAACCAACAGAGCCCTCTTTCTGCAACAGAGGGAGAAAATAAGCAGCGACATCAGCTGTTTGGTGTCAAGGAAGAGAGAGAGAAGAGAAAAAAGGAAAAGAAGAGGAACTTGCAGACTCTTGCATGACTTTAGTGTGTGTCAACACTGGCTGCACCGCCCAGACTCGAGTTTATATACCTCAGTGTTTACAAACAAATTTAAAAGTTACATCTTACTCATCTCATGGCCGTCATTCAAAAGTTCAAAAATGAGAATAATGACAAAAGAAACTTACAGCAATTTCTTTGTCGGTTGAGTTGCATAACTTAATGACATCACGTCTCAGCAATGTGGTTTTGGGAGACGTGCTCCTATTTCCCAAGTATAAACTGGCCTAGATAACAGGGAGTCGCATTCATATCAAGTGAGAATTAAACATGAATGGGGTTTTTCTGTAGTGTTAAAGGGATAGTTCAACATTTTGGCAAATTGACCCATTGCCATAATCCCTATAGTCATAGCAGTAGGATCGTTACCTTTAATTGTCGGTGCAAGCTATTTTTAGAACGGCGGAGCAGAGCCGTGAGCTGCTCAGAGCTACACTACGGGGGCTCATTATGGGATTTCTTGGTTTCCCTCATCAAACTCATCAAATACACAATCCAACAACTCCAAAACGCTCTGGTGGACAAGTTGTGACCTGCACATTCACCACGCTATGAGATAATAACACAACATTACCTGACAGAGTTGTTTTAGAGCCTCCGTAGCGTAGTTCTGAGCAGCTCGTGGCTCTGCTCCGCCGTTCTAAAAATAGCTTGCACCGACAATTAAACGTAACAAACCTACTGCTATGACTATAGGGATTATGGCAATGAGCCAATTTGCCAAAAATGTTGGACTATCCCTTTAACAAACACAGGGGAGGGGGTGTGACATGGAAGAACATGGAGTAGAATAAGGTCCAAAGCAGTAAAGGGAATCGAACCAGCGTTGGTTTAAGGAGCACGAGGCGGTGGCGTCCGTGTGCGAGTCACTCGAGCGGAGCAGCAGAGATGCACAGGTTGTTTAAGGCACAGGCGACTTGCACAATCTTATCGAAGGTGGAGAGGTTGGACGTGCGCTCGGAGGCCGTGGTGAAGGCGCTCTCCACGGGGCCCGTGAGCATGGCGTACCGCTGCTTCACCATGGAGATCACCCTCTCCACATGCCAACGCACACTCAGTGTCTCAGAGGCGGAGGCGGTGGCGGTGGCGGCTGGCAGCGGCGACGAGCCCTCCGAGCTCCCGGCGATTTTCAACAGGGCGCCGCGAGCAGCCACCGACTCCGCGATGTCCAGGTTGCGACTCGCCAACACGACGTCGCCCGGGAGGAGCTTGCAGAGGAAGCCGCAGCCCTCGGCGAGGCTCTTGTCACTCACGTTTCCCAGCACGCCCCTGGACACGAAGGTGACGACGCCTTGCGGGGCGACGCCGATCAAATACTTCAACACGTTACAGCTCGTCCCCGTCGCGTGCATCGCCCTCTGATGCTGCTGCTGCTGCTGGTTGCCCCGGGAAACCGGCTCCTCAAAGGGCACCGTGAAGCAGTCTATGATGACGGCGCAGTCGGGGTGCGAGGCGCGCAGAGCCGCCGGCAGGTTCTTCCGGAGCTCGGCCCTCGACGGCCAGAAGACGGCGGTGGGCACCAGCGTGGAGGACATGATGTTGACCATGCGGTGCACCGTCCTGGTCACCGTGCCGACCTTGACGCCGAAGCGGTACGCCAGGTCTTGGTTGCGCAGGTCGAGGCGGAGCCGCATGAGCGTGAGCAGCAGCTGCTGGAACTTGGAGAGCTTCACGTTCTTCATGGCGTCCATGTGCGGCGCCAGCAGCCACATGACCGTCTCCAGGACAAAGTAGTTCGGTAAACCCGTGTAAAACTTCACTTTCTCCGCGTCGTTCCGCAGCGAGTTCTCCGTGAGCGACATCTTCTCCACGGACTCCCGCAGCGCCTGGTTCTCCTTCCGCAGCGCCTTCAGGATGTCGTCGAAGTTCACCGGCGCCTCCGACGTCTGCGCGAACTTCCCCTTCTTGCTGTCGCTCACGGATTCATCGTCGTCCTCATCGTCGTCGTCGTCGTTGTCGGTGCTGACGGACGACGATGCGCTTTCCTCCGCTGCTAACGCCAACGCCGCCGCCTCCGGCTCCCTCTCCTCCGGATGCTCTTCCTGGCCCCGGTCTCCCAGCGCCGCCGCGGCCGCCGCTGCTACCGCCGCCGCCGACCGGCCCTGGCCCTGCAGGAACAGCAGAGCGTTGGCCGCCTCCACTCGAGCCTCCTGCTTGTCCAGGATCTCTAAGGCACCGGGCTCCTTCATCTCTGGCGATAAGGGAGCTGCCGTGAACACAGAAGGAACATAATCTGGAGAACGTGGGTTCTTCACCTGTTTACCTGCGCGTGGAAGGAAACAGAAGTGGTGACACGTCTTAAAAACAGAAGGAAGTCTGGTTATTACGACACTTCCCCCGGTAGCAGATTAGTTTAGTCAGTAGACGTTGTAGTGGGAAGGCGGCCATGTTTTTTTCTCTACATTGTCCTAAAGAGTTAAAAAGTGTAATATTGGATGAACAAAATGTGAACAGTGCATTGGCGTGATAAAAAGATGGCAAGTTTCTTTTCTTACTTTTTCTTTTTAACAATGTGTAGTTATTGGACTGAATAAATTGGAGAACAAAGAGATGTTGAAAATAACCCAATTCTGGTCTGTTTCCTTAATACATGGTAATTTATTTTAACTAATAGCAAGAATATTAATTGATAACATTTTTTTTTCATTCAGTCAATCTCAACATTTGCTTATTCATGATCTTCAAATGTATAGATTTGATGATTTTCTTTGTTGTAAATTGTAATTTGGACAAAACATGACATCATTCTGGGCTGATATCAGGCAGTTTTTTGTTATTTTTGGCACAAATTACAAAACTAATCAAAGAATCAATTAATTGAGAATAGAATCTGTGGATTAATAGATTATGAACATTTCACTAATGAAATAAAACAAGAATAACACAAGAAATGTAGGTCAATGTCCTGCATTTTGCTTGGTATTAGTCTTCCTAAATAAATCAAAGTTCCTTAACTGCACAAATCCTTTGAGATTTCTAGAGAAAAAGTATATTTAGGATGTCAAATTGGTTTATATAACTTGGATAATGCAAAGTAGATAATGAATTTAACTTAACTGTTAACCAATTGTAATCAACACCACACCAAACTTTAACTTTAATCAAATTTAAACTCCACACATATTTCAGGGCTCCAGCCTGCCCCTAAATGGGGACACTAGAATTTGAGGAAGTGCAAGTAAGTTCTTCATCTATTTGCACATGTGCAACCAGTAAATTTGCCTCATTGTTTTTTACACTGGTGAACATGGAACAAGAAAAAAAACATCATTTTGCATTGCATATGATTCCCCCTGTTAAAAAGGGATTTCTTAGGAGTTTTTCCTCAGTCGATGTGAGGGTCTAAGGGTAGAGGATGTTGTTATGATGCTAATATACCTTTGAGACAAACTCTTTGTAAAATAAAATCACCTTGCCTTGATTAAAATTCCTAAGCAAGTGTTTATCTTTTTAGTCAATGTGGATATTTAACTTTTACTGCCAAAAAGAAAGAGATCATGAATGTTTTGGAAGGCCCGGAATTGTCCTAACTTTCCCCCTCCCTATATGGCGCCACTGTGCATATACAACTCATGCATATTTAATATCTTTAATGTAGATTTGCAGCAGCAACGTTATTAAACGTGACCACTCGAATCCAAACTAACTAACAAACCCTGTGCCACTTCCTGCAGCGGAGTTGTTACTGCTGTCTGCATGCATCCATAGGCTACTCTACCTGACATGAAGTAAGTTGTTGTTCCTGCCTGCATGCCTGCCTGCATCCATCCATCCATATGTACTGTACCTGAGATGAAGTGAGTACTACACAGCCGGCTGCCGTCGTTGGGCACCCAGCCCTCTCTGTTCACAGCAGCTATCCAGCGCTGCTTCCTCTCGGGGTCTCGGGGGAAACGGTAGAAAGATAAGCTGGTGCCCGGTGTCCTTCTGTTCCTACAGCCGGCCACCACACATGTGTGAACCATAGTAAAAAGGCCACGGAGAAAAGCGCGGAGGTGTGCGCGCGCGCTGCTGCTGCTGCTGCTATTTGTTGGCTTGGTTTTGACTCCCAAAATGGTGGACCGACGAGAGAGGGTGGGGGGGAAAAAAAAGAAAAAGAAGCAGGAAAAAAAAAAACGGTAGTAACGTCATTAAGGGTCGTTTGCATTCGGCGCTCTGATTGGACCCTCTGGTGGCGACGTCACTGAAATGGGATCCTCACTCACGTGGTGCTACATTACATCCAACAACTTCTTATCCCATGCCATTTTATTTATTTACTTACATTTTATTACTTATTCATTTAAAATATATATATTATTAATACTCAGGGTTCCCTCTCTTTTCTTAAAACCGGACTTCTCCAGGACATTTTATTACCCCACACACTACTACATCCCCCAACCCATTCATGCTTTGGAGAAGTGTGCTTTTTGAAAGTTGTACCTTATTTTGTAAATTTAACCATGTTTCTAAGTCTATTATTCTGTCTGTGGCTCTAACTTATCTATGAATTAATCTCGCTGGAGAATAAATCCTTTTAGCCAGGTCTGAAAAACTCAAACAGAGCTCTGGTAGCTGATGTCACGATGTGATAAATAATTTTCCAAGACAACTCAAGCTTTTCCTGGACATTTGACCTTTTTTTTTTTCTCATTTTCCATGTGTGTGTCCAAGTGATCCCATAACTTTCTGTCCTATGGAGTAGTATTAATATGAAAAGCATCTTGTTGCCCATTTCTGTCTGTGACTGTTGCATCTTTCTGAAGTCACTTTGTCAACTTTTTGTGCCTCATCAATTTCATTTTGCATTTCTTTGTTGTCATTTTTGGACATTTTGCATCTCACTGTCGTGGTTTTCTCTTTGTAGCTGTTTTTAATCCTTTAAATAGTGTGGTCTGTTTTCATTTCCTCTTTGTAATGACTTTGAAGATGTTTTGCATGTCTGTGTCACTACTTTGCATTACTTTTTTAGTCGTTTGATTGATCTACAATAAGAACAGAGTTCTTATAGACCCATGAAATAAAGGAAAAGCTTGATACCACATCACACAGTTGTTGGTTTTGGTCTAAATTAATAATGCTGGTGGAGAGTAGAAGTCCAGTCAATACTGCTATTTCATTTCCATCATTAGTTAAACAGCTAATTCCATGTAGTGTGCAGAAATGTGTTTTGATTTATTATTTACAACTCAGTTTATATTCATATCCATCAAATCATTGACATTCAGTTGACTGTATCTATTTACAAAGTAGATAAAGAAGACACATATGAGCCTGCTTTATCAATGGACGTCAGGTTTTTCAAAGTCATAATGAGACTAGATTTCACCTCCTGTTTGAACATTGTGTATGGTACTATCCACAGCTCCTCGATCTGAAACTCCGTCTTCTCTCCTGCAGAGGGCGCCACAGACCATCAACAGATTACAGATCTGCTCTAACTGTTCACATTTTCAATAACTGTAAAACTTATGAAACCCGTTTCTCGGATTTCTGACTTACCAGAAATTTAGCTTACAGTGCATGAAAACATTTGACTGTAAACATATACAACCCAATTCGTACATCCACGAAACCGAAAGTAAGGAAATGTGCTGGTGGGCTCGCCTGGCATTTTGCCCTTCGCGTAAGCCCCGCCCCCCTTGGTTACTGTTGCTATGCCGGGCAAGCTTTCACTCCGAGCCATCGCTCCTGGCAATGTTTGGTATCGATTTCAAAGGAAATATCAGCAAATTTCGCGGCGGAGGGCAAAACATCTGTTCAACGACACGACTGGACAACGTAGCCTACAGAGCAGCAGTAGGGCTGGTAACTTTACCGTCTATCAACCCACGAAGATTTACGTCATCTCACTGGTTGTCAGTCAAACTGCAAGTTTTGGGGCGATTGTGAACCACATACGGGTTCCGCTGCAGTTTTTTTTCTCCCACCACTGTATCAGTCAGTGAAAGCAGTCCCTGACCCTGCCTGGAGGATCCCTCGCCTGAAAGCCCAGGTAAAAGCCCTAAAGTACAGCTGTCATGTCGGAGGTGAACGTATGGTTATCCCCATATTTACAGTTGTTCAAGTCGAAAAAAAAAATCTGATCGTATCTGAACATCTCTATATTGCTGCTGCGGCCCGCTGCAGCTACCAACGTCTGCAAGCGGGAGGCCAACAACAACAACCTGCCAATATCACTCGTCATCGTGGTTAGTTCAGGGACAGTCGTAATTTCGGAAACTCGATAGAAACAGCGCCTGGATGGAGGATTTGTCGGAAACTGAGAACAGCAAAATGCAGAGAAGTGAGTGATTATTTTATAGGCATGTATCATAGAATAGAATAGAATAGAATAAAACTTTATTAATCCCCCAAGGGGGAAATTCCCATTGTCACAGCTGCAGATAGATACAGATAAAGACAGGCACACAAGATAGTCACCTATAATAACAATAAATAATCATGTATGCATCATCAATCAGCAGACTGTACAACAGTCAAAGAAAGTATTATATAATTTTCTAACTTCCAATGATGTAAGTCTGCATCAGTCTAAAAAACATACCTTGGAAAACTTAATGTGTCATAGCCTTTGTTACTGTATGTGCCTGTTTGTGAAATCGGGGGCGGGGCTTGACCGTCCAGCCGGTCAAGTCCCGCCCCGTGTTGCAGCATTCACAGTCCGTTACCCAAGGGAAACATCAACAATCTGAAGGAACATCTCTTATTGCTACATCTGTAGCTTGCAAGCAGCAACAGAAACAAATCCTTCTCTACAAACGTTTTGTTTTTCGTCCCAGAAAATGTAATGAAGCTTGCCAGGCCTATGGTTACAGGTCAGGTGACGGTTTCTAACGTATGATCGGTTTTAGGGCGGAGTTCGCGAAGGGCGATTTCCACCACTAATAACAATTCTAATTTGAATTTTTAAATTCAAAGTAAACTTCCATGCAGTAGAGAAGTGACAAACAGAGAAGCACGCCAAACAGTCCTGGCAAGGACCGCCCTGTCGTCCATCTCGAATACAGACTCCAGGGACGGCAGCAAGGATTCTCCCGCCCTCTGATTTGACTCTGCATAGTCCAATCAGTTTCAGAATAACAAAACAAGAGCAAAACCATTGGTGTCTTCAGTGACAAGCTGTGGCTTCTTCACCTGTTTTATTCAGAATTTTTTTCTTTTTTTAAAAAATATAACATAATTTTTAACATATAAATCTTTTTCACAAAAGTACAAAATTGATTTCGCAAATGTCATGTAAAAGTTTACAGAATGAAATTGATTTTTTTTTTTTTAAATCTAAATAAATCTTGAATATAAAACATATAAAAATAGTATAAAATATTTAAATTACATTGCACCATTGGATAGTGGGATGTGTCCTATGTTGGCTTGTTCAACTTTTTTTTAAACATGAACCTTTTCCACAAAAGTACAAAATTGACAAATGTCATGTTAATGAAATAAAATCAGTGGTTAGTTGAAAACTACAACTTATTTATTAACTTATGTACCGTAAATGGCTCAAGATGTCTTGACCCTTATTCCTGTATTAGTTCTTGTTTCTGTCCTCGTTCCCAGGTTTATTCAAACTTCAGAAAATGAGAATGATAAAAAATATATAAATAAAAACTGAATATAAAACATATTAAAATAATATCAAGTATTTGAATTGCATTGCACCATTGCATAGTGGGATGTACCCTATGTTAATGTTGTTTTTGTTGGCTCTGAGCACCATTTAGAGAAATTATTTACACGAAGGCAAACCTACAGTCTATGAGGTAAACGGATACAATGGTAATATTGCACAATATAATAAATATGGAGGGACTTCTGTCACAGGCCAGCCTGTAAGACCATACAGTCTATGTGTATCTTCACACTTCAGCATAATTCGAGCTTCTTGGAAAGACATGGGTCGCTCTCACAGAGAGCATTGATCAGAACTAAGCTGGAAGGAGTACCTTTTCTTCGCACAATGTCAATCATGTCTCGTGCTCGTTCTGTTTTCATTTTAGGACTGAGTGACTGCATTTCAGCATCAGTTATAACGCCATTTTCAAGAAGTTTATCTATAAGCTGGTTTAGAACAGGTTCAGATACACTGGATATAAACTGTCTTCGAACTAAGAGCAGCTTGTCCTCTGCTGGGAGGTTGTCCTCTGCTGCAATGTTGTCCTCTGCTGAGACGATCTTTTGTTCAGTTTCCTTCCTTGGACCTGGTAGAAAATTGAGTAAAAGACATTTGATTAATTTCATAAAAGGCCTTCTGTCTCTTTGTCTACATCAGCACCTGTTCTGTAAATCACTCTACTCAAGTTACCCCTTTCCCACTGGCCAAAAAACCCGTTTAAACCCACTAACAAGTGGTGGCAGTGGCTAAGGCGCACGGTCAAACGACTCGGCAAGCGACGCGGGTTTAAATCGCCTTTAATCGGCTCGGCTCGGCTCGGCTTGCAGTGGGAACGCCAGACCCGCGTCAACCCGCTAATTTACGTGACGACGTGACCTGCAGTGGAGGTCTGTCGGCCGAGGCAGACGAGACGTCTGGCCGACCTGCAGAGCACCTGGACCGCGGAGGAGAGCGAGTCTGCCGCGGCCATATGACGGTTCGTCCGCGGCACAACACGTCAGTTAAACACACTGTAGTTTCTTTTCCTTTGTTTCAATCGTTTTTGGTCAGTGTTCTTTGATCTTTTGATCCCAGTCTCAAATGCGAGCAGAGATTTGTTTTGGTACGTGACCGGCGCGATGACGTGGCGTCACGTAAATTAGCGGGTTGACGCGGGTCTGGCGTTCCCACTGCAAGGCGAGCCGAGCCGAGCTCGCTTGCCGAGTCGTTTGACCCGCATCGACGCGGGTCTACGCGGCTCAGTGCGCCGGTTTAAACAGGTTTTTTGGCCAGTGGGAAAGGGGTATAAGTATAAGGGTATATAAGCTTTAGAAGACTGTAGAATAAAAGCAGACTGAAGGTGACCAAGAATATGGTACACTTGATTAATCAGCCTACTCTTTTCCTGAGTGCTGTTTTCTACTCTACCATCAGGTGAAGTGATGCTGCAGGTGGACGAAGACTTTACCAGTCAGGTCGACTTCACGCTCCCAGACAACTTTGTGTGTTTGGTCTCGGACAGTTATCATTGTCTCCTCTGTGTTTGAGGGCAGGCGGATCTCAAATGTTGGGTGGTAATTTGGTCCAAAATCCAGGTCGAATTGTCCTCTCTGAAAAGCAGTAACACCAGTGTCAGTCTCTCTGTGGAATCAGAACTATGTTGAACAATAAAAACCTACTATTTGAAATACTCACGTTAGGTTGTATTTTACAGGCCTGTGTACATTGGATAGTGTAAAATTGATCTTTCATGAGTCTGCATTTGGAAGGTGCCTCGATGTAGTGTGCATTTCGCTGTTTCACGCTCAGCTGAAGAATAAAGAGAACATTTTAATTATAGGTTCCTCCTCAGTGGAGCCCCCTGCTGGATTAGCTAGCTGCATTGACCAGTGTCAGGTTCCTGGGCTGGATGAACAGGATTACATGAGACAAGGACTTTCCTTGTATAGCACTGTTAATCCATATTTAGTTTTTGTCAAATTAACTACGTAGGTGAGTAACTGGGGTTTACAAATTTTACAATAAAAAATTCACCTTGCACTGACAGTGAAGCTCTAACATGTCATTAAACTTTACCTCTTCCAGAGGGATGTTTCTTGGCAGGAGAAACACATTGAGGCTCTGCCTCTGCGTTTTGGGGTTCGGTGGTCGCAGAAACAGCAGAATCTGGCTGCTAATCAGTTTCCTGTTGTTCCATAACCTCCATAACAAATCAAAAGGCCAGACTAGGCCAACACGAGAGAAATGAGGGATCTTGACAATTACGTGAGTGTCTGTGATTTCCTGTGGTTTGAGGAAGCATGTTCCATCATCAGAGATGTGGATGACGGACAGCCGGCCTTCAGAGAGCAGATCTGAGAAAACACATGGTGCTGAATGTCAGGTTTCTCTGTGAAGGCTCTGGTCTCCATGTTTAAACGTTATGGCTTAAAGCATCCACAGAGAGTTATGTATTAATATCGATATTGTATTCTTCTTAATGAGAACAATAAGACTGATATTGTTTATCAAGCACTACAAACACAATATTATCATATCCTTTTATCAACATGTTGGAAAAAAATAATTGGATAGAATGTAAGTTATAATAGCATGTGAGTGGACACACATGCTTTCATTTTATTGCTTTATCAATTATATTTTTACTGGTGGCTTCTTAATGATGTTTGTTAGTCATTTTGTTGTTGATATTTAATTAGCTGCGGTGGTGAAATGAATAAATCTGACAAAAGGTCTGAGCAGTCATAGAGCCATGCATTAGTGATGGGGTGTAGAGCTGACACTAGAGGACATCACACAAACACAGTCATTTTCTTACCATCATCTGCTTCACAATGTGGGAGGTGAAGCCGACAGACGGCACCCCTGTGACAATTGATATCGAACAGCGGCCCGGCAGCTACCTTGCCCTCTGATTGGAGGAGGCTCTCATCCCACTGGACGGTCCTGTAGTGTAGCTCCGCCTCCTGAACCACGACAAATATCAGTTCTGTCAAAGCACACTGAAACCTGCCTGGGCCAGGACACCTGTACCTGTTGGACAAGACAGGAACGCAATCAATAAAACACAATCTTGAGATCATAACAGTAACACGCTGAGCTTCAAGCAAGAGGACTGGACCATCAAAACAGTGGACTGAATGGTGTTCTGTGTTTTTCTAATATGATTACCTGTATGAGACCCGTGTACATTCAGTTTGCTGTTGAGGCGTGAATGTTATTGGGGGCTGCGTCTGTTCAGGGCAGGTATAAGGGCAAAACACGGCCTGACTCTGCAGTGTCTTCACCTGTACAAAGGGGTGGAGAAATATCCATAACAGGAGAGTGTTGAATTCTTTGAATGTTTCATTTTCATGTTTTGTTGTGTGCTTAAAAAAAACAGTACTTGTGTGCACATCCGGTCCTATTTTAGGCCAGGTACCGGTTAGTCATAGGATTAGAGAAAAAGGAAAGAAGAGAATATCTGCACACTGGATTAACGCTCCCATATGTTTATTGGGTAAATGCAACGTTTCGACCAAAAGTGGTCTTCCTCGGGCAACAAGAGGTTAATAGTTGCCTAGTTGCCTGAGGAAGGTTGCATTTACTCAATAAACATATGGGAACCTTAATCGAAAGTGTGGAAATTCTCTTTTTCCTTTTTTCTGATGTGTGCTTATCTGTGTGGTCTTTCCTCTCACCTTCTCCAGTTTTATGTCCTCCTCGAGTATGTTCACCTTTACGTCCACTGTTGTTTGGTCCATTTTGAGATCAGAGTCACCTGTGGGGTGGAGAAACACCTCAGATGACAGGATTAAATTTAGATTTAGATTCGATTTACTGTCAGATTTGGGTCAGAGAGCATCAGTAGGGTCCAGCAGCAGCAGTTCAAAGCCTCTTGAGGAGACACTGTTTCAGTACTCACATGTTGTATCTGCAGAAGCTTTAATCACCTTGTTGTTGGAGCTGTAGGAACATA
This sequence comes from Decapterus maruadsi, assembly GCA_030347415.2. Lineage (NCBI taxonomy): Eukaryota > Metazoa > Chordata > Actinopteri > Carangiformes > Carangidae > Decapterus > Decapterus maruadsi. The sequence continues at coordinate 23,704,680 of CM064902.1, read as the reverse complement.
CACGACCACAAAAGTTAGGAAGTGAGAAGAGAACAATCAGGTTTTGTTTCAGTTAGCTTCATAAAGCAACAGTCCATTTACCCAAGCTGTGAGATAGAAGGTGGATCATTCAGGCCGCTCATCATTTCACTCTCTTCGCGTGATCCCTCTTCCAGCTTCTTTTGGATTTCTTTTAACCAAGGCGGAAGTAAGCTCTGCAATGCTGGACGGACACTCAGGCGTCTTTCAGCCTCATAGCATTCCAAATGGAAGGAAAGTTGTACCATGAAATCCCACAGATTATTCCTTGTGAGATCATTATCCATGTTTGTGTCATGAAAAGGGAAAGTTTTGTATCTGCATACTGATGATAACATCTCCAGGACCATCTCTCCTGTCTGGTGTTCTCTCTCTACTGCTGCACGGAACAGATCCCAAAAGAAGTCGGATAATCCTGAGACTGGAAAGGTCGAAGAAAAACTGAAAACAACAGCAAAGAGTTTAGCATGACGTTAGTAGCAGGAAAAAATTTTAAATCCTTCTTTTAAAAAAAGTTAATACAAAAACAGCAAAAGGACAAGAGTCTACCTGAGCTGTGAGATATAAGGCAGACAGTCCAGGAGTCTCACTTCAGTGTCTTTATGCAGCTTGCCTGATAACACCACTTGTTTCTTCTTTGGCTGGAGCTTCAGCGCTTGCAGGAGGATCTCAGGGTTTCTCTCTGAGAGGTCTATGAACCACACTGCAGGAACTGTCTGGGCAATTGAGCCTAAAGCCAGAGGAGTATTGAGGCCATTCCTGGCATCGTCAGAGCACAGGTCCAGTAGGAAATCACACCATTTCTCCTCAAGTGGCAATGTTTTGTATGTGCACACTGATAATAACGGCTCCAGGATCTCTGATCCTGTCTGCTGTTGTCTCTCTGCTGCTGCACTGAACAGATTCCCAAAGAACAGGGTCTCTTCTATGGGATCTGATGGTGGACGCGCAAAACTAAAAGGATGAAAAAGACACACAATGAACAGATTCCCAAAGAACAGGGTCTCTTCTATGGGATCTGATGGAACAAAAAAAATCTGTGCTGTCTGGCACCTACACTGGAAAACTTCCACCAATCACTGTCACCAAAACTAAAAGGATGAAAAAGACACACAATGAATTTACTTAGCAGGACTTAAATTTCAATGAAAAACAAAAAAACAAAAGCCACATACGTGAGACAGCTGATGTGTGGTAAAGCCTTGAAGAGGAACTGGAACAGACTTTGGCAAACCGGAGCTGGCCTGTTCCAGTAGAGGCACACAGTAACCTTCGATGTGATCTCCTGCATGATGCTTGCAGCTCTCTCAAACAGCTTTCTTTTGCCCTGAACTGGAAGGTGCAACCGATTCCCATCGAGGCTGAGTAATTTGATGTAGTCCATCTGCCTCTCACTGAGAAGGAAAGTCTTCCACAGCTGCCGTGGCAACGGGTCACGCCTAAGAAGAACATGAAGACCATTTCTCCATTATAAAAGCAATCAACAATTAAGGATAATTAACATTATATTCCCAATCTTTAGCAGAGTTAAAAGAAAAAACATGCAGCCGACCCTTACCATTGGACATTTCTGAGGCATCCAAAGAGGCTTCTCATTCCTTGTTCTGAAACTGTGACTTCTGCAAGATTCAGATGTATTTTTCTCTCCTTCGACTGACTGACCACATAAGCCACAGCACAGCAAGAGTAGGGATCAAGACTCTGTTCACTGAGATCTAGATAGTAGTCAAGTTTTTCCAGAAGGTAGATGCATGCTTCAGGACACTGGGACTCATACAGGCACTGGCATAAGAAGAGTATGTCCACATCCGGCCCACTGTCATCATCAGCCTCGTCTTTCTCACAAGGAAGAGGAAATGTGGTTAGAACCTCCTTAAGGAACCAGTCAGATGTATTCTTCAGTTCCTCTGCTGGAACGAGCAACTTCATCAAAGTTGGGTTCCTCTCATTCAACAGTTTGCACATGAAAGGGATCAGATGCTTCATATGCTCCATCTCCTCAGTCAGACACTGCTGAAGAACACCCCTCACTTTTTCTGGATTCTTCAACAGCCACACTGCTGCAAAAAACTCCTGCATTGTGTAATAGAGAAAGGCATACGTGGTATGGCTCATAGGAGGGGTGACTTGTTTTAGGAAGGGAAGGACAGTGGTATCTTTGTAGGGCAGTTCTGTCAAGTTCACAGTTTTTCTTTGGGTTGCATTGAAAGCAACCTCTGCCAAAGCCAGTATTTCCATCCTCTTGCTGTTGATATAGGAATCCAGATCTCTAGTTTTGGTTTTTCCACTATTCCTTTGAAGGCAAAAACGAACAATGTTGATGTATACATCTGTTATAGTACTCAGCTGTGGAGTGTCTTCTGATGAAAAGCATGCAGCCACCATAAGTGCATACATTGGGACATGGCAAAGAGCTAACAACTCCAAGTTGCTTGACACTTTGCTCTGCTGTTTGCCCAGTGTTGCAGACAGGTATGTCTTTATGGACAGCTCGCTGAAGCCTTTCACTTCTGCTCTGAAAAAGTCCCCTGAACACACCTCGTCTTCATCTTCTGGTCTGCAAGTCATGATGATTTTTGCATCAGGCAGCAGGTCTTTCTCTACAAGTCTCTTCACCAACACTGACGAGAGATCTGTGATTCCATCGAAAATTATTGTAACACTGTCAGAGTTCCTCTGAATATCTTCATAGACTTCCTGAATGCCTTCATCTGGTACACTGGACAGACTGAGAAGAAGCTCCTCCAAGCTCATGTTCATCATGAAGCTGGACTTTTCTCTCATGTCAAAGTAAAACATGTAATTCACTTGTGTGCTGTTACTTTCTGCCCAGAGGTTCAACATCTGCAGAGAGAGCGCTGTCTTGCCCATACCAGCTCTACCGACCACGAGGACGTCTCCATCCACTTTCAGCAGGTCACGGGGAGAGATTTCTGTTTTGACTTCAGGGATGTATGTCCTTAGCTTTTTGGGGCGAATCAACTTGCTTTTCTTGCTCTTCAAATACTTTATTTTAGTTGGAGAAACATTCCCTTCTGAGTCTATTACCAGTGGTGTGTATGACAGATCAGGCTTGCAGCTTTCATTAAATAAATATTTGTTTGCCGTCCAAAATTCATTTGATATTCTCACTGCATGTGACTTCAGTTTTTCCTGATATCTGTAGCAGGGTTCTGAGCCTGAAACAAAAATGAGTAAATAATAGTGCTGTCAATAGATTTAAAAAAAATTAACTAATTAATCTCACAAATCTGTCAAATTAATTATCAATTGCATTTTTCTACTCGAGACTGAAGCTTAGTGAATATTTATCTATGTAAAATCATCAAATTAATATAGAATATGAATAGAAAGCATAAGCAATATCCAGAATGCTGGAGGTATTTAAAAATGAGTGTGAGTGAAGATGTCAGAGACAGAGCAGCAGTGTTTGGTGAAGAAGAACAAGTTCTGTAGAGCAGGAACAGGAGGAGCAAAAACATCTGCAGGTTTCCTGTGACATTGTCAATAATCCTGAGAAAGCAGCAGAATGGGAATAAATAACTATTACAGATGGACATTTTACATTTTGCTGCTTCTTCTATGGAGTTAATTGGTGGTTGGCAGCAACTTAAAGCTGCCTTTAGTCACCTACTGCACCGGAGTGTGGCTCAGTAGGAGGACAAAATGGGTTGTGATTAATCGCGATTAAAAAATTAACACATTAATTTTTTTAATTGAGTTAAAGCGATTAAATGCTTTAACTCTGACAGCCCTAGTAAATAAGTAAATAAATAAACTGTGAATGCAACACATACAGTATGTGATGAACAGTATGTGGTAAATTATCAGAATACCTTGTGGGTTGCTGACAAACATTTGTGTGTCTTCCTTGAAGGAAAAGCAGCTGATCCAGATGTTCAGATCAAATTTTGTGGCCTCAGTAGAAGGTCCACTCTTGTCAGGAAAGAGGGATGTGCTCCCCGAGGTCATCTTCCTTGTCATGTCAATAATCCTGAGAAACTCGTAACAAGCTGCTTCCCCTTTTCTCAACACCATGTCCAGTATTGTTCTGGTTTTATTGAAGTCATCCCGTTCCTCCTGTATTCTACAGACCTCCTCATCAGTGAAAACCTCCTTCTGATACAAACTGTCAACAATAACAGAGAGATCCTTCAATTCTCTCACAAGGTGGACTCTGGCCAGCAGGATGTACTCTAAGGCAGACTGTCTTGAACCTGCCATGTTATCTGTGTATACACAGACCCAACTTCAATGATCTGGAAAAGAAGATACAAAACATAAAATGTTTGCAATGCATTACCTCTGATCCAATAGAAAAACGAGAGAAGGCAGGAGTTGATGATGCATTTTTCTGACCAGCAGTTTGCTGTATTCACATGGAATCCAGTGATCATCTGTTGTGCCTCGTATGCACCTTTGCCATGAAAAGCACAGGGAGTGCACTTATGCCGCTCACTGAAAAGTGAAGCAATTCCCCTCAATATCACAAACAAACGCATGGGGGATACTGTCTCGTGATTTAATTATTTGTTAAGGGGATAGAGAAGAACAGGTTAGTCACCCTCAATTAAAGCTCTTCTAAAGAGTGTAGCCTAAAACAACCAATGTTTTTCTCAACACAAAATCCTTGTAAGATGCAATTCGAAACGAACACAAACCAACAACTTTCTGTATGCCATGTATGTATAATAACACCATTTATAAAATTATAGCTGGGTCATTGCAACGTTCTGCTTCCTTCTTCAAAAAACCTGTTCCATTTAATGAAACAGGTTTTTTGAGCAAGTTAAAATGTATTTGACACAAGGCTAAATCATATATTTTCTTGCAATTCATATAGGTTCAAAAGTAGGTCGCAAACAATAATAATCTGTTTCAGAATATCACAAAATGAAAATGTAATGTTCTACAGTGAAATAATTTAAAATACATATAACTGATAGACAAGTCATAACCTCTCAATAATAAAGGACATGCTCTCTCCATCTTGTTTTTAAATATGAAATTTTTTCACGCTGCTTAATAATAAAATGAAATGTAATAAATATATCCACGGTTGAACTTATTCTGTTGGCAGACCCAGTATGTGCACCCCCCAGTAACTTTTACAAGGAAAGTGCCATATTCACTGTTTACACATACTAGTAGTCCCATACTTTTGATGCTGGGATTAACAGAAAAAAATACAGGTGCTTTTCACGGCAAGGGTTCACTGCAGACGACACGAAATACAGGAGGACCATGTTTGCAGAATGCATTTAAATCAGGTGTCTCAATTAGTAGATGCTGTATTCACATGAAACCCATCAAACTGGATGTCATTTTAGTGGACGAGAGAAGGACGATAAACTTGTGCAAGGCTGGCAAAGACGGTAAACGGTAAATAGCAATGCCGTCCTTAAACAAAGATTTAAATTTTAGTCAATAAACTAATGAATAAAAAATTAAAAATATGAAATATTTGCTAATAACACCATTTTTGTAAACAATACGCCATCGCGTCGTGCCGTTCTGCTTCCTTCTTCCGCGTCCCATCCGTCAGATGTAAACCATAAACGCAGGATTACCGGTATATTAAGCATCAATAACACATTTACATAGTATTAATATTAATCTAGAACAGTCTGTAAACAGCTGTTGAAATGCTGTGGAGTAGCCTACTGTAGCCAAGGCCTACCTGAAAATGATGACTTTAAAATTTGATGAACGTCACTTTACGTACAGGTGGTATCACCCATGCCGGTTGTTCATTAACGTAATTACTTTGCACGCGTACTTTCTTTAAAATCGAAAAGTTGGAAGATGAAATAAGAAGAGGAGGAGAAGGTCCTGCAGTCCAGTCTTCGTTACCAACAGTACCACAACTACTTTTGCTGTTGCCTGCGGTCACATCCTGTGGAGAGGCGGTTTAGGTTTACCAGATTTGCTCGGGCTGCTGCGCTTGCAGATGACGTCACGTGTGTTCAGAACATAGATATATACACGTGTATATATCTATGTGTTCAGAAACTTTGGCGCTGCTAACGTTGGGCTGGTGCTAACACGGAGCTAACACTAACATAGACAGCTAACACTAGTACGGGTTAAAAGGTCTTCTGTCTCTTTGTCTACATCAGCCGAACTTTTCTTCTTTAATAAACATTGTTCAGCAGTTCCATGATTCCCTCCAACTTTGAGCTTCAAAATCACGTTTTGTAACGCGTGAGTCATCTGCTTCACAGCAGCCTGAGCCAGATCTGGCAGTCGAGCAAATCTAGTTTTTCAGCCTCACTCGATTTCAAACACCACAAGATGAAGCTCCAGTGGAGCAGTTAAATATGAAAAAAATGAACTTTTTCCTCTGCTCTTTGGATGAATGTCAAACATCCAACATCAGTCAATATAATAATAAATCTGGTGCTACAACACCAACGGTCAACTAGTGTTAGAAAATTCATGTAAATATGATTGGGAAAAATTTAAAACATGAACCATCTGTGGCGAATAAAAGGAACAAACAACTGTAGGAAAGTGCATACGTTACTGTAAACAGTAATCTTTAACTTATAACCGACGTTAATCACTATCATTCTGTTTTTTTCTGCGTTTACCAAACTTGTTGTCTGTGTAAACTTATTACAAATCACATATCACATATTTATTACAATCAATATCATTTTGCATTTCTTTGTTGACATTTTGCGCCTCACTGTCGTTGTTTTATGCCTCTTGTGGTCATTTTACATCTCATTGTAGCTGTTTTTAATCCTTTAAATAGTTCGGTCTGTTTTCATTTCCTCTTTGTAGTGATCTTGAAGATGACAGATCCATGCAATAAAGGAAAAGCTTGATACCACATCACACAGTTGTTGGTTTTGGTCTAAATTAATAATGCTGGTGGAGAGTAGAAGTCCAGTCAATACTGCTATTTCATTTCCATCAACAGTTAATTCCATGTAGTGTGCAGAAATGTGTTTTGATTTATTATTTACAACAGTTTATATTCATATCCATCAAATCACTGAAGTTCAGTTGACTGTGTCTATTTACAATGGAGATAAAAAAAGACAAATGTTAGTGAGCCTGCTTTATCAATGGACGTCAGGTTTTCCAATGTCATAATGAGACTAGATTTCACCTCCTGTTTGAACATTGTGTAAGGTATCCAGGCAACCGTTAGGCGTGTGTGATCAGTTTGTAAACGGAGGTGTCTCTGTCTCCTCTCACTTGCTCCAGCCTCTTCAGCTCCGTCAGACAGAGCAGGTACATGGGGGTCTTGGTTCCTACGTTGCTGATCCTCCTCAGCTCCTCGCTCTGAAACTCCGTCTTCTCTCCTGCAGAGGGCGCCACAGACCGGCAACAGATTACAGATCTAATTGTTAAAATGTACCACAGGAAGATTTTCTAAAAATAGCTTAACAAATCACACAACACCGCTCAAGAAAGGGCAAAGTTATGCACTTCTTATAAGTAAAACAAGATATTTACAGCGGGGAAAATAAGTTTTGAACATGTCAATAGACTTGCATGGTGAACATGCATAGAGGCCATGGCGGTTAAATGCATTACTCATTGTTTTTTGTTTACAACTGTACCTGCTGATTCCAGGTCTGTCTAAAGCTCTCAGTCAGTGCTCCTAATGGTTCATTCAGACTTGTCTGTAACCAATGCCATCAGGATGTTCTGCAACATAAGCTCCTCCTTTTTCATTTAGGACTAAACCAGCTGGTGTTACTTTGCAGTGATAGGGGACAGGATTACTTTCTAAACACTGACAGACTCCAGCTGATTTCATGGCTTTCCATTCCTTTCTGCACCTCCTTTTCTTCATGTGTTTAATACTTATTCCCTGTGTCATTTCACTTGATTACACATTACTTAATTTATGGACAGAAATGTTTGGATTTCTTTGCATATGTGCATTACTCGGGTTGTTGCTGACACCTGGTGAAAATTTCATGTCAGTGACTCTATTGGAAATATAGTTTCTGAGAAAAATGTTGACACGTTCAATACTTCTTTTCCCCCACTGTATATTTTCATTAATTTCTCTCACTGACCTTCAAACTCTGCTGAGAACTTGTTGATGTTGTGGACGAACTGGTTGAGGTTGTGCAGACTTATCTTTTTCAGGTAGCTGGGTAAACGCTGGAGCTCGCTCTCCGACACCACAGGGAGACTCACAGAGCTGTGGAGGGAACGACATGTTACTATTATACATTTTAAAAACTACACAACAGAATAATCACAGTGAAATGGTGGAGGGAGACAGAGAAGATAGACAAGAAATCACACATGAATACGCTAATCTATTGGAAATAGACAAAACAACATCCGTCAGAGTACTTTACCTGTTTCTAGGTTTTTCCGGTCGAACCTTTTTGAGCGCAATGGCCGCTTCAAGCTTCTTCAACTGAGTCTGAAACAAGGAAAAAAGGAAAAGGAAATAAAATTGACTAAGGAAAATAAAGGTTTTGTTGTCTACAGCTGTGGTCTCTCTAAGATAACATCTGCAACTCACTTTACAGATTTCCTGTGTGACGGAGCTGAGGTCGGGCATCTCGGGGGTGCTGGGCTCCTGGTAGTCCGTCCTGACGCAGGCTGCTGCGCCCACGCTGAAGTCCTGGGTGGGACTGTCCAGATTCAGACTGTTGACAGGCAGCTCCGTGGTCACTTCCGCACGCTCACTCGTCTTCTTTTGGAGTTTTGCACTTCTCTGTCAGGTAAAAACATAAGACAGGTAAAGACAAACATTGAACAAAGAGGCTCAAAATGATCTTTCCTCTCATCATTTTAGTTTTTGATAAAATGCATTTACAATCATGATTTCATGGCATGTACATATTAACTATATGTTGTTTATTATTTACAGCGTATATTTTTATATTTTGAATTGGGCTATGAGAAGATCCGGAAACATCGAGATTTTTAAAAGTAAACTGAAACCTGTCTTTTATGTAGTGACAAGTCCTATGGGTTAAATTTACCTTATTTATTACTTTGGTCTGTATTTGTTGTATTTTATTGTTTTCACTGATTGATTGTTCTTATATTTTATTCTGGATCTTGTCTCTTTCATTTGTTACTGCTGTGTTCGTTTTTATTCCTTTCATCATGGTTCCTACTAAATTTAAAACATTTTTTTTGACATTTGAGTAAATAGATGTGTATCATGAGAATAAATTATGCAATTAATTTTCATTATTCTGGATTTGTATGCCATTATGTAACCAAATCATTTCCAGGAGATTATAATTAACCCAAATAATTTCAGATAAGACCAAACCCAGATAGGTATTAAGATAAATATATTTCCATACAATAGTTTAAATTTTCCATTCTTTTCCAGACCTGGAAATGTATAAAATCAAATTCCAGACTTTTCCATACTTGCGTAGGAATCCTGTTTTATTGTTATTACCCTGATTAATTATGTTTTTTCTTTAACATCTGTTGTTTTTTTCAAACTGACAAACACTTTGACTTGTTCTCGATTGACTTGAAAATAAACAAAATAAATAAAATGTGACTGATTGATATAAAAACTTACACTTCGTAGAGAGTTTCCCAGATCAGATTCCAGGTTTGGCATCTCCGGCATCTGCCTGTCCTCCACTCCCAGCACCGAGATCTCCGGCACGTTGTACTCCCAGGGCCGTTTGGAGCCGGCTGCTCCGTTACGAGGAGGCGTCGGGAGGTGGAAGGCGTAGCCGTCGTCGTCCGCCTGCATGGCGATCGGCTCCGGTGGCTGAGCGCTCTGCCAACACACGAGTAAGAGGCTCAAACTCACATGTTCAGCCAGTGTGACATGAATGCACATCTGGATCTGGATCTTTGTACCTTCTTCGTGCTGACCAGTCGGTTCAGGTACGGGGTCTTAAACGCCGGCACCTCAGGCGTGACGGCCAGGTTTCCAGGGCGATCGGGGGATTCTGGGTCGTCGCTGCTCTGTGCAGCCGGGGTGCAGTGACCGTTCGTCTTTTTGATCTTGAACCCAGGGGTGCAAAACACGGGGGGTTCAGGGGACTCCAGGTCCTCCGCTGATGGCACTGCAGTTTAAGGAGAGAAAACAACAAAACAGAAACAACAGGGAAAAAATTTAAAATTAAATTTTGGGTTTTCTTTTTATTGTTATTCATATATTCTGATCATCTCTCTCTTTGTGTAATTTCCCTATGATGATTTTTCTTTTATTATTATAATTTCTATATTTCTGATTGTTCATTTTTCTCTTTGAGTTCCAGCACTGTAAATGATGAGATTGTTCCTTTTACTTGCAGGGTTCCTACACATTTGAGACTTCTCCATAAAAAAGTGTGTCATTTGAATAAATACATGTGCATCATGTCATGTAACTAAATAATGTAATTATTCGTTTGTTTTCATTATTCTGAATGTGTATGCCATTATGTCACCAAATCATTTCCAGCAAAATAATTAACCCAAATAACTTCAGGTGAAACCAAACCCAGATAAATATATTTTCCATACTTTTACAGAACTGGAAATGTATAAAATCAAATTCCATACTTTGCCTAGAACCCCGTACTTGTTGTTTTTTTTACCTGTGCAAATAAATAAATAAAAAAAACATTAAATTTCTCATTCACCATTCAGGGAAATGAAAAGTAAATACAACAGGACAAAAACCCTCCAAAGGAGAACCAAAGATAAATGTAAATATGGTAATAAAAGTAAATAAATGTCTGACTAGTGAGGACTAGTCCAGTTGCCTTCGATTCAATTGTCACCCAGAGGTACAGTAATAAATGAAGTTTCATACGTTTTGTCTGCAAACTCTCCTTCAGGGAGTCGACTGGTGCTGCAGGTTTGTCTTCTGATGCTCTGTTGAAACAAAGGACGCTCATGAAGCAACGATATAAACAGTAAATAATTCCTGCGTGTTTCCATCAGAGGTCAATAAAAGTCATAAACTCGTGTGATTAAATTCCACCTTTGTGGCTTCTGGACGTTCTTCCTGAAGAGATCCATGGTGAAGTCGTTGTTCAGGAACATCGTGTCCTCCGAGATGCCAAAGTCGTTCATCTGGGGCGTCTGCAGCTCGTCGTCGTCCATCCTCAGGGCGCACTTAGGGGTGATGGGCATGGGCGGAGGTGCAGGCGTATCGAGCGAGGGGTGAGGGAGGCTGATCCGAGGCATGGGGGGCGCTTCTGCCCACTTTGCCCCGGCCACAGCTCTCTTGATCTGGATCTCAGACAAGCCGAAGTCGGACAGCTGTGGGGTTCGCAGCACGTCGGTGACGGGCGGCGGTCCGATTTTAACGGGTGAAGAAGAGTGAGCATCCCCGGCCTCGTCCTGGCCTCCCCTCTCTTCTTCTTCTTCTTCCTCTCCTGACTCGTTCTCATCAGCTACTTGATCCTCAGCCTCCGACTCCTGACTCTTGTCGTCTGCAGAGAAGAAAGTCAAATATAAAAAACATCTTAAGTACTTTTTGTTTCCTGTGGTGAAATGTGGCTGCTGCTCCATCACTAGTTTTTACTTAAACCTGCTGCAGATCGTGTTTAACTAAGATCTGACATCATTTATATATATTATAGAATCAAAATGGTAAATACAAATTCATAATTATGTAATCGAATATATGCAATTGTGGTATTCATATAAAACACAAAAAAAGAAAAGGAAAAAGTCATTTAAAATCTATGAGATCATAAAGTTCAATACAGGACAGACCAATACAGAACCTCAAATCTAAAAACAGCAACACTACCCAATCTGAGCCCAAAACGTTTTGCATTAAGCTTTTAAATACATTATATGATTAATGTCAAACATTAAATTATGTAATAATTACTAATTTCTTCCTCACTTTATTCTCAAACGAGAGCATAATCACAAACATATCCAGTGGCTAGAGGAAGGAGACTTGGTCAGTTTGCCATAAATATTTAAGTCACAGAAACTGACTTTACTTTCTGCATCTATTATTTATTGACTGTGATTGTACATGATGTTGAGGTTCCCTGACACTTTCATAAACGTCCACTGGTGTAGCTGACGGATCACTCACCGGCTGCTCTCCGGCTGTCTTTGGGAGCTTTGTATCCGTATTTCTCCCAGTGATCTCTCAGCACCTGGATGTCTTTCGTCACCTTCTGCTCCATCACTCTGCAGGCCTTGATGAGGTTGCTCACCTCGTTCTCCTGTGCTCTCTGCTGGGCCAGCTGACCCTGGATCTGCCCCTGTATAACCACAGACCAACCACAGTCCATTAATAAAAAGTTAAACCACTTTCATAAAGGTTTCATATAGTACCTTTTCCCACCACTGTTATAAACGAAATGGCATTAGTGACTTTAATAAACTTAAGTGTTATATTTTGTTGTTATTTATTATTTCAGTTGCACCTATGCATGTGTTATGTGATAGAAAGTGTGTGTTGTGTGGCTTTTGATTTAACTTCTGCTTTGTTTTGTTTGCTTTTATGGTGTACATAACTTTATGCTACATTTTATTTGTATGAAAAGTGATCTATAAATAAAGTCTGGTTGATTGATTGACATTTGGTGTTTGTAATCTAACTGTGTTGTTGTCGTTAACCGTTGAATGTCAGATTAATGAATAGGTTATTGGACAGTTTCCACCTCATCATCAACATCATCATCATGGTACCTTCAGGGTGCCGACCTCACAGTTCAGTTCATGGTAGGCTCTCATCGCTTTAGCTGTGGCTTCTGCTGGAATAAGAAACAGCTCGTCAAGTCATGGATTAGATCCCTTTGTGACTTTTTTTGTACTTCGCTTAGCACTAGCCTGTTTCTCGGTGTGTTACTTTACTCGCCGCTTGTTTATCTCTGTGTTACTTTACTCACCGCTGCTGTCACCGTCATCGTCATCGTCGTCGTTGTTTTTACGGTTTTCAAAGGAGTGCTGCAGTTTGGCCGTTTCCGACTCTAACGTCACCGCCAGCTTCCTCAGCTTCGAGAAGAACCGAGTCGTCGTGTCCATTTTCCCCCCAGTTCAGAGTCTAAATTACACAGATAATTAGTTACTCGTGTAATTAAACGGCCTCCGACGACGAGCCGTTGGTTGGTTTTTACGGTTTCTTCTCCACTGTCTGACGGACGGTGCCAACTTTTCGATTTTGGCGCCTCGGCTTTTTCCGGCTTCACTCGGAAGTTCCGCCCCCTCGTTCTTCTTCGTGTGTTCGGCGGCCGTATGGTCTCATTTGCGCCCCCTAGTCTGACAGCCAGAACTGAAGGAACTGAATAAAATAACATAAATAATGCAACATCATAACCTCAAATCACTTCAGTCTTCTATTTTTATTTGTTTTAATAAATATACATGATTTAAACATTTTCCTTATACCTATTAGTGCCACGTAAAACTTTTTTTTAATTGAAATAAATGTCTTGAGGTACAAATATAACATGCTCTTCATGATTCCCACAGTTTTTCCATGAGTCCACATGTCCAAATGTGATGTTTTAGTACTTTACTTACTCTTTTTGTTTATATAATTAACTTAGTACATCTTTAAAATACAGTTTATTCAATCAAATTTTATTATAATAATATAGGCCCCAACACTTACAAAGGGAAATTTTCAGTATTATGTCTTTTTGATAGCTATATATTTTCCTCATACTTTTCCCTGAAAATTTTCACTGCAGGACCCATATATCCCATTTTTTGTAATGGGATAATTTAAGATTGAGGTATTGCAACTTAAACAAATGAACTTAAATAAAGGATAATAAAGTTTTCTTCCACCCCCTGGTTGAGAGGTCTTAAATTAAACTTGCATAGGACACTTGAAGATGAATAATGAGGCTTTGCTGCCACAAGATGGGGCTGTTTTTTTCCCCCAGATTAATTGACTTGTGCTGTGCTGAGACTTCCTATTACAGTTACAGCACCACGACATACTGTGGAGGAGTCCAAGCATTGAAAAGAGAAGTCTGTGCTCTTGAATCCTGGATATTGAAGAGACAGATGTGTGCAGTTGTTGAGCACAAACATCAAATACTATATCCAATCTCACTGGTCCCTGTTAACCTTTAAATACATCCACTGTTATTTTAACATGGACAATCAAACATGACCAGCAGAGGTCATATCATTATTATATCAAAAGGTGAAACAATAGTGAGCGTGACCATGAGATCCTCATTAATCTGGTCATGTGAACAGATGTTGAAGGGTACAGTTATAGTAATAGATCTATTCATTTCTATCAGGTTTAGTTTTCCCTGTGTTGTTCAAATGCTCCTGCTGCAGAGTAGGTGTGTAGACGACGTCTTATCAGATCGACTGGTCATTAAGGAGAGAGTATAAATATTGGACAGACGGTGAAGGTCAGCACAAAGCAGCAAACACAACCACCCAGGTGAGATCAGCAGGTCTCAGGTGTGGTCTGATAGATGGACCGAACAGATTTAAATGACTCTAAATAATAGAAATTATAATTTATCATTTCTTATATGATTTATTGTTGATGTGGAGTTAATTGTTGAACCCTCTCTGCAGCTATAGTCACTTAAAGCTCTGGAGCCATGGCGATGTTTGGGAAGGTTTTGGAGCCGGTGGGATATATGCAAACTGTGAGGTGAGTTTTCTCTTTGAATATAACATAAAAGCTGAGGAGTGATGCATTTTAATCAAACGCTATATGTGAACAGTAAACAGCAGCTGGAAGAGCTCATTAAAATGTTTTCATTTCCTGTTTAAAAAGAAAATAATATATATTCTCCAGATGCATTTCCTCCCTATATACGACGACCTGTCACTGCTCAAAGTGAATCTGGACTTTGTGTGTGTTTATGTGTGTGTTTTGTTCAGGGTCCTCGTTCAGGGGATCTGCTCCTACCTCGGGGGAAGCGCCTCAGCAGAGGAGACCGACTTGGCCAAGAAGAACCTGGACCACATCGACCAGGAGCTGGGAGCGTCGGGCCACGGCCTGCTGGAGGACAGGGAGGTCCACGGGCTGGAGGACGACCTGGCGGTGGTCTACTACCAGCTGGGCGCCGCGGTGAGGAAACCTTAAACCTTGATCCACTGATCTGATATCAGCTCATATTCACAGTGTAAATGAAATCATACACGAGCCCAGTGTGTGTTAGTCTGTGTATATTCAAATACTGAACTTTAAACCAGTGACTTCATGTCCCAGCTGTTTGACCTGCAGCTGAGGTGAAACTGACCTTGAACGGCCTTGAAGTTGACATCCAGACTTAAAATGTTTATTTCTAACATGTAACAAACAAAAAAAAGTAGGCTATATTGATCAGACAGTAAATAAAAACATTAATAATAATAATTACAGACAATAAAAAAGAAATCGTCAAACACTTGATAACTTTTTTTTTCACATATTCAAAAAGCAGTCGGGGCAAAATAAGCTGAAGCTTCACCTTTTTGGTCAAGGTACATTTGTTTTGTTTTGTATTTATATTTTAAGTGGAAGAAAAATGAATGAAATATTGTTTGTTGTTTATTTATATTTAAAACATATGTATAAATGTTGTTTATTGATGTTTGTACTTGATTTAACAAGACCGACATAAATGTACTAAACTAAACTAAAAACTTTATCTCATCCAACAGTCATGGATTATTAGTAATAATTGAACTGTGTGTTGACCTCCTAAGACATTAAGTCAAATATATACAACTTTACATCAATTATTTACAGAGAAGAGGAGGATAAACTAAAAAATAATTAATATTAAATAGCCAAGTCAACAGTAAATAAACAGCTGGTGATGATCACCCCCCACTGAAAAAGGGCGATGGCAGAAATAAACTTAAAGCTGAACCGTGTGTTGCAGAAGAAATTAGCTGAATGTGTTTTATATATATTTTAACAATGTGTTAAACGGTGTGTGAGGTGGAGTCGACCTTGAGGAGCCACCGAACTCATCACGCTGAGTGTGTTATGTAATCGTAGACATGTGGGCCAGATGTTTAGTTGTGTCAATAGGTTGGTGCCTAAAAATATTTGGTATTTAATTATTTTAAAATGTTTAAAAGGAACTGTTTTTACTGGAGTGAGACTTCATCAGTCGGGAGCAGCAGCTAGACGTGAACGTAAACAACATCTGGTTGGTGACTCCGCCCTGTCCGCTCGCTCTCATTGGCTGTTGTTGGGTTTTTCTGTCAGAGGCAAGTGGATCTGGCTCGATCGGGAACAGTTAAAGGGATAGTTCAACATTTTGGCAAATTGGCCCATTGCCATAATCCCTATATTCATAGCAGTTGGAATGCTATTTTTAGAATTAAAGGGATAGATTTCTCCTCCCTTTTCAACATTTTGGCAAATTGGCCCATTTGCCATAATCCTATAGTCAGAGTCAGAGAAAACTTTATTAATCCCAATGGGCAATTCAGTTTGCAGTTTCACCTCGCCATGGTGAATAAATAGATAAATAGAGTTACAATACTTTTACAATAATAATAAATTTTATTCATATTTAACTTTTCTTGACAGCCTTACAAAGTAAAATGACACTTGCTAAACATAGAAACATCTAGAAACTGCATTAAACAAAATGTTCTAACAACAATAATAAAGATAAAACTGTCAAATAAGACAAATTGAAGGCTTTAAAAGAGGTTCAAAAAGTTTCAGTGTCTAATTTGGGATGGGAGGGAGTTTCCACGATACTGGTGCTCCGACAGGAAACACCCTCTCACTTTTGGTCATATAAGCCTTGTGATGAGCAGGCCTCCGTCCACACAGAGGTCAAAGGTCAGACTGTAATTTAAGGTCGTTTAAGGCCTTGAAAGTCACTAATATAGTTCACAAAATCAATGTGAAATCTGACTGGAAGTCAATGAAGAGAGCGTTATGGTTAGCACTGTTCCTTTGATCAGCTGCATTTTGCTCAAGTTACACATACAGGGGGGGGTGGGGGGTGGGGGTCTCTAGATACAGAACCGTTAATTAATCTCTGACAATCCCAAACCAATGAAGATTCAATTTTGCATACTGTACACAATGTACACAGCCACAACATCACATTGTCATTGGTATGGACCGAAGCATGTCACAGATAAGTTTTTAAGACACCTGGGAACTATTTTAATTTATGGAAAAGGGGAATATGTCTCCTTTAAGTGTCACCAGTGGTCCAAAAGTTATCTAAGTTATCCCAAAGAGAAACCCAAACAGACATACATACTAAATACAGCAATACTATTAGTTGATGGTTGACATACAAGGGGAACATGTCTCCACTGCTTTCCTGAACACCATAAAAGATCTCCACATACTGTCAAACATGGGGTATTTACCCTTTAATGTTAAAGTAAATGTTTTTCTTTGGTCATTTATTCTCTAATCGACCTTCACCTGCCCTGTTTGCTCCAGGTGAGAGCCCAGTCCGACTTCACCAAGAAGGAGACGGAGGTGTTCCTGCAGTACGTGCAGGACTACCGGCTGGAGAGGCAGCTGACGGCGCTCTACAACCGCCTGATGGGGGTGTCGGCGCTGACGGAGCAGCGCACCCTGCTGGAGGAGCTCATCCTGACCCGCAAACCCAAACGCTGGGAGCTGAGGGAGTTCTGCGTCAAGGTTGGTGAGAGTGCAGCAAGGGGAGTAATGTTGGGCTCGTCTCCCTGCGGGGCTCATTAATGTTTAATTTTGTCTTATCTTACAAAGTCTTTATACAGAGTCACGCACGGCGGCTTAAGTACAGCAGGAGGAGGAGGAGGTGTGGGGGAGGAGGGGATGAAGGGGAGAGAGGAGGCCTGAGGTGACACAGCAATCCAACATCCTCATGTAGACAGACAGAGACAGAGAGACACGTTTTTAAACTGCTGGTCTGTCGTCTGTTTATATTCTTACAGCCAAGCGTCAGACTTGATGAAAAACAATGCAAATATACTCAAAAATACCTCCTTCAGGCCAGGTTTATAATTAAAACAACGGAGGAGCACAGCTGTACTGGATTAAATATGCAGCTTCCAGACTGAAAAAGATAAATGTGACAGAAAAACATGGGGGTCCTGTGAGGAATGAAGCGTGCTGCATCTATCTTCTTGGTATGAAAATAAACTGAATATTTAATGGGCCAGAGCTGTAACCTTCTGTTGTCTTTCTTATGAGCTGAGTCGGCAATTTCCTTTCGCCTGCACTGTTATTAAAAAAAAAATAAGTTTTTTGTCAGGCACTAAGGCGTCAGAGTTAAAATACTCTGGGAAACATTATGTAACTGTGGTGTCACTATAGTTTGAGCTCCATCTAAACTCATTTCCTCTCTGTTTTTGTTTTTTGGCTCCTGATCAAAGGTCTTTGTCCTATTTCTTATATAAAAACTACAAATGACTGGATGGTCCGCTCCCTTTTTTTTTTAATTTATTTTTTTGTCCATTAGTCCATCTGTCGCTCTGTAGTGCCCTCGAGCAAGACACAGACACAGAACCAGCCTGCTCCGTAATGAGGGTCCACTCTGACAGGAAGTGGACCAGCAGTTATGCAACAATAACTCATTATGCAATTATCTTGCATACGGAAAGTTTTCAGACCCCTTTTTTGGGGCAATTTGCAAAAAAAAAGTCTGGGGTTATGCTGTCATTATAGGAAGCTGAGCGAGTGTAGATTGATGAGGAAAAGAAAGAATTTTATTGATTTTAACTTAAAGGGATAGTTCAACATTTTGGCACATAAGCCCTAAAGTCTCAGGTGTAGGTTGGTTACCTATAATTGTCGGTGCAAGCTATTTTTCAGAACGGCAGAGCAGAGCCGTGAGCTGCTCAGAGCTACGCTACGTAGGCTCATTGGATTTCTTGGTTTCCCTCATCAAATTCATCAAATACACAATCCAACAACTCCAAAACGCTCTGGTGGACAAGTTGTGACCTGCACATTCACCACGCTATGTGATAATAATGTAACGTTACGAGACGGAGTTGTTTTCAAGGTAAATTGATGCAAATCTGCTGATGCGCGTTCCCGTCGGGGGCAGTTTTTTGGCAAGCAGTCTCTGTATTTACCTCTAAAACAACTATGTAGCCTCTGTAGCTCTGAGCAGCTCATGGCTCTGCTCCACCGTTCTAAAAATAGCTTGCACCGACAATTAAAGGTAACGAACCTACTGGGATAGGGATTATGGCAAGGGGCCAATTTGCCAAAATGTTGAACTGTCCCTTTAAAGCTGCAACATAACAAATGGTGAAACAAACTGAAGGGAGTCTGAATACTTTATGACATTGTGGTTCCAGGAGCAGCGTGGGGATGGTCCATCCAAAACAGCTGTTTTGTTTGTATTTTGTCTTTAATCCCAGAAACTGTAATTAACCCACAGTCGACTGATCAAATAGCCTCGGGCTTCAGACGGAGCTCAGACTCAGTGCACGAGTCTTAATGCTGAAGTAATTTTCAGCTTGAAATGGGAGCTGAAGCAGCGGTCTGTGTGCGCTGTGCTCTTTTCAAGACTTGTTTTGCACTGTGACCTGATTTGCATAAATGCACCATGTGAGATAAAAGCCCCGGTGCTTTCACTCAGAAAGGCGCACAAGATTGTTATAACTTTCCCTCACGCAGGGGTCTGAGAGAAACTAACACAGAAACTGATTTAAAGCAATGCAGCAAACTACATCCTGTTGTGATGGAGTGAACACAAACAGACGAATATCTACGACCGTGATCAAAGCTGACCTTGGTGAGTGAAGGAGCTGCAGCCACGTTTCTTTAACCTTGTAGAAACTTATCATATACAAACAGCTGCGGGTGATAAAGTGTCAAGAACACAGACCTGCACCGACAGACTCTGAGCTCTGACTTTTTAATGACGTGGTGTCTCGTTAAAACTGAGTTTGTGACATCTGTGACGTTTATTTTGGAGAACGAGCCAGCACAATGCAGGCATCAGCACAACCGGCCTCCGTTCTGCTGTTAACGACACAAACGAGGTCTGGGCACGTTTCTCAGGTCGGCGACGCTCGCTGCCAAAAATCCCAGATGGGTCGTTGTGCTGAAGACAAGACAGAGTCATTAGAGCTGAGCTGGGCTTGATTTTAATACTGTACAACCTATACAAAAAAAAAACAAAAAACAAACAATGT
The DNA here is from genome assembly GCA_030347415.2 of Decapterus maruadsi. Lineage (NCBI taxonomy): Eukaryota > Metazoa > Chordata > Actinopteri > Carangiformes > Carangidae > Decapterus > Decapterus maruadsi. The sequence continues at coordinate 23,684,649 of CM064902.1, read as the reverse complement.
CTGTACATAAACTGAATATATGAACAAAATATTTATAATGTATAAAATACAAACATATGTATGAAACCATATAAAACCCACTAGAAATTGGAACTCTTGTATGTCTTATCCATACAAACATTCATATTTATATGTGTATGCATATGTAATGTGTGCTTACATATGACACATTAACATATTTCCACCTGTCAGCCTGTCAGTGAATGATTATATATTATTATATGATTACTGGTTAATGTCCTAAAGTCCCAGAATATGAAGACAGACATGTTTAAAGGAAAAAATAAATGAATAAAAATGTAAATAATGCATATATCGATGTTGTTAGTAACCACAATTGCAAAAATATAAGGCTGCAACACATTAAAATCATCAAATATATACTTTAAGATCTATTTATATGTTATTATCTTATATCTTCATATATGTGTATATGTGGTGATAAATAAAATATCCTCTTATAGGTGACATGTATACATCACTCTGGATATAGAGATATACTGTTATATGTCATGTGTATGGGAAATCAGCAAAAATTAGCAAAAGTGACTGCAGCAGGGACAAATATCTCGTTTTCACTAAAAGTTAAAGTTTTGTTGAAATTATATTTTGGAAGCTGACAAACATCATTTGATCTGATGGCCCAGCAGTCGGGTGGATTCAGGGGGGATTTCAGGAACAAAATGTGATTTAAATTAAATTTAAACTGGTCAAATAAACAATATTTATAATGTAGTATGTAGAATTAAAAGTTAACTTTATTTACTTTAACAGTAAAATTTCAAAATCAGGCTCAAAATATCAATTTATGCATATGTCGCTAATGTAACGAAGGTCTGCGGGTATAGCCACAGTCACGAGGTACCAGTGAGGAGAGGTGACGATGTATGGTGGTTAGTGGTACTAAAGTTAAACTCACTCACTCACAAAAGAATTTGCCAAGTGGTCAATGACCTCTTGGCGAAACAATTAGCATGGTCGCCCATGATACGGGAGATCTGGGTTCGAAACCCACTCAGGGCAGGTCAGAACAAAATCGGCCACTCTTATTAGACCAATTTGAATTGTATTTAAATCACATTTTGTTCCTGAAATCCACCTTGAATCCATCAAACCATTGCGATCAGAATAATCCTGTTTTTTTTGGGATCAACACAAAATGAGGTTTCGATCCAAATGAAAACCAAGATTGGATCACGTGATCTAATCCAATCTCAGAATCCGTTTCTAGTTTTTGAAACAACCCACTTTCAAGATTTGATCCAATCCATTATCCAAAATCCGATTAGATTAATTTTTGAACAACTGGGCCCAGAGGTGAAGATCAAACATCTGTGCAGCGTCCAATCAATTCAATCCTTAATAAATGGTTTCCATGCATGAATGTTAAAGAGCTTCATGTTTGCTCCTTCATCATCACTTCTTCTCTCCTCCTCCTCCCTTGACAACAGCAGTGGAAACATCTGTTTGACCTCTGACCTCTGTCCCCAGGTGAACTTCGTGCTGGGCACCGGCCTCCTGTGTCTCTTCACTCAGGCGTCTCTGTCGGGCCGCGACCAGGCGCTGCTGATGAAGACCTGGTCCGACCGGATGGGTGCCCTCTACAGGAAGATGAAGAACATAGGTGGTCGCTGCTTGGGCTACTTCCTGGAGCAGGCCGAGGATGACATCCGGCAGCAGCTGGCCGAGGCCGTGCAGAACCGTGCGCCGCCAGAGGAGGCGGCATCGAGCATCCTGAAGACGCTGGAGAAGAACTACGACTGGCTGCGCTGGGCGGTGATGCTCCACCCGGCTGTTGGCGGCGGCAGCGGCCTGGAGGAGGAAGAGGAGGAGAAGAAGACGGATGGAGAGAAGAAGATGGAGGAGAAGGAGGCCAACAACTTCCTGTCCGTGTTGTCTGAAGCTCCAATCCCTCACGTGATGGCGTGCTACCGGGACACGCCCACCTCCCTGGACAAGAGCCGCATCCACCAGCTCATCGTGGACCTGGAGTGGAAGATCCCCAACCCGCCGCCTGAGGTGTACGCTGCCATCGAGGAGGACCCGGGAATGGCGCGGCGCTACCTGGCCTCGCGCATGCTGCAGAAGCTGCAGGAGGGGCTGGGCGCAGGCGTGGCCGTGCACGTGGTGCCGGGCCGGATGGAGATGAAGTGCAACTTCCCCCCGGCCTCCTACTTCCTGTACGAGTACAAACACCGTCTGGCCTCGGGCACCGTGTGCGTGTTTGGATGAAACAAGATGATGATGATGTTTCATGGTTATGTTCCAGTATCTGCAGCTTTATTGTTGTTGTTTCGTGTAATAAGAATACGACTTCAAAATAAATGTCATTTTAGAGAGAGAGAAAAAAGGATGACACACATGAGTTTGTACCTTCCTTGAAAGCAGATCTAAGTAATAAACCGTCAAACTAACAGCTAATGTTACAGTATTTAAAGTGATACGCCAACTTCTTTTTTCGTGTCTTGCCTCACTCCCGAGTCCATGACCAGCAGATAGACACCATCCTTTCGACTGTGCGTGCAGTAACAAGGGAGATAGAGCCATATCGCCCGTAATTAGCTTAGCTCAAACACTGGAAGTGTATGGGTAGTGTTAGCCTGCCTGCTACCTGAGCTGAAATCAGCAGTCAGAAGCTGATTTCATTTTAGCTCTAAACTCTGTAAATATATCACTTTATCGACATTTCAAACATGTTTAGGTGATAAAGTAGCCGTTTAGATCAGCATTGTGTCGTTAATTTGTCTAAATGTTTACAATTTTGTTCGGACGAATTCGGCGCTACTCAAGCTAGCTTGCGTCACCAACGCACTTCTGGTTACTTTCACAAAATAAAACACCCGTTGCCCTTTAGATACAGAAAACCATGACGATAGATTTTGTGCTTTTACTTTGAAACAGGAAGCTAACCTACCCTCGATGTAGCTAGCTTGAACCAAAATAAACCGTCTTTGCTTGAACCCTTCGTTTTGACCGATCTCGTCCCGTTACCGGCATTTGACCGCTCGAGATGTCTTACCGGAGAGTTTTGTCAGCTCTGAGATGAAGATCGGTCTGTTTGGAGTTGCTGAAGAGTCTCTGATGACTTAAGGTGGAGGCAGGCTAACACTACCCATACACTTCCAGCGTTTGAGCTAAGCTAATTACGGGCGATACGGCTCTATCTCCCTTGTTACTGCACGCACAGTTGAAAGGATGGTGTCTATCTGCTGGTCATGGACTCGGGAGTGAGGCAAGATATGAAAAAATATTGACGTATCCCTTTAACAGAAATCAACTCTTCTTCTGTGCTCTAAAACAGTAGATGTAGGCTATACAGAAGCTACTTTCTGTGTAGGGTACTGTTTCAGAGCAACAAGAAGAAGAAAAATAATTGATTTCTGGGAAGAAGTGTGACATCTTTATTCATGTTTATTGATAAATTACAAATTATTGCAAACAGTGCATAGACCTGTGTCCTCGCTGAAGCAGAAGTCCAACCATCCTCACATCCAGAGAAGAAGAAGAAGAAACAGCAGAAGTCAGACAGACGGTGGTTTAACCCGATTATCTAAATCACTGGTTCCCAACTGTCAGGTCAAACGGGGACGGACGAATCACACGCAAGACGGTTAAATTATACTGAAAAAATTTAATTTAAAATTTACGGTGTTTTTGAATGAACCCACTCTCCTTGTGTTTTTCCTTGTATTAAATCCTCTTTACTTTACTTTGTTTGCTGTTTCAGCTACAAGATTAGATCCTGGATTTCCAGTTAGTGAGAGGAAGAATTGAAAAGAAAGGGAGACAGATGGTGAGTTGGCAAGTGGACGAAACTAAAAAGAGAAATATTGAACTTCCTGTTTTTTAAGAAATACTCATCCTCTGTTTCGTTGTGGTGGAGCCAGGAGCCGGAGGAAGTTGGGAACCACTGATCTAAATGACTGTTTGTAGGTAAAAGAACCAGTTTGTGGTGATAATTTCATCATCGAACTCCGTTTAAATGAGTTAAAAACGGTTTGTGCTCGTGTTCCTTGTCCAGTCGATGTCGACATGTTCACAGGTCTCAGCAGTAAATATGGTCGGTATAATAGTTGATGATATACTAGATCATTTATATCCAAAACAACCCAAACAAAAACAAACTCCTCCAGTTGGATGAAACCAAAGGACGTCCCATCAGAGCTGCTCACCGAGGCTGGATACACACAGGAGGAAAATAAACCAATTTATTGTATACACATCATCTGCTTTTTTGACTTTACTTTTGGTTTTAAATAAAGTGCAACAATTTGAAGTGCAACGACAACAAATGAAGATTTTTGTAATTGCGCAGAATTTCTCTATGGGTCAAAAGAAGTTATGCGATACAGCTTAAAAGAGTTAATTGCTGGACGTAGTGACCATAGCGGCCGTGCTACGCCGACCCTGCCCATGTTGAGGAGGAACCATGAAGAACTCGGCTGTAACGGAAAATGACCTAAACCGAGCCAAGTCGAGCCGAGCTGTGACTGTGAAGTGGAAAAAGGCCATAAAATCATCTGAGAAAATCTAAAATGTGCCCTGTGTGTAACCAGCCTCAGGCGACACATCAACTTTCCAAACAGCAACTCTAAATCGCTTCATCATCATCATCATCATCATCATCGACGAGGAAGCAGAGGTCAAAAGTTCGACCCGTCTTTACTGTTGAGGTCTTTGTTTATTGCTGATAATAATAACTGACGGTTTATAGGAGAGTGAATAAAATCCAACTCGTGTCCATTCATTCACCTCAGTCTCCATCTCATCTCATGATAATATAAATAGTCCGGGGGGATCCTCCGTAGCTCCCGTCCTCCAGTTTTTATTGTTATTGTTTTTTCCCCCAGTCTTATACAAGTCCTCCGTCCGAGTCGAGCTGAACCATCTTGTCCACGTCCTTCCTGACATCTGGGAAGCCCTCCAGCACCGCCCGGAAGTCCTTATAGGTCAGAGAGAAGCACTGGCAGTCGGTCAGCGCCTTCACCGTGGCCAGATGTTTGCCTTTGGTCAGCATGCACGTCTCTGTTGTACACACACACACAGTGAAGGGGGAAACCACAAGAGCGTGCTTAATGACGGCGATGAGCTCCGACAATTAATCCTAAATTAAATAACCAGCCTTGGTTGTTTTTTTTCTGTTTTTTTTTCGGGGAAGCCTGCTTAGCCCTAAACGCTGGTGAGGTTCGCTGCCAAAAAGATTAGGACGGGTTCCCACTTAAAGCCTCAGAATTAAATAAATCCCCCAAATTGGAAAAGATGAATTTATTCACTTTAGTTCAGCTGTGATTAATAATAGTTTTTTTTTTAAAAAGAAAAGAAGAAGCTTCCTGCTCACCTGTGTTAGCAAACAGAAGCACGATAAACAGTGTGATATATTAGTAGTAATTTGATAATTTGATGTTTAATCATTTTAAAATCACTGTGGCGTTTTGGTTTTACATGTCCACATTTTGAATATTTGTCACAGAACTCCTCCTCCTCTTCCTCCTCCTTTTACTTTATATAAATTCACAGAACGAGCTAAGCGCCGTTTCCTCTGTGCAGGAGTTCCAGTGAAAACTGAGATCTGTGGATTAATCCAGAGTGAAACTACTGGAAACTTGTTCGTGAGTCAGAGAATCGGCTCCATGAGGCTTAAACTGCCCCGTGGCCGACGTGTGACCTCAGCCGGCCTTTGTACTGCGACACCAGCTGACAACAACAACAATGTAAAACAGAAATGAATCCGACAATTTGGTTTATTCTTGCAGTCCCAGGTGAATTAAACAAATGCATGTTCCTTAAAAATTTTTTGCACACTGAGACGCTGCTGCAGTTGATTTTTAGTCATTTTTTTTCTTTTATTTAAAGATGCAGTGAGGATAGGTGACAGGAAATTGATGAAGGGAGTGGAAATCACATTTAACTAGTGCTAATTTTGGTGTGATATGCATCTTAACCACTCGGCCACAACAACACAGCTGCTTTCTAATGCTTCAAACACCAAATAGATTCATTGTAATGGGGTTTTATATTGTATCTAATCTTAATAATGAAAGACCAGTTCATTAATTTGATGAATTTAACACATACTAGTGGAAAAACACATGAAACAAAATATTTTAAACACAAAGTAAATGTATTTAAACATATGCAGTAGAGATAATTTGACTTGTAGCACTTTTTGTTGTTTCTGCACATTAATTATAGTCATTACAACACCCGTACAGTGCAGTCAATGCGTGTAATTATTATTATGGGATGCACTCAGGTTGATTTCCAGTTCATTTCACTGAGCTGTAAAAACGCACTCTGTTTTTAATCACTGAATATTTTCCATCATGTTCATGAGCAGATTATTAAAAAAAATAAAAACAAAAAGTGAGTAAATCCAACTCACCTCCAAAGAAGTCTCCGTCACACAGCTCCCTCTCGTACGAGTCCGTCTCCATCAGGACCTGGCCGTGGTCGATGAAGAACATGCGGTCGCCCGGGACGTGCTGTCGGACGATGACGTCGCCTTCCAGGAAAACCTCATAATCCAGTTTGGGGAGGACGGCGTGGATGAAGTTTTCGTCTCTGCTCTGAAACACTGGCACTTTCCTCAGCAGCCGGCCGCACATCACCGTCAGGATTTGCTGAAAAATAAAAACAAATTATTGTTAAACAGGAATAATTCACAAGAAAGAGATGATGCATATCAATAACAATGCAGGCGATGTAACCAATAACATATTATAAACATATAATCACATATGGAACAGTTTAGCTACTTCTAAGCATTACACTGTAAAAACATATATCCTATTTTATGGAACATAATTCAATTTACAGTATATTTCAAAACTATGAACTACATTTGTTTCTCATTTGTGCAATGAAAAATTACTGTGTTATTTATATAGAATTTTTCTGCTTTCTATGTAAAACTACAGTTACAAATTTCATTAAATATCTGTTATTAAATATATTGTTTGTTATTATAAAGGTAAAAGTGCAGCAACTCAAATTACTTAATTGAAAGTGTTATGAAAATAAAAATTGGAAAAAGGTGTAAAATAACAATTTTCCTAGAAACACATTTTAAAGTCACTTATTTATTATTTGCATGAAAATTTAGATGCTATACATGGTTAATTGTACACACTTGTATCATAATTAAAATCAATAACTTTTTCTACATGTTGTTGTCTTGCAAAAATATTGGCAGGGTATTGGTTCATAAATGTGAGAATTTGCAGCCATTATCTTTGTCACTGTTAATAGAATTTTTTTTTTTAGGTTTAAGGACAGTTGGTTTGACAAAAAAAGTTTATCAGTGTATAAAATAATAAAATTTTCAGCTTTAAATCCAGTAAAAGTAAAAATTAGATGCAGCTCCGTTGTCGCTTCAACAAATTGTATCTGGCATAACTTTCAACAAAACGCTCAGCACTGCAGTCTTTTCCCAGAATTCCCTGCTCTGCACCACTTCATGCTTCACAGGGGTCATTATGGGATGCAGCAGCGGCCCAGAGATACGTCACCTCCTTCAGGGCGGACGACACCGTGTTGACGACGTCCTTCTCATCGAACCACTTCCCTCCGTATCGAGCCTGGTAGTAGTTGTTGATGCGGAGCTGCAGCTCCGGAGGGAGCTTCATGAAGGCCATGTAGTGCTCCAGACGACTCATCTGTGTGGGGAGGGGGAAAGAAATACATTAATGGAAACAGAAAGCATAGAAATAGTATGGTAAATAATTAATGTACAGTAGGCCGATTTCTACAGGTGTCTTCTACTAATATTCTATTATGAATAAAAAATTTGGTTTATTTACTTCCTTTAATTGTTTATATTTAGTCATTTTATTTTGTTTTGTACTTTTATTTATTCAATTAAGAAACTTAATTAACTTATTTATTTATGAAGTTATCAGATATTGTTTGTGCAAGACACTGTGAGATGTAGTTAAACTAAATCTAATTTTTTAAACAAACTTTTAAAATGTTAATTATATAAATCAATATTAAATGCAATATATCATATTGTATCATATATCAATATAAAAATGCACATCACAATTATAATCGAGTAACTAAAAGGGATAAAACTAACCAAAATTGTTGCAGTAGTGGATGTAATTCAGTGAATATCACATTTTTCATAACTTGGAAGTTCTGTGTTACAATAAAAAAAACTGAATCATCATTAATAAACATTAATTAGATGCTGACATGGGCAAATTTTCAAAGTTTCAGTGTTGATTCATTTGCTCTGTCCCCTGAAATATACATAAATAACTAAACTCATTTGTTTAAGTTTTAATTGATTTATGTTATTCGTCGTTTATTTTCTTTAGTTATCTTCTTATATTAAAGGTTTTAATTTGCCTGTAGGAAGAACTTTGTAACTTAAATCAAGGTCACTTGAAATACAATAATTAGGACTAATTTCTTGTTCCTGATTAACTCAGTCATCATCATTATTAAAAACATGGCGGAGGTACTGTCGGACCTTGCTCTTGTACTCCTTGGCGGCCGGGTCGATGTTGGCGATCATGGTGGTGGCGTTGGCGACGAGGACGGTGTACATGAGACACCCCGACACCATGCTGACCATGACGATCCACATCTCCACATAATCTGAGGAACAAGACGCAGCAGCTCGTTTAGTGACTGATGAAGTCAGTCCAGTTTTGTTCCACTCGTCTCTACTTCAATCAATAACTTCTCACTTGTCGGAGCGTCCATGGAGCCGTAGGAGAGAGCGATCATCTGGGAGAGAGCTCGGAAAACTCCCCACGAGTACTTCACGATCACTGTGGCGTTCTGGGAATAAAAAACAAAACAGTGGTTCCTTTTGTAAATCTGAACCATGAAGCACGATCAAGTTATCTGGCTTCAATAAACACAACTAACATCGACCATCCTGGATAATCAATATCACAGATTAAGTTACAATGACGTCAGAGAGTTTAAAGGGATAGTTCACAAACTTCTCACAGCCCTTAGTCGACATGAGCGTGACATTTGAATTTTGGGTGAACTATCCCTTTAAGTTCACCTGGTTAAAACGTAAACAATGTGATCACATGACTACTACAACAGAGAAAGAAGCTGCACAGTCGGTGGAAATAAATCACAGATATTAAAAGTAAAACTAAGGATAAACTCTCTATTGCTTTACGGTCCGATGATGAACAAACTATTATATAAGTTTTGATTCTCATAAAAGATTCAGAAGTAAATGTCAGAGCGTTTCAGACAGAGAGGAGGAGAGGAGCAGTTAATGTCTGGTGAGGTTAATCTGACTGACACGTCACATTAATAATCACAGGAAATATTAAACAGTGTGGGGGGATTATTGTTCTAATAAAAGACGTCGGGTGGTTTTTCGCTTTTATTTCCAATCATCATCATCATCATCATCATCACAAAATCCCTCCATGTCATCCTGAGTATCTCCTGCTCTTTATTATTTGACCTTCTTTTTTTCTATAGGAATCATGACTCTGGAGTTTTAGGTATCACACTTATCACTACTTATAAAGTTAAACGTGGTGATCTACCTTGTTTAAAGGTGAGTCAATCAAACAAATCTTTAATCCTACAACTACGATAAATCAATTTTAAAAACTATTAGTCCCGTCTTCTTCTTATTATTATTATAAAAACCTTGATTTAACCAGGTTTGTCCCATTGAGATTCAATATCTCTTTTACAAGAGAGACATGGCCAAGAATGGCAGCACATAAAGTTTCAACACATAGTCACATTAATCATAGACATAAAAAAAACAAATAGAATAAAAATAAGAATTTAATTTAAAAGATTAGTTAAAGTAATTTACAAGATTAGTCAAAGAATAAAACATTTGCACTCCTGAAGCCTTGAATACTGTACATTCAGAGATGCCAGACTTTGGAGGTTGAGCTCTGACTGCAACATGTACCACGTACTCGGAGGAGCAGAGAATCTAAAAGCTTTCTTCCACATTTCTGTTCTGACCTTGAGAACAGTAAAATGAAGAAGAAAAAAAAAGTCCTGAGAGCGGAGGCAGTAGGCTCTATTAGTCACGATTAAAAGGGATGATAAATAAGAAGGAATCATCTGAAGAATAGCCTTTTAAACCAGCACATACCAACGGTTGAGCTGGCAAACATATAAAGATGGCCAGTTCTTCTCCTCTGTGTTGCTAACCCTCCTCTCAGCCATGTGCATTTGTTTTCAACAAAGGCAGCGAGAAATCAAGCCGTGGATAACATTATTTATCATACCATGTGTATATTTAGTGTAATCTTATCTGTCATAAAGATGAGATTACTGGTTACGGGGCGCGTTTGTGTCACGGTGCCGCCGAGACGAGAGCGGGAGCAGAGCCTCCATCCTCATTCATTCATTCAGTCATTTATTAAACCATCACAATTACTCAGATGCTGTTTAATTAATTAGTTAAAAGGTACCCTAACCCTAACCCCAGTTGGAGCTCTCTTTCTGGAGCAATTTTTACTGAATTGCTTGAAATCCTCTTCACACCCTGATTGCAATTAATGTAATGTGCTTTTTCACAAAAATTCACCTGTGGAACGGACAAGCCTGTAAAAACGGCATCCAATCAAGTCAACTGGGTCGTGATGTGTCAATCAAGCTGTCGTCTCTGTCCCTGTTACGTCCCGGCCGTAACAGTCCCAACAACTGTATTCTATACTTTGCGTTGCTTTTTTAATATAAAAACTCACTATCACTAATTAAAAGTATCGTGCCCAACGCTTTGATGTGAACCCAACGCTGAACAAGTGTTAACGTGTTCTTGTGCTGTAGGAGAGAAGTCTGAGGAAATGAGCTGGGACGTCTGACTTCCTGCACAGTGGATTTATCAACGGCATATTCTTACCATCAGGTTTTCCTTGCGAACCCAGCAGTCGGTGGGGAACTCCTCCAGCATCGGCACAAAGTACTGGATGCAGCCGTTCCAGTGGCACAGCAGGAAAATCATCATGAACAGAGACAGGATGCGGAAGAACAAGCGGACGACCTCCAGGTTCGCATTGGACACCTGCCGCAAAGACACGAAAAAAACAACTTTTATAAATCAAAAGCTTCTTCTTCTGCTTCATGAAATCTTTTCTGCTGTTGTGCTGCTGCTATGGCAACCAGGTGTCCGTCTATCAAGGTGTGATCTGGGAACATGACAACAACAAAGTGCATTGGCAGCGACAGGAAACATGAGCAGAGCCGACAGACGAGCAGACGAGGCGTGGACGAGCCAACAGTTTAACTAAACCACTTCATCTGGAGGTAAAAGTGAAAGTGAGCGCAGCTGCAGCGTTTTGTTGAGTCTCTGCACAAACACAGAAAGTTTGATGAGTTGAGTTAAATGAATTAATCTGGAAACTGTGATGGATATTTGTTTCCTCTTTCAAAATAAGAGCGTTTAAAACCTTTGGGATTTTGGGAAGGGATGGACAAAACACTGAAGAAGAGAATCAGTTAAAAAACAAACAAAACACAAAAACTAAGTTTTACCTTGTTCAACTTTCCTGTTCCTATCAAATATAATTAAATATATAAAAATAAAACCACAATAACTGCTCACAATTTGTACTAAAAGGCAGAAATCTGTCTCCGTTTTAATGTTTATCTGCCATAAACTGTTGTTTTATCTTTAAAACCTGCTGTTTCAGTTTTATTCCATTCTCCAAAATTACTTTCCTTTATACCAGACTACTGTTTTATCTTGTCTTACCTGCGATTTACTTTAATTGTTTCCTGTTGTCCTTCACATCTGTCCTTAAGCTAAGCACTTTGTCTTGCCTTTTATACATGAAGTGTGCTACTGTATATAAAAAGAAGTTAATCATCTTTTATTATTATCTACCACGACAGAAAAGCTTCACATTATTTGTGCAGGACGATAAAACTCCAACATCTTTTTTTTTTACCAGGACTCAATGAAATAACATCTGGAGGTCAAACTATACAATAACTGCACTGCACCACAATGGAAGATTTACTGAATTGGACTCAATAAAAAACAAACCCAACTTAAAGTAAGAGCTGAGTTAAGACGGAGGCGATGCTGATTGAAATGAAGGTCGATCGTATCGGTGACCAGAAAACGACTGAATCTCCTCAGGATTAATTTTAAACCGGTGAAGGATGAGGAGCGATGGAGCTCAGTGTCGCTGCTCTGAATGAGGAGGATTAAACTCCTTTAAGTAAACAGAGATGTGTTCGTGTGAAATTAAGAAATCAATTAGCGAGGACACGGAGATTAATTCGCAGAAGGTGCAGCCGCCACGCTGACGCCAAAAGAGCCTCGACTTCAGCCACTTGTAGCCGATTAAAGGCTCCCACACAACATGCATAATGCAATATCAAGACGGCAGAGACATAGATTGTGTTTCATCATGAGACGACCACGTGAACATAAAATAAATTTGAGCTCTACTTTTCTTCGGCCCCGTGACGTCTGAGCTGTAAAGTGCAAGTTCACGTGTTTGGAGAAAATACAGATAACGCAATTTTTTTGATCGATGAGCCTCAGATCTCGTTTCACCGATGACATTGTGAGAGGTTCAAAGTCAGATTTGTCACCGGAGCCGTGGTGCGGTAAAGGAATCTGCAGCAGGAGGAGAAAAAAGGTCGATTGAGTTTCAGAGGAGGTGAGATCTGAAGGCTCGGACTCACCTTCTCCACCTCGTTGAAGAACCGGACGAGTCTGGACACGCGGGCGAGTCGGATCAGACTCAGGATCCGCACAAACATCAGGATCCGCATCATCTTGTTGGTCTTGGAGGGGTTGTCCTCGTTCTGGTACTGCAGGTCCTGGGACCGCAAACAGGGGGACAAAAAAAAAGGATATCTATTATCTTTATTAAAGTTTTCCAACCCTACGGAGGCTCATTATGGGATTTCTTGGTTTCCGTCATCAAACTCATCAAATACACAATCCAACAACTCCACAACGCTCTGGTGGACAAGTTGTGACCTGCACATTCACCACGCTATGAGATAATAATAGAACGTTACCACACAGAGTTGTTTTAGAGGTAAATTCATGCAAAACTGCTGATGCGTGTTCCCGTCGGGGGCAGTTTTTCATCAAACAGTCTCTGTATTTCCCTCTAAAACAACTCTGTCTGGTAACGTTGTGTTATTATCTCGTAGCGTGGTGAATGTGCAGGTCACAACTTGTCCACCAGAGTGGAGTTGTTGGATTGTGTATTTGATGAGTTTGATGAGGGAAACCAAGAAATCCCATCAGCCTCCGCAGCTCACGGCTCTGCTCCGCTGTTCTAAAAATAGCTTGCACCAACAAATAAAGGTAACGAACCTACTGCTGTGCCTATTAGGGATTATGGCAATGGGACAATTTGCAAAAATGTTGAACTATCCCTTTAATAAATCAGAATATCATGGAGGTCAGCAGTGTTTGCAGGTGTTTTGAGTTATTTAGCTGACTGGTGTGTGACATCATTAGGTTACAACAGTGAACTTTTTTCACAACATTCAAATGTTTTGATTAACTGAATTTGGGGTTTTAAATTAAATGTAAGTCATAATTAAAAGAAAAAAGACATGAAATGTGTCTAATGAATGAACCTATATCTTGAATTGAACTACAAAACTGTACAGAATTAAACTTTTATATTTATTTTTACCTTGTTTTTTCATATGCTGCTGTAACACATACATTTTCCATAAGTGGGATTAAAAAAAGTCTTCTTATGTGTGAAGAAATTATGTAAAAATAATAGTACAATGTATGTATGTGTGTGTGTGTGCTGTGTGAGATGACACATGCTGCAGCACATTGTTTGTTTTCTGCTGCTTCGACAGTCCGTTGGTGTTTTTACCGCGAACAGCAGGATGTAGCCGATCGGGAAGGCAGCGATGACATCCGGGATGAACCATGTCCTCAGGTAACTGACTCGGATTCTCTTGATGTCCAGAATAGCTTCCTGAGAAAGAGAGAGAGAGAGAGAGACAGAGAGGAGAGAGAGAGCAGAGCAGCAGTCTGAGCAGATGGATGGAGATGCCGTGCAGCACGTGCCACGATCAGATGTATAATTTAACACTTGAACTGAACCAATATTTTGGGAGTTTGTCCAAAAAACGAAACTAAAAAGGAGGAAAGAGAAAAAAGAAAGAGATGGAGGGGAAACAGACAGGGATGCCAGATGATGAGCAGAGAAGTGTCCTCAAAAGAAAAAAAAAAGAAAAATCTGAATTAATCTGACAGCCAACGTGAAATTGTTGCTGAGGCACACGCATGAATATTTCAAAACGAGGCAGAAATCGACCGAGAATAAATCTGGCGAAAACCAGATGTGGAGTAAACACCATGGCGACACACGGGCGGACAACAACAACAACAACAACAACAACGACACAGATGGGTCATTTGTGATTGGCAAGATATAAGCCACAAAGCAGCAGCAGATGAAAACAAACAGGATATAGTCTGCATAATACTTAATTGGAAACGTTATACTTCTCATTCATCCAATACAATAATCCCTGTTATAAAATCAAACAGCAAGTGCCAATTTCACCCGCGGCCAGGAGAAAGGGAGGGGGGAGGGGGGCGGAGTTTGTTAATCTAGCCTTTCGTGTATTGAGTAGATTACAGATGGGCCAGAGATGGATTGTATGTGCTTGTCTGCACAGGGATTATAGTCCTCCAGATTGTGTCTGAAAATAGAGCAGAGCCACTCTCACCTCCCCGTCCTCTGTTATGATGCCCATCCGAAAATTCAGAGCCACGTCGATGAGGAACAGCGTATCCGAGAACACGTTGAATCCCTCCCAGGCCAGGCCGCTGTGCCCGTCCAGAAACGCTATCTCCATGGGGATGCCGATCAGGTTCAGAAACGTGATGGCCATCATGCACATGATGTAGTAACTCCTGTGGGAGAAACATCACAAAAAGGGAAGAAAAAAAGAAAACACACTTTTGAGAAACCCTTAGATCTTTTTTTTTTTTTTCTCAGCTCGTCTCAGTTCATTTGCCAGAAGCAGCTCATTAGACAGCCGAGCTGCTGCTGCTGCTGCTGCTGCTGCGGCGGTGGCGGCGGCGGCCGGTAAGAGAAGCCGATTTTTCCCTCTGATACTGTAACAGCACATATACACTAACACCAGGCAGCCAGGGTTCAATATCCAGGCTCAAGTAGCTCTGCTCTGCTCTCTGATCCCCCAATTGTTTCATCTCCATCTCTGTTTTCACTGCATCCGATCGTCTTACGCCCTAATAACAACAATACTGCATGGATAATGCAAAACCACCCGTCTATGAAAACATGTTCTTAAAGCAGCCACTTGATCTGATCCATCTGTTTCCCCCCCATAATCCTCCTCTGTTAGCCTCACATTCACCGCCCAGAGTCATAATAATAATAATAAGAAACATAATTATAATTTAATGTAAATTAAATTCTCCTGTCCTGCTGTTCAAATTTTTTTATTATTATTATTATTGTATGTTTTGTTTAGTTGTTTTCACCCTCTGTTTCTATTTTTATGTTCACATCTGCAGACGCGCTCCCTCCCAGCAGTGCAGCACAAACCATTAACATAATGAGCCATAACGAACCATTTCACTGTTGAATCACGCTTATTTGCAATCACGCAATAATAATATAACAACATGAGTCAGGCAATATGCAAAAAAAAACAAAAAAAACAGAGCAGGGCTGCAACTCATGCTTACATCTGCAGATTTTGTGTTTCCTCTAATAATTGACCAATTTATTTAATCCTACAAACTGTCACAAACTAATGAAAAATACAAATGCACATTTTTATATATATATATATATAACTGCTAAATCTGTGAAATTGAGATTCTGGGAATAGAAAAAAATGTATTTATCAAAAAAGTAAAGTCGGTTATTGATTAATTAGAGTAATAATCTGGATAAATAACAGTAGGATAACTCTGTATTAGGCTGTTTAATTAATAACCACCAGCAAAAACTTCCTGAACTTCACCCGTCACTCCCAGTGGGTGGGGGGTGGTGGGTGGTGGGGGTGCAGGCAGGGTCTCGGGGACGCGACTGGCCTGAATCTATCAGCTGTGTTAAATACCTCAGGAGGCTGAAGGGGTGAATGACAAAGACTCCGCTCTCCAGCTGTCGGATGCACTCCTTCTCCACGGCCACTTCGCTGCCGTACACGTACAGCGACTGTCTGTTGAGCTGCGGCAGGAGCATCGCTCGCCATCCACAGGTGGCCATGGTGCATCTCTCCCCCGGACCTTTTAGCTTCTCCATGGCCCCGACTCGACCCCGGTCCCGACCCGACCTGGCTGCCCTGAGATCAGCCAAACGCGCAGGCCATCCTACTTTTTTTACTCCTCCTCCTCCTCCTCCTCTTCCTGCTCTTCCTGCTGCTGCTGCTGCTGCTGCTGCTGCTGCTGCTTCTCCTGGGGATGAGCGGAGTCTAACTCTAGCCGTCCTGACCTCCCCTCTTGGTCACAAGGTAATTTTCCATCAAGGCTCCCAAACCTCAGGGCTTATTGAAGCTGTGTGGAGCCAGGCGAGTGGATACCCGCCTTTCTGCTCCCTCCCTCTCCCTTCCTCTCCCGCTCTCTCTTTCCCTCTCTCTCCGTCAGCCTCTCTCTATTTCTGCCCCCACCCAACCCCATCCACTTCTTTTCTTTTTCTCCCAGCTCATCAACTATTCAGTATCTGTGTCTCATCCCCACATGAATCAAGTCATGTCAAGAGGGTAAGGTCCAGTTCACATTAATACTGAAGACAAAGGCATGTGTGTGTGTGTGAATATGTGTGTGTGTGTGCGTGTGTGGAGGGGATCACAATAACTGTCATGCGAACTAGACATCTGGCAGCGTGTGCAGGGACAAGTTGAGTCTGGGCCGTCGTCTCTAGCAGGGATGTAATTAAACACTGTACCGTGTTACCTGATGCTGTATATATGCTGCAGGCTCCGAGCCAGCGCCTGTTTGTGTTTGTGTTTGCTTTGCACATCTTCTTCACATCAGCTGAAAAACAAAACACGTGGGTTGCAGGAGGCGTTTCATCTTGAAGCATCTAAAAAGAGTCTAAAAAAAATGGGTTTTTTATATTCACAGTGAGAAAAGTTTGAGAAACAAGAATATATATGGGAGTGGGATTAACTGAGGGCGGCGTGTCAGTTGCAGCTTAGTGCATGAGATCAGATGTCGAATAACAAGAGGGACGTTTTCTGAGATTATTGGGTTTTAGGACAATAATACAGAACCACAGGAAAGACAATACTCAACTGCTTTCTTATAGTTTAAAATGCGACTGGGAAACAGAGTCCAAAACGTCCAGGTGCAGACTGATGCGTGTTCTGCAACAGGCCTCGACCTCTCGCGACCCCGGAGCAGATAAAGCGGCTTAGAAAACTGTCAGATGTCAAACCTATTGTATTCTGTATCTAGGGGGCATTAAATCCCAAAAACTACACATTTCAAATAACCTGGTAATCTCGTTCTGGAGACAAGATCAAGCTGAGTGAGAGATGTTTTATATATATACATATATATATACAGTATAAAAACCACCAACACAGTCTTTAAACAGGTTGATAAAAATGATAAAAATGGGTTGTTTTTCATTGCTGCACAAACTGAAGTAACATATAGGAAACTAGAGAGTTAGAAGTGTTTTCATGGTTAGATCAAACAAATATGTCGGGACAAACGCTTGGGGAGACAATATCTTCTGTTGTTACTCACATGACCACAAGGGGTCACATCATGGAAAACATGATCAAAGCCCATTTAGGTGATGTGAAATGGAAAACAGTGGCTTTAGTGTTTCTCAGTTCCTTTTAGACACGTCTAAAGAGTCTGAGCATCATCTCCAACCTCCAATCTGATGTTATCTACCAGTAGAAGAGTCTTTTACTCTAGTTTGCTGAAGAAACACAGATGTTTGCAGCTGGTTTGTAGATGTTGTTTATCTTTTTTCTCTTTAATAACAGACTGTCTGTATGTGACAAGTTCCTTTTTCATCTTAATTGAGTATTTTCTTATGTGCATTAGGCTATTTATCAGGCTTGCGCATAATGCTATTTATCATGCTATGTGTATTTGTGTATTTTTTGTACTTTTGTGTACTCCTACTACAATTTCCCCACTGGGGACAAATAAAGGCATTGATTGATTCTATATGGTAAGAACATTTTTCTTGCTGCGAAGCTCAAATAAATAAAAAAGAGAAGAGACAAAGACTGCTTACACTTGTGTTTGTGCAGACGTGTTGCTGGAGGCTTCCTGCAGTCGGACAGACAGAAGAGGAGGTCAGGACCTCAGCTGTGGCCTTACACCTCTCCTCCTTCAGGGGGCGGCTTTCTGCAGGATCAAAGACCAAAACACAGAGCGACTGAAGTAAAGAGGATTTCAATGCCACGGTATTCAGCAGTTGTTTTCATTAAGTGCATCTACACTGTGTTTCTGCACGGTCTAATCCTGTGGAAAGCACACAGAGAAAAGACGACAGCAGAGCGTGCTTCAGGTGGAGGTGCATATCTATCACACAGCACAGCGACAAAGAACAACAATATGCTTACTTGCTGGTTTATCTAGCACACAGCTGGCCTCAAACTAGAAGAAGTGACTCAGTGTTTCTGCTTACGCATGGCTTTGCTGTGCTGACGCACTGTAATACCCAGCAGACATGTGAAAACACACATAGCCTCAGTATTGTTGGGGAGAAAATTAACATTTTTCATATTACAAAGCTCCCCAACTCACTGTGGTGTACAGTCTGCTGTGTACTGTACCCATCAGCAATATGATTTTACAGAACAGGAAATATCTGCCAAAGTCGCTGGCACAGAAATCCTGCGTGGTGGCTGAATTTCAACTCAGAGATACTTTCTTTTTTTTATCACTACAAAGTAAAAAAAACTTGTACAGTCGCACATTTTAATATAACTAGCTCTATTTGTAACTAGCCGCTGGGAGACAGTTTATAGTTCCCTGGATTATAATTAGAATAAAAAAATCTTTTTGACCTTTAAAAGACATGTTTACCACGTTTGTAGTTGTAAATCAGCCTCTGTAAATCTGTAAAATTAATCAGGGTCATTATGTTGTTGTTGTTGTTGGTCCTCTGTTTCCCGCTTTTCCCCGAAACGACCCGGGGAACATGACATTGAACTGTCCCATTGGTTGGGTTTAGGCAAAGAAGAAAGGACATGGTTAAGTTTAGTTAAAAGATCAGGTAGAGGCTAGACCGCCAGATAGGTAGAGAGAGTCCAGAAAAGTCCAGGAAATCCAGGAAAAACAGGTAACATAACAAAAGAGAGTGATACAGTCTCTGGTCAACTACATCGAGTAGAAAACTCAGCATACATCATGCAAAATGTGTGATAACAATATCCATTTTCTTTTTCTGCAAATCTCTTTGACAGACACATTTCAAACTTATTTCAAACGTAAAAAGCTTGAATTTCTTGTGCACATTTAAGTAGAGGAATTCTTTGTGAAATTCACTTTACAAATTAAAAACCATTTTGATCCCCGGTTTGAACCCTTGCAGAACTCATGACTTACCATTTCTGGTTGTGGGGAACATGATGACCTACTGGTTTCTAGTTTCCCTATGAAAACACATCATTATAGCCTATATTAAAATAAAAGCTCTTTAAATACTGCAGGACAACCAAGGTCTTTTCAACATACAGTGCTGAAAAACATTGTTTTTTTTTTTTTTAACCTGATAACCAATATTTAAAAGTCAAATGTTTTGCCCACTTTCCATAATGAAGATAACCTAACCATAAAAATATCTTCGGGGGCGAATAGGCCTACGCCATGTTTGTTTTTCTAAAACTGATGTTTTCTGGGTCAATACTTTTTCCTCGACCAAAAAAACAGCCTTTTCTCCACGCTAGAAGACAAATGTCCGAACAAATGTCACTAAATGGTTCCAACGAGCTTATTTTACATTCGTTTACTCGGATCTTTCCATGTGTCAATCTTGTTTTGTTATATTTCTCTCTGTGTGTGTGCCTTTCCCAAATATTCCTTCTCTTCCCGCGGCTGTAGAGAGAACGTCATCGTACACTACATTTCCCATCGGCCTTTGCGGACGTTTTTTGATCACGTGATTTTGTATAAAAGCGGAACACGTGTGTTTGATCCTATCGCTCATTTTGAAGGTGAAGCATCTGCTAGCTGGTCTCCGTACACTATAAGTAAGTTACATAACCCGGGTTAAGAGCCTCTGTTTTAAATACTGTTCTGTCTTAAACTGCGCTTTGTTGTTTCATGTGAGAATGTGATTTATTTACGCTGACACGGCGCACGAGCGGCCGTTTCTACATGCGTGCGTGTTATAACATTAGCCACTGTAAGCTAACTTGGTAAGCGTTATGCAATGTCTCCAACTAGCTAGATAACGCTGGAAAACCACATCTGGTGCGACCCAGAATCGATCCACCATAGTAAATCAATGTACCGGTTCATATTAAAATGTTATTTTCGCTAAAGTGGTGTTTATGTTGTATGAGTGTCGACCAGTTGATGCTGTCATGTTAGCTGATGTTACATCATCTCAGCTTTCTCCAATGTCGCAGTGGTTCTGTAATTATAGCAATTATGTTTCACTCAAACATGATTTTTCAGGATCTGTTAATCAGTCGACTGCATGTAAGGTGATTGGTTTGCAATGACTTTGTCTTTTGTGACCCCACTGTCACACTTACTTTTTTTACTGTCTTAGTGGTCAATTTGCACTGACCCCAAGTAGATGCTGGAAAAAAGGTTGTCATGCTTCTGCAGAGTTTGGTCAAACTGATTCAACTGTAATTCAAAACAAACAAGTCAGTTTACTGCAGCGATCGTATAGGTGCTTGATTGCTGTTGCTTAAACTTAACATTTGTGAATTTGTTGATTCTTTTCATCATTGAGAGAAGCCCAGGTATTTTAATGACATTAATGTTAATGAAGGATGCTAATGCACAGCAATTACTCACAATGCAAACCCTCTAAAACTACATGGAGCTAAGGTAAATTGACCTATATCTTAAACTAATGAGGTGAACTAATTGGAGACCTCTGTATCACTGAACCAGAGCTTTTCTCCTGGGAAAACACATAAGAAGAAGCAGGAATTAATGTTTCTAAAAATGTCCTCATTGTCTGCAGGTGAAGCGACTGCGTCTCCTTGTCCCACTCCAGTCTGAAGATGTCGGCTCTGTCTGCAGCCAGTGTGGAGTCTGCTCCTGCGACCGAGGCCGCGGAGCAGAAGAAGCCTCTGAGGCCGTGCTGCGCTTGTCCGGAAACAAAGAAAGTCAGAGATGCTTGGTAAGCGTGTAGCCCCAGAGACGGAAACGCACGGTGAAAAATCCTTAAAATATTAAAATGTTTTTCCTTTTTTTTCCTGCAGCATCATTGAAAAGGGAGAGGAGAGCTGCACACAGCTGATTGAGGCCCATAAAGACTGCATGAGGGCGCTCGGGTTCAAGATCTAACCACTCCATTTTCTGTCTGTGTGGTAAGTATCAGATTAAACCGTTACAAACTCAAACAGGCTCAGGTGAGATTATTTTTAGTTTCTCACCTGTGTTGCAGGAGTTCTTTGTGTCCTTCAGATGATACTGATTCAGGCATTACTGAATTACCATTGCACTAACGAGGCATCTAATTAGGTTTAAAGTTACCATCCCAGGCGGCTGAACTTTTTTTTATTTTTTTCGAACTGCACAACTGATATCAAAGGCTTCAATTGAAAACAAACGCACATGACCGGGAGGAGGGTGAGCAAAACAGAGTAGAAGTGACCAGACTTGCAGATTCGCTCAATGATGCAATTTATAAAGTCACCAGGCGCTCCATTAGAAACGCTGTCGGAGTCTAAACTAAAACATCAGTGAGCATCAGCCTCAATATTTACACAGACAGGTTAATATAAGTATAAATCTATTTTGCAAAATCAGAGACGATTATCCAACATAATGATACACATGAACAGAAAATGCCCCGTTGCACCAGTGCCCTACATAAGGGAGCACACGCCATGATGAAAAAGCCAGAGGTATCCTTATCAAAAATAAATTGCTGCCCAGAAAGCATGAATATTACAGAATATTTCCCCTCATCGCATGCACACACGCTCACTTCTCTAACCACCTAGTAGTTTAATGGATGATGGAGCTAATGGAAGTTTATACTTTAACTCGCAGTTCAGTGACTGCACCTTCTGCTCAAGAGCATCAGTTCATACTCCTGGATATAAAACTTAATTTGAGTCTCTATTTCCAATAAAAATGATTCAGAATGAAGTTGAACTTTCTGATATGAGCCCAGAATCTCTACAATATACCAGAGAATTATGCGCATCGAGTAAATGTGAAATAATAAGCAAATACAGACTTAGGTGTTTCTTGTATAAAGTCGACCCTGGATATTTGCAGTATAGAAAACGAATGTATTGATCTTTTATTTATAGAGCAGTGTTACAAAGTGCTTTACAAAAGGTAAAGATAAATACGAGTAGGAGAATAAATATTTAACAAAATGCATATAAAGTAAACAAGGAAAAATAAATCTCAGATGCATCAAATTCAAAAATATTAATGTAACACATGCGGCAAACTTGAAAAGAGGGTCACATGACACATGAAACACGCCTGAAGCTTAGTTCAAGTTTCAGCGGCTTCATGTTCACTTGCTCTAGACGTCGAGAATCTCTAGTTGGTGTTAAACTGATGTTTGAGGCTTCAGATGAATCCTGCACATGTTTCTGCTGTACATTTTAAATGCATAAATCCTAAATTGTGTTAATTAAAATGTGTGGAGCTGATTGTGAACATCTTAATCTCCTCCTGCAGTGTGTTGCTGTGTGATTGGAGGACAAACCTGGACGTTTCCTTTCTTCTTCCTTCCCCCCCTCCTCTTATTTATACCTGGATGTGAAGGGAACTGTGACCTCGGCTCCGATGGTTTGATCTCTGCTGTGAAAACTGCTTTTGTTTTTTAAAAGTCTGCAAAATCTGAATAACTTGTGATTGACTTGTCTGAAATTGAATAAAAGTTCTATGCAATAAGCCCCTTTGTGTGTTTGTGAATCAGTGTTGTGTATGATATTAAATGCCTGTGTAGTTATTACGTGTTATTAATAGCGTCCTGTAGTGAAGGTCCTGTCTCCCTGTGAAAACGGTTGCTGGCCACAGTTGCCGTCCCTGGTATGCACTTAGGCTTAAAAATAACTCCTGCCCCTGCAAAGTCAATACTTGTCATATCTGCATTCTTCCTCCACACTGTGTCACTGCTGAAGTGTCGGGCAGAGGACGCGCACATGCACACAGTTTAACACATTCATCTGCAAAATCTGCTGAAAACATTAAAATACAACAAGGCCTTTTTTTATATAGGCACAGTCTGATAGTTGATGCAGCAACTTAAGTTCCTCTTGTTGCACCTTCTTTTTTGCAATAACAGGATGGGTAGAAAACATTTTCCAATATTAGCATGAGGACTTTTTTCTTTGCAGTTTTACATTTTATTTCATGTGAAGCTGGTGCAGAATGCATTTCATTTGCACTGACTTTACATTGGACCTAAGATGTAACATGAGCTGATCCACCTGGTTTCATGATATAAACATATGGTCCTGTTGACAGTGAGGTGGATGTTTGTGCTGCACAAATGAGAGTTTATAATTATAGATAAAAATATAATCTGTGTCCATGATGAATATTTAAATTTCAGATGGTCTCCTGTCAACATCAGCGAAGTCACACTTCCTGTAATAACTACCAGTTGTCAGCAAGTTCACTTCAAATGTTGCAGATACATAAATCAGCGCAAATGGTAGCACAAGTAACAGTAAAGAAAATGCATTCAGATAAATTAAATGTTCTTTTTTTAAAATAGTTTTTTTTGTGTTTGAACCATGTGATTCATTCATTTTCCCTTAAATCTTTCTTCATTCTGCCTTAAAGCTCCCTCTTGTTACAGGAACACCTCTGGTTTCATCAGTGTGAATACAGATGTTTGGCCCCTGGACCGACCGAGCCACCATTGTGTGTAAGTAATAATATTGTGTCTTTAAAGGGATAGTACAACATTTTGGCCAGTTGGCCCATTGCCATAATCCCTATAGTTTTAGCAGTAGGTTCGTTACCTTTAATTGTCGTTGCAAGCTATTTTTTGAACGGTGGAGCAGAGCCGTGAGCTGCTCAGAGCTACTACGGACAGGTCACAGGTCACAAACACTCATCAAACAGGAGTTTCTAATGGGTGGGTTTGAGTCGAGCCGTCTGGGTGGAGCTTGTTGGTGTTGCTGTGAGTTCATACCTGAAACCTGACCTGTGCTTCATCATCCCTCTCATGTCAGTGTCTGTAAATATGCAGCAGCTGAGCCCGAGCCGCTCTCTCTGCTGGCACCGACCTGGATGCATCAGGTCTGACTGAAGGAAGGAAGGAAGAGAGTGTGTCGCAGCTCTTCAGGAACTTTATTTATAAAAAACAGGCAACCAAACAAACAAACAAACATGTGGGACAGTGTGTGAACCTCTCTGAGATATTTGTCCCTCTCCTCCTCCTCCCTTGTGTTTCCTGCCTCTCTGTCTCCCCCTCCTCTCTCTCTGTTATGTTAAGTAGCGGGCCTGCTTTCCGTCCACCACTCTCTCCTCCTTGGGTTTCAATTCCAAACATGGTTATCCTTCTACGGCTCTATCGACGCCCCCAACCACCCAACACCACCACCACCACCACCACCATCCTCCTCCTCCTCCCTTAACCCCTCTCTTCCAGCTGTTGGCTCCACAGACAGAAGAGCACAGCGAGAGAGAGAGGACAGGAAGACGTCGAGGGGGGACGAGCCGGGGGTGAGAAAGCCAAGAGGAAGGGACACATAATGAGAGGAGGAGAAGAAGAAGAAGAAGGAGAAGCCCATTCCAGCTGTGTCTCCACAACAACACATATCTCTTCTTCACATTGAAGAACTTTTCCACTGCACACGAAGGGAACAAACATTTTGCCTTTTGGTTTTATCTGGTCATCTGTTGTTTTTTTTGTTTTTTTTCTTTTCTGCGTCCGAAGCCTCTTGGACTTTTTATTTCAAACATGATGATGAGCTCTGACAACTCGACGACTCTGCTGGACAACCTGCTGTTCGCCCCCATGTGCGATGGCTGGACCAACAACACCGAGGGAGCCATCTACCACCTGGGCAACACCATGCTGTTCCTGGGCTACATGGGGGGCAGCGGGGCCTACGGGTGCCTCTTCATCTTCGGCTTCCTGGCGCCGGCCTTCCTGTGCCTGACCCTGTGGGGCTGGATGACCATGTGCGGCCTGGACGTCTTCATCTGGAACCTGCTGCTGATGCTGGCCTGCTGCGCCCAGATCTGCCACCTGCTCTACCGGCTGCACCAGGAGGGCATCCGCGGCGGCGAGGAGCTCACCGCGCTGTACCAGGCCGTCTACCTGCCGCTGGGCGTGCCCGTCGAGGTGTTCAAGGAGATCGCCAACGCCTTCGAGAACAAGGTGGTGGAGCTGAAGGCCGGGGAGACGTACGCCATGGAGGGCAAGACGCCCATCGACCAGCTCTCCTTCCTGCTGTCTGGGAGGTGGGGAGAAAGTGTGTGTGTGCGCGTGTGCGTTGATAGCTACACCTGTATGATGTCATGCAAACCAACTCACTCATGTAGAACAAGTGTTTCCTCTGATATTTGCAGGAAGTGGAAACAAAACATCTGCACGTGTTAGCATGGCATTAGCATCCATTTAGATTGGTTTTTCATTGATGAGTTGAATTGAACTGCAGTATTAACTCCCTTTTAGCTCTTTAAAGGGGAGATACCATCAAAATTTAACTTTTTGAAGGCTCTTTAATACATATTTGGGTGTTTGTCTTGCCTTCTGGCCCCTAAAACGAGAGAATTGACAAAAAAAAATCTATAATTTGCAGGCTCCCTAGGTTGAAATCCATGTGGTTTTACGAGCTGTTTTCTCAGTTGTCTGACAATGACGTCATTAGTTTCCGAATTAGCATAACCCCACCCCTACCTGTGAGTGAGCAGTGGCTCATTTGCATTTAAAGGGACAGGCACTGAAACCAGCCGTTCTGAACAGGGCTGTTTTGAGAGGATGAAAAGAGAGATGATGTTTGACCCTTGGGGTATTTTGATTGAAGCATGTCACAGATATGTCTTTAAGACACCTGCGAACTATTTTAATTTGTGGAAAAGGGGCATAATATGTCTCCTTTAAACCAGATGTGGACAAGCTCTAACATCTGCATCTGGCTCTTTAGTGGCTACATCTACTCACCTGCCAGTTGCTGACCCAACCAAACAGTAAAGACGAGGATATAAAACCCAAGAAATGAGCTTTAAGATAATGAAGATGACATTTTGATCAATTTTTAGTATGGCACTATAAGTAAAAGTACCGCCCAACAGTGATGTCACAGTGCTCTGACACCTCACGGAGTACACATGTCTCACCTCAACATGTTGTTTTGATATAATATTCAATTCACTTTTTCAGTATAAACAATAATTTTACTTTTAAAGCAACTTTTCAAACATGATCTAACAAAGAGTTTTCAATAAATTCTTAATAAAATAAACCTTAGAAATAGCAGCAGCCATAAAACGATAAGAAAAAGCATCTAAAACAATTAAAACTAATTATATAACAGCAGTCAGATAAATGTAGTGATTGTAAAACGAGTGCAGTATTTCATAAATGTGGTGGAAAATGATCATGAAGTAGCTGTAAATGTAAACACACAATCAAAATACCTCAAAGTTGTAGTTGTTGTACTTTATTTTAGTGGTTTGCATAGTTTTACAGGTGTTTGTGTTATTTTGTCCACCTAATGTTTGTGTAGTTTGTTTATAGTTTTAGATTTAGATTTACTTCTTATTTTCCCATTTATATGGCATTTCTATTTTCTGACAGTTACTGCAGGCCTCAGTAAACACCAATATGCACCACAGATATATTATATGTAGTTGTATTTATAGGTATAATGCATTTTGCAGTGTTGTAAAAAAGAAACTGAAGATGTCTCCTGTTTTAACTGGCTCCTTGTGCAGAGCTGGATGTCTATTTTTGAGTCTTCCAGGGCTGTTGGCAGCGCGCAGCCGTTACAGGAAATGTGTCCTCCTCATCCAAACATCCTCAAAGTCGAGCTTTATTAGATCTCACAGTCCTGGAGCCGACACAAGAGAAATGTTGTAAACAGAGTATTTCTGTCTGTGACTCACCAGTGTGGCCGTCCCGTCCTCCTGCAGAGTGCCAGCTGGTTAGATGATCTCTGTGCAGGACGACTGGACGCTCACTGCTCCTCTTACCTCCACTTAAATGTCCGACTGCTCCAACACACACACACACACACACAGTGAACAATGAAGAAGAAGCTGATTATTGCTTTTCTTTCAGTCAGGGGTTGGCGATGCGTTTGTTCTGTTTGTCACTGTGTTGTTGTTGATGCACATCAAAGCGTCACTCTTATGTAACCAACATCCGTTTCCAGTGTTTCAGTCTTAATGGGTTTTTCTAACATAAGGCTGAGTCAGACTGTGGTGCAAGGAATCATGGGTACACTTTTTTTTCTCCAAAATAAAACCAGGTCGCTGCAGTTTCTTTAAAAAAACAAACAAAAAACAAACGTTCCCCTTCATTTCTATCAACTTAACAATATCAAAAAACTCTGAATTTGAGCCATGTGATCAGCACAGGTGTCTCTCTTCAGCTGTCTTGTTGATTAAAGGCCTAAAAGCCTAGAAGAATACTTAAAAAGACCAAAACTGTTTTAAAATTCATTCATTCTTTATCTCTTATCTCAGGAATTCATTAAAGTAGAGACCTCGATACGAGAAACAGCAATGTGGAGATTAGATAAAACAAAAAAACCACAACAGTTAAAGCCACGTAGACATCAAGAATAAATAGAAACTTTCAAAATATTGGATATTAAATATCTAATATTACATTAAATAATAGATGATACAGATCAAAACAGGAACGTGTGGATGAACTGAATATTTTCCAACTAGACCAGACCAGAGGGCCGAGCAGGCGTCTCCTCTCAGTACAGTGAGTACTGGGACATTTTTAGCAGGGACTCCCTGGTGGAGATCCCTATTCCTGGCAGTGTAAATGCCTTACAGGGTAATAAATACCACAATACACGGCAACATAGCTCTTAATTAACACCTATTGTTTGTGCAGAGTGTCATAAAGACTTCTACTAGTTTTAATCTGCCATAATAATAAACAAACCTAAAAATGAACAGATGCATGAATATTGTTTTATTTAGACCAAGTTGCTCTACATCTGTTTATAGTTTGTTTATGTGTTTGTGACTTGTTGAGATTGGATTTTTAAATTGCCAGCTGCTCTTATGAAAACGTGGACGTGTGACACAGTTTGGAGGAGAACGGTTTTAAGTTTTCCTCCTGGAGTTGACTCGGTTTCTCTCAGAGGATGTCAGGTGATTGAGACGAAGCAGCTCAGACCGCGAAGTGAAGATAAAACAAACTCGGACAGAAACTCGTGACGTAACTTGACGGAGTCTGAATGTTGTTGAGCGTGTGCTGGATTATCTCACCGAGCGGAAACCAGAAGCTCTTTTAAAATAAAAGTTTTTTTTTCTCTCTCTCTCTCTGAAGGGACGAACGTCTCCAGGTCGTAAATTATGATTTCTGTGCAGAGATAAAAAGAGGAAACTCGATGTTATCAATTACCCCCCTTTTTTTTCTTTTTTTATTGTTTTTTACTACCTTAACCTTTATTTATACATGTATTATCAGATTACAGATTAATTTATCATCAATAATTGTGAAAATGTGAAACAGTGCTGAGCTCAACACCTTCCTTAGTTTTACATTTACCAAATCAATTTGTGTTATGTATTATGTGGTGCAATGTAGTATGGGTTTATTATATTTATAATAATTATTACTAACTGAATTTGACATGACCACCTACCAATGTCCTATGTTGCGTTCAGTGTCCTGCCGTGCCTGTGGTGATTATAGACGTTAGATTAAGGAAAATCTGGCTAATAATTAAAGGTCACGCCACCCTTAGATATTAAAGGGATAGTTCACCCAAAATTCAAATTTTACTCATTATCTACTCCCCCTCATGTCGACTAAGAGTGAAATGAGTGAAAATGAGTGAAATTTGAATTTTGGGTGAACTATCCCTTTAATGGTTATATTAACCTCCAGTGTTTTGGTCCGCCTGTGCACAGTGACCCCCCCTCAGGTTCCTCTCTGTTCTCATTATCACTCCATAATCCCCCCCGCCCCCCTCCCGTCTCTCTTTTTAACCTCGTATCTCTCCGTCCCTCTCAGGATCAACGTGTCTCTGGAGGGCCAGTTCCTGCACTACATCCACCGCCACCAGTTCCTCGACTCTCCAGAGTGGGAGTCTATCAGACCAAGCGAGGAGGGCAAGTTCCAGGTACTGAGCTTCAAAAGGCCCCAAGTGTTGTGGCGGTAAAACGGTGAATCAATTTGAAGTAGTGCAGTAGAGCTGGAAAGAGAAACCAGACGAGGATATCGGGTTGTGTTTTCGTCGCCTTCTATCAGACTCGGCATCTGACCGATAAAGCTGAACAGGGGGAAAGCAGTTGTCCCTCTTGCCTTTCACATGTCCTGTTGCTTCTGGGCCGATCAGTTAAAGCAGAAACGAGGTCAGGAGGTCACATCGGACACTCAGGGTTCAGGTTCAAAAAGATACGGTGGCCCTGAGAGCTTTAAGAGGCTGAAACTTAAGAAAGCACAGGCGAAGACACGAGAGTGTTAAACTATAACACAAGTGCTTCAAAAAGACTGAGGCGGTGTAATTGGTGCATGTGTTGTCTCATAAAACCTTCAACATTCGATTCCACCAAATGACAATCAGGGAAAATGCATGGTCACGCAAGGCAAGGATAGTTCAACATTTTGGCAAATTGGCCCATTGCCATAATCCCTATAGTCTTAGCAGAAGGTTTGTTACCTTTAATTATTGGTGCAAACTATTTTAGAACGGCGGAGCAGAGCCGTGAGCTGCTCAGAGCTACGCTACGGAGGCTCATGGGATTTCTTGGTTTCCCTCATCAAACTCATCACAATCCAACAACTCCAAAACGCTCTGGTGGACAAGTTGTGACCTGCACATTCACCACGCTATGAGATAATAACACAACGTTACCACACAGAGTTGTTTTAGAGGTAAATTCATGCAAAACCACTGATGCGTGTTCCTGTTGGAGCATTTTTTGGCGAGCAGTCTCTGCATTTGCCAATTAAAGGTAACAAACCTACTGCTAAGACTATAGAGATCATGGCAATGAGACAATTTGCCAAAATGTTGGACTATCCCTTTAAACAGGAATCTAATTGTAAAGTGTTTTTTATGATCACAATGTGCCTTGAAGGTGGTTTTAATCATACTGTCGCCCAATATCAAATGACAATCTGAAAAAAATGAGCTGGAGATCATGGAGGAGCATTTAGAAGTTAAAGAGCCTGAAGGCGGTGGAGACCAAAAACGGAGCTAAAAGAGAGAAAATAGATTCATCAGGAGAAACAAACATGACTTTAAATGAGTCATGATGTCGCAGTGTGTCCTCAGCTGCATCTGTCTGACACATTGATAATCGGGTGTTTGATCCCCAGGTGACCCTGACGGCAGAGGAGGACTCCCGCTACATCTCATGGCGCCGCCGCCGCCTTTACATGCTGATATCGAAGGAGCGCTACATCGCCCGCCTCTTCTCCGTCATGCTGGGCTACGACATCGCGGAGAAGCTCTACAACCTCAACAACAAGCTGTACATCAAGAGCGGCGTGCTGCTGGACATCCGCCTGCCCAGCCTCTACCACGTCCTGGCGCCCTCGTCGCAGAGCAGCGACGGCGGCAGCTGCAGCGACGGCGGCATCGTCAAGGATCAGCAGCAACCCGAGCAGCAAGATGGAAGCCAGTCATCGTCGGCCTACGAGAAGCCCGATCCGGCCCAGGCTCCGCCCCTCCAGGGACCAATCAGGACCCACCTGGACGAACCCCTCTTCCTCCCGCGGGATGAGCGCTCAGACCCGCACCCCTGGGCGTCAGACCCGGAGCTGCCCACCGGTGAGGACTCCACCAGCCTGGTCCTGGAGGACTTTGCTGATGTGGCGGGCTCCTTAATGGATTATGGCAGTGAGAGGGATTATTTGAGGTAGAGGGGCAGGGTGCTGGAGCTAACACACTGGGTCACCACTTAAGCTACATGTAAGTACCTCACCTGGGGGGAGAGTGGCGTCGGGGGGCGGAGTGTGTTGCATGATGGACGGACGGCTTGCAGTGCACAGTTCTTACTAACCCGGCTTTGCAGTGGCACACAGGGCTGGGCAATAAGACCTGAACCAGTAGAGTATTGGTATTAATATTGTAGCCTATGATTATACTGCAGTAACAATGGTGGAAATTACATTTATTAAATTCAATTAAATTAAACTAAAATGCATTGGTGGTGGGCAGGGCTTGGTGTGACTGCTTCATTGTGACATCACAAAGTGACAGGAAGTCCTGACGGCTGGTTTTAAGGCTCAGTTTCTGAATACAGGCTGTGTGCATTTCTCTGTGGACTGAGACTTTGATACTTTCACAGTATTAATATAGAACCTAGAGCTGCTTTATAATCACACTACACATGGACATCTACCTTTATACTGTATGGAGCTTTAACACAAACATCTACCTTTATACTATATGGAGCTTTAATACTTTACTTTATAATGAATAGTGTGAAATATAAACCCTTTGAGTAGATAATAATGGATTTTTTTCCTTCACTATATTTATGTGACACAGATTTTAACTTTTACATAACTGATACAAGATCTTTGCTGTAATTTGTGCATGAATTTGGATGCAGGGCTTTTACTTGTAGTGGAGGGTTTTTAATTGTGTCCAGTCTCTTTTTCCACCCCTGGGACAAATATTTGCATAATCACACAAAAACAATCAAACTGAGGAGCTTTTTAACGTTGAACCATCACCATATAATATATATTTATATTGATAAATAGTTTAACTAGTACAAGATCCATTTAGTGTCTTAATCATATCAAATGATTTTCAACAAATTTAACAACAACCAATGTGATAAAAACTCATTACACAACATGTATTCAACTAATCTAGTGCTTGCAGCTCATCATTCAGACAGTTTTATAAAATAAAGATATGTTTTTATTATAAATGTGGAATAACACAGAATTACTGCCCAGCCCTGGTTTGTGGAGGGAAAACCTTTGCTGTGATGTTGATATTAATATAGCTGTTGTGTTTTATGAATCTTATGTAATGTGTCTTGTGAGGATCTGTTGCTGTGGCTGCTCCGTCTTTTTTGCATTTACTGTTTTTTAAATTTTAGTTACTTTGACATTATGTGGTGTGGAGAACTCCTCCTTTTACTCCAACTCCTCCTCCTCAGCTTTGGAGAGATCTGGATTATTATTCTATTTCCCAAACGCTACTACTTTAAGATTAAAAATCCCCTGTGTGCCAGCTGCCCTGCATTAGTGTTTCGCTTCAGCTCCGCCACTCGCGTCACATTCGGTACAGTAGCGGTGGAGAGACTAAACCTGTCACTCACTCAGATAACACAGATCTGCTCCGTGAAAACAGTTTAACAGTAAATGAGTGCAGCAGAGTGAGCTCATGTAAGTGTCAGACAGCTGATCATGTCTTGTCTGTGTGTGTGTGTGTCTGTGTGTGTGTTTCTACGCTGTGACTGGCGACAGAGCAGCGGTGAGGCCGACTGAGCAGCAGCAGCAGCTGTGTCCTTATCTGAGCAGGATTAGAGCTTAGAATATGAGGGGATGTCCAAAAAAAAAAAAAAAAAAAAATCAGGCAGGACCATGCTATTAATCCACTGTGCAAACCACTTGGCTATCTGTCGGGTTATGTGTTCATCGCCCCCCCTGACCTCCCTCGCCAACCCCCACCATCCCCTAAAGCAGCAGCCCTCGCCCAATCACAGGTGGAGGATCACGTTTCATAGCTGGACAGTGGGGTCAATGCTGCTGGGTTTGGGTTGCACACAAACACACAAACACACACAGTTTGGCCACAGAAAAGTCAACTTCAGCTCAGACACGATGAGACGACAGCGACTCCTTTTTTCTTTTTCCAAATTCATCCATTCATCAAAACTCTGAAACATGTTTTTTTTTCCTTCAGTATTTCCTTCCTGCAAAATGTCAGAGGGAAATATTTCAAACATGTGAACTGTGTGTAACAGCTGTGACTCTGGCACCGGTCCCACAGAGTCAAAGAGGAAGCCGCCATGTTGCTGTTGAATGTTCAACACTCGCGCTCACGTGGAACCAGATTTATCGTGTAGCTACAGTACAGTAGATAAAACAAGAGAGGTCAGAGTTGATATTTAGCGTTTGGGCTGAATTACCAGCAGGTCGAAGCAGACAGCGACCGGCAGCAGGCGTTGGACGTCTGAGGGCAACGTGTAAATGGGTGTTTCTTTATTTAGTTCATTCATAGATAATTTTGTCCATTCATAAATAAATACGTGTATTATGGCAGCGGTAGTGTTTCATCCTACTAGAAAAATATGTTTATAGACGGAAAGATGTGACAAAAGTGTTACGTACATCAAGTATAAGTGGATATATTACTATCACATGCATGGATCTGGATGAAATTTGGACTTTAGATCCAAGAAATAGAATAAACAGAAATAGAAAAATAGAATAAATAGACATGATACATATATTTATGCCAAATATTAAATGTGCATTAAATAGAAAATGTGTTTGTTTATAGGTTTATCTGGTTCATACGCTGACGTTGTGCTCTCTCAAGTTGGACTGTGAACACAGAAAACATTTAAAACTTAATTATTTACTGAATTATTATAAAAATTATTATAAAAACTGACTTCAGATCAGATCATCAGCATCGTTTGGACACAGACAGGTTCAAACACGATGTCACAACTTTAAAATAAAAGACAATTAGTTCTGTTGACAACAACAAAAAGAAAATGTGTGTTAAGTGTAGTGGGGTTTAGGTTATTAAATGTATTTCTAGAACAGTCTTATTATTTACTTCTTATTGTGAGGATTTGATGTAGTTGTGAAGTTGAAGCGTTACACACAGAAGCCACTTGGTGTCATTGTGAGGTTGATTGTGTGTCTGTGTGTGACATTGTGAGTCTCCTCCTAACTGCAGCCTCTCTGTTCACTGTGCAGGAGGCGATGGTGACGGGGATCTACCACCTCGATTTAAGAGGGGCCGAGCGCCGCTGGCTCCCACCGACACTCCCAAACTGTGAGAATCAGTCTCTCCTGGAAAAAAAACACTGTGTTGTTTTAGCAGAACGAACGTGTCACATGTCACTCGCCCTGACGCTCCCTCGTCCTCATTATCACCTTTATACGTATCTTCTCTCCTAAAAAACATCTTCTCTTCCTTCTCTCCTAAAGATTTACTGCCATATTAACTTGATATCTGGTCAATTTAATGCTCAAAAACTACAGACGATGACGATGCAGGCTCTGCAGGGAGATCCACCACATCTGTGCAATTTATGTGAAACTTCTAGATATTTTAGCTTTTAAATCAAGATATAATTTATAAACAATATATGATTTGCAAACATGCTGATGTACTGCTAATTCATAAATAAACATGTCAGTAATCAGTCTTTAAAATCGTAACAGCTTCATCTAAAGTGGCACAGAGACATGAGGAGGGACGACTTTCACTTTGTCACTTACCAGCACGTTAAATGTCTGAAAATGTTGTTTCTTGTGACTTTCATGTTTCTGCAACAAGATGAATTTTGTTTTCATCTCAGTTCATGTTCGAATGTTGGAGCAATGATTGTTTTTTTTTTTGCTTTGGACTCGACTTCACGTGATTTCGTGTTAAAAAAAAAAATTGACTTTTCTGATGTTTTGTTTTCACAAATCACTCACACTCGGCGTCACCAAGAGCGTTTTTAATTCAACTGCACATGTTTAAGTACACATTGTCTCTAGATCGGACTCTTGTAGATGAATTTGACTTTGGTCAGAAATCACAAGTTGTACAAGATAAAAAAACGGGAAAAATCTGCATCATCCTCTCAAGATCTGGAAAATAGAAATATTTAGTTTTCATAATTCTCAAGGACTTTCCTGTTTTCTTCCATGTTTAGTTTAGTTACCTGAACGCACCACGATGCGGTTCAGTGTTAGAAATGAACTTCTTACTTTCTTCTTTTAGCGATACATCGGATACTGGTAGACAGTCTTTCTTTCTGTCTTTCTGTCTTTTTTTTCTAAAGATTTTGTAACTATTGGATTATATTTAATACACACGTGTAAACTGTGAACTGCATTTCTTTGTCTGTTGTTGACTTCCAAACTAGAGAGATGGGACGAAAATGAAGAAGTTAGTGCTTTTTCATGGGGCCAAGATTTCTCCATAAAGCTCTTTGTGTGCAGTGAAAGATGTTGTGTTTTTCTGTGACTGTCTTCGGTACTTCCTCTGAACGCTGAGGTCAAATTATCCTGATTAGACTCTAAATTATCCATCTATCTATGTTAGACCCAACAAAGTGAAGGTGCAGGGCTGCATCCAGTTATAAAAGTTAATGAGCCTTTATTTTTCTGACAGAACCAGAATCAAAATAAATGTGTTGGACTTTGAAGAAGCAGCGTCCCTTCACTTTTATTTGGGATTATACTAAACTACACTTTCTACTCTGATTCTTCTGTTTTACCTGTTTTCTTCTTTAACCCCATTTTGTCATGAAAAGGTTGATTTAAAGTCCAGGTATCAACAGGGAGAACCAAACCACAGTCCTACAAATACAGCAGAGTCAGACTCCTGTTGCAAAACCAGATGACAGGGAAGAAAAAAAAAAAAATTTTCAGATGGAGGAAAAAGCTACAGTAAGACGGAAACATAAATAAAAAGCAAAGTGATAAGAAACAGCAACGTAAATAAAAGTTCTTTTCACTGCTTCATGATCAGGATGTTGTAAAACCAGTGGCTCTTTGGCTTCATCCACTGAGATCTGACTCTCTGATCATTTGTTTTTTATTAAAATAATAATAATAATAAAAAAGGTGTTGAAAATGTGAAACTGACTTCCTGATGGCATCTGTGGCTGTGACTTCACTGTCGAACATCTGGACGTGTCTTTATCACTGTCCCTCTGACCAGATGTTTGTTCCTTCAGACGCCACACACCTGCACAAAGTCATGAGACCACGGAGCTCCTCGTCTGACGTGGACGTCGTTCACACACAGCGGCTCCTCCTTCCTGTAACACACACACACACACACACACACACACACACAGACACACAAACTTACTGGACATGTAATTTATATATTAACCCTTTCAAAAGAGTAGTGGCTCATTTCCCCTTTTTCCTTTATTCTAAAACTATTATTTTTAGACACAGTGAAACTACGGAAAACACTCAAACTATAAAATGACGAATTTCCATGTTTTTATCTTAAAATGTAACATTTAGGAAACACTTCTGTGATGTTGTACGATTGATTTTGCAGCAGGTTTGTTCATTTGCATTGGTTGTGATTTATTTTTTGCAGCATATGTTTCATCAAATTGAAGAAGATATTTTGTGAATTTGTAGCATGTTTTTGTCTTTTCATGTGTTTTCTGAAGCTGCAGAGTGTTTATTTTATTTTATTTTATTGTTTATTTGTGATGGGACTTTGCATATTAATGAACATCTTTAAAAAAATGTAAATACACCAGATTTAGCTCTAGGCTATTTAGTTTCCTTCTGTTTTGCTACGACAGTTTTCTGCAGGTGATGTTGATTGAAATGATTGGTTGAACAGTTTCTGAATCTAATCTTTATACTGTTAAACTTGGTTGTTTTTGACACCTGTTAAATAAATGATGTGGCAAATCTTCAGCCCTATTAGATGAAGAGTGAAGGTTAGTTTCTGGTGAAGCAGCATTTAGATACGGTTCCTACAGAAGCAGAAGTAAGAACTTCAGATGAGAGCTTCTGCCTTTGTATTTCACCTGTGTGAGTTTGAGGATGCAGGAGGATGACCTCTCGCGTTTGTGTGTGTGTGTGTGTGTGTGTGTGTGTGTGTGTGTGCACGATCTAACCTGAGAGAGGCGAACTCAGACACACAGATGGATCTGAAGTGGACGTCTGACTGTCTGTAGAAACGAAAGCCGGTGTTCTTCAGCTCGATGGAGTTGATCTCACACAGAGCCACAGGATGAACCAGCACCGTCTTGTACTCTGTCGTAGAGGTCTGACTGAAAAACACACACACACACACACGGCCAGTATGTGAGTAATGCCACAACCAAACAGGACGAAACAAATACATTCATCACATTGGACAGTTACTGCCTTCTGTGTTTATCACATAGAATAAAAACATCTCCGTTTCACCCTCCTTTTAAATTTTCATTGCATCTCGTTCCTCTCTGACATGTTCGTCCTATTTTTTAAACCTAATCTCACAAGAACACACAAACCAAGCATCCACACGATGTAGGTGAACAGGAGATTTATGTCTTCGTTCGTGCACCTGGCTGAATCT
This sequence comes from Decapterus maruadsi, assembly GCA_030347415.2. Lineage (NCBI taxonomy): Eukaryota > Metazoa > Chordata > Actinopteri > Carangiformes > Carangidae > Decapterus > Decapterus maruadsi. The sequence continues at coordinate 23,647,137 of CM064902.1, read as the reverse complement.
TTACAGAGCAACACACAGGCCGTCTCCTCCTCCTCTTCCTAAAATAGAAGCTGCCCACTCAACTTTTTCTGGGAGAGAAAAGTTTACAGTAGCAGCTCTGGGACGAGCCTGAGGTAATAAAGTCTGTCAACCAGGGCTAAATAAGGAGAGGGATGCCACACTGAATTATTTAGTTTTCAACCTAAGTATTTGTATTACAGATAATCTTAATTAAACATTTCCAATTCCATGACGTCTCCAAAATGGCACCATCTTGAATTCAACCCTCCAGTTTCTATAAACGGAGGAACATCACATAGTTTCAGCGATAATCATCTTCTGTTCGTTTTCCCTCATCCATCATCACCATCATGTAAATATATGATGTCCAGACATTTAAAGGAGACATATCCTGCCCCCTTGACACAAATTGAAATAGTTCCCAGACATATCTGTGTCATGCTTTTGTCAAAATACCCCAAGGATCAAACATCACAGCTCTTTTCATCCTCTCAAAACAGCCCTGTTCAGCACGGCTGGTTTCAGTGCCTGTCCCTTTAAATGCAAATGAGCCACTGCTTGCCCCGCCCCCTTCTACCGGTCCCACGTAGGGGCGGGGTTATGCAAAGTTACATCACTGGAAGAGACAACTGAGGGAACAGCTCGTAAAACCATGTGGATTTCAACCTGGGGAGCCTGCACATTACAGATTTATTTGCCAATTCTCACATTTGGGGGGCCGGAAGGCAAGACAAACACCCAAACATCTGTTGAAGAGCCTTCAAAAAGTCATATTTCCATATTATGTTCTTAATAATGAATAATCTGGCAGGTGTAGATGCTTAAACAAAAACTGCCCAGCCTGTCTGAGCCCCGTTTAACACTACACATTAGATGTGATGTGGTGTTGGAGATGTGGACCTACAGTCTGATCCTCTTCTCCGTCCCCAGGTTGTCGGTCCTCAGCGTCACCTCCACCTCAGCGCTTTTATCCAGGGGAGAAACCTCCAGCTCCAGCAGGATGTGATGAGCTGAGCAGAGCAACAATAACAACATAAACACCATCTAATGCACTGACTATACACAAGCTCTTTTGTATTCCCACTAAAAACTGAGAGATATTATTCAACACTCACTGCAAAAAGGTGGCGAAGACGTCGTGAGAAGGAAAAGCTTCTGCTCTGTGGGAATTGGAGACATGGTGATCCCGCTGTTTTCTGATAAACCTGAAAAACACACGCACACACAAGGTGAATTAGAGTCACACTGTAGGTCGTCACAAATCAAAAAAGGCCTCTGAGCAGGAACTGTGTCACTGTATCAGCGAGTGTTGGTGTATCAGGGGTCACGTCGATAAGAAGCTGCCAGAAGCCGCCGTGTGACGGGAGCAGAGCTGCAGCCTGACGGCGTATCTGCTGGTGACACTGAGGCTTCACAGACCAAGCGAACGAAAAACAGGCGACACAGAGTTTATTTCTATGCTTTCATGGGTTCATGTTCGTCCTCTCTCTGCAGCCTGAAGGAAACAGCGTTAACAGGCACCGTGCTGGTCCTGGGTCAGTGTCCTTCACCTGCAGAGGGCGCTGACTCTATCAGATTCTGTCAGGTCATAAACGAAGCCGACCACTCCTTGATGGATGCTCACTGTAATATTACAATAATGTTGTAAAAGCTGTAAAAATATGGGAAGTTGTTTATTTTAATTAAATGCATTTCAACCTTTAGGTTTGTTTAATATTCCAGATTTAAAACACTGTTAATGAGCTGCTTAAATGCTGTAGTTTGTTGTCAGTATAATGTCTCAAACACTCACACTTCTGCTGTCTATTTTTAAACTTAGTCTTTTCAGAAAAAAAGAAAAGATGAATCTCCATGTTTTTAACTTCAAATGTCACATTTGGGAAATGTCACATCCAGTCCTCGACGTGTCCTCTGGAAACACTTCTGTGATGTTGTAAGACTGAAGTTTGTTTATTTGCAATTTTTTTTTAATACTGTACTTACTGTGCTTTCTTTGTTGTCAGAATAATGTCTCAAACACTCACACTTCTGCTGTCTATTTTTACAGAACTAGACACTGACCTGAGAATCGCTCTAACAAAAAAAAAATAATTACATGTTTGGAAATTCCCTCCTGGATCAATTTGTGGTTTACACAATATAAACAAGTTGAACTGTTTCCCTTCAGAGAAGTCCAGAGATGGTTCCCACCACGTCTTTTTCACAGACTTCTGGATGCATATGTTAATGTTTTTCTCTAATAGAGAGAAAGCCTAAAAAAAGCTTTTAGCCACAGCATGAATGAGGGTTTTTCTCAGCACACAGCGACTGTGCATATGGTGAACAGATGACAGAGGGTTATGGTTATTATTCAGAATAATGAAGAGTAATGGAGGCGGCTGTAGGATGAGCAGGAACAGTGATACAAGTTTGCCACATAATCATAATGCCATAAATAATCAAACAGATTGATTACACTAAGCAAATATGAACCGCAATACATTAAAATGAGTTAAAATTACAGCGGTGTTGGTGTATTATTACCTATAGTTGGACATGTCCCCTTGAAGACGTCACAGTCCACACAGTCTCCCCTCAGGAAGTCTTCATAACTGGAGCACGGGACCCCCCTCATGGGACAGGAGCCGTTCAGAGCGCTGATGTAGACGTGCAGCGCCCTCATGTGGTCACAGATCACATAACCATACACTGGGAAGTAGACGAGAACTGACAACACACAGAAACACTAAGGGAGCCAGAGACTGTGACTCTTCTTGAAATTAGTTATTAGTTAAATAAAATAGAATAAAATAATAAAAGGTTCAGATGTAAAACTGTGTTAATCTAATCAAGTATAATTCGAATTTCACATGAAAAAGCCGAGCAGCACTCTCTTGCTGTTAGCCTCTGCATTTGTTTTTTTTTTTAGTAAATGCTGAACGTACTTGAGGCAAACCTGGAGCGGGCACATCCAGTCTGGTCCTTCCCCCCATTCAGAAAGAAATCCACGTGACCCACAGGGATGGAGATGCCAAAATCTAATGCGTAGAAGAAAAAAAAAACCCTCATGAATATCGTCTCTGCTGCAGAGCTGCTTTTCTTTCTACTTCCTGATCTTTACATAGAGTCAAAGTTTGATCTGGATGATCAATTATATGGTCTGATCAAATGGAGCCTTTATTTTTGCAGGATTTATGAAACAGTCCATTTTCTGTTGCTGTAGTGACCTGAACAAACAGTAAACATGAAGCGCTGCTGTTTAATTTTGAGACCACTGTTTTCAGCGTAATGTCATTTGTACCGTGTGGTCTGTTTCTCTATCTGCTGATGGTCACAGCAGTGGAGAAGTAAGGCTGCTTGTCACTGCAAAACCACAGTCGTTTAATCACGTATGAATTCATCTTTCATTGTAAAGAGGAAGTGTGTGTTTTTCTTATTATCTTTTCTCAAACTTGTCAACCTCAAATAACTTCAGTAAAAGCAATAATACGACACTAAACTCCTCTACTATGAAGACGTACTTCAAATATTAAAAGTAAAAGTACTCGCTCATAAATACTTATATGCAGCTATATCATCACATTATTACTATTCATGCATTCACAGTTGTAGCTTGTTGAGAAGCAGCTGATTAAACTGTTTTACCTGCATTCATGTTGACATTTGCATTACTGATCCATCTGTGGATTATTTTCTCTGTTAGCTCATTGATTGATTGATTGAATGATTGGTTTGCAAAAATTCTGCAGAAAAATGCTGTAAGTCAGACTTGTTGTCTTTACCATGTATCTGACTGGACATTTACTGAAAATAGCCTACATTTAAATAACTACAATGATTAAAAGCTTTTTCTGCACAAAAATACTATTTTTTATTATAGTTGCCAATCAATTATCAATCAAGTTGTAATTCTATTTACTGAGTTGTTTTGTTTGTAACAACAATGAAAAAAAAAGACAACAACTAGTTTTCCAGATGCTATAATCTTACTTCATAAAGAAACTAAAAATGTAATATATCAACTGTTTTACTGTGACCTCATCTCATCTGTTGACCAACATATGTTTTCCAATGTCTCTGTTGTAAACAATGACAGTAAACACTGTGGACAACAAGAGGACACACTGTGCAACCTCGGTCCTCTGGCAGCAGCACGGTGGCGATGAAAAGAAATGAGTGTTAACTAAGGCTCCATAGGGAGTTAAAGCTGTCTCACAGTCAGAGTCTGTGTGGATGGCGTCCACAAACTGGGCGTCAGATGGGTCCAGTCGGTCGTAAGTGTCGGCTCCTTTGAACATGGGTCCGGCAGGATCGAGGCCTGGACGACAGGGACGAGAGAACAGTGAGTTTGAAAGGTGAAAAATACGTGTCTGAGAGGATTTTTTATGATTAATTGAGTGGACAATGGTGTGATGTAGGTCAGGATTGTTTGGATACATGGTGAAAGCAGTTTTCCCTTTTACATGGGAACGTCGGCAGCGCTTTTATCTCAGGAGCATTCTTGTTTTCGGTTTTGGTTTCACAGGTTGGACCCAGAATAAAAGCCTCTGTGGCTGAGAAAGTATTTTGCTGATGGACCACAACCAGAGAGGTGACGCACGCAGCACTGAACAGCACTTTGTGAGGGTAAAAAGCTGCCGTTTTTAGAAATCAGCAGCAGTCAAGATGCAAAAAGTGCAAAAATCAACCCAGCTCAACAACACAATAGCTTTGTGGCTCTTACTGTAACTATTTATCTTAGTTTTTCTTTCATTTTTATATATTTTTTTAAATAGAGAAGTCATGCTGTGTGAGGAACTGATAATGACTTAAGCCACATTGTTCCACTTTTTCTGTCATTTCCGCTCAATTTACTTACAGTAACCTTGTTGAGACTGGTGTGGGAAAATGCAAAAAATGACGTTCTCTTGCTCTTGAAATATATATAATAATGGTTTTACTGGGGAAAAAAAACAAAATCTCTAAAAGATATTTTGAGAATAAGTAAATATTTCTTTATATATTTGATTGGTGAAGTTTTTTCAGAATTTGTTTCCTTAATGCCCCATTATGTTTCCGTTCACAGTCAACATCTGTGGCTCCTCCGAGTTGCACATTTTAACTTACACAAGTGTCCCCACTCAGACAAAAAGACCCAATATAAACAAGTAGACAGTGGCGTATTGTGCTGGCTGGTGTGCTCTGGAGACGAGGGGAGGGAGCCTCTCCACACAGCTTCAGTGCTGCTCTTATCAAAGTGCCGTTGTCTCTTTGAAGAGCCCCACTAAGCTCCCAAGGTCACACTGACAGACACTCACATGCTCCGAGAAAGACTTCTGAGCTGTGGTGACCTTTGTGGGCGGACTTGCTCAGCTCGCACCATGACTTCACCAACGATTGTACTGGTTCACCCTCATGGTTTTAACATTTATTTGGTAAAGAAGCAGGACAATTTGTTAAATTGTGGAGGAGCACAGGTGAAAACCAAGACTAACATGTTGCAGACTCACCTGTGATTCGTCCAATCTTCCCCTCAAAGAGAGTCCCCACAAAACCAGCGACGTGCGCCCCGAGACTGACCCCGATGAAGTGGAAGGACTCCAGTTTGCATCCATGTTTCTGTTGGACAAGACAACCACAATCTATGTCATGTTTACATTCACCTAAACTTAGTAAGCTGGAGATTTTCTGGCAGTACATGCAACAGAAGCAAAGCTGGATCTCGACAAGAACGTCACAAAAATACGTCATTGAGGAAAGAGATGTGCGTGTGTGATTGGTGATCCACAAATGCTGAATCACACTTCACAAACAGAATTTTGAGTTAATGGCTTTTTTGTTTTTACAAATGGAAAATTTTATATTTACAAATAAAAACCAAAATACAAGTTACAAATTTGTATTTGTGGATATCAAAACACATATGCAAACCAAGGAATATTTGTAGATCACCCTCCGTGCGTTTACAGGTATTGTGGTATGTTTGTGGAATATGTGTCTTTTGAAACTCACCTTACATATTCACTCCAACTAGATTTAAAATGAAACAATCACTAACCTATAGACATAACATTGATTTTCACCTTGTTGCCTATTTTATCTTGAAGTAGCTTTAGTGCAGTTCTAGCTCCTAAACATCCACGGTTGCAGAAGCAGCAATAACAGTATACAGCTATGAATCAAGAATCCATTAACACAGCATTAAATAGCTTCTTCCCTGGAAATGCTCTAACAACTTGCATTCCTCTCTCTCACCTGCAGCTGGTTGATGAGGACAGAGATCTGCACAGCAACCTCCTTGTAATTCTCCACCACCAGGTTGTAGGCGAAGGAGGCACCATAGATCCAGTCCACCACCAGCACGTTTACATCCTGCGCCCTGAGCAGGGCTTGGGCCAGCTTCTCCACCCAGGACGGCTTACTGCCCAGGGCTCTGGTAGCATGAGTTTAGGGTAGGGTTAGATCATGGATGGTGGGATCAGTGAGAAGGGCAGGAAGAAGGAAGAATGGAGGAAATAATTTGATGGTTGTTACTTTCTCCCTCTTAATTTGTTTAAGTCTCTAATCGTCTCTAGTGTAGAGTAACCCAACAAATACAATAAAGAAATTAAAGAGTTAATTACTTCTATAATTTCCCCCCGTAAAAAAAAGTCTGTATTTATATAGCCTATTTATGGGGTCTGGGCTTCTGCATCCATGTGTTGGACTGCGTCTGGTTTTTTACTCAATAATGCACATGAGCTCAACCACAGACCTCTGCAAGCATAACGAAACAATTACGAGTGGCTTTTCTAAGGATCAACAGGTAGATCACAGGTAAACTCGGCTGTCAGACAGGCCTATTAAAAAAAACAAAAAACAAAAACGGAGATTGCATAGTTCCCCTTTAAAATATTGTCCATTTAGGGGGCGTGGCTGATTTCAGTGTTCCTTCCTCTTTGACCATATTTGGATTAGCCGCTGCGTGCGTGGCAGGTATGGCGTCGTCGGTCACAACGGCTCACTTTGGCTCCTAAGAAACCGATTGGACGACGCTACAGAGGCTACGACCATTTTTATTTACCATCTATGTTTATTTATTTATTTATTTTTACCTGCTTTTGTCGGAGGGTTCACCTTCTCCATGAGTGCAGTCTTTGTGCGCGAGAGCCGGATAAGTCCGAGGTCGTGCATTTCACTGGAAAGAATGTCCGACTGAATCCGACTGATCGGTCAATTTCAGTTTGGCTTTGACCAAGAGCGAAAACCAACAGCTGCTCAAAACTCTCCCAAATCACTTGCAAGCGGCATCTCTCCCCATGGCTTGGTAAGTAACTTGACAGTAGTCATGTTAAATATAAGTTTCCATCATTAATGGACACATTATTGTTGGCTAATTAGCTCGGTAAATGTTGCTACCGCTAGCTAACGTTGCTCTTGCGGCAATGCGGTTATTTTTCCGTTGGCTCGTGCTCATGTATCGTTGTGTATGGGCAGGGCGGGAACGCCTTCGTGTCAGAGATGCTAGCTAAAAATTCACTTTCAGACTTTCAGTCTCCTGCATTTTCTATTTCATGTCCACATAAGACTAGGTTAAACTAAATGTTAATCTTTACATCTGCCTAAGAATCACTTGATCTAGTAGACACTATTAATTCAAACTAGTCAAAATATGTTTATAGAACGTTTTTCTTTACCCCAAAAAGTCTTCTGTGGATAAGGAAGCTGTATGAGTAACAGCCTGTGGAAAACACACAAGATTGACTACACGGTTGTGAATAACTTATTTGTGCAATGAAATTGTTTGTTCTCTCAAATAGAACAAACTTGCAGCTGGTTTAACGATCTTTGCCCTCTTCCTGTTAGTCTAGTCTGGGTTTGACATATCTGGGTTTGATCTAGACAGTGGTTTCATAAATAAGACAAAGTCTTTATGAATCTGAAAACATATTTTTCTCCTGTGCGTTAGGGATTGACAAATATAATAGCCTACTGGTTTGATGCTGCCATGTTAAGACTCACCTGTAGCCGTGGATGATGACTTTGGTTGGACGGGATGTGTGGAAGTAGGGATGCGGCTCGGTGAGAGACTCTTGGTCAAACATTTGTGCACAGTCCATGTTTTTTCTGGTCAGCAGCAGGTACTGGACCCGTAGTTTGACCCGGTTGTGTCTGTACTCCTCCCATGTGGTGTTGTTGAGGTCAGCACACTCACCATCTCTCTGATCCTCTACACCTGGGGGCGTTAGAAGGACAAGTGTCACCATTACTGGCTTTGAATGTTCTGTTTTTTGTCTCATGCGTCATTAAAATAACTAAACTCAAATCATCTGATCAAACAATGAAACATAGAATAGAAGCCATGGCATAATGACAGCACAACAAATTTGGACAAAGAGTAAATCTTTCTTTGTATACAATGTCAAATTTTACAATCTCCACCAACAGTTATTGATACAGTAAATAAATGTAGTGCTGTAAAAAAAAAAAGTGAGTGATTGGTTACTTAATTATCTTGTATAAAAATCCTGATATTGCACTGCATAATGTTCCATGTTTAGGTTTTTGTGACGATTGTGGTCTCTGTCCAATCTCTGAGTGCAGATTTGAAACTTGAATGAAAAATAGTCTGAAAAACAGCGATGCAGTAGAAAATACCTCAGGCCACTTACCCACCACCAGGGATGTGATGCAGATCATCAGCACACAAATGAGGAACATTTTGTGTTCCCGAGGCATTTTCTGTAGTAATGGGGAGAGTAGCTGCCTACAGTAGCAGCTTTAGCCACTGCTTAACGGTGCTCAGCTGTGATCCTCAGCCACAGATTGGTGGATGCAGAGCAGCTTTCGGCTTGAGAAAATCCCAGTTTCTGTGCAGCGTTGTGGTTCTGGAGCGACCGCTCAGCGTTTAACTGGCAAACAGCATGAAGTGAAGAAGGAATCCACATAAAACAGTCCAAAGGAGCCCAAATATGTTTGTTGCAATCCCGGCAGAGCTTGCTATGTTTGTGCTTTTTTCTTAGCTCAGCTCAGTGTAGTCACCACAAGCGTTCCCCTGTCCTTTCACTTTCTCTCTGCATATTTGTTAGTAGGTGTCCTTTTTGCTCTCCCAGACTGGGTTTGTACTGGGCCGTCAAGTGGTTGAAGCTCTTTGCCTGGCGGTGAATACATGACCTCATTGGTGTTCAATGGCTGTTTGTTTAAAATGCTGGACTCTGGCCTTGTGTGTGGGTGAATTTCAATGTGTGTGTGTGTGTGTGTGTTTTATTGTGTGTTTGTGAGAGAGAGCAAGAGAGTCAGAGAAAGTGAGGAGAGGTCACCCTGTTGTGTCTGAGAGAAATCAATGACCAGCTGATCAATTGTTCCACTATCGATGCGTGTTTACGTAATCATTGCTCATGTTGAAAATAGTACAGCTTTTCATATAGGCTATGTTATTGTTTTAAGCAGTTTAATCGCTCTCTTTTCGTTGCTTAATTGTAAGCATGGATCTTATAAACAGCCGCGCCAGATCGCAGTTACCCAAAAAGCTAATCCCTCCCAAGGAAAATGGGTCAAGGAGTGATTTGTTTGTCTTTGTGTTGATTACATGATGATTTTTCTGTAGAAACAAAAGAAAACAACTTTTTCCCAGCTCCTGGAAGTGTGTTGTTTGTGTCAAACCTCAAATAGGATTTAGGGAAGCCGTATTTTTCTTTTGGGCAATCAGGCTAAGTAGATTATGTCACATTTTAGATTATATATTAGTATGATATTGTTTGTTGTTGGAGAAAGAAGAGAACAGTGCAGGTGCTGGTTGACAGATGATAGACAGTTGACAGTGCAGTGAATTTAAAAAGAAAGCTTAAATATTAATATTGAGTCTGGAATCTAAATGAGACTTCTCAGAAATGGCTTGTTCCCATTTTACTTTTAGGGTCAACAAATCTGAATGACAGCTTATTGATGTCATAAATTGATGTTAGAAATTACTGCAAGTTAAGTAATTATTAAATAATCACATTACATTAAGTATTAACGATAACATTGTGCGTTTCAAACATGTTTTTAGTATTAAATGATTGACAGCAACAAAAGTCTCTCCCATTAGCCTAATTATTGAGCAAAAACAATATTGGCAAGTAACTTCCAGATCATGAGAGTTTCTGCTCCTCTGCAACGTGACTTGAATTATTTCCAGTAATGGCAGCAGTTTTCAGACCCTTCTCCAAAGCAAACAAAGAAAATAACTGATTGAGTGAACAGTCGAACAGAAACTTCTGTGTTCTGTCAAATAAAATTACTTTTTGTCCATGGAGACTTCAACAAAAAGGCTCTATCTCTGTAGGAATGCACTACGTTCCACAATTTTCTCCAATTTTTCCATTACATCCGCTGTTTAGTGGTTTCTGAGCTTCCCATTGTTGCTCAATAGTGGACTAATTGGAAAGGTTTTCATCTGTATCAATCATTAACATGATAAATCAAATACAAAAAGAAGGGCCAGGTTCAAATCCTTGAGTCATTCTTTAACTAAACATATTACTCACAGTGATTGTTTTTAGATGCTAAAAGTTTTGTCAGACAAAATTTAGAAAAAAGATGAGACGTTTCCCCATAAACTTTAATAGTTTACACGACATACACAGCAATACAAGTAAAGACACAGTAAAGCTTCCAGTGTATTACACGTCCTCCTTTCCCTCCTGTGGTTTGGTCAGTGAGGTCGAGGTTATTGTCTGCCAAGCCAAAAAAAGCACTGAAGAGTCAAAGAGGGCATCTAAACCCGTATTTGTGTAGGAATCTTTGGTGACTCAGTGGAAATATCACATGAACAAACAAAAACCTACAGAATGTTAAACATAGTATGCTATAATATGAGATGTGCTACAACAACATAAAGGTTCACATATGTTGTGTTTCATGAGCCTTGGATAGAAATGGAAAGAGGAAAATGGTGTCAAACATTCATCTTTATGCACATACAAAATAATTAGCCTATTTTCTGTTTTTCCACTTTTTATTTTTAGTTAAAAATCTTCTCTGAATATGTAGTCTATTATTATTCTACTGATGTGTTTTGTACATCACATCATCAGTTATTCATGAAGAACTTCTAGGAGACAGTGTTAGCGCTAACAACAAGGTTTTGTTGATCATTAAGCTGTAACCCGCTCCCTCTCTTTCGGCAGCTCCGAGGCGAGCCATTCAATGGTGCGTTTGCGTGCTTCCTCCCAGCTGTATCTGGGGCTGTATCCCAGGTCTCTCTTTGCTCTCTGATATGAGAAGGTGAACGGTGTGTTCAACATGGTGAGGAGCTGGCGGTTCAGCGGCGGGACGATACGCTTGAAAGGTCGGACGATCATGCACAGAAACTCCATGATGAAGCAGACCGCGTAGAAGACACTGAGCGGCACCATGAGTTTATCTTGGATGTCAAAGCCCAGAGGCGACATAACAACATGGTTGAAGTCTGAGTAACTCACGTGTGGCGTGTTGTCGGAAATGAAGTAAAACTTTCCTCCGATAGCATTTCTTCTCTGTGGGTCCTTTAGGCTTCGCGCTGCTTGGAGGTGAGCAGTCGCCACGTTGCCGACGTAGACGGGATTCACTCGGGCGTCCGGGAGAGACATTCGATACAGAACGTCTTTGTTTCGTATCCCGTCGCTCATGTGGCCCAGCAGGAAGCGGCAGCCCTCCCCGAAGATGTACATCGGTCTGAGGGCGCAGGTCGCCAGTCGGCCTCCATTTTGCAGCAGCTCTCCGTTGGCCTGCAGCGTTCTCTGCTCAGCCTCTTTTTTGGTTTTGCTGTAGGAAAACTTGAGAGTGCAGTCATAAATTGTGTCTTCACTGCCGTTAAAAATGGGTTCGCCCTTGGAGTTTGGTCCCATCACCTCAATGGTGCTGGTGTAGATGAAGGACACCACGTTCTCCTGGATACATGCCTCCAGGATTAATTGTGTCCCTGCAAAGGAAAGAGTTTAGAGTTCAGAAGAGGCTGAGCCATTCTGCTGCGGACAGAACAAGAGAGTCAGTAAATCACAGTTTTAATTAATAAAATGTCCAGAACCTTATTTTCTTTATAATTAGACACACTCATGAAAAGTGATAGCAGTCATAAAGTGAAATAGAAAGATGCAGTGGTGGAGGCAAATAAATGTTTTATAGGTTTAAGGAAGTTTATACAGATAGATACCAAGTTTACATTCAATTTACCCCTAAAGGGAAACTCCCAAAATTTGAAACTGAGGTTCGAGGAGTTGAAGGTACAGTTAAAGTGCTGATTGGAAATCAAGTTCATGTTTAAGCCTAAATCATGAAGTGGATGTAGAAATTGGAGGTATGAACACACTGAAAGGAACTGAAGTTGAAGCCCAAGGAAGATGTTACTGGAAGTTCATGTGTCAAGTTAAATAAAAGGATTTAATGATGGTGCAATGTATGCAGTCAAATACCCCTTTCCCACTGGCCAAAAAACCCGTTTAAATCCGCTAACAATTGGCTTTTGGTGGCAGTGGGAAAGGCGCACTGAGCCGCGTCGGGTCGACACGGGTCAAACGACTCGGCAAGCAACCCGGGTTAAAATCGCCTTTAATCGGCTCGGCATGGCTTGCAGTGGGAATGCCAGACCCACGTCAACCCGCTAATGGATGAGACGTTGGGCAACAACATGACGTTCACGTTTCACACGGTCGCGTCTCATATCACGTACCAAAACAAAGCTCTGCTCGCATTCGAGACAGGGATCAAAAGATCAAAGAACACTGACCAAAAACGATTGAAACAAAGGAAAAGAAACTAGTGTGTTTAACTGACACACACAGAGAACCATCATATGGCAGTGCGTGTGTGGTAAAAGTGACACTCCGCGGTCGGCCAACAGACCTCCACTGCAGCGGTTGTGGCATGACAGTGCTTCTCGCACCGTGGATGAGAGCGGGGCAACAACATGGTTGCTCTGTCTGATCCCCCCGTGGGGGGTCAGACTCAGCTTATTTTGGTCAATGAGAAAGGGGCCAAATGCCGATTGTTAGCGGGTCGACCTGCGTTTAAAAAACCCGCGTCGACCCGCCAATTTTAGTGGGAAAACGGCTAAAGCAACTTAAGTGTCAGTCAACATATGTCATGAAAAAAGTTTTAATGTAAAGTGTCAAGTGAAGTGGAAGCAATTAAAGGAGTTTTTCTTTCAATACAGATGTCTTATTAAACATATTACATAATTGATAATTTGAGCATAAACATCCTTACCAACCTTACCTTTGACATTGATCCCATACATCTCGTTGTACTCCATGGCATCAAAAATATCAATGATGGATGCGATGTGGAAGACGATAGATGCACCTCGACAGGCTTTTCTCACGTAATCACTGTCCCTGATATCGCCCTCGTAAACACGCAGCCTCGTCTGGCCTCGACAATCTGACACAAAGTAAATGTAGAATGAAACATAACATTAAGTTATTATTTGTTCTAACGGTGCATTTGTACCATGATAAGTTGTGGGGTAGTAGTCAATATACAAAATGATTACATACTAAACCAACATGAACCTAGTGGTATCAGAATCAATTTTAATTATTTATTTAGGGTGGGAAATCCAATAATCAATACCTATTTACGTTGCGGCTCCATAGGCCAAACTGTTAATGCTTTTTTCAACAAGTAAGGATTTTAAATGTCAGTCAGACTTCTCTGATTAGTTAAAAATCAAATATAAAACAAAACTTACATCTGGTATTACAAAGTGACACTTATCACTGCAGCCTCATGCTCTTTAAACCGTTTTATTCAGATTCGCACTGGACTATTAGTGATTTTTTCATGAAACAGATGAAGTAGAGAAACCGCTTCCTGCACTTTTAATACATTTTATATCTAATCAGAAAAATAAATCAGTCTCGTGAAGATGGGTAAAATAAAGAGTAATGTTTGGAGAGGCAGATTTTACCCTCGAGAGCCTGTAAAATTTGTGGCTGTACGTGTTTGTCCAGCAATCGAATCTCTGCCACTTTCTCCTCCTCCAGCAGCAGCCTCACCAGCCTCTTTCCCAGGAATCCACTGGCTCCCGTCACCACACACACATCACCTGTCAGAGACATCGCTGGGTAACTCTTTCTTTGTGTGAAGACAAAAATAAAGTCCTTCTCTTCCAGTGCCCTTTTCCAAGAACGCTCCGAGAGCCTTTTCAGTGGAAAAAAAAATCGAAAGTGAAAACAAGAAGAATACAACTTTTGTGTTGCTGAATGTTTTGGGCTCAGTCTGTGGGAGAATGACGGCACCTTCTGCCCTTCCAGCCTCAGTCCTTCCACTTTTTGTAAAGCCCAGAGATGTAACTAGAAAAAAACTATTAATTTTCCCCAAGGCAGTGTGAAAAACAGGGATAAGCTCTCCCTTCATGAAGGAGTGTGTGCCAGACAAAATGTGGGCTGGGACTTTTTGTTTTTATATATACCAAGGACAATTGCTATTTAGGGGATGTGATAATTCCCCTGTGTTTCATTCGGGTGGGCAGACCCAACATGTGATGCTGAAAAACAACACATGGGTTGAGGGTCAATTAGTCACTTTTAAAGAAATGAGTCGCTGTTAAAGAAAAACAAAACAAAACAGTGTAGTAGTTGGCCACCGTGACACAAACACGCTCCGTCACCAGCAATATTTTGTTTATGACAGTTAAGACTACACAAATATACACAAAGTAACATCATATATGTAATATAACATTATACACTGCTCCATGTATTGATTTCTCACCGGGTTCATTGTAAACAAATGCACATGGCCGAGAGGAGGGTTAGCAACACAGGAAATACAACCAGACTAGCATATAGTTCCTCTTTAAACAACATACTGTATAAGTTTGGTAGTTTAATCCACGCTTTTTCATTTTTAACTTTGACCTTAAAATCTGAAATTGAAAAACTTAAGCAGCACTAACTTGTACAAGTACTGTATAAACAGACAAAAAATGGAAATACTCAAGAAACAGTTCCTAAAATTTGTACTGGAGTAAATGCACAACCATGTCAGTGAGATAGTAAACATAACTTCATCTTCACAATAATGTTCAAATAAGTTGATGTTATTGTTTAACACCTTGAAAGAGGCTAATGCAATCTCTGAATTGTTACAGCATTATTACACAATAGTTTTACTTGGGAAATCAACATTAGGTAACTCTGCTGGTTCCCTTTTGTGCAACAACAACACCACGCAACAATCCATGTTTAGTGTTTTGTTCAGAGACTCTTATGGACAATTTTTAAAGACGGGTGCATCAGATCTGTGCAGTGCTCAGGAACCAACAAGGTTAGATCCGCCCAAACAAAAACAAGATTTGACACTGATGGCCACATTTGTTTTCCTGTGCACACTGACAGCTTTCATTTGGCCATGGTTTGCTCAGTAAATGGTGCACTGGGTCAAACGGATGTGTAGTGGAAACTCTGACTGTAGCACGGCTTGGATGACTTTCAGTTACAGGCACTCTCTCTAATTTCTCTTTTCTGCATTAACATATACGTAAACGTTTTGAGTTATATTTGGCTCTGAGGTTTTCATCCCCCATACACTTTAGTTTTTTAAGCAGAAGCCTGTATTCCCCTCAGTCTGCGGACGCTGATATTGATGTGTTTCCTTGTCTCACACCTCACAAGAGTAGGAGCCGTCTGCTTCAGCGTTTGTTGTCCCTGACATAGCAGTCGAAATAACAACTATCTGTTGTCTTATCTGGAGGTGAAGGATGGATTTTCAAGGGTAGCTTCGTCATTCAGTTGCATCAGGTGATAAGTGTGTGTGCCTGTGTGTGTGTGTGTGTGTGTTATCATTCCTGTGTCTGTTGAAGGACCTCATGTCTAATGGGAGCGTTTGTCCCTTCCTTACAGTTAATAAAATGATCTCAGTGCAAGGAACATATTAATCAACATTTTATTTCATTTTATTTTTCATAATAAAACACTGCAAATCAATATAAATATACAAAATACAACATACACACTGTCATTGACTGAGCTTGCCTTATAGCAACATGATATACAACAATTACATGAGTGGTTTACCCTATAGTTTACTTAATAAGTATCAAACAGTAAACATTGGGTGAAGCATACTGCATTATTACACGAATACTCAGTAGTTATAACCAAAACTCAGTACTCATGGCTCAGACCACACCAAGCTTTAACCCCAGCCTTCATTTAGATCTTAACTACACACCTGTTGAAGTTTTGTTTTCTGCATTTTGCACACACACAGACACACAAGCAGACATCTGCCACCACCGCCTCTGTGTTAGTTCCCACCACAGGAGGTGTCTTCAAGACCACGATGACACATTTACACACAGACTGACAGGGGGAAAACCATACCAGCCTTGTTGAGATGTGCTGGAAATGATTCAGGTTCTTTCTTTCTTAAACATAAAGGCTCAGGAAGTTTCACAAAGGGAGATGGGGAAATGAACGGTGTTTTCTCTGCAGGCTTCATGGGTGGCATGAAAGGCTGTAAGTCTAAAAAAAAATCACATGCGACTTTTCTTTATATTCATGTTTCATGGAATTGATATAGATGTTGAACAGAGGCCCTTGGTACAGGAAACCCTCGGGTCAACACTGTAAAGAAACCAGTAGGTCCCACCATAAATTGAGCTGTATTATAGGTTTTATTGCAGTTTTTGTTGAGGTGATTGCCTCCTGCTGTACGTGTCTGTTCAACAATAAACAAAAGTTTTATTGTGAAAGCCCTTCGTGGTAGTTACTGGCGAAACAGCAAGTTCTGATTCGAGTTCCCAAAAAACATAATGAAGACAATCTGTCTTTGTGGCCAGAGTCCGTCTTACAGATCTTGTGACTCTGTGCCACAGAACTTCATTATTATCCTGACACAAAAAAATACCACAAATCAACCGCATTGTGGCTTTTGTGCAGCACAGTCCTTCATCCTACATTATGACACACAGAGTTCAATGTATTCCCGTGAGCTTTTGCGTCATAATAGACAAAAGGTCTGGCATGTTTTCGGTTGGTTTATGAGTATAAGTTTTATCGTTCAACCACATTATTATACCACACTCCTTTTTATTTCAGTGAACACATGGATTTGCCTTCTGTCTAATTCAGTGTTTTTCAACCTTGGGATTGGGACCCTACGTGGGGTCTCATGGAATTCAAATGGGGTCGCCTGAAACGTCTAGTAATTGATAAAAAAAATCTTAAATTTAAAAAAAAAAACTTTTATTATACTTATTATGCTTTCACTTTCTCGAATATAAATCGAATTCAAATAAAATGCAAATATCTGATCCGGCGCATCTTGATTGGCTGCGATCACGTGACTGCACATGATAGCGGGGTCGCCAGAAATTTGTGATGTCAAAAAGGGGTCTCGAGCCAAAAAAAGGTTGGGAACCACTGATCTAACTGATCCTTGTTTGGCTGAGAGTTCACTCTGAACTTTTGACCTGAAACATCAATACTTAGGGGGTTTGACCTTTTTCTTTTCTTTTTTTTCTTTACATATATACAGAGGATGCATTGAGGGCTTCCTTTCATTTGCTTTATACTGTAGCTGCAGACTGACAAGCACAAGCTCACGTGCAGCAGAGCAGAAGAGAGGCTGCGGCTGGCAGAAAAGGAAAGGACAGGAAGTGGCTCTGAAGATAGTGTTCGATAGAAAGATGTTGAACTTTCTGCAGAGTGCTGATGTTAGCTAGTTAGCCAGCCGAGCTTGCAACCCACACTTATTTCCTGTTTTACTCTCTTTCTGAAACTGTGTCTCGCTGGTCGACCAGACACTCACTCATCCGTCTCCGGCGAGCTCTCAACTCTTCTCTGTGGACAGCGGGCACTCCTGTATCTGAGCCTCATCCACTGACCCCTCCGGCAGATGAACCGTCATCGTACAGGCACGGATCCCCCCCAGCGGCTCCAGCACGTTGAACACTCTGTCCCACGTGTCCTGCTCCGGATCGTACCGCTGCACAATGTCAACCATGCATCTGCTGTTCCAGGAGTAACCCCCCACCACATAGATCTGCCCGTTGAACACAGTCACACCCACGTCGCTTTGGCCCCGAGGCATGGGCGCCACCGTCGTCCACTGGTCCGTCTCTGGGCTGTAGAACTCGCAGCCCAGGACGTCATCGTAGTCGCTGCTGCCCCGGAAGTGATTCCCGCCCATGACGTAGAGTCTGTCCCCGACGGTGCACATGCAGTGGAGGCCGCGGAGGTCGATCATGTCGGCACGTCGACTCCAGGTGTCGGCGGCAGGGTCGTAACACCAGAGCTCCTTCTGGAAGGTGTCGCGTGTGATGCCCCCTATGTGACAAAGGAGAATTCAACAAATATTACAGCATGTTGAGGATATCCCTCCATAAAAGATCTTTCATGTACTAAATCTCTTAAAGGGATAGTTCAACATTTTGGCAAATTGTCCCATTGCCATAATCCCTATAGTCATAGCAGTAGGTTCATTACCTTTAATTGTCGGTGCAAGCTATTTTTAGAACGGCGGAGCAGATGGGATTTCTTGTTTTCCCTCATCAAACTCATCGTGGTGAATGTGTGCAGTTCACAACTTTTGCGCGTTTTGGAGTTGTTGGATTGTGTATTTGATGAGTTTGATAAGGAGAACCAAGAAACCCCATTAGCCTCCGTAGCGTAGCTCTGAGCAGCTAGTTGCCTTTGTCTAAAAATAGCTTGCACCGGCAATTAAAGGTAACAAACCTACTCCTAAAACTACAGGGATTATAGCAATGGGCCAATTTGCCAAAATGTTGAACTATCCCTTTAAATTTCAAGTATTTAATTAGTGTAAACCAACAGCTAAGTAGACTTTAGCTTTGGACGTTCCTTTTGACGTCATTGTTTCATATGAAAATTTGACCTCTTTTTCCAGTGTGGGTGGTACAGTGTATATTTTGAAAAACTCAAAAATTTAGTAACCCACAAGAAGACAGATAAGTGGGCAGGTGTTGAACACCACAGAAACTAGACTGACTGAGAAAAGCAGAACAATAACATGCACAAGAATTCTCGTGTCGACTTGTTTCTGCCAGCTGCGTAGGCAACGTTTTAACACATTAGCCATAACACTCTGATAGGCCGCACAATCATCTCAGCGCTTTCTCTTATGGAGTGTACAACAGTTGCACAGAATGTCATGAATATGCACAGACTCTAGATGCCTTTTGTTTATGTTTATGCTAAGTCTGAGTTACAGCTCAAAACTATGGTGTGGTAAAATCAATTCAGTACGCAGTGTGATAACAGGCTGTTGTGTCTAGTAAATCATGTGTTGTATTCTCCCAGGCGGTGTTACCACCACAGTATAGGGGAGTACATATGCTGCATAGTGCTGTGGCCTGCTTCGACCACAAGTTTTTATGTTTCCTGCCTCTCAGTCCTACACATGAAACTCTGCTCTCGACATGAGAAGCCCATTTCCTGTCCAAGGTTGTTAAATAAATGGGCGAAGAGCAGCTCGTGAGAATCCGCTTCTAAACAGGAAGTGGTTTCAAATACGTCGACCAAGCAAGCGTTGTCGATAATTCATCTTCTTAAAGCGGAACCTCAAGTCACCTTTTAACAGTGCTCGTCATAATCTCCTTTAGCAGGTTTTTGTCTAAAACCATAGACTCAAAAGACAGGGTCCTATGGCTGACTGTTGGAAAATTAATCATCTGCATCTGTCTGTACTGTTTATATAGGATATACAGGGTTTTTGACACTTTAAAGCAGGCATGTCAAACATACGGCCCGCGGGCCGGATCCGGCCCGCCGGATGATTTCATCCGGCCCGGTATAAATTTCTGAGTATGTCAAAAAAAAAAAAAAAGCAAGTCTCTAGCTCATTTCTATCAAAAGTTAGGATTTTTAAAAAAGAAATACGCCAAAGCCCGAATACTCCCTCCAGCTGCTAGAGGGCAGCCCAGTGGACGAACTTAAATCCAAACTTGCGGTCTGATTTGAGCACATTAGCGCGATTTAGCGCATATGTCATTATGCGACCTGTCCGTGTGTGTGTGAGAGAGAGAGAGGGGGGGAGAGAGAGTCGCGGCCGGTACAGACTTTCTTAATGATAAACGCTGGATGCGCTGGTTGATAAGTTTAGTTTTTACTGAAATATGAAGAACTGTGCAGTAATATCATTATGAAGGTGTGTGGGGGCTTTTATTTTGCCGTGGCGGTGCAGAAACCCTGATGTTGTCTTGTGAATGAACTGTAAACACGGGAGCAGACGGGGTGAAAGTGCGCTACGTCACACTTAATTCGCATCCAGCTGTTTCCATCCCATTCGAATCAACCTAAACCCGGCCATAGCGAGCGCATTTCAGATTGTGTCCGATACAACTAGATGCGCATCTAAACAGCTGATGGAAACGCACCTATTGTTAAATGTGCTGCTACTCAGGATATTGATGCACTCGTGAAGGAAAAAAGATGCCAGGTTTCAGGAGCCAGCAGCAGCACTGCAGGAGTGCAGTGAGGGAGGGAGAAGGGGGAAAAGGGTGGATTTTGTTTGCACACATGAATAGACCACAAATTGAAAAAAAAGATGAATATGGTTTCATATTAAAATACAATTTTGAAGTTGTATACAATTCTCAGCCCCTGTAGGTCCAGCCTACAAAGTTGTTTGTTTGCACTGCTGTAACTTTTGCCTCAATAGGTCCAGCCTTATTGGTCTGTTTTGTTTTGTTTTGTTTTTTGATAAATGTGCATTTTCAAAGTATGTCAATTAAGGCAAAAATAATTTCTTCATAGCTCCCACTTTGTTTAGTGTGGTGAGTTGATTCAGTGGTTTAAAACTGTTTACTCAGCTGTATTTAATAAACCAATCATTTTATTTTGATCAATTCAATTGTTTGTGAATAAATGTGTTGTTAGAATAGATCCCTTGTGATCAGTAATCATAACATGTAGGTTACAAATGTAGGCTTGATGATAAAGCATAGTACTGAAAAACAAAGCTAAAGATTTGGAGTCGACATTTTGCCATTATTTTACTGGTCCGGCCCACATGAGATCAGAAGGTCTGGATCCGGCCCCAGACCCAAACTCAGTTTGACATGCCTGCTTTAAAGCATCCCAATCAGTCAAGAAAGGCTAGAGCTAGAGATTTAAAACAAGGATTTCTGACTCTTTTCTTTAGTGACATTATTTATGTTATACATGTATATAAATGGTTTTGAGTTTGGAGGTTCACCAGGGAAACAACAGGACATTTGCTGACACTTAAAGTGACCATTTATTTTCTTTTTGACCTCGACCGACTGATGGATTATTGGCTGCACAGTTCTGGTTTGATGATTTGATGTTCATTGTGCATTGTTTGCAAACAGTTGGTGCTAGTTTCTTTTCACCACAAATGCAAGTTCTCCATAGCTTTAACTATGACCATGATCTGTTTCCCACGCGTTTGGTTTTTACTTCTCAGGGCCAGACCTTAACCACAGAGGTCTTTCATCAGAAAACGGTTAGTTGAGTCTCTTTTTAAACAGTATTAGGGGTGATTAAGGAAGACACCGTCTCACCTGTGTCTCCTATACAAAACGTAGAACTGCATTTTTGTTTTAAATCACCACCACAACTTATTTTAAATGGTTTCAATCTTTGTTTTAATGCTTAATGCATTTTTGAATTATGCTTTTTTTAATTTTTGCATCTCGTAGGTTCCCATTTTCTGAAAAGCCACCATTTGTAATGGTTTCATAATGTAACTAATGGCAATTTTCATTCAGAGATGGTGGTGGTGAGCAGAGCCACTCTTCCAGTTCCGATTGGACTCTACAGTGACTCGGTATCGGAAAGTGACGAGTGGGTCAGTGCGAGTGGGGGCTAGCTGGTTATCACGCTAACTTCAGTAGAAGATAGAGAAAGCAAAACAACAGGGTTGATTTCCAGAGTGTTGTTTTACCTGAGATGTACATGAGGCCTCCATGAACTGTCCCAGCATGTCCGTAGTGAGGCTCCACCATACTGGCCACCAAGGTCCACTCATTCTTCTTCAGGTTGTAGCACTCCACCGTGTCTGATCAGAGTTATAGACATACTTTTTATTTAAATATCTTGACTGTTACTGTTTTTGCTGCAGTAAAATAAAAAGGTCAAGTAATTTAAGCTGCAATTCTTCATGGGCTGTATTAATAAATTGATTAAAGCATAAAATGAATAACCAGTGAATCAGCTGACAGTAGTGAAAGCGGTGCTGACAACAGAAGTAGAACAAGAATTAATAGCAGCTCACCGATCTCCCCCGAGGCGTTCCTCCCTCCCACTGCAAACAGTTTCCCCTTCAGAGCACTGAGGTGGAAGAAAGTCCGCTTTTCGTTGAGCGAAGCGATCTGAAGCCACTTGTCGAAGCGCGGGTCATAGCGGTAGGCGCTGTCTATGGCCGTCTTCCCCTTTGTGTCATAGGTGCTCTGGCCTAAAAAAAATAAGTTCATCAGTTTTTCACTCATGTCATGTTAGTTTTAGTCGCGCTTGGCAATGTAAACTGTGATGAAAATAAACACTGACCTCCTACAATGAAGAGGAAACCGCCCAGAAGAGCCACACCGTGCTGGTAGCGCGGCACCTCCATGGGCCTCAGGGCTCTCCAGTAGCCGGTGTTTTCATCATAGAGCCTCAGCTCCCGGCTCACCACCAGCTGCTGCCGCATCACGCCGCCGAGCGCCAAGATATGTGTGGAGTCTGAGCGTATTTGCGTCCGCTCAGTTTGCAGGGCTGGCTGCATGAAAGGCATCATCTGGTAGTTGCTGGCCTCCAGCAGGAGGTTCACGCAGGCCGTGTCGGAGCGCATCAGGGAGTCGCCTCCGTCTTCTTCATCCTGGGAGATCTGAATCAGCTCATTGGGGCTCATCAGCGGGAAGCGAATATGGCGCATTAAAGCGTAGACGGATGAGTGGCGCGCGGTGGGGTCGTGGTCCAGCCATCCTCTGGCGATTTGGTAGAGCTCCAGTTCAGAGAAACCTTCCAGCGAGTTGCTGGATAGAGCGTTGGCCATGCTGGTCTCAGAGAGCTGGAGGTAGCGGTCGCACTGCACCAACGCCGCGAGGTTCTGCCCCACAAACTCACCTGGGTTTGATGGGACAAAGAGAGTCAACAATAGTCATGATAGTTGCCTGATTTCAGTAGATCAGGTTGGCTTTTAAATCTCTTCTTAAAACAGACTTTTTGTGATTTTACTTAAATTTTTACTTTTTGTGCAGTAAATATTAGTGATGATGTTCTATATTTCAGTGATAGCTAAGGTCCTGGAGGTTGATATAGTTTAAAATCTCTCACCTATATTCAGCAGAACATCCTCCAGAAGCAAGTCTGTTGCGATGCGCTCAATTTCCACACAGTTATCAATAGTGATCTGTCAACAAACAATACAGAAACCAGATGGATTAGATTTTTAAAAAATCCTTTTTCATAACATAAATGGCTCAGTCATGTCCTCTGTTCTGTACTGCATAACGGACACTGAGAAAGTGTACAGTAGATAGGAAGGACATCTTCACGTGTCAGTGTGTACTTGAATATAATTAATGCATTGATGCAGAGTGACACTGAACAGAAAGGAAAACCTCTCACCTCTCGACTAAGAAGCTGATTACAGAAGCTGAGCACAGGCATGACCTGCAGGAAGTTTGCAGCCTCCAGAGTGTCCTGGAGATTACCCATGTCCAGGCTGACTTTGGATGTGTAAATGAAGTCTATGATGTTCTTTAAACCCGACTTGGTGACCCCATGCAGCTTGATCTCCCTCATCTCCTGCTCCCTCATGCCTCCTGAAGAAAAAACAAAGTGCAAAGACACAAGGACAAGGTGAATGAATGAATGACTCGGCATCATTTCAGAGGATCTGACTTGTAAAGGACCAGATGCCCAAGTGCGTTGTCAGCAAGATATAAAGAAGGCTAGCTCCTGCCATGAAAGGTTAATAGAGATACTGAAGTCAATTTAGTCGTCAAAGGCAACTGAAAGACAGTATCCGTAATGCAGAAGTAAGAGACGGCCTTTATCTTCTTTCTCTTCCTTTTATTTCATCTGAAAGTAAAACCTGTCTTGCTTTACGTCTCAGTTTAAAACAACTGGCAAAGATAAGTCAGTTTATATTTAGGTTTTATAAACATGTGCAAGGTAGCTTCAATAAAAACAGCAGCATTTAGTTTTAATCTCACTCACATACATAAAAAACAGCATGTGAGCATGAGCATAAAACCTTTCCAGCACATAATAACCCCGTTCAACATGACCATTTTGCTCTGGCACCAACATTGGGACAAAGTATATTTTGAGCAACTGGTGGTAAAAATCTAAAAACAGTACTACAGACAGCAGTTCATCTTTCACTCTTTGCAGCCTCAAAAGGAAGGAAACCAACATTTCCTTGCACTGGATGCTTGTTAATACACTGCCCGAACAAAAAAAAGTCATGCACTCTAATATTTTGTTGGAGGCCTTTAGCTTTGATTACGGCACACGTTAGCATTCAGCCTCACTCAGTGGCCGTTCTGCTTTGTTGGACTATTTGCATTCATCACTGTGTGCATTTCACCTTTTCAGTTGTTTTATGTTGTCTGCCTTCAGCTGCAGAGACAGGAAGACTCACCTGTGAACATTGCCTTGAAATAGTCACTAGAAGAAGCCATGATCACCCTGTGGACTGGGAACCGTTCCTTGCTGTCTCCAGGAACTAAGACGACATCACACAGAGTCTCATCTGCCCGAAAACAATCAAAGCCCTGTGAGGGGAAAAAAAAACAAAAACAAGATTTGTCATGAAGAGCTTAGCAAACTACATTTTAACATTTGTCTGCTAGTTACAAATATGTACCTGCAACACAGCTGATCCATGGTCGGTGCTACTGAACACTTTGGACAGAGGCCGAGGGGGAAGTTTGGGCTTGGTCGCTTTGTCTGGGCGTTTGGGTGGTGCACCCTTTGGTAGGGAGAGAGGAACAGGAGCCTGCGCTTGGGCAGGAGGTGGAGCAGGGGATGGTGGCCTCTCATCTGTAGAGCCAGAGAGAGAGAAGTCAGAAAAGCCAGGTACTGTAGGTACAACGCTTCTGACAGCTTCATGTGTTCTGGATTTGATAATCTCAGGTGCAGTCATCTTCTGTCAGACAGGATTAATCATTACAAAGTCAAATCAAAGCCAGTGGACACACACCTTGGTGAGGATCGGGAGGAGCTGCAGGCCTCTCCTGCTGAGCTGGAGGTCTCGGTTGGTCCCTGTCTCGCCTGCTGCCCAGACGAGACAGTCTGCGGCTCAGCCTGCCTGCCCCGCTGTCGTCTCCACTACCCCTGCACAGGAGCAATTAATCAAGTCAGTAACACTGACTGAGCAATGTTCAGCTCTGTTGTCTTGTCAAAATTTGGTTTGTACACTCAAGGCAATAAAGCTGAACATTGCTGAACATACTGTAATTTAATTTGATTGGGGTTTTTTTCACAGTTTAAATAGCAATGTTTAGACGCTGATGCTCATTTAGTGTTGGGTTGTTTACAAAAGCCACTTTCTTCACAGACACAAGCAGATCTCACATCTTTTGCCTGAATTGAACTATCTCTAATCTGAAGCATTTTGCCCTGTGTCTCAACCCAGCTCACAAAAACCCCTTTTCTGTTTTGTCTTGTGTCTCCAGTGACCTGAAAATGAGGAACCAGTGAACCATTTTCAGCTGCACCACTTCTACTCTGTCTTTTGTAACAAGCAGGACTAGAGTTCAGGTAAGATGCATTAGTACATTACTTAGAGTACATCAAGCCCAAGACAGTGTTTTTCCACTTTTCTCTCATCAATTTTTTAAAAGGATGATTAATGAGCATCAAACAAAGAGGTTGTAGCCCATCACTAAAATACAAACACAGGACTGAAACCTGCTCTTAACTGTGACATTACTGGGCAACAATAAACCTTGTCTAATGGTTTTTCAAGTGTATTTCTATTTGTTATTTACATTTTACGCGGTTAATAACAGTTTAAATCACTGTGCAGGAATCCAAAGGATGATATATTTAAATCTTTAAGAAATCAACCCTATGTGTGTGAGCATTAAACATATTGTACAGTAGTAGAGGTTTAACTGGATCCTGACAAATGACTGCAGGTGCAGGCTCAGGTGTGAAGACACGTGCAATTTTCCTTCAGACTTGAAGAATCGTCTCCAGTAAGTGATAAATTCAACGACACCTAACTGCAAGAGTGTTTAAATATGTGACCTTACCCCATGTCATTGGCAGCTGGGGGCTGAGGGCTGCGGTTTCGCTGATGAGACCTCCTACGTGAAAGAGAGAAAGAGTTTTAATGGACAGAAAAACATTTTTTGGTGGGCGACACAGGACGGTTTGGTAGCATAGACACTGAACGCCAATTATCCAGATCAATATTTAGGATGTCTGGGTCACATATGTAGATGATTTGATACAATATCTTACAATTCAGTAATTAGAGCATGTCCAGTCCAGATTTTTATCATGAATTGGGCAATAACATCTCTAGATTCTGGTGTATTTTGCCCAGTGAGTGGGTTCCCCAGCCTACACCTGACTACAGTCACATATAAAATGCAAAACTGGCACATTCTTAGTAAGATGACTCACCTTTGACCTTAAAACCTTGTGATAAATTCTGTGTTGAATGTGGCGATCACTTGTTCAGCAGACACCACAGACTTCACTGAACTTCTCTTTTCAAAACCTTTTTCAGCAAATTTCCCAGTGCAACCCTCATGTGTTCATACACAGCCAATGACAGGTTTTATTTACAGTGCTGTGTTTGCTGAGCAGTAAAACATTCAGTTCCCACATCCTCTGCACTGCAATCTGAAACTTCAGTTAGATTATCATGCACTAAAATCAGCCACGTCAGAGGCTCTGTGATTATTTATTTATTTTTCTTATGTTTGATATTTTGTGTATTTTGTGCTCCAGCATCTCCTGCAGTAACAGATGCTATCAACATGAGTCCTTTTGACATGTATTCTTGATAAAACCAACATGATATCAGGTAAAATAACTTCACTATTTAGACTTGGATACTTTATTGTCATTGTCATAATAACACAGTTATGAATAACAAGATATCGTCTAGAGCAGCTTAATACTGACGCAGAACTAGTGCAAAAAGTGCATATTACATTACATTGATGTCCAAAGGAGCCCAGCAGGGGAAAAAAAGTGCATTTAGTGCATAATACAATACTGTACTTATAGTTTATGGTAATTCCCAACAGTCATTATGTATTTTCTAATTTTTTTTATGTTGCTCAATTGTTCTGTTATTCTGCAGTGTCTTCAACAAAGCTGTCACCACTGAGACTACTGTTGTTTTGTGGTTTGCCATCTACTTATTGAGCCGTATACATTTGACATGATATACAGTAGATCAGAGAGTAGGTTAGCTTTTTCTTTTATCTTTCTTTTCAGATCATCTTCTTTATATACTGTAAGTGTTGACACCTGCTGCTGCCTCCCACACATTAATTATGATAATGTGTAGGAGGAGAGAATAATAGCTCTTAACTACTGTCTGCTGCTCTTAAATTAACTCTCACTTCTGTCATTTACATGTCCCAACGTAAAGGATCAAGGACCTTAATGATATGTGAAAACCACTTACTGTAAATGCTGCATCTTTGCACCTAAAGTTTCAGAATCAGCAGGTGTTTTGTTAACGCTAACACGCGTATAAATGAATTTGAATTCTCAGCACCTCGTACATTAAACATTGTGACACAGTTACCATCTTCAAGGTCTTTCACAGCTAAGGAGTTGAACAGACACGGCAGCTCAGCGTCATGAATATTGTGCATTTAACAGAAGTAAATTCTCCACTTAGATCGCTTTCCACCTGACTGTGCACACGTACATTTACTGTCATGTATTGTACATGTACCTGCAGGCGCCTCACATGAAGCTGGATCTAAAAAAACAAAACCTCCCGTCCGACCTACCTGGAAGAAATCCTCCTCAGCAGACTGGACCCGAGGCCTCCCTCCAGCCTGACGCTCTTCCCCGCCAGAACTCTTGAGAGGAAGACTGAGCAGAGAGTGTCTGCTGCGCTGCACCAGCTGGTTGGAGAGCTGAAGCATCTGAGCAAGTATCACCGTTTCTTTAGTTTAACCGAGACCTCACTCACTTCCTGTGTTACTTCTCTTTCTCACTGCCGGCGCCTTTTTCCGCATTTGAGAGTCGCACTGTTATTTAAATGAGCAGAGTTTCACAAGTTGTTTTTAAGGTTTGGCGTACTCATGAACAAGAGGTTAATTATCTAGATAAGGACCAGAATAAGAGCCCATATTATTCATTTTTTAGATTTATATCGTATACTTTAGTGACTTTTGCTGAATAAAAGCTGAAAATCTCATGCAAAAACTGTAGACACACTGATCTTTGGCCTTTTTTAAGCTGTATGAACATTCATACAGACCACATAAGTCTTCCTGTCCTGCTTATTGGGGGACACACCTGACACCTGTATATTGTAGCACTGCTGCCTTATATTTCTGTCCTTGAATATAGTCATTAAACCAAAGCACACACAGAAAACAGAAAAGACCCACAACTCCTCATCGCCCTCAGCAGGTGTTTATTAAAGCACAAGCACTGGCAGCATCTCAAACCATCATCCATCTCTGTACCTGTTGCATTCATTAGAGTAAAACCAAAAGCAGTTTGTTGGTTTCATGGTAGGTGCCTCCATCCCCCCCTTCCATCGCCCTCTAATCCCAAAAGCAAAATCACTTTCATTATTCACTTGCTGAATCTTTCGCTGCCGTCCCTCCGTTTCCCCGGGATACCTTCGCACCCGAACACACAGTGGATGTTGTTTTTCCAAAACCATGGAAGCTTCTGCATCTATTGTGTTTCCTTTTGACATGATAAAGACTCGAGTCCCGAGGTGAACACCATCCACTCGGTCATGGTTTCACTCTCAGGCTCTTGGTTAGTCCTGTTCAGTGGGGTCGTCCTCAGTGCTGCCCTCTGCTGGCCTGGTTAGAGTTTGGAGAACTGAATGAGGTTCCTGTTGATTTCAGCCACGTTCCTGCAACCTGAACGAGACACGTGTTACTTCAGAGAGGATATTGATGCAGTTGTTGTGGCACTGAATGCTGCACAGTTCACTAACCTGATAGAGCCATTGACAGACGGAACTCATCGTTTAAGATTTGCAGTACTTCCCTTACACCTTCCTCCCCCTGAAAGAGCACACAGGAGCCATAATTACTAGAAAACACAAAATGCAATCTGTAATCCTAGATATTCTAGCTAGAAAATCAACATGCATCAAACTTTACTACACTAGGGGAGGCATTGATTCTGATTTTGTATGGAAAAGGCATCAAAATCTTGACTCAATGGATTGTTATAGATGACATTTTTAGTCATAATGAATCAAATTATGAATCAAAAGAAGTGCAGATAAGCTTAAAGTGGTAAAAACTAGTTTGTATGCTAATATAGCAAAATTGCACAACCAATTACGCTATAATGCATTTTATTTTGTGCCTTTTTTAAAAACTTTTATATATTAGATACTTGTTTTGTATTTATTAGATTACTTGTAGATATTAATCACTCCCAAGTTGTTTCCTCAACTTGTGTCTACATGATGTATAAAGTTATCTAACTGTAAATAAAACACTGGCCAAAGGCTCCAGAGGGTTAAAGCGCATAAATCTTAGCTCAAGGTCTGAGCTCCAACAGTATCAAGGGTAAACAACAGCGCTGAGAGACAGCGGTGCAGCTTGGACATGCGGGTTAGAATCAAAGCAGAGGAGGAGTTTGTCAATGTGTCAGATGAGAAGAGAAAAACCCTGAAGTGGCTGCAGTTATATCGGTACCTTGTATGCAAGGCCCCACACTGCTGGACGACCAATGAAAACACACTTGGCTCCCAAGGCCAGCGCCTTCAACACATCACTCCCCGTCCTGATTCCTCCGTCCAGATAGACCTCGATCCTGCCCTGCACCGTGTCCACGATCTCCGACAGCGCGTCGATCTGTTTACCCAGCAGAGATGAGGCTTTAACAAGGCCATCACAGTTTATAGAAACAGTGCATACGTCACGGTCTGGTACAGGCTGAAAATCCCTGAATGTATATCATTGACCTGATGAAGAGCCAGTCGCTCGATACGTTGTCTCTTTTAATATGTAGCCCTTGTATAAATATATTTTCTATTTCGGGAGAAGACATTGTTGCGAGTTCTCTTTTTTGCCTTGTTTAACCTTCTCAAACTCAGCTTTTTTCTTTTTTATCCCTGAATGTTACCACAGATTGAGCAACATTTCCTTGTTTAGAGTTAGATTCTCTTAAATATAATGTAAGAGGTGATGTGATACCGAAGCTGGGCCTCCGTCCAGCTGTCTCCCCCCGTGGTTGGACACGATGATGCCCTGGACACCGTGCTCCACGGCCAGCTCCGCGTCCTCCTTGGTCAGGATGCCCTTGATGATAATAGGCAGGCGGGTGATGGACTGCAGCCAGTACACGTCTTTCCAGCTGATGGAGGGGTCCAAGGTGTTGGCCGGGATCCCGTACTCCTCTGGGCCCGCTGCCTCCTGCTATTAGTGAGGTTGCACCAGTACAGCTTAAGTATCCACTTAGGAACAAATGGATTTTACATCTGTTTTCAACACTAAAACGTGTTTTACCAGCTCTCACCTGGAACACTCCATCAAAGTTTTTGACCTTGAGGTGAGGCGGCAGCTTGAACTGGTTGCGGATGTCGTTCCGGCGTTTCCCTGTGTAGGGGACGTCGACGGTGAGGACCAGGGCCTTGTAGCCCAGAGCCTCCACACGGTGCACGATCTGCTCCGACAGCTTCCGGTCCCGGTACACGTAGAGCTGGAACCAGCGGTAACCGTTTGGTGCCGCCGCCACGATCTCCTCCACTGAGCAGGTGGAGTAGGTGCTGGTGATGTAGCAGGTGTTGAGCGCCTCTGTGGCTGCAGAACACAAACGATTTTTACACATTAAAAATGTAGATCTGAGAGCAAACTGTGTGCAAAACAACTTGTCTGGTAACGTTGTGTTATTATTTCATAACGTGGTGAATGTGCCGGTCACAACTTGTCCACCAGAGCGTTTTGGAGTTGTTGGATTGTGTATTTGAGTTTGATGAGGGAAACCAAGAAATCCCACGAGCCTCCGTAGCGTAGCTCTGAGCAGCTCACGGCTCTGCTCCGCCGTTCTAAAAATAGCTTGCACCGACAATTACAGGTAATGAACCTACTCCTAAAACTATAAGGATTATGGCAATGGGCCAATTTGCCAAAATGTTGAACTATCCCTTTAAGATGTTTTCAGTTAATGAACTCTCCTTTTACAAAACATATTATGAACAACTTGAAATTTCTTGATAAAAATATCTGCAATGCCGGGCCGGTTTTAGCCCGTGGGCCGCACATTTGGCAGCCAGAGATGACCTCATATATTCATCCTGTGGATATATCAAAATACATGTCAACTCTCAATTGGCTCATAGAAAACTGAGTTGGCAAGTTTATCAGCTGTGGATTAAAACAACTTCATGAAAAATTTAAAATGATTATTTTGTATTGGCAAAGGAAAAAAAGACCATTACATTATCATTCCTTCAGCACAAGACTGTCTCAGTTGTTTGCTTCCATCTAGTGTTGGCTCTGTAAACCAGCATTACAGTATGAGTAAACACAAAAAAAGACACCGTCATGAAACAGTGTCAGCGTCTGAGCCAGGAGCTCATCTTGTTTTCTCAACCAAAGCAGGAGAAGGTTAAACATAAAATGAGCGAGTTATAATGAAACATTTGACCAATCAAAAACAGGCCTACACATGTCATCTCCTCACCCCGAGCTGTGGCCATCTCCCCCTCATGCCAGGCCAGGCAGTGAAAGGCGGTCGGGGCGATTCCCACTGGAAAGCTGATCTCTGTGCCCTGCACCGTGGTCCGAGTGTCGCTCACCGACACGTCCCGTAAGATACGAGGTCTCAGCCGAATCCTGAGAGCGAAACACAGATCAACATGCAAACAGTAACATCTAATAATGTAACAGAGGTGGAGGGCGGAGGGTGGAGGTAGATGACATTGTCTTAGATAATGCTGACCAAAATAAAATATGGTGATTTGCTCACAGCATCTATGAAGTATAGAGAGTGGGTGGTGATAATTAGGGCAGTAACTAATGATAATCTTCTATATGAACTGTAAAAAAATTCATGTGACAGGTTCCCTAAATGGCGATTTGTTCTGTTTTTCAGTTATTCGATTTACTGTGATGTAGTGAAAACAAGGCATTGTCACTTTTAAGAATCTGAGTTTTCTTGTCATGAAAAATGACTGAAAAGAAGAATGGATTATCAGAGTAGCTGCTCATACATTTATGTCCCTTTACTCATCGATTCAGTGAATAATCGTTGCAGCTGAGAAGCTGCTGATGGGGACGATGAACAGAGACGTCTGTCTGCGCCTCATCCAGTAACTTTCTCACATTGATCCAAACTCACTTTATAACAATCCAATCAGATTCATTGATTTAAAACACTGGCAGCCTGATGCACCATATAATACATTCATTAAAGTGACAGCTGCCATGTTTTGAGCTGAATTACAACATCTCGAATAATGACAATAAATCATCAGAGACAAAGTAGGTTACAAGGATCGTAGAGTCACATGTTATCAAACATTTCACCAAATCAAAATATATATTTGTCCCCATTGGAAGCTTTAGTTTCTGCTTCATTTTTTTTCCCCTGAGTGAAAGAATACTAAACCATGAAACCAAAGCAATCTGCTGACAAGGCATTGCAAATTCTTAATATCCATTCTTGTCAAATGGAGCCATTCTTTCAGGAGAAATCCATCTTGAGACAATAACGCACTGTTTTTGTTTGACAAGTCATATTTCTTTGAATAGACTGAGACGGGACACGATGTGATTCTCATTCCCCAAAGCTCTTGACTTTAACACCAATCCATCCAAGACCCAACCTTTAAATTCCTACCGGGGGAACATTTTCTAATGCACCGGCAAACAAATCCCTAGTAACAAGGCTTGTTGTTTGCAAAAACATATATGTACAGATCGCTGCAGCGAGGAGCAGCAGCCTATAAGTCTTTCTGAAGACATTAGCAAACCTGAGAAGAATGCATAAGAGGACACAGGAAGGAAAAGTCATGACAAGATAAAGAAATGAAAAAATGCCATTTGTCTTTGTCCCATTGCTAGTGCATGTTTCAACACAGTTCCTCAGTCACTGCAAGGAGCCGGAGCAAGAGTGCACTGGGTAAAATGTAACAGCCTGTTTGTGATTATAAGGCATCACAACCACACATGTAATGTATATAGAGAAATCAGTCACAGCAGTTTGAAGTCCACAAACACTCTAATTTATTGCCCTTTTTTTTTCCAGGCTGTGTGCACTTATGTGACCTGCAGTTTAATATTTAAACATAAATTACATCTGTTGCCAAGAGGAGAATATCTGTGGAAATTAGTCTGCGACACTGCACACACTCATATGATCAATAAAAACATGTTTGCTCTCTCTGTGCAGTCTGGAGATGGACTGCTACAACAACTAACAACACAAAAGAGGCATTAATTTAGCATTTAGAGCACTGTTGCTGCACTACGATTGTGTAGTTGTGATGACCTTATTCGGCATCCGGGTTAAACTTTTATTTTCCCCACTGTACCTCTTGTAAGCCAGCAGATTGTCGTCCCGGGTGCAGCACTCGTCCGCTCCAGCTGCATAATAATCCCAGGTGGCCTTTGAGAGATGCTCTTTAGCATACTCCTCAAAATCTGTCAGGCATACCATAGCCATCTCTGCACAGCGGCCTCCCTCTCTGTGGGAGAACACAGATTGTAAATTCTCAGTTTGATGCTTATTAATATTGGCCGTGCAGAACAGGAATGAGATGAACAATAATGACACATTTCAAGATGATGGATGTCACCGTATACACAGACTGAATGAATAACTGGGCGGAAATATAGATAGATATAGAAAAATATCTTATAATATCGATAATAGATGCATAATATGACTCTTTATCTCTCCTTAAGCCTTTACAAGAGGCAGTTAGCTTTTATCCAGTGTCATCTGGAAACAGGATTAGTTCCTTTGCATGTGAGACAAACTGCTGCAGGCAGCGAAAGCAAACAGGCACTTAACGCTCAGAATGAAAAACCAGCGCACACACACAAAGTTACAGCTTCAAGACTCACCACAAATGATTGATCTGTCATAAACAAGCTCCCTCGCTCTCACATGACACAGCCTCCGCACAACACTGGAGTTGCAACATCACTGCTCACGACTGAAACTCCCCTCTATCAGCAAATGAAGTGTGATCACAAAGTCCACAAGCTTCCGCGTGTTGACATCTGCGCAGCTTAAAATTACTTTCTCTTTTTTTAATAATCAGTTTAAATCCTTGTATCTGTGCTCGTCCTCGTGTCCGCCGTGTTGCCTTTGTGTTGGTTGGAATCAAACTTTCATAGAGCCGGTATAAAAGCCACTCGCAGTGTATGTGACCTGAGGGCGACCCCTGCTCTTATTGTGTTTACACAAGCTGGAAATGTGCTGATGGTGACTGCAACTATAGCGAGGACAAGAGGCGTCTGACACAGTGCTCTGCGGTCCAGATGGTACATACAGTAGTGACACAATCCTACATGCTAACATGTACATACAGAGGACATGTTGTTGTTTTTGTCATGTTAACTGCATGCTGGGAACAACAGCCTTTAACTGCTGTGTTTTTATGAACCCTGAGAAAACAGCTGAGTTCATTGAGAAAAATGTGCAAAAAAAAAACTAATTAACTACACATGGACTTGAGCAGACACTTGCAGTGTTTAGAAAGTATGGGGTAAATTATATAAGAATTAAAGAAATCATAATGTTACTGCAGCATAAAGACTCAAACAAATTACTATTCAAAACTGAGGGTTTTTGGTTTGGTGATTGCAGGCAAATGCAATACATATTTATATTTTTATGATTACTGTCTTAAAATGAGAAGAGAAATGAACACTTAGAAAAACTTAAGCTGTTTTTCCTCAGTTTTATAGATAGCTAGCGGTTGTAAGAGGATGTTAGAGTTTTATAAGACGGGTTGAAACAGCTGTTACAGGTGACCGGTTTTCACAATGAACAAAATCAAGACGTGTGTTGTGACCTAATTTACACCTGTGCAACAAGAACACGACAATCAGACTTGGTGACCTTTGGCCTGTTCGCTACTAATATTATGACCTATTAGCAACTTACTGTGTGTGTCTGCTGCAGTTTAAGTGATTTATACAACTTTTGGTGCCTATTAGTGTTTTTCTGGTTCCACTTTAAAATAGTCTATTGTTGGTTGCTGTTAAAATACACTCATGGCATCAACAAGCATCAAGCTCAGTTCTCCTGGTGTCAGTTTGATGTAGCCTGCAGCTTCATGATTTAGGAGAATAATGAAGTACAGTACGTTTGAATTTCAATTATTACCAACAATATTAATGTTAAACTGACTGCTCCACATGCTTATGTAAATATTAATATTAATACATTAATAAGTCCAGCTCTAATGCAGCCTGGGTTCCATCCATCCATGCCAGATCCATGTAATAATATACTGTAGATTATGAAGAAACACAGGGAATTGGTTAATGAAATCTATTATTTTGTAGTAACAATACATCCTAACTCAGCTAACATCAATACACCTGTGTCTTTGGACATCTGTTGGATATCTGAGAAAACAATGAAGAAGTAAAAAAGAAGTAAACTGTAGCTCTAAAGTCACATACGTCATGTGTTTTCTGAAAACCTTCCAGAGCCGTCTTATCACTGTCAAAGTTTAGTAGTTTTAAATCAACAGGTGTTTTGTGTCAAAACTGGTGCTAGTCACTGATTTAATTACATATTAGCCTGGATGGAAAGTTTGGAAACTTCTTCATCAACTCCTTAAAATAGAAAAACTATACTATTTGTATAATAAAAGTGCAAAGTAAAGTTATCCGAATACATTGCGCAGAAAAATGTAGGAAATATTCGTTCAGACTTAATTTTTCTTGGTTGAACTTTTGAATTATTTTTGTTTATTTACTTTTATTTACATTTTAAACATATCATCAGTGTAACTTGAGTACATTTAGGTTTGGAGTAAACAAACAATTTAGAAGTCCTAGCTCGCATGTCAGCTGGATATTTTCATTTTATTTATAATGTCCAATATAACTTAATTGAAATGTATTTTTCATCATCATAATTTTAACCAAAGAGGATGGTTTTTCAGGTTCATGCATGACGTCTTTAGGCTGGAAAATATAGCTATTTTTTCTACCTTTTACCGAAAAGCCTTCCTTAAAAAGTAAAAACAGCTGGAGGTTTTTGTGTAAACACACAGACACATATTTTCTCACAGTCTTAAAGGAAACAAATAAGTAAATCCTGATTCTGTCCCTAAGGTGTCTATTGATAAAGTTCACTTAGGACCTATGAAATCTTTCTGTTCTTGAAGTGTTAATACTTAAATATCAGGATTTATTATCTTTTTGGACAAATAAAACATGCCAGTACTCATTGTTACTCTACACCTAGAAATTAATAACAAATAAGTCGACAAAATTAAATAAATAAAATGATTTACTGCAGGAAAAAAAGTCTGCAAGAAGGTTATATGACAGTTTATCAAAGATATTTCTGTTTGTGACGATAATTGTGATTTTTCTCTCCGAGCCGACGGAGAGCAGATCACCTGTGTTCAGTTTACTCACCGATTACAGATGTTCATTGTGTCTCAGCTGAGATTCCTCTTTCCCATAAGAATCATAACCTGTGAAAGAAGCACAGGGGGGTTACATCACTACTATTTACAACACCAGGACAACAACAACTACTACTACTACTACTACTGTACTACTACTACTACTACTACTACTGCTGCTGCTGCTGCTGCTGCCTTTACTACAGTTTGCTACAGTAGCACTGCCCACAGCTGCTGCTTCTACTGCCTTTGGTGCAACCACCACCAGAACTGGCTGCCCTTTGTCATACAGTACATTGAATATAAGATTTATACAAAATAATTGCAAATATTGATTTTATAGTACTACAATACACATGTAGACGCTGCCACCACACTTACTGCTACTATTATCACTCTACTGCTGCCACCACTACCATTACTACTACTACTACTACTACTATCCCTATTCTGTTTATCTGAACAACCATTATTGATATGAATGGTGAATTGTGAGTACTGCTATAGTAAATATAATATGCCATAATACAACTATTACAAGTAAGTACAAAGTCATGTACAAAGTCATGATCTTGAGTTAATTATTTGTGGTGGCGACGCTAAACCAAAGACAAAATCAAAGCCTATACTTCGATACCTATATGTAATTCATACTGGAAGGTCAAAGCAATTTTCTTTCTTTTTAATAACACAAATTATTCTGCAGTACATTATCTGGTTTTACAGTCACCGGGGAAAAAGTCTTTCCACCACACATCCTGTTGTATAAGCTTTGGACTGAACACTTGAGGGCAGTGCAATACCGGATGAACCTCCGTTCACCCTTAAAGCTCCACTCAACATCTGTAACGCAGGTAAACACAAACAGACCTTCATTTAACTCATCTGAGTCGGTTCTGCACACCACACGCTCAGCGCCACTACAGAACAACTTTACATGACCTCTGATGTCACACCTGATAAAGCTGTAAACATGATGTCACACCACACACTACGACAGCACTTCCTGGTTTCTGGGGGCTTTGTACGAATTCTAAACATCTTAAATATATAATCTTTTCCTATTTTCTTTTTTTTTTTTTTAACTATATTTTATAATACTTACAAATACTTCTAATTATAACAATAAAAAACCAACTGGAGTATAGTGTAGTTTTTCTGCTGTGGGTTTATTTTAGTACCTGTGGCTGGATGTGTGTGTGTATGTGTGTGATGAATGAGAGCCTCTGTCCTGTGTCGGCTGTGAATGCTGTCTGTCATTTCGACCCATTGAATAGCTGCTGAGAGCACATTGTCCAGGTGAGTTTCTAGAATACCTGGTGTTTGGTATTTAGTGTGCAAAAAAAAAAAAAAAAAAACTAAACAAGGTTAAGATTTAGCCAGGCTCCTGTTCCATACACTACATCATGTGTTTTATTACATGTCTCACAGGCCTCGCCTCATGTTTCACTCACACTGCTGCTCATCACAGACAGCACATCCACACATCCTGCCGCCTATTATTCATCTATCTATTGGAATAAATGATAATCTAATGAAAAACTCTATTTGTTTCCATGAGAATCAGAGGTTGACAATAGAAAAGTAAATCCCAACAGTGTGAAAACAAACATCTGCTGAAGCCTGATAGAAAACCAGTGTCTTACCTTCACCTGGGGCTGCTTGGCTGGCGTTCACGACGTGTTAGTCCCCCCTCTCATGTGACAGGGTCGTGTCAGTGCCCCCCTCCGACCCTCCCCACCCCCCCTGCCTCTCCCAAATTCTGCCTTCCCTCACCCCTCCCTCCTCTCTCTCCCCCCTTTTCCAGTCACAGTGTCATGCTCCTCCCACAGCTAAGCCTTTCATCAGCACTCTGCGCCCCGGCCTCTCTCTCTTTGTGCCAAAAAAAAAAAAAAAAAAAAAAACCCAACCAAAAGCTCATTCAGGTCAATTGTTTGTCACAAGCAGCAAAACGCCACCACCCGTTCTCCTTCTGTCCTTCCACTCCTTCACTTTACTTCATCTTCATCTTTTCAGATGTCCTCCCATTTTTCCTCCTTTGACCTGTTTGCTGCTTTTGTTTTGAATGTTCCTGCAGGCCGTCATGTTCATGTGTGACTTAGTACGTGTCCATCCAAAGAAAATAAAAGTGTTCTTCCTCCTTTTACGGTTAATCTTCACTCCTCTAGTAAACAAAAGCATCTAAAGTAAAAAAAAAAAAACTCTGGCTACTCATTATCTGTTCTCCCTTTGAGCTTTTTATTGCTAAAGCCAGCACTTAGAGTTTAGCGCCCTGTTAGCGTTAGCCGCTGCCTGAAAGTAATATAGACTTCATCCAGCTCCGTGTAAAAGAGACAAAAGGCTGAAAAAGAAAACAGTTCCCCGTCTCTGGAAATGTCAAACTTGTCGAGCTGAGTGTGGACTCTCTGACAGGTGTTTTGAGGCTCTTTAGATATATAACACAGATGTCCCAACCTTTTGATATCATGAGCTTGTTATGTTAGGACCCCCCCAACCACCACCACCACCACCACCACCCGTAAGTGATGGATTGAAGGTAATGTCACAGTGTCTCAGCTCGCCGCGGCCGAAACAAAATGCCCCGAGAAGTTGTTGAAGCGTTTTAAAACGGCGGTGGGGTGCGGTGATGCTAAATTAGATTCTCTCGCTCTTATTTCATTACAGCTTCTCAATTGAATTCACTCTTTGTAAATACAATATCTTTGGTAACAAAACCTGGCTTCTTAGGACACGTCTGTCATTCTCTCTCTCTCGCTCGCTCTCTGTGTGTCTGAAATTATGTGTTTTGTTTTGACTTTAACACTAAAGGCTGTGAAGGTGGAGCCAGGGGCTAAATCTGACGGGTCGGACCTCCGCGGGGAGGTGTGGGTGTTATCTGCACCGAGAGGAGGTGCAAATTGTGTTAATCCACAGCTGGCCTCGATGCCTAATACCAGGGAGTTGGATCTGGCTCTGGGGCCGTCGTTTTTTTTTTGGAGGTACTGGACGTTCAGCTGAGTGGAAAACCTTTTCCACATGCTGGTTGAGGCTCTGCCCCGAGGCTGCGGCCTAGCACGCCGCAGCACATGTGTGTTGAATTGTCAAGGTGTTATCGTGCCCTGGCGAGCCTCCGAGCTCCTCCACCTCTGTCTCTCCCAGGTTTATTATCAGACTAAATACAGCCCAAGTCCACAGACATGGGTCGCTAATCCGCGCGGCAAAGGCCCGACCTGATGGCTGTCCATCATGGTGGTTTTAAAAAACTTTTCGCACACAGAGAGCGGGGAGGCACCGGAGAAACCACGGCAGAGGAATGTTAAAATAAAAGACGCTGCCAGGAACCAGAATCAGAATCAGGTTCGTCGTCAAGTAGGTTTTCACATAGGAGGAATTTGTTTTGTTGTTTTTCTTTTCTTCGTGCATAACACATAGTAAACACTGGATTAAAATCTCCCTCCCAGCAGGTTTCCCACACGAGTTAGGTGAGGACAAAGACAAATGATTAAACAAGACAAATAGTAAACAGCAGGTTGGAGAGGACAAGGCCCAGACCTCCTCTTTGTTCTCCGTCCGTCCTTTATCTTATTAACCTCAGGGTCTCAGGATAGATGGTGTCATTGTGTTTTCTCTTTGTAGCCCATAAATACAGTACAATTGACTTAACTTGATTCGATAAAAGTGTAATTTGAAAATACAACGTATAACAAAAGAGTCAAAGAGAAAAACATGTTTTAAATGGCTGTGAAACTTATAAAAATGCAAATAGAAACTTTCTTTTTTATCCCTTGGGTTTAAATGAGAGGCGAGATGAATCTTTCGACTATGATAACTTAGTTATTCACATTACTCCATTAAATCAGATCTCACTCACAACATGGAAAATACCCAAAGAAAAATATCTGTTGTTATTTAAACAAGAATTTAAATAACTTTGATCAGTTTTCTTGTTTTGTGGTTATTTTTATTATGACTGTGTCTTGCAATGTGAATATAAAATAGATTTATTTGTCTCAAAACAAATGAATTACTATTGTTTATTCAAGAATCAAAGAATAAATCCTTTAATTGTGACATAAACAGAATATTTAACTTCCTTTCAAGAACTTTTTTCGCCTCAGCACAAGATGAATGTTGAACCTTCCCTCAACCTTTTGGATCTTGAGTTTTCTACAGAAAAAAAGAAAAATATCCTGCAGTATTTCATTTCTTTTTTTTTATGTTATACCTCTGCGCTGGCTCAAGACAAAGCTCTCTGTCTATTTTCAGGAGCGTGTACTACTAGTCGCAGTGCGTCTGTGTAGTCGGTGGAAAAAGCATTGTTCCGAGTGCCAAAACAAAAGCAAAAGGGAGTCAACACATCAGTGGCTGTAAATGTCATGTAGCGGCTAAGTGATGGATGTCCAGAGCATTTGATGTCTGGGAGAGATCTGAGCATAACTCACAGTCCGCAGTCACGCCATATCAGACTCTTATGATTCAATCCATGCACACGGGCAGCGGACGATTTGCTCACATCCCACCGAGGGGGCGGTGGAGTTGTGTGAAAGTTATTATGAAAGCATTATTTGTGCTCAGTTTTTTCCTCCCCACCAGAAAAACGGAACGGGAGGGGGGAGGGAGGGCATGTCATCATTTAAGTGAAGGATTCATTTCTCCCTGAAGTGTGCTTGAAGCCATGAAAACTGGACTGTGACGACTCGGCGCTCCTCTGCGGCTGCATTAAGACGTTAACTTTCACTGCACATAAACACCATTTCCTCTCTTGCTGTTTCTTTTTCGCGTAGCTGGTTTTGAGTCTGAGGCCCTTTTTTGTGGTGAATGTCAGAGTGTTTCTCTTTTATTCCTCGTGCACTGAGATTGTTTGGGGTCCTGTCCAACGAAATTATGTGAAAGGAGCCTCATGTCTTCAAATGCAAATGCACGCTTCACGCAGAACTCAAGAGTACGAGTCGGTGTTTTCCAGCGAAAGGGGGGTTTAGTTGGACGTGACATGAGACAGGAAGTGAAATGACTTGTTGAAAACTAAGAGTGAGGGGGTCGGTGTGATGAGAGGAGACATTTCACTTACTTCAATCAACTTTTATGTCATTTTTCATCTCTTAACAACAGGGTTTTCTAACTTGTTCCACTTTTAATCTTGACCGGAAACCCAACATAACTCCACTGGACTTAACCCTGTCTCAAAATGTAATTGCATTTTCTTTTTATTATTTGGCAGTTTCTGCTGAGGTTGAATACAGATTAGCAACGGGCTCTTGTTCAGGGATCAGCTGCGGTGGCTTTGTCCTGATCCACACTGAGGCGTTTTCTCTATTTTCAGATGTGTGGACACAAGTGAGTGGATGAGAAGTTGTAGTGTTGACATGTTCAGATTTTGGATGTGAATGAGATGTTAAAACAAAAACAGAAGATGTCTCCCTGGTTTGTTATGTCCCTTCTTTACCTCATCTAGTAATATAGTGATCATAATCTGGTTCGATGAGGTCACCGTTAAAGTCCATTTTCAAATAATAAATCATTATAAATACATTATATAATATATTGATAGTTGAATAACTCCTCTAATCTTCTTACTTGACTGTGTTTATTTAAACTATTTAATGCAACGCACTACGCACTTCACAATTTCACATTTCCTTTAATTCACAGACCGACTGGAGATGTTAAATTAAAGGGATACTTCACCCAAAATCGATAATTCACCAATTATCTACTCACCGTCATGCCAAGGAAGGGTTCGGAGAGAGTTATCAAAACGCTTTTGGAGTTCCAGCTGGCAACTGATTTTCATATAATGGAAATGGAAGTGTTTGGATGTTTCATAGTGTGTGTTTTGGATGATTCAAAAATGAGCACTATCCACCGCCATTATATTAAAAATCTGTTGCCTGCCAGACCCTGGAACTCCTAAAACGTTTTGATGACTCCGAAAGTTCTCCAAACCCTTCCTTGGCATGGCGGGGAGTAGAAAATTGTGAATGATCAATTTTGGGTGAAGTATCCCTTTAAAACTTGAAAGCTCAAAACTAGATAAAACCATTTCACAACTCTGCAGAATCAAGGCGACTGATGGCGCTGCCCTGAAAGATTGTTTCTTTATGTGTTTTTATGATTGTTTAGTTTGTGATAATATTCTTTGGCCGTGCTGAATTAAGTCATAAACAAACCACTTGAATAGAGTTGAAGTGTTTCTCTGGATGCTGTCCGACACTGACACATTACCATGATTAAAACGAAAAACATCTTTTATTTCTAGAGCACCCGTCTAGAAAATATTCGTCACATTTTGCACTTTGATGAACTGCATTGCTGTGAACTTTCTCTCACAGAAAAAAATCTTCTGCGTATTGTAAATTTAAACCTATGAACTGTAAATGCACCTTTTAAAAAATGCTCCCTGCGCCTTTTAAGCCCCCCCTTCCTGCCTCCCGTTCCCCCACCTCCTTTACACTCTCTAAATGCCCCCTGGTTTACCCCGATGCCACCGCCACCACCACCACCACCACGCTGGGAAACACTCAGTTGGTCAGTCGGCCTCGGAGAGTGTTTGCATGTGTGCTGTTGTCGTTCTGTTTCTCTTTGTCTTTCAGCAAAACACTCTGCAGAATAATCACTTATTTTCTCTGAGAGGAAATAATGTTCCATAATAAAAGAAGAAAGGCTTTGAAGTCTGGGGGGCACAAGCTCGACTTGTGTCTAATAACCGGCATGAAGCTCTGTGTCCTCATGCCTGGCTGTGTGAACCCTTTTTACTGGGGTG
The DNA here is from genome assembly GCA_030347415.2 of Decapterus maruadsi. Classification (NCBI taxonomy): domain Eukaryota; kingdom Metazoa; phylum Chordata; class Actinopteri; order Carangiformes; family Carangidae; genus Decapterus; species Decapterus maruadsi. The sequence goes on along the minus strand of CM064902.1, from coordinate 23,603,735 downwards.
AATACTTGAACTTGCTTTTGGGGACACAAAGACTTTATGGAAATAAAAAAAGACACATAAAAATCACATAAAACCCATGGTGTGCAGCTCTTCTACTTAATAATATGTAATAAATACTCTGGAATGATTCTTTCTGAACATTGAAAATCCAGCAAGCTTTGATTTGAAGTCTCTGTGAAATAAAGGACGGGATAACAACGCTGCCCTGCGCCCCCACCCGCCCCCGCCCGCCCCTCAGTCTTTCGTCCACGTTGTCTCTTCGTTCCAGCTCATCATCGTGAAGACTTTTCATGTGTCCTCGAGCCTCATTCGGAAAGCTTCACGTCCAATCAGTGGCTGCTGAAATGTGAATCCACTGTGACATCTTCTCTAATCAGCTCTCCTTCTCCGAGCCTCCGCGCTCCCTCCTCGCAAATTATGCAAATCACAACGCAATAACCTGCCCAATTAGCATCAACCCAGACTCCTTACTCATCCCTGCTGCTTTCCTTTTTCTTTTTCTTTTTTTTGTTTCCTTCTTTAGGGGTGGAGGAGGACGAGCCTGTACAACATACATGGCTGAGGGATGTTGCAAGACTCTGCACTGCCAATATTCAAATCGGTCGTCTACATCTGCTCGGTGTGTGGAGTCTCTGACCTCCGCTACGTCTCTTGGCTGAGACTGATGGTTTTGAACAGGGACGGACAGGTATGCTCATTTTGTGTGCGGACAGACACATGCATATATATATATATACAGTATACCCATGGCAACATGTACACACATACAAATAATAGCTACACGCTCCAGCTTGGCTTGCATTAAGTGGGTCGTTCTGGCTGAACCCTTTGTTTTTCAGTTTAGGACGAGCAGCTGCCAGCGATTTTAGCTTTTGATACAAAACCATACAAAGGGGTTTTTTTTTTTGGTTTCTTTTACTGTCCACCTTGGAGAACAAAGTCGTCTGGGATTTAACGGGCGAAACCTCCATTTCATCTTTATTTCGTAATCTCAAAGCAAAGGTCACAGAACCGTCTATCACTTCAGGTCTGGTTTGTTTCAGGAATATTGCAGCTTTGTGGGGTTTTTTTTAGAGCCAAGACCCAAAAGGTACGAGATTTGGAAAAGGTAGGATTAGATCACACATTCGATGTGTTGATCAACAATAAAATAATATGTAGGCCACAGCAGCTTGTTGAAGGCTTTATAAACAAGTTTGAAGCTTCCCAGGCAGCAGAGAGTTGGTCTCCGCTATAATACCAAACCAAATATCCAATATTTTTGCTGATGTTGTGCTTGTAATTAAAAAAAAAAGATGCTTAAGTAAGTGTTTTGCTGTAGTTGTGTTCTTGAAAAAGGGGGAAACTTTTTTCTTTATAAACCCTACTGGGCCACTAAAAGTCTTGGAAACACTGCAGCAAATCAGTAAAATGGTAAACTGGGCAGCGGGTGAAGAGTCTCCATTATACTTGTCAAAATGTGATACTTTAGTTAATTTAAACGCCAATATTAGCTGAAAGCGTTTGGCAAGCGGAGATACTGTTTCAACCAGCGTATGTGGTTTGGTAGATTATTAGTATTTTAATTTTAATAGTGTTTATATTATTACCAATACACTTTTCCTTCCCAACCACCATCGTTTTGCGAGTGTTAGTTCCAGCAGACTGCAACGCACATCTATTAAAAAACCCACACTCGAGCGCTTTAACGCTGTAACTAATTATCTGTTGATGTAAAAAGCAAAAAACCAAATAAATATTACAGCTGTGGATACGCTCAGCATAATCCGCTCCTTGTGGAATGGCACACAGCGTCAGGCTACTTTGGAAACACATTATTATGCTGAGTTAATTAAGGGGAAAGAAGAAAACATTTTGTTTCCTCTCCATTACTGAAGTGATGGAGGAGTAATATGCCTCATTTAGGGGATGAAAACCACAGAACAATGCATTCACCCGCTGCAGAGAGTGACATTGTTGTGCAAACACCTACATTTCAGACACAGAGAAGAAGAAGACAGAGCCGAGGGAGCGTGTAATCTGTTGGAGTGACTGCTGCGCCGCTCTAATCTGTCACAGGATGGACGAGGCTGATGAAACTCAGACACCTGATTTGTGACAGCTGCACATAAAGAAAGGCCATCACGATTTCTCACAGTCCAATCAATCCAAAGACAACTGGAAAAGTATATTTAGCTCAAAGAGCCGAGCGGGAAGTAAATATTTTTACTGGATTTTTCCATTTAATGATATGCAGCAGATGTGGAACGAGGCGAGAGGCGAGAGGCATGGGAATCACTTCACTGACTGACTGTGTCACCGCCAATATGAAAGCTGTGAGAGACAAGAGCAGACTTTCAAGTTCGCATTAAAGAAGTCAAAGGTTAAATGTGTTTTACTGGGGCTCTTGTATGAACGAACTCAAGATCCTTCATCCACAAATGACTGGGTTTTACAACAAAAAGTCTACAGTTGTTTTTGTCAAATCTGGGCCTTTGATTGTATGGTTTGGCAGCGGGAACTGAGGATTTGTTATGCATTACAGACAGTATGCTAAACTCTCATTTTCCTACTCTGATGAAAAACTTGACAAATTGTGGGCTCCTCTCAGGACCAATTGGCCCGCGAAGGGTATGCATGTGCACGCATGTGTTTCTGCGTGTATGTGTGTGTGTGTGTGAGTGTGTATCAGTCAAAATGCGATCTCTGGATCTGCCCTCCGGCCATCACGAAAAGTTGTCAATCACCTCCTCTTTTAATTCCAAAAAGATGAGCGCTCACATGCTAAAGCTAGGCCGCCGCTGCCCCCCCACTCCCCCCCTCCTCGCCACAGGCCTTGGCACTGCCTCTGAAGCCTGTTGGCTGCCCAACCCAACCCAACCCCCCCACACACACACACACACATAACCCCCACCCTCGCCCACAATAAGGAACCAGGGTGACGGGCACAAAAGACTTATTTACTAAATGAAAAGTGGCGCCACATTAGTTTTACACTTTTGCTGTTTGATTCAACAAAGCATTAAATCCACAAAAATAAACCGTATCAGATAGCAAATGGAAAGCATGAGTGTTCAGTGTGTGTGTGTGTGTGTGTGTGTGTGTGGCACCCCTTGAAGGATGAAGTGAGATGCCGTGTTGTACTTGTGTCGGCTCTAGGGTGTTTCATTTAAACTCAGTGTCCACACTTCAAAAAAGAAAATCTCAAAGTATCCATTTTAAGAAGTCGTTTAATTCAATACAGAGAATTGGACTTTGAGTTTATTGAAGACAAATTGTATTTCTAATGCAAAACACCTTTTTTTTTTCAGATATTGTCTCCTGGAGCTGATCTGATCTCTCTCTCCGTTGTTAACTGTGATGAAATAAAATGGCGTTATTTCACCTCATTGGCATAATGAGATAAAGAATCAAGATGGTTGGATTGGTTGCAATATAACACTAAATCTCTTGTTAATATGATTTTTTTTTTCATCTTTTCTCAGGGAGGGGAAAACATCCAAACCAGGAATTTAGGCCTCGACGTCTGGGCTATAAAAGTCTCCTCCAGTGCCAGCGCTGCGACTCTGTGGGAACCAGAAGGAGCAGGAAGGGGGCCGCGCTCTGCCACGTCGTCCCCACAAGACTCCCAGTGAGACATGTGACACATTACATGCACCACACTTTACTATGAGTTTAGGCTAATTCCCTTTTGATCTTAAAGGGATAGTTCAACATTTTGGCAAATTCGCCTATCGCCATAATCCCTATAGTCATAGCAGTAGGTTTGTTACCTTTAATTGTCGGTGCAAGCTGTTTTTAGAACGGCGGAGCAGAGCCGTGAGCTGCTCAGAGCTACGCTACCGAGGTTAAAATGCAGAGGTTTCTGATAATCCAACGTTTTTGTTTATAAAAAGGGATTGAAAATGTAAATTGAAAAGTCACAAAGCCAAAATTGATGCAACTTGTTTGTCAGTTAAAGGGATAGTTCAACATTTTGGCAAATTGACCAATTGCCATAATCCCAATAGTCATAGCAGGTTCGTTACCTTTAATTGTTGGTGCAAGCTATTTTTAGAACGGCGGAGTAGAGCCGTGAGCTGCTCAGAGCTACACTATGGAGGCTCCTGGGATTTCTTGATTTCCCTCATCAAACTCATCAAATACACAATCCAACAACTCCAAAACGCTCTGGTGGACAAGTTGTGACCTGCACATTCACCACACTATGAAATAATTATGTAACATTATGAAATGGAGTTGTTTTAGAGGCAAATGTGTAGCCAGATCTACATTACCAACACGGCTGCTGGGTGGAGGGATTTCAAAAGCGCAAGGAAAGTAGTTCAGAGTATTTGTTTCATGTGTTGTAATGTTACATAATTAAACATGAATATTTCATAGCGTGGAGAATATGCAGGTCACAAACAAAATGTCACAGAGGACAAAATAGTTACATCTCAATACATACCTTCCTAGTTTTCCTTTTTTTTTTTTCCTGCGCTTCTTTGAAAAATCAAAGATGGATGTCTGATAACAAATGTGGAAAAGTAAAGCCTCAGATCAGTGATCAGATCAGATGCACTCGGGCTGTGAAATCCTCCTCAGGAAGAGATAGAAAGCGAGAACAGGGTGGTGTTGACAGGTTTACGGTGCACGCGCAGGAGGGATGTTGTAAGACCTCTCTGACTGGACTGGAATGTACCTGCGACGTCAGTTGGTTTTCCACCTGTCCATCCACGGCAGGTAGTGCGCCCCCACCTGGCCACCTGGCGTCTCCGCTGACAGGTGAGGACGAAGACCCTGCAGAGAGCGCGGCTTTGCACGTGGCATCGGGTTTAACAAGCTGTCACCAGGCTTTAAGAGGGGGAGAAGTGATGTTTGAGTGTGTGTGAGTGTACACGGATTTACTGTACACGTGTGTGCATACAGTACGTGTATATATATATATGTGTGTGTGTGTGTGTGGGACACTGCAGAAACACAGGAGGCGCCTGGACCTGTTTCCAGTTAAAAGCAGAAGCCCCCACAACAAAGGTTCTGGCCGGGGGAGTCGTAACGAGGAGAATATCATTTTTCTTTGGCCTCTGTGATCTGCCATTCTTACGTTTCACTTTCAAAGCTCTGCTCGCTGGCAGAAGTCCTCAGCTCCGCATCTCTGATGGAAAGAGGGAACAGCCTTCCTCCTCCTCCTCCTCCTCATCTCCTCTCTCTTCCCTTCTTCCTTCCAAGAGCAGATCGAAAAGAAAGAAGAGAGAGAAAAAAAGAAAAGAAAAGACGAGTGCCCCTCTTACAGTACTTGCCATGGCTGATAAAAGAAGCATGGATGTGTTGGAAGCCATATTTCTCTGTCAGCTCGGCTCTGAGGAGTTCCTGCAGTAATCCTCCGACAGCCTATTTAAGACTTGTGGCTTCCTGCTAAAAATCTCTTCAGGAATCCCCCGTCTGCCTGCCCACAGAGGGGAGAGCTGCTGCACAGTTTCTCACCCTGCCAGCAGCTAGCAGCAGGAGGAGGAGGAGGAGATGCCCACGAGGAAGGTGGGGGGGGGGAAAAATATCTGATTGTTTCAGAAAAGAAATGACAGATCTGTCAGCAGCCCCCGCGGTGCAGATTTATGTAAATTGCTGTGGGGCAAAATAAGGAATGATTCGGGCACTCTACCGCTCAGATTTTAGTAATTCCTAGATTTCTTTTCTTCCAAATCAGCAGAGTTTGTTGGAAATCGGTCAGTCGCCACTCCTCACCCTCAGAAGCTGCTTATTCTCCCTTTGAAAAAAGAAAATCACAAATCGTCACGACCTCGCCGCAGTAAAAGCTCCAATCAGTGCACATGTCAACAAGTAAATTATCCCTGACTTGACTCTCAATTGTTGAACCTTTTTTTTTATTTTTGCCCTAAACAGAAGCAGATTGTCTTTGTGCTAATTTGGCTCCGGCCTGACTCTTAGCACGCCACTTAACCCCACGATGTAGAAATACCCCTGGTGTGACCGCTTAGAAAAGACAGTGAGTGAAAAAGCCTTTTAAAAACTGCATTAATCAATGGTTTCATATCACCAATCAATGACCTGGATCTATAATGTGGAAGTCCTAGCACTTAAAGGAACTGATTTAGCATCTTCCAGGTCATTGTTTTGGTTTTCCCTGTTTCCAAAAACACCCATAACAGTTTATAAATGTGTAAAATATGTAGACCCATTTTGTTCCACTGCCCCCAAGTGGTGAAAAATAATCACTTAATGCAGGTTTGAGGTGACAGTTCATAATCAATACATGATCGATCCTTTAAACAGCACGTTTTAGAAGTGTTTACCCTTAAAGGACCTTGAACCCGCTCCTCCACCAGGTGAGCCGCTGCTTTTTCTCCTTTTTGAACGTATTTTTAACTTATGCTTTATGGGTTTTATGAGCATTTGGAGGTTTTATGAGCATTGGGAGCCTCCTTCTAACTATCAGGCCGACTTGTCGCCATAAAGATCCAGTAACCACAGTTGCATTGTACACATTTGTTTGGGCCATTGAGCCTTTCCCGAGCGATTATGCGTCTCATGTGTCGACCAGATTTGTGATCCTGAGTTGATGCCCGCTGGGTGGCAGGGGGCTCTATCGTTCATCAAACTGATCTTTATGGGCGGAAGGAAATTAGCTTTGATGGAGCGTCTCTGCAAGATGAGATGTCCTTCATGTCCTTTACCTCCTCCCCTCTTTATTTTTTGTGTTTATCTCCCATCAAGAGGTGTGGTTATGGATGTTTATTCACTTAAAGAACCATTGAAGTTTTAATAATCAGTCATATTCATCCTTCTTGTATTCTAATGACTGTCAGCGTCGGACGGCGTTTTGATGTAGAGTCAGAGCTTTGAAAGGGATTCAGCCATGTGTTGCTGCTGCTGCTGCATGTTTCTGTTGTTGTTGTTATTGTTTTAACCGCCGAAATCCATCTTGCACATGCATGCCTCATAGAAAACCCCCCGACAAAGGGCCCGGCCCGACCCGGCGCTGCCTGCATGTGTGCCAGTTGTTGTCTTGAGTTACGGAGCTGGCTCTACAGAGGGTTCCTCCTCGCTGGGAGCCCGTCCAGCCTTGAAGGCTTCAGGGGGGAAGTACTGAGGCTTTTCACGCTGTTTTAACTACAGATGTAGCCATCACACAAGCTCCACATTTTACTGCTCCGCCAGCGAGGAGCTAGAAATCACCAGCGAGCTGTGGCGCTGCCCCCACAAAAAGAGGAAGTAGTTGGGAAGTTCTGGTGTCCTCACAGTCGTTAGAGGATGGGCAACACGTGTCGGCCAACATGGGGTGTTTGTCATTTTGCCGTCTCATCAACATTTAATTGACCTTTTTCGTGGCAAAAACTTTGACAGAGGAAACAAATGTAGTCAACAGTGCGTCAGTTCTCCTCAAAATACCAGGGCAGTGAAAACCACAAATAGGAACAAACTGAAACTGAGCTTTTTTTAAAAACTTTATTGAACTTTTTCAAGTTTTATACAAGAAAAGAAGCTGAATACAGGCAAAAAAAGGACAACAGTAACAGATTACCTTCATATACTGTATATGAGTTAGGTGTGCACAGTATGTGTAACCCCTGTTATAACAGGCTGCAAGTCACATTAATCATATAATCTGTCCAGTTTGACATTTCTATGTATTTATGATGACAAGTGCAGAAAAGCTGTGGCATATTAAAAAAAAAGTGATCATAAATAAAATAAATTATTATTGGCAATAGGATAAAATAAACACGTGCACTGAAATAATCCAATATCCCTCTCAATGTTCACTTCATGTGGAATATCTTCAGTGTTTAATCTTCCCATCAAACGAAAGTGAAGTCGAGCTCTTTCAGATTCACTCAGCTGAGCTGCAGCTGTCGTGATCAGTCACTGTCTGACTCTGCACTATTGGAGCAGCTGTGTGGCAATATCATTGATAAAAAAATGATTAAAATATTCCACATGTTCCAAGATTCAGGAGAGTTTTGTCATTTCAGCCATGCATAAGCAGCACAGAGTGAGATGAGAGGGTTTTATCCAGGGCTGTGATGCTACGGTAGAAGGAAAAATAAACATGAAACAAACATGTGTGAATTACATTACAAAAAGAAAAATAACACAGTGCAAAAACAATTAAAGATAAATAAATAAAAGCAGCAGACAATCGACATCAATACCGTGTTGTTTTCCAGATGTAGAGTATTGTTTGAAGTGTCACTTAGGAATGGACTGACCTCACATCCAGGCTGTACAACAGTCTGAATACTTTGGTTCCTCTCACCAGACGACCACATGAAGAGAACATTTCACGGACACTGGGCCGGTTTGGTTGCCTTTTTTTTCAAACAAAGGGTCTAAAACACATTTTTCTGCTGACCCCCCTCCTACAGAAGTACATCGCTCTGTTCGTGCACTATTTTCCCTGCAGTGCATTGATCTCACGCACAACCTACATCAAAAACTGTCCCTTTTTATTTTGAAAATCCAGTGGTTTTTCAGAAGAATTAAATTAGCACACCATCATTTTCTTCCCATTTGAACACCAGTATAGTTGTTTGTTCACTTTGTTAATTGTAGCAGAGATGGTCCCATGGACATGTTTAAAGGGATAGTTCAACCTTTTCAGCAAATTGGCCCATTGCCATAATCCCTATAGTCATAGCAGTGGGTTCTTTACCTTTAATTGTAGGTGCAAGCTATTTTTAGAACGGTGGAGCAGAGCTGCGAGCTGCTCAGAGCTACGCTATGGAGGCTCATGGGATTTCTTGGTTTCCCTCATCAAACTCATCAAATACACAATCCAACAACTCCAAAACGCTCTGGTGGACAAGTTGTAACCTGCACATTCACCACGCTATGAGATAATAACAGAGCGTTACGAGACAGAATAACAAAACTGCTGATGCGCGTTCCCGTCGGGGGCAGTTTTTCGGTAAACTGTCGCTGCATTTACCTTGAAAACAACTCTGTCTGGTAACGTTGTGGTATTATCTCATAGCGTGGTGAATGTGCAGGTCACAACTTGTCCACCAGAGCGTTTTGGAGTTGTTGGATTGTGTATTCAATCAATTTGATAAGAGAATTGCACTGACAATTAAAGGTAACGTACCTACTGCTATGACTATAGAGATTATGGCAATGGGCCAATTTGCCAAAAATGCTGAACTATCCCTTTAAACAAACAACATTTGGACAGAGCCAGGCCACCTACAGCATCTCCCTCATCCTCCAGCTGTTTGACCGTCTTGAGCTAAACACAACCTGACTGACCGCACAGATATGAGATATGAACGTCAACGTATCCTCGTATCGCTCTCAGAAAAACACATCAAAGACGATCGTATGGCAGCGCGGCGTTGAACTGTAAATGTCAGCTCTGGATACCGAAGGAACGTCCCATTGAAAAACGTTTAAACACTTTTTTTTTTTACAGAACCTTCTGTCTGGCAAGTGAGGCAAAAAGGAAACCAGGTGGTGCTGTGGACTTCAAAATAAAACGCAACATAGTTGAATAGATGGCTGTAATTTGTGTGGGATAACGCTGCTGTACAGGCTCACCGCTGAGTTTATGAGCCAGCCTTCTGATGTTAGCCCAGATCTTCTCTCACATCTTCTCTTTATCCGTCTCTGTATCTCAGTTTGAGGCTTTTATAGCAAAGCTCACAAAAGTGTCAGATGCTGCATCACAGCCAGAGAAATCTCACAGAGGAGGTTTTATTGTAGTGTCTGTTGTTGTGAAATATTGCCCCTGCTCCTCTCTGTTTCTCACTCACCCTGCTCAGACACCCAGCATCCATCCATCCATACATCCATCCATGCATCCGTCCGTCCATACATCCATGCATCCATCCGCCCGTCCGTCCATCCATACATCTGTAGAGCAGGTTGAGAGTCGGGACGCTCCGCTACATGTGGAACATCAATCTGCCTCTGAAGTCTGCTCCACATGTGTGTGTGTGAGAGATGTACCGGCCCCTGTTAATCTGTGTGTGAGTGAGTGTGTGTGTATTTGTTTTAGTAAGATCAGGTGAGTGTTGGTGTGAATGTGTTATTGACTACAGTAGATTTTGACATCTGGTCAGCAAAGTAATTGCTGTTCTTCCACATACAATTATACCCTTTCTTAAAAAAACGAAAAAATGAGACAATTTCCCCCTTAGATCAATAAAGATGTGATTATTGTGAGTCATTTTAAAATGAATTTAAAACACTAGATAGTAACACTGACCAAACTATCTGCTAGTTTAAGTTACCTTGGTATCAAAATAGATGAGTTTTTATTGTTAAATAAAGTCCGGCAACAGTAGGTAATGAAGTCTGAAGGTAATGGGTGTCAAAAATGAGAAAAGTATTTTAACAGCCGTTGCACAACAGACAACGCTCAACATTTTTCTCCTGTTGCACGTCAGACAGGCGAGTAAAGTAAAGATGCATCAGGTCAGACCGTCAGATCTCAAAATCAAGATCAAGATACTTTATTGTCATTGCACTGGTGAAACAATACAATGAAATGTAGGCATGGCAGTGATCCATCCATAGCAGTATTTGTATAAATAAATAAATAAGGTGAGGTCTTGTTGCTAGGTGTATTAAAATAACCTTAAAATTCAAAGCATTTAAAATAACCCTATAAAGATCTTATAAGGATCTATTCTGCACTGTAAGAATAATCACACGTGTCTATTGATAACTTATTGGATTGTCCCAAGAAACTAACCTCAAAATGACTTATTATACATGAATTGAGCAGTTTCTTTTTTTTTTTTAGAGCCAACATAAATTACACATTTTCATGTGTGAGCCACAACAAAGACACATTTTCATTATTTTGTAATGAAGTGGAAAAAAAAATCATTTAAAATTGAATTAAAACCATAATAACAGGACAAAACAGTGAACACAGCAGTCGCACTTAATAAACTACAATAAAACAAACACATAACAACGCAATATCAATCTGGCTTAACAACTCTAAATAAGATATTAAATAAAACCAAAGCAAGACGATGCAAAGTAAAAAAGGATGGAGTCTGTGTTAGATCATACTCAACACGTTCATAACAGCCTGTGAATTCAGTAATCATTTTCCCATTTTTCCCTCAATTATTTTGGCAATATATCTTTTCAGAGTGAAGTGATATTTAATTAACTTTTCCCTAAGAAAATAATCAAATCGCCTTGTATTTACTGCAGCACAGCTTCACTGCTTTACACATCTGTTGACCTTCCCTCCAAAAAGCTGACACAACATGACGACACCAGAGCAGACAAACTGCTGACTCAGGAACACACATCTGACTCAGCATTTATCTAAATCTTTTGTAGGCATAAAAATGTCACTCTAACTGTTGTTTTATGCATTATCTTGAATACTAGTATTTTTATTTATTTATCTTTTTCCAGGCACTGTATTTTATTTTATTTCATTTATTTTTATCTTGTTTAAGGACAGTGCGTGCTTGCATTGATCCTTTTCAAGAAACAAAAGCAGAAGCTCATTTCCATCTGTCGTCCAAACGTAAAACATAAAGCACACCATACAATAAAACAAAAATATCCAGTACACATCCAACTCTAAACCACATTCACTGCAATAACAAAGAAGAAAATGAGTGTTTAGTATAAACAGGTTTATATTTGAGAATATAAAGTGTGGAGCATATCAATATATAGTCCTGAATACCAGCGATGGTGAACTGTAGTGCAAAGGAGCCATAAACACACAAAAGATTCAAAGTCCACACAGAAATCCATGCATTGACAATACAAATACAAATGTACAATATATAAATAATAATAGGTTTCAAGGTGGGTCTACCAGGACTCACATGCTACATGAACCCCGTGTTGTGAAATCATAGACAGTAGCCATCTTTCCATCCACATGTTTTTATTCGCATGAAGCAATATCCAATTAAAAATGCCTTATGGAAACAGTAAATATCATGAATATCGATCAGTCGATCTCATCGGATTTTCTCTTGATACAGAGTTTATGCGACAAATGCAGATGGAAACAGTTCTTTGCCAGATAAATGTGAGTTGCGAATGCGATCATGTTTTATGTCAATTCTGCTACGTATTCCCGCCTGTTCAAAGACACGACGGGAGTAAACAAAGAAAGATGCAGGTGACTGACTATGAGGCAAGTAGCCTTTTTTTTAATTATTATTTTTTCTAGACAACAGTGATTATGGTCAAGGTGTTTTTTATGTTGGCGGGAGCCTGTTCCACTTCCTGATGGCCTTGTAGGTTAAATGAGGTTAAAGAGACCCAGAGGAGTTTGCTTTTGGTTATAAAAAAAGTCTCATATTAATGTGGATGAATCTACGTTACCCACTTTTTAATTGGCCCATTTTGGATAAATATATCATTTTGTCTTTATAGTTATTTTGATATTAGTATTTAGTGGTCCTCTCGCTCAGCATTTCCTAGTTTCCTGGTTTCCTGGACGCTGCCTGGCGGGTCTGATCGCCATCTGATTGTCTTCGAACCTCCGACTTTCATTCTTGATCAATGAAAACGTTCTTGGCAAATGTTTTTGCTTTTGTCCGTCTTGCACCGGTCTAAGAATTTCACCTTGCGCGCAGAGGCTCATGGGAAATGTAGTGTGAAAACACTTCACTTTCCGAAACTCGTCGTTGTCCCTTTAAGTATTGAAGTTAAATGACATTTATAGATATTTTTCTGTATCTTGTTTACATAAATAAGTCATAATTATGGTGTAATATCTCAGTATTTCTGCGTTAACTGTGAAGAAACAGTGTCTTTTAGCATCGTCTCTCTCTGTCAGCACAAAGGCGTCAAACTAACAAGCCGGTGTCTAATCTGAAGCAGGAGGGAGGTCAGACCCGACTCATTTACACCGCTGAGGAGGGAGAATCCTGCTCCTCCCTCTCCTCCCTCGTCATCCCGGTCCCTGAGAAATCGCCTCAATTGAAGCTGGCACCTCGCACTCCGAGGAGGCTCCGGGGGGACGGGGCCCGGCCCCCGGGCGGTCCGCCGCCAGCCGTGGTGAGGGATTGTGGGGGAAAGGAGACATGGCAGCTCCACTTCCTCTTTGGCTCGGCAGTGGAAGCCAAATTAGAGAGAAAGAAAAAGAGCAGAAAGAGAGCAGAGGGTTGCCTCATCTGTCACACCGACTCCTCTCATCTCTCACTCTTTTTGTCTTCTTTATCTCTCCATCTCTTCTCCTTCCTCCTGCTCTTCTGCTCCTTCTACTGGATTACAGAGCAGAAATATAATCCAGATGATGGCTAACCACACATCACTGGAGAGCGGGGGGAGCCAACCAGGACTCACCAGGCCTGATAATCAGTGCAGGAGCTCGACCTGGTGCAGCTCGCTCCGGTTCGGGGGCTGACGTTGCTGCTGACAGGTCGAACCTCGACACTGAGTTGTGGAGTCGTAGACAGTTTCCAGGTTTTTGTTTTCTCGCCCACTTTTCCCTCATTTTATTTCTTTTATTTAGCCGCTTCTTGAGTGTGATCAGACTTTTTAGTGTTTGTTATTCTTGTCTCGCAGCAGCTGTTCTTGGAGCATCTCTGCTCGTTGTCGGCCTTCAGCTCTGTTGGATTTCTTTGAATACACAACTTTTTCCTCTGCTGTGGTTCAACATGTTCTTATCTTTGATTGAAGCAGAATTCTTTCTATTGATTTAATTGTTTTTCTATATTTTTTCTTATTTATTTTTGATTATTGGAACCCAGACCCAGGTTTTCTACCATATCTTTGACATTTCTACATTTCTATATATATCAATATATACAAAATATCAATAGATAATACCAGCACATAGATATTCATACATACATCAAATTATCAGTTGCATTTCTTTATATTTTTCAGTACTTCCCAACACATCTACTCATATACAGTCACATATTACTTATATTATTGATGTCATTTAACTGTATTTTAGCTACAGTCTTCTCAGAAGAAAACTCATGTATGTTTTATTTTTCTACAAACTGGCATCAATAATCATGCGTCTGTTTAATGTCATTTACCTTTCTTACAGTTTTCTTGTTATAGCAGGAAAAGCTCAGGTGTCGAAGTGACATCATTCAGGCCTTTATACACAACGCCGTGTAAATAGACAACATCTTATTAGCTACTTGTTTTCTGCTGCAACAAATTTAAAATGAATTTAAATTTAAAGTGAACTTCATTTTGTCCGTTTCCTCGTGTGTGTGTGTGTGTGAGTGAGTGAATGAGTGAGTGACCACAGACTCGGTTCACTTCACTTCCCTCTAATCCACTTTAATGACGACACAGCCGAGCTGCTGCAGCTTGTTACACACTCAGTTTGTATCAACACAGTTACATAAACATCACTGCACAGCCACAGCATTAAAACACCATAAACAAAAACACCACAAAACACACACACACACTAGACATCCCTCCTCACTGTCTGACACCAGATTATAAATACACAAATATACAAAACTGTTTCAGCTCCTTAAAGTTCCTCAGTGTTTGGGTTTTTAACTTATTTCAAATAAATATTAAACATCAGTCAGTGGAAACTCTTTTCTTTTTCTTTTCTTTTTTTTGTTTAACTGGATGTCACAGTTGTGTTACAGTAATCATCAGTTACGCTCATTATAACTCTGAGTTTTTCTTTCCCTGTCAACAGTTCACTCACATCTACATCTACAGCTCCGTCACACATCGCTGAGTTTCTCCCTTATCTGTTATCTGCTGTCTTCGGTCTCTGCAGTGTGTGTGTGTGTGTGTGATGCTGACAGTTTGCTTGTCTCCGTCTCTCGATGGCCGGTCTGGTCTTTCCGGGCGTTGACACACACATGGGGTTGACGGCTTTGAGGTCTGCAGCCTTTAAGCAAAAAAAAAAAAAAAAAAATCAACACAAGCCATCAAGTCGCATTATACTTGAGGCTGTTTTTTTTTTTTTATCCGTGAGACGCGCTGGCGAGACGAGACCGCGGTCACTTCTCTCACTGATGGCGCTAAATGTGCTGCTAAAACATGGACCTGATTAGCTGGTGTTTACGCCCATGTCCCGGCAGCGCCACGTCGATGATAATAACAACACAACGATACCCATGAAGCAGCGAGAAAGTAGATTATAAAGATCACAGAATCTGAATATAAAGGCGTCGATAAAATGGTTTGGAACTGAATTTAAAGTGAAATAAGAAACATGTTTGAATAGAAAAGCTTTTTATTCTTACTTCTTTTTTTTTATAGTGTTTTTGTTTGTTCAACAACATTTTAATGCACTAGATGGCAACATATCCCAGGTCTGTTCAGTCGAGCTCAGCCTGCACCACCGCCTCGGTTTTCATTGAAAAAAAAGCCACCAAATTTGTGATTTTGGCGGCCTTTTGAATTACATTAAAGCAAACACACAGTCCCCAAAGTCAAAGGTATAAATTACCACCGTAAACATGTTTTTTAGAGATGAAAGAGACGTCATGGAGATAGCTTCCCCAAACCACAGCGCGCTGCTTTAATAAAGACGTTGTGGTCAGTCAGCGGAGGTTCGCCTGCTGACAGGGTTCATCCAGCAGCAACCGGCTGCCAGGTCGATGTGTGAAATAACCTCTTTACTTTACAAAGTGCTGAGTTTTATTTTTTCCCGATTGAGTTGAAGTTAAAGATCAGACATATTTTGTAAAATGAGAAGTGGAATTAAACCAGATATGAGAAGATATCTGCTTCCTTTTTTATTTTTACCTAGATATTCTGCAGCATCGTTAATCAGACTTTATTCATTTATCAATAACTGACTAAATGTTAAAAGTGGGTCAGTTAAAATGCGCTGCCAGCAGCACTCGACTCTCTTCCTCTGGTCAGCGAGCTCCTCTACACCTCCGTCCATCTGTACATCCACACTGATAGATTTGTAGCCTCATAATTCAACATAAATAAACTCCAGCATTCAGAACAAGAATCGAATATCCTGACTCGGCATCGCACTAAGAAAAATATTTATATATATTATAATATATACTATGTGTACTTAGCGATGGACAGATGGACGGAGGTGTGGAGGAGCTCACTCACCACAGGAAGTTCAGTGATGAACAACACGTTTTGTTCCACTGAGCAAATGTATTAAAAGTATAATATCATCATCAGCTGATCCAGGATTATTATACAACTGATATTTACACCGTATATTATTTTTATGTGATATATTCTATGATAAAACAAGCTCAGTGAAGCTGAGACAGGTGATATTTCAGTGTAGGAGTTTAACAAATCAGGACCAGTTTGAGAAAAAACAACTAGAGTCCCAGCTGTTTGAGGAAAATACTGATCTTTAATTTTTTTTTTTTTTGTATATATTTTTATTAGGAGGTAAGGCACATTAAAACAGAAACCAATGTCATAATCACATTTATATCACATCATGTCTGCATCACAGTTGAAAATGTAAACATATTGATACAGTGGAAACACTGTGCATCGTGAGGAATGAAAAGTAAGACATTCAATCTGCCTCCTATAATGTTTTCTCATTTTATCTGATCTTTAATTTTTGTTCTTATAAAGGAAACTAGTTCATACTGTAAAAAAATTGTGTAACACTTTATAATAAGTACACACTATTAATATTTAAGCATTAAATACTGAATTCATCATTTATAACGCATGAATACTCATTAGTATGTAGTTTATGAACACAGTTAAAAATATTTTACTCATCATTGATAAGCGCTAACTGTATTTATAAACTATATACTAATGAGTATTCATGCGTTATAAATGAAGGATTCAGTATTTATTAATGCTTATTTAATACTTAATAGTGTGTAGTTATTATAAAGTGTTACCAGAATGTGTTGTTTTTGACAGTCAGAGAGTGTTTGGAGGGAGATTAACGTGATGCTTTGTGTGGGTCTTTTCACTGGTTAGTTAATCCTAAAAAAAAAAAGAAAATAAAAGAAAAAGCCTTGATCTTTAATAATCTCCCCCTCACACCGTCCTGCTGCGACGGAGGCTTTTTAAAGAGCTCTCCTACAGTGGACAGTGCCGGCTCTCCCTGTTCCTCACTCGCTGCAATATCTGTGTTTTAGAGCTATAATAAATACTGATGTGGCCTGTTTCCTCTCTCCCTCGCTGCACACACACAGCAGAAGAGCCGCCGCGCTCCTTCTCCTCCTTCTCCTCCTTCTCCTGCTTCTCCCTTCTTCTCCGCGGGGTCTGGTTTCAATTTCTGGAAAATGAAGAGGTTGTGAGAAGAAGGGAGAAGAGAGGAGGAAAAAAAAAAAAACTCCCGCCTTGTAAATCCATTATTGTTCAGGATATATCAGAAATCCAGCTTTAATAGCACTGTTTGTGTAGGATCTACTCTCAATCCCCCCCACTACATAATCCTATTCGCCGACCAAGGCTTAGCTGCGCAAATAAACATGGTAATGGATCCCCTCACATATAGCAGAGAATAAGAGAAGAGGCAAAAGAATGAGGCACACTTCGACCCAATCTTTTCCAGATGGCACCAATAGATCACATTATTTACATCGGCTGTGTTCGGGTTCCCAAGGCAACGCTGTTCTTGTTTTTTCTGTTTAGTTTTTTTTTTGTTTTTTTTTTAAACAATCGTTGCTTCAATGATCCGAATCCTCTCCGTCTTTTTTCTTCGTCTTCTTCTTCTTCTTCTTCTTCTTTGTTCCCAGGTCTTGATTAGTGCAGAATCCAGAGAAGTTGGCCGTCTTTCGTGGAAGGGTTACGCTACTGATGCACAGATGTGGTGTCACTCCAACGCACCTTCTCGAGGAGATAAACCTCCCATCTCCCACCTCACCCCATCTGGGTTTCCTTATGATATTCAATCCTCCAGCTGGGTGCGCATTATGCACTGATCAGCGCGCATCGTTTCCATTAGCGTAGCTCGCTCCCCTTCGTTCACCCGTGAACTTGCGGTGCAGTATTTTTGGGACTCATTACTCCCCGGCTCTCTCTCTCAGTGCGGTTATGGATAGTTAGCTTCGTTCATGACCCTTAATTGTTTCTCCTTGTCTTTTTCTTGCTCAGAGATGAACAGCTGGGTGGATGAGGATGTACGAGAGCCTCTCTGGCAGGCGGAGACCTCGGCATTCGGGGGGAAAAAAAGAAAAAAAAACAACAACTGCTGCTTGTACTGTACTGTAGTCTGTGTTTTGGGGTTAACATTGGCCTTGCGTAGCCATTTTAATCACAGTAACAGTGTTTTTAAGACACGGTGGACATGCTGCCAACCTCGATCACACACTGAGCTAAAGAGGTCAAAGGACACACGACAGACAGATAAGTTTTCATTGCTAGTAGCAGGGAGGGGAGATCCTCGGGAGGGTTTCGGCTGCCAGGAGCATCTCTTGCTTGTTTATCACAAATCCGTCAGCTGTGGAGTCTGGACACATGCAGCATCTCTGAAAACCTGAAACAGCTTGAAGGTCGTCCAGCCTCACGAGAACACTTCAAAGCTGTCATGTTTTCCCCCTTTCCATCTGAGCTGGAAAGGTACGACGGCAGTGTAGTAGTTGATGCTGGTTGGAGATCTGGAAGCATCTGCCAAATCTCACTGTCTCCTTCTCCTTCTCCTTCTTCTTCTTCTTCTTCTTCTTCTTTCTGGCGGGGAGTCAACCCACCAGGTCGCACGCCTCATGCATCTTTCCATTTCTAGCAGTGAGAGAAATGGAGGAGGGAAGGAAAAACACAAAAAAACCCCAAAGAGGTCGAGTGATGTGAAGACCTGGTCGTTCTCCAGGACGTCTGTGTTTTCTGTTTGCTGTGTTGCTGCCAGGTGAACGTGTGGGGGCATAAACATCCGTATGAAGACCTTCATGTTTCACCACGTGTCAGCTTTATTTGCCAACAGCAGATACTGACAGTTGATGACCCCACTTAGGTCTGAGCCCTGGACCCTCACATGCCTAAAGGGATAGTTCAACATTTTGGCAGATTGGCCCATTGCCATAATCCCTATAGTCATAGCAGTAGGTTCGTTACCTTTAATTGTTGGTGCAAGCTATTTTTAGAGCGGCAGAGCAGAGCCGTGAGCTGCTCAGAGCTACGCTACGGAGGCTCATGGGATTTCTTGGTTTCCCTCATCAAACTCATCAAATACACAATCCAACAACTCCAAAACACTCTGGTGGACAAGTTGTGACCTGCACATTCACCACGCTATGAGATAATAACAAAACATTATGAGAATAGAGTTGTTTTAGAGGCAAATGCTGAGACTTGCTGAAAAACTGTCCCTGAAGGCAACATGCATCAGCGGTTTTGCATGAATTTCCCTCTAAAACAACTCTGTCTGGTAACGTTCTGTTATTATCTCATAGCGTGGTGAATGTGCAGGTCACAACTTGAAACCAAACCAAGAAACCAAAGAAACCAAGAAATCCCATGAGCCTCGTGTAGGTCTGAGCAGCTCACGGCTCTGTTCCGCCATTCTAAAAACAGCTTGCACCGACAATTAAAGGTAACGAATCTACTGCTATGACTATAGCGATTATGGCAATGGGCCAGTTTGCCAAAATGTTGAACTATCCCTTTAATTGACAAACATGTTGCACACAGTTGTGGCTTTGCGCCTTTTGATTTTACGTTTTCACCCCCTTTTTACGAACAAAAACGTTGGATTGTCAGATACCTCTAGATTGTTTCTTTTAATGGGAGCGCCAGCGTTTGTTCCTTTATTGTTCCTCTATCTCATTATTTCTTTAGTTTTATGGCGGTTGTGTATCATTATTTTTACACTTCCTGCTGCCTCCTCTGGTAACCACAGTAACCCCATGTTTTAATGTCACGATGCTATGAACTTTGGGTAATTCCCCCTCTGGCGAAAGGCTACAGAGCTGCAGACTTATGGAAAGTGTTCATGAAGGGCTCAAAATGTCTGCAAGAGGTTTGACAGTGGGACAGTGCTAAGTCCTCACAGACTCACAGGAAACATAACCCAAAGTCTGTCAGTGCGTGTGTGTGTGTGTGTGTGTGTGGGTGGACACTGGGATGGGTCCATGTTTGTAATATGTCGTATTACATCAGAATTGCCTTCTAATCAGGATGGATTTGCTTTGTAATCCTGTGCAATTCAAACCAATATTAAGATTAATAACGAAGATTTATTTTGACTGAAGCTGATCCCGCTCTGATTACGTCTTCGTCAGATTTGAGCCAGACTGGACCTGTAATGCAAATTCTCCCTGGCAGAGAAGAAGCCTTTATAAAAAATAAAAAAAAAGGATTTGCATGTGGCAGCAGACATTATTGGAAACTTATCGGGACATTACCGCCTTAAATGAATTGGTTATTTCCTAACGGGGGTTTATCACCTGACCCTGCAGCTCTGCTCGGCTTTACAGAAGTTAGTCGAGTTAATTTCCGTCGGCGTTCTTCTTTTTTTTTCCACCAGTCAGACAGTGAGCCACTAGTGAACATGGTGGAGCATTTAGCAGCTAAAGAGCCATTTATTTCCCCCAGGAGTCGGTGCAGAGCAAATACAGAGTTGAAAGGAGAGTCAGCGGACTTGGATTTGCCACATGTTCAGAAACATGACTCCAAATGAATGCTAATGTTGCCCCGCGTTCACCATGTTGGCCCTGAAAGCTGATTACTGTACATACCAGTGTTGTGTTTACAGCGTTTTTCCACTGGCTCAAAGTATTGAAAACATGAGCTTTTGCAGGTTTAAAAACAAAAACAAAAAAACAAAAACTAAAATGGTGGTTAACACGTGGAAGACTCAAGATTTATATAAAAAGTAGAGATTTAATGAAGTGTAAACAGCATTTGGCAACAACACCATTCAATATATTATAAAAAGCTAATAGAGGAACATGAGAATAATCAGCAATAGTTGAGATAAACATTATGGAGCCCAGAAGAGGAAGTGCTCGGTGAAAATTAAGGCTAATTTGTCCTCATCATTCAGATATAAAGCTCCCCTGGGGATAGAGCAAGTCTCACTGTGTTGACTATTGACAGATTTAGAGATTTAGAGATGAACATGTGTTTGCAGTTTTCAGATATACAAATCTACAGGCCAGTGCGCGAGCAAAATGCACGGCGTTGGCGAGCGTGCAGCTGGATTTGGCCGACCTCTGGACAAAAACACACTCTGATGAGCCAGTGATGAACTCCCCGGTCAGTCGCTCCGTCCAAACTTCGACCGCACGAGTCTCATTCCCCGGCTCTCGCCTGGAAAAATGTGGCTCTTGACTGCGTGTGTTCGAGTCCTGGCTCGACCTGCGCTGTCATATTTCTCTCACTCCACACGTTCCTGTCTTTGTGGCGATAAAAGCTAATAAAACACTGCCGAGAAGTGGCTGCCCACCTTCAACCTCCTCCACCCCCCAATAATATAAAGAAAAAAGAGAAAAAAACTCAATTAAAACAATGAGCAGTTGGTGCACATTATTCACAGACGGGAATAAATCACTGTGGCTTGTGGCAGATTTGTGCAAGATTTAGGAAAATAGATGAAGTGACAGTGCACCGTTCTCAAACAGATGTATGAAGAAGAGGAAGAGGAGGAGGAGGAAGCTGGGAATGTAATTATAATTAGTATGGGTGGGTGGGTGGGTGGGAGGGAGGGAGGCAGAGGCTCGTCGAGCTGCCCCCGGATGGTTGTGGGTGCGAATCCCTCGCTGCCGAGGCCGGTGAAGGCAGCTGAGTAAACCCTGCAGAGGTGCAACATGTGGAGGCAGGAAACAGGAAGCAGAGCAACTCATTAACCTTCAGGGACGGACAGGTTTCTACAAATATGATTTAAATGTGCACTTCTCATGGCTGATTGTGGACGACGCAGGTGTGGTGTTTAAGTTGAAAATTAAAGGGATAGTTCAACATTTTGGCAAATTGGCCCATTGCCATAATCCTTACAATCATAGCAGTAGGTTCGTTACCTTTAATTATCGGTGCAAGCTATTTTTAGAACGGCGGAGCAGAGTCGTGAGCTGCTCAGAGCTACGCTACGGAGGCTCATGGGATTTCTTGGTTTCCCTCATCAACTCATCAAATACACAATCCATCAACTCCGAAACGCTCTGGTGGACAAGTTGTGACCTGCACATTCTCCACGCTATGAGATAATAACAGAACGTTACCAGACAGAGTTGTTTTAGAGGGAAATTCAGAGACTGCTTGATGAAAAACTGCTCCTGACGGGAACACACATCAGTGGTTTTGCATGAATTTACCCAAAAATGTTGAAATGTTGAACTATCCCTACCACAGGGTGAGAGCTCCTCATTTAAAAAACAAATCAGCGTTATTTGGTTTCTTCAGGTTGGTGTCAGGTTAAAAGCCGTTGATCTGAATGAGTTGATTCTGAAGAGGAAATTTCACTTTCTCTTTGTTCGTCTGATTGATCAGATGCGATTGATCGCTTGAAAACAAAGTGGATGTTGCAGCAGAAGTGACGTCACATCCCCCGGCCTGTGCTCATGAAGAACATGAGGGATGAGGAGTGTGTTCCTCATGTTTCTTCAGTGTTGTGTGGCTGCAGATATAAATAGTCAATGTTGTTATTTATTGTTTTTCGGGGTTTGATCCTGGAACAGCTGGAAAAAAAAGAAGGAGCGCGACCCGAGCACCCGAGTACGAGAAGTGTGTGTGAGGAAGTGGCCGGTGGAGGACTTCTTCTAATCTCCCAGATGAGCAGCATCTTGCTGTCACAACCGTCTCCTCTGCATCAACTATCTCCTCATAAACATGTCCTGTCTCCAGCAGGCATCACTCAGGTCGTTTCATGTCCCTGGATGTTTCCAGATGGAGCCACAGAGGGAGAGAAGAAAAAAAAAACGTCACAGCGTCGAACCCCAAAATAAATCCCTATTATGACATCATTGACGCCTCGTTGGCACGTCTGGCGATGGGACTCTGTACACAACTATTTCTGTTTATCTCTTTTCCCGTCAGTGCTGTGTGCGTTTCAAAGGAAAAAGTTTATTTTCAGCGCTACATTTAGAGGATATTTGTGTGAGATAGACTGTGTAAATCATGCTAGGCGTCATATTAATGTCTGACTGGAGAACTGAGCTGTCAGTCATCTGCCTTGTTAACATTATATACATTAAATCCAATGTCAGCGTCGTCTTAACCCTGAGTTTTGAGAGATTTATTTACTCTGAATGTGCAAATTTTAAAAAAATCGTGAAACCTACATGACCAAATAAATTCAGCTTAATTTTCCCGCTCCCTCTCGTTACGTAGCCGTTAACCGCTCCGTCTCGGCCTCCATATTTTCTTGCAGTGTGTAAACAGCGGCCGCTCAGCTCTGTCTGGCTACACATGTGCTCGGCGTCAGTGTTCAGTGAAACTGATCCTGACTGTGTCTCTTCATGCTTGTTAGTGTGTTTGCTGCTCCAGCAGGACTTGACCCAACATCCATCTGGGCCAGATCCCCTCGGCCTGGGCTGCAGCTGCATAGCGCACACACACAAACACACATGAAGACACAGACACAGACACACACACACACATGACACACAACACACAGACAGGGCTGTGGTGTTGTTTGTGTAAATACCAGAGCGCACACATATATACAAGTTATATAACCACTGGTCCTGTGGTGGCAACTTCACGTCCCTCGGAGAACGACGACTGACCACACAATCAAATATCAGACTGAAGTCATTTATTTACAGAGGAACCGGCTGTGTCGATACTCCACACAGGATTATGTCATGTCTTGAAATCAGTCAGATTCACATTATAATTCAGACTGTGACTCAGTATTGGAGCATTTTTTTGTAAATTGAGTCGAGTTGCAATGTGGCTTTGTGTAAGCACAGATGGACCCTGATTATAATGATGAATGAGATAAATAAAGACTTTTTTATTTATTTTATTACTATTATTTATTACATTTATCACACATTTGATAGTAGTGGCAATTGTATTAAAGAATATTGACACACTTTTACTGTTCTTCAAAAATGAAAAAAGAAAGATTCTGTTTAAATGGAATATGATGAAGACGTACTTTTAAATTACAAATTTACTTTAGTTATAAAAACAATAAATGATTCAGTATTGCTGGCAGAAGCAGCATTTTCTCATATGACACTTTTTTTTGGTATCACAATGAATTACAAAATACAATAATGGTGTTAATACATTTAAAAATGCATAATTGCAAGGAATATGAAATATATTTTTTAACTTTGACTTTATTGTTATATTAATTATAATTCAAAAAGCTCATTATTAAATCAGTTCTTTTTATGCTTTAAAAGACAGTAGCCTATATCTTCATATCACGTCTTCAGTATTTCTTCTATGTGTCTTAGAAGTCGGTAAATTTTAGTGTGAAAATGAAAAATACCATCACTGTAGAGTGAGAATCTCAGCTCTGAAGCTTTGTAATAACAGATGTAAAGAAAACATTTGCAGAGACGACTGTTGTGAATTAGGACCTGAGACACTCGTAAAAATTTGTATCTGGATTTTAGTTCAGAGAACAACAGGAGCGATTCAGCAGCGTGAACTGTCTGTGCTTCACCTCAGAGCTGAGGAGGCTGTGAATGACACAGACACATTAAATGCTGGTGAATGGATGAAGAGGAAAACAGGAGAAAGAGGGCGAAAATATTAGAAAGACAAGAGGATGGATTTAAAGATAAAATCAGTTTGAGCTGAGGAGGCTGTGAATGACACAGACTGACACCACCAGAGGCAGCAGAGGCAGGTCAGGGCAAGAGGACACACAATGACAACAACAACATTAATTTCAACTCTCATGGCGACTCCGAGATTTTAGATTTCTTTATTGATCGCCTTAACAATTTCTGATCAGTAAAATCTCAGGTTAAGTGAATAAGAAACTTTCTAATATGTAAAATGTAGGAAGTAATATATAAAATATAATACTGATACTTTGCTGTTTAGGAATTAGTCTAGTCCGCTATAATATTATATAATTAACTTATATGATATAATAATTTAATCCGCTGCCACCTCCAGATTTTCTTTTATACATTTTCGAATATGAAATATTATTTATACTAAGGCTTGGCTCAGTTAAAAGGTTAAAAACAAGATATTATAGGAAGATTTATTAGTGAAATAACACCAATAGGTGTTCATAATCAAGAAAGATAATTAACAATGTGTTTAATGAAACAGTCATTCAGTGTTTTTCAGTAGTGTTTTTTTTTTCTGGCTCTGTCTCAGGTTTGGTTCTGTGAAAATCCATGTTTTCTTTTACACTTACCGGCAGCTACTGGCAACTTTTAAGGTGGAATGTTTTCTTTCACGTAACTCAATGCATGAGTTGACGTCGTGAATCAATCAACACACCTTAAATATAAATATGACAGGTTTGACGGTGGTATTTGTTTGTCTTGGCCCGGTGGCAGGACATACGCCTCCGTGATGATAGGATCTTCAAGCGCCTAGAAAAATATGTATATGTGAGTTTCAACCAGATTATGCAAACTGTGAATATTCTGAATGTTTTTGATTATATATTTTTTATCATTACTCGTTAACAGTTTTTCAGCCAACAGTTTTATTCTCGCTTTTAATTCTATGAGTCAAATCTCTTGTTAAAAGAAAATTATAAAAACAACATAAAAATACTTGTTGTGATTAGTTGATTTGTTTTTACTAGAGGCAGAAATGACCTGTAGGAAAACACAACCTTTGTTGATTTGTTTTGTTTATTTGTCAACGGAGCCTCTTACTCAGTGTTTTTCAACCTTGGGGTCGGGACCCCACATGGGGTCGCCTGAAATGTCTAGTGATTGATAAAAATTATATAATAAAATTATGATTAAATTCCCACTCCCAACTTTCATTTTCTCAAATATAAATCGAATTCAAATAAAATGCAGCATATGAAAATATCTGATTGACAGCTGTGATTGTGGGTCGCCAGAAATTTGTGATGTCACAATGGGGTCAGGAGCCAAAACAGGTTGGGAATCACTGCTATTACTCTTCATGTATGTTCAAAGATCTAGTATTAGATCTAGTTCTGGTCTAGTTATTGTCTACAATAATTGTATTGATGGAGCACAAAAACAAAACAACCTAAAAGCATCCTTCATTAACTCCTTCCTCACTCATAAACACCAATATACTGTATTTTAAACTCTGTGCATCTCTTTTTGCAAAAACAAGCTTAAGAAAATATTTTCTCCAGAGCTTAAATGTGATACTTGGAGGATGTTGCATAAATAATTTCCTAAAAACAGTGGAATAGTCCTTTAGCTTTTACTGTAATTTCCCAGGATCTGCTCCCTCCTTCTCTCTCTGATCAGACTCCAGTTTGTGTTTTCATCAGCTACACTTCATGACATTTCCACCCTGGTTTTCCTGACCTCAGTCCAACAGTGTGATGGCCTCTCCGTCCCGAGGGCCACACACACACACACACACACACATCATGGAGCTCCAGCAGACAATCAGACGTGTCCTCAGGAACATGAACACGCCAGCCGCCTGCCCTCTCTCTCTCTCTCTCTGGCTGCTGCTGCTTCTCTGTTTTCCACAGTGAGCGTGCGGGAAGTTTGACTGAAAATGAAAATGAGCGGGTTTCGGCGGCGGCGGCAGTGGTGGTGGCGGCGGGGCAGCGGCGGCGGCGGCGGGCAGGCAGTGGAGCAAGCGGGTGGACGGGTGGTGGTTCCAGCTGTATGACTTCAGTAAAACAATCCTCCGTCACACACGCTGAAGATCTGACGTGCTGACAGCAGTGATGAGGCCCGGGAACAGATATTACACATCTATTACACATGTGAGCAGCGCCGACCCCCTCGTACACGTGCACTTTAAAACACACACACACACACTTACATATCTGCCTCTTCCTCACACACACACACACCCATACACATCATGGGTGAAGTGAGGAAGAGTAGATGTCTGCCCGACAGAGACGTCTGAGGTTTGGGGTTAAACGGAAAATGGTTTTTGTGAATGTGGCCGGTGTAAAAGTGTCTGATTAAAGGACTTGGAGTTACACAACAACCAAACTGAAGCAACATGAACAGACTGGATGTAACAGGAGCTCTGGGAAATATTTAGAGGTTTTTTTTTTCTTGTAGTGGGTTAAAATAAATTCCTAAATATTAGAATTCAATCCTAATTTTCTAAAATGTATTTTAGTCAAACATCCTTGTAAAACCTTATAATAAGTACACACTATTAAGTATTATCAATACTGACTTCTTCATTTATAACACATGAATACTCATTAGTATGTAGTTTATAAACACAGTTTTACTCATTGATAAGCACTAACTGTATTTATAAACTACATACTAATGAGTATTCATGTGTTATTAATGATGAACTCAGTATTTAATACTTAACTAATGCTTAATAGTGTGTATTTATTATAAAGTGTTACTTTGTCTTTTTAACTTCAACGCTTCACTAATTAACTGCAGTCGATGCGACTTACTCCTCCAGTGTTAAGCTGCCGTCACAATCACACACTTCCTGCACAGATTTTTCCAGTGTTTCTTTGTGAAAACGCTTCACACTAAAAGCTTAACAATGTGTCACAGCAGCTTAACACCAGCTGAGAAAAAAAAAGAAAAAATCTTTTAGAAGCAAGAAAAAGAAAAAAGAAAATGTGACTGTAATGACATGGAATATATTATATTTATTTATATATTTTAGTCACTGCATGGTTTCTAAGATGAGTAATATTAATACCAGACTTGTTTTGTTTATTCTGGTTGTAAACTACACATATTCTGCATATTTTAACAGTATTACACAATGTGCAGTTCATTGTGTTATTTATAGGTGTGGTTGTGTCACATACGACAGCTGTGACAAGAGGAAACAATAAGGAGATAATAATACATTTAAACATAGTGTTTTTAATGCAGAAGTCAAATGTCAGCTTTTCACATAATGTTTATCTTTTTAATTAGCTTCAAGTTCAAGTTGCATGTCACAACTGTTAAAGTTGCAAAATTGCAGCTGTCATTTTCTCATCCTTAAAAAATAACTTGATTATTACAACAATAAATATAACACTCACTATGAAGTAGAACATTTAATTGATAATTATATAATATTATAAGACAATAATAGAATTAGAGTTTGTTTTATTGCTAAGTTGGTTTTCAATATAGAAGGAATTTGTTTTGGTGTTTTATTGTGTGACCACAATCATAGTCAGAGGAAAAGAAATATAAACAAAGCAAGTACTGTAGGTCAGATATATTGAATATAAATAGAAAAAATTAACAATCTGATAAAATATTTACAATAAAAATGTGTAATCATATGTGCATCGTGCAAAATACAGATATAACAGTAAAATGCATAAACAAACTCACATAAAATAACATCTACATGATTGTTAGCAGAAGCACACGTATCCTGTCACGTGTTATTTGATCAATCAATAACTGTGATATACAATATATTATTACTAATCAATAGCCCGCTGGTGACCGTGTCTCGACTCTGCAGAGGAGTCACATGCAGCAGATGAGGACGCCGGTTCTCTCCGCTGCTTTAAAGGAGCCTTTCAACTCTCCCTGCTGTGGATGTGGGTGTTGGCGTTGTGGTTTTGAATCCAGATGAAACCTCTGTGATTGCTGTGGGAACAGAGCCTGTCCCATAACCATCACCATCCATCCATCCATCCCTCTATCCATCCATCCATCTATCCATCCATCCATCCATCCATCCACTCCCTGTGTCCTTCAGCTCCCGCCTGTTACCTCCCTGCAAGCTGCTCCCGATTAAAACATCAAATGTCAAAACCATAAAACGTCTCCTCTGGAAAAAGCAAAAAAGAAAAAGAACAGAAAAAAAAGAAATAAAAGTGAAGATATTGGAGCCAGTTTTGCACCTCCAGCCTCGCGGGTGTGACTCTCTTCAGATGTTCGTCATCCGAAGCAGCTTCCTGAAACAGAATAGAGTGTGTTTCACATTTGCATGTAGAGCAAATAGCAGCGACCTCTGCTTCACTCCTTCCTGCTATTAAATGAGAGTAAATTAGGTGTTATAATGTTGTGGCTGCTTTCAGTGGCTGCACACACACATATTTGTATGTTTATTCAGTGTTCTAGCTCTTAATCAGTCATCAGGTTCAAGGGGAAGCAGGCGATGTATGCAAACACACACACAAACGCACACACAGACACACACATACGAGTTAACGGGATAACAAGGTCACATTTGGAGATCAGGGTTTTCTTTGGCCTGCGTCGTGAGTCCTTAATGATTAAATCATTTATTGGTTCAGGCTTTCATTACTCTGTGTTAGCACATATCTAAAGGGTCAAAGACGCACATGTGTAGCCCAGTGTATATTAACTACAGGTACACACTGTGCGCACGTGTGTGTGTGTGTTACCAGACAGAGACAAAAACAACACATTTATTAATGCGGCACATTTGTCTGGTTTGGAGCGTGAGTGTGTTTTGATTCTCTCTGCTCCACCACGGCAGTAACACGAGTTTACACGGGTGTTGCTTGTAGGTTTATAGTTTAAAATGGTGTTTAGATGTGTGTCTCTTTTAAAAGTTAAATTAAGTATAGTAAGATATTTTTTTCCCCCTAACTCAGAAAAAATAAAGATAAAAAGATGTTATGTAGGAAATAAAAATGAACAGATTCAGGTAAAAGCATCTTCAGCATCTCTGTAAAACATTCAGATAGATAAAAATATATAAAGACTAATATCATTAAGATATATAGGCCATGTAATAATATAAATAAATAGTCACGTAGTCACAATATTGTTGAATACACTTGGAAAGCAGTTTGGGTTGTGTGCTTCTATAATATCCTTAACTCCACTGTCCAGTGTACAATGTGTTTTTAATTGTTTTTTTCTTCTCTCAACTTCAGATTTCTTCAAACTAAAGGACGATACAAGCTTTTAACAGAACAGATACTTTATTGTTAGTATTGTGACCTGTTGCTTTGACCAGAGCTTCACTAAGTTAACTCTCCAAATTATCACTCGGCGACGTCCATCCATGAGCTCCACTCCCTCTTTCCCCCTGAGGGCTGCAGCGAGTGGCCTGGAGCCAACCCCAGAGGGAGGGGGAGGGGGCAGGGAGGGGGGGGTTAGTGTGCTGGGTCCACCACCAGACCACCAGTCGATCCCAGAGCTGACGTAGAGAGAACAACAACCATTCACACTCACATTCACACCCACGGCCAATTTACAACCCAGTGGTTCCCAACCTTCGGGTGGAGACCCCACGTGGGGTCGCCTGAAATGTCTGGATAAAAAAAAATATTTTTAACTAATTAGTATTCTTTTAAAAAAAATATGAATCTTAAACAACTATATTTCATACTTTCACTTTCTCAAATATAAATCAAGCTCAAATAAAATGCAGCGTTTAAAAAATATCTGAGCTAGCGCATCTTGATTGACGGAAGGAGTCGCCACAACTTTGTGATGTCACAATGGGGTCATGGGCCAAAAAAGGTTGGGAACCACTGAGTTAACTCAACCTGTGTGTGTGTGTGTGTGTGTGTGTGTGTGTGTGTGTGTGTGTGTGTGTGTGTGTGTGTGTGTGTGTGTGTGTGTGTGTGTACTGTGGGAGGAAACTGAAGGAAAACCATCTCCATGCAGAATAAAAACACCGTCCATGTCCTTGTATTGATGCAGTTTTATTTATTAAAACCAGAGAAAAACACTGGTTTTAAAAAACAGATAAATCTAAAAAAAAACAAAAAAAAACAAGTTTCTTTGCATGTCTGTGTCTCGTTGAGAGTGACACACATTATTTTTTAAGTTGACGTTAATAAAAGAGGGAAAAGATGAGCGAATCCAGAGGCATCCGACTCTGGGATCGGCGCAGTCTGGAGGAATTACACTGCAGGGAAAACAAGGAAAAACTGTCATCTAAATTGAGTGTGTCTGCGTGTCTTTGAGTCTCTTTGGTGGTGGGCTGTGGGAGTGGGAGAGAGAGACGTTCATTCACAGTCATTATTTTTCACTTCACAGGGAATAAACGCGCGTTGTCAGGCTGACTAATGACCGGCGCTCCGGGCTGCGGTGGAATCAGGAGAAAGTCTCCATCTTCCTTTTGTCAGTCATTTTGTGATGGACCCGGGCCGGCGCTGATGGATCGTCGGATCTGGCTCTGATTTCACGCTACACTGGCATCCACTCATCCCCCGATGCCTTTGTTATTTTGGAAACGGGTAATAAACACTCACACAGCACACATGCACACACACACACACACACACAGTCGTTCCTGCTCTGCTCTGCAGTCTTCATCAGTTTTGACACTTTACTGCGGCCTCGGCTCAGTCGGAGGCTTCGTGCTGGAAACCCCCAGTACGAACACACACGCAGCTCTCAGTTACACTTTCTTTATTGTGCTAAATGGCTAATAATGGATTTGAAGTGCAGTGTAAGGATGTGAAGTATTTATGTCTGCAGAAATACTCGCATTACTACTGCAAATATGCTTTTTTAATTTATGTTACATTAGCAGGAGGAGCAGGAGGAGGAGGAGGAGGAGGAGGAGGGGCATCTTGTCCTGACAGGAAGCAACAGCCAGAAACAAACAAATGAGAAATGTGGCTGTAAATTTAAGCTGCAACTCTTTAGCAGCACTTACATGAAATAGAAAATGAATGAGCTCAGTTTTTATTAGTTTTTTTTATTCCATTGTTTTTTATTCTGAGCTCAGGAAAATGACTTGTTTGCACACATGAGAGTCATCATCATAGAATCGTTTATTAGCCGTCGTTATTCTTCCACCAGCTGATCACATCCAGCTACAGTCTGCTTGTTAAGTCGTGACATCGCAAAAACCACAGCGTCCTGTGTTGTCTCAACCAGACGGACTGTTAAAAAAAAAAAAAAAAGAAACAAAAGAAAACAAATGCAGGGTCATGTTGCTGCTTCCTGCGTGATGGCACATCTTAAATGACTAAAAAAATAAAGCTTCTCCCCATGCAGCTAACGTGAGCTAGCACCTATTAGCATGAGCCAACTCAAACAGATAGAAACTGGTTCTGCAGCCGTCGTTATTTGTATTTTGTTTCAGGAAGTAGATGTGATGTCATGTGTGATGTCAGACTTAGCAAATGTATAAAGACGAGGTCATTGTTCATCTCTCCACAGCTGGACGCTGACGTTAAAGGCAGGGCCGGCCTAACCCTCCATGGGGCCGGAAGAAAAATATTATTACTACCAATAATACTGATTATTAATCATTTACACACCTACTACAAAATTATTTCATTTTTCTAATCTGTCATTATGTATCATCATCCTTTTACCCATCTATGGTTTAAACCTTATTCTATTCTATTCTATTCTTAACCTGAAATGGTACCAAATTGAGCTAAAAGTGCAGCCTGGGGTTGATTTACATTTATTATTCAGAATGATATTGTGCTAGTGTAAGTGTGATACTGAATGTCAACTAGCCTATAGTTGAAGTTGAACTAGGCCGACTACTAAAAGTAACAAAATAGCAACAGACAATGCATTTTCTGCAAACATCATCATACGCATTTTTATATTTGGTTGTAAATAAACTGCAACAACAGTGTGAAACAACTATTTGAAGTGCGACAACAATTAAGGGTAATTGTAATAATGCAGGATTTCTCTATAGGGATCGACAGAAGTCACGCACCATAGTGGTCACTGGGCCCTACGCAGGTGCTTAGTTCGCCTTGGGTCAAAGGTCACAATGACCTGTAGGAGTTATAACAGAGGAGATCCATTAGTTATTCATTTACATTTCAGTAAATTCTGCTACAATCAGATGAACTGAACTGAAGCGACCATGAAGATCAGAGGAGATAAAAACACATGTTCAGGTTTGATTTGTCAAACACAGGTGGGACTAAAACAGATATTAATAAAATAACGACACTAATAATAATGTTAATGTTGATGATATTATAGATAATAATGATATTGTTAGTGGAGCTGAGGAAACGTCTTGTTGATCTTTTGTAATTCTGGGCTTCACCCTGTCTCGCCCCCTGCTCTCGTCCTGTCAACACTACAACAGGCAACGAGACAAGGTGCTGAAACTGACCGGCTCCCTAAGGGACCCGCAACCCCCACTGTAACACACACACACACACATAGACACACACACACACACACACATCTGTAGGCCTATAAATCTCAGCTTGAACACAGCATCTGTATCAGACTGACAGGACTCGGAACAAACTGGACACAGTCACAGTCACATGGTTTTTTATTGGGTAATTATTTTTGTAAATATGATTGTTTTAGTTAATTTGTAACGATATTTGTGTTTAGTAGTTGTGTACACACTTAATTTATTTAATAAATACAATTTCCAGGATTCAAATGCAGTTTATTTTGCAGAACATTGTTTAATTTGTGTAATTTGTTTTTAGTTTAGAGTTGCATTTGATGTTCTTCTCATGTTTCACCTGTTTCTAATGTTGGGTTCTACTCTCAAATATTCATTTTCCACTGATAAATTAGTGGAAACATTTTACATTTTTGTGCGACTTAATGATCCGAATAGAAGCAATAGATTTTTCATTGATCAACTTGTTGAATAATTGTTTCAAGTTGACAAATTCACTGACAGTTTTAGTATTTTTATGTTTTAAATGTGACATATAAATGAAATTAATTGTCAAGAAAGTCAATTCAGGAGTCATTCACACCTAAAATAACAAATAAGGTCTCAAATGCAGTGAATTAAGAAGCTGATTAATCACAGAGCTTCATCACAGCAAGTAGAGATATTAAGATGTCAGCAGCCTCGGCAGAAACGGCACAAACCTCTCACATGTATCTGATGTTACGTACAGTTCTCTCCGGCCCTGAACACAGACACAGACGCTCTCTTGTGCACAGAGAGCCCAGAGTCCCACAGATTAGTAATGAAACCCAGACCGTCCTTGGGGAAGAAAACATCGCTTTACACAAAATACTTTGTCCTGAGTGTTTATTATGATTTGCTGAGGCTTCCCACTCTGAGAACAGCAGGCCGGTGAAGGAGCAGCGCTGCAGGCTGTGTGTGCGGTCGGCCCCGGCAACTCAATCACTGACACATTCTCTGCTCTGCACAGTATCACACTTTATTATTATTATTAGTTCTTTTTTTTTCTTTATCCTGTCAGCTTCAGAGGCTCATCTGTCCGCACATCTGGATGCTGCCTGGAGATCCACTCGAACTGTCTGTCTCTGCTCCAGTCTGTCTATCTGTCTATCCATCTGTCCGTCCAACCATCCTTCCGTCCATCCAACCAACCGTCCATCCATCCGTCCATCCATCTGGCCGTCCGTCCATCCATCCGTCCGTCCATCCATCCATCTGTCCATCCATCCGTCCATCCATCCATCCATCTGTCCATCCATCCGTCCGTCCATCCGTCCATCCGTCCGTCCATCCATCCGTCCGTCCATCCATCCGTCCATCCATCTGTCCGTCCATCTGTCCATCCATCCGTCTGTCCATCCATCCGTCCGTCCATCCATCCGTCCAACCGTCCGTCCGTCTGTCTGTCCATCCATCCATCTGTCCGTCTGTCCATCCATCCGTCCATCCATCTGTCCGTCCATCCGTCCATCTGTCCATCCATCCGTCCGTCCATCTATCCGTCCGTCCATCCATCCGTCCAACCGTCCGTCCGTCTGTCTGTCCATCCATCCACCTGTCCGTCTGTCCATCCATCCGTCCAACCAACCGTCCGTCCATCCATCCATCTGTCTGTCCATCCATCCGTCCATCCATCTGTCCGTCCATCCATCTGTCTGTCTGTCCATCCAGCTATCTGTCCATCCGTCCATCCATCCGTCCGTCCATCCATCCATCCATCTGTCCGTCCATCCATCTGTCCATCCATCCGTCCGTCCGTCCATCCAACTGTCCGTCCATCTGTCCATCCATCCATCCATCCGTCCATCTGTCTGTCCATCCATCTGTCCATCCGTCTGTCCCTCCATCTGTCCATCCATCTATCCATCCGTCTGTCCATCCATCCATCCATCTGTCCATCCGTCTGTCCATCCATCTGTCCATCCGTCCGTCCATCCATCTGTACGTCCATCCATCCATCCATCCATCCCTCCATCCATCCACTTGGGTGGTGGACGTCCTGTGGGCTCCTAATACCTACAATGTCAGAGGGGAGATCCTGTCTTTCAGCATCAGGATCCAGAGTCTACACACACACACACA
The DNA here is from genome assembly GCA_030347415.2 of Decapterus maruadsi. NCBI lineage: Eukaryota > Metazoa > Chordata > Actinopteri > Carangiformes > Carangidae > Decapterus > Decapterus maruadsi. The sequence continues at coordinate 23,568,677 of CM064902.1, read as the reverse complement.
CACACACACACACACACACACACACACACACACACACACACGCACACACACACACACACACACATGTCTCTGGCCCCTCACTCAGCACAGCAGCCCCCCCCCCACCCAGCCCCCACCCCACCCCAACCCTCCTCCTCCCATCATGCCTTGCCTGGCTGTATTATGACAGGTGGAGTGTCGGTCCCCACCAGGCCGACTTTTCCGACCAGCATCTCTCCTCAGGTCCAGAGGGCTGCAGTGTGTGTGTGTGTGTGTGTGTGTGTGTGTGTGTGTGTGTGGATGTTGGACATGTGTATATATCTGTTTAATGTGTATAAAGCCTCTGTGTACATGTAAACGTACATGGTTTAAATGTAAGCATACAAGCTGGGTGGAGGGGGTGATGGAGGAGGAAGATGAAGATGAGGAGAAGATGAGATGGAAGAGGAGAAAGAGTTGGACAAAGGAGATGGATGATGGTGAAAATGATGAAAGAGGAGATGAAGAGAGGAAGTGGAGGTGTGAAACTGGGATGGAGGAGGAGGAGGAGGAGGTGAAGAGAGGCAGCTGAGGATGAGAAATGAACGAGAGAGAGAGAGAGAGGGTCCGTGGTGAAAACACAACGTCTTCACTCGTCACCCAGTCGTTCTCTGTCTTCAGACCGCTGACTCTCTGTTTCTTCTTCTCTGCCTCGGTCTGAGTGACGGACACTTTTTAACACTTTAACTCCCTAAACTCACCACGTCGGTGTCGTTACAGCAGAGTGAGGCTCAGTACCGTCACGGTGTGAAACTGAGTCTCTGTGTTTATAGATTAATAGTTCTTTACTATTTATCTTATAGAACCGGGAGGCGATCATTTTTAATATTTGTGCAAAATTGTAGTGTATAGAGAAAGATGCTGTGATGATCCATGAGCTGAATTTAACACAAACTGAACATTTTGCTTTATTTAATTGCACTTTACTCTTGTAACTCTCGTTTTTGATTTTTAACAACATTAATTAGCTTTTTTCTTTATTAAAAGTGGGTTTTTATTCTATTTTTCTTTTTCTTTTTCAGATATAATATAATGTTGGTTGTGTAATTGCAGGACACCAATAACGGTTACAATTCAATTCAATTCAGTTCAATCAGTCTGTTGTCCCCAAGGGAGCAATTGTCTGTGCAACTGTGGTCAACACTTACACAATATGCAAAAAAAAAAGAATAAGTAACAAACTACAAAACTAGAAAATTTCCTCTTGGGAAATTTTGAAAGGGCACCGGGAGCTACTGCCGTTCTAACCATCTCTGTCAACATGGGAATCAAACCCACGATCTTAAGGTCAAGACAGAGCTGATCAGACACATGATCATCTTTCTATAAGCACTGATATGGAGGAGCTGTAATCACATTAGGTTAACTGTGTTAGAGTGTGGGAGAGGAGTGCGCGCTGACGCGCGCATTTGTATGTTACCTGTGTGTTTTTAATGTGTGTGTGTGTAACTGTAATGACATGAAGCTGGTTCTAGAGTCTGTGTGTGTGACTGAGCTGAATCCTGTATCAGTCTGATTTAGCTGTGTGTCTGTGTTTACAAACATCTTAACGAGCTCCAGGTGGATTGTTTATGGAGTTAACGACCCTGGCCTGAGGATCAGAGGTTACCATGACAACTTGAGCTGGTTGCCCATGACGATAGGGGCCACCAGGCTGAGGCAGACAGAAACGTCGAGAAAAAGACTGATTTTCTGCCTCTGCACTGGTCTTGCATTTAGGCTTATTCTGACAAAACGGTAACTCCTATCAGAACAAAACATGGATCAACGGTGCCCTAAGGCCTTCCTGAAAATTTTGGTACGATTTGGTGTTTCTACAGTAAATATTTTGGCGACACGGGCAGTTTTAAAACATCGGTCTGTTCTGCTCCTCTCAGAAAGTTTTTGTATTGGAGTCAATGAGGAAAAGAGACAGACATGGCCGCACTCAGAGGCTGCTAATTCAAATTCTGTAAGTCTCTCTGATATTTTGAACACATTGTGGGAGAGACAACAAGTTTGTCTACAAAACTGTGAAAAAATTATGTGTGTACAGTGTAAATTGTGTCCAGGAGGAGTGTGGAAAGAAAAAGAATCAGGAGTTTTTCTGGGCTTTCCCCCACTCTAGCTGATGACATCACGCACTCTAGCACGAACATTCCGTGCAATACACACCCATTATAATCTCATAATTTCTCCAAAAATGATCATGGTCATTGATCAGGGATTGATCAAAAACTATACAACCTATCAAAACGTGGAGTAATACACCAATACACAAGACTTGTGTCTACTATTTAAAGTTTAAACGGAGTCTCTAGGTGAAAGTATGCCTGAGCAGTAGACGACAGTTGGCAGTATGAAAAATCCGATGATTTGTTCGTTTTTTGACCTTCTCCCATGCATTCTCAGTTTTTCGCGACTTACGTCGCGAAAAATTCGTAGACTGATGAAAAAAGTAATAGCACCCCATTCCCAATCAAGACGCACGTTTTGATATATAATATGTCCTGCAACTCTTCGAGTTGCAGGACTAGTAGCGAACCGAAAATCGTCCGGAAGATGAAAAATAATAACTAGGAAAAAATCCACAGAATAACAATAGTGCCCGGCTTCGCCGGGCACTCGTCCCTACAGCTATTTCATAGCTGTTGGGTCGAGTGCCCTGGCGATGGCCGGTGCCCTAATAATACATGTCACGCAATAAATAAATAAATAAATACTCACAGTGGGTGCATTAGGAGGAAACAAGTAGTAATATATTGTAAATACACAGCTGTTGTGAATGGCAAAATGAGACTTTAAGAAGTTTATCTGCATTTACATGAACAACAACTTTTACATCTTTCAGGGCGGTTGCTTTGATCCAACTTCCTCTTCAGGGCCCCAGAGCGCCCGGGACTGTAAATGTTACAGATGTGCTGCTGCGAGTCGAGTCGACTGCTTTCTGTCGATTAAAATGCACACAAACACACAATACTTCCATCCCGTCCTGTTGCTGTGTGAGATTTTTTGCTTGCAAAGAACATGTGTATGATCAAATCACCACACAACAAACACACATGTGGATTCAGCGGCCTCTTCTTGCCCCCGGACGGTCTCTGCGGCGTTAGACCTTATCTGCACCGCTCTGAACCGCACAGAGCGCCATGATGTATCACCCTGAATAATTAATCATTTGACTCAAAGGAACATAATAAAAACTTTTTTCTCTTTTCTCACAGAAGAAAAAACTTCGAGGAAGTGAGGAGATGAAGCACAGGAGGAAAAAAGCCTCTACTGGGTGGCCAGGAAACAGGAGCTGAAGGCTTGTGCACACACACACACACACACACACACACAGAAACACACATACACATAGGGAACAAGCATAGAAACCCATCTCCCAGCAGTCGCTCTTTGCTCCATCACCCAGGCGTGAGAGAACATATACCGGCTCAGGTCTCTGAGAATCCGACGCACCAGAAGAAAGAAAAAGAGCCTCTGCAGCCTCATCGCCTCAGGAAATAATAATGAATATGGAATGATAGTCTGTATTTTGTGCTGCAAATGCAACCAGATGCAACAAAGAAAGGTGGAAAAGGGGGGTTAAAAAGGAAAAAAAAAAGAAAAAAGAAAAAATCAGCAGCAGATGTTTGTGAGAAACAAGAGGTCTCAGGCACCGTGGGCTGCCAGTGTGCCCTGCAAACATACTGTAACCTTAGCCAGCGTGCAGAATAATCACTTATAGTATCTATATCGCCACTTTGTAATGAGGGGGGGTTGGCGGAGAGGTGGTTTTTGGGGGGTTATGGAGGAGCAGAGCAGTTCTGCAGCTGCTCTCTGGGAAAGTTCAGTTGTTGAGGAAGAGGCCGGGCTAGACACAACACCACCCAATTAACATGGAGACCCCCACCGACAACGAGGAAACCGCACACGTCTGATGGCGTTTCTATAGCCTGCAGTGCATGAGGCGATATGTGTGTGTGTGTAACTGCATATCTTCCTCTTACAGTACATGCACTTCATGCAGCTGGTGTACAGTTTAGAGAAAAGACTAGAAAACCCTGGGTGTGTTGTTTTCAGTTTTGAAAAACCCAGCGGTTTCTGAAAAGATGAATTTGAGCAGCTGTGTGCAAAGATCCCTGTTGTTGTTTTCTTTTGGGTTTTTTTGTCTTTCCCTCCCTCCCTCCCTCCGGTCCGTCTCCATTTTATTGGTGCTAAGAGATAATGACTGTGGTGTTTCTGCACTGCACTTTATAGAGAAGAGTGGAGTTTCATTGAAAACGACGGCCACCAGACAAGAACAAAAACAAAGTCAATTGGATTTCAAGACCTATTATTACTGTTTTATCAATCAGTCATGTGATCCATGGCGAGAGCTCGGATGTATCCGCTGTAATTCACACAACACTGAAACCTGTAACTTTCTGCATGATTACACCCTGTTCATGACTTTTACTGACACAACGAGAGCCGAGGACGAGGCGGAGACACTGACAGATTAGAAACCGACTCACGTCATTGAAAAAGCTGGTGTTTGTTTTTTTCTTTTCAAATTAGTAATTCTTTATGTTTTGTTTTCCTGAATGGACCCAAGGTTTTTGACCATTAAATTTGTGCACAAAAGTGAAATAAATTAATAAATTAATTTAATTCTCAGCATATAATTATATTCACTTTGTACTTAATTCTCTTTTTTATCATTATTTGTGGTGTGCTTGTGTCAAATGAGTGCATCCATCTATCTAAGACACAGAAAGACTCTATTGATTCCATCTATCTATCTATCTATCTATCTATCTATCTATCTATCTATCTATCTATCTATCTATCTATCTATCTATCTATCTATCTATCTATCTATCTATCTATCTATCTATCTATCTATCTATCTATCTATCTATCTATCTATCTATCTATCTATCGGCCGTCCTTGGCTGAAACGCGTTTCCCTCTTTTGTCCTTTCAAAGCCGCCGTAGCGTGACGTCACGGTGAAAGATGGCGCTCCCCGTGCGGACTAACTTGAGACATGTCTTCAGCTTCATTCAGAAGTTAAACTGTCCTAAAAGGACCGTGTGTGTCGGAGCCGGAGCGGGGAACAAGGTGCGTGGAGACATTTGGTTTACCGAGAGAGTCGAGTTTGGTTTTCAGCTGTGGAGGCGGAAACGCTTCGGCGTGAGTGTGTCTGTTTGTGTGGAGAGAGACTGAAGTGTTAGCTACCAGTTTTGTTTGTTTGTTATCTTCCCTGTTTACTGACCCTGAGCTTTATTTGTTAAATATTCGCTTTTATGCGTCGCTGTTGTCGTAGTTTTATTGAAACTCTCGCTGTTTGTGCTTGTCCAGGTGGAAACTGACCTGAGGTCAGACCAGGTGACTGTAGTCTGAGTTTGTCAGCAGGGGAAATGATAGACTGTAGTGTAGAGGAGGAGAGTTGTCTGTGAAGGAGAACAGCAACATGTCAGCTGTTATAAATATATGGATGTAATAATATAACCTGCAGCACATGTGGGTTTTAAAGAGCTGCAGATAAAGCTGCAGATAAAGCTGTAGTCTGCTGTGGCAAAGTCATGATGAATCACAATATGAAGCAACATCTGTAACATCAGAGCTGTTATGTGACTAAGTAGCAGCTAGTAGCACATATAGAGAGAAGATTAGACTCCAGTAGATATCAGTAATATCTGGTTATGCTAGAAAACTGACTGGTACAGCCTCAGTGTTTTAAATCAAAGGAGGTTGAATCACCATTCACATATAAAACCTTCAGGATGTGTATGTCAGGCTTATGTTTTCTTCAATGTGCCTTTAACTCTATCAGTCATTCTATCATTCTATCATTCTGTAGAATATTTTCAATACAATATAAAGTTTATCTAGGCTAAATCTAAATCTTTTTATCTAAAATTCCACAATGTGACTAAACTGGCATATAATCCTCTCATACTGAAAATATTTGACATTTTTGTTGTAGTATACAATTCATAACATTTGCCCAAGATCATCTTCCTCAAAGCACATACTGTATAGTCCATTCTGTGGTTAGACAGATAAACTAATATATAATCTATGTCGGCCAGTGACATCATTATGACATGGTTTATTATATTATCTTCTTGTGACAATACAATACACACACACAAAGTGTCAATTGTGAGCAACTCCAACAAATTCAAGACATGTGACTTTATACACCAAAGAGTTTCAGCCATCTTGCCTTCATCGGGGTCATTGGGGTCATTAATAATCAAATTTAAGATAAAGTACAAAATTAGCAACCAATTATGTTATCTTTTTATTGATATAAAATTGGCCAGTTCGTGGCTAAAGAAGAGAATCATTTTCTCTGGTCATGTGAAGTTAAATCTGCTGCTGCGACAATAAAAGTGTTGCTAGAGAACCTGATTGATCCATATCAATTATCAGTATAATAATAAATAACAGCAGCTCTTCAGCAGCAGAAACCTGTGTTTTCAGGATCAGTCCTCGGCTTCGTCCCGTCGCCTCGGTGCCTGTAAAAGGAAACGTGGAAAATACTTGTAGAGTCACAGTGGAGGTTTTTGGTGTTTTGTCACTTGGTCAAAGAGTGAAAGAAGTTATTTTTTCTGTTCCTCACAAGTGGAAGTAAACATGGCCGCACCCGCTACCTGGGGACAAGGCATTCTGGGAAACATAAACTCATGTTGAACTAAACAGGGCAGGACGAGTAAAACATGTCGCCACATGAATTAAACATGACGATGTTTGAGTTTATCTGTCACAACTTCCATTAAACCATTATAGTGAACAGATATTTGTTATGCAGGACTTTTCTCTGGTTCATGCAGGAATTATGGATTATTTTCCTTTTTCTCATCTGTAGCTATTTTCAGTTTTTGTCTCTCTTTTTTTTCTGTTTCCTTTTACTGTTTTTCAGTTACAAGAACATAATCTTCAGTGTATAATACAGGCCTTTGAACGTCTATATTACACTTTTATTAACATCTCATCTCTCCGTTCATTAAACCTGATACTGTTTTCTTTGTCCGTCCTGATTTTATTATTTGGGGCAGTTTTCCTGTCGGTCGACATCATTTCCTCCTCGGTAGCTGCTGCTGCTGCTGCTGCTGCAGTGAAACGTCTTTTAAGAAACGTGCCTCCTATAACTCAGCTGAGGGTTTCCCCCCGTTATTGCACGGCTGCCTCGGTGAAGCTAATGGGGTGTTAAGGCAAACAACGAGTCCCCAGGCTCCCGTAAGAATAACCGGTGCGTTGCAGTACAACAACGATGCTAATTACTGAGCTGCTCTTTTTTACAGCGGAGAGCCTCTCCCGTCTGCCCGCATGCAGCCCCGTTGTTGGGTGATGTACGAGCTGTAATACAGTACGTGCGTTCAGTTCACCGCTGTCCCGTCTGTGTTTTGTTAAGGCCATGCTCTCTGGAGAGGCCGGAGAGGTGTGCATGCAGCGGGAGGAGGAGGAGGAGGAGGAAAGCATCACAGCAGTGCTTCATTACCAGCAATAACATCAGAGATGAAGTGTTGGTTTTCATTTGTTTTAATTTTCTCCAAATGTGGACGGGCGAGTGCAAACACCAGCGCTGCTCACAATGCGGCCGAGGTGTGATGTGCGTCAAACAAGATGCTTTTCTGGACCTTTCTCTCTCTCGGCCCAGTGTGTGTGTGTGTGTGTGGAAAATGTGTTTTCCAAAAGGCGGTGAACCTCAGCGGACTGACACAGAGACGGAGTGTGACCTCTGTCAGATGCTTTCACTTTGCAAGGGAGATGTTTGTGTCGCAGCTGCGCCTCGTTCGTGTCTGTGTGTGTTTTTTATTTTAAAAAGTGGCGTCTGTTTGTGGTGAGAAGTTGTCGTTTTCGTATGTGATGATGGTAAGTTACAGCAGATATCGGCCAGATAACCTGCGGTAATTTGACAACAACACATGAAAGAATCAGAGAGAAACATGAGCAGATGTGAGACGAGGAAACAGCAGGTTTTTACAGCCAGTTCTCAGGAAAAGACATGTTGCTACTTTTTGTAGATGGATGAGTCATTGTTATTATAATTTTTTTATTTATTAATCAAGAATCTATGACTTTTCCAAACAGTTTTTCCATTAACTGTTAAAAGGACACAGACACACACATACAGTATGTGGTTCAGAGCTGCTCGGTGTGTTACAAGGTGAGGGAATGGAATTTCAAAGACATGGATGTTAACCAGATGGGGACAAGTCTGGGATGTTGTGGTGCATGATGGGAAATGTAGGCTAAGAGGTGAAACAGTATCTAGTTTTTTTTATTTGTGCTGCGTTTTAGCGAGATCACCATTTTTTACAATGAGTTACTCTGGATTAAAGGGATAGTTTGGGATTTTTTTAAGTGTTGTGAGTGAGGTTGTTGTCGTGTTGTCGGGACGATACCTGCAGTTGATCCTGTTGAACATGTGGCAGACAAACAGTTTTATAAATGTCCAACAGAACCATGCATGATGCGTTTAAACGTTTGTTTTAAATGCTTTGTGACAATATTTGCAGCAGATCAGCTTTGCAGCTTTCCATGAAAAAAAAACACTTTCCTTTAGGACTACTTTTTTTTAAAACAACCAAACAACAAAATATTTGTACATGCAAACAAACACACTTCTGAATTGAACTGTATTACGCTTAATTTTAATTCACTCAGCTCACCTGGAGCTGCAGCAGCATCATGATCCATTATCTGTTGACCTGCAGTGAATGCTTCATCACAAACAGAACGATTCAGGAAATTGAAAATTCCTGCTGCTGTCAAAATGCACATTGCCTTTTGTTAGGTTATAGCTACACATTAAGTTATTTAAGTTGCTGGATGATCTGAAATTCCCTTTTCTATTCTCTATTCTATCTTCATGGAGCGGTAAGATCATCTAACTTAGAGCTGAAAACCTTAATTTGCCATAGATGATTATTATAAATGATAGGAACTAAATACTGATAAAATATAGAATTAATGATGTATTTAATGCATTTTTGGCTTTATTCATTGTACTTGAGATGAATGGAGGAAAAAAAGAACTGTCATTTGTGTTGAGAAGAAGCAGATATTTAGAATCTGGACCAAAGTGAACAGATAATCTCTGCAGCGCTGTCTGAGTCACTTGTTTGGAGCAGAAACGTGTCTCCACCTCTGGCCTCTCGTCAGCTGTAGCGTCCCCTCCTCGCCTGTGGTCCTCGTCCTCCTGTTATTGGCTGGTATCAGTCCTGTCGGGCGCGGGCTCCAGGAAAAGAGGAAGTGACTTCTAATTTGCCTCTGTGTTCTCCTCCTCGGCTCCAAATTCACTTACTTACTGACTCGGGTGTCGGCTAAAACCATTAGAGCGGCTGCCGCGCCACATGGGAGAGGCCGGGCCGGGCCGGAGCGAGGAAACATAGCCTCCCCTTCGAGGACGTTCATTAACTGCCCTATTTATTTTCAACTGTCAGAAAAGCCCGCTAATTCTCAGCAGTCCCCTCTGTGTAATTAGGTCTGTCGTAGCGGTTCTGCAGCCAGGACCCTCACTCAGACTCTGTCTTAAAACTATCCCATATGTCAGCGTGTTCCCCTCTTTTAGAAAAGCTTCATATCACAAACCAAGCTGCAGCACAGGATCAGTCTGCAGGGAGTCGGACTGGCTTTCCCATGTTTTCAGTTTGTGCCTTTTAACTTATCGTCTGACATTTTTAATTAAAACCTACTAAGTATCTGGTATCGCACTCGGACAGACGCTGCCTGTGCAGGAGCAGGAAATGACTCCACACTCTGCCCAATTACATATCGATAAATTTATGAAGTGTGCGCCCCCTCCTTTTTTTTTCTTTTTTTTTTTGCTGCTGTGTTATGAGTTTTATGTTTTTCAGGTGTTATTAGCTCTCCTGTCACTCACTTGTTTCCTGCACGCGAAACAAAATTAAACATGTCCATTGTCAACACAGAGCAAGAAGGAAGTGGTTAAATGAAACTATTTGAAACCGTTTTGGACAGAAACAAGTAGCTCTGGCATCACTGTGTTTATCCAAGCAGCAGCAGCAGAAAGACGTTACATATAGAAGTTAATCTGCTCTGGGCCTTTTTTCTTTTTTCTTTCCAGCTGCACACAGCTGCTCCACATGTGATCACGGACACAGTGAAACATACCTGGACGTTTACAGTGGAGCTGCAGTCAGTGATACCGGTCCTCTGTGAGCTGCTGTAAATAACGGAGCTGTTATCAGGCCGCGATTTGTGACTTGTTGACTTTCAGATGACAGCCAGTAGCTGTGAAGTGATGGATGCTGGGAGTTATTTTCAACTAGAGGAAATAATTCAGTGTTCAGACAGATGTTAGACACAGTGTTGTGTGTTTTAGTAAGACCGCTCTGCAAACAAAGACGATCTCTGCTCAAGTTGAGGTTGTACCTGAATGCATCGTCATCCACAGACGCACTCTGTTAGCCAATCAGATGAAAGCAAACATTTCCTGTGCCTACACTCTTATTCTCATGTTTACCTAAGGATTTGCTGTGATTATTATTTCTGCTGTGACATTTATCTTATCTAAATTGTCTGCTCAGTCTATAAGCTTATTGATCTTTATTCAAACTGGATTTCATAGTTTGTATTAGTAGTCCTTGAAGCAGAGAGAGCCTCAGTCTGACTGCTCCATATACTTTATTGATCCATTCACAAGCTGGGAAATTACATTACATTAGATATAGTAGCTGTTCAGAAGCTTTTAAACATAACGCATGATCTTCAGCACTTCAGCTTTTACTAATCAACTTGACTAACGAGTTCAAACAGGTGCTAAGGCCCATTCACCTGCCCCCTTTTTATTTTCTCCTCTCATTTTTACTCTATAATAATCGGAAATTGTATTGGTAACTAATATGATTAACTTAATCTTATCTGAGATGGACAAGGGCACCATGAGGTAAATTCATGCAAAACTGCTGATTCATGTTCCCGTCCGGGGCAGTTTTTCAGCAACGATGTGTTATTATCTCATAGCGTGGTGAATGTGCAGGTCACAACTTGTTCACCAGAGTGTTTTGGAGTTGTTGGATTGTGTATTTGATGAGTTTGATGAGGGAAACCAAGAAATCCCATTAGCCTCCGTAGCGTAGCTCTGAGCAGCTCACGGCTCTGCTCCGCCGTTCTAAAAATAGCTTGCACCAACGAATAAAGGTAACGAACCTAGAGATTTGCGAATTTGAACTATCCCTTTAATATTTATGTTCCTCTCTAGTTGTGTGTGCAGCCATCTTGCTGGTGCATTCTGGGAAATATGATCACACCCCTTAGTTTGCAGTGTGCTCCTGAATTTAGACCTTCATCATCGTCCTCACCTCCGCCTCCGCCCCTTCATCTGCAGGAGGATCAGGAAACCTCCACCTCTGACGTGAAGGTGCAGAGCGGAGGCGTAGTAGCTCCAAGGGGGCGGGGCTAAGAGCTGGGAATCTGTTTTATTCTGGGTTTTGATACAACACAGTGTAAAGTTAGTACTTTCTTCCACTCATTGTGCGTCCTCCTCGCTAACTGTACGTCAGCAGGTCGCACCACGACCTTATTGATTCAGTATCGGTTGTCAGAGTTTGTCACTTCTCATAAACTGGAGGAGTCGTTAAACGTTTATTTTTTTCTAATGAGCCAGATTACAGTTTCCTGTGTCGGGCAGGCGCTGCTCTTATTTTGGTTAACCCCTCCTTCCCCTCCTACGACCCCCCCCCTCAGGCTGCATTGAAGTCTGGATCCTTCAGAAGCTGCAGCCTGTTAGGAGGCTGCAGGCTGCTGCGTCCTCCTCCTCCTCCTCCTCCTCCATCGCTGCTGCCCGGGTTATTTTTGGAGCACTGTCGGGCCCAGTCTGCGGGGAGTGCTGTTTTTGAAGGGCCTCCAGTCCCATTAATCAGCCCAGGGACCCCACGGCGCGAGCGGGCCCCGAGCCCTGGCCCGCCACACTGCAGCGGTCTGTTCCTGTACCCCCGCTCTCTGCACAGTGTGAAGCTCAGAGGAACCTCATCAATCTCACCTGTCCCACACGTCAACCGCAGATTTAATCAAACGCTCCTTTTGGGCCTCCTCCTCCTCCTCACCCCCTCCACCCCCCCCTCCCTCCCTCCCTCCACCAGGGGAAAAAGAGAAGAAAACTGCCCACGTCTTGACTCAACTAAAGTCACACTTTTATTCTTATTTACCCCATTTTTATTTTTATCACATCGCAGCCTCCTCCATCTCTTTATTTCCCTCGTCCTGTTTTATCCACAGCTGCTTTTTCTTATTTGTCCACATTCCTGTGTGTTCACGTGTGTGAATACGTGTTTTCTCTGTGGTCGTATGCACTTTGTTTCAAGCTGTGGTGTGTTCCCACACTTGCTCAGCACACACACACACACACACAAGCTTTTAAAGACAAGAGGAGCGAGGCAGGGAGGGAGGGAGGGGGTTATACAGTAAACCCCATTTCCTATTTGATACCTCAGTGAAGTGCAGCTCTGTTGGTCGCCGCGTTAACAGGTCCCAAAGTGAGAGGAAGACAGAGATGAAGAAAGATACGGCAGACTGGGAGGGGGCGGGGGGTGGGGGTGTGTCACGGTGCATGTCAGCGTGATGCCGGTGTTAATGGGGTGCATGGGGCGCTCAGGACAGAAGAAGAACACTGGATCCTGTGTGTCGGTCGGCCGCCGTCCGCCCCGCTAGGCCCCGGCCTGGTGCTCTGCAGCTCTGCAGCTCTGCAGCTCCGGCGCTCAGATGTGCGGCTGCTGCTGCTCCGGCCCACAAAGAGCTGACGGTAGTTCACAGCGGGGTGAGGCAGCGACGCTCCCAGAGGTGGCTGCGATCCTTGTTGAAATTGGCAAGGTGAAACGTGGGGGCGACTCGCGGACCCCGCTCATCAGCCCCTCGGTGAGAGAGTTGTCAGTGGGCCACTCCAGGACTCTCCGGCTCTGATATGATGTATGAGGCCTGAAAAGAAGCCCAGAACCGATCTGAGAAGAGAAATTCACTGTTTTGCAGCTCGATCGACCAAAACCAGGGCTGTGATTAATAACTCAGTGACTGGCTGCAGGCTGGGACAAGCTGCAGCTGCTCAGCACTCAGAGAGGAGAATGTCTCGTGTTTTTCTCAACACGCAGCAGATTAGAGTCAAATAGGCAAAAACAATCATCTACAGAATGAAGGAAATAAAGGAAAAAGAACAGATTTATTTCTCCAGTAGACTCAGGTCGACTGGATCATCCACTAATCTGCAGATTCGAGTTCGTTCAGCATCAGCGTCTGAATTGGCTGATGAGAACCGACGTGAACGCTTTAACAGGAAGGCGCTGTGTGTGTGAATGTGGCTTCCATTGTAAAACATTTTAAAGGGCTGATAAGACGAGACAAGTGCAGATAAGATGAGATAAGTGCAGCACGTTTACCAGATCTACAGCCCATTCGTCATTGTCTATAAACCCTTCAGGACATAATTCATAGAAGAAGAAGAAGAAAACTATCAGTCCAACCAGATGCACAGATCTTCTTAATAAAACCAAGTCAATTGGAAAAAGAAATATATGATAGTATATGATTCAATTTGTTCATTTATTTGATTTATGCTGATTACATCTTTCCAAGTGCATGTGAGTCCATATTTTATTTATTTATTAAACTGCCGACTGTGAACGTAGCCAAAGCTTTGGCCTGCACAGAGAAGAGGAATTAGATGTTTGGTTTGAGGTTACTGTATTTAGTAGACTTTTTTTTTTAAATCTCTGTTCGATTTCACAGTAGAAGTTAAAACCTTGGTGCATGCTTTTGTCTTTGTCTAGATACAGGACTGAACTCTGTGAGGTTCATGTCTCCGGTCCCAGAAGCCTTTGTGTCATCGTTGCACATTCTTCTGTAGGGATGTAACTTCATTTCATTCTTGCTCACACTTCTTCATCCTTTATTTCCCTCGCTGCAGAGAAACGTGTCCTGGAACTAGATCTTCTCTGGACTTTTGGGAAACCCGGCGTTGAAGCCTTTTTGTCCTTGAACGCAGTGATTCGGCTCCAGTTGATCATTGTTTTCCATTGAATCTGGTCGTGGACTCGTGGCGCTGGTCATCCCAACGCCTGTCCCATAGCTTTCCCTCCTCCCCATTGTTGATCCTCGATGTCAGCTGTCAGATTCATTTGGACGGACACCTTCACAGCTTCACCGATGTTGATGTAGGCAACGACTACAACACTTGCGGACGCACGTCTGTGTTTGCTCATGACCTCCGTCCCCGTGGATAAGTACCACACACGTATGCACACTGACAAATGAACGCATATTTCCCAGAAAAAGGTACAGCAAAGTGTGAAAACACGGCCTTTTTTAGTGTATGTAACCTTCTAGCTGTTGGCGTTAATGTCACACACACATGGTGCGTAATGTATTCAGCATATGGCAGACGTGGATGAAGAAAGCTTTCGTCACCTTAGCGACGACGTAGAACGGCGACGCCGACGCTGCTGCCTGTCGGTGTGAAATATGAGGAGAGAACAACCGGCGTCTCCGCTACAAGTCGTCAACAGGAGAAGAGATGGAAAGACGATAGAGGACGGCAGACGATGCTGCAGACGGAGGAGTCGCTCATTAAAATGGACGAGGAGAGGTCGTATCCTGGTCCTGTCTTCAGGCCAGAGGAATTGAGACATTACTTACAGCGAAAGAATCTGCGGTCAGATTCTCTTACTTGTCTTTCTTCAAGGTTTTATGCCTTTATTTGATCGAGGAAGTGGAGAAAGAGACAGGAAACATGGAGGTAGGAAGATGAAGTAAGTAAGTAAACAGGCCAAGGCAGGGACCTGTTGCCCAGTGTCGTATACGCTCCAACCACTGGACCCAAGACAGGATGTTGGGAATCAAATCAATGGCCACCATAAATTAGGACTAAGCCCACCAGGTAAGCCAGTGGGCACATCCTCTAATCCCTTATTTTTTGTGGTTTTTCCATAAACATACAAACTGAACACATTACAAACAAACAAATGAACAAATACAAACAAACAGTCGCCACAGAAATCACACATCTTGTAGAAATCCCTGGTGTAAAATGTACATGTACTCACAACCTCCTTGGGAATAATTGCATACAGTTATATAGGTATGTTATAGGAGGTGTTATAACACCTGAATAAGGAGGGCTCAGGCCATTACAATTGACAGTGATGCAACAACTAACCATTAAAGAGAAATAAGTGGATAAAGGATACACATTTTCATAAATCGAAATATTTGGAATATTAACACATTTTCACAAGACAAAATATGAGTAATGAATAAATAAGAATCAATCACCAAGTAGAAATCTAACCTCACGACCCAAAAATATCATTTTGCCAATTGTCAGTGCTGTGGTCGACCTTTCCCTATAAAACAATATTTGTCTTTTACCAGCATATTTAAAGAAGAGTGTCCAGGTCGTTTTACATTTGAATCTGTATGTTAGATATTCCATTGGTGGTATTAACTCAAATATGAGTTTATGCCATCCTATAATTGTAGGAGGTGCATTGCTCTAATCCCTTCTTCATGGAAAATCATTATGGATAATGACTCCTAATGACTGTGGTCACTCTCCTGGAGGGTAGTATTTGTGGATTTGAGGAAAACGTTTTTTCCCCCCATCCATAGGCTACATCCATGTTCCCCTCGGAACGAACTACAACTCTCATCAGGTCAACATTTAACTTCCTCCATGTTTGAGATTCCCATCATCCTCGGCTGGACTTTCATTTTACGGCTAGTCTTTTGTATGTAACCGTACAGGTAGTATTTAGTGGGTTTCAGGTCTTTATTCACATGTTTAAATCTGCTTAGAAATGATTAAGTCATCTGAACTGGTGCTTCTGATTTACCCTGCTGGATTTATGCTGCTGACCACAAGGTGTCATTTCACCGTCCTGACATGAAGTCCAGCAGCCTCCGAGTATCTGAACGCTGGAAAGAATTCGCTTGCGCAGGTTTAATATAGTTCATGGCAAAGTAAGCAAGATGATAATATTTTATT
Organism: Decapterus maruadsi; assembly: GCA_030347415.2. Classification (NCBI taxonomy): domain Eukaryota; kingdom Metazoa; phylum Chordata; class Actinopteri; order Carangiformes; family Carangidae; genus Decapterus; species Decapterus maruadsi. The sequence continues at coordinate 23,552,706 of CM064902.1, read as the reverse complement.
ACTGTTGGCTTTGCAGCGTGGTATTCATTACCAGCATTAATTGCTTTACAACGTTTACTCTCTCCTCTGTCATCGTGCACCCGTTGATTTACCTCCTTGACTATCTTACTTTCTCCTCCAACAGCAATAGAGACGCATGTTTAAAGACGCTTTAGGTAACGCAGCAGAGGTGTCTGGTGAAGCGGCGTGATGCGTGATAGGCCCCTACAGTTGCCCGGTGGCTAGTTAGCCGTAGCCGTTGACTCTCATTTAACACTCGATTGGCTCAAATGACACCATTACCATGTCTGCATGGCTAATGGCTTCCCCTGGGGGCCCGGGCGGAGGGGGGAACATGCGTTTGGCGTGTCAGCTCGAGGTGAGAACACACATGAGCCAGACTCGGGGCCCCGTCCGCACCCAAATCAATCCTGACACCTCTTAAGAGGCTCTCAGCATCAATGGCACTCCAGTGCAATTACCCCGTCGGTAATGACATAAGCACCCAGTTCCTTCCTGCCTCTCTCTGGCCCGGGCAGCGACCAGGTCCCTCAGGCCAGTAGAAGGAGACTTCGAGGACCTCGCTGGCCTCAGAGCAGTTGTTATTTGATCCCTTCGGGGTCCAGAGATGGAGAAGCTCTGGGCCACGCTGCAGAGAGAGCAGCTGTTATCTGATCTCAGATGCTGTGCTGAGCCTGTCCCTCAGTCAGATTGAATGTGATGTAGCTCAGCAAGCTGTCAAGATAAGCGATGTCCCAGCAGTGGGCGAAGAGGATATCCTCCGAAAAAGCTTCAGGTTTTAATGATTAGTTATGATAACCTCGGAGAGTGCAGCCGGGGAAACACGTGATCACCAGTCAGATTTGAGGTGATAACACGGAGATCCCTCGGGTTTTGTGGGCGGAAAAGTTTAAAAATGGGCTCCTCTGTTGAAATGTCCAGGTGTTGCTGTTTACAACACATCAACACATCTCACGCAGAGCGAAAAACAAACTGAACCTCAGAGTTATTGTGGGTTGTTTTCTTTGAAAATGTTCATGAGGTCATTACGTTGATTTAACTTGGATCAGATACAGTGCATGGCAAACAGGAAAACCTAGTTTGATGAAAGATCTCATGGTTCGCTAAAACAGTTCTGGAAGAGCTGCTAAATGAACCTAATGATTAAAACCTGTTGATCACTGTATGTTAGTGGAGTAAAATCTGAATGTAATACAGCTTCATGCATTAATGAAACCCAAGGAAGGAGGTTCTGTTCTGTTTGCTTCATTTGGGTTCTCCTGGCTTCTGTTGGGTCATTTTGGCTCATGTAGGATATTCTTGGGTCCTGTTTGTTGGGTTTTATTGACTCCTTTTGGGTCCTGATAAGTTGTGTTGGGTTCTATTTTCTGAAGTTGGTTTCTATTTTGTTCTTTTTGGTCCCATTGTTTGTTTTTTTTGTTTGTTTTGGGTCCTGTGAGGTTGTGTTACACCCTGTCTGTCATGTTTAGTCCTGTTAGTTCTGGTCTGGCTCTGTTTGCAACTATTGAGTCCTCTTGGTTGTGGTAAGGTTCTGTTGACTCATGATGGTTCCTGTTGGATCCTCTTGGGTTCTGTTTGGTGCTGTTTGTTGGTTTCTCTTGGTTTCTGTTAACTCATTTTCGGTCCTTTTGGGTAGCATTGGTTCCTGTTTGCTGTTGTTGGGTTCTGTTTGGTCCAGTTGGGTTCTTTTCAGTCCTGGAAGGTGGTTTTGCGTCCTGTCTGACATGGAGACTCTGGTTAGGTCTGGTTGGTTTCTGCTGGATCATGATGGCTCTTGTTGGTTTCTTTTGGGTCCCATTAGGTAGAGTTGGCTCCTGTTTGCTGCAGTTGGGTTCTGTTTGATCCTATTGGGTTCTTTCCAGTCCTGGAAAGTCTTGTTCAGTCCTGTCTGCCACAGTTACTTTTGTTTCTGTCTGGCTGGGGGCAACTATTTCTCTTGGGGCCCTTTGGGTTTTGTTGGGTTTTATTGGCTCATTTTGGGGCCTGATAGGTTGCATTACATCCTCTCTGTCATGTTAGGTCTGGTTGGGTTCTGTTTGTCGGGGTTTTTTGGGGTTCTATTGACGCCTTTTGGGTCCTGTTAGGTAGTGTTGGTTCCTGTTTGCTGCTGTTGGGTTCTGTTTGGTCCTGTAAGGTTGTGTTACAACTTGTCTGTTGTAGTGACTCCTGTTACGGCTGGTTGGGTTCTGGTGGCAGCTATTTCTCTTGGGACGCTTTAGCTTCTTTTGGGTTCTCCTGACTACTTCTACTGTTGGGATGACCCAAATTATCAGAGCTGGACTTCCTGTTTTGTTCCATTGTCTTGTTAATACCTTTAGCATCACACCTGTAACAACACGGCCCATTGCACTGTATCAGAGCCATAATCTGTCGGTTCATGCATCGTAAGTAAACCTTCTCTGTCACTGTGTAGATCTAACCTCTGGTACCTCAGGAGGTACGTTTTTCATCCAGCACACCCCCCCACCCCCCTCCTCACCCCAACAAACACACGATCCCCTCTCACCTTCTCACCTGTGAGCTGGAGCTTCCTGCCAAGCCACAACACAGCACCTCGGCTGGGAGCTGAATCCCGGTCTCCACTCTGAGCTCTTTATGTCCAGGCACCAACAAAAACACACACAGCTCCTCCTGGTCTACTCTGAGCCTTTGAGTTTTTCCGCTCTGTCGAAGCTCTAATCTACTGTGAAACGGCTCTGGTGAAGAAGCCTTAGATTTCGGATGCCATCGCGGTTTCATGTCTCATGACAGGTACCGATCTGCTCACCCTCTAATTGTATCATGCGGTGCTCGGTGCCACAAGCGGCGGTTAAGACTCTTCCAGCAGTGAAAGCCGAGGTTCAGCGGAGCCGGTGCCAGGAGAAATGAGGCGGTCTGGCGTTCGACCGGGGTTCTGCGAAAAGAGAAACACAATGTTTGCCCAACGCTCCCTGTTTCTTTCAGAGGCGACCTCAGCTCCAGCTCTTTTTCAATAAGCTCCTTGTTGTTGGTGTTGGTGATGTTGTGGGCTGCATGTTGTATTGTACATTGGGTCTGTTTCTGTGGGCCTGCCTCCCCCCTCTCTCTCCCCTTCTCTCTCCCAATGTCCTCCCCTGTTGTGGTAACGGAGGCCTTGAAGTTGCTTGGATGGATGTTAAGTGTTATTGTTGGCCGGTGAGGTGATGCATTCTTTGTGCTGGATGTGTTTGGGGGAGAACAGAGGTGCTAGCCATGGAGTTAGCATCTCAGTAATAGAAGCGTGACCGCAGCTGGCCTCCAACCTGCCAATAGTTTAACACTGACACTTCAGTCTCTGCAGGCGTCTTTCCAGTTGTGACTTTCTCACCTTTTCACCTTCACCCTCTCTCTCCAAAGACTCCTCTCTGCTTTTATTGCTGCTTTTCTTGTTGTTGAAGACACGTTTTTAATATTGACAAGCTCTTACTTGATGTCATGACTTTAATAGAAGGCACAGGCCCACATCTGGTTGGTTTATAATGATTATCCCAAGATGCAATCGTTTCATTTGATCGTTAAATACTGGTGCGAATATCATCACAGATCGTCTTTAGCTCACAAAGTGGTCTCGTCTTCTCCAGGAGGCTTCGGGAGGAGGTGGGCGTGTGTTTTCTGGGATCCAGCCAACCGGGGTGCCACATCTGGGCAACTACCTGGGCGCCCTGGAGAACTGGGTGGCCCTGCAGAACCAGTACCCGTCGGTGCTCTACAGCATCGTGGACCTGCACTCCATCACTCAGCCCCAGGACCCGACGCAGCTCAGGAGCAACATCCTGGACATGGCCGCCAGCCTGCTGGCCTGTGGCATCGACCCGGAGAGGGCCATCCTCTTCCAGCAGTCCAAGGTGAGCGAGGAGCAATACGCTCAAACAGATGTGATATGCTACAATCACAGTCGATCATGAAGCAGCTAATTAGCATCAAGTGAACAGATGTACATTTAGCTTATGATGAACATTTGAACTTGTTTTCCTGAAAATCAAGTATAATTCCAGATTGTGTTGCATTGTTTACATGAAATATAATAAATATAAATCAAGTCTGATTGACTCTTGGTAAGTTTACAAAGTGCTTTACAGAATAAAAGCATTACAACACAAACAGATCAATTAACAACCAAGTAATAAATAAAAATGTTAGAAATAAGAAAATAACAACAGATTCAAAGAGAGTCAAACAAGAAATAAAAGAAAGGATTTAAAACTGCAGCAAAAATGAAGATATGATATGAATAATAATGTACCAAAAGAAAGAAAGCGAGAGTTTCAAAACGACTAAGAGTAGGAATTTAAAAAGTAAAAAAAAAAAGAAAAAATATCATTAGTGTAAATATCATGCTGTTAGTTTAATCCTGATAAATGTTCCTGATTCATTTCCCTCTGCAGTTTGTCACGTATCATCAGTGTGTAATGAATGAGCCACATGTTCCTACACACACACACACACACACACACACACACATTCAGCTCACGTCTGCACATTTACTCTGGAACGTCAAGTCAGATCTTAACATAATCAAAGCTGCTACTCTGAGATGTCAGTGGGTTAGAAATACAACAGTGCTGCTATAAATCCTCCTCCTGACGGTTTATAACGTCCTGGTTCTGTTTAAACTGTGTTGAAGAGGTGCTGAGCTCGGTGCACACACGACAAGTCTCTCTTTGCAGGTTTGTCGTCTAGACGTTTGGCCGCGTCGACTGTGTTTACCTGCCGTCAGAACTCGCCAAAAACCGCTCCCGATTCTTATCTCCGCTGCGTGACGACCTGCTGCGGCCTCGCACACAGAGAGAGAGCGAAGTGAGACGCATAATGACAGATTCAGTGTTTACAGCTGATTCTGGGTTTTAGGTTCAGATTCACAGCTGTTTCCTTGTGAGTGAGTGAGTGAGTGAGTGAGTGTGTGTTTTGTTTTCTTCTACACAAGTTTAGATAGCTCTGTCCATCTGTGTTTCTCTGCCACCCCCTCCTCCACACACACACACACACACACACACACACACACACACACACACACACACACACACACATCCAGTCCTATTTTTACTCTCGTTTAGCTTCATGCCACATAACTTGGCAGCGAGGGGACCCTCCTGTCGAACACGCCTGCTCCACATGTAAAAATACGTCGGCCGCCCAAAGAAAATACTCAACTCCAGAGAAAGAAAGGAGAAAAAAAGGAAAAAGAAAAGAGAGAAAAAGGAAAAAGAAATAAGAGGAGAACAAGTGACGGGCTGAACTCGCTGCTATCAGAGAAGAAGCTGATGAATCAGCAGATCTACCAGGGGTTTTGAGTACACTTAAAGTACACTTTACAATAAGGGTCCCATAATTAACATAGTTAGTACATTATTAAGCATTAATTAACTGTTTACAGCTATACAAACAATCATTATTATGTATTACTTAGGATTAGGAAACATATTCATTAATGTAGCCTATTAATAAGCAGTTAATTAATGTTTACTACTCAAAGTTAGTTAATAATTTAAAAGTTGAATAATGTAATAAGTTATCATTATGTATGCATTACTCAGCATTTATGATAGATAGATAGATAGATAGATAGATAGATAGATAGATAGATAGATAGATAGATAGATACATTAGATGCATAGATAGATAGATAGATAGATAGATAGATAGATAGATAGATAGATAAGTGGCCCTTACTGTAAAGTGTTACCAGTAGATTTTTTCTGTGGAGAACCAACTGTTCCTCCTCCTTTCATAAATCATAAGGAGCCGTTGCCATGGCAGCATCCTAAGCCACCACAGCCGCCGCCATCAGTAGGATGATGCGTAACATTAGCATATCTCTCTTGTTGCGGTGCATTCCTGCCACGCAGCATGAATGGAGGCCTTGTTCTCCCCCTCCAAAGCCTTTAAATATCAGAGTTTTATTGCACTTCAAACCGTATCCATCTCTTCCTGCGCTGTCAGCGACATCTGTCCCGTCTCTCGTCCGTCTGCAGCCTGCAATGAAAACCGACCCCCTACGTGTTCGTTCGCCCTCAAATCCGGCTTTATGTCCCCCCGACTAGACCCGTCCACCGCTGTCTGCCGCTGACGTCACGCCGCCCAGAATGCTTTTCAAGAGCTGAGATAGAAGAGGCCAGTGTCTATAAACTTTAATTTGCTAAAGCGGGATGATATTTCCTGCAAACACGCACGCATGCACATGCACAAACACACACATATGCACGCACATGCACACACATGCAGTGTTTTCATATCGACAGCCTCCATGAAAGCAGATATGTTGGAGTTAATTTACCGCAGCCAGATGCACCAGATACAGATACGCTTCATTAACATTCACGTCTTATCATTGCTTCTATGATTATTATTATTATTATTACTACTACTACTGCTCCATTTGACCACATGAAGAACGTTTTATTTAATTAACTGCTTCAATAAACAAATCGACATCTGTAACGTAAAGGGCAGATGCACAAACCTGCGTGACGACAATAAAAGCAGATGGTGTGTTAGAAGTCGCAGGAAGTTTGGAGTGTGTCCCTGCTGAGAGATTTGAAATGCAGCTGTTTACTGTCACACACACAGACACACACACACACACACACAGACACACACACACACAGTTGAAAACCCTGTTAAATAAAGAGTCAATGATCATATTAATATGAAATAAATCATTGTATTGATCTCTGAGCTGCAGGCAACAGTGGTGTGTGGTTGGAGCCAGGTGTGAGCTGCTGCACCTGCAGGAGGGAGGGAGGTGTAGAGGGGCAGTATCGCTGTCTGCCACTAGGAGGCGGTAGGGAGTCGCCCCCCCTTATCCTCCTCCTCCTCCTCCTCCTCCTGTGTCACAGCAGAGCTCTCCGTCCATTCATCTGCGTTTGTTTAATGTCTCCACTTAATTCATTTCTTCTGTGAAGCTGCTCCGAGGCTCCAGGACTCAGGCGGTTTGCAGCTTATTGACAAACCTGCTATTACTCCGTTGTCTAAACTTATATTATCTACTACATTATTATTATTATTATTATTATTATTATGTATATTGAGTATTTATAGAAATAGTTTCTGGCTCATCCAGACTCACAGACCGACCGTGATGTCTGCTCTCAGTGTGGTGGAGATGAAGAATGAAACAAGAGGAGAGAGAAAAACCACAAAGAAAGAAAAATGCAGCAAATTACAAACTACACAAAGAACAAACGGCTCCGTCTTGTGTGTTAATTAACGAGCCGACAGATCTGCAGATGAGTTGGTTGATTACAGAGAGTTCTGCTGGTTGAGATGATGTGAAGAAACTTAAAACTGTGCTGTGTATTTTCTCTCCTGCAGGTGTCTGAACACGCTGAACTCTCCTGGATCCTCGGCTGTCTGACCAGCATGCCCCGCCTCCGACACCTGCCCCAGTGGAAGGTCCAGTACACACAATATTTCATGCAACACACACAGACTAATGATGAGTGAAGCTGCAGGAAACTTCTTCTATTAGTAACCGGTAAACAGTGTTAATATATTATGAGTAAATATAATTAATGATGACGTCACCTTAGATTATTTAAAAATTTTAAATCCTCACTGATTTGATCTGTGATAATATTTAAATATCATTATAGAAATAGCTGTTACATTATGATAAACATATTTCAACCATTTAAATGTGAACTAGTAACACAACATTTACTAAACGATAATCCTTTTTTTTTTTTTTTTTTGAACAATGTTTTTATTATTTTCCAATAAGGACATACAAAGCACATTGACATATGCCATACAAATTGCAAAATGAGATGCAGGTGAACCTCGCTGCATTCACACGGGTGCAGAGAACACACACATACACGTACACACATTCCCACGTAAAATAATAACAATAATAAATAAAATATAATAATAAAAATTAAAAAAAAAAAATAATAAAGAATAAATAAATAGACAAAAAAAAAAAAAAAAAAAAAAAAAAAAAAGTTGTCACACAGAATAGTTACACATATAAATATAACCTATTGTTGCCTGAGAAAGTCCATGAAGGGTGTCCACACCTCTTCGAATTCTTGTACTTTACCTCTGATTACATAAGTTAGCTTTTCTAATGTAACATGCATTGACATCTCCTTCATCCAAGATTGTGTGGAAGATACTTCAGTGTCTCTCCAAGACAAGGCAACCATCCTCCTGGCCTGCAGGAGGCCAAAGTTGATCAGAGTCTTACATTTAGAGTTAGCTGCGAGAAGCCATCTGGGTATATACCTAGAATACAAAGTTTTGCTACACAGGGTACCTGAATACCTGTAATTCTACTTAGAGTGTGAACAACCATTTTCCAAAAGATTGCCAGTTTAGGACATTCCCATACACAGTGGATTAAAGTACCTTTCTCAGTCAGGCATTTCACGCAAGTATCTGGAGTGTCAGGGGACCATTTATTAAGTTTCTCAGGGGTTATATATGTTCTCATTAACCATTTGTGTTGTAACAGTCTCATGCGAGTATTAATGGTTTGTGTTTGAGCTTTTATCGCCCACTCAGCTTCATCAATATCTTCCTTAATATCTGAACTCCATGCCCTCCTTCTGTCATGACTAGATTCTGCGTGTGATACAAGTGCTGCATATAGTATAGAAATTTGGCGTTTTCCATTCATTCGTTTTAACACAATGTCCTCGAGGCAGGACAGCGGCGGTTCTTGTGTATCCTGATGACACTTTGATGAAATGAAATGTTTCAATTGTAGGTATTTAAAAAAATGTTTAACGATAATCCTTTTTTAAGACATTATTACATAATCAACAATTATATAGTGTATGTATTTTTTTTTTGACCAGTACTGATAATAAATAATTGATTTAAAATATGCTTTACATTGATGATTAAAGAAGAATTTATCAGCATTAGATAAATATTGAGGAAGTCAGCTGTAACACACAGGCTTCTGTATAAACTGATAATAAATGACAATATTGTAAAGCACAAAAATGTTCATAGTAAATGATGAATATAAAGTTCATAATATGAACATTATAAACCATAATAAGGCTCAGATGTTCACCTGCTTCACGTTATGGACTCTAATAACAGATATCGATGCTGTAGCTCACACATCTGAATCACTGAAGTTGATCCATCAAAGCTTCGGGTTCGGCCGGGGAATCAGTGTCAAAATGATTCATAATATATATCTATATTTAATGTTTCCGCTTTGTTTTCTTTTTAGGAAATAATTTTTTAGATTTATGGAAAAGTATTCAATGTTTGTTTGAACTTTTTTAACATCAGGTATATTATAATTAGTTATATTTGTTAATGGACCAGGAAGACTAGTGGGTTACTACGACACCGGCTAATAGAGATCCTTAATAAACAATTAAACATAAATGACAAAACAAACCAACATTTGGCTCACAATTAAATTCAAATTTATACAGGCGAGAGAATCAGGAGTCACCTCCCACACAAAGAAAACAAACAAATTATAAATATGTGTATAAAATGATAGTTTTAATCTTGTAGTTGAACACATTTGACACTGACCTTTAAATCCAGCTCCTGTTTCTATGGGTCTAAGTTTTCTGAAGCCAAACAAGCTGAAGATGAAAATATATTGTATGTATTATACATTTATACATGTTCTGGGGTTGTAACGGAGATTGTAGGTTGCCCTCCTCTCTCCGGTTCAGAGTCATGCTGATTTCATTATCACAACTTCAAATTAAAATTATTCTTTCTTTCCCACCACTTTATTCACATCTCTGTTTATTTTATTCCTTTTATTTCTCTGCTCCACCTGCCAGAGTTTTAATTACAGTTATTTTCTCCGGCCACATGCAGTTTTAGTTTTTTAGTGTTGTGTTGAGTGGGAGCCAGCCGCCCTCTGTTCTCCGTCTCTGAAATAAAAAAAAAAACACCTTTTTATTCTCCTTGTTTACCCGACAGCTGAGTTCATCTCAAACACGGTGGAAAAACGTCACGAGAACTCGACCGTGGGCCGTTTGTCTGAGAATCAATGAGTCGTAAAAGTGAAAATGGCTCCTCGTGGGGGGAAGGAGAAGTCCGCTGCAGGCTGCGTTTTTAGTTGCTTTGTTTTTTTTTTTATTATTATAATTTTCCTTTCCTCCCCTTTTTTTCTTTTCTTTTCCTCCTCTGTCTCAACATGTTTCCCTCCATCCCTCCCTTTCATCCAGATGAAGAGCAAACAGAAGAACGAGGGCAGCGTCGGCCTCTACACGTACCCCGTCCTCCAGGCCGCAGACATCCTGCTCTACAAGTACGTCATCTCTTTCACTACTGAAATCTAATCAGTCCTGGTGAAGCTTTTTACAAAAAGATTTCAAATAAATAAAGGATAAAATCCCCGAAGGCATCACAGTTACAGAGATACTGCATCCAGATTCATTTTAAAAGTATTTTATTTGTTTTTAAATCTCTAAATGGTCTTTGCATTTGTTGCAGCTCCAAAACTATGCAACGATCTCCACCTCTTCTCCTCTCGGCCTTTGTTCCCTAGTATGACGTTGGCTTGATTTGATTAGATTCTTATCTTATTTTATTGTTTCTTTTATTGCACGGCTGTTATTTTACCCATGTTATATGCCTTTTATCTGTTTTATATGTGTAATTTTATGTTTATGTAAGATGTTGTGTCTTTATTTCTGGTCCTTTTTTTATTTATTATCCTGCACAGCACTTTGGTCCACTGTGGATTGTTTTAAAGTGCTCAACAAATAAAGTTGGATTGGATCGGATGAGGCCAAAACTGTGTTTCATGAGGTCGCTGTGATCTTGACCTTTGACCTTTTACCACCAAATTCAGATCAGGTCGTCTCTGCATCCTCTTTAACAATTGAACAAAATTAGAAAAGGTTATATTAAAGAGTTACTGATGAATATGACGGATGGAACGACTTAAAAAAACAACATGGCCGCTCTGACTGACGCTTAAAAACATGTTTCACACATTTTTCACGGACTGGGACTTTAAAAGCTGAGAAACTGACTCGGGATCAGTGTTTTTTGAAGTGAGCAGAGTGAAAATTAATGTTTCTTATAAGTTGATTTCTTCATCTGTTTCTCTTCAGACCATCAAACAGCTAAAAGTCTCATTTCCTGTGGAAGCAGATAGAACTCCTGCTTTTATTAAAGACTGAGCGAACGCACCGACTCCTCCTCAGGTTGTGTGTGTGTGTGTGTATGTGCATGTTGACACCTGTATGTGTGTGTGTGTGTGTGCACATGTGTCAGGAAGCTGTGTGTTTGTGTTCCAGGTCGACCCACGTCCCGGTCGGAGAGGATCAGGTGCAGCATTTGGAGCTGGCCCAGGATCTGGCTCGGATCTTCAACAACCAGTTCGGAGACGTGTTCCCTGAACCCCGCGCCCTGCTCAGTACGAACACACACACACACACACAAACACACACACACAGATCGAGCCAGTGATCATTCAGTTGCTTTTCATTTTTATTTTCTTGCAGTTTAAACCTCACGGCTCATTAATCTCACACTCCAACACTAAAGACGCTTCATTAGCGTCAGCAGCTGTTTAAGTCCGATACGAGTCCTCACACTGAGCAGAGACGTTTATACCGCTCATTAATTTGTTTATAGAAAGTTGAGTCTTTAATGGAGAGAGAGCAGCGCAGATTTCTGAATTAAAATGTTTCTCTTTTTTTTTCTTTTAACCTTTATTCTTTTAAAACAAATGAAAAAAGGCAAATTTTATTCTATTTGGCTTTCATCTTTATGGACATAATATAATAAAATGATACTTATTTTCATAAAAGCGTGTATTAAAAGAGTAATTTCTTTAATTTGAAAAAGAATAATAATATAATAAACTTCTCTTATTATTTAGTTCAGAGAGTTTGCATCGATCGATCAGTCGCAGAGCAGTGATTTATCTTCTTTACTGAAGTTCGGCCGCTCTCGCTGCAGAACAGCCGTCGTCTCATAATCTACAAATCTGGCCGGTTTTATGACGTTTGGACGGACTGAGAGTAACTTTTTTACCACCATGTGTTTGTGTTGTTGTTGTTGAGTCGAGTTGAACATGTGCGAGGATTTATAAAGACATAGGACTCATACAGAATGTGCTGATGTGTGTATATGAGCACGCACGCACGCACATGTATGAGTTGGAGTTGATCCGTAAAGATGTTAACAAAGAAATGAAGAAGAACAGAAATCATCTTGTTTCAGTCAAAAAAACTCCTAAAAATTAAAAAGAAAAGCTCTTTGTTCGGATCAAATCGTCTGGATTTTTATAAAATAGTCGAACTCGATTGATTTGCATCGGTTGTTTTTACTCTGCGCTGACAGATTCTCACTTGTTATTGGAGAATTACATTTTAATTGTGAGTTCGGGGAGGCCGACATCGCCGAGGACTCGTCACTAAAATGAATTCTATCATCAAATCCTGTTTTTTAAAGTCGCTGGAAACATCTGGAAACATCTGGATGAGGAAGGAAAAACAACAAATGTGAATCGCTGCATGTTCGGGATGGATCCATTTATTTAATTTACATTTTTAATTTGATGATCCAGCGGTGGAGAGACGACAGAGCGTGACCCGCCTCAGAGGTCGGAGCCTCTGAATCAGGCCCGACGTGACCTTTGACCCCCCCTCGGCCACAGAATCTCCCTCGTTTTGCAAAAACTTTATTTCACAGTCGTTTTTTTTGTTTTACGGTTTTTATTTTTAACTCTTGTGTTTTTGTCGTCGCCAAAACCTTGGATGGAGATGAAGAGAGAGGAGGGAGCTTCGTGTTTTCTTGCTGCTGCCGCCGCCGCCGCCACTGCTGCTGCTGCTGCTGGGAAAAAAAGCCTGTAGGAGGAAATTAAAACGAGGGGGAACTCGTCGTCGTATCTGAGGCCAAAAAATCAAGACGACCGCAAAATTCGGTGGTAAATGATGGTTGTAATCGTCTCCTTTCATGAGTATTGTTCCGCCTCTTTGTAGCTGTTGTTGTCTCTTCGAGAGACAAACAAGAGAAGAAACAGACCAGTCTTGTTTTGTTGAAGACGTCACGTGACCCGAGGATGTAAAAGCTCCAAAACCAGCCTTTAACCTCCGACTGAACCTTATTATATCATATTTTTGTATTATTTCTATACTTACTAACATGCACACGCTGTTTCTACACACATGCACCCTCCCTTCAGTTTGATTCCCCTTGATTATCAGTATCACAAAGGCCCAAGATGGAGTCAGTCATGTGTGCAGCGCAGCTTTGATTAAAGAAGCATCGTCTTCCTCCTCGTCTTCCTCCTCTATCAGAACAACAGAGTGATAATAGACCAGAGGGGATGATGTCACCGCGTGTGTCTCCACCTTCCCTTTGAAACCAAACCAAAGACTGGTTTTTTTTTTTAAAGATTTTTTTTTTTTGATTGGCCTGCAATGATGACGTCTCCGTGGTGATGGAGAGCATGTGATGCGCAGGACGACAGATGTGAGATGACAGAAGAAGAAGAAGAAGAAGAAGAAGAGCTGCAGCCTGAAGCATGGGAGGGAGGAAGGACGGGACGGGGTTGATAAATAAGGAGGGAAAGGAAACCCCGACTCCTGCCGTCTGCTCATCACTTCACACTGAGACACGTCTGCTTCACACTGAGACACACATACACACACACAGACCAGGCTGCAGTAATGAAACTGTAGTTGTTCATCCGTCTCTCCATCGTGCCTCTTACTTTATCGTCCTGACTTCCTGACTTTAACAAGACTCAGATCCACACGATGTGTCAAACCGGCAGCTCCTCCACATCTGCATTTCACCGTTTACAACACGACAACGGGCTAAAACAAAACGTTTAGACCCGTAACAAATAAAACAAGAGTCTTAAAAGATGTAAAACCTAAAGTCTGATTGAAGCAGCAGTCTTCCTGTAATTCTCACTTTTTTATTCTCTGTCGTGTTGTTGTAACGTCCAGTTAGGAGCAGCAGCAGCAGCAGCAGCTCCTGTCAGACCTGAGCCGTGGCCGTGGGCGCTCTGAGCCCTGCTGCTCGTCTGGCAGGACAAACACAGGCTGTTCTCTCTCTGTGTCGCCCTGCACTGGTGTTGAAACATGTTTAAAGACTAAGAACCACAGTTCATTTTGATTTATGATTAATATTCCTACTGTTGTTGGATCTTGACTTTCTACGTCTGTTTACTCCTAATGCTTCTCCGTCACTTCTAATTCTTGTAGTACCTCTTCTACTACTTCCTCTCGTATTACTTCTTTTACTACTGCTTCTTCTATTAGTTCTTCTACTACTTCTACTTTTTCTCTGTTCTATTTTTTATATTCTTCTACCTTCTTCTACTTGTTCTTCTCATTACTCCTACTTCTTATTCTTCTTCTTACTTCTTCTTCCACATCACTACCTCTGATACTTCTACTACTTTTTCTTTGTATTGCTTCTCCCACTACTTCTGCCTTTTCCTATTTTTTATTCTTCTACCTTCTTCTTCTTATTTCTACTTCTTATTCGTCCTCTTTCTACTACTTCTTCTACCTGTTCTTCTATTTTCTACTTCTTTCTAGATGCTCTTCTACTTCTTCTTCCTCTCCTCCCTCCAGTCTTTGACCTTGTCCTGAGTTTTTTTTTAAAGGAGCAGATGAAGATTTTTTTTCTTTTTTTCTTCTTTACTTTGACACCAGGAGTCATTTTAATAAATCCTGTGTCTCATTCAAATACTTTTAAAGTCTCTCCTCGTCTCTCTCCGTCTCGCAGGTTCCACGCGAAAGGTCAAATCCCTCCGCGACCCCTCGGCTAAAATGTCCAAGTCCGACCCGCAGGCCATGGCGACCATCAACATCACGGACTCCCCCGACGACATCGCGCTCAAAATCCGCCGAGCCGTCACCGACTTCACCTCCGAGGTGACCTTCGACCCGGAGACGCGTCCCGGCGTGTCCAACCTGGTGACCATCCACTCGGCCGCGGCGGCCATCGGCGTGGAGGAGGCAGTGTCTCAGGCCCGAGGGATGGACACGGGCGCCTACAAGCGGCTGGTGACGGAGGCGGTGGTGCAGAGGTTGGCGCCCATCAGGGAGGAGATCCGGAGGCTGCGGGCCGACCCGGCTCACCTGGAGGCGGTGCTGGACCGCGGCGGCGGCCGGGCCCGCGAGCTGGCGGCGCCGGTGCTCAGCGAGGTCCAGCGGAGAGTCGGGTTCTGCTGAGACGACGACGCCGCCGCCGCTGCAGCCGCTGGGGCTGGAAAATAAAGCCACATTTATACTGCAGGTCTCACTCGGTACTTAACCGCTTCCACTGCTGATATTAAATTTTATTCCATCGACTGTTTACGTTTCCAGGACGGCGGAGGATGTAACGCATTTATACAGAACCTGTTGAAAGCAGCGTGGAAGAGACTCAACTGCCGATCAGCGTCACGCTCAGACTGAAACTCTTGAGTTTTTCTCTTTTAGGCGAAAAGACGTCATCTTTGTTTTTGTTTTTGTTTTTGTACACGAGTCATTTATTTATCTGAAAACTGATCTTATTGTTGTTACATCCAACATTTTGTCCTCGGTGCTGCAAAATAATGAAATATACTGTCAATCAAACAAGAAATATGTCCTTATTAAATTATATTTAATTGATTTTCCTGTTTAAACAAGTTGAATTTAAATCACCGGTGTTGTAACAATTTGGTTTTAGGTTTATAAAATCTGAGACGCATTAAAAAAAAAGCTTCACAAAACGGAAAGAAACTGAACAGAAGATGACACATGACGTCACAAGGACCCACGTACGGAAGCCTGAAGTGGCCAAACACTCGTATGTTTTATTTCCTGTTTTCCTGAGACAACAGGATCTTTTCAGAATTTAAAACTTTATTTTTCCTGAGGCAACAACATAATTACTCAGAGATGTGTCACAGGAGGAGGCGGTGATTGGCTGATCGGCATCCTTCGGTCAGCGTCATCCCGTGTCCATGGAGACGCCCAGAGCCTCAAGCCGGTCATCTGTGCAGTCAGTCAACAGGTTCACTGAGATAAAACTGTCTCTATAAAGTCTGAGATTCTTCACATTGATATTTATATCATCTATAGTGAGGACTTGAGTGAAGATGCTTCAAGATCCCCAGTTTTTTATGTTGTTATCTCGTGAAAACAAAGAGAATGAAATGTGTTTTTGTCCCCTAAGGGCTTCCGTACCTACAGACGACGACCAGAACAACTCCAACACAGATGAAGGAATGGAAAGAAAAAGATGCCGTCGAGAGTAAAAATGCTTTAAACTGTTTACAGAGTTAATTGTGAGTAAAAAAAACAACAAAAAAAACTCAGTCGTGGTTTTTAAAATCTGAAAAACAAACTTGACTCCTGAAGATCTGAGGAGAGCAACAAAACTAAAAAGTCATGAGCTGCATCGTTTACAGTCGGTTTGACCAATCAGCAGCGTCGGCTCGGCCGGGGCAGGACTGAGGTCATAACTCAGCCCAGACCAACACACACACACACACACACACACACACACACACACACACACACACACACACACACACACTGTGCCCTGCAGCCATGTTGCTGTCTGTTTACACCACACACACACACACACACACTGAGTGGCCGGAGTCGGAGCAGGAGATCTGAGTTGTGCAGGTGAAGCTAATAAACATTATATGTTACTTTTGCAGCTTTGCTCCAAAAATAATATTTTTATTTTAAGAAAAGAGCCCAAACTCTGAGGAATCTGACGTCGTCCTGGAGATTTATTTATTTTTTGATGTGACATCTTCAGAAGGGGTTTTACTATTGAAACATCTGGTTGGCAACATCTGCAGCTTCTGGGGTATTTAGTGTTTTAAAGACACTGTTTACATACA
Organism: Decapterus maruadsi; assembly: GCA_030347415.2. Classification (NCBI taxonomy): domain Eukaryota; kingdom Metazoa; phylum Chordata; class Actinopteri; order Carangiformes; family Carangidae; genus Decapterus; species Decapterus maruadsi. Next base: position 23,535,917 of record CM064902.1, on the reverse strand, counting down.
TATAGTAGTAGATATTTATATTTATATATAATGTAAATACATGTTGGAGTGTTTGTGTTGTTGCAGCCTCCTGATCATGAAGCTCATCGCTGCTCTGACCTGCTGCTGCTTCCTCACCGTCACCATGGAGACGCCACGTGTCACCGAGGTAAACACACTGAGGTGATGGAGACGCATCCACTTCTTTAGATTTAATTTTTTATTTAAAGTAAAATAAATAAATAACTAAACAGGGCACTTTTAGTTTTAGTCTTTTCATGTATCTGAATCTCAGCTGTTGTTTTGATTTTGTTTTTCATCCTCTGCTGTTGAATCCACATTTGAGATTTTTTTTTTTGACCATTGCTCCTCTCTAATTAAACTCTGAACACACACATTAGCACATGTGCAGCACACACACTTCAAAGGATACAGATGTGTGTGTGTGTGGACATAAATCCACAGCAACACACACACTTGGTTTTAACTCTTTCTCTGACATCTATATTAGACTCAGCCTGTAAAACACTGACTGTAACACTTTTAATGTCATAGTCATTTACTTCCCTCTTCACGTTTCTTCCTCCTCTCTTTCCTTGTTTCTCCCTTCCTTCTGCTCCTTTTCTTTCCTGTCTTTCTTTTTTTCCACTCCTATTCTCTGGGATTCCTTCTCTATTTTTGTTTTGTCTCTCAGCTCTTTTACTTATTCCTCTCTTTTTGATTCTTTATATTTTTTATTTTATAGTTTACGTTCTCTTTCTCTCTCCCCTCTCTCACTCCTTTATTCTCCCTCTCCTCCCTGCAGCTCATCCCCCTCTCTTCTCTGCGCCGTCATGTTTCCTCCTACATGAAAACGCATCTCTGTCTAGTCGTGTAATATTCCTACACACACACACACACACACACACACACACACACACACACCCCGTGCAGCAGCAGCAGGTTGTGCAGCCTCGGTGAGAAGCGGCTCCGACTCACTGCGCTCAAACCGGTGAACGTAACGGAGCCGCGGGTCAGCTATGTTACGTCACTGATTTTTTAGAGACGGGGTTGTCGATGGAGACGGTGTCACGTGCGACCAGCGACAGACCGAGTGATTAAACATATTTATAGACACCACCAACATGTTAATCAGGAACTTTTTACAGTTTATCAGCGTTTTATGTAAATTAATTTATGACGTAGGCTAATCATCACAGTTTCATTTTTCATCACTTTCAACAAAATAAAAGTCTTGGTGTTCCACTTATATATTTTTTTTATTGCATCAGTTTAATTGAGATGAGGATTTAATTTAATTAAAACAATAAATCACTCCTATTAAAGAGGATGGATGCTGATCAGATCCATAGAAAATATATATTTAAAAAAAAATCTTTAATAGAAAACTACAAATTAAGATTTAACATCCAGAACCGGGTTTATTGGTCAGGTGTGTTTTCACAGATAATGAATTATATTTTAATACTGACACATGGTCAGGGACGGGGACATACAGTAGCCTACGTGTGTGTGTTATATATGGAGTTTAGGTCAAAAGGTTCACACTCGTCTTATCTCCCTCTATTATGTGTAGTGTAAATGCCCCCTTTCCTTCAGATCCTTAACTTTGTATTAGATAATAATCGCCTCTATAATATATGTCCATACAGCCTATATAATAAATGAATAACTATTCAGATTTTAGCTGCGTTTATAATGAAAATAGTGACAATAACAGATGTTACTAATAATCAATATTTATATATTGGATGTTAGATCATGTCAAAGCTTTATAAATATAAAATAAAACTATAAGTTGTGGACTTTGTATTTTATTGCACTATTCAGCTTCAACTCATCTTTATTGAGATTTATTGTTTATTTTTTCGATGTCAGAAAACAAAAGAGGCCTATGTGGTCGCTTAGTGCTTTATTTTTTTATTATTATGGGATGTTTTTTTTTCATCCATCCCCGTCTTTATGCGGCTGCTCTATTGTGTCTAAACCATTTAAAAGTCTCAACTACATTCAAATGTTTATGGAGCTTTATATGTCTGTTATAAAATCAAAAATCTCTTTGATCTTGAAGGAGAATTCAAACATGGCCGCGAGCCGATCACTTTGATCACTTGTTGTCTCGTGCGCATGATCGGAATATTTGAGTGCATCTTTGATGTTTGGATTGAATGTGTGTATCCGTGTGTGTGTGTGTGTGTGTGTATCCGTGTGTGTGTGTTGTTCAGTCTTCAGGGCACAGACACAAAGCGGCCTCTCTCAGTGTGTCGGTAGAGGAGGAGGACCACGCGCGGCTCTGGCGGCTGAACTTTGACCTTTCAGGCTCTGATCGTCATACATCGATCTCTCACTTAAAAAAAACAAACACCCGAAACAGCTGTTTCAGTGTCTCAGGCCTTTAAAAGGAAAAAAGCGTCAGGTGAATTTATCTCCTCCATGTTTCTTCCTCCACCGACACCGACCCTCTGCTCGGCCAGTGACCGGACTAGACGGCACTCGACCCGGCCGAGATCTAACCGTCACCTCGGTGTCCTCCTCCACCTCCTCTTTGGGGTCGGGCCGGGTCAGAGGTTTTCATTTTTCCTCTTATTGAATACTAACGGCACCTTCCGCGTGCTCGTGCAGGATGACGTCAGAAAACCTATGTACATGTGTAGGCTATGTGTGTTTGTGTGTGTGTGTAGCTCCAACAAAACCGAAGCAGAGGTGTCAGTGCGTTTGAGATGAGGATCCTGAAAGTGAGAGGAGGACAGGACAGCCAGAGGAATTCAGAAAATGTTTGAGACAGTGTGTGAGTGTGAGTGTGCGTGCGTGTGTGTGTCTGTGTGATTGTGTATGTGTGAGCCTTATAATAAAAACCTCTGGATGTGATGTGGTTCGGTGGAGAATCAGCCTCTGGATGACTGAGATGCCATCGAGGCTATAAACGGATCTAAACAGCAAACAGTTGGTTTTAGTTTTTACTGCTGCTGTGTAACGAGTTTCCTCCCATCGGGATCTAACACCCCGCTACACACACACACACACACACACACACACTGCAGCAGCACCCCTCCTTGTCTTCTACCATGCACACGCATAGGCCTACACATGCGCGCGTGCACTTTTCACAGAACATGACGTGGAGCTAAAATCATTCATTAGATTAGAATTTGATCATAAAAGAATCAAAGCGCAGCTGATTGATGATGAGTGAACTCTGATCAAAACCGACACTCTCATCATTTCCTGATTCTTGTTGATCCAACATTTAATAATAGCCTAATAATTTGTTTTGAGCTCATAAAATAAATAATAGTCTCGTGCGCATGGTTTTTATGAACAGTCCAAATATGACGTAATGTGTCCATCTGTGCAGAGTAGTGTTACTTTAATTAAACCCTTTGTTGATGATATCTCTCTTTCTTATAGGTAATATTATATAGGCTTTATATTATGGTCTGTGTATATTTATTTATTTATTTATTTGATTAGGACTGCACGTTAATCAACATGTCAGCCAGAGCATCAATGTAAATAGGCTACTGTATGCCGGAATTAGCTGCTAATTCACATCCGTTGTCCTAAAGCAAGTCATGAACATACAACAACATACCAGTATACAAATAGATAAAACACAGTTTTACACAAAAAAGTAGGTCCCAATTCACAGTAAGAGTCTATATTGAAAAATACAAAGACAAAAAGTTACGTATGAGAGCAGGTCTGGCTTGATACTGGGTCTTTTTAAAGGTGGTGTAAGTGGCACAGTCTCTAACACAAGCTGGTAATATATTCCAGGACTGTGTTCCTCTGATGGACACCACCATTTGACCAAATTTGGTCCTCTAGTTATTGTATTATTATTGTATTGATTAATATTATAGCGACTAAAGTCTTTTTCTCTAGGCTGTAAAATAATGAGACTGTTTTATTTTTCAGATTTATATTTTACTCCTCAGTTTGTTCTCAGGTGACGTGTGTGTGTGTGCGTGCGTGTGTGTGTGTGTGCGTGTGTGCGCGTGTGTGTGTGTGTGCGCGCGTGTGTGTTGTTCGGAGCTCCGCGGTGACCTCCATGCTGCAGGCCGCTGTTTCCTCCGGACGGTTCACACCGCGACTCCCATCACCATCACCATCACCATCATCTTCGTCATCTCTCTGCGGGGGGCTCGTGACAGGAGGAGGAGGTGAGTGACGTAATGCTTGATTCCTCCGCGCTGTGAACGGTGATCAGGTCTCCGGTCTGTTCGCCTCTAACGGGGCTGCGGAGCTCGCGAGGCCCCGGTGAGAAGCGACTGAACGGAAGGAAAGAAATGAAAAACCTGTTACAGCAGCATCATCACCTGTCTGCAACATTATACGCTTTATTTTGATAATAATAATAACAATAATTCATTATAAAGAGCAGAGAGCAGCTTTAATCTAATATTTTTTATTTACAACGTTATTAATAAAATCTTCTTTACTTTGGACAGAAATCTAAATATTCAGTTTGTTTTTCTGCACAATAATAAAGCCACGAATTAATTTTCTGGTTGTGTTAATAGATTAAATTGCTTTTATCAAATTACAATAACATAAGTTACACTGTATTCTATAAATAATTAAGCGCCTTTTTTCAGTCGACAATTAGGCAGCAGCGATTTGATTAAATAAAATCAACAACTAATAATTCTTCAGATAATTAACAGACCCTTAGAATAAACAGATTGCAGTTGTGTGACTGGTTTAAACAGAAAAATAACTCCGTCCGCTCCTGGTGTGACCTTTAAATGTTTCAGGTGGTTGTTCATTTTATTCTACAGCCTTTATTTTACCAACACGCGCCGTCTCACACTAATCTCCTGCTTCTGTGTTCGAGTCCGGGGCCGCTGCTCTGAGATCAGTCACCTGTCCTGTCGGTCTAGGCCTCGGCTCGGCTCGGCTCGGCTCACAGCACCACGAACCTGTACTTTATTAGCAAATGCACAGAACCAACAAGATATACATTCATGTGGAACAGCACATCAGACATGAAAGCACAGTACAATGATTGAGTAAATTATAAAATATAGTTTGAATAAGAAGTAATGAAGCCATGAACCTGTAAAGTAACTTTAATTGTCTTCCAGCGGTGTCGCAGTCCGCGGTGACTCCCTGGATCCGGGCCGGGAGGTGAGCTCTGGGCCGCGGCCTCAGACCTGCAGCCGGAGCAGCGGGAGGATGTGGAGATAACGGAGCTGCTGGAGGGGTCAGTGAACGCATCATTAAACTCAATCAGACACAGTGTAATGATTTAATGATTGGACTGTTGTGTTGGTGTCGGTGCACTGAGAGAAAACTTCATAATTGAATGTGTGTGTGTGTGTGTTTTCCAGAGGCAGCATGATGGAGTCGCTCCATCAGCCTGTTGCTGCTGCTGCTGCTGCTGCTTCAGTCCGGATCACGGCTCCTCTATCCAGGACGCGCTGCTGCCATTGGACGGAACACTTTGTCTCGTTGTCTGTTCTCACTCCTGATTGGCTGCGCGGCTTTGACAGGGCGCGAGAGGGCCGCCCTCTGCGCCTGGGAAAAAAAAAACTCCTCCAGAAGTGAGTATCAATCAGAGAGAAGTTGGGGGGACAGAACGAGAAAAAGAAAGACGCGGAGTGGAAGCACCGAGAGACGCGCAAAGCGGCAGACCGCATCAAAGCGACCAGGATGACACAGTCACTGCGCGCGCTGCGGCGTTTCTAGTCACAGTGTGGATTAACTTTGGACACTTTGGTGAGTTTGCGCCCCGCTGTAAACACTGACGTGTGCATTTTTTATTGTTTTGCTTCGCCGCGTCGGACGGACGGACGGACGGAGTGAGTGGGGTTTTTCGCCGCGTGCCTCCCCCGCCCCCCCTTCGGGTGGATTTGAGAGAAATGAGTGAGAGGAGGCGATCTGCCGCAGCGCTGAGCTCGAGAGCCCACGCTTTTTCCGTGGAAGCCCTGATCGGCTCCAACAAGAAGAGGAAGCTCCGGGGCTGGGAGGAGAAGGAGCTGGAGTTGTCCATGGAGAGCCTCGCCACGGACGGAGAGGATCCGGCGCACTGTCTGGACATGGACCCGGGTCAGTGCCGCGCAAAGCAGAAACAAATACAAATAAATAAATAAAAAACCACGAGTCCCCGCGAGTCAAAACATGGCTCCACTGTCAGTGACCCACCCCGAGGCTCCACGGTGCTCCACGTGAGAGCGGAGGAGAGTCAGAGTTGTAGCTTCGGCTCTGACCTCATGCAGCACCAGGACTCATCCAGAGTTACAGTCAGAGTTATACAGCTGGTTGGATGAGTCCTGTGGGTCACGGCGGGTCGGCTGGTCCAGGTTTTGACTCCGGGCTGGTGGGTCACACTGTGTGACGTCAGGAAAAGCGTCCAAAAAAATGCTTTGAATGAGTCAAAACAAAAGAAGTGTGTAGAAAGTTGTGCTGCTGCTGTGTGGAGGCTGGCTGCTCTCAGATCAGATGAGTCCAGGGCTGCAGCAGGCTGCTCTCAGGCCCGTGGGGAGGCCTCACGCGCCTCATCCAGAGGGGAGACACGGACAGGTTGAATCAGTGTGTTAGAAATTACTACTAGCCTATTACTAAAACTCTGCAGACGGGAAGCTGTGCGTCAAAACGCGTCTGTGTTTTGCGCCAAACGCAGAAAACAAACCGTGAGAGGAACTGACTCCATCATTCATGAGAAATGTCTGATGCGTTTACACAAGAATTCAACAACAACCAGCCGGAAAAATGTCATTAATTATGAAGTGCAGCAGCAGATTTATTACGGAATGTGCGTTTTATTATTATAAAGTAAAATTAACAGCAGAACCAGGAGGAGGACTTTTAAATTGAAATGCAACTAAATAAAAGAAGAAAAAACTAATTATGGAAATTCAGATGAATGAAAACAGTGATATTTTATCAGATTTAAAAAAAATAATTTTCTGTTTAATAAACATAATAAAACAGATCATAAAATTAGCCAGAGCTACGGTTTGATAGGAGAAATTGATTCATATGTTTTTTTTATTTAATGGCTCAATTTGCACATTCATTTAATGATTTTGTATTTGTTCTTTCACTAAATGAATGAATTGATTTATCACAGTTGTGTTGAATCTTCTCGCTGCTGCTTCAGATCAGATCAGAGACAAACCTGCTGCAGCTCACTAGAGAAACTTCAGGAGATTTGAACCCCGACGCTTCTTTGACTTTGAGACACTGATTTTTTTTAAAAACAAAACAAAAAACTTTATTTTGAAAATTCAGTGAAACAAACTTCAGACAGTCTGATCGTCAGAGTTTGACTTCATCGCCTCTCGTAGGATTTTTTAGATTTAGTGAAAGTGAATTTATCCTCGCGAGGCTTGTGCACCCAAAGAGGCTTGCATAAATTATTGATTATTGATCATTTAAATGCAGCTTTAACAGCACACATGACGTCATCCTACATGCTCACTATCAGTTCATTAAATCTCCAGGCGGAGGTGAAGCTCTCCCTCCTCCGCCTCCTGCTCACACAGGCCGGGGTCGAGGCCGAGGCCGCCGCGCTCTGACCTCCCGGGCGCTGCGTCTTTACGCACGAGTTGGGGAGGACTGCTCCCGGTGTGGAGCTGCTGCCAGTGACTCAGGAGTTAACATTAAAAAACATGAAATTAAATTAATTTAAAAAAACAGTGTGAGGAGAGAAGTAAATCTGAAAGAGGGAGGATCAGAGCAGAGACGGTCGGTCCTGTGGATTCTCACGGGAAGGTTGTTGATGTTGTGGAGCTACATGTCTGCGTTGTGGTTAGAAGAGGGAGGTGAAACTAGACGTTGATTACTAAACAGCTTGTTTGTGTGTGCGTTTTAAAAGGTGAAAGATAATTAACAGAAATGAGCCTCACACGTCATTAAAGGGCCATGACGTGATTTCTCTAATCGTCTGTCTTGTTAGTTAGTTACTTAGTTACGAGGACAAGAAGCGTTTCTCTGTCTTACTGTCTTCTCCCTGGTTCTGTTCCGGCTACCTTCAGCGCTTTGTGACTGAATAAATAACCCAGTTCCCGGCCTCCGACCCCCCGCTCCACCCCACCCACCCACCCACCCTGGTGCCGCTCATTAGCAGGCGGGTTCCTGGCAGGTTCAGCGGGTCCTGCTCGGGTCCTAAAGCCTCCGGCCGCTCTGGCGCGTCGGGCGGCGGTGACCGAGAACAGCGAGTCTCTGTGGTCAGATTATGTGGTTTAGAGGAATCCTTAACGGAGTGATTTTATTTTTACTCAACTCCAGGCGAGGCTGGAAGCCGGCTGGTCGTATAACACGTTTATTAGCCTCAAAGACAAGGGCAGGACTGAGACACGCACACAGGCTCTGACACACAGGCTCGCATTTAACGGGCTCCTCGACAGCTCAGAAAAAAAGTGGTGTTAGACCCCACAAAACTGCTGCAACTACATCTCCCTAATATTTAAGACAACACTTAACAGCTCCGACTACATCCAGTATAAATCCCACATTTATCAAAGGCCTGACCCAGATTTCGCGTTTCACAGGCGACACTTTTGCACTTTTACGCACGGATTACGCACAGAACCAAAACTCTCCAAACACCAGATTTTCACTTGTTATATGCAAATTTAAAAAATACAAATACAAATCTGTTAATATTAATGTAAAATAATTGATTAGCATCCTGTCAGTGTTTCTTTAAAGAGCCACCAGATCTGTATGTGTATGTATGTGTGTGTGATTGAAGCTTTAACGGCTCCATCAGTGAGGAAACAGGTGCTCACACCGTGTGCACCGGGTTGTTCACGGATTTCACGGTTGCTACTGTCCTCCTCAGAAATCTGCCACAACCTCCTTCAACATATCGGTTATATAAACTAAAACTCCACAGTCCAACGTGTTGACCCCTAAAGCCTCACGAAGAATCTACAAGAGGGAAAAAACTCCACATTAAAAAACATGTGCATCTGAGTTGTTATTGAATATTTTAATTCAGGAATTAAATTAAATCCAAAGATAGTCACTTTTTATACTTTTGGAAACATTACAGATATAATTAAATCTATTCAAGTTTCTATTTAAATGTCTGGAAAATGTTGTTTTGTTTCTAAAGATGGAAACACAGCAAAGTTCAAGAGGTTAAAGGAAAATGAAACTCTCTTCAATCCTAAAACAATGAACTGATTAATCATTAAAGTGACAGTAATTTCCATACAGATGTGCAGTAACATCTGTCTGCAGCCCCCAGTTTAAAAACTCAGCTTCAGCATCATTAAAACCAGCTCCACATAACAGGCCTCTCTGATATTTAAAAAAATAAAATAAATAAATAAATAAAATAAAAATAATTCATAAATGAGAAGTTAAATCCAGTTAAATCGTCACATTTGAAATTATCATAAATATGAATCATAAACGTCCGACAGCAGCAAACATCATTAAAACTCTTCCTCCTTCTGTAAACTCATGTTTTTATAAATGTGTTAGACGGATTTTAAAGTCAACATGGAGCCGCTGACTGACGCTGGTGTGTGTGCGTGTCTGCGTGTGTGTGTGTGTGTGTGTTGCATGTGGGCCGAGGCACAGACGACCATTTGATGCTCAGCACTGACTTGATTAAATTCAGACCAATTAGTGGCCTGCTATGGATGTCAGCCTGGTTTTAATGAGGCCTGCCATGGTCTGATTGGGAGCCCTCGACCACAAGATACAGGCCTGTGTGTGTGTGTGTGTGTGTGAGACGCTAACCGCAGCAGATATCAGCGTTGTGCTGACTGGGCAGATTGTTGATGATCAGTAAATGTCAGGTTTTATTCATTCAGTGTAAAAAAACAAACTGGATCTTTGACGTCGGAACAAACTGAACCGACCTGCAGAGTTCACTTCACTGACTGTTTCAGGTCTTTTACTGTTTTATCATCAGTGTTTGAACTTTGGCTTCAGGCCTGACGTCTGACTGCAGGAACACAGACCCATGTGTGTGTGTGTGTGTGTGTGTGTGTGTGTGTGTTGAGTGGTGGAGGACGGGTCCTTCAGCCTGATGACAGGACGACCGCGCCGAGTCATCAGGCTTCTGTTTGGCCGCTGTTTCCCTCTTCTGGCACATTATCTCATTTAACGAAGCTGGAATGAACCTGATTCCTCTGAACGCCTCATGTCACACACACACCAACACACACACACCAACACACACACACACACACACACACCAACACACACAGCTGCCTGCAGCAGATACAGTAACAGAGGAAAAATGCTCCAGCAGCATTTAGCGTTGATATCACATAGATCATAGTTTTTACCGTGGAGTCAAATCTTCTTGTGTTCACATCATTAAAACAGTAAATCTGCACTAATCACGTTTGAAATTATGAAAAAAATCACAATTACTGAACTTTAAATGACAGAAAATACACTGACCTTCCTTAAGATTAAACCAGGCGACTGGATTTATTGTTGCAGTGCATCAATCACTTTCATTTGATTTGAAAACTTGCAGGTAGATGTAGATATTCAGAACTTAACTCAAAAAAATGCACCAGTAAAGCAATAAAAGCAGTCGCCGGTTTAATGTTCTGGCTTTAAATTTGAGTAAATATCATTTGCAAATCAAATGTATTTTCAACTCTCTGCTAGAAAACCTAGTTTCTGCTAAAACAAACTGATGCTGAGGTCATCAGAGACGTGTCGGCTCGTCGTCACTGCAGGAATAAAAACACCAACGGCACCAGAAAACAGGACAGGAAACACAGGACGGCGATGTTAATCCTCATTACACTGAATTTGCTCTGTAGGTGTTTAAACTTCCTGTCAGTGATTGGATAAAGTTCTCCAGATCAATCAGATGAAATGTTTTTCTGTTGCTCTGCAGACGAGTTGTTGTTGTTGTTGTTTCTGAGGAGGATCAGAGCTGCTGGAGCCGTCGATCCGTCTCTGTCCTCTTCCTCTTATTATATTAGAGCTAAAGTATTTGGATGGAAAGTGAATAGACAGCTGTGTGTGTGTGTGTGGAGTCAGAGGGAGCAGCAGTGATGGTGTGTGACGTGATGCCTTCACTGGCTGCTGCGACATTAAGGATCTCCCAAGAAGAAGCAGATGATGGAAAGTGTCTCTGTCTCACTGTGGTCATTACAACCCCCCCCCTCCTCCTCCTCCTCCTCCTCCTCCTCTTCCTCCTCCTCCCTCTGCTCCTCCTATCTCCATCCCTCCTCTCCTCTCTCCTCTCTCCTTTCCAGCCTCGGCGTTTGGCTCGGCCTCGGAGCTGCGGTGGTTTTTTCGCCTGGGACTCTGTCCAGTCTCCCAGCAGCTCCGCATTTGCATAACCATATTTGTGTGCCCTTAGTCTGCCAAGTCAACCTCCTTGTGTCAGAGCCCTCAATAAATAATACATTATTAGATCCCCTTCTTTTTGAGGGTGGGAGGAGGAGGAGGTGTAGGAGGAGGAGGAGGAGGTGGGGGTGTAGGATACTCAGCTCTAAACTATTTCTGAGAAAAGTGAAATAAGAGCTGCATGTGTTGATGTTATGAGAGTCTCTGAGGTGTCCAGCGTTTTTTTTTTTTTTTTTTTTTACTTCCCAGCTGGAGAAACTATGATACATTTTAATATTTAACCCCCCAAAAAGGGTTTTAATTTTATTGTGAAATAACATCGCACCACCAGTGTTGAGTAACGTTTAAAGCTGCATGAGAGAGTTAGTCAGAGGTTTCTGTGTTTCTCTTCAAGTGGGGGGAGCTCCTGCTAGTTTGGTTCGAAGGTGATGTTATTAAAATGACAGGAAGCTGCTTGGATTTAGGAGAGATGGTTTTTAACGTGGCGAGGTTTCCTGCTGCAGATGTGGAGGTGGAGGAGAAAAGATGCAAAAAACAAATGAATCAAAAAAGAAAAACTGATGCTGCAAGATGATGAGCATTCAGATTCAGAGGCAGGAAGTTGGTGCTGCTCAGGTGCTGTTATTATTCTGTCCATTATTCTGTGGTTTAAAGGGATAGTTCACCCAAAATTGAAAATCAAAAACACCAAAAAACATCCAAATACCTCTAAAATGTGCGTCTTGTATTGAAGCCCCGAGATGAGAAATTGTTCAGAAAAAAATTTAATAAGTAGCGGAAGCTCCTCTTTCCGGTTCGAGGAGCTTCGAAACAAGCTTGGAATATAGACTTATTCAGTTTTTTTCGGGACAATTTCGCATTTCGGGCTTCAATACCAGACGGACATTACATACAAGCAGCATGGAGGTATTTGGATGTTTTTTGGTCTGTCTTTTTGTTACGGAGACAGTTGGTATCCATTTGCAACCGTTACATGGACATGCACTGCTGCGCCGAGACCCCCTGTAACTCAGAGAAGCCACGGAGGACTCTGAAACTTCTTCCCAGCCCTTAGTCGACACGAGGGTGAGATAATGAGTGAAATTTCAATTTTGGGTGAACTATCCCTTTAAAATATAGTGAGTGAGGAGGATGTGAGGGAGGCTGAGGCCCAGGCTCGGTGTCTGGGTCTGGGTCTGGGAGGATGGAAACCTCCCCTGTAGGTCTGGAGCGGTTTCAGCCCGGAGGTTTTTTTTTTCTTTTCTTCTGTATCTCTTGATGAGTCTGAGCGGTCAGTCTGTAAAAAGCCGCGGCGCGAGGACAAACTTGAAGGGGAACGTGCTCCCTCCCTCTGGGACCCTTCGTTCATTGTGTGGCCCCAATTTGAAATTAATATTTTCTACATCGCGTTTCAAAAGGCTTCACGCAGCATTTATTCTGCTCTTGACATCAGCCCAGAAGCTCCATGACGACGAGCCGGGCCTCGCGGCAGCAGCAGCCAACTGGGCCGCCGCTCCGCGTGCTGCAGGCGGCAGGTGATTTGGAGAGAGCGCGCACACACACTGAGAAAGAGAGAGAGAGAGAGAGAGAAACCGCTGCGCCAACTTTCCTGCGTATAGAGCTTATTAATTCCACTGTTTCAGAGCCGCCTCCTCATCTTCTTCCCTCATTCTCCCTTCCTTCTCTCAGACTCGGAGGCGAGTCCCGGCTCGGACGGAGAGGGTCTGGCCGAGAGGACCTCGTGCTCCTTCGGCTCGCCCGCCGACCTGGCCCCCGGCCCGGGCTGCGACCCCTCGCCCCCGGCCTCCATGGAGGAGATCCAGGTGGAGCTGCAGTGCGCGGACCTGTGGAAGCGATTCCATGACATCGGCACGGAGATGATCATCACCAAGGCGGGCAGGTGGGCCGGACACACACACACACACACACACACACACACACACACACACACACACACACACACACACACACACACACACACACACACACTGGAAGTAGCCCAGAAAGTTTACGTGCAACTCTGTGTTGGACTAATGGCGCAGACGGACTGTGCGCCAAATGTGCGTAAACAGGAGATTTTTTTATTATTATTAATTATTTGGTGAATAGAGACGTGTTTTCCTTCAGTTTCATTACATTTATAATTTTACAAGGTGACGACAACTCAGGTACACAGAGAAAAACAGAAGTACGGAAATGTACTCAAAAGGGTACAAACCCTTGTAGCTCCAGGTGTACCTTTTTAGAGACAATTTTGTACCCATTGGAACATTTATGTGCCTTTAGAGTAGCCTACAATAATTGACCTTATAGGCTACAGTAGGACAGAACTGTACCTTTAAGTACAGAGATGCCCCCCTTCTGTACCCCTATTTTTCTCAGTGTACAAATGCGCATTTTATTTGATTTTATTTTTTGCAAATATGCGGAAGTTATATGTGCAGACGCTGCGACCCGCAAACACCAGAGCGCCATTTTAAAAGCAACACAATTCAGTTACAGCAGAACACACACACACACACACACACACACACACATACATACACACGCATACACACACACACGCACCTCTGAGCTGTGTGTGGAGGGTGTTAATGTGTTGCACATGCAGGCCGCCTCGCTGCGCTCATGCAGGCCTGGACGAGGCGGCAGCAGGTTCCTCCTGGTGTCGGAGAGAAACCAGGAGCTGGTTCTGATTAATCTCCTCTAACGTGTTCCGGCTTCTCTCGCGCGCTCGGGCCAAGAGTCCAAACCGGCGCGAGAGCAGGAGTTTGACCCGCGGATCCTGCAGGAAGAACCTTTGTTTTACCTTTAACCCCCCCATCAGCAGCAGCAGCAGCAGCAGCAGCAGCGGTGTGTCCTGCTGCCGCAGCCCGGGAAGCAGCTCCACCTCCTCTGTTCACATCAGCCTCAGTTATGGATCTGGATTAACTGCTTCAGCTTTAAACCTAATTTAACCCAGTTCATCAAGTTCAACAAAGTGAATAAACGCGGTTTGCTGCAGACTGGAGACGATTCTTTGTGTATAACCAGTTTTATTTTATGAAAATATTTATTGGATTAAAAAAAAAAGATTCTCGGTTAAATTTGCTGAATTAAGTGAATTAACAGCAGTTGGACGACCATGTTAATTAATAATGAAGAAAATGTAGTTTCATTACCTGTTTTATTAATTTAGTATTTTTATTTCACTTATTTTTTATCCATTAAATCCTTAAATTCTCCGTCGAGGCTTTTACGCGCCATACTTTTCCATCCGCGCGATCATTTTATTATCGTGTGTATAGTTATTAATTATATGTGTGGCCTTTATAAAAAATATTTTATTCCAATTAAAACTCTAGTTTAACTTTTAAAACGAGAACTAGGTTTTCTCCGTGTCGTGCTCCTCAGCTCTTCCTCCTCCTCCTCCTCCTCCTCCTCCTCACAGTCCACCTACCGTTATAGACTATACTCGGCTGCTTTTATGAATTGGGTTAAATTGGTAATCAGCTCATAAACAGAGCAACAATCAGTTCGCGCTGAAGCGGAGTGAAGCCGGACACGACCGTCGCCGTGTGTATTTCACGGCCTGCGCGTAATAAGGCCATAAATCCCGAGGAGCAGGGAAGCAGGAGAACAGTCCTCTCCTCTTCTCTCATTAGCCGGGCCCGGATTTACGAGCTCCAAATGAAAAGGGAAAAAACTGCAGCGTTTGAAGTGCAAAACGAGGAATTAAGTAGAAATGTCTCCCTCTCCATATACAGACCGTTATTTAATAGAAGTGCCGCTTTTTCCTCCTTTTTCATTTAAAGTTTTTTTTCTTTTCTTTTCTTTTTTTTTCTTGAGGTTTGAATCAGTTTCAGCAGCAGCAGCAGCTCAGAGCAGAGCAGAGAGGAGAGGCTGCTAAATATAGAGCTCTGATAAAAATACATCTCTGCCTATTTATATAAATCACATTTACAATTACAGGGTGTTTTTTTTTTTTTTTTTGAAGCATCATAATAAAAGAAAAACTAAAACCAGACAGAGTGATCCTAAATCACTGGACCGCAAAGGTCAGAGGTCACAGTGGGTTTATAAGAATAAGCAGTTTCACTACGACTATATGGAAGAATTGCAGAAATGTGCAAAGAGAAAGATTTGTCGAATGTTATTATTTATTCTATAAATTCACAGAGTTTAAGACGCAGATAACGGCAAAGTGATAATTGTGAAATAAAAATGTGATTCATTTGATTTTTATTCAGTAAAACTTCTCTCTGCGTCTCCTCGTTCAGACGACGCTCCTGCAGGTCGAGTGAAACCGTAATATATAAAAATAAAAGACAACATACATACATGCATCTAAAGATAAACACTGACAATAAAATCCCAAAACAGTTAAAATTCTGCACATATTTAAAAATGAGTGACATTAATCTCAGGTCATCTCTGCTGCGTCTGAGCGACGAGGCGTTTGAGTTCAGGTAGAAAAAAAAAGACGTTTTCTGTGTAAAAGCCACAAATCCAACTAAAGTGACGGTAAAACATCAGCATTCAGAGTTTTTATCCATCGCTATTTAATTATTCACTGCTTATGGTACGCTGAGCTTTTATACATACAATAATTAACATAGATTTGAACTATATCCAGTGAAGACGACACAGACACCGGTTCTTCTCTGTCTCTTGTGCAGCTCCGTACTCGGGCTCTGACTCACACACACAGTTTCAATAATCAATAGTTTTTCATCATAATAAAAATCAGAAGAATTCATTTACTTTCAGTTTTGATATTGACACTGCGGCGCTGCTGTTTTCTATCAGGCTGAAGCGTTTGTAATGTTCTTTGTTAGTGCGGAATTTCCTTTGTGTTTTTATTTCTCTGGTTCATATTTGACTTTACTTCACTTTTCGAGCCTGTAAACACTTTATTTCCAGTGTTTCTCTTTGACCCAGTCTCGCTTATCTGTTATAGTTATTATTATGACGACACACTTGCTCTGATAAAATAATATTAATCGAGCTCAGGTTCCTCCACAGCTGCGGCGGAGCGACATGAAATCAGAGTTGTTATGTGTGGAGTTTGTGTGTTCATGCTTTTTAGAGTCTCCTAAATGAATTAAACACAGTTTGAATGTGTTTTGTGGGTCGATCGGCTGCAGAGCAGCTGCTGCCGCTGACAGAGTGTCAGCAGCTGACACGGCTCATCAGGCCTCGGCCTCAGCGGAGCGGCTGCGCTTCAGGACACTTGTCAGTTTCACAGGTGTTAAAGAAAGAAAGAGAAGGAAAAAAAGGAGGAGGAGGAGGACAGAAACAAATATTTATTTTTCATTTATTTGTTTGTGTTGGTGTTTTTTTTTCTCAGGAGGATGTTTCCTGCCATGAGGGTGAAGATCGCAGGTCTGGACCCTCATCAGCAGTATTACATCGCCATGGACATCGTCCCTGTGGACAACAAGAGATACAGGTACCGTCCTCACGCACATATTGTTTTTGTTTTTGCACACTTCCTCTTCCCCGTCACCCTCCTAATGCAGGAATGTTTCTCCACCAAACCACTGCGGCCTGAGCGCTTCAGTCAGAGCCACAGCCAGAATTGACTTGTGGTAAATATGCTGAGTAATTGTAATTTTTTTCCCTCAGCATGAAAACTGTCAAGTGCATACAGATGCTGCTCATCAGCGGAGAGAAGGGACGGTGCAGTCTGAAAGCAGCCGTCTCTGTCCTCAGAAGTGTCTGTTGTTATTATAACGCATGCACAGCTGTACACAATAAGCGCTGTGCTGCTGGGTCGTATCTGCATGTGCACGATGCACGAGGCCGAGGCTGCAGCAGCAGCAGCAGCAGCAGCAGCAGCAGCTGGACACACAGCTCTGTTTTCCTGGACCATTCTCAAATGTCAGAGCCGAGCATAAACATCTTGACCTAGTTGGATTGTTCTCGTCTTCATGGCATCTCTCATGTCAGACTCGTGTGTAACGAGGGTTTGGAGCGAGTGCAGATATTCCAGCTCTGTCTTCATTTTCTATTTTATGCTCTCTTTTTAAAAAAAAAAAAAGATTTCTCATAATTGCTGTGTTTTTCCCGGCAACACACTGAAAGCAGTTACGCCCATCATTTGCATCCGTGAAGTGAAGCAAAAGTGATTAAAGTGTGCATGTGCTGGAGGAGAAAGTGTGTATGTGTGTGATGGATCTCTCTGGATATGTAATAAGACTGATATCCTGGCCCGCGGCGCTGAGGCCTGAAGTCAGAGCCAGAGAGAGGAGATTGAAATGTATTCATCATCCGAGGGGCCAAAAGCTGCAGATCCAGAGCCGCTCGGCCTGCAAAATAGGATAAGTCTCAACATTCAGGTCTAATGACGGAAATGAGAGAAGAAAAAGTTGGAGATGGAAAGAAAATGTGCAGCAGCAGCAGCAGGTAGTGAGTAGTACATGCAGCACATGACGTACCTGTGGAGGTTTATAGACACGGCTGCTTTTATGGCTCTGTATCATCTTCTCAGGTGTCGGGGGCGGAAATAAGGAAGTGAGACGATGATGAGATGAGAAAACTGTGCAAAGTTTCAGCTCCAGTTTAGGAGCACAGGCAGAAAAATTAGTGGTGCACACCGTAAATCCACTTGCAAAGCAAATATTCACATTGGCCTGAAACGACAGATACCAGATTTTTTTCACCAGTGTTTAAAAAAAAAGAAAAAAAACAGCAAATTTTCTGGTTGCACAAGCGCCAGTAGATGAAACATTTACTTGCACACTCACTCTCAAATTTTCGGTTCAGCCCTGGAGCCCTGAGTTTATACCAGCGGTTAGACGCTGACGCGGACGCAGACTGTTGTTGTCACTGTGTGTGATGAAGTGATAATTTGGTGAATAACCCAGAGTCGCCTCGTTTCGTTCAGAGTTGTTTAAACAGTGAAGAAGCTGCGGCTGCTGCTCTGACATGATGGAGGGGACTTTTAATCTGAAAGAAATATTCAAATGTCTTTATTATTGTTCGTAAATCAAATGAAAAGACCAGATCTAATGTTGTTTTTTTACAAACCTTCATTCTAGCAGGAGTAAACAGGGAACTTAATGGGGACTATTTTCCCTTGCGGATGAATACACATTTGATTTTCTATCAAGAATGGAAGAAACCAGATCTATCTATCTATCTATCTATCTATCTATCTATCTATCTATCTATCTATCTATCTATCTATCTATCTATCTATCTATCTATCTATCTATCTATCTATCTATCTATCTATCTATCTATCTATCTATCTATCTATCTATCTATCTATCTATCTAAGGTTGATCACAGTCATCATAACATATCCATGAAGTCCAAATAGTTTAATAGTTTAATTCAACCTGATGCAGAAAAATTGGCACCTGATGGTTAAACTGCAGAAAATTGAAGTGTCGATTGTTTCTACATTTGAATAATAATAATGATTTAAGATGAAAACAAAGCAGCGAACCAAGCCACTGACCTGAGATTCAATGTTTTATCTTAATAAATCCCTAATTTCCCTTAATTATTTAAATAAAACACTTTTCCTCCTACCTGATCATGCATCCTGTTGCAGTGCAGGTTTTTTTTTGTGCCGCTGTTGTTTATTGGTGAGAAAGTGTTAACAGCTCTTTAAGGCCGTAATAAGTCCAGGACACCTTAAAAAAAAAAAGACAGAGAATAAATTTACACTTTATCTAACATCTGAAATTCAAATGAACAAACAGCACCAACAACAACCTGATGTTTCAACTCATTCCTTTAAAAAACCCTGCAGATAGATAATCCCCCTGCTGGCTCGGTCCATGTGTCCAGGTCCAGGCTGCTGCTGCTGCTGCTGCTGCTGCTGCTGCAGAGCCGTGTATCAGATGCATCGTCAGTGTTTTTTAAAGGCCTTACGCGGCCGCTGCTGGCAGCTGCCGAGCATATTTTAAAGTTCAATGACATAAAACATGTTTACGGGGGAGTTAGTGCTGTTTTCCTGCGTTGCTATGCGAGAGTGAATATTTGATTAAAGAGCGAGTGCCACAAATACATCCCCTCCCTCTGCAAAACAAAAACCCTCTCAGAAGAGGCTCGTCTCTCCTCCTCCGTCGCAGCAACAAAGCAAAAATTAACGAGAATAAAGCAAAGTGTGAGGTGTGTGTTAGTGTGTGTGTGTGGTGCGTATGGTTGTTTATTAATGTAAAGTTTTCCACCGGAGCGTAGCAGGCCAGGCGTTCTGCCCTGCCGCCTCTCCTCTCCACGCTCTCTCCCACCGGCGAACCAAGACATCATGGAGGATTTTTAGAGGCCAGAAGATCTTGTAAAATTAAATAGGATTTTCTTCCTGGCTGGGGAATTTACCACAGGGCTTTGCAAACTGAGCTGGGAGCTGTCACTGGTGTGTCTCACGGCCCTGGAGAGCTCGGGGGGCTCTGGAAATAAGGTCTTTATTGGAATCGACTTGCTTTACTTGGGCTCCCTGCCCCTCTTTAGGAACGACTCATTGGTGCTGCGCTCATTAAATCTCCATATATTACTGAGCTTTTATGTGGACAGTCGAGTCGAGTCGCCTCGGTTCGCTCCGAGCTCCAGCCGCTGAACGCTGGAGGCTGTCTGGCTCGTCCAAACATACCTCACTCTCTCGACTGTGTCAGAGCAAGCACACACACACACACACACACACAGTCAGGTATCCACACACAATTAGAAACATACTCAAAGCTGATAAAACACACTAAAGGTCATGTTTTGTTGCACTTTAATTTGATTAACTGGCTTTATTGGAGCATGTTTGGACACCGACTACACCTGATCCCAAGCCTGAATCTGATCTTAACCCCAGTTTGAATCAACTTTATCAAAACCAAAATATATTTTGAGTTTAAGGATCTGTAAAATGTTGTTATCTTTGGTTTTTATGCGCATACACGCACACAACAACGCACACAGTTATGTATCCTGCATGTGTCTATAAGCAACTACAGTTGTGAGGACGTTCATTGAACACAACCTGCCTCTAAACTCAACCCAAACGTGACGCAAATATTAAAAACAACCAATAAACTAAAGGACCTCGAACTGACCGACAGTCAAACCAGACTCGACTTTATTTGTGAGGCCATGTGTTTTTAATAAATACACACACACACACACAGGTACATTTTTTTGTGTAACAGCTTTATCCTAATATCTATAGAAACTAAAGGACACATAGCGGTGTCTGTACACGCATAGAGGTGGATATGAAAGAGATAAAACACCCAAAGGCGTCTGTTTTCCTACTTTAGAGGGTGGTCATTGAATGCATCTGCTCCAACAGACACCTTCATCTAATCCAGTGGTTTCCAACCTTTTTCAGATCGTGACCCCATGTTGACATCACAAATTTCAGGCGACTCTGCGATCGCATGCGTCACGTGAACTCAATTTATATTCCAGACAGCAAAAGTATAGAATACAGTTGTTTAAGATTGTGTGTGGTGTTTTAATCATGATTATAAAAAGTATAATAATTAGTTAAAATATATTTTTTTATCAGTGATTTTTTTAAATTACTAGATATTTCAGGCGACCCCATTTGAAATCTAGGCGAAATACTGATCTAATCCCATGTGTTTAAACTGAAACTAACTTTAAACCTGATTATGTTGTGAAATCTAAATATGACCTGATTGTAGTCACAGCTGGCCAGATGTTACTGCCCATCTATCTCTGTGAGGACATTTGGGAGGAAAATAAACACAGAAACACTCAGACTCACTTTATACCTTTTTATTCTGTTAATTACAGAAACTGAAGAACTCACACCTGAATGATCATCGCACTAAATTAATGACATTAAAACACTTGTTATATGTGTGAGGACGATCGATCAGTGATGTCAGAGCTCTAAGATCTCCATGTTTTTCTTATTCCACTATCTTTGTGAAGAAAGAAAGTATGAGAAAAACAACAACAACTGAAAACACAAACACAATACAGCTCAACAGACAGAAAATATAAACGCAATAAACAATAAAACAAATCAACCTTCAACCAGGCAATGTGCAAAACAAATACTGAGGATATAAGGATATAAGGATATAAGGATGTAAGGTGCCTGATGTAAAAGTATTGATAGGTAAAGTGACAATGATATACATACAAGTATAAATAATATAAATACTTCTACTGCAGGTGTGCATGAAATAAGAATATTGTGATGTGAAGTGCCCATTGATATAAAAATATTGCAAAGTATAAGTGACAATGGTATAAATATAGATGTGAATATAAACATAGTAATACTAATAGAGCAGCAGGTATCAGGACAAACTGAAACGCTCCGGCCGTAAACACGACGCGGTGCGGAGGTGAGAACTGGAGACATGTCACCATCTCTCTGTCTTTGTGAGGACATTTGGTCCTCATAACTACAAGAATCCAAGCTGACGGTCTTCTCTTACAAAACACAACACACACACACTCTCATATATACACACACACACACACACACACACACAGCGGTCCACCCTGCGAGGAAACTCTATAGCAATATTTACTCTGTCAGTACAGTAACCTAATATACAGGCTGCGTCTGGCAAGTGTGTAAATGTGTGTTTTTATGTGCGTGCCTGCTTGTGTTACTGTATATGTGTGATGAGCTGGGCGTGCACACACACACGCACCCACACAAGCTGTTTTCATGTGTGTGTGTGTCTCAACGTGTGTTTATCACAGCGGGTGTTATTGCGTGTATGTGTGAGAAAAGAAGAGTTCATGTGTGTTGCTGTGCAGTTTTGTCAGCTGTACAGTTTGGTGTCGGCTGAGAAGGGAAACGACTCCCCCTCTCCTCCCTTCTCCTCCCTCCTCCTCCTCCCCCACCTCCTCCCTCCCTCCCCCATCTGTCCAGTAAGAGTGTCACATAAAGTCCAGTCTTTATTGATCGTGCCGGTGCCAGATGGCAGATTTATGGAAGATGAAAGCGGGGGGACTAATCAGATTTCCAGTCCGGTTTGGGGCTAAAGTTTCCTCGTTCCTTAACACTTTCCCTGCTACGCCGAGCGTAACCCTAAACAGCGCTCCAAACAGGAAATTACAGGAACGCCTGGCACCCCTTTGTGAGCACATATATACATATATGTGTTAGCGTGTGTATGTGCGTGTGTGTGGATCTGAGAGTGTTCAGAACTGGCACAAAGCTCAAAGTCTCTGTTACATTTCCTTGTTTTAACTGATATCAAATTATAATGTGCTTTTTTTTTTTACATGCAAATGTTGCAGTTGTGCAAAGTAACACTCGTGTACTTGTATAGCTGTACATGTGAGGACCAGTTTGAGTTTTAAACCATCACAGTGAGGACATTTCCTTCCTCAGACCCCTTCCAAGGTCTTATTTGACTTAAGTGTAATGGTTAAGGTTAGGCATTTGTTTTGGATGGTTAAGGTTAGGGGTAAAAGGAATACATTATGTCAACAAGTGTCCTCACAAAGATAGCCACACAAACGTGTGTGTGTTTGTGTGAGAGCTCAGTGTGCTGCTCACTATAAACCTCTGACAGTGTTTCATATAGGGAGTGATTGTGGACGCAGCCAGGGACCAACGTCAGATCTCTTAAAGCGACAGGCGCCGTGTTGAACGCGACGGAGCTGAGGTTTCCGTTTGTCTCTTGAACTCACCACAGGAACACGTTAATGATCAGGATCGTTAAAGTGACGGACGTGAGACCTAATAAGTCTAATAATCTGAAGTTTGAGCAGGCGAGGGTGTTTTTCATCCACCTGTTTTTGTGCGATTTTACAATTTGTGAATAAAAAGTGGAATTTTTTAGAAATGTCAAGCTTTTGCAAAAAAAAAAAAAAAAAAAGGTATTGGCTCAAGGTGGAAAAGTTGGTGCATTTTCAAAAAAGATAAAAGTAAAATAAGAGTGGAAACAGAGTGAGGCTGAGAACAAATCATGCGTACATGACCCAACTTTTTTTTCCTGCAGCGAGCGAGAACGGCAGCAGATGAAGACATCAGATCTGTGCAGGCGGCGGCAGCAGCAGCAACAGCAACAGCAACGACCCGACTTTAAATTTATGCGTGAAGCAAACACACACACAAACGCCACATTTCCATTATCTGACTTTTTAATTGCATCATCGTGTCGTGCTGCAGCAGCTGAGAATTAGAGTCAGCTGCTGCTTTTCAAGCGCTTTCATTTTGCTGAATTTCCCCCTCGCAGTCTGGTTAAAATTTGCATTAAAAGTGGGATCCAGAGAACCTGAGTGGTCTAATAATAATAATGAGGTAGATTTGTTTACAAGTGTAGTATTAGAAACTGAGCTGCTGAGCTGTTCACAGTCGCTAAGAGCCGAGCGAACGTCCAACATGGCTGCCAGAGGGTGGGTTTGCCAACATGCCTAAAAACGCCCCCGATGCTTTTTTTGTGTGTGCGTTTGTGTTTCGCTGTGGCAGAAAGAGGCTGAGTGTGTATTTTTGTACTGCATTTGAATGTACTTATACTTTATGAGTGTGTATGTGTGTGTGTGTGTTCATGTGTGTGTGTACAGGGTGGTGCAGCTCTTTGTGGCAATAACAAAAGGACCAAATGAGAGTTTTGTCCATGTTTCAGGAGTGAGTGATGACTTTGGCAGAGACGCAGCAGATAAAACACTTTCGACCGAGTCCTGGGCCAGAACTAAAGGCAAACAGCTGTGCTTCACACTCGCTCTCCTCCACTCACTCTCTACCTCGCTCTCCCGCTCTCTCTGCTGTCTCTCTCTCTCCTCTTCTGTTCTACCTTTCTTTTATCTCTCTCTCCGTCTCGTATCGTCTGTATCTCCCTCGTTCTCTGTCTCTTTATTTCTCGTCATGACTCTGGCGGATTGTCTCGATCTGACTTCACTCTCTCCAGCCGTTCGTGTCTTTGTTTCTTCCTCTCTTGCATTTTTAATTCCCCCCCCCTCCCCTCCTTCACCCCCCCTTCTTTTTCCTTTGTCTTCCTTTTTTCCTTTTCTCATTTATTTTTCAAACAGTTTGGGTCAGACTTGTTTTCAAAATGGAGGGAGATCGTCATTTTCTTTCTCCCTCTCCCACTCTCTTTCTTTCTTTCTTTCTTCTCTCCCCCTGCTGTTTAATGGGTGGGACGCCCCATTGTACCCAAACTCACACACAACATCATCAAATATTATGGCTCGCCTTAATTGAAACTATGCAGCCGACTGTGTGACTGCATATGGAATATTTTATGTCGCGCTTGTTAGAAATTTCAAGCACAATGAAGAAACAACAGATGAGTTTTGGAGGCCGGTGTTGTGGCAACGTGGCCCAGTGTTTGGAGTTTTGTTTTTGCAGCCGTGTCTAAAAAGACGGTGCAGAGGCGTTCGACCCTGACGTGACCTCAGACACTTCTCACAACAACGGGGGTGATTAGGGAATATTAGTCCTGGAGGTTTTAACGAACCTTCAGAGGGGGAGAGAAAAAAATATATAAAAACACGACCAAGCGAATGCATCTGAAAGAAATCAGAGCAGGATGAAGTGGTTGTTTCAGGACGTTAATGTGCTTTTTCCACTTTGTGCCGACATTTCAAATAACTCAAATTGAAGCCTGCGCAGCTCCACGACCGCTCGTCAAACGCTGTCTGTACAAACTCAGACAGGCAGGTTTTGTAAACATAAAATTAAACAAAGTCGTCGTTGCTACTGTTTGGGATTAAAAGACTTTTACTCTGAGGTGACGTGGCAGCTGAATGATTGGGGCCCTGCGTGAGCTCTGAGGGGTGAGTCCCCTGTTCGACTCCTGGAGGCCGGACTCGTCACTGCAGGTCGTTCATCTGCTCTTTGTCGAGTAAAAGCAGAAGATACTAAAAAATAAAACTGAAAACTGTTAAAAAGCACAATAAAACTCACAGTGAGTGCATGAAAATGCAACAATAAAACCTGTGCAAGAGCAAAAAGCTGTGCTGTTTCTACTTCCTGTATCTGAAAATATGCACTTATACTCACGCTCTGGGCTCAAAGGGTGTAAAGTTACCATAATAAAACCTCAGATTTAGTTTCTTTTCACTGTCTAACGCTCGGCTTCCTCTCCTGCAGGTACGTGTACCACAGCTCTAAGTGGATGGTGGCTGGAAACGCCGACTCCCCGGTGCCTCCGCGGGTCTACATCCACCCGGACTCTCTGGCCTCAGGAGACACCTGGATGAGGCAGGTGGTCAGCTTCGACAAGCTCAAGCTCACCAACAACGAGCTGGACGACCAGGGACACGTAAGTTCACAGTTTCCCTCTTTTTTTCTGCAAACCAAACGCTTTTACCTTCACACAGGAACAGTTTTGGTTGATTAACACTGCAGAAAAAACAACAAAAACTAAATCTTCTACAGGGTTTGCATCATATTTAGTGCTAAAACTCCCTCTTCCTGTGTTGTTTGCTCATGCATTGTTAATCTTGATATTTCCTACATGACATAAAGGCAACATGAGACAACAAGAGAGAGGAAGCTCTTCTTCAATATTACGCCAACAAAGGGGACGTTTGACATCAGGGTTTAATGTTTAATGGAGATCGTGAGGGTTGGATGCAGCTCAGAAATCAGCTGTGTAATTACATTGGACACATTTCCTGCATCCACGGACCAATCAGACGTCAGCGTTTAAAGATGGTAGTTATTCCAGCTGAGAGGCTCTGGGACTGAGCGTTGAAGCTGTGATCCATTAGTTTCATTTTTGTGCCTTAAACCTCATGTCACTCCGGGGTGCTGCAGAGTGAGTGAATGCACTCTTGGAGCTGGGAGGCTTTTTCTTTTTTTTCCTTTTTCTTTTTTGGATGGGAGTGTTTTTGATGCGTTTGCTTGAAAGGAAAGTTGACACTGTTCTTCATGCACTTTATGCCGTCATGACTCACTGAGCCATGAGACTTGTTCAGAATTGATTTTCTGCGATACAGTCCGATCTCCCTCCTCCCTCACACGCTCTGTTTGAAGATGGTCCACTCTGAGCCGAATAATATTAGGTTCTCCTGGATTAGCGTGCAGAGATATTAGAGGTCTGGGATTTGAACCTGTGCCCTTGTTTTAACATGTAATATTCATTTCCTCCGTGGCTCCGTGAAGCATTTTGTAATGAAACGGTTTCGTTAAAAGGCACTTAATGACTGCAGTTGATTTGTAGTTTGCTCCGGCGGCCACACCACCGAGCTGAAATTCACGTCTGACCACAGTCTGTCTAATTTACTGCCTCGCCTGGCTGCGTCCAGTCAGTAACAGAGGTGGTGAGCTCAAGTAGAGTCTCTTATTGGCTCTGGCCCGCTCTGAATGTGTCATGTGGCTTTTTGTAGGTGAAATATTTAACTGCAATGCAACAAGTTCGGCCACAATTTGTTTGATTTACTGTCATTTTTATGTAGAATCAGCAAGTGGGCAGCAAGTTGAAGTTGGTCCCTCATTTTCACTTTATACGTCTCGATCAAAGGGAAAATGGGACGATTTTGACGAAGAAAACTGCGCTAGCTTTTGGTTATTAGGTGAGATTGGACCCATATTTCAACCTGTGAAAATACTCAGTAAAATTTATATAAAAAAAAAACATGAAAAAGGCCAAACTGTGCTTTCAGAGTCCTTGGTGCAGCTACAGCAATGAGCCTGGGAAGCTAATGCTAGCACGCTAAAGCCAGGGAAAAGAAATGAGAAACAGACTCCAAATGAGCACTAATAATATAACTACTAACTTTAGTTATTATCTGAATGATTTACAAGGAATAAACTATCCTGTTTTATTGCTTTATATCTGAGTGTTTGGTGCAGCTCTCCACTCATGCGGTTAGCCTGGGAAGCTAATGCTAGCCTAGCACGCTAAACCCTGAGAAAATAAATGAGAAACAGTCTCCAAACGAGTATTTAATAGCCTACTATAACTATTAGTTGCTATCTGAAGGATTTATAGGGAGGAAACTATCTTTATTTTTTATTGTTTTATCTAGGCTATCATAAAATTCACGGTAGGTTAAATAAAAAAAAAGTACAAACAAATCATGGATCCAAAAACAACAGATGGCTCAATGAGTCACATCAGCAGTAGCCTATCATTCACACAGCTAAAAAGTCAAATTTGGAAGTTTTAGGTCTTTAAATCTTTTATGCATTTCCCATTAGCCTACTGTAGATTGTTTGTATTCTTTTGTCTTGATCCTATCTGAGAGCGAATTTCAAATTAAAAGTCCAAACTCCATATTCTTAGTGTTGTAGTCGCCTGTTGCATCACAAAACACAATAGTTAGACTTTCATAGATAGCCTATACGTACATAAAATGCATATGCTTACTGGCATGTAGTAGCATATGCTGTCATGTTGAGGAGCATTGGAATTACTTTTCCATTTAGCAGTAAATTTGTCCAGACATAGATTCAGGAAGAAGACGAGTTTCTCCTTGTTTTTTTTTTCTTTCATGATTCCCGTCTGTTCCCCCTTTTGTTGGGGGTGCTCTGTATTTAGCCAACATTATTTTAATAGGCAACAGTCTTAAAAATCCCAGGATGTGGTGGTTACTGTGTTTTCATGGTTTTCTGTCCCCCGATGACCAAGATTAGTAAAACATATTTTAACCTCAGGCTTCCAATATTTTTTTATTAGCGATCAAACCTAAACTGATTTTAAACCACAAGGTCATGATGTGTCGTTAATATTGAGAATGCATTATTCATGCTGACTCCTAAATATCACATCCTATGGCTCCTTCACATGCAGCAGGTAAAACTCCAACGGCCCCGACCGCCATCTTCACGGATAAATGGAAGAATATAGAATAAATATTTAACATTTAATTGATATATATACAAAATATGAACTAACAGTGGAATATACACAGTATAAAAGGTTAAACAACGTTACACTTGTGCAATAAAATGTGAATAACAGCGTCCCAGAGTGAACGTGAACCTCGTAACTCAAAGCTGCAGCAGAGTCTCGGTGCAGCGTGAACTCCGACTTCTTTTATGAGCTGATGGAAACAGGAGAGGACACGCTGTCTTTCCTATCAGGTCGTCTGAGCGTCCAAACCGTGGAGGAGGAGGAGGAGGAGGAGGAGGAGGACACAGACGCTCGGCCTTCGGATGAGTCTGAGCTTTAGTCGTTACAGCGAGCGACGTGTGGTGACGGCGCCATGATGACAGCGAGGTTTCTCTGCGCTGAGAGAAAATGGCGGCGTCCAGTTCAGTGCATGGGTCTGGCAGGTTCCTGGTTTTGTTGCAGCTTTGCAGATGATCACATCAGCTCAGTGGTGACAAATGTAATAACATATGGGTGTTAGAGGAGGATCCAGGGCTCAGGGTGAGGGGAGCCGGTCCCGGTTCCTCTCCCACCGCTCGGTTTAAGGCCTTTTGTTTTCCCGAAGGAGCTTCAGGGGCCAAAGGAAATTAATTTGGGAGCTTCCTGTGTGGGGAAAAACCTCACCGCTCCTTGCACATCCTCCTGACTCGTGGTGTGGTGAATTGTCCTCCTCATAAGAAACAGACACTGTGCATGTCGTGAATCACGAGGCGACGTCGCAGCAGCACAACAGGAGCGGCGTCTCGCATTTATTTTGTCTCAGGCGCCGCGTCGTCCTCCACGGCGATAAACAGCATCTTCGCCGGGTTGTGATTTCTGTGTGATGAGATCTGCAGGTTTCAAACACGACGGCACTCGTAGCAAAGACCGGACAAACTGTTTTATTGGTTAAAATATCAAATATCTGCTACGTAAAACATACTAAAATAAAGAATAAGTCAACGTCAGCAGTGGAACCAACTCTAACTGATACTTTACAATTCTTCAGGTTTTTTTTGGATACTGATCAATACTTCACCCAAATGTTTAAGCATTGAACTGTAGTTTCCAGCTCTGTTTATAGATTAATCAACAGAAACATCTCCTGATCATGATTGGTTAATTGGTTGAAAATACACAATAACAATAGATGCAGATATTTTAAAGTAACATAACATTATTAACAGCAGTAAAATCAACTAAATAAATAAATACTGACAATGCAGAGGCTGTTTATAGCATATTACATTTTAAAATTTGATGATTATTATTCATGTGCATTCATTTTGGACTTCAATTTTAACAACTAGTCCATGTGAAGCTTATTTGAATCATTTAATATTTTGCTTTGCATGTTATATATAACACTACACACAATAAACTAAGTATAACTACCGTTTGCAACTGCTACTACTGGTGTCATAAACCTGTGGTGAGGTAAATGTAGTAGCATGTAGTTTTTAAATTGTATGAAACAGCAAATAGAACTTAAAAGCATCACTGACTCTGGTCCTCCTCATGTAGATTACCAATGTATATAATAAATAACAATGATCATAGCGCTGGTAATAGTTTAATTCTGATTCCAGGGCTTTTATTTTAAACGTAATGATGCATTTTAAACCGTGGCACACTTTATATATAAGTATATGTATATAAGTAACTACACATATAATCCTTCTTCTCTTTTTCTACAATGTGCATTTGTGTCTACGTCATTCCAGACATCAGTCAATTAAAGCTGCACCCTCTTCCACGTCACCACAGGTTTTTCCCCTTCAGCAGTAGTTTTGTGTCACTGTCGTCTGACAGCACGTGTCTCCGTTTGCGCAGCACCTCGTGTCTGTCTGGATTCGTTTCGGTATTTGTCGTCATGGGCTCTGACCCGCCTCCAGCTGTCACTCTGGCCTGTCCTTCAACTCCACCGAGTCCATGGGAAACAGACGATAAAACAGAGAGAGCTGAGGCCGAACTGGACCAAACTCTTCCATTTATTTTCGTTATTGCTTTTCTGTTAATGATTCACTGCTTTGTAATGTGTCAGAGCTGCTGCTGCTGCTCCAGACAGACTCAGACTCAGACTCAGAGTCAGACTCAGGCTCGGGCTGCCATGACCATCGGCCTGTTTTTCCTCAGCAGTTATGTGAGCGAGGAGCCGGCGCTGCACTGTCACGGCTCACAGTCTCATTGTTCTCGCTTGTAACGAGTAATTTCACAGGGGAAATCACGGGAGCTCCACCACCACGGACTGTGATTAATTCTTTGATCACTAAACGGTCACGGCCCGTTAAAGTGTTTTTTTAAACTGTTGCTCGAAAATCAAAAATCAACATTCAGTGTGACCCGATCCCCTGCACTGGACATCTGCAGGATGTGTCGGTGTCGCTCTCATCCAAGAGGATTTGAAAGGGAAGCGCAGGGTGGGGTAGTGGTGGTGGTGGTGGTGGTGGTGGGGGATTAAACCCACGTCACTATCCATCATGGAAAAACAAAAAATGTTGTCCTAATGGTGTGTGAGCGTGAACAACTGTCAGCTGAGGTGATCTGGCTGCTCTCTCACTTGTATGTTGTGAGTTGAGCGTGTCGATGAGTGATCTGCTTTTGACTTTACATCCCCTCAGGTTGGCTCAGGACTCGGAGTGGGACTCCTCCGGGCCACAATACAGCTGCACTGCGTCTCCGTGTTGGAATCCACCACTGATTCAACCTGTAGCAAAGCTGCTATTCACTCTATCAAATATTTTTTATTAGAGCACATTGTAACATTGTTAATATCGTCTGATATTCCCAAAATAATAGTAGGTGGTTTAGGCTTCAAAGCTGTTATGTGCAGTTATCACACCGGCACTTTCCCCTCTTAACAAGCTGCTTTGAATCCATAGAATTCCCTTTTTTTTTGCAGCAGAGGAACAAACCGACTGGATCTGAAACTTTAACTCTCTCTCTTGCAGCCGTGCAGGAGATGTCGGTTTCTTTTTTTTGAGGGGGGGGAGAAAACATACTTTTGCGCAACATTTACGCAGCAGTCGAGGAAAAAGACACCACGGCGACGCCCACACGCGCTTTGATTGACATGCGATCTCTGAGCAGAGTGTGCAGAAAGAAACCCGGCAGTATTTTGCAGATTGGAGCATGTGCATGTGTTCTCGATGCAGCAGCTCGGTCATAATATCTGTGTGTGTGTGTGTGTGTGTGTGAGATTTGAGGTCTGGAACGTTAAATGTAGTGTTTCTGATACTCTGAGCTGTTTTTCCCCCCACGGCCCCGGTTTGAAATGACCCCCTCTGTTGCAGCAGAGAGGGGAGGTCGGGAGGAGGGGGGTGTTTGGCTCTGGGGAGGTTTTCTCACTCTCAGATTAATCAAGAGCAGACCGGGGCCCTGAGGCGAGGCTGGGGCCGACACCGGCTGACGCCTCCGCTCCGCTGTGAAATAATCCTCCTCTGCCCTCCTGCGAGCGTCATCGCAGTGTGAACCCTGGTTTCCGTTTAATGTCGTTGCGCTCTGATAGAGAACCAGTGGAGCTAATTGATGTCATTAAGGAGGTGCAGGGTTTTTTTTCCAGGAGAGTTTAAAGGTGCAGGTTGGAGGTTGTCGGAGACTTCGTTTCGTTCACTTCCTAAACTCTGGAGCAACCTGATCCAGCTGTCAGAGGTTAAAGAGGTTTTTTTGATGTCACTTCAGTTTGACTTTAAAGGAAGATTCAAATCTGCATTTTATGTGTTTTCTCTGGATATTTATGTGTTTTAAAAGCAGAAACAGATTAAAAACAAATAAGGATAGGATTCCTAGTGTGGCCTGTACTGACTACAACTAGTTCAAAGGATTAAAAGACGATGGAGACCGAAGTCAAAAGATGTTTATTATCATTATTTTTGTCAATTTTCCAAACACATTCCCAGACTGCAGAGCTGCATCTCCTGCTTTCCCAGTAACTGATTGATAACTGACTTCACCGTCTCTCCTCTCTCCTGCTTCCAGATCATCCTCCACTCCATGCACAAGTATCAGCCTCGCGTCCACGTCATCAGGAAGGACTTCAGCAGCGAACTGTCCCCCAACAAGCCTGTGCCCAGCGGGGAAGGAGTGAAGACCTTCAGCTTCCCTGAGACCGTCTTCACCACCGTCACCGCCTACCAGAACCAGCAGGTACGAGCCGCAGCTCCCATTTGATTTCCTGCTGTAACTCAATCGCTGCGCCGGGTTTTTTCCAGCTTCCAAGGATGGATGGAAACTCAAGAAATCCCTTAAAAAGTCAATGCAACTTGTATTTAAAGAGCGTTTTTCTGTCTTTCTGTCCTTTTACTTGCACGTTTTTGAGTTAAAATAAAAATACAGAGCCTCAATCTCTGTGTTTTCTTGTAACTTCAGTAGAAAGAGTTAGGGTTTGTCTTCCTGTAGCTTCTCTAAACCGACCATATGGATCACGGAGCCAGTTGGAAATAACTCACGGCACAGTAGGAGCCCACGATGTTTCCTCCTTCAAGGTTTAAAAACAAGCCGAGACTCGCAACTTTTCAGTATTAACACAATTTATAGCAAAGTAACTCAGAGCAGATGACGAATCCAAGTGTTTTTTGGGGGGGAAAAAGTTGCAGCTAATTCATCTTCAGCTGCAACAATCACACAAATCTTCTCTTTCCACGTTTTTCTTGTTTGCAGATCACCAGACTAAAGATCGACCGCAACCCCTTCGCCAAAGGTTTCCGGGACTCCGGCAGAAACAGGTAGAGTGTCCTTCGTCATCGTCACAGCAACAGCATCAGCAGCAGCAGCAGCATCTGTTTACCAACTGAGCAGCCACACAATACGGCCTGTCACAGTCGTTTCCATGCTGCACCACAAAAATCGCATCCTTTTTTTTTCATGCACCATCTTTAATATGGAAATAACCCTCTGAAGATAGCACTTAGTACCAGATGCCGCTCTATATAAAAACAGCTGTTCAGTCTGGTGCCAAGAGGAACAGTTCAGATCTGCAGCGCAGAGACGCAGAGTCATTGGTCCACCGCTCTTTATCTCTCTTTATCTATTTGTCACTGTCTCATTCGTGTCGTTAAAAGCTCATGAAGTCTCAACGTGCAAAAGAATACATAAATTAAATCTGGAAAATATATTAGCGCTGTCAGTTCATTCACATATTTAATCTCAATTAAGCACAAACTACCCGCACGTTTTTCATTCTTTCAAATCGGACCTTAAAGGGACATTTTTCATGTGTTTAATAATAGATAAATATGCTGCTGTGTGTCAATTTAACTTTATTGTACATGACCCAGAAACAATGAGAAATATTACCCAGAAACCCTCAAAGGCCTCACTTCATGTGGCATCAACAACACGATCAAATAACGACATGACGGCCCCATGTGAGTGGTAACTGTTAGCAGAGGCAGAGTCATTTCAGGCCACTGATTCAAACGACAGGTCAAAGGTCAAATTAACAGCACGTACGTTGATTTGCTTCGAGAGATTAAATGATGTGGCGTTTAAAGGAATTAGCATTTATGTGTCATTATCACATGGATTTTTACAGCCCGAAGATGTTTAAATGAATCGGTAGATTAGCGTTGAATTCAGCATGTGAGTGTTGTTCTGTACGCTCTGTAATTATTTACCTCCGTGTCGTTTAGTGGTGTAACGTGACGACTGACGCCCGTAGAGAACAGATATAACATCACTTCACTCTCAACAACCTTCACTGAGACGTAGCAGGAGCAGAAAGACATCTGCCACGTGGAGTCTCCGACCTTCACTGCAAAAACTCAAATAGCTTACTGAGAATATTTGTCTTATTTCTAGTCAAAATGTCATTTCTAGTCAAAACAAATCTCATTATACTTAAAATAAGAAACATCACATTAAAAAGTAGCTTATTTTTAGACAGTTCACACTTCTTTCAAGCATGTTTTCACTTGAAATAAGTAGAAAAATCCGATAGTGGAGCAAGTTTTTCTTTTTTTTTTTTTTTTTTTAAAGTATTTTTTTGGCGTTTTTTGCCTTTATTTGATAGATCAGTAGAGATAGACAGGAAAGGGGGAGGCAAGGAATGATTATTCTACTGATTTCAAGTGAATATTTGTTTGAAACAAGTGAAAATGATCTCAAACAAGTTAATTTTTAGGTGATGAGTCTTATTTTAAGTGGAAAGAGATTAGTTTTGACTAGAAATGAGACATTTTGACAAGAAAAAGGACAAATATTCTTGCAGTGTTGATGATAGATACAGTATAACATACATAGCAGGAGCAGAATCTGCCACGTGGCGTCTCTGACCTTTAATCTCACCTGTGTCGACCACTTTTTTTCCTCATGATGTAAATATTCAGTGTGATTTGTTGATGATTTGTGTGTGTGCGTGTCCACTGCGTCCACACCGAGCTCTTGAGTCTCGACTGCTTATGAGTTCAGTGTCGCGTCTCCGTCCTGTCGCTCTCTCTCTCGTAGGTTAAAAGTCGTCTGTCTGAACAATATTTTTTTTTCCGACGGTCACATAAAACCATAAAAAAGTATTTCAACACGTAGTTAGGACCTGCTAGAGACTGAAATATACTGTAGTCGTAAAACGCAGTGGGAACAATGGTTAAATGTGATTTAGTTTATTTTAACCTAGACGTCTAGACATCTTTTGACCTGCAAAGCACCGAATCCACTCTCGCAGGGTTATTAACACTCTGACTGAAGTCATGGCTTTTCATTACACAGTCCCACACTCTGTGCCACTCAGGAAACATCGCACGCTTTCAGGCCTCGGAGAAGCCAACGTGCCAACTCTCACACATACACACAGTCACAGACACACAACACTCACTCACACAGGAGTATAGAGAGGATGTAGCCGAGTGTTTGCGGCGTCAACGTGCGACAGTAAACAGACTGGTCCGGTCGCTCTGTCCTCTGTCAGCAGTTGCATCAGCTGTGTTCTCGCTGCCAGCGCGATGATGATGATGATGATGATGTCAGAGAGGAGGAGGAGGAGGAGGAGGAGGAGCTCTCCCATTGGCTGCCTGAGTCAAAATCTCAGCGTTGCTCATCTCGATGAAGCGTCTTGACCGAGCTAACAACAACAACGACGTTAGGAAATATGGTTTGGTTCGGTCCGGAAAGACAAACCCTCGCTTTCTCTCAGGCGCTCGTCGTTGATCGAGTTTCCTCCTCGCCACTCGTTCTCTTCCTCTTTTCCTTCGATTCCTCTCAGTTTCTGAATTATCATATATAACGTTAGCGGAGGGGAGGACGGGGCGGGAGCGTACTGAACCGCACATGAAAGCAGCCCCCTCATCTGGTCTGCATTATTGGCACACAGATATTTGAGACATCTTTTTTCATTTTTCAAACAATAGACTGTTTGATTTATGAAGTGGCATTAGAATTTCATTGCAGAAAAGCTACAGATGAAAAGATAACGGAGGATGAGATATTTGTCCGTGGAGAGAGAAAATGAAGTTACTCTCACGTAGCGCTGCCGGTTCCCTCCCTCCCTCCCTCCCTCCTCCATCTCTCGGCCCTGTGGGGATTCAGACTCTGTCACCTTAAAGAACCTCCCTCAGCCCCCCCCCCCTCAAAAAAAAATCTTCAGATTTCTGGCCGTTTGTCTTTGATTAGTCATGAATATTGTTAGCGAGCTGCAGCGCTGACCTTTGCCCTTTCCTCTGCTGCCGTTGCGTTATTATTCAGAGGGTGTAATTGGTCACATACAGTCAGGTCAGGGCGGATGAGGGCGTGTGCTCTGCATGAAATATCACCGGAGATGCAGCCGTTTGTACCGTTTTTAGACTTCACACCACAGCTGCAACTTTAAATTTATTCTCCTTCCATGTGGCTCAGATCTTTTCTTTATTAGTTTTTTTTTTTTTTTTTTGGTGCACAGATATCAATAACAAGTACAAATGACAGTGGAGTTAATGGTGTTCTGTGGTTATCCATTACAACCCCCCCCACTCACAGTCACACACCACCCACACCAGTTCTTTCCAGTTCCTCCTTCCTCTCCTGGAGGTCGTCCCTCTTTCCCCCCACGCTGCCACTCAAGACTCTCGTTCACACACATGCACAACAGGACAGAGAGGGGGAATATAGAAGAAGTATATGGATAATAAAAGACAGAAAGAATGAAGTTGAATAAATTGTTATGACGGGTGCGATAGAAATAATGATTATAATAATACATTTTATTTGTAAGCGCTTTTACAGCTGCTCAAAGACACTTTACACTTGAAAAATCATAAAATAGAGCAAAGTCAGAGTGAGATACAGTTCAAAACAACAATAAAACAGTATAAAACACACAAAATTATATATTAAAAGCTAATTTAAAAAGGTGAGTTTGAGCATGGTCTGAGAGCTGTGTGCAGATACGGATAGAATAGAATAAAACAAAACTCTGCAGAGATTTCTAAGATAATGATAATAAAAGATAATGTGCTTTATAGTAAATTAAAACTGCACAAAGAAATAAAAATGGTACAAATCAGAAAAACAAGACCCGCTCTGACATTTAAAACAACGTGCTGCCTTTCAGACTTATCTCTAAGTGTCAGTATCAATATCAGTTTAATAAACGTGTGATCAGCTCCCGTGTGCAGCGAGTTGAACATCATTTGTTTTTTCACTTTAACGAGGAAGTCACATCACGTTTTATAAACACGGTTCCTTATGAGAAGCTGCGTTAATGGAGAAAACATGGAGACATGTGATCAAACAGGAGCCAAACGCTGAGACGGGGGAAAATGATGAAAATGAGTTTATTTCATCTTTATTTCAGCTTCTCGTTCTGATTCACATCACAGGTGTTACGACGAGTCTGAACGCCAAACCACTTTGTTTTGCAGTCATACGTTGTACGGTGTGTTTATAATCAAATTTCCGTTTAGGTTTTCAAAAAAAAAGGAAAAAGTTAGATGAAACATTCTTCACCCTGACAGCAGCACATGAGTTTTGCATCTGTGTGTAATTCACCAAAATATCACATTAATACTAAATATTTAAAGTTGGAAGTCCTTTGGATCAAGGCTCTAATTGAAAGTGCAGCTTAGTGGCTTTGAACAATGAAACATTGTGCAACATTATTGGTAATAATGGCCATAAAGGTTAAGAGTCAAAGTTTAAACTACAGTAAGAAGAAATGTAACAAAAACATAGAAAACAAATGTCTTAATTCAGTGACAACAGACAGGGCTTTTGACCAATTCAACAAAATGAAAAATAAAACCATATTTTCATACTAAAATTAAAAAATCTGCTGCCTCAAAACAGTTTAAATGTTGCTCAACAACAGTTTATCTTGGATAGGAAATAATTTCAGGTCCGCCATCCCTTTCATAAAAACAAAAAACAAAGATAGCAACAGCATGAAATAGAAAAAGTGATTGAAACAAGGTCATTAAACTGGTGGCAAAACACCAGCTTATCCTGATGTACGGTGGCCCTGAGAGGTCAATGCAACTTGACAGGAAACACATGCAAATACACAAACATGATGCAAATTCAGAAAACATCCTCCGTTTGACAACACATAACAGCATAATTGATGTGTTTCGAGGGGACTTTGTTCATTTGCAGAATTTTTGTGTACAGTATCTGCATGTTTGGACTCTCAGGGCCACCGTACAGATACAAGCTTCGTTAACAGTCACCAAAAAAGAAAGAGAAAAGGAACAAGTGTGACTTTTCTTTCTTTGGGTTTCAGCAGCAGCGGCAGCAGGTCGACGACGCGTGTGAACGCAGCCTGTTTGCTGTGGAGCGTTACCAACCAACTCCACGCTGAGGGGAAAATATAAATTAATAGAAAAGGGCAAAGCTGTGCTGCTAATTCTCAAATTAAGCACCGGCGTGTTTTTCTATTTTATTTTTATTAACAGCATCTTAATATAGAAGCCGTTACGATGGTGTCGTCACCTGCGTCTGCCCGAGCCGGCTTTACGGCCCGGCGGAGGGATACAGCTCATTTGTTGGGTTTTGGTCCCACTTGCAGAGCGACGGTATGAATGAGCGCAGTGATGGCGAGGGGCCGGGCTCGAGCCTGCTGCTGCGTGCATGGGCCGGGCCCCGATTAGCGTGGCGCTGTAACGAGCCTGGGCCGCGGCCTGGGACCTGGTGGCCCTAAAACAACACGGGCAGCGTCGGCGCGGGGAAGTAAATCAAGCAGGAAGGAGAAACCGTGTTCAGAGTGGAGATGAAACGTCACCAGGATTTATGTGCTCTGTAAAAACTTGCTCCTTTTTTAATGGCTCCAGTTTCCTCCCGCCCTCCCTCCTCCTCCTCCTCCTCCTCTCGCTCCCATTCACACTCAAATATCCATGAGCATCACTTCCTGCTCTGTTCAGTTAAGCTCCTCAATATTTTTGCTGTTACTCACTAATCCTGTCTCTGTCACACACACACACACACACACACCTGCACCGCTCATATATTTTATGGCTGTTAATATAAAAATATTTTCATTTTCTTAGCACGTCCTTGGTGTTATAAAGCAGGCTGCACTTTATTAGATACACCTGTGCAGCCATTGTGGTTCATTACAACAGTTCTCTCTGCTCTCTTTCGCCTCATACCTCCGTTTTTTTTGTTGTTGACATTGTTGGAAATGTGCAAAATGTGAATTGAACGTTTACTACTCAGGTCGGTTAAAGGTGCTGTTTTATTGGACCACTTTATGCTGTAGAGAAGGTAGAATATTAAAGCTCACCTCTGAATCCAGTGCTGTAGTATGACCTCAGTGCTGAGACGTATAATTTTGATTTAAACGTCCGTGAAAGCGTGAAAAGAAAACTTACACACATTGTAGTCGTCACATGGCAGAAAATGAGTGTTAACGTCCATTATATTGATTATATCGTTGTTACAGGGTCAAATGTGACAGCGAAACGAGTATCATCTGATTAGAAATGACGCCATCTACATCGTTGCATGAAAAAATGAGATGAATATCAATGTATATATTAAATTTTTCAATGAAGAACATCACAATAAAATCTTATTATCAGCCCAAGTCCAAATGAATCTATATCTAAATCTCTCTTTCTGTCTCTATCAGGACCGGCCTGGAGGCGATCATGGAGACTTATGCTTTCTGGAGACCTCCCGTCAGGACCCTCACGTTTGAAGACTTCACCAACATGCAGAAACAGCAAGGTGAGTCAAATCTAACAGGAGAGGACAACGAGCAACATCTTAACACAAGATTAGACAAAGTTTGAGGGTTAGATCTTTTACCTCCAGAGTAGAAACTGGTCTCTGTGACTCAACAGTGTCATTTCACAGTCACTGATTTGACCCCGTGTGTGACCTCAGATATGAACGCAGCATCGCTAATAGCATTTCTCAGGGATGTTAAGATGCTTCTTTATGGTAGAAGAATGAAGTATGTGTGATATTTTGCTGACAGTCACCCGACAGACACGTAACGCCGAAGCCCACCGGCCACTGATCGGCCTTTTCCCTCCTCTCGGCAAAACTCATCTGGTAAAATCTTCATTCCTGAGCCGAAGCACAAGCACTGCTCTAGTAAACGAAGGAACGAATGTAAACTCATGATTCAAGTCGTCGCTTCAGAATCTTTTCCGTTGAACAGTGAAATCAAACTGTGCTCCTCGTTTTTCCCCCTTAGAGGTCACTCCGGCGTCCACCGTCCTTCTCAATTCATTGTTTTCCTCATTTCGATGAAAGATAAAAATCATCCAATTTGAGACAGAGGAGCAGGAGTTGAGGTAATAACGATCCAGGAGGAACGTGCGGCGGTAATTAGCGTGACTTTGGTGCATGTGTGCTGTCCCAACCTGAACTCTCCCTCTTGCATATTTTCCTTGAATATCTCACCGCACACTACATCAGCTACGGTTGTCCTTCATTTGAGCTTGGCCATACGCGGCGGCTGCTGCTCCTCTGGCAGGTCGGGCCCCGCGTCTGCTGAACTTTTCACATCTCGCTCGAGCCCTTGAAAATAAAATCGTTAAACAAAGCCTGTGGCTTTTGGACGGCTCCAGCGACACGAGTCAGCGTCAGCCGGGCCACCTCCCTTTGTGTCGGCTCCAGCGCCGGCACGAGGTCTTAGTCATGGCTCGTATCAAGGGCCCTCGCTCGCTCTGCTCTGTTTCCTCGCTGACCCCTCTCTCTGTCTCTGCCGGTCAGCTCTGGAGGTCAGCATGACGTGACGCTCCCGTCTGAGGAGGCGGACATGTGTTTGTTATCATTAAACTCCTCCAAAGTGATTAGGATTTAATTAAAGTCCTTGCACTGCCAGCGAACCCATGTGTCACCCCTGTGCGGACGCCGCCGTGGTGTACGTGCGCAGTGTGAACAACCTCTTTTTCCCCCTTTAGCTAATCAACTCTTCCACTGAAGCACCTTGAGGAGAAAACATGACATCACCAAACTATCATCCTCTTTTCTTTTCTTTTTCTCCTCATACATGTCTTGCTTTCTTCCTTCCTTCCTTCCTCTCTCTTTCTCTTTTTCTCTCTTTCTCTCCCACCCCTCACCCCTCCCCACCTCATCTCCTCTCATCTCCCCCACCAGTGCAATATTATCGAAGGCATATGGTGCAAAATCAGAACCCCAGCCAAGCGAGTCCTGGATTATTTAGTTATGCCTCCTCCTCATTCTGGTTTCAAACTGAATTTCTCCAACAGCAAGATGAACCCCGGCCAAAGTCTCATTAATAGAGAAATATGCGATTGATATCCCACAGCTATCATTTCACTATGAAAGGCTTGACTTAGTGGATACACTTTGTGCCAACCCTTTTTCTTTTTCTTTTTCTTTTTTTTGCTCCCCCTCCCTCTGCGATGGAGCTCTATACATATTCCCTCCTCTTTTCCCCCTCTGGGCTCTAAAGTACATGTCTAAACTGCTTGTGGCTTTTTATGGAGGGAGGGACTGTTGACCAGACATGGTCAAAACTGAATCCATATTTATCCCCACATACCAGCGCTATATATTTTATGATATGGGTTCATGGTTTTTTTTTGTTTTTTTGCAGGTTCAAAGAGTGGCCTGCAATTAGTCTAAGGGGTCGCAGTTAAAAAAAAAGAAAAAAAGAAAGGTCCATGTGGATCTACGAGGTCATTTATTACATTGGCAGCAGGTGAATTCATAATGTAGTTTACTGCTTAGTTTATTAGTCTGACTGGATGCATGTGGACCACTGGGAAGTTCTCCCATTAACAATTACTACTGCGTCGTCGTACTCCTGCCTGGACTTAGGTAGGAAGAAAGAATTGGATTTGAAGATACTACGTCCTGACCCTTTAATATATTCTGTGCATATAGAAGAAAGAGGAAGAAAAAAAAAATCAGTCTCTTTCCACATTCCAACACTTTTCCTCCTCCTGCCTCACTGCCACAGGGTGGAAAGGATGTGGACGTCTGGAAAGGAGAGACTAATACTAATACCTCCCCACAGGGAAATCCTGTTTGTTTCTTGCTACCCTCCATAGGGAGGTCAAAGCGAGACAGGCAGGGATTCATGTCACTTTCCCATCATATCGAATTTTTCCAAAGTGGGGGGAAAGGGGAAAAAAAAAAAAAAAGGTTTGTGGACATATGATAAAATATGGCACCTCTTTAAGGTGTTTTACGTTATGTAAATAAACAGGAAGATCGTATAACTTATGTTAATTCTGGTATAATAAACTAAAAAAAGAAGAAAAAAAAAAAAGGAGCCACACATGTGTTTGGTTTGTTTATGGTAGAATAAAATAAGTGAACAACTCCAGTGTGATTTATGATGATCCGCGGTGAATACCTGAATGGAGCAGAAAGTATTTTAACCGTTATATGGAGCTGCTCTTGGACCCGTCTCCTCACTAAGATAAAAGCGCCTATAAAACGCCACCGTATTTCACTCCTGTCTGTTCTGTGTATTTGTGTTTTCCAGGTGGAAGCACCGGCACGTCGCCCACCACCTCCAGCACGGGAACCCCCTCCCCCTCGGGCGCCGCTCACCTCCTGTCCCCTTCCTGCTCCCCCACGACCTTCCACCTCGCCCCCAACACCTTCAATGTGGGCTGCAGGGAGAGCCAGCTCTGCAACCTGGGCCTGTCCGAGTACCCGGCCTGCGCCCGCAGCAACATGGCGGCGCTGCAGGCGGGCTACGGCGGCCTGGCCGACAGCTCCTACGGACGCCTGCAGGCCGCGGGGGGCGCCGTGGCCTCCGCTCAGCCCTCCGAGTCCTTCCTGCCGCAGAGGACTTCCTCCTTGATCGCCGCCGGGATGCAGGGCGGCTCTCACGGCGGCGGCGTTGGCGGCGGCGGCAGCGGCGGCACCGGGGGCAAGATGGACGCCTACAGCGGTCAGCTGGGCTCCTTCCCGGCCTCGCAGCTCCAGTACGTGATGCAGGCCGGCGGAGGCTCCAGCTCCGCCTCGTCCTCCTCGTCCGGATCCTCGCCGGCGTCCTCCGCCCACATGTTCAGCGGGAGCCACCACCACGTGCAGCAGGGCTCCTACAACGCCTTCTCCCTGCACAACCCTTACAACCTGTACGGATACAACTTCCCCACCTCTCCTCGCCTGGCCGCCAGCCCCGAGAAGCCCCAGGGAGGCCTGCTCTGCTCCTCCTCCCCCGCCGGGGCCTTCGCCGCCGAGCGCCAGTACCTGTCCAACGGAAGTATGGACACCATGCACATGATCGGCAACACCAGCGGCGGCCAGCAGGGCGGCGGCGGCTCCTGCGACGGCCGCCAGTACGGCTCCTCCTCTCAGATGT
Organism: Decapterus maruadsi; assembly: GCA_030347415.2. Classification (NCBI taxonomy): domain Eukaryota; kingdom Metazoa; phylum Chordata; class Actinopteri; order Carangiformes; family Carangidae; genus Decapterus; species Decapterus maruadsi. The sequence continues at coordinate 23,493,254 of CM064902.1, read as the reverse complement.
CCATGCACATGGTGTAGAAAACTCTCCTCGACGTCTCTTAAGGCTGAAAAGCAAAAATCTCTCCGTCGACGTATGAACCCGGTTTGACGTACTGAGTTACAAAACAAAAACCTTTCAGAAAAGGACTTCATCTCATGTTTTTGTTTTTTAAAAGACTCTCACTCACCACTTAGGCTACAAAGCAGTAATAGAGGGAGTCAAAGTATTATTAAGTTATCTATGCATTAAAGAATTGGGACAGCAACTTGACTCTCTTACTGTTTACGAGAGGAAGGAAACAACAAACTCAGATCAGTGTGAGGAGGAAGAGGAGGAAGAAGAAGAGGAGGAAGAGGAAGAGGAAGAGGCTCCGGTTCAGAAAGGATTGTCAGTTGTGAATATGTAGTGGTGCAATAGTAGCAAACAGCCTCTTCAAGTGACTCATCCTTGATGTTTTTTGGTGGAGGGCGACGAGGACTCGGCGGCTCGAAGTGCTATCGGGTCACGACGTCCTGTAACCAAAGAATCTTCACTGTGATCCAGAAGTTTTTTTACTTCACGCAGCACTTGTGTTGTTGTATCGTTTTTAGAAAGAAGTTCTGGCTTCAGAATGAAAGCAGCAACTGGGCGAGATCAGTGTGTGACTCACCGCTCTACATATATACGCTGGGGAGTCTGTGTGTGTGTGTGGTGGATGGACACAACACAACAACAACAACAACAACACAACAACACGTGGACGCAGTCGGTCAAGAGGAGCGCAGGCCAGGTCATCTGAGGTGCTCTCACATGGACGCGAGGGCTCAGGACTCTGCCACACAACGTCAACCTGTTCTCCTCATGGACTGGGATGGCTTCACTATTTTTGAGTGGATTATGTTTTTAAGCATATATATAAATAAGATGGCAAATGCAATCAATAACATAAGCTTAAAGGTTGTCGTGTGAGAAGTTATAAAAAAAAAAAAAGAAGAAGCAATAGCAGAACAGAGTAATTAAAGTATGTTTTGGTGTGTTGTAGAGATGTGTATTTAAGTGCTGATGAGCAATATAACAATTTTACAGGCCGATCTGTTATGAAAAATGTGTGGGAGGAAAAAAAAAGGGGAAATAGCAAATTAATTCTTTTTTTTTTTTCTTTTTCCTTTGGAGGCATTTTGAAAAAATGTAAATACAGGTGCCAAGCACGTAAAAAAGCTCAATAAACGTTTTAATTCATGTACATCGTTTTGATTTTTCTCTTCATTAGCAGTAAGTTTTCATAGTAAATCTGATATTTAAGACAATTATTCTGCAAAAATGAAAAACACACTGTGTCAGAGGAGCAGGCAGCGATGTTTTTATTTGTAATTCGCCATGGAGAAAATTTCCCCCAGAACTCGAGTGAAACAGGAGTTGCTTGTACTAAAAACCGTTTGGAGCGCATAAAGCAATACAAATTATAGTGTTTACAGAAGGTAATCAACAAAATAAGGTACCGGATATTCTATATTTCACAGTTATTTTATAATTCGATTTTTGGAAATAAACTGATAAACGATTCTTTTGCAAACACACACGATGCCTCCCGGAGCAGAGTGAGAGTTTTTTTTAAACCGGCTCCTCGGGCTAAAACAAATGACATGATTATTAATCACACAAGAAAAGTGCTCTCCACTTATAAAACACACACACATCTGCTCTCCTCCACATCACAGACATGGGCTTCAAACGCTGACGTAATGCATCGATCATAAACCAAACTGGAGGAAAAAGACCCCAAAAAAAGAGAAGGAGAAAGAGAGAGAGAGAGAGGGGCAAACTTTTCCCCTGCTGGTTCTGTTTATTACAAGAATGAAGAATTAAGCTCTGGTGCCAACTGCACTCAGCTGCCCTGCTGTTGTGCTCGATGCACATAAATATGGCACCTGTTTAAAGAGACAGAGAAATCCCCCTGTAATCACTAGAGGAGGAGGAAAAAAAAAACATGCAGAGTTTAGGATCATTCCTGCAGCTTTGTGGTTCCCCTCTTGTTACACAGGAACAGACTCGGGGGATTTAGCCGGGGGCCAATCAGCATCCATTACACGGATGTCTTCTGACCGGCTCTCCCCAATCACTTCCTATCATGTGTACGGCCCCAGCCATGAAATATCATATCTGAACCATCATAAGAAAATGAAGGGGGCAGGGGGGGAGGAGGGGGGGGTTGCAGGACCGTGGAGACAACGGCCCAGTATTGGAAACACCTGTTTTTCCAGAGCATGACTTCAAATAATGAGCCGGGTGATGTACCGGAGAGAAGCGCATGATTTCATAATTTGGCTCCGCTCCATCTATCTGGACATTATTTTCAATAATTATTCACATTATTTGTCTGATATACACCCCCCCCTCCTTTCTTTTTCCAGCAGCATTCAAAATCACCCCCCTCTTTTTTTCTGCCCCCCCTCCCTCCACCCGTCTTCACTGCAAATTTACTTCAGGCCCTGTTAAATTAGGAGATGTATTTGTAAAGAGGAGCAGTGCAGAGCAGCGGCATGACATAATGCACTGCAGGTCTGTTTTTATACCGTAAACTATCCATCAGGTCCTTAAGTGGAAAAGAATGGCCGGGGCTTGAGTAACAGTAACAGCCACTCTCTGCCTTTCATCGTGGCGTCTTTCATTAGAAACAAAATATGCAAACGATCCCATTGACTGATTAATGGCAGAGTGAGGCCGGCTCGCCATGCATGAAAAAAAAAACAACATGAAACTGGAACAATTGGGAGATACAGGGCCGGGGTTATTTTAACGAGACCCTCTGACAGAGATGAGAGGGGATCTGGTGCCTAATCTGCGGCTTTGAGCCCGTTCTGAGTGACAGCACGCTGACTGGAGGGTATCCCATAATCCAACCCCCCCTGTTTCAGCCATTGATCTCTCTCTCCGAACACATTTTGGACATTTTAACAGACCCAGAATGGCCCTCTGGGGAACTCTACTGGATGCACGTCCAGCCCAGGGGGGCAGTGGGAGTCGGGGCGGGTGGAGGGGGTTTAGTGGCCATATGCAAAAGAGAAAGGAAAAAAAAGAAAAGAAACACTGCTTTAATTTGTTGGATGTGAGCGTCTGGTTTTGATACGACCAGAGTGTGAGTTTATACGAGACACTCCAATCAGGAATTCCTGGTAAACTATTGCCCTCTTGTGTTTATTCCTCTCTTATGCTTGAGATTCCTTGACTCATCTTCACTGTAAATTATTGCTGACAGGAGACGTGGACCCACTTCTCTGAGGTGTTACACTGCGCCTGACAAGTGTATTGAAGCACTAAATCACTGCTCTTTCACAAAGGGCTTTCACATACCTTCAGCCGCCCTTACGCCAGCGTATGTGTGTGTGTGTGTGTTTTTCTCCTTCAGAGAACATCTTGAAGCTGTTTAAGGATTGATAAAGTCATGATATAGATGTCAAGCTAAGAAAAAGAAACATACAGACTCTGGTGATGTGGCCGGTGTTTTTGCAGCCACAGAAACGCGGGTGTCTGAAGCCAGAAGAAGTGGAGTTAATTATCTCATCTGACAGAAAATGTATAAAATCTTATCATCGCAGTCTATCATAGAGACTCCCTCTTATGACTTAAACTGTTTTTATTTAAGTAAAAGCTGGTTTTGAAAAGGAGGAAACACTCAGGATCGGTGACGCATGTCTTTGAACCAAAGTAACACAAACCAAGCTTTTGATCTTTGCTCATGTTTTGAGAACGAGTCTGTGGCTGGGATTCACTTCTGTCTGATGATTGTTGACAACATTATAACACCAGAATCATGTTTTTATTCAGTAATCACGTTAAGACAGTATGCTGCGATCCCACTCATAATAATGACACTGTCTTGCACGTGACATGGTTGTTGCACAAAGAAAGGATCATTTTGTCCAGAATAGTGAGTCAAAGTCATTACATGATGATAATGATCTATTGTTGTCTTCACCTCAGTTCAAAGTCTTATCTTACAGGGTCAAGAGTAATAAAATAAAAATAAAAATTTTAAAAAATCAGTGTACCAGAATGCATTGCAGTGCTGTCTGTGGTTTTGGGGGGATTAAAACATTCGGCTTCTGTTGATGTTGTCACGTAACAAACATGGTCAATAAACCACACAGACTCACACTTATTCACATGGAAAAGTTTCTCCTCATAGTTGGAAAAATTCTCATCACAGACAAAACATTTAGAAAAAAAAGAAAGAAAAGGAGAATCTGTAAAACTTTTGTTCCTCTCTACACACGGTTGTCACATTCCCTGTGTTTTTCCCCCTCTCTCTGTCTCTGAATGGAAGAAAGATGGACAGTCGAGGAAAAGTAAATTTACAACAGATTTGCAATTGACAGATGAGTGGAAGAGCAGAAAAGGAGATCCGGAGACAGCTTCACAGCTTCCTGGATGCAGAAATCTCCTGCACACCTCAGTCTCCAAAAGTGGGTAAAAAACCACACGTGTAGAACAAAAACTAAACACAAGAGGAAAAATCGAAGGAAACAATTAATGATGTGTGATGTTTGCCGAGAACATGGAGACTTTGACCTAATGTACTGAATCATTACAGTAATTACACCATGTGGTGTGTTGACTTGTATTCAACAGACTGTAGGACTATCATCTAATATTTAATCTTTTAAAATGTTGTAAGAATGGTTTTCTCTCATGTTTGAATGGGGTCGTGCATATTAATGAATGTACAATTAATACAGGATTTGTTGTAAATACACCGGATTTAGCACAATGGCTAATTTCCATCCATAGTCCCAGTGGTCCCTTCACCCCAGACATAAAACAACATGATAGACATGAAAAACAGTAGAATATCACATGCAAATACAAGCACAAACAACAATTGCAATTAAATAAAACATTGCTAACAAGGTATAGCAACCCAAAAGTGCTAGATTTTAAGCAGCCCTATACACAGTATAGAAAAAGTAATGGTAATATTATGCAGTATGGACACTTTTCTGTCTGCTTTGTTTTTATTACATTTCTCCACAGTCAAGACGAAAAGAAAGATCTCCTCACTTAGAAACCTATTTATATCTTGACTTAAATTTTAAATAGTTATTAGCGTTAAGGAAACCACTTTTGCTCACAGCATGTGTTTGCAATGATGTAAGTATCACTGCTTACAAAGACCTTGTTATGACTACACTGGTTCCCTTATATCCAGCCATAATTCTAGCCTGTAAATGCCAAACCTCAGCCTGTGTCCTCTATTAAAGACATCCCCTTAATCTAAATCCTCCATCTCAAAGTATAGAGACATGTTGTGTTGTACTGAGTGAGTGGTGATGCTCACTAACACACACACATGAAAAGGGGGAAATAAAACACACAAACATTTACACACACTCTCCGAAAAGAGGCCTCAGTGATGGCATGCAGGTCAACAGGAAACCGTCTAAACGATTTTTTTCTCTTTCCAAAAGGAGGGAAAAGAGATGTTTGAGATAGGATCGACCACCGCGGGCAGGTGGTTCTGATAAAACGTCCCGGCCCAGATGGAGACAGGCCCGTCCCCAGGCTGTCCCGTGGTGCCGCGCCTCGCTGTGTACAAAGACACCCTGCTGAGAAGCCCCTGTGTCTTAAATGAGAGAGGTCCGGTGCTGCGTGGCAGTTTGCAGTCGGGTCCTCAGAGATCCAGCGTATAGTGTGACTGACTGGGCAGGTGACCTGGATATTGAGACCCCCGTGGAGGGTTGGTTTCAGAGTGTGAGAACCGGAGTGGAGGTGGTGGTGGTGGTGGAGCAGGAGACGGATGTGGAGTGGTGAAAGTAGACTTTTCAGTGAGGTTGTGCTTAAACATAGCTGATCGACGTAATACTGTAGTCGACTAATAAATGTCAAATATTTGCCGTGTTTAGTTACTCAGATGCGAAGATTTAATACTTTTCTCATCAGAAACAGATTCTCATGGACAGTGGGCTACTGTAAGTTGAAAAGTTTATGTTGTTTTAGCTGTTATTTGTCTTGGTTAGAAATAACTGTTGCTTCAACAGCTTTTGAATATATCTTGATATGAAGCAGATCTGACCTCCTTAAAGAAATACTGTTAAATAACTAAATATATCTTAGTGTAAACATATCTTTTGCCAGTTCAGCCTTTGACTTTTTGCAGGGATGTGAGTATCCAGAGTCCAACGTGGGTCAGGGAACTCCCTCGTGACTGAGACGAAGAGCAGGACACCCTGGGTGGACAGCTCAGGGGGGCGAGAGCCAGAGAGAGCTGAGGACCTTGGGCAGACTGCCTGAAAGGTTGGACGGAGACTGGAGGAAAGTGGTGTCCAAAGCTGGTGGCGGGGGGTCCTGACAGGCCAGCAGGTGAAGCTGAAAACCACTGGACGCACTGGAGGTTGGAAAGTGAAGTGAAGCATCCAGCAGTCACCTGACACAGCCAGGCAGTGTGTCGGGGGAAATAAGGGTGGTCATTGACGATAATTCTGGGACGAAAGGCTGGTTGTTGGTACCTTAGGAGCAAAGAGGAAAGGACTCAGAAATAACAAGGCCAGGATCCAGGAAAGGGGCAAGACCAAACTGGGCCCTTGTTATCCACAACCACACCTTTTGCTGTAACTGCTAAATACGTTGTGACAAATATAACCCATATACAGCTTTATCTGTGTTCTTGTCAGTCTCACCTGTTGCTTCTCCCACTCCCACAGCAGCATGTTGCCTGTTATCCCTCCTTGACCCTGAGTTAAAAGCACAGAAACACTGGAAACAAATTGATTAAATCAGTTCAATAGCCATCACCCTGGCTGGACTGTTCAACTTTCCCACATGTGTTTTAAGTTTGTACGTTGCACTAATCTGGTCCAGAGTGACTTTTTGCCTTTGTGCCAAAGCCCATTTTAGTCTTTGAAAATGTTTCAAATATTCATGTTCACTGAGAAAGCGCATAGTTTGATAATTGATATAATACCATCCGCTTGCACAAGCAGTGGATATTTACAAACACTAATCATCTTATTGTTATTGGGCCGATGCTCTGCGGCCTCCGTCCTCTAGGGGGCCTCTACATCACAACAATGGCGGACTTTTTTCTCTCATTAATTCAGAAAAATAATAAATTAAGATGAGATTATGTGCGTTTAGATACGAACCAATAAACATAGCGTTAATATAATTCGTAAATAATAATAAATATTTCACAAAAATGGTTTCCTGACGAGGATGATGACGAGTCAGCTCAGGTCAGGTCAGAGGTGACGTCAGGTCACGAGCGCCAAAGCGAAAAGCTGAAGCACAACAACGGCCGTTGGAGAGAGAAACGTTTTTACCCTACACAACAAAGAAAAAGCAAACAAACACACTTTGGGGCTGTGAAGTCGAAAGGACAAATGGAGACAAGGAACGGATATCAGAGACTCAAATCCGGAGAGAAAAAACCCCATAACTATGTTGTGTTTTATCCATGGTTTAATCGTTTTTCAAAAATCGGCTTGCTAGCATTAGCGTTAGCATGGATGGCCGTTGCTAATGTCGCTAACGATGCTAACCATGATGCTAACGACCTGGAGGAGGAAACCAACGGACGATGCAGAGACCGACAACCGTGTTACAGCCAGATACCTGTTCAACCGATCCTCATCTTCACGGGCTGGACACCACCACAGATGACGAAGACCCTGTCGGTAAGTAACCAAACCTGTTTTAAGTTCCTTTTTCTTTTTTTAGCTAACAGGTGAACAGCCAGCAGGGTGAATTAACTCGGTGCACTTTGCGTCCCTCAGGTTTACCTCAAAGTTTTTCAAATAAATTAACATTTTTGTTGCATTTAGTCTGTGGACTGTAAAACACAAAAATAATAGAAGTCATTTTTTATTTTAATTCTATGGGTTGCTAAGGAGTAGATGACAGCCAGATTTGCATGTTCCCATTGACCAGAAGCACTTTTTATTGAATTTAAAACAAATAAAATTTGCAATTGACCTATTTTTGTTTTGTTAATATGATAATATTCCTGACTACTTTAACCAAAACAATACAAATCTGAAAAATATCAATTGTATGCAATTTATCATGTTCCCCAGCATACCAATTCCCTCATTTTAAAAATAATGGTTCAGGTTAACATCCCCAGCATTATGATAATAAAGTTTGTTTAAAACAAACAAAAACGAATAAAAATTGAGGACGTGACATCACATCATTCAAGAAGAAAGTATTAACATATGTTCTTACGTATATTTCATTGTTTTTATTGTGTGATGACATTAGTGGCCAGCTGTGTGTCTGCAGGGATTATAAAGATTACATATAGGTGAGTGTGTGTGAAGATGGTGCAGTACGTGCGGGTGTATGTCATTCAGCTGTGCACTGTAGATCAATGTGATGATATTGTTGCTGCTAATCCAGGAAAGTATTGTTGCAACCATGCGGTGTAAATCCTGTGTGATGGAATATATCTAGAGGTGCTGATGTTGTCCTTCAGGTAGTGATCATGGGCTGTAGCCTGTCAGTGTAAATCCTGTATAAGCTACAGGTGTTTCCAACAGATAGTAGTCTCCACTGAAAACCTATAATTCAAAACTTGGGCCTGCGATTGTGTGTGGAGAGCCAAGACCCAAGACTTTGTGCCGAGTGGCCTCTGCATTCTTGATCTGGGCCTGATTGACTAGCAGCTATGTTCGTCCTCCTCTCTGCAGGGGAGGGGAGGGGCTGCTCTCAGATGGTCTGTTGTCAATGTGTTGGAGAGAGTGAGAGGCTTACACATCTGAATGTGTTGTTGCTGCTTCACCGTTTTCACCCTTTCAATAACAGCAGGGGTGGGGTATCAAAGGTAACACTGAAATGTTCTCTACTACACAACAACATATAAATTGTATTTTGATTGATCTACACCTGACTCTCTGATGCTGGGCCTGCTGGAGGCGAGCCAACTGGGTTTCAGGCTGCAGGCCGTCTGACAACATGCCAGACTGGGAAACATGACTGTGGAGGTGCAAGGGTGCAAAGGCGGTTTGGAAGAAACAAGATAGATGAGGGTTGAAGACCCACCTCCAGAAGTGTTCTCTCTTGAGTCAGTCCAGTATCCTTCTTCCAAAAGGAAGCTAGTCATAGACCTGTACGGCATGAGCAAAATGTACGATGTGCAATATTGTGATGATGATATGACTTGTGATGAAAGAGCAAATATTTAAGTGTGCATAACGCTTAATATTGACCGAACAGTTCCTGTATCTTTATGCTTTAAAGGGGAACTAAGCAAGTCCAGTCGCTAACCCTCGTCTTGGCTATGTGCATTTGTTTACAACGAAGCTGGCGAGAAATCAATACATGGAGCATCCAACCATCACAATTGCTCTGAAGCTGTTTAATTAAGGTAAAAATGTGGTTGAGTTAATGTAAAAATCCTGCATAGTTATTCTTTAGGTACCCCCAAACACTGAATAGAAAAATAGAAAAAAATACTTGGACCATACTTTTATTGAGCAAATTATACATGAATAATCAATCAACTAAACATTTAACCCTCTCCTGTCTCCTCTCCCACTCATTGCATTTTAGGCAACTTTTTGCAATGTGTTTATCATGCATGTTTATTTCGCGAAAATGATGAAAAATACGATTAATCGATCTGCCCAACCAGTCACCACAGGAAATCCTGCTCTTCATGAAGAAAAGTGGTTTTAGTTTCTACATAGTCCTCCATTGCAGATCCAGAGGGAGCTTGTCTGCTGCCTTCATGTTAGACTCATGTTGTACTGTTAGGAGTAGCTGCATCAGCACAGGCAGGGTGAATGCAAATGCAGATGCATGCAGGCAAGACAGGTATAGACAACAGGTAACTACATACAAGAAGCAGGAGTCCACTGCACAAAGAGAAACATTAGCAAACAATCTGGCAACTGACTAGGGGAAAAAAAGGACTATTATGAATACCGAGAGCAGATGAGTAAAATGAAGAACAGGTGTGTAGTTAGGTGGGGAAGTTCCAGTGATTGGAAATGGAAAACAGGTGAGCAGGTGGATCTGGTGGTGGGTAGGGTGACATTTGACGACTGCTAGTTTGAAAGCTGGACTTTGTGAATGTTTAAGCGAAATAGGAAGATGCCTTGATATAAAACATGCACAGTAAATACTGAATTGAGGGAATGCAACAGTTTGGGTACAACTTCACCACGCCATGAGATAACCACGTTACGAGACAGAGTTGTTTTCAAGGTAAATTCATGTAAAACTGCTGATGCGCAGTCCTGTTGGGGGCAGTTTTTCATCAAGCAGTCTCTGTAAAACAACTCTGTCTTGTAATGTTCTGTTATCTCATAGCATGGTGAATGTGCAGGTCACAAATTGTCCACCAGAGCGTTTTGAAGTTGTTGGATTGTGTATTTGATGAGTTTGATGAGGGAAACCAAGAAATCCCATGAGCCTCCGTAGCGTAACTCTGAGCAGCTCGCAGCTCTGCTCCGCCATTCTAAAAATAGCTTGCACTGACAATTAAAGGTTAAATGAACCTACTGCTATGACTATAGGGATTATAGCAGTGGGCCAATTTGCCAAAATGTTGAATTATCCCTTTAAAATTGACGCAATAGGCTCGGGGTAATGACCAGGACAATGATACTTACCAGGCTGGCATGAGAAATCTCATAAAAGTAAAGAAAAGCATGATCATATTTGGAAGTCAGTGGAATAAACGATTGTGTGATTGATTGATGGTTGAAGCCGTCTACTCTGCGCTGCCTCCACTAAGCCCTGCCGCGTACCTGGTCCTGCCGGCATTCAGCATCAAAGCTACAAACTATTTCCAGGCACTATTGGCACTATGGTCCCTGTCTGCTCTGAATGAAAGAGTGCAAAAGAGAACATGCCATAGGTCAGAGCCATACATAACAGGCCATCCCATAAAAACAACAATGCTCATAAATGTGTGCTTGCAAACATGCAGCATGCCTCCTCCCTCGTCCTTGTCAGGCTCTCTGAAAAGGGCATTCACAGTTTTCCATTCGCCACGCTCATTATTTTCTCAGGAAGTTTGTTTAACAGTCGACGTACGGACGATGTGATGTGAACAACCAGGCAGATTTTTGAAAATGCAGACCCTAATACCCCCGGCTGAATATTCTGAAAATTATTCCGCCCGACACATATGCGTTCTATAAATCACCTTTATAATGCTTGTCACATAAAATGTTACTACGACTGTGGGCTTGAGAGCATGTCCGCTGTGTTAAAGCTGGCCTGGTTTCAGGACAGCCACACAGCCCTTGGTTCCTTCCCCCTCCTCCGCCACCATCAATCTATCTATGGGGTCCATACATGCCTGCTGGTGCGTGTCTGAATGCAAGTTTGAGAGTGGCAGCTGCGCTCTCTCATGGACCTCACCTGCACCGGCTGGGCAGAGGCCAGGGACAGATTCGCAGAAATTTCACGGTGACATTTCTGAAGCCGTCAGTGAGCGAAGTGTCTGACTTATTACACTGATAAAACAACATTCTATTGTGATCCGGATAACACTATTAAACAACGCCATGGTAATCCCCAGTAACAGGCCTGTTGAAAGCTGAATCACATCCGTGCTCATTGTGCTGCCCAGCAACTTGGCCGGGGCCGCATTGCGACGTGCGCTGAGAGGGGAAAACAGGAAGCCGGGGTCCTCTCTCTCTCTTTTCCCCTGGTGGAATTTGGAGCGGCTGCACATGTTCAGCGAGCGCCTGAAACCTGTGAGTCAAAAACACACACTGACCAACTGCTTCTGAACTCTGCCAAACCCTCTTTTAAGTCCCTGAAATGTGCAGCTGGAACACAAAGGCAGGCTATGGATGTGCGAGTGAGGGACTCCTGCGTTTAGTCACAATACATGAACAGTACATTATTCACAGCAGTTGTGTACTTCAGGGCTCCAGACTCACTTTTTTTTTTTTACGAGGAGCAAAGTGACCCCCTAACTTAAGAGTATTTTTTTTTAAAGTATATTTTTTGGCTTTTTATGCCTTTATTCGATAGGACAGTAGAGATGTGACAGGAAATGGGAGGCAGACATGTGGGGGAATGACACGCAGAACAGGGCCGTCCGACGCGGGACTCGAACCGGGGCCGCCTGCAGCGAGGACCATAGCCTCTACACATGGGGCGGGTGTTCTACCAACTGAGATAAACACTGCCCCCCCTAACTTAGATTTTAGGAGCGCAAGCAGAAAATTTAGGGTCACACACTGTAAATTAACTAATTCTATTTTGTGAATTGTCCTAATAAAATAAATAAACAAACAAGACAAAAACAAAGCAAATATTCATATGTCCTTTTCGTTCATGATCCTCACACACATCAGCACAGTGTTCAGTGTTTCCTCTACATTCATTTAGGAGTGGCGGGCCGCCATTTCTAAATCCTTGCCGCCGCTCCTTCAAAATTTTTTTTAATATATATTTTTTTGTCGCAAATACAACACCTCTGCATGTCTCCTACCTGCACAGCAGAGTCCTGCACTGGGTCGGGTACTCGCGCCGAGTACTAATGTAAACTACAGATAACTATCTTGCTCAGTATCTACTCTTTGCACCTCGTCTGCATGATGATGTGATGATGGACCACAGCGTGTTTTTCCACACAGCATCATTTAAGTACGGTGACCGAATAGCAGCAGTCTCGGTACAGATGTTCTGTCGCCGGTGTGTTTTTAAAATGAGCGGGTTTGATTCTTGTGTCGGATGTCTGAAAAAACACAGTCATGCACTCAAATTAAGTCGTTATTGCCTGTCGCTGCCTCCAAAGTTTCTTCTTGTGTTTTCATGAATTTATATCCACAGCCACCAGCGTTATTCAGATACACAGATCTGATCCCAGGTTTCAGGTGATCAGAGGTTGATTTATTTGCCTCATGCTTTGTGGTCAAATAACTTAAAAAGGAAAACAGGTTCCAGTAGGCAGAAGGTCCTCACCAGCAGCACTTATCTTCTCAGTGTAGATGGCAGGTGTTGAGAGAGGGAGGAGCTGAGTGATGTTAGCGTGTGGATTTTGACACAGCTCTTTTGTCCATAGCTGTATATAAAGCTGCCGTCAGTCGATATGTGTTTGCTAACTCTGCCGCCCAGTTGTCAATTTCTCAATGTGTCATTTTTATGTCTGCATCAAAGAGTGTATCATGCAATATATGTATAGCATATTCTGCTCTTCACACACGTCAAAGAGTGTGTGAATCAATCTGTACATGTGAAACAGTACAAGTTCAGATGTCTCACAACGTGTAGAATTTGTGAACGCCTCCCTCGGCCCTAATCCCTCACACCTGCTACATAAAGGAATGCCAAGTTAAATTTACAACCACGACTAAAGACCCAGTGGAAAGAAGATTTTAATTGGGGATGACTCTGACGTTTGGACTGTATAACACAGTTGCTTGAATTACTTGGACAGTTCATTGTGATAACTTGCCCATTTCAAGTAAGGTCTTAATTGCAGGAGATGGATTTATAAGATATGGAAACTATTGAGTCTCAGCTGTTTTCCCTATTTATTTTGTTCCAGTAATTCAACAAGTAGGTCAAAAGTATTTGTAATTGCTGCATGCTAATTAGGTTCATCAGCAGCAGGTTGCTATTGCAAGCACGAGCAGGGGGAAAAATGTGTCAAATGTTGATATTTATTTTTCTACTGATCTTTATATACTGTACAGGTTCAGTCTCCAATAAATCAGAATATCATGGCCAGTAGTTCAAGTCAAATAGCCCCAAATAAACACTGTTAATACTTAGCTTTGCAACTTGCACTTGTTTATTAGTCCCATTAATCATTAAGGTTCAACCCTCACAATATTGATAATAATAACTGATTTTCCTGTATCATTTTTAAGCTCTCTCTGGTGCAAACTTCATTTTTACATTTACAGGAGAATTTTAAAAAAGTCTCTCTTATTCTCTGCTGCACATTGTTATTCCTAAACAGCAGCGTAACACACTGGTTGCTATGTGACACCTGCGTACTGGTATGAGTAAATTAACAGTTTTGCAGTCACAGGTGTTTTGCTTATTGGATATTTTTACACAGCCTAGTGCACACATGTGGCTCGGCCAATCATGAAGCAGGAACAGGGATGATGTATACAGCGAGCAGCCATGTCTGTTATCCAGATTGAGACGTCACGCCCAGTCGCGCCCGGGGCAACAGGTTGTGTTTGGACCACACAGCCCTGGCCAGAGCCACGCTGCCCCGCCTGGCACTCAATCCACTTAAAGCCAATTACATGACTATTACTGTGATCACCTTCCAGAAAATGACAATGGAGCCTGTGGTGGAGAGGACAAGCCCTCAGCTCTGGTCCCTCTCTCTGACTCAGCCCAGCAGCTCTGGACTTAATTCTCTCTCTCCCATTGACTCGGCTGTTATGTCCATTAGCTGCAGCGGTGTTGATTGGTATAATCACTGTTTTGGCTACACAGGGGTGAAAAGGTGCTGACAGACGAGGTCCTATGCAGGAAAAAAATGATTTAGAAAGTGTTTTGTGGGGGCAAGTTATGGTCAAAGGGCAGATGGCCGCCCTGCCACATTTTGACAATTTAATTCATGTATCAGAAAACAACGGGTCTGTGTTGAGCTGCTGTCACAGGATAACATGTTGTGTTTTCATTCAGTCAAAAAGGTAACGAACATCCTCCCACAGTGTTCAACAAAACAATATTGTCATTAACCCCTTTGGTGGAAAATAGGAACATTTTTGGGGGTTAAAGAAATGGTTTAGTCTCAATATGAGAGACGTTGATATAGACTAGAAGATAAACTGCATTTATTCAGCTCATTATTTTCCAAAGTCTTCTTACAAGCTCTTTCCCCCCTGAGCTTTCAGTCACAAGCAGTTGATGGTGTTATCCAGCTCAAGAAGGAGCTTTTTTATGTACATTACATGCAATTATTATCACAAAATAAAACAAAAAAAACAAAAAAAATCATCTTGAGGCTGGGCCTCATCTGTGACGCAGAATTATCGCTGTATAAAGGTAGAGCATAAACACTTATCTAGTTCTGTAACTACAAAAAGGGGTATTTAAAACAATACATACAATAAAAAATGTAAAAAAGGGTAAATGACAATAATAACAGTAGTTATTTTAATAAAATTCAAGTTTTGAGTCTCAGGCAAGATAGTCAATAAACTTCTCATAAAAATAGGTACTTCAAGAAGGAGCTTTTGTTCTGAGCTCTTCTGACTCAAATGTGAAAAGACATCAGCTAATATTCAGGCTTATGATCTATTTCCCAAACAACTACAGCTGTGTTACCGATTAAAACTCATTGCCATGTTCAATACATTCATAAATAACCCTTAAATCAGTGAATTATCAATGTCACTACAAACCTAACTTCTAGCGTTGACATGCCACTCACTGACAAGTGAAAACCACACTGTCAGCTTTTGTACGGACTTCAAGAAATCAACAGAAACAGTCACAATGTGATCACTCTCACAGACAAATGCATTGTTGTCTTGTCTGAACCAAACCAGTTGATTATAAATTGAATTCAGAAACAAAGTCTTGTGCCTGAATATCATCACAGTTTTCGTGAAACCAACAAGCTTCATAGTGAACATGACTATTTGAAATGTAGGCAGGCAAATGTGTGATTTGTGATGTTGGACCGTAACAATATTCAGCTTTGTCACTGTTGAAGGTTGTCTGAACGCCAACGGCAAACAACCGCAGAGGCTCCGCCCAAAACTGCTTATTGTGGTCAATAAATCCAGCAGCTGGATGTGAACCCTCAGCAGTCTTTTTTAAGACACTGGTAAGCTGTTTTATATTCACTCATACAACACATTCGAAGTGTGTGTGTGTGTGTGTAGACAGACAAAGACTGTATGTGCGTGCGTGCGTGTGTGTGTGTCATCGTACATATGGCGAACACACACAGACATTCTCCAGCATCACTTACAGTACAGCATGTTGATCTAATTACACAGGAAGTAGGCCCTGTGACATTTTTCTTCTTATTTATGATGTGTTGCGGCCATTTACGTCTAAACTAACCGAGAGCGGGAAACCCAGGGCAGTAGTTAGTCAGGAATTCAAACCACTTGTGACGGGGAAAACACTCTTGTTACAGCGAAGTTTCAAAACAAAAACAAATGCACTGAGACTCAGCTCCCTCATGACACAGTAAGTTTGATTTTGTTTTCAGGTACCATTGACATCATTTGCCCTATAGCAAAAAACCCCCGAAACAAAACAAAATGGCTGTAGAAAATAGCTGAGTCCACAAAGGAAATGCCTCCAACTTATTTTAGTATAGCAGACACACCCTGGGCTGATTGTTGTGCTCATACCATGACCACGTACAACAGGCTGCGTCTAAATCATCATTCAGTTGTTGGGTTACAACTTTAGCAACTACTGTATTATGGTTGTTATGTTATGGTTTAGTGTTTACTGTAATAAAATGGTGACCAACACCATTTCTGTATGGTCTTCTGTATGTGTCTGGTTTCATTTTATACTTTTTCTTTTTAACACCACTATAAATCAGTGACAAGTGGAGCCGAAGACTGAGGAGCTTCTGTCCCCCTCCACACATTTCCTATCAGTTTTGGCATGTGAGGTGACATTATTATATAGCAGGAGTGTCAAACGTACGGCCCGTGGGCCAAAACTGGCCCGGTGGTGTGAAAATGACATAGATGACAGAAGAAATTGCAGATATGTTTATCAAGAAATTTCAGGTCGCCCAATATATGTTTTGTAAAAGGATACTTCATAAACTGTAAACATCTTAATAATGCACTAAAACAAGTTAAAACTTCTTTTTCTTTATAGGTTATCATGCTGTTATTTTTACAGGTTTGGCCCGTGTGAGATCAAATTGCACTGTTTGTGTCCCCTGAACTAAAAGTTGAGTGAGATTGACACCCCTGTTATATAAAGTGTGAGTTGGTAAGGAGGATGGTTTAAAATTGTCACAGGAGATTTCATGTTCCAATCAAAAGGCAATTAGGTCTTACATAACCATAACCATGCTAGCGTTTCACCAGCTCTCATCTCTGCCAGTCAGCCTCTCAAACTTCCGCCTCTCTCGTGTGTGCATGTAGACACACGTGAGGAAAAAAAATCAAAAATTGATTGATTAATGGGAAACACTGTGAAGTATTGCAACCCCGACGTTCAATAATTTTTCAAGACACAACCTTGCTACACTTTTCTGTATGAATGGCTGAATGAATATCACTAGCATATACTTTATAGGCAGCTTAATTTCTCCATCCTCTGGTTCAGGGGAGATCCGAGCAGCAGCAAGCTGGTTTGGGTGTGTGTGGTAGATCAGGAGAGGGTCGGCTGTCAGCCCAAAAAGGTGTCAACTTGCTACTGCTTGTGCACCAAAAGCCAAAAGATGGTGTCACTGCTTTAAAGGGACAACGAGGAGTTTTGGAGAAGCGAAGTGTTTTCACGCTGCCTCCGCGCGCACCGTAGAATTCCTCCACCGGCGCAAGACGGACTCATGTTTTCATTCATCAAGGATTAAAGTCAGAGGTTCAAAGAGGTTCAGTTAAAGGGATAGTTCAACGTTATTCTCATTTGCGTCCGCGAAACCGAAAGCAATAAGTGCTGGTCGGCTCGACCAGCATTTCCGCCACCACTAATAATAACAAAATAATGATAGAGACAAAACGATATATTGATCGAAAATGGAGCCATTAACAAGTGCGGGTAGCGTAGATTCATCCACATCAACGTGAGACTGTTTTATAACCGAATAGAAACTCCTCGTTGGCCCTTTAAAGAGCCACATTACACAAATACACAATTTAATTAGTGTAATGAGTTAGAGAAAGTTAAAGGGATAGTTCAACATTTTGGCAAATTGGCCCATTGCCACGCTATGAGATAATACCGGAACGTTGTGGGACAGAGTTGTTTTCAAGGTAAATTCATGCAAAACTGCTGATGCCTTTTCCCGTCGGGGGCAGTTTTTCAGCAAGCAGTCTATTTACCTCTAAAACAACTATGTCTGGTAATTATCTCATAGCGTGGTGAATGTGCAGGTCACAACTTGTCCATCAGAGCGTTGTGCAGTTGTTGGATTGTGTATTTGATGAGTTTGATGAGGGAAACCAAGAAATCCCATGAGCCTCCGTAGCGTAGCTCTGAGCAGCTCGCGGCTCTGCTCCGCCGTTCTAAAAATAGCTAGCACCGACAATTAAACCTACAAACCTACTACTAACAAATGTTGAACTATCGCTTTAATGCAACAGTTTTGGAGCAGTGAGATTGACATGGCTCCTCAGATGCCTTAATGTCCCAATGTAATTTTATATATATACATATATATTTTATCTCTAGTGAGTGAGTTGCCAGCTTTAGTTGTATAGGTTACAGAGCAGGCACGCTAGGGGCTATCCAGTTACTACAGCCTGTGTGTGTGTGTGGTGTGGTGAAAGGAGTGTGGGGAGGGGCATGGGGGGGTGCGTTTGTTGAGTGGAAAATGGCCTCTAAAGCTCCTCTACTCACCTTTCGCAGTGACAACATTTAGCACGGTGCGCTGACCCCCACCCGCTCCCCTCCCTCACTTGCTCACCAACCTCTGCCTCCCCCCCCCACCTCCACAATCCATATTTCCTTTTTAAGGCTTCACAACCTGTTTTAGGAGTGATAGAAGGATAAAGTGATTTTGCAGGAGTAAATGCCCTTCAACAGATGGTCAGACATGACAGGGGATAGTGGGAGGTGGTGGTGGTGGTGGTGGTGGTGGTTTACAGTCGGGGTCTTGGTCCAGTTCCCACTGCGGCCGAATGTGACAAAATGCAAAGTGGAATTCGCCGGCCCCTCCAGTCCAGAATTGGCCCACAGAAAGAGCATGTGAGAGGCACGATGGCATGTCCTTCGCGGTCCGGGCGAGTTTGGGTGACAGCTGCGATGTTTATAGGCCAGCTTCGATGACAGTCAGGGAGGGGGGCAGTGGGGGGGGGGCGGCTCGGATCTTTTCAGACAGGAATTAGGTTTGTCATCAGATTCTAAAATCCCTCTGATTTATGACATTTCCACTCCTGTTTTCCCCTCTACCCCTTTGACCCCCGCCGACAAACGCCCAGCGGGGAGACGATGACATTCGGCAAAACTGTTTGTTTGTTTACCTCTTACTTTCATCACAAAGGATCCATTTCCCGTCCACGCCGACGGGCACATCCACACCACGACTTCCCGCCGGGCGCCGCTCTGTTGGGATAGGACGCCAAAATGATGATGATCCCTCTGATTTCTTACTTTGATTATAGCAGTTGTAGTCGAGGCTTTTTGGTCAAGTTATCATGTTATTGCTCTTGTAGTGAAACTACATCACTCACACCAGTTGTTTTATTCACCAGAAAAGTCCTAATCAATATAAGACGGGTTTAAATTAAACCTGCACAGAAATCTCTATCTGAAATTTGTGTTTCTATAAAAGTGTAGACAAAAGTGTGTTTGAAAGTTTTAACAGGTGTGTTTGTTGACATTTTCTCTGGCAGTGTTGTGGCTCTTGTGCAAATGTAGATTGAATCTCTGCAAAGATCTCTGTTGTTTATTTAAAAAGAGAGGTCAGAGGTCAGCTGAAGAGCATCTTTAGAGCTGGGAGGGATTCAGTGACGTCCTCGCTTCAGCCACACAGATGTTTTGTCTTCACAGATGCCTTCATGTGAAAGATCAAACTTTGAATATTTTTCTACTTTGCCTGGTCACAAGTTGTGAGTCTGGCATTTTTCTGTTTAATGTGTTACATAAAAAGCACATTAAACCAACAATTTCATATTCCAAACTGTGAAATGATGTCAGATAAAGTGAGATAACATAAGTATGTCAATGTCTACATGTGGCAAATTCATTATAATTTTATTATAAGTGCAGTTAGAGCTGGGAAACTAAAAGCAAATGAAAAGACACAGATCGGTGACAAATCCATCTTCCATCCCAACGTCTACAGTCTGATGATTTTTTGCCATGCAACATATAGGTATTAGATAGATGTGTGCATGAGCTCACACTCAGATGTGTGTTTGTGTTGTAGTTACATGAATCATCATCAATACTCTGCTGTATTCACCCTTGTTCTAATAGATAATAGAGGAGAGTGCTGCTGCCTGCTGTGTGTGGAGCACATGGTCATTATGATTAGCTGTGACGACTTATCCTGTGATGAGCAAGGTTTCCTTTTTGAATCGACCCCCCAGTTCTGTGAGCCAACCCCCCCCCCCCCCAACACACACACACACACACACAACCCTGCATCACCCAATTAAAGGAGCTTATCTAAACCTATCATTTACATGGAAACCTCCTTTGATACACAGACTGATTTAGAGATTACGTGTGGAGCGATGCCTCAATGAACCACAGAATGAAATGACAAAATATCTCCCCTGACAACCAATTAATGAAGAGATTATGGGTGGAACATTTTATCTTAATACCAAGGGGGGAGGTGTGTGTGTGTGTGTGTGTGTGCAGTGCAGTTATAGAGAGGCAGTTTTAGCGGGGGTACCCAGGCAGATCACCATGGAGAGGGTGGGGGGTTATTTTAGGGAACACCTTTTTTGGGATAGCTGAAATTTTCAGTTCATGCCCTCGCCAAGTCAATTTGTGTATCACTACAGTATTTATAATTACCTAATTGGCTGGAAAACCATTAATAAAGCAACAATAACTTTTTTGTAGCTGCATTAATCCAGATCACGTGCTGTAATGCTCAGAATATCCGTATATTTTAAATGCAGATGCTATTTGTAGCTGTGTGCAACAACTATTTGTGTGAAGTTTCACGGACTTATCTGCTCTGAACCGTCCTCTCTGGTGACAGACGCTGATATTCTGCTTATTCAAATAAAATACGAGAGGGAGCTGTTGTAGTATTACCAGCAAGAAGATACTGTAAGCACTTTGAAAACTTGTCTCAAGTGTTTCACCCTCACATCGTTGAACCGTTTGCAGCGGTGTGGCCAATTTAAAAGTGGTGCTTCACCTCGCACTGATTTCATATCACACTCACTCTCCTAGCGAGGATCTGTGTGTGTGCAGGGTGTGTCGGTTGTCAGGTGTTTGCAAATGCATTGCTATTACTACTTAATGAGATAATCGTACCCCCATTGTATGCAGCTTTATAATGAATTATTTAAGAGCTTATCACCGGCCTTTGCAACAGATGCATCAGCTCTGCAAGAATCATATCAGGGTTTTTTCTCTTTCTGTCAGATGAATGAGTGGGAACTGTATGATGATCATAAAGTCCAAGACCGGCGTTATAGCATGGTGTTGAATAGTCCATCTTTCTTCCAACATGAAACAAACAAGTCCCTCTTGTAATTCACATCTGCAGTTAATGTCTCCATCCTGCATATGTTTAATGTTCAATACTTATACTAGTCTGCAAATACAATTTCTTCCAGGAGTTATCAGTGATGAAACTGGAGACTGGTCTGGAAAGAAAGAAAGAAAGTGAGTGATGGACTTGATTTGCTGTTGCTACCATTCCCACTTTTTTTCCTGCTACATCAGTACTAGTTTGAGCAACATGAGGGAACTTCTCACTATTTTCAGTGCTGTTGTATTTCAAAAGGAAAGCAAGCTGGGCGGCATTTCCTCACATCTTAAAAAAATGACACCAAGCTATGTGACACTTCCCCTCTCCTTATCATGGGAATTTATAAGCTCTCCTCCACGCCAGGTGCTCCAACTGGGGAATGCACACACACACACACTTGGCGCAAACACTTGCACACACACACACAAACACAAACACACACACACACAGATATACTTACAGTGCAGACATATGTCATTCACATGAGTCTTCAAATTAAAACACATATGTACAGCCTTAGTCCCCCCTATAGGAGCAGATGCAAAGCCAATAATTTCTCCAATAATCCAATGATCATGACTTTTTGCCATCTCCACAGATAAGAAAGAACAATGAATGAATGAATTTAAAAATTCAGGAACATATTGAATGAGTGTATGAGTGTGTGTGAGTCGGTGTGTTCTTACAAGAAAGAATAAAGAGATGTATCCATTTCAAAAAATAAGTTTACTAAAAGAAAAATCAATTACCGGTACATCCATCATTCTGTCGCAGGTCTCATCTCAACACTGAAGCTGTCGATGACATCATTTAAATACTAGCGCTAGCACTAGACATACAACACAGACTGAAAATACAAACTATGAAATTATGACATTCAAAACCTTAAGAATTTTAACCTAATTTTCATCCATCAAATATGGCTCTTATAATAACAATATATTTCAGTCATCTGTAATAATGATAATAATTGATCAGGCTGAATATCTTGGCACAATGACAAGCTGACTTTCAGGCTTCAGGTGGATGAAACCCATCACTGCACCCCTGCACTTTTATCATAAGCTTATAACTGTTAATTGTTGTTTTCATTTTTTAAAATTTGCCTACATCAGCTTATACGTGTTACTCAACCTCACAAATAGCAACAGTTTGCAGGACTGTGACATCCCTAGTTGTGCAGCAAAGTTGCAGGCGTGACCTTGGGCGACTTTGCAGGTCAGGTCTTTGCAGGAGGCCCTGTCACTCCGGCCAATCAGAGTTAAAGTTGCTCCTGACTTGAGATTTCATCAAACACCATCTGCCTTTTGACGACTCGGTGACTTTTACGTTGTATTTCTTGTCTTATTTATTATAGTGTCTGTGATGGTTGTTTGGTATCCTTTAGCTCGCGACCTTGATGATTCTACACATGTGCTACTTTAAATATACAGCGCCGTCTCCGTGCATACTCAAATAAATATTCACACATATGCCAGAGTGCTAATCTGTGTCCCAGCGGAAAGGCCCATTGTTCTTCCAGCTCCCACCACCCCGGTTCTCCATTCTCCCCTCGTCCTGCTGTTAACGGAGAGTATTTCACAAGCTGTAAATTCAGAGCAGATATAAATCACAGAGGGCATGGTGGGCTCAAGGGGGGGAACCCATGACAGGATCTGCAGACTTTTGCCCCTGGGGTCACTGGTGCTATTCCAAACCCAGTCGAGCTGTTCAGCCACTGATGGGAAGACGAGGAGAGTGTGGGGGAGAGCGCAAAATACATTTCAACAAGCAGTTTAGGCCAGTAGACTGCAAAAGTGATTCTGGGAATAAGTCATTTGTCGTGTTCACTCAGGAGTCCTGTATTATCAAGTCTCTATTTGAGTCGTTATTTGAATCTTTTTCCAGGACGATTTGAGTTGTTTCCATTTTTTTTTATGAACTTCACTTGTGTGGAGGAACAGACACTTTGCCATTAGTTACGTCAGGACAGAGGAAACTGAACAGTGAGTTGACAAATGTTGATTCCAGATCAGAAAACCTCAGAAATTCTTCAGAGCTGGTTGTTGATATGTATTTATTTAACCAGATAAAAGACCCGTTGAGATCAAGCCCTCTTTTCACAAGGGTGACCTGGCCAAGAAAGGCAGCAGCACACGTCATAGTGAATGAAGACAGATAGATAACAATAACAAAACAAATGTTGATCGGGATCGGTAAAACAAACGACAAAATGAGTCAGACCAGACGAGGCTTATGTCATTGTGTATGCATAACACTAACTATATCAAAATCCTCTTTTTGTGCGTTGTGCAAAGATGAATACATTAAAGGGATACTTCACCCAAAATCAATAATTCACCAATTTTCTACTCCCCGTCATGCCAAGGAAGGGTTTGCAGAACTTTCAGATTCATCAATTCATCCTTCATCTCCTAGTGACCCTGTTGATGTTTGTTCGTCGTTGTAAACCATTGGATGTATGATGTATTCACGGAAGAAAATCTAGCAGCAAATCTTGCCCCTCTGACGCAGCCACTGGGAGCTACAACAAGGCTAAAAACAGAGATCAAATTCATTTTTTCCAAACAACTTTTTCATGTCGTGGCTTCAGGACACTTGGGTCAGTACGGACAAGCAGTATGGAAGTATTTGGATGTTTCATAGTGTGGGTCTTGGACTGTTCAAATCCGTTGCCACCTGGACCCCCCCCCCCCGAACTCCAAAAGCATTTTGACGACTCCAAAAGTTCTCCAAACCCTTCCTTGGCATGATGGTGACTAGAAAATAGGTTGATTATTGACTTTGGGTGAAGTAGCCCTTTAAGTATCAGACTAAAAGGAAGTAAATTTAAAGGAAAGGTTATGTAGATAAGGTTGGACAGTCCAGTATTGTGTCCAAAGTGCCGTAAACACTGGAGCTGGTCAACTATGGAAGGACAAGGACATCATACATAGATGAAATTACAGGTCCGGAGTCAGATTTGTTTTAAATCTGTAGCCTGGCGAGGTGACAGGTAACTACGGCTCTGTCCAATGAATAAGCCGCCTGTGAGTCCGTGTGGAACAAAATACACAAAGTAAGCCTTCCATCTATGGTTCAGACCAAAGAAAACAAACTGTGTGGCTGTGACCAGATCCCAGCAGACGTTTGTGGATTGTCCGAGGCTTGGTGGCCTGGACGGGGGCGCGTGGTCCCGAGTCTGAGGTTTGTTTTCCCCCCAAAACCCCTGTGTGTGTGTGTGTGTGTGTGTGTGTTGCAACAGGATGCCCTGGCTGGCCTCCCCTCCTCCACCTGATCTGCTGCTCCTCTCCCGCTGATCCATCATCAGATGACAGTGTGTGTCCGTAGCTGAATTTCTGCTCCACAAATAGCCCGGCCAGACAAGCCTCACTTTTCTTTTTTTTTTTTTTTTTTTTTTTGAGCCTCTGCAATCTCCTGCTATCTACAGTAAGTCATGCGTTATGTGTGCTGCTCTGTGGACAAACTCGGCCTGCAGGCGAGCACGGCGACCCCCCGTCACTGCCCTTGCCAGCCGGCCAGCCAACCTCCCCCCACCCCAACCTGGGATATTTTCGGCCCACAACCCCCTTGCTTTCAACTCTGTCTGTCCTCCCCTCTCTCTCTCTCTCTTTCTCCTATTTCTCCCTATTCATGGTATCTCTCGCTCTCTCTCCCTCCTCTGCCCCCCCACACTCGTCATTAATCATCCGTCTGCTGGAGGTGGAAAAAAACAAACAGTACACCCTCCAGGACACAAGGGGCAATTTTCGAGTGGTGGCAACAAGTTTGCGACTTTTCAAAAATATTCCTGCCTCAGTGGGAGGTTTCAGTCCGCTATGAATCTGCTAGCCGACAAAAGTTAGCACTCAGCGGAGTCTGTCAGTAACCTCAGCCCCCTGTCTGACGGAGAGACATCCACACCAACAATTAGAACTTAATAAATCAGTTCCCCGTTTTAACACCTTGATTCTCCGCGCCGAGGGGAGCCTCTGGAGCATGATGTCTTGGTTGGAGATGTCGTCTTTGCTAATTAACTGTTCAGGCGGGTGGGCGTGTGGGGCACGGTGGGGTGGGGGGGACTTTGGCTGAGTGAAAGTTTTTAGGGTTGTTGAAGTGTTAAAGAGGGTTCTTATTGAAAATTTATTACTGCATGTATATTAAAACAAATAGAAATACCCGCGCTGTAAACAGAAACAAATTGTATATTCATTTGCAATATCAAATCAAATCAAACTTTATTTATATGGTGCTTTTCATAGACAAAAGTAACACAACAAAGATGAAACCCCCACATAAACACACAAAGAGATACACGAATACACACACGATACAGTAGTGAATAGTTCAGTTCTGTGATATACCACACAAAATCATTTGAGTATTAAATATCCTGGATTAAAGAAAGTGAAAGTTGGTGAACATGAATTAACTGAAACTCACTGAGCAAACAAATAAGTAGAAACCTGTCACATTTTGAAGAGTATTCCCATGTGCACTGTGTTTCTGCAGCACTGTAGTGATAAACACCCGTCTGTAGCTGAGAGGACACAAGGACAGTTACGTATGTGATGGCATGTTTGTGTGAGTGTGTGTGCGCATGTGGGGAGGGGGCGAGTGGGAAGAACACTTGTGCGACAGGCAATTTGTCTCTGTCTAAAGAATGTGACTGTGACCCCGGGATGAAGGTGAGTGTGTGTGTGTCAGTGTCAGTACTTTGCGTACAGAAGCAGGTGCTCAGTTATTGTTCACAATAATGATAGACGGTAAGTCATATCTGTTCTTTAACGTAGCATGTAGACTTCACTGCTCCATATTGGGTGAGCAGCAACAGTGACAGAGGCCATGAGTGTCTATTATTTGCACCGGGGGTGAAAATAGTCACATGACAGATATTTGGCCCGTTCCCTCAGGTATGGAACGTCCCATGGCTCCACAAGCCTCCTTGTGTTTTTATGCCATCTGAAAATGGCTCAAATTGTTGCAGCTGATTGTTTAATAAGCACCACACACTGCATGGTGTCTGCCACCGCCGTGAGTGATTAAACAGCGCTTTAGCAGAGCTTTAGGAAGTCAGGTGAGACAGTATAAAGTAGGAATGTGCCGATAGGTCAGTTATTAGATTCATGACGATTCAAAAACAAATTCAGGTAAATCAAACCACTGATGGTGAGACATTTGCCTCAAAAACAACTCTGTCTTGTAACATTCTGTTATTATCTCATAGTGAATGTGCAGGTCACGATTGTGGATTGGATTGTGTATTTGATGAGTTTGATGAGGGAAACCAAGAAATCCCATGAGCCTCCGTAGCGTAGCTCTGAGCAGCTCAGTACAGGACTTTACCCCAGGACACTCTCTTTTCCCTTGTTTTTCTTGTATGATATTCATTTTATTAGGTTTAGGCAACAAGAACTCCTTGGTTGGGTTCAGGAAAAGGTTTAAATGGACCATTCACAATGTTATAAAACCTCTCTGCCAGGAGTGCTCCCGTGCAACTCATTGAAGTGGTCGAGGAGAGTCTAAAAACCCAGGTGTCAATAGCCACATTGTCTACACACCCATGGTGCAAATAGAATAGTTGGCTTCAGACACCTGAGGTGCAAATAGCATCATCCGCCCTGTAGTATATTGCTAATGTCATTATAGTCTGCACTTTGGAAGCTCACTGTAAGTTGTAAAAATGTAGATGGCAGACGTGGTTTGTAGATGACAATCATAATAGCTGTTGATAGCCACAAACTATATATCTGACGACGGGAAGGAAACAAGGTGTATGTCAGTCAGGAGGAAACTCGCAGAAGAGACCACGAGGGTAATACTGACTGACCAGCGATCGACAGACAGATTGGAGGTGGCCAGACTTCACAAAATCTCCACAGTGCTGAAATGACAGCGCACACACAGAGACAGAGACATTATAGAGATTTAACAGCTTATAAGTTTATGGCTGGAGATGAGTGCATCAGGCCGTGGTTGGATGAAGACAAGAATGAGCTGGTGAAGCTCAGAGATGGTAAGAATGAGACTGTTCCCCCTGGCGTTCGCCTGTTGTTCCCTACTTGTGTAGAGAAGTTATGTGTTTCGTGGGTCTGACTTGTTCTGAATGAACTGGGGAACAGGTGCATGTATCATAACCTGCACTCAGGTCATGATCCTGGACATGGCTGATAATTAAATCTGGTTTTAGAAAGTGGAACATTAAAAAAAACACACAATACAAGTTAGTCTCTTGTTGTGGTGTTTATTTGAGATTTGATGAAATTATTAGGAGAGTGTTTTATTTATGTTTAGTAAAACCTCTGATGGACCAAGGTTAGATTGAAAGTTGACTATTCAGGTTTCCTTTATAAGTGAGGAGATAAATAAATCAACAATGAGGTTTGAAGTGTAAAAAGTTCTGTAACTGAACCTGTAACCATTTTGTAGATTGCGATTGCAAAAACAAAGTATATAAATTTAAATCAGTATTAAGCTAAGCTTTCTTTAACCTTCTATCTCTTGTTGAAGGATGCACATCCAGGCCGTCGCCATCAATCCCCACTTGTTCTTCACATGATGAGTTCTAAAATAAAAAAACAAATAGAAGTAATTTTTAGCCATTGTATGTCCATGCTTTAATGCCAGAACGATTCCATTAATATTACAACGACATTTCACACATCAACTGACTGTCTTGGCCGACGTCACCACCCATCTAATTTTTTATTAGCTTAAATGTTTGGTTGACTGCTTCAACATTAGAAGGTCTAGTGAAACCCAAACCTCCTCTCGAACACCACCTCTCGTTCTCACTTGGTATGCTCTGGATGATCAAGTGGAACATTCCTGCAGACTGCATTTCACTCGGTTGGCTCAGATCTGCTTTAATCACCTCAGCGATGGCTGAACTGCAGAGATAGAGTTACAGTACCAGGGAAAGGGAGAGAGTGAGGGAGAGAGGGTGGACCTCAGAATTACTTTTCCATGGTTGGACCAAGCGAGGTTTCACAGGGTCAAAGCGTGTCCGTGTCAATTGGCACTTTTTTAAAAGATTACCTTTAATTATTTTTGATTCCATGTATAGTTAACCGTTGATTCTGTGTCATTAAGACAACATTATTTGTCAGTAGCCCTGTTAAAGTTTTACCATAAGGTTGATTTAGTTAATGACAAACAGGTGCACTTATAACCATCCAGACACAAAGTAACTTCAGCATAAGTCTGAAGTCATTTTGTGACCACATTAAAAAAAATCAAGTTTGGTCTTCAACTGTGGCAGTCACTTACTTGACTTTATTTGTCATTGTAATAACACAGTTGCACATAACAACAAGATATTGTTTCGAGCAGCTTAATACTGACACAGAACTATCACAGAAAGTGCATATTACATTTATGTCCAGAGCCCAGCAGAAGTATTAAGAAACAAACAGAAAAAAGTGGGTTTACTCGTTTACGAGTTGCAGGATGCAAAATATAAACAGTGTAGATAAAGATGTGCTCTATTGAGGAGTAATTTAACTTTTCACTACCAGGTTAAGGTTAGGAAAAGATCATAGTCACAGCTTAAGGAAACCAGTGTTAGGAGATGGGATGTTAACGGTGTAAACAACATTTTTCTCCCTGACGACACTTCAGGTTATAAAAATCCGTATCTCCAACTTGTTTACCATATTGACATGAAGCCAGGGTGGGGACCTGCTTATGTTTTATAGGAGAAACCTCAGTGGTATGAACAGCATGTAACCTTGCTCTAGTTTATGCTCCATGTTCTGCTATCAAACTACAGGAGGAGTCCAATTCGAGGACAGATCTCATCCATCTATAGTGGATTGTACTGCTGTTGCTGCTGTAAAACTAGTCATCTGTGCATATAATGTAATATTATACACTATTCCTCTCTCTCCACCCCCCTCCCCCTCCTCCTCCCCCCTCAGAGCTTCTGTCATAGCGCCATGGGCCCGATCGTTTACAGCGCTCATACTGTGTGTCACCAGGTCATTATGATTATTTCAGACAACCACCAATTAGCTGGCTTCTAGTTAATCAGCACTTTCCATGGTTCCACATGTCACGCTGGTTCGGTCTATCAGCACGGCCGAGGGGGACCAGTGATTTTATGATTGTCAGCTCAAGAGCAATGCAATCCATCTTTGTTCATTTGGACTGAGTCCTAATGGGGCCGCCTGTGCTGCACTACTGCTCTCTCTCTCTGGCTGCTGGTGTGAACAAGCTGTTTTATGTTTAGCTTTCATCTAATTTGCGGTAATTTTTGACATTGAGTATTTTTATTTTTAGTGTTTGTGCATTGTACAGTACATGTCGTGTAAGTTAATCTTAAATTATGTTTGAGCTTAAGCAAGTAGCAAGTTTTATTATTAGGTTTGCTACTGTTCTGTCTGTTTGATATTTTGTGCTTAAAGCCCCAGTATGTGACATTTACCCCCATCTAGCGGTGCGGTTGCATGTCGGCACGTATTCTTGCTGTTGCGTTTACGTAAACTCGGGCAGAAGTTAGAAAAACAACAGACACTGCATTTCTTTAAAGAAATAAGGAAGGACAATATGTTGTTGAAGAAACTCCACGAGTAAATTAACATCCAGATATACTGAGTTTATTGTCATAAAGGAACAAAGAAACCAGAAGTATTCACCTGGAGAACTTTTAGCCGAGAAGAAGCGGAGTTGTGAAATCACGGTGAGAATTTGGGACGTTTTTTTTTTTAACAACTCAAAACTACCCAAACTAATTATTCATTGTTATCAAAATACTGTCCCTTTAAAGCAGTTTTCTTTTTAATAAAGAAGGCATTGAAGAAACTTCACAAACTAAAGATATACTGAGTTTATTGTCATAAAGGAACAAAGAAACCAGAAGTATTCACATTTACAAAGCTGAAATCAGAGAATTTTGACTTTTTTTCTTAAACTACCCAAACCAATTATTCGATTATCAACATAATCGATTACTTGTTGCAGCTCTAATAGGTTGAGGTCTGCAGCACTTGAACAATATCTACCACGATAATTCAATTCAATATTGTCATTGCTTATAAAACAAGATAACGTTGGAGCATTTCATATACTTTCACATTCACAACATTTCATAGTCATAATGTCCAACCGTTATAAATAAGCAACCCAAATGTTAAATAGAAAAACCAACATAATATAATATAATAAATATAATAATAATCCTGAGGAGAAATTACATGAACAAAACAACTGTTTTCTCTTTCATTCATCAACAATCTTGCAACCAATGAAAACATTTATTAGCCTAATGTCTGGAACCACTCTCCCACGTATGTCACTGCTCCATACATTAACACACAGCGTAACAGCATAACAATTATTGTAGATGCGAGTGAAAACTTGGCCCGATGCGCCCAAGTTGTTTGTACCGAGATGAAAGAGAAGGACACCAAAGTAGTTCATGATTTGATCACTCCATCAGTGAAAATAGCTTGCTATGCTAATCATTTCAGAAGACACGATATGAGACCATGCTGACTGATGAATAGTGTTGTCTGTAATTATATCTAAATTGATTTATGGGGATACATTTCCAGAACGCTTTGGCTGCATGTAAGGTTGCACCTGTTCAACTGGCCAGATGGAGATATAGATAGACCACAAGGTACACGGCATATGTACAATGGACAGGCTGTATAAATAGAAGGGCCACATAGTAATACAACTTGTAGTCAATGAGAAAAATCATTTCATTTATTCTCTTCTGTGCAATCAGGTCTTAAATATGCATTAACTTTGCAGTGTCAGCTTCCATGACTCTGGAGATTTTATTTTATTGTAATACTTCCACAATGTGATAAATGTATTCAATTACACAACATAAAGCGGATTTTCTCTCCATTTTTCTGAAGCAGACGGACAGAGTTCAGTTATTTTAAGCGCTTTTTAGATTATTTTTTCATATGATATACATGTGTTATCTTTATGTATTTATTTAATGTTTCAGTTACAACTTTGACGAGGCAACAAGCTGATGAGAGATTGACGGTGCTGACTCGGCCTATTCCTGGAGTCGAACGCCTGCGGTCGCAGTAAAGTTTGTTACTTCATTCTCGGTCAGTTGCCTTTTAATACTGTAGCCGCCCGCAGCCGCAGCCGCTCAACTCAACGGGGTCAGCGCAACCTTTCCCGTCATTGAGTCACTTCTCGGTTTTAGCGGAGGGCAAATTACAGCAGGGTGGGCTTTTCACATTAAAGACCGCTGGAAATCTAAAAGCAGGATGAGGAGGCGAACCCCCGGCATGCGGGTGGGCAGCCGCCGCATGTTCCAGATATCGTCACATCACATGAAGATTCCTCTCTCCGCACACATCAATCTCTCAGCGGGGACGACTCACTGTGACCTGGAGTCCATCACTGTGTGTGTGTATGTGTGTGTGCTCCTACAGTACATGTGGTACAGTGTGTACGGTGTGAGTGTGTCAAATCAATATAGAAATGTGTTTGAGTCGTTTTTTGAGCATTAGTTTGTTTGATTTTTGTGCAATGCTCTCTGTCCTCTGCAAATGTTTTGAGTAAAAATGCACTTTTTCCTTCAGTTCAAGTTGGTGATTCAAGAAAGAGACATTTCCCAGGTGCACTAAGCTAAAAGTTGAATTAGCAGCTCCTTTTATTTTTACCTTCCGATCACCTGACTGTAGGAAATCCCCTCCGTCCAAATTTAATCGATAGGATTTTGCAACAACTTGAGACCGTCTCCACCCCACCTCCAGTGTCCATTAGTGGCAGGAAGAATGTGATTGTGCTCCAGCAGGTCCTGTCCAGTCCAAAGCCCCCCCCCCACCCCCCACTAATCCTAGGGAGGTGACAAATTAATTAGATAAATGAGGGAATATCCTTTGGAAGGATCATGTTCATCGCTGCAGTGGACTTCCAGAGAGGCTTTAAAGCTGTTATTTGGTCCTCCACCTGACTGAGACTGGTTCTTAGGAAGAAGATCTTTCTTTATGTCTTTGCTTTTCACTAATATGAACCATCATAAACCAGCAGGCTGTGCAAACACGAGTGTCAGGACGTGTTATTACAGCATTCAGGGGGTTATTTTAGTTCAGATAGATTAAACAGATATCGCTCACTGCTGATTTTTCAGGGCTGCCAGTGTCCAGAGTTTCCTATAGGAGCACCTACAGTACATTGCTCAAACTGCTGCAGTCCTCACATTCACACTAGGTCTGTCAACCCTCCCCCAAATCAGATTCAAATTTCTAATCCTTATGTTAAATATTTGAATTATACTCAAATGTTTTTTTTTTTTAGCTCTATATACACCTACAGTATACCATCTTATTATTACATCCCGCACCCACTAAAGGACATTAACACCAGTACCAGAACCAGTACTGCCCAATTCTGGTTCTGGTTCTGGTTCTGGTACTTACAATTCCCCCCTTGGCCCTAGCCCTTGGCCTTAACTCTTCGTTTTACGCGTTCACGTGAAGTGGTAGAGGTGTCCCAATTCTGGCTCAGACGAGGGTTAGGGGGAAGTGGGAGGCCTATCTGGTCCTTCAAATGGAGATTTTTCAGAGGCACACTTCAAACCGAGGGGTATGACAAGTTTTAGCGCTGTTATTACGTCACTTTATTAAGTTTTAATATTTTTTCATGCGAGAAAGTAACTGTTTAGATCCCCAATGTGTAGATCGAAATGACGGCTGTTTAGACGTTTGGTCCGATGTTTTTTGGAGAAGTGAAACTCCACGGTGGAGCCTGCACCTGTGGAGCAGATCAATGGCTCGTCACAGAGACACCACCTGTCTGGAGAGCTTGACAGCCGGCCAACCTCCGTCGTCATCCCGGGAGAAAACACGATCGCTAATTAACTTACCTGTAACGCATATATAACGTTATCCACCACTCTGTTGATTGTAAACAAATGCAGATGGCCGAGAGGAGGGTTAGCAACACAGCACAAAAGTGACCAGACTTAAATAGTTCCCCTTTAAAATAATGATCTGTTCCAATAGTAGAGTTCATTCTGACAGCCGTACAGCACTCAGGGGGTTGTTTTAGTTCTGATTGATTAAACAGATATCGCTCACTGCTGATTTTTCAGAGCTGCTAGTGTCCAGAGTTTCCTAAAGGAGCACCTACACTGCTCAGGCTGCTACCGTCTTCATTCACACAGTTATACGCATTCACACACCTGAGATCTGCCCAGTCATAGTCCCACAGTCTCCCTCTGTTAGCCTCCGAGCCTCTTCGCTTGCAGAGTCATTAATTTCTCCCATCCCGCTGTTATCCATCAACATTTCCCTGGGATCTCAATGATCCAGCCCCCCTTTGGTCACAAGCCTGCTTCTCTTAACCTTTAGGCTACCATTGCTGCCCCCCAACTTCTCAGCCTCAGCGAGCCACGGCGTAGGAATGTGAAAGTCAAATAAAAGTGCTGAGGAATCAGAGAGCGGGGTTGTGGGGAGGAGGTGTGTAAAAATGTAGCAGCACCAAAGTTCACCCTGTTTTGGCCAGAGATACACTCGGAGATATCCAGCGCCAGAGATTACATCTTTTTCAAAGTAAATAAATGGAATTATGGTGTTTTTCTTGGCCGTCCACATTGTTTATAAAAAAGCAGAGAGAGCAGTCCGTTCACACTTTAGGTGATAACTACAGTGGGTCTTTGTGAAGGCCAAGTGCTGGCCCAGGCATGATAGTTTACTTTGGAGGCTAAAATTGAGCTCAACTTTGTGTGCAAAGTTGTCAGGATTTGTACCTCTTTTTTTTTTTTCACACAGCATAACCCGTTTGTGAACTTATCTCTGTGTGCGTGCGTAGTATGCAGCGTTTGTGCTTGTGCTAGTGGGTAGAAATAGTATTTTATAGATTGTAAGGGAGATTGTTTTTATGGGTATGAACATGTGTTTTTTTTTTTTTTAAAGGAAAAACACGCTGCCTGAATGATGGATGTATTTCAGAAATGGTTTCGGAAAAGAGTTTGAGTTGATAATATTGTAAAATGCTTACTAAGAGTAATTCAGAAGTGATTCCAGTAGTTGTGTATGTTCAGCCAGATGAAACAGTGGTTGAGTTAAATATCCGACTGTGATCTAAATCTATTCTGAATTAGCTCCAGAGTTACAGCATTTGTTGTTCATCTAGTTTCACCTGTAGAGACTACAGCAGCACTGTGGCCGGCGCAGGCCCTGCTCGTCTTACCAGTGATGGGACCCTGCCGGCTGTTTACCACAGAAAGGTTCTGATAAGAACTGACAGGTCAATAAAAGCAGAAATATCATCGGCGTCATCATTAACCGTGGGCCGCGGCAGCTGCCAAAATATCCCACAATCATGTTGTTGGCCGGCTCCTCTCCCTAACATCACCGGCCGTCTTTTTAGAAAGGTGCTAATTTTATGACCCCGCAACGCTTAAACCCGCAGATGCGATAAATGGCTCAGTGTCAATGCACCCAATTGGGACAAATCAAAACAAAAAATAAAAGAAGAGGAAGAAACGTTTCCCCAGATTGCGGTGATTCTGCTTCCGGTGATGCTGACACGACGGGTGCCTGAGCAGCCTCCCACATATCACCCTGTCAATAACTGATAACTGAGTGCCCAGACCGACTCAGTACTGTCTCTCAACACCCTAATACACGGAGGTGTTTACTGACAGACTTCACACGTGTATTACAGTAGGTCACACCGCTGTAGCAGCCCACTCTCGCAGCACTCTTACTATGAGCGCACACTTATTATACTGCTGATAATCTTCAAATGTGTGCACACCCAACTTTTATTCCTCCTTTCCTCTAATACCAGAGCAGCTGAAGCTCGGAGACGAACGTTTAGCCTGAGGATTTGGACGCGACGACGACGACTGAAAGAAAAATGATCAATCTTACTAAGCGTGTTATTGACATTCAATACCTTTTCATTTTCTGGAATTTAAAGCGATGATACATTGAGATGGTAATAACACTAATGCCTCTGGATTTAAGAGAGAATCTGCAGGGGCAAATAAAATCCACTGCCAACATTTTTTCATAGTTAAAAAGAAAAATAACCGTCTCAGACTGCACTGTTGTGAAGTTTTTAAATTCTTCTAAACCAAACTAAAAGTCTTTTTTCTCTTTCTCTCTCTCTCTCTCTCACTGGAGTAATGTCTTCTATTACTACAACAGTGCCTGTAGTAAAAAGAAGAAACATCACAAACATCTTGTTTGACTTAAGCTTCAGATATTTTGGCTCATTCTTAACATTTATTCTTACGCCAAAAATAATGAAAGTTCAGAAAACTACAAGTATCCAGTGGATCCCCACAAGAACTGCATTGTTATATTGGTGGGGGGAAAAACCAGCATTTCTGGTATCATGGGATGGACTGAATTAGTGCCGTAAGTGTTCCCCAAGTACTGTTATAATATTAAAATAAAACAAAAAAAAAATCTCTTGTTGCACTGTTTTTTAAGCAGATCTGCAGGATCAGGCAGGAATGTCAGCCCGACGAGCCAGGATCTGTTATTTAATAAGACACAGCATTGTTCAAAACGTTCAGATGTTGAAGTCAGGTGTTGTTCGAACCCCGGGGTGTTGTGGGATTTCCTGGTGTCCTCCAGCGGGACAGGACACCACACAAATTCTCCCCGTTCTGTCAGGGCAGGGCCGGCCGGTCGGGATGACGTTTGTTTTGTTGCCGTCCCGAAACCGTTTGATGTTCTATTTCTGCACACACTTGAAAGACCTCTCTGTCACATTAATCAGGGCAGCAGCGAATGCCAAGCAGGGTTTTCTGTCAATCCGGAGGCCTTCTGCCGACACCGGCGGCGATTTATTGGGAAAAAAAGCGGCTATATTTGTAGCCGCAACCTTTTGCGCCGGACCTCGCCAGCTGATGTCACTTAATTATTTGTCCCCCTGAATCTAATACTTTTCCCCCTGTGCCAAAAACTGTGGGCACGGAGGATCTAGATCCCCGCACAGAGATAGAAACAACAACTCATATGTAAGCGCACACAGGCACAAACCCACGAGCAGATGCCGCCTCTCGCAGTCGGTCAGTGCGGAAAATCAGACACTCCATCCATCTGCTTATGTTATTCCTAGCAACCAAAGTTATGTTGCTACGGTAAAGATCTCCCCACATGAACTTGTCAATCAAACAGCCCGTGACTTAATGTTTTTATTGTTTTGTTTTTTCTCCCATTCGTCTTGCTACCATCATTTCAACCCGTGTCCATTCCCACATTGCTTCACCAGGTCGACGGTGTTCTTCTTACTGCTGTCATTTAAAACACGGTTTGAGAATTATAGCAAAAAAAGGAAGAATTTAACGTTGATGAGTCGACCCAGCGGCCAACAAGACGTCAAGGTTTCTGTGTGAATAATGGCTTTCGGTGGAGAGAACATGAGGACAGATGATAGCTGTGCAGGTCCCATGGGTGCTGATGGATGGTGCCCACAGTGCTGAATTGATCCTGACTTGCGTGTAACAAACAGTGAAAAGGTGCTCTGTACAAGCTGTACGTCATGGTGGGTGAAAACCACATCTGTTTAGACAAATGTGTGATTTAGTGTTGTGGGTTTAAGGGAGAAAAGCCAGGAAAACTTGATAAACCACACAAATCCACCATAACCGCAGAAAGCCTCCGTAAACGAGAGTAATGCCCAAATGAAGTGTGAGAAAAAGGAGGAAAAGAATGACTTTGTAATACCTTTAACGACACGGTTTACTCTAGGATGAGTGTCGTGTTTCCTCGGAAATATTGCCGCGTCCGAAATGTGGGGTGGCATTTGTCTCATTTTGCACGCTGACTTACGCTTCGGTATTACACTGGAAATAGTTATGCTTGGATTTCAAGCTGTTGCGCTGTTGCACTGACCTTCTTTTCCTTTCCATTCAAAATATACAGCACTCCCATAGTGTGTGTTCATTGGCAAAGGAGAAGCACTTACTATTTTTTATTTAAGACATATTTCAACATAAAGCACTTGTTTTTAATCGTGATGATTAATATTGTATTTTTCATATACGGTATGCTTCAGTATCTTTCACTGTAACTGTGAGTATTTATATTTAATGGCAGTATTTAGTCCTTCCAAATTACAGAAGCGAATATTGTGTATTTTACTAACATTTATATGGCAGTTTCTTTAGTTAATCTGCGGATTAAAAAAAAAGAAGCTATATATAATGCGTAAAATAAATAAAATATGATAATGACAATGATACAGCTTAAATTAGAAAAACAATATATTAGTTAAATGTGGTAAACAGGCAATTTTTCAAAACTTAATGCAGCACTTTTTCTGAATTATGAGTATAATGAATATGTTTATCAGCTTTATTTACAGGTTTAAGTTTCTGTTTGTCCCTCAGGTGTTTTCACTTGGCCTGAAAGTATGGGAAGTCATTCAGTAGTTATGTAAAAGTTGCAACTCAACCTTGAAGTCCTGAAACATTATTATCTTGTTGCACAAAACGGTAACTTAAAAAAATACTGGAGTGCTCCTGATTATAACAGTTTAAAGGGCTGTTCTGCGAAAATTATACTCACAAGGCAAATGTGTTTAAGTTTGTTCTGTCAAAAGGAAAGTGGAGGGAGTTCACAGTGACTAATGAACTTTAATTAAGCCGGGGGAGCTGCAGCAGAGACGATGCCCCGTGCTTGATTTTCTTTTTTTGTTTTTTTTTGTCTTGATGAGGTCTGTGGCTTAAGGAGGCAGAATAGTAACAGGTGGCTAAATCACAGTGACGTTAATGGATTTCTGAGAAGGCCCGGGGAGCGACTGCGCTGCACTGCCCGGTCACACCAGCAGCAGTGGGGACGTGGACCTCGACTCGTTTGCTGACGAGCTGCTGACCCGCAACAACACGACCTTGCTCTTTGATTATACAACCAACCGACCAACCAACCAACCGCCACTAAGACTTGACACCTACGGCCTCAGGACGGATGTAATGGAAAAGTTCTCAACGTTTTAAACCTGCAGCACTGTTTCCCACTGCAGGCCCGGCCCGGCCCGGCCCTCCGCTCTCCCCTTTGTAACTTCACAGACCCCTTGAATCTCAGCCGGTTCTATAAAACTGGTCTTTAAATGCGATGCGGGCAGCAGGTGGGGGTCCCATGCCATGCCAGGAATGCCGAGCCGGGGGTGGGGGTGGGTATGGGGGGGCGGTGGGACTCCGTCGGGGGGCTTAAAGATGCCCACTGGCACTGTGGAGGAGACCTCTGTGGAGGGGTTTTGCCGTTTAAGGCCGCCTGGCCGGTGAGAAACGAGGTTCAGCTCGAAGTCTCTACATGTGAACCTGTCACTCTCGCAATCTGGAGGCTTGGTGGTGGAGGAGGGAGAGAGTGTGTGTGTGTGTGTGTGTGTGTATAGGAGGGGGTGGATTTAGACCATTAGTTCTGGGCTGCCCGGGCACACACTCACATGTGTGCAGAGAGTCACTGAGGTCTTTCTGCTAATTATAGGCTGAAATCTGACAGAGAAAAATTAGAGGGAAAAAGGGACAGCTGCAAGGTCCTGTGGACGACAGAGGGAAGAGGAGAAGAGAGAGGAGGGGGTTTTTGATTTCTTGCTAAATCCTCAAACCCCTTCCTTGAACCGAAAAACAAAATTCAATCATCTTGGTGTCCTCCTCGCTCGCTTATCCGCTCTCAGCGTCGCCCGGCCCCCCTCGCCGTCCTCTCAGACAAGAGGTCAGGGGTCGGTCCCAGATGGGATCACCGTGGGTTTCACGGGACGTCCCATCTTTTCCCTGAACTAATGCCATTTCCTAGGGGGGGCTTAGCCGGCAGCAAGGGAAGAACTCTGAGACCTCCCCAGTGTGAATGTGGTCAGATCAGCAACCAGCTATCGTATCACACACACACACACTGACACCTGTGCACACACACTCAGACTATGGCACATTGTCCCTGTCATGGCTCTTTTGTCAGAGAGAAACAATCGGACAAAATAAACCAAAGGTGTTGGTTGGGACTTTTAGTTTTCACCATCTTCAGTTTGTATTTATATTAGTCTTTTGGATAAAATCGGACAATGACTGTAGGGCTGCAGTCGCCCAGAAATCCAATATTCAATGTATTCCACTTGGTTTATGGGGCAGTTATGTTATTAAATACACTTTTTTTGGAATAAATAACAATTGTTTATTGTATGTAAAACATTTCTCAGTATTTTCTTGTTGAGCTTATTGATGCTCTGGGCCTTGCCCTGCATGGCCTTGTGAACCTGTCATTAGTGCAACATACGGATATGTTTTCATCCTGAGAGGCTTTAGTATGGTCGTCCACACACCCAGTTTATTGTCATGACGTTGCAAGGACCTCTACGATTCATTTTCAAAATAAAACAAAGACACCAAACACCCAATTCCTCCTGTGCTGCAAATTCCTAAATGAGTTATAATCATCCACAAACAGGGTAATTTGGGCCTCCGTGACGATCAGTCCTGGCATCATTACTCCTACTCAGCTGTTTCGGTTTTACAAAACATGACATTAATCATTAATCTAATGTTTGTGAGACAGGTTCACAGTGGGGAAAAACAGCTAAACTCACTTATTAATCAGACAAAGGTGCATGACTCTTATACAGCTCAGCTGCATTGTACAGAAAAAAAAAAACATCTGGAAGTTTCTATTAAAGAGCCAGTTAGATGATGATAAAGATGTAAACTCTCCAACAGCAGTATATACATCCACATGGTACCTGTAAGAGGTCTAATCATGTAAAACTGTTCTCTGAGGGAGCAACACAAATACTAAACATGGCCAAAACTACACTAGGTCCTATATGAACACCAATGAGCAGATGACACAGACCAAAGAGATGTTAAGAGGTCAGAAAGATGTCAACAAGGACAAAGGCACTATGAGCCATAAACTAGATGTTTGTGACTCTGAGTATAAGTGATACAGCTGATGGATGGATTTTTTGGTAACCTTTTAATTTACAGGCTGTTAATCATATGATGATGTCAAAAAAATATCCTAGAAATAACGGTCAGGTTCATAGTAATGTCATGTTTTTCATGAAGACAAAAGATTACACATGCTTTTTGTGCTAAGGCCAGAGTTTTTCTCCACCAAGTCCTTGCAGTTGACTGTTATTTCTGGGAATTTCTCAGCAATCAATCATTATTTCTTGGCTATATTTCTTGACATTACTATGAAATTGACCGTTATTTCCAGGTTATTTCTAGACATTATGATGGAATTAACTGTTATTCTTGTCTATTTCTCATCTTATCACGTAATTAACAGCCTGTAAATTCAAGGCCCTTATCTATTTTACCATTCTGTGTTTATTCATTTTAAAGAAAATTTGTGTTTTTGCCACCGATAAGTATGTTGGAAACATGTTTGTCGTCAACTTTTAATGTATATGTATTCTCAAGGTCCATAAATTAATCAGATTAGTTGCTTGTATCCTCTTCATCTCCTCCACACACACACACTGGTGGTTGATGGCTCAGCTTCCCCACAAAAAGCCACACAAACAGTCAAAAGTCTGTTTACCAGGGGGGTTGTGCGGGGCTGAGATGGGGGGTGGGGGTTGTTGTGTAGTGTGTATTACTCATCTCACCCTTCATAATGTGCTAGTGTGCAAAATGTTTCTCAATGTCGGTGTAATATTGTAAGATCATTATCTTGTTACAGGGGTTTCTGTGAGATCTGTGAGAATGTCACGAGCTCTCTCTCCTCGCAGCTGAGCCACAGTAGCCCCCCGAGTCCCGGATTGTTTCCCTCCCCGTCCTGATTGACAGGTGTCCAACAATCCCCCCGGCTTTGCGCCGGAGATCCGAAGAGGCCGAGCGGAGGCCCCCGGTGCGCTCGGGGCTGACCTTGCCCCGCTCATCAATCGCATTCATTGCTCCCAGGC
Source organism: Decapterus maruadsi (assembly GCA_030347415.2). Lineage (NCBI taxonomy): Eukaryota > Metazoa > Chordata > Actinopteri > Carangiformes > Carangidae > Decapterus > Decapterus maruadsi. The sequence goes on along the minus strand of CM064902.1, from coordinate 23,452,177 downwards.
TGTGTGTGTGTGTGTGTGTGTGACAGGTGCTCAGGCCCAAAACCTCTGCTCTGGCCCCCCGAACCTAAATCCCGCCCGTTTTTTTATTGGTCCCTCTGCCTTTTCCCCCCTCATCCCCGTTTCCTCCTGGGACATTTGGCAGCGGGGCTCAGGTCTCCTCTGGCTCAAATTAAATGCCTGTGGTTAATTAGCTGAGGTTGCTATTACCAGCAGAGGTGGAAACCCTTCACCAGTGCAGCCAGTGCCTGGGAACACTGGGAGCTGTGTGGCCTCCCTGTCTGAAAACAAGACAGCATTTGTAGTTTCTGCAGGTCCTGCCCCAGAACCTTTAACAGGACACACTTCCTCCTCATCCTGACTGGGATGCCTCTGAGGCTGCTGCCGGCTGCAGACGGAGCAGGAGGAGACTCACATCTCCCCCCTAGTGGCTCCCACTGGACATGCACCGCTGCTGCTGCATGACTGCAGCTGTTTGTCCAAAGACTGAAGTCATGGTTAGATGTGCAGCCTTGATGTTTTTATTCAGAATTTATCTCTGCAGAGCAATTTGATTTAATCAGCACACTTGTTTAAACATCCAGAAAAATACAGTACAGTTCCTAATTTTTTTCTGTGTTTTTAAAAAGTTATTAGTGTTAATTATAGTTTATCTATGCAGCTTTTATGTCTAAGTCGGTGATAACTATTTTTCTAATGCTAGTGTCGGGGGGAGGGTGTAAAAAGCATTTTTAGTGATATTATTATCGATGCTTTTCTCAAAAAGGAATGAGCATCTATACTGGAGCCTGAACATGAGATGGGAACCTTGTAAGTGCAGCTCTGCTGTGCCTTCTTGTGTTGGACAGGTGGGATCTTTGTGCTGCTGCCTTCTGCAGCATGTGTTAATGGGTTTGAACCAGTAGCTACATGTACACAGTACCTCCTCAGCCATGGGCTATTTAGGGCCGTCGAACATTTTCACCCTCTTTGCTGTTGCTACGAACGTGTGCACAATGTTCATATCGCTCGTTATTCTACATCTCAGTTTTCCTTTTAAGGGAAAAAGTAAATATAGATAAAAATCATGTGCATATCGACTTTTTTATTTCATTTGTGTCTATAATTTGTTTATACAATCAGTTGTAGAAGCAGTTAAACTAAAATTTGGACTTGATTGGTGCATTTTAGGTTCTTGGAAGCTAACTGAGTCCAATAAATCACTGAAATCTAATATGTTTAACAGTTAAACTTCTTCAATTGTATTGTATTGATAGTTAGGTAGAAGTAGCCATTACATTTAAATGTCTTGAAGACGTTTGGGAATTTCAACTATATAATATTTCATATACACTATATAAACCTAAATAGATTTACACACAAGTATAATAGAGGTATTATACCTGTAGCTCAACTGCATTATTTACTGTTTACCTAATATTTGAATAAAATACCAACAATAATGCATATGTATGCATCATGACCTACACATGTGTAATTAAGCAGTGTGTGTCATTCATAAGAGATGGAGTCCTCTCTCTCTGTCTCTTTGACTGTTGTGATACTTTAGTGCTTCCTTAGTTACAAAGTGGGACCTGTTTATCCCTAAACATGCCATATGATGTACAACATGTCGGTAATGCTTGGCCCCGTCTCAAGGCCTCGGCGCAGCGGGGTTGCACTGGGAGCTTTGTCTCATGCTTGCACAATTCTCAAAATGATATCCACTCAGGCGTTGACCCGCTCTACATTTCTACTGCAGTGTCACAGGATTATATAGGATTCACACAGGGTGGAGCAGCACTCGTCTCATCTCTGAAATCAGTCGGTGTGTAGAAGAAATCTCACTAAATAGACAGAAGTGAAGTGTGTGTGTTTTTGCTACGAATGTCACATTGTTTTCGTATCGGTGTCACCCACCCGTTTAACTGCCTAAATTATTTATTCCTCTATGTGCTGCTGCCTCGGGATATCAATTCATAATGATGATCACTGCTGTGAAGTGTGTGTGTGTGTATCCAGATGTCTTCTCTGTGTGCGTTAATGTGTGTGTGTGTGTGTTCTGGCCGGGGTCTGAGGATCCTGCCCTGCCTCAGTGCTCCTTTACAGGCCTGCGTCTGTCTGCAGAGACACCTCCATGTCTTCCAGCTGTTAAACCTAAAATCCATGGTCCTCCTGGCTGCAGAGCACAGGAGGAAAGTTGGGATTTGTTCAACACCACTCGTCTTTTCCAATTCGCTCTCCTTCTCGTCATTGAGTCTTATCTCTCGCTCTCCGTGTCCTTTTCACCTTCGTTATTACTTGGCGTTGTTTCGCTCCATCTCATATTGTCTCATCTTTTTTTATTTTTGGGCTTTTTTTCCCCCTCTTGACCCCTTCATTTCTCTCCTTTTTGTCCTCATTCACATTTTCTGTGTCTCTGCCGAGGATATGTTATTTAATTTAGTCTGGAAACACCATTATAACCACCAACAGAGAGGGGATTCACTGGTGATGAACTGGATGCCTTGGCACAAGGTCAAATGCTGCATGCAAGTGTGTGTCTGTCTGTGTGTCTATGTACTGTATGCGTGCATTACTAATACTAACGCACACATATGCGCTTGAATACATGCCCAAATACACACCATTATATAGTGCACTATACACTGCCTGCTGTGTGCACAACAGCAACCACAAAAACCTCTATAAAACCAACCTTTTTGAATCTTCCTCGTAAAAATACCTCAAATTTGTCCAGGCGCCTTCAGACTGAACTTGTAGGTAACTAATAAATATAAAATCAGAATTCAAGTCAAGTTTGTTTTTTGTGTTGATGCAGGAAACTCTCATGAGATTCCCTGATAAAGTTTATGATTTAGGTGAACTGACCCTTTAACACTGTTGACAGGATTCCCAGTTATATTGGGGAGCAGATATTGTGCCACAAGTCTTTCCACTTCTCTATAAATTTCGCTGTGTATCTTTGTGGTGTCTCTGCCAGGTTGTTAACACAGATTAACAGCAACACGTCACAGTTACTTGGACGCACTGTGTGGTCGAGTTTCTCCTACTTTTATAAATGGAAAAAGGGACAATAGGAAATATTTCTCCTGATTAATTTCTCTGCTGTGTGTAGTTATGAAGGATCTGTATCACGTCGGAGAGTAAAAACAAACCTCCAGGTAGTAAAATAACCAGGTTTAATCCTCCCCTTCCTCGTACTCACTGAGCGACACCACAAAACTCACAGTATGTTTCAAGTATATTTGTTTTAATTCCTCGCGCTTCACTTGTCTCCCTTGTTGTGTGCGGTGCCAGCGCTGCTGTATGTCTGTGCTGTGTGAGAAGCTGTTAACACCGTTATTCCTAACGCAGATGAAGGCAGCAGTGCTGCTCGTTCATAGCCCCTGAAGCCTCCGCGGCATCCTGAGGGACCAAAGCCCGAGCGGCTGTCACATGACCGACGGCATTAACTCCTAACACCTGTGGGAAGGAACAAAATAGCCTCGCAGCTCGCAGCGGTTAAATATGAGGGGCGATAAGTCTTGTGACTTTGTGCTGATCAGTGGCATTCCCTGCCTCTTACATGTGTTTTCTGTTGTGCGATGTCGCGTTACGAAACCAAAGGAGAGGACGGAAATCTTTTAGAGTGAGCGCATAGAGAGGCGATCTTAACGTAAATGAAAAAAATTACAAGTATGAGTGAAATATTAATTGTTAATATGTTACATAGAGCATACATAATGTCCTAATCTGATCTGGGATGTCAAAAAAGAGCATTATTATTGCTGATTGAAACCCTGATGGAAGCTTGGTTTATTAAAATACTAAAACTTGCATCAGATCCAAGTGTGCAGATACTCGCTTAAAAAGGAGCAATATAAAATCTGGATGCACATCATGAGGTTTGTGAAAGACGACAAAATGTAGTTGTACAGCCTGATTACCTAATGTGACATGAATAGGCCTGTAACGATACACCAAAGTCACGATTCGATTCGTATCTCGATTTCTGACCCACGGTTCGACACACGATTCGATTCTATTCGAAATTCATTAAAGGTAAAAAAAAAAAAAAAAAGATTTTGATAGCAAAAACTGAATTATTTATTATAACAACAATATATAACATTAACAATTATAACAACGGCTGCCCCCAAAACACACTAGTCGACCAAAAAAATATTATTCAATTCAATTCAATCTTATTTATAAAGCACATTTCATGCACTGGGCAAACTCATTATAATACAATGCAATTTAGCCGACCAAAATCTCATTGGCCGATTGGTCGCAGGAAAAAAAAACATTTGGAGCCGTGTCTTTTCAAAATTAAGTCAAAATCAATATGACTGAACTGAAAGGCCATAGGGCTTTTAATTTGAAGGGCCAGATACAGGAAGTCGTGACACTCGCCGTCAGATTGTTGTTGTTGTGTTTGTTTTTTACACGGCACGGCAGGTCGGGTCCCTACTTTTTTTTCTTTGTCAAGAGCGACTTTTTCCAATGTGTTTCTGGTTTGGAAGCACGTACCACCGCTGTTGTCAACAAATAGCGGCGCTGCTATGAGTCCCGGCCCCGTCCTACAGCGCTCACCGGCCGTCAGTCTCAGTGTCATGGAGCAGCAGCAGCAGTGTCACGCTGCAGTCCGAGTCCCGCACGGCTCCACGCCGCCGAGACCCCCCCCCTCCCTCCCTCCCAGCGTTACACAGCCTCAGCTCAGTCACTCACCCTCCTCATAAACGGGCATAACGGTAAAATCCGACCGACTTGTTGAAACTAATCAAGTTCATAAACTGTGCACAGAGCCTCTGGCTGTGTGATGTGTGTGTGAGTGACGATGGTGGAACGTGTCCGACGGGGGGGGAAAAAACAGCGACGGAGCGCTGGAAGGGGTGTGTCGCGGTTCTGCCATTTCATTGGCGACACAAGTTCGTGTCTCAGAGTGTCGCGGTTTCGGTTTCGATACGTGTGTATCGTTACAGGCCTAGACATGAACCATCACAATAATGTGAAATCTGGTCCGAGCATCAGTCTCCATATGTCTATGTTTTAATGCTTATGTGAGGCTTATATAATAATAATATGATAATGATATGTTTGGGATAATGAGTAATAATGCGTGTGTTAATTCTGACTAGGTGTGGTCCAGTGGAGCTGCAGAGAAATGTGAAGGAGCAACAGGGCGGTCGGTCTCTAATGTGTTAATAACAGAGCTCTGTAGGGAATGTACCAGCCGGCCACTCAGACGCTTAGTTCACCCAAATTACAATAAAACCTGTTTTCTCAATTCTCCCTGAGGTGAAAGGAATTCAGCTGATGCTGCTCAGTCCATCGGAAAAGTACTCAGCTGCTCTCCACAAACTACATTATATAGATTGTAAACGCAGTGTTTCTGAAGGAAGTAGCTGAGTTTGTATTAAATGTTCATTATTACTTATGTGTTTTTCTATGAGGCTGCTTCATGGTAACTCAACACATAAACTTTACATTCCTAATGCGCTACAGGTCAGAGGGGGATGGTACAATTGAGTCTGAACTTTTACATCAAGGTGTATTCAGTACAAGCACGGCTGCACCATTGATTGCAATGTGATGAAAATTGCAGTATGTTGCAGGAGCTGCAGGGAAAACGTGTTGCAGCATTGTCGTCTGTCAACCATGGCTGAGTTAACAAACATAGCAGCACTTTACCTGTCGTGGACGTCTGGAAACCCAAATGGCGGTGTGTCAGGGTTCATGATTTTTATCACAATTGTGGTAAAAGAACGACGTAGTGTCGTAGAGCTCCGGGAAACTGCACACAGCCACAATCTTCTCCTCCATGTTTTGAAATGTACAGTACGTCTGGTTTAACTACGTCGGTGACGTGGTTGGATATCAACACTGATTGGAAAAGTTCAAACTTTTCATCTTCAAGCGACACACGTGATGGACACCTCAGTGCATCACGCTCATTGCTTGAAACGCGTCGTCGCCCAACAAGCAACATTGCATGTCATTGCGTCATTTACATTGATTTTGAATGGAAGCTTGTGGCGTTCATCGCCTCTGTCGCCTTTGGTGTGAACGCACCAGGTGCTTGTTGTTTAAAGGTGTGGAACAGCTAATGAAAAGATGCATTGTGGGAAATGTAGGAACTATTTTTTGGAGACTAAAAGTGTGTGTCTGTAACTCACCCAGCTGCATGGATGGAGGTGCTGCACCAAATTTGCTTTTTGTCCAAATGAGCTGCAGGATCATCAGACTCTGTCCCTCAAACTGCCACACTGCTTCATGAGGCTTAATGTTACACTGCAGGGCCGTATTTTATGATGTGCCTGGTTTTCCCCTTCACTGAGTTACTGGTGTTATTAGAGCCTAGTTACACCGGACCCCTCGCTGTCGATTAGATTATTAGATTATAGAGAATTACATCAATATATTTTAGTAAAAAGAGAAAGAAGTTGGAATCTGTTTCTCTGCCTGCAGCATGTTTCCACTCTGAGCCTCGGAAACCCCACAGGAGTGAACCTGAGTGTGTGTTGGTGCACATGCATTCCTAAATGTGTGTCGATACCTGAGTGTGTCACTGCACATGTACATTGTGTGTATGTGTGTGTGTGAGAGAGAGAGAGGTGCTGAGCTCTCCCCTGCTCATTAGGGACTCTCTGCTGGGAAGGTAACCGCTAATGTATCCTCATTGAGCTATATTGCGCGTGCAAAAGGCCGTCATCCAAAAACCACTCGCTCTCACCCAGGCCGCTTCAACTAGAAGCATATGGCAGCTCACTGTGTATGTGTTTATTAGTGTCTGAGTGTGTGTGTGTGTGTGTTTTGCACACCCAAGATTGTACACTGCTGCTTTATCCTGTAGTGTTTCTCTCTGTGAGCTTCACACGCAGCTGGACGGAGAAAAAAACAAACTCAGAAAATCTGTGTCAGGTGGAGCAGGTTTAAACGTGACGCATCGGTAGTTTTCATTACAACTTGTTTGTGTGTTCAGAGAAACACAATGTCCTCACTAAAGAAACACAATCAAGACAACGGGAAGACATTGTGTTGTGTTGCCATATGTAATGATGTGTATTAATCTACATCTGCCACCAGAGTCCAGAGAGTTTTTAGTCCTGACCAGATGCATCATTCCTCATTTCACTGCCTTGAATGTTGCCTATTAAATCACCGTCCTGTCTGTGTGTGTGTACAACAAAAACTCACTGTTTGTGTGTTACTTTGTGCCATGTTGTGTGTTTGATGTACAGTAGTTTCAATGTTTACTTGTAAAAACACTTTGAACACAGGACAAGTTTTCAGCAGCAGACTGTGTGTGAATGGAAGAGTTTGTATGTTTTTAGCACGTGTGTGTGTGTAAGTGTGCGTGTGTGTTAGTACACTCAGCAACAGTGAAGAATGAAATGTGACGGCTGCGTTCATAGGAGCCTAAATCCAAACTCCATCTGCCTCTGTGGCCTGTGTGCACCCCTCACACACACACACACACACACACACACACACACACACACACACACACACACACACACACACCCACACACACACACACACACACACACACACACACACACACACACACACACACAGGTCTTCTCTCACCACTCCCTTTCTCCAGATATCGTTTCTCACCAGTTCTCTACCATCCACTTCCTTCCTCTCCTCCCTCCTCGGTTTTCCACTCTTTCCACAGTCTGACGCTCTGTTTCTTTTGCTTCAAGTATTTCTCATTCATTTATTTATTTATTTGCCTCCAAACAAACACTAATCTGACTTGACTCTATACTTTGTCTTTTACAACGTGACTATCTGGCTGCTCTGACCTCTGTAGTGTTCAGATCCCTGTGAATGCTCATCAAATAATAAGATCAGAGATTTAAAGGGATAGTTTTGGCATTTTGGCAAATTCGTCCATTGCCATAATCCCTATAGTCATAGCAGTAGGTTTGTTACCTTTAATTGTTGGTGCAAGCTATTTTTAGAACGGCGGAGCAGAGCCGTGAGCTGCTCAGAGCTACGCTACGGAGGCTCATGCGATTTCTTAGTTTCCCTCATCAAACTCATCAAATACACAATCCAGCAACTCCAAAACGCTCAGGTGGACAAGTTGTGACCTGCACATTCACCACGCTATGAGATAATAACTGAATGTTACCAGAGTTGAGGGAAATGCAGAGACTGCTTGCTGAAAAACTGCCTCCAACGGGAACGCACATCAGCGGTTTTGCATGAATTTACCTCTAAAACAACTCTGTCTGGTAATGTTCTGTTATTATCTCGCAGCGTGGTGAATGTGCAGGTCACAACTTGTCCATCAGAGTGTTTTGGAGTTGTTGGATTGTGTATTTGATGAGTTTGATGAGGGAAACCAAGAAATTCCATGAACCTCCGTAGCGTAGCTCTGAGCAGCTCACGGCTCTGTTCCGCTGTTCTAAAAATAGCTTGCACGGACAATTAAAGGTAACAAACCTACTTCTAAGACTATAGGGAATATGGCAATGGGCCAATTTGCCAAAATGCCAAAACTATCCCTTTAAAAATATATCATATAAATACAATAAATGTGTGCTGATGGTGATGATCATCTTTCGAGGATTAGCCGGCGCTAGTTCCACCCATAATTACACACACACTCACACCAACACGTTCTCTTTCAAACCCACATTTGCTCTAAAGCATTCAGTACACTTGTACATTCTCTAAAACACAGGGGCAAACACATGCTGTCACACACACACATACACACTAACGTTGGAGGTTTGAGAGGCAGCCAGACCGTGAGCGCTGCAAGGCCACATGATGGTTGGAGGGAGATTTGAGAAGGCTTATCTGAGGATAGATAGAGCAGCAGACTGCAGCTGTGCTGAAATGATTTATATCAGCAGAAACACACACACACAGTCACATACATACTCACACACTTTTTGAAGCCTGTACCCACAGACGTGTGCATGTGTGTGTGAAACACAAGTGCATGTTATTGCAGCAGAATTGCACATGACACGAATACTTAGCTGTAAAATCGATTTGCACATTTGTCTGTGACGGAAACTGAATGATGTGAGTGGATTTTTACCTTTTGTTCAGTCACAGTGTGGAAAAGGTTCATTTACTTTATTTCAAAGACTGATTTAAATTGACTTTATGTCTCATGAGTGAGCACAGATACTGGGGATATTCCACCTTACAGTATGGCTCCTTCATATTTCAGCTGTCTGTGCTGCTGATGTGGGTTAAACAAACAGAGTATGTCAGCGCTCAACACATTCTCCAACTGTGGCTCTACTCCTAGAAATGACGTTTATATACGACTAAAGCATTTCTCCAGTTACGTTGTGGTCTCACAGCTGCTTTATAATTGTGTCATAGACATGTTGCGCTCTAATTTTCATACCTCTGAATGCCGTTTAATGGAAATAATATTTGACTGAAGTCCTCCAACCTTGTGGTAACAAATGGGTTTTGCCCTTTAACCAGCTTCAACATGACGACATGACAAACACAATTCAGCTTCCAGTGGAAAAACTCAACTGGTTAATATTCTTATTCTGTTACACTCATGTGTTACCACTCTGCATTAATCTGATTTTACATTACACAACACGCTTATTGTCTCTTATCACATAACCTTCTGATTCTAGCCTGTATCATTTCTACAGATATAGATAAAACATCATGACTCAGTTCTTAGTTATTGTCTTAGGTCTATTTAATCTTCACTCTATGATCACATCGGCCTTATCTCTTCCCACAAATCAATATTGGCTCATAAAGTGGTTCCAATGGTGCTATTAAAGACACTTTTTACTTTTTGCCACCTGATGATAGATATGATTTATTTTCCCCTAGTTCTCAGAGGTCATGTCCTCTTGTGTGTATTCTAAACTCAAATGTGAGAAATAGGAATCTGATTACATGTGGTCTCATGAGTCGTTTTTGGAGATGCTCTGATGTCAGGTGTGAACTGTTGACCGTGTTCACTGGATTTAGACACATTCTGGACGCACGGCCCTCAGATACAAGATACAAGGTCTGTCTGACGGGGCTGATGTCCTCCTGGCAGAAGAGACCGAACACGCCCGTGGATGAATCTCTGGTGATGCTGTCAGCACACTGAGCTCCGTCACGTTCACAACACTTTCACACCACATCCACACTTTCTCAGATACCCAGACGTCAGTTCGTGAGGCCTTTCGACAGCTTGCGCACCGATGCAGCCGCTCCTGTCAGCCAGCTTCACCGCATAGAATAACTCAAAGACCACACTCTGACTGACTTTACATCAAATCTCCTGAAGCAGGGTAGTGCCCGCAAAAAACTAAAACAAATACAAGTCATGAAGCACACAGCAAACTTCAAACGAGAGTTGGTAAACTCCTGAGAGCTCTTGGAGACGTCACCACAAGTTCCTGGTTGCTGTCCACGTCAATGCACTGACACATTCAGTTTGTTCCCTGCAGTTTCCAAACATTAATATGGTGCAGACTAAAAAAATCTAATGTTGCTGCATCAAGTACATTTGATTTACTTTTGGAAGATTTATTATCCTTTTTTGTTTTTAGTTTATTCAATTTTTTTTCTCCCCTGGTTTCCAAGGAAAATGGATGGAAATATTATCGTGACCTTCGTTGTGGCTATAAATTAGATCATTTGAAATTCAAGAGGGAGGCTGATGGTGATGTGTGGAAGGAAGGATACAGCACCATTGATTTTCAGTGTTTTTAACTGTCAGTAACAAACAAATAGTAAGAAAACAGTTACAAAACATAGGGAGAAGAGACATAGCCCACAGTCAAATTCAGCCATTGTCTAAACCCTGACATCAAAGACTATTGGGAATGTACCATTAACCCTAGTTAAAGGGGAGAGTGCATAACTTTATTATAACAATCCATAATTACACTTCTTTTAGGACCTCAAAACTCCATTAAATAACAAATTGTTAATTGTAGACAACTGTGATAAAAAAACAAAGCAACTACACAAACACCTGTCATCACCCTCCAACTATTACAGACCCTTGGTGGCATCCAACTAGAGGCAGCTGCTTCACATTTGGCGTCCGGTCTTGATTTCACAACAACACACTCATAGAAAAATGATTAAATAGATTTGTCACAGTTTCAAAAAAAAAACAACTCGATTTGTCTGTGAGTGTTTTTCATTTTGCTGTTTGATCTGATCTGATTTCAAACCCAAAGTCTGGGATGTTAAAGTGTATCCTTCTGTGTGAGCGTTGGCTCTTTAGTCATTTGACGTATTTATGCTTCCATATGGTTGTACGTTGTATACCATATGGATACATATATATACTCTTTGGTGTAGTCAGTGTTTGTGTATCATGTGCCGTTTATGGCAGTTGTTCTGCTGAGGGCAAATTTCTCCATCCAGCCGGCTCATGTATGGTGTGATGGAGTTACAGCTTGCTGTGTGGTGTGCTCTCTTGGCAGCTGTAAAGGTGAGTGTTGGATATATATAGCTCTCGGTCCCAGGGCCCTACAGGGCAGCGCAGCCTGCAGTTGGCTGGGGTTTGGGTTACGAGGGGCTTAAAGTGTAAGTTAATAGAAAGTGTGCAGTGGCACAGAGATGAGCTGACGCAATGCACTTTTCTATTTTCACTTCACCCAAAACCCTCCTCGCCCCCTCTCAGACGGAGCAAAAGGGGTTTTTCGCTCTGATGCCGTTAGCAGATGCATGTGCGTTATTGAGGAGAGGGGAATTGGACATTCTCCATATACTGCGCTATAAATATCCCCGTGACATTTATTGTACTCGCAAGGGTTCAGGTGCTAAAGCGCTTGGATCTTACTCAATCCTTTTGTCTTTATTCATTGTTGTTGTCAAGTCACTTCTGAGGTGGACTGCTGAGATTATGTGGGAACCGAAAGTAAGACGTGATTTCGGTGCTTTGAAAAGATGGAAGTGGAAGCAGGAGTCAAACTTTTACTGACTGACTGACCTCGTGGCTGCTTCTTTTCAGACTCAAAAGTAGACAAAGGTTAAAGGGACAAAATCCCAATCCCCCATGTAATAAATTAAACACAGACTTCATCGACGTGTCTGTCTGCTGCAGCCTTCTTGTTCAATCTGATAGTTGTTAATGCAGCTAATTGATTGTTTCTGTGCACCAGACTTAACTAAATGAGTACTGCCAGTGTATGACTTATCATGGCCCAAGGAAACATTTCACTTGTTCAATAAAAGTAGAGCAAAACCACATCATGTTGTTTCATGTAATGTCATTGTTTATGAAATTAGAAGGTCTTACAATTTAGTGTCAGTGATAAAACTCTGGAAATCGATTTTCTGTTGCTTTGTAGTTAGTTTGGCTTTGTGTACTTGCTTTTTATCCAAAAAACTGATGCTCAGGATGAACCAGAGACGTGTCCTATGTGATGCAGGTCATGGGTCACATGGTTTTACGCATCGAAAGTGGTGTTTCATCTGGTCGGTAGCACACGGCTTCGTCCCATCACCACTTAGACCCACAGCCTATATATCTACAGTATCTACTGAATCAGACTGAATCAATCCGAGGCCCTTACTGTATCAATACCACTGTCATTTTTTTTTTTTTTTTTTTTTTAAAGTATATTTTTTTGGCGTTTTATGCCTTTATTTGATAGATTAGTAGAGATAGACAGGAAAGGGGGAGGCAGAGAGAGGGGAATGACATGCAGGAAAGGTCTGCCCGATGCGGGACGCGAACCGGGGACGCCTGCGTCTGCATATACATGGGGCGGCTGCCTTAACCACTGCGCCACGCACCGCCCCACCACTGTCATTTTTGTAAAGAAGCTAAAATGAAATACTAACAAATCACTTACACATCTGCATCACAAACTAAGATAAAGAATTAACAGGTTTTCACTTGATTGTTTTATAAAAGCAGACAGTATTAGTGCAAACACTCTCATTAGAGTGACAGAATTCACTTTCTAATTAACATTGAATATTTGTTCAAACATTACTGCAGTCGATGGGTTGTATTCCTCACACAGGTGCATGAAATAAGTGTCAGATATTCACAGAAGAATCTGAAAGTCAATATTTTGTCCGTCCAGCTGAGATCTCCAGCTACTGTATCTGTTGCTGCAAGTGATTAAACGCCGCGAACTGCCAGGAAACATTTGAATGTTGAATAGATGTTGATACGACGGCCGGCACGGACGCTTAAAAATAGCAGAAAATGAAAGCCGAGCTGATGTCCGTCATCGTTCAGAGCCGTAATTAAATCAGGATTAAATGTACTTTGTGATGAACAGTTTATTTAAGATGCCAGGCCAAATTACACTCCTGTTCCGTACCGGTTCTGGAAGAGTTTGTACTTTACTCCTTCCTGCAATGCATCGAACATTGCTGACCTGTCAACAAACCAATAATACTAAACCAGTATGACTATGTCTATATTTGTCTCTGGCTGTTTGTTTGACCCACACAGAGGTAGTTTTTTTTTTTCAGCGAGTCCAGAGGAGAACACGTACTTTCTGTCCCTCAGCTGTCCTGATACAGCATCCTCACAGACACCGTTACTGCAAAAGGCTGACTGATAATTTCACATGGCTAACCTTACCACTAATCCCCCCCTGAAAATGAGATTAAGGCTTCTCCTAGCATTTCACTAGGTATGCACATATTCACTATATGTTCTTTTCCAAGAATACCCTCCAGCAGATCATTGCCAAATTGAATGTGACATCTGGCTGTGGTGAGGGACACACTATATGAGGTGCTCTGATAGGCTCCGAGATCAAGTGAGCATGACTCTACGTGTCTCCGTAGTGTCTTGTACAGCTGTGTGTGTGTGTGTGTGTGTGTTCATGCTATGAGTGAGTGCAACATTAGTAAGACAGACAGAGCAGAAAGGTCAAGATGTATAAGTGATTTTTTGAAACTTACAGGACTTGGTGTTTGAGAAAGAATGTGAAAAAATGACCAGGGGTTATTTTTAGCTTATAAACTTAAAGGGATACTTCACCCAAAATCTATAATTCACCAATTTTCTACTCCCCGTCATGCCAAGGAACGGTTTGGAGAACTTTCAGAGTTATCAAAAGGCTTTTGGAGTTCCTTCTGAAGCGTTTTGATGACTCTGCTTCCTTGGCAGAGAACTGGTGAATTATCTATTTTGGGTGAAGTGTCTCTTTAACTCAAAAAAATAAATAAATTAGAAACTGTCTTTTCTTGCAAAGGAAAATGTTTTATTTGTGATGTTTTGGTCTAATCTATCAATCTATCAAGAAAAAAAATCAATAGGATATCACAGTTCAGAGATAAAATAACTATTATGAACACACACCATAAACAGCTTCACACACACCCCCATAAAGCCTGTGTGAACCTGTGTGTGCCAGCATGGCTTCCCTTCACTGACCAGTATAATGAAGCAGGAAGGACAGATCAGCACTGTGTCGCTCTTCTCTCTCACAGACGTTACTCACCGTTATGAAACCTTCCCTGCTGCTACTACGGGAGAGCAGACAGCCACTGATATTTGTTCTGGAGATTTTATGTTTTTGTGAATCTGGTGTAAATCTCGTGGCCAAGAGAGCCACCGTACGGACCCGAGTCCAGTCCACCCACCCACCGAACCTGTTTTATGGAGCCCTGCTAAAAATGGAGGGCCCCCTCTCTGCGTCCTGGGCTCCCTGCAGATGGTCTGAATTACCTCACTGTATGGCTTAGGGTTCCCCTGAGATTCAGAGCAAGCAAAGAGTTGTGTGTAGGTTTTGTGTGGTCTCAACCTTTTCCCGTTATTTCTCTTTTTCTCTCCTCTCAGATAACAGTCCCTTTCCCCTTGTTAGAATAAAAGGAGAGCAGGGATTTGTCCATCTTCATTTTTTTTATATCGCATTTGTTTCGGTCTCGTCCCCCATGCGTCTTTTCACAGTTCCTCATCTTTTTCATTGTGTCCCCCCCTTTCTTTCTTTCTCTGCTGCACCTCCTTCACTTTTGTCCCATTTTTATCTAGACAAAACAGACATGTTTGCAGTATTCATCTTGACAGATTGGACTTTTTCCAGAGAAGGAGGAGGAAAGAGTAGAAATTCGATCCTTCGGTTCCTTCGCCATCCAGGTTTTTCCTGCAATAGAAAAAAGAAGAAGAAGGAAACACCCTGATTTATATATAAAAAAGAAAAAGAAGTCCTTTGATGACAGAGATGTACTTATAATAAGGAATGTGAGCATCTGAGGCTCTTGGCAGCAGCACGTGTCCACCACCTGTTCTCTGAAACAGACCCAACCTGAAATCACAGAGACTCTCCTAAAAGGCCCCTCCTAAAGAGTCAGAGCAAAGACAGTGTAACATAATCACACCCTGTGCTGTCAAAAACATTATACGGCTTTAAGCAGAAGCTATAGGAAGGGCACCACTGGGCAGTCTGTTTGAGAACACAAACCTATTTTATTGGAGTTTTCTCAATATAACGAAAGTGCAGTGCCCAATAGTCAGTACGGAAACAGAGAAATGAACACATATCAATCACTGCATGCACCAATGTGCCCAAATGAACATAGAGTAAATGGGTATGAATTCAGATGGAGGATGTACAAGAATGCAAAAAGAAAAAAAAGAGAGAACATTGTAGAAAGTAATACCCCTCCTGTCACTGCCAGAGTACCAGTCATAGCATAAGATCACTGTTACACAAAAAGGCTGCACTAGGAGTGAGAAAAATGAGCTTTTATCCAAATATTAAATCACTATTATACTCCTTATTTCGTGGATTTCATACGTAGGAAAAAAAAAGAGCATAACATCATAAAAATTTTGGAGTATGAACAAAAGTTTGGTTGTCCTTCTATTAAACTGAAATTATTGGCCTTAATTGACTTTTTAAGACTTTTTAAGGCGGGTCAAGCATCGTTCATTTGTCAGCTGATGACATTTATAGAGCTGATAAATTCTCTGAGCCGGTTCAGTAGCAGCAGTCGTGGCCGATGGGGTATTTTCACGTAAGCACAGTGAGCAGTGCAGGCAAGCAGATAAGTGTGATGTGGAGTATTGATGGTCTGGTGGTAAAAACTTTGTGCAATTTGAGGATGCTCACTCTCCCACCAGCGAGGGCTCGATGAGGCCCAGCAGTGCATTTGAGGACCAAGAGCTCGACTGGAGCCGCACCGAGACCACACGCTGCTCAGACTCATGCACGTATACCGCTCGCATCAGTCCCGACAGGAATAGGCACGATCCACCAAGGGCAGAGTTGCATATCTGGTTCTCACGGTATTGAAAAAAAGCAAGTACGGATGTATTTTTTGCGTGTCGGCTTCAGCTTGGTATCCGTCCTTGTGACAAGTTGTCAACCCTAGTGGTGAACTGTGATGCACAAACACTTCTGGTTAGTATATGGAAGAGTCATCATCAGAAGAAACTTTATCTGCAACCTCATTCCCAAAGATTGTGAGTCAGTAAAGCAACATCTGGATAAATCAAAAGCAACAAGTGCTGATGTGGACGGATGAGGTTCAAATTGGGCTCTTTAGCCACAGTGGCACAAGAAACACTGCACAGACAGAGGGAACCGCTGCACTACATGTCAGTAACGTCTGTATCCTGGATGCAGAGTGTGTGTCCTGCAGTCAGTCAAGAAAGTGAAAGTGAAAAGAGGCTGGTTTCTATCACAGGACAATGATCCAGAGCAAACATCAAAATCCACCATGATGACTTCAACAAACACAAGCTCTAGGCTACGAGCAGACCTCCAAACCCAACATGGCTGTGGGCAGATCTTAAATGTGCTGTGTGAGCTGGACTGACTAGAAATGTGTGTGCTTTTCTTGTAATTGGTATTTTTAAAGGGAGAGTTCAACATTTTGGCAAATTCGTTGCCATAATCCCTATAGTCATAGCAGTAGGTTCGTTACCTTTAATTGTCGGTGCAAGCTTTTTTTTAGAATGGTGGAGCAGGGCCGCGAGCTGCTTATTATCTCATAGTGTGGTGAATGTGCAGGTCACCACCACCAGAGCGTTGTGGAGTTGTTAGATTGTGTATTTGATGAGTTTGATGAGGGAAACCAAGAAATCCCATTAGCCTCCGTGGCGTAGCTCTGGGCAGCTCATGGCTCTGCTCCACCGTTCTAAAAATAGCTTGCACTGACAATTAAAGGTAACAAACCTAGTGCTAATAGGGATTATGGCAATGGGCCAAATTCCCAAAATGTTGAACTATCCCTTTAAATCAATGAAATAAACAGATTATTCACACATGTGATAATTGAAAAAACTGAACTGTGTGTTTTCCCCCAATTTTCCCAACATTTACACCAGTGAAGAAGCTTTATAGCAAGATTAAACCCTAACCATGCATTTTTTCTTCCTGGCAGGTTGCTGCTAAATCAGAGCAGAGATGAGGAGCAGCCTGCACCAAAAGATCTGGTAAGCTCCCTTCTTTCCAACTCCAAGCAGAACGTCTAGCCTCTTTTTCAGCTCCTCTTGTGTCATGTGGAGGTCATGTATCTGTCTGTCGTTTTTTTCATCGTGGGGGTTAAAGAAAAGTTGTATAAAGAAGCCCTGAGCTGAATGAGCCAGCCGGCCCTCCATCCCTCAGCTCCTGTCAATGGACTGTACAGACCCACAAAAAAGTAATCTATGTGGCGGAGCAGATGTGGAAGGTGGGGGTTTAATGGGTGGAAGCAGCCCTTTACTCCTTCAGTGGGACGTCCTGGCAGCCTAATGGTTAAGGCACATACCACATAACCGCTATGTCATGTCATACCCCACTTTACAGTATATCCCCACGGTTCCTGTCTGTTCCTGACCTGTCAATTACCCAGCAAAAAAGCTTTAAAATAATAAATGGTCTTGTTACCTTTTGTCAGGTACGGTCTGGAAATGTCGGGAAGTTTTACAAGAACCAAATCTTCAAGTCGCCGGTGAAATTTGATGAAAAATCTTAGAGACCATCATCCACTACAACTTTTTTTTTTGACAAGAAAACAAAAAGAAGACGCAAAAGGAGAAAAAATAACTCAGGTTTAAGGGAAATATAATCACTCCTTACACCTCAGTGTTATAACACTAATCTAAATACCCTGCTAGCAACTGTCCAGTTTTCTATGTGACTCGTTTCCTCCCAGGAAAACAACACAGACGTTACAAGTCTGATCTTATCTGTTCATCACAACAACAACAAGAACAAGACAAATCGACATTTGTTATCGTTTAAAATCATTCAGGGGGCAAACGGACTGATCAGCCAATATCAGGCTGATAGTTATCTGTACCGACAGTTAAGTTATTATGCATCCCTAAAAGTATTATACAATTAGAGAAGTGTGAAGTAAACAGGAGGAACAGGCTGTGAACAGGGACAGGAAACGGAAACATCAGTCCTGGAACTTTTATTTTGGAAGGAAGCCAGGAAGGGAAGGAAGTTAATGATTCAGTACAAAATTATTTTGGGGTTTTACTCCTACTCCTAAATATCAGTAGTTGAAAATTCTTCTTCCATGTCTGCTGTACAGTGTATTTGAGAAAATAATTGATAAGTGTTTTGAAAAAGGCATCATTTCACAAGAGCTTCAGCACCGAGATATAGGACATCACATCGTCACTTCTTCACAGGTTTCCAGGTGAATAGGCCAAAATGTAACAGAGCCCGTCTTCGCAGCCACGTAGTGTGATTCCACTGACGCAGTGTGAGCAGCTCTTTGACAGTGGCTGAATGTAAACCTGAAAGCCGAGAGCCTCCTTTGTGAGTCTCCCACATCCAGTTAGAATAAAGCAAAGGTCTTATAAATAGAAGAGGGGGACGTCACTATTTATTCACCAACATGTTCATGGCTGTGGCTTCATATTTCAGGTGTTTATGTGTAGACAAGGCTTCACTTGGAAATATACCACGTAAGCTAAATTTAGATGGCACCTCCACAGTGTGTGTATGTGTGTGTGCCTTTTTGTTTTATCTCTTTAAAGGTTCAATAAGAAGCATAGTGGTTTGTTTACACACTTTTTCTTAAGATGAATGAGCATTAACAAGCGTGCAGGTACCTGTGTGTGTGTCTGAACAGAAAAGAGTGATTATTCAAAGGAATTGCCCATGTGTGAACATGTAGCATGTGTGTGTCTGTGTCTGTGTCTGTAGTAAAACTATGGGGGTCACCGCGGGGTCGACTGGTTGTCTCCTCTAGAATGTATTTGCATCTGAAACTCCAAGGTCAGGACTAATGTTTTTCTCTCTGGCCGTGTCCCTGAGGGGGGCAGAGAGATTAGCTTGTCATATTTC
Organism: Decapterus maruadsi; assembly: GCA_030347415.2. NCBI lineage: Eukaryota > Metazoa > Chordata > Actinopteri > Carangiformes > Carangidae > Decapterus > Decapterus maruadsi. Next base: position 23,432,999 of record CM064902.1, on the reverse strand, counting down.
ACCTGTCAAATACTTAAAAAGGGCCGAGAGCGAGAGCCGGTCGGTCGGAGATGCCTGTGAGCCAGTGGGTCTCCCGAGGTCACAGCTGCCCGACCACAACCACAACCGCTGTCAGGAGGGAAGGGCACGGTGGAGCGGGCGAGGTCGGTAGGAGTACATTCAAGGACACCACCTTTTAAAAACGTGATATCAGCCGATATAACGCAGAGCGACCTTTAGGACAACCCCTGCAGTGTCATCTGATATTCTTATAACGTTTATTAAATTTATGGGGCTGTGTCATGATCCCTAACTGCCAACCTATTCGTTAACAGCCGTGACTCGTTTCTGGGTGTAGCAGGTCAAGTAGAACCCCCCACCTCGCTCCCCAACCGCACCTCCCAGTTGTGAATATCTTGAAAAAAAGAGTTGTTTAACAGTGAAACTCGAGTGTCCTTTCAGTCTTTCCATGAACCCAACTAAAGTTTCTTAAAAATCCCTGCAAAACATTTATTTTGCCGATTTCCAGTGATGAACTTCAGGACCCTGTGACGTCACAGGAAAACACACTTCTGACCACAACCCGACCACACCACTGAAGCTCGAGACAAGAGGGAAGCAAAACACACGCACTTCACTTCTAAATCAAGCTTTTTTTCATTACAAATAAACCAAATCTAATGATCTTCATTTTTAACTGAAGCGAGCTCAACACAGGAGGCCGTGACTCGTTCTTTCTTTCTCTCTCTTTTCTTTTGGTTTGTATATTATTAATCAACCCGCGGCTCCTATAAATTATGTCCGTTTACTGTTAAACTGCTTTTCCAGTTACATTGTGGTGGCAAAGAGTTGCTGTCTGGATTCTGTTCAGAGTGAAATAAAAAACATTTATTTTCAGCAGCAGACTTGGCACAAAGGTGTCTGGCCGTACAAAATGTTCAACTGTCACACGACAGGCTGGAGTTTGTATCCACAGTCCAGACTGTGGTTAGGTTTAGGGAAGTATTGTGGTTTCGGTCAAAGGTCACATTTTATATTAAGTGAAATTTCCGTGTCTTTATTTTTCATTATAAAGCAGGTTTAGGTGATAAATAAATACTGAAGAAGACATTGAGAGACTCGTTGTCCAACATCGCAGTGTTAACCTGAAATTAGTTTGATCTCAGTCTCTTCTAAGTGTTTTGTCCTCCATCAATGACAGACGTTTAGAAAGGCCTGGTGAAATCTTTATGGATGTTTTGATGGTGCACTAGCCCGCTGGGATTTGTCCCGGTAATCCCAGTGGTCAGTCCGACTGTGGCGCAGAGACCTCAGAGAGTTGACAGGCATGAAGACGGATATAGAGGTCACTCCGTTTCTGCTTTACATGTGGATTACGTTAGTTTACAGAGGTTCACAGGAGACACTGGGTCAGTATTGATTTGTCCCGTTCACTTATGTTTGTGATGGCTCATCCCACCTGGTTAGATAGTGTCTATTAGGATTAGGGCTGCAGCTAACAATTATTTTAATTATCCATTAATCTATTGATTATTTAAACAATTAATCGATAAGTTGTTTGGTCAATAAAATGTTAAAAAATGTAGAAAAATCCAAAACCACAGAGATACTCAGTTTATTGTCCTAAAGGAACAAAGAAACCAGAAATATATATATATATACATTGAAGAAGCTGAAATCAGAGAATGTATCATCTATCACATAAAATCCCAATAAAATACATATTAGTTTGTGGTTGTAACGTTACAAAAAGGGGATATGAATACTTTTGCAGGTCACTGTAGTTTGTTGAGATGTTGCTGTTGGTGCGATGTTGGCTGTAGCAGCAGGAAAGTTGTGGGTATCAGTGCAGCTGGTGTGCAGACTATGAGAGTCTGCCTCGTCCCCTCCGCGGCAACAACTGCTGCCACCATTTGCTGTCTAGCTGTTGCTCAATATCATGGTATTTGTCTGCATATGTGAAGGCTATTATAACCATGGAGGCCTAAAATGCAACTCCCATAGTAGCACAGTGGATTGAATCAACCTGTAGTTTCAGCCAATTTCAACAATGCAACATTTATATATTTAAAAAGAAAAATTCAGAGAGATCTTATCTCAACAAGCTCCAGTCATGTTCTCCCTGCTTCCTCTGCAGACTTGATGTGTGTACGAGAGGCTAATGTTGTCATAGATAATTGAAATGTTCAGTTCCCCCAAAAAACATAAACACAAGGCTGAAGGTTGGTTAATAGCAATCTTTTCCCTTTGTTTCAATAATTTAATTCTAAAAGCCAACATGCCTCAAAGACCTGGCCAAACTTCCTGTGGTTGCCTTCATGTTGTTGAAGCAATATCTCACTATGAACTCTGCAGCTCCGACTGGATCCACTGTTAATATTTGGCAGTTAATTCAGTCTCTGGCCTCTTCTCTCCGTGTGCAAAGTGTCCCAGAGCAAAAACTAAAACCCCAAATTGCTTCTTATGAACGTTTTGTATCGAAGTGATAAATGCGTGTGAACAGGAAGTTAAAGCTACAAACTGAAGTGTAAATGACTTAGTGTGTAGCTGAAGACGCAGTGGATGGTCCATAAGTCTCCTCCTGCAGTGTTTTAAGAAAAAATAAAAAAAAAACAGAGTCAGGAAGTGACAAATTTGCAAAGACAGAGGGAAGTGGAGTGTGGTGGGAAGACAGAAGAAGAAGAAAAGGAGAGCGGAAGCAGCATTTAAGAAGAGAGAAGAGGAGACCAGGTAATAATTTCTGATGTCCACCGAGGGAGTTTGACGTAACGACTTACACAGATACAACGTCCCCTGTTGCTTCACCCCCCAAAATCTCCTCGTATCCCATACAACCACCCCCACCCCAGCCTCCTCTCCCACTGTACTCCCATCACCCCCCCCCCACACACACACACCCACATGTAGTCCCTCCTGTGCCGCCTCCATGAGGGGCGATGATGTCAGATCCAGTATTTCACAGCCAGAAGCGGGCGATGACATGGACAATTTGGCCTGTGAGTTCTCTCCAGCCTTGGACATGGTGTTACGATTACACGCTCCACTGCAGGTCCGACATGCCAGGGATGAAGGGGTGATGGTGTGTGTGTGTGTGTGTGTGGAAGCCGTGGGTGCAGACCTTTTAAATAACTTCCATAGAGTACAGCTCTATCCTTCTGTCTCCTCATAAAACAGAATAACACTGATAGATATGCAGAGGTAGAGTGAAGAAGATTACTGGAAACATGCTCGTTTCCCCCTCACAGCGGTCACGTCCAGCGCTCCGCCTCCGCTCCCAGTCCAAACAGCCTCCCACACATGAACGCAGTGCATGCAGAGGAAGGAGCGTGTTTGAGCGTACAGTATATCACCGAGAACCAGCCTCTCATCTGCTCTCCAAAACCGGGAGGGAAACCGAGGCTGAATAATTTGTCTTCATATTTTTTCTTTTCCGTCTTCTTTCTTTTTTGCAGACTTTTACAGCCAGTTTGGGTTTCATGGCCTCAGCAGGTGAAAACCTGAGCAGGTTTACAGTCACTCAGGAGAAGTCAGAGCAGAGCAGAGGGGAGACTGGCAGCCGAAACCTCTGGGTTGGCCTTCAAAAGGGGAGATGGCCTCCGCTCGGCTTCAGAGCCAAGGAAACCCCAGGAAACCCAGCAGAGATAGAGAGAGTGAGACATTTGATACGGGACATCTCCATATAACAACCTTGTGTTAGACACGATACTCAACCCGAGCCTCAGGTGGCTCCTTGGGATGCAACTATGCACATGTATGAAATTGTAGATTATGACGAGAGATTCCCCTCAGAGGCTCCAGCAACAACACGATGACGACACTAAAAATGTTTTGCAAGAAAAAATGTTCATGCTTTTTTACCTTTTTGCTTCATACTTTTATTTTAAAGGGATAGTTCAACATTTTGGTAAATTAGCCCACTGCCATAATCCCTATAGTTTTAGCAGAAGGTTCGTTACTTTAAATTGTTGGTGCAAGCTACAGTATTTTTAGAACGGCGGAGCAGAGCTGTGAGCTGCTCAGAGCTACGCTGGGATTTCTTGGTTTCCTTCATCAAACTCATCAAATACACAATCCAACAACTCCAAAACGCTCTTCTGGACAAGTTGTTTGCCTCGAAACTTCCCTCGAAAACAACTCACACACACACACATCTCATAGCGTGGTGAATGTGCAGGTCACAACTTGTCCACCAGAGCATTTTGGAGTTGTTGGATTGTGTATTTGATGAGTTTGATGAGGGAAACCAAGAAATCCCATTAGCCTCCGTAGCGTAGCTCTGAGCAGCTCAAGTACCTACTCCTAAAACTATAGGGATTGTGGCAATGGATCAATTTGCCAAAATGTTGAACTATCCCTTTAACATTATATGTCACAAGAGCCGACAACTCAGCATTTTTTAAAATCACTAGCCTATGTCATTTTGACGACTAAATCTTTGGTCCAAAAATGCGTTTGTCCACACTCAGCGGTGAGTGGGTGAGTCTGACCCTGTGTTACAACAACAATAACACGTCTTTAATGGGGAAAGGTGTTTGGTTTGGGCTCACAGCGGCTGCCTGAGTGACTTTGAGACGACCCTGGCTGTCAGCAGACAGTAAATAAGGAGGAAGCTGCATGTGTCGAGCGTGCTGTCAGCATGTCTGGAAATCACTTCCTGTTACTGACTTTCTCTGTTTGTTAACTGATTCATATTAGAAACAGCAACTCCTTTTTTTTGCTGGTGTCAGAATATGAATTTTATATTTTCTTTCCTGAGCGAGCACTCATCCCAACAAGTGCCCGGTCCAGTTAATCAATCGTCGGTCATTCAACAGTCCATCAATCAGAGCGTTTTAATGTCGCAGTGGGTGTTTCCAGGATGTGGGGGGATGGAGAGAGGGTTTTTTTTGTTTGAAACAAGGCAATTTCAACCACAAAGAAGTCACTGGCATCCTCAACGCCTTTTTAATAAATAAATTCCTTCCACAGCAGATCGTGGAAACTGGGAGGAAAACCTTTCTGTATCACTTTAACACCCAGAGGTCTGAATTCGGCGCTGTCAGATTAGCTTGAGCAGCAGCAGCACACACACAATAAAACACCTCTGAAGCACAAATAAAACAAAACCAGTTTAATAAGTTATGAAACACAGTGAAAGAGCCAGTTTTTTTAAGCTGCTGAGAAGATTCCTCTCATTTTAGATCACAGGCCATAAAACTGTTCACCACTGAGGCGACACCACAGCAAAAATGAAAAAATACCTCATTCATGTTTATTGGTACAACACAAACACAACTCATTCTACTTAATGAGACACTGACGAGGTGATCACCTGAACCACATCTGAGTTTATAAGAAGATCATAAAGACCACTGCTGGGATTAAACATTGACATTATCCCACCAAAACTGATTTACTAACAGTTAAAATGTTCATGTTCTGTTGTTTAGGAATGAATATGAACATGTTTTCTTGGCGTTTTTATTCAAAGACTAGAGTAGAATAAAACTATAGTAAATGTAGAAAAACTCATCATTTTGAAAGGTATGTCTTGGCAGCATGGTGCAGTGTCTAGCTTTTACATAAACTCGCGATAGATAGATAGATAGATAGATAGATAGATAGATAGATAGATAGATAGATAGATACATAGATACATAGATAGATACATAGATAGATACATAGATACATAGATACATAGATTCATAGATACATAGATAGATGTAAATAATCCTTCACAGGAAATTCCAATTGTTAAAGCAGCTGTATTCAATCATCCATTCATTCATTGTAACAACAGAAATAAAGAAACACACATCTATCTAAAGAATTACAGACTTATCTAAAATATAAAACTAAACTAAAGACACTCAATAATCTAAAAAGTACAACTGAGCTGTCATGGTTGCATGTGTTGAACTTCTCACCCTATTGACTGGCTGTTGGACACTAATATACCTTGTGGTTGTGTTTAACATGCATCTTGTTTAATTGTCACTGAAAGCCCCCCGGTGAGTCGGCTCATCCTCGCTCTTCTCTGCTATTGTCGCAGCTCGGATTAGGCATCTAAATAACTCAACACCTCGGCAGCCTGTCCGTCACGTCGGCCGCTGATTGCCTCCCTCTCTTAAAACTCCCAGTATTAGTGGCTCCACAGGAGTCCGCGTGGCCCGGGCCCTCGTGTGAATTCCCCGCACGATTATGGAAAAGTGTCACGTCCACGTCGTCGGGACACATCAGACCTATAACGGTGAATTATCCGTATCGCAGGAATTGGCAGCCATACTTCATTCACAGGAATTCAGCAATGACAGCCCTCTCCCCATGGAGGAATAAACATGGAGTCCTCACTCACCACGTCTCGCTCTGCTCACACTTCTTCACTCTGAGCTCTCACACGTCTGCTCGCTCCCCGCATACAGATATCAGCGCCCGCAGAAGGTGTGTGTGCCGACAGGACCAGGTGTGATCGGGGTAAATACAGCACAGGAAGTTTACTACTGGAAGCCAAACCGCTCATTGTCTGTCTTTTTTTATTTTTGCTCCATCTTGGATGTTTTGATTTTTGTTGGCTTGAAATATCTCACAGATTTAGTGTTCCTTCTTATTTTCCTTTTGGAGCTGGGGAATATTTTAGATTCCCATAAATCGATCTTCAAAAAACAAATGAATGAAAATCCCTGTACAGACCCAAATCATCTCTGTTGTCTCATGTCAACTGTTTTAATATGTTTTCAAGATATATTCAGAGAACTCTGTTTATAGAAACAGACAAGAAACACCTGCAGTGGAGATTGTGAGTTGTCCCATCTCCTGTGAGGAAAGGACTGTGTTGCCCTGAAATGAGCCTCCCAGGCGTCATCGCACTGTGTTCTGCTCTTGTTTTAATAGGTGTACGACCATAGTTTCTACTATATATGGGTCAGGATGAGGATAGATGACAGGAACGGAGCGACAGCTTTTATATTCTTCCTTTCTGCGTCGTTTTAAATTCACCTTTCGAGCTCTTTTCTCTCTGTTCTGTTTACTGCAACCACACAATGAAGAAGCATCTCCTCGCTTTATATCATCAGAGTTAATGTGGTTATTGATTTAAAGATGAACTGTGCAAGATTTGTACCTTAATGAAGCAGCCTCAGAGTAATTGTGATGGTTTTTGACTTGTTCCAGGGAGAATAGAGGCTCTCTGCCTTCCACCTAGCGTCTCTTTGGGCAGAAAACCAACCTCGCAAAATCAGAGCCTCCGACTTGGTGTCCCAGCACTCGTCTCTGCGGCACCGCAACACAAATGCGCCTTGTAACCTGTAATCTCTTGTTTATGACGGATAAGACTATTACACATTAGGAGTGCAACAGATCAATAACCTTATGGATCGGCTCGGATCATGTTTTTTGAGTCACGGATCGGTTCATTTTCGGATCAGTGGGGGAGTTTTTTTAAAATTGCCGGTCAATTTGGTTTGGGCGGGGCTCCTGCTACGTTCACAGTGAAACCGTTAGGAGTGGCTGGCAGTGGTTCATATTCAATGAACGCTGGTGTCGGCAGCGGTGGGCGTCATGATGCAAGCGTCCAAAGCGTCAATTTTGAAGTTTAATCGAAGCTCAACTTTATACAAATGAGGACATGCACAACTTTTTGTTTTCATCAACCAATCAGCAGACAGCGATCTGAGCGAATCATGGATCAATGACCATCCAACAGACTTGTATAGTTGTCCTTTAAGCCTCCCAAGGCCTTTGCTCTGCACTCTCAAAAATGTAAAATCTTAAAAAGTCATCATAGTTCGAGCATGGAAACCTTTAGTCCAAACTCAGGGTGAAAAAGCCTGCTGTGTAATGCAGGATGACTTGTGGCAGCCGTGTTAATTCACCATATACGGCACAACAAGCCCGTGTTGAGAAATTAGAATAATTGACATGTAATTGTTGTGTTTGTTTAAATGGGTTACAGATCTTTAATGTTCTCTAAACTAGTCGTTGCTACATAAACTGCACAACAACTCATTTAACCAGAGAAAAGTTCCCGTCTGATTTTGACTGATATTCACAGCTTGACGTCACAGCACCACAGATTTTCTAGCCTATTGATTTTTTTTGTCTTGTGGTTTTGGGGCTGTTGTTGCCAGACTTGGCCGACAGATCTGTGGGACAGCTAATATTTTGTGTATTTCCCCCGTTGGTCTGACATTGACATGTGAACGATGGCGGGGCTTTCCTGGCATCCAGTGGCGTTTCAAAGCGAGCCACCCGTGACCCAGGCGGTGTTGTTTTTGCGTTGCGTTCAGATGAACACAGTGACGATGAGTAAGCACTTTAAGTTAACAAGTGAAGCTTTCAGACACATCTGCCTTTTATAAACCATCCCACAAATTGTCATTGTGGCAAGATCCATGTGGCAGAGGGAGTTACTGCTGCAAAGCGGGACGGGATAGACGGGATAGTGTATTTAATAAAAATCGGACTATTTATTCATCATTTCTCTGAGAAATGTCCCAGACTGATGGTGTCTGGATCCAATTCAGGACCTTCCCACTTACACATGTTTTGGGTTATTTGTGTGGCCTTACAGCCGAGCTGTGTAAACACGAGTCAGACCTTAGATTGTGTTAAAATATCGAAAGAAATCTTGACGCTCTGCTGGTTTATTGACAGTGATGTTTCTCTTCAGACAGCTGCATTGTTTGGCCCAGAACAGAGGGAGTGTGTTGCAGCAGTAATGGAGCTCAACAGCGATGAGTTACAGCTCGTGAGAGAGAGTTGGTGAACAGACGAGCAGCTAATTGATCTGCAACTCATTTATTGTGTGTCTTGAGTGTCTTAAAGTGCTTTGAACAGAGTTAAACAGCTGGTCACAAGTGAAGGGACTCTCTGTTCTGCAAGCCACGCACACATACACACACACAGATGTAGTCCCACATCCAAACCTTAGCCATCGCAAATGAATCCCTACCCACAACCTAATTACCGCTAACGCTAAAACCGAGCGTCATACAACAGGCTCCACCTGTGGGATCCTTGGTTTGTGTCTCCACAGTGACACAGTTCAGGGTAAAGCCTCCACACAAGCACACACAGAAACACTCCAAACTCACAGTGCCCCTGCTGGAAAACACCAGCGGGTGAAATTTCAGATTGAGAGCCTGATTCCCTTCAGCGCTCTCTCTGTCTGCTGAACGATCAGGGTTTGGGGTCAGCAGCGTTTACTGCTGAAATGTTTCCCATTTCCTCTAATGACCGAAATAAAAAATGGAAAAAAAGAAAGAAAACCCTCTTTTCAGATTGAAACCCAAAACACATGAAGGCAGATCTAAGACGTTAACCGAACCGTAAATCTCTCTCCGGTTCTGAGGGTCACGTCTGTGGAGTCCACGGTTTAACTGAGACACTTGATGACTTGGCATCAGGACAAACAGTGAGACCGCTTTGGCTCAATCAGTGCCATGTGGGTTTGGTGCATGTATACATTTCTCATTTATATAGCGTCTTCTATCCTCCTATAAATAGGCTTTACTGTACGCACGCATGATGTGTGGTATGTATTCAATGCAATGAATTCCCTTTATTTTCATTCCGGTTCAGGAATTAAATGTGAATGAAACAAATTCTGTAGCCGTCACCGCTCTGTCAAGCCGTGTTTGGGTACACGTGGCGCCCTGAGCTAAAAGCTAACATCAGAATACTAACAGGGAGAACCATGTTCACCATGTTCACCCGCTAGTTTTAGTGTGTTAACATGCTGATATTTACTAATTAAGTCCAAATATAAAGATAACCCAAGTAGTCCGAGTCTGTCGGTATAGCTGACTAACCCTGACGTCTAACCCTGTTTTTTGTTTTTTATTTTGTTAGATTTGATATGCCTATTGTGTTACGCTTTTCTCTCTGTCTTTATAGTATAGTTACTTTAAAGGGTTTTAGACTTCTGTCTCCAAGAGTTTGTCTGAGTAAAAACAACACTGGAGAAGTATTAGTAAGTTATTCAGTTTTACCATTTACCCCTTGCACCTGTTGGTGAGGTCGAGGATTTATTTAATTTGATGTCAACTTGATTGAAAAATCTGAACTTCTAATCCTGAATATCAGAACATGAATATGTAAAATAACTCTTCTGATCATCAAAGAAATCTCAGCATTGAACTCAATCTTTCAGAGCTAATATCTTCTTCTGCCAGGCTGGATTTAAAAAAAACAACGTATAGATTTATTTCAACTAACAGAGAGAGGGATAAAATTGATTTTGAGGAAAGTAAAACATACACATTTTTATAAGACCGTCCAGTTTAATCACACATCTGACAACACCCGTCCTCAACATTTGTTTCAGTGTAGCACACTTCCTTGGACGGAGGACCTCAGGGACAGGCAGTATATTTAGGAGAGTTGCAAGGTTGTCCATTTCTAACTTGAACTGCAGGAGTCTGTGAAGCGCTGACGTGATATATGAGGCTCCCTCTGTCTGCCCATGCCAGCTCTATAGGAGGTAGTTTCATCTCTCTCTGCAGGAAGACCAGATTTATGGAGCTGAAATTGTGCACCTTCTAAACCTTAACCTAACAAGGAAGGTTAATAATCAAACAGCCGAGAGAGAGACAGAGAATCAACTTAATGTAGGAGAGCAGACGTGAAGACGTGAAGACATGAATCCTTCTCCTCTCTTTTATACATCAACCCACAAACACCTGAAAGACCCAGAGACATGTAGGATAGAAATGTAAAAGCTGAGCAGTTAAACTTGATAGAAGTGCATCTGACAAGGAAGGTTAGTTTGGGGTTTTCCCACACACACACACACACTCTCACACATCCACACTCTCCTCTGTTTATGGACAGCAGGTCTTCCTCCTCCTGTTTCCTCTGCCTTCCAGCCGGCCGGCCTCCCGCTGCTTAGTCGTAAACTCACGTAATATGTTTAGCATGCTCAGCGATCATCTCACTACCGCTGCTCAAGGCCGCTCGCTGTTGTCATATCAGCACAGCGAAGCCATTAGGCCATCACAGGATACATAACACTGATGTAAAGTCTCTGCTCCGAAAGGTTAGGAAAGCCAGGTGGTTTCTGATTTCATTACTGGGTTTTATTGGAGCATTTTATTTTTATATCTCATGCTGTTTATCGTCCCTCAAATTTCCTGTGACTGGAACTACTGTACCTGCATTAATTTATATTTAGGCAGTATTAATCGCAGTGGTAGTCGTGGCCTTGAACCTGTGAACGATGCATATACATTTTAAATAATTTTCGCAAAACACCAACAAAAACATCTTCCTCTGAAAACATTGGGGTAAAGACAGAATCATCCATCTTACTTTCCAAAAACGCTAAAGACGCCACGTCCAGACTTCCTCTGCTATGCACTTAAAACACAAAATGTTGTTGTTCCAAGCAACCTGCCAACACAGTGGAGCTGTTTTCACTCTCCAGCCAGCGCCATATCTGGCATCCCAGGCGACCAGTCCTCCCAGTAAAGCTGCAGAGTTTACGTAACCTCCAGCCCTGGTGATACATGATGTAGGCACAGGTAGCTAATTGGCCAGTTATGGAGACACAACATGTAAATGAGGCCCAGTGGAGACGCACTAAGATATGTGGCTCTGTAAGGAAATCATTTTTACATGTGGCGGTATGAAAAGGGAGGTGTAAAAATTAATGATGGTTGGTGCTTCTGTTTGAGATTCCATGTTTCGTTTTTGCTAGAGACTTATGCAGAGATTTCAAAATGACGCTGTAAAAAAGCCTGTTCCTCTTTATACTGCTATGTTTATATTCCTGTTTAGTCTATATTCAATGGTGCCCACAGTAGAATATGTATACGGAAAGGTGCACAATACATAATCACAACTTAGATTTCATCCGAGTGTTCTTGTCATTATTTGGAAAACATAGGTAAACTCAATGTTATGCTGAATGGAGCGCTGTCTGGAGAATGATGCTGTCATCTTTGCTGCTATGGCTATGGCTTAATTTTAACCCAAACTTTGCAATCATACATCCAAATATAGCATCAAACCAATTCTCTATCGGAGAAAAAAAAGCTCCATTTGAAAGATGTAAAACTTTACCAAAAAATAAAAAAGATGAGGGAGAAAAACATGATACAGTATATAGGGGGAGAGTGCAGAAATACTGTATAATCCCATATGTAGGCTATATGGAAATGCCATATATCAGTTTGATACTTTAAAGATCCCTGCATTACCAGAATTAACAAAACTTTTCTTCTCATATTTTGTTGTAATTGTTGAAATTTGATTGTGTTCGTTCTCATCTAAAAAACAGTAACTCAGAAATATTAACATCAAGTAGAAAACACACCCACCTCTGACACAGGCCGCTCCCACTCTCACTCAGATCTATGTTTTAGATACTTACACAAATAATTTTTGTGTTAAACAGATACAGATATAGATAAATGCATCTTTATACAACATCAGCCTGTACACAAACCTCATGTTTATACTCAGACAGAAAAACCTGTAAGAGAAACACTGTCTGAATAACTGAAAACAATATTCACCCTTTGTCCTTCCCATTTCATCACATTACTGTTAAACTTGCACAATGAGCGAGCCACACAGCTAACGGCTATTGTATTAAAAACTAAAAAGTCAGCTAGGTTAGTGGACAAACCTAGACACCTCAGTCTGGTTTGATAATGTTTGAGCTTTACGCTTTAAGAGTCCGTCTCTCTCTTCCATTTCGATTCACTTCAGGGAATCTCTGTCCAGAAAAATCCCTGGTTCTTTGAGGTTTAACCCGGCCACAATGAGATTTTCTGCAGCTCTGCCTCAGAGATTGGACTTCAGCTCAAATCTGTGCATAAATGAAATTCAATCTGCTGCATACATACTGTACACGCACATGCCAGCTGGAGTCAGGGACAGTCAGGCAGACAAATAGACTTCCCAGTACTAAACTCCCCCGAAAAAAAGCCTTAGAGGATAAATCTCATAGAATATTTAATGCTTATACACAGGAGAGCAATCAAAAAATGGGCCTCCTTCCTACTGCCCCTCTCTCCATCCCTTTCTTTCCTCTTCTTGTTCTCCTTTTTAGCTCTTATCATTTCCTCGCCAAACCTCACTGGATGCTAAACTGCCATAGATCAAACCCTGCATGACTCTGGGAAATGGTTCAGTTCCAGATTCGCCTGTCTCTGCAGCAAATAATGATCTGATCAGGTTTAGGCTTCAGTATGAAACCCGTGCATAACTTGCTCCATGTGGTGTGTGTGAAAGTAACCCATATGTGTGGGTAGGCTTACAGTAAGAGATGTTCAATAATGCCAAATGTTTCTTCTCAACCTCTGGATTTTCCATCACACTTCATCGTGTATATCTTTTCCTGCAGGACAGTAGTGACGAGCCTGCCACTTACAGCTCTTTTAAAGTGGGAGGCACAGGGTGAGTACAGTCAGTGTTTGCAAATACTTATTGGAGTATTTCTTTTTAAAACTAGCTTTAAGAACCAGATGGATGGGGTTTGCAACTCGAGGCAGATCAAAGATCAATGATGGGAAAACACTTAGCCAGTGCGTTTACAGTACATATTTTATCCCAGTAACTGGAAACCTCATTAATTAGACTTTAAACTTGAGTGTGTTCCAAAGCGTATCATATTTAGATTAATTTCTTACCTTTCAGGGAGTTGTTCTTCTTCACTAATTTCAGTATCGGTATCATCTTGAAAGTCCTAGAGACTACTCGACAATGATATTCAATCTCAATTTTTTTTAAGCAGGTGGAAGACACATCAACATTTTAAGGAAATGGCAATTTGAGCCTTACATGTTTCAGGTCTACTACAGAAGTTCCTCTGCAGCCACAGGTGAACAAGCTCCTGGTTCCTAGGGCTGGGAATCACTCAGTCACAATACCACATTATGATATTACTTTTTTGAGACAACTTTTAAATATCCTGAATATTGCAAGACAACATATTGATATGTTGTGATTTATTACCTTTTTGACACTTCAAATTATGTCCCGAAGGGAAAACTTTATCTGCATCTGCAAATAGGGGTGGGGGGAAATTTGAAATAGTATCTTGTATTCGTGTGGCAATATTATATTTATATTCTAGATTCACAGGACCAACTTTAAATCTTTCATCATGTAAATTGCAAATTGAAGTTTTTGAGCTGTATCCTATTAGAACAAATATTGACAATATTTTCCTTTTGGGACGTAGTTTCAGGTAATAAATCACTGTATCACAATATGAAATTGCAATACACAGGATATGGAAAAAAATGTCATAAAATACATAGAAATAATATGATATTGTCAATTCAATTCAATTTATTTTTAAAATGGGACAATGCAAGTTCATGAACGAAACAATCGTAAACACGCCGGATTGTAGCCACAGGCTAATTTACATCCGCTGTCCCATACAATATCCCATCCCATCCCCATCCCATCCCAAAATCTAAAGTCTTAAAATGGACTTAAAAATCTAGTCTTAAAATGGACTTGGGGATCTTCACCTCCCTTTATTTATGGCTAATTGTGGTAGTAGAAATGCGGCTCGCACTCACATTAATGAGATTTATGAAGCGAAACCGTGTACACACACAGTTTTATACATATTCTTATTCCTGCTTTTGTGCATACACATAGTCTTATGAGTCCACAGAGGTTTATGCATCTGGCCGCCGAAGTCTACGTCCATTTTTATTTCCAATTTACAGTAGAACAGCTGCAAGAGAAATGTTTCAAAGCAAACTTATTTATAACATTCCCATTATCGAGTTCAGGGTTTTCATGATGTGTTCATCTATATCCTTGATATGATATGATAGCATATTGTGAGGTAATAGTTTATTTGCAGTAAAAACAGATGCTCAAGCTACTTTGAAGTTTTTATGTATGTTTGCACGCTGGCACATATTGTGGGATATTATTTTGTTACTGGTCTATTGTTAGTCACTGCTAAAAACGATGCTAAAGATTCACTGGCATCAGTATTGGTAAAGTTTTCACGATTTCCTGCAGCAGGAAACTACCTGTCTACAAAGCACTGCAGAGAGACTCAAACAAGCAGGAATAATTATCAGTGATAACGTTTCATCTCAGGTCTGGTCATAACCCTCATGAAGGGGCGCAGCATCTTCTTAACATACATCAACCTTCACCCCTGGAGCAGATCACAGTGAGACGGGGCAGTTGTGGCCCAGTGGGGTCAGAGATATACTGCCCTACATGTCCAGGTAGTCAGACAGCTTCCTCCTCTGACATATACACTGGCCTTAAGGGGCCTGAGGCCAGGCAGGAAAACACTAGAGACTTTCACATGGGAGGAGGGGAAACTTGCAAGAGTTTGAGATAACAGTAAAAACCTGTGGCCTCTCATACATGCACCTTAGAGGGGATTATATAGATGAACATAGAAGCAATGTATTATTTAATATAGCTTAGTATTCTACTATTATAATTACATTAGTGGTATTTGTCTATGGTAGTGCTTTATGGCCATTCCTATGAGAATAACCATTAATACAGTAAGTACCTCTTATTGACTTGAAGCAACAGTTTGAAACAATGAATAAATGTCTCAGTACATGTTTGTTTTTCCATTTTATTTCTCTTTATTTTTGAAATACTCCCATTGACACCTCTCCCCTTCATTGACACACCTCAAACATGAATGAAACACAGAACGCTGACTTAAATCAGTTTATTATATTTTTACCATTATTTTCCATTTCTACTAAACAGCAGTGGATGAATGAAGAGAAATTGGGAAAAATCTGTGATGGTTAACAGACGAGGGAAATAGTTTTTCAGTTGTACAGGCACTTTCTCAAAATGGGACATCAAACTCTTCTTTCACTCTTCAGCATTTTGTGTGTTTTTAAATTATCTGTGTGTACTTACAGAATATGGACACACGGGTAGTGGGACTTAAGGTGCTTTGTGGACTTGATGAATTAATTAGTTTATAAGCTTTATTTGACTTTATTAAATCAGGGACAAACAGAATCTTGATTCAGACAGTGATGTATTATCAGTTTAATAGCTTTATTTACTCAAAAGCAAGTAGAAGAAGTCAATAAATTAGACATAATACTTTGAAAGGTACTTGGACTTCACTTTCAAAACATTCCACATAAAGACTGTGATTTCTGTTACGCTTTTTGATATTTTCCCCTCCAGCTACCATTTTTCCTTCTATTTTTTTTTTCAAAGCTGATAAAGTGCAGACATGCATAAACACCCAGCTTTTCTTTGTCCATTTTTGAAATAAGGAATCTAGCAAAATCTACTGAATCCTCTATAGACATGTCATTCTCCCAACCAACTATCTTTCCAGGACTGAGGACTACAGTAACTGACACACAAAGACCTCCAAACAGTTGTATTGCTGAGCTGAGCCCAGTCCTCCACCAGGAAAAAAAAAAAATCAAGAAGGTACAGTACACCTCATAAAATGTTTGGCCCATAGGCCTGAGGCCATTCTGTTGCATTTCAGCTCATGGAGGCCTCCTTAGTTCCTGAGCCTTTTGTAAAACACTGCTGCAACACAAAGAGCAACAGCGCAAGCAAAGGCAAGAATGCCAACAGCCACACCGAGCCCAACAGCTGAGTCGTCTCTTGCTTCGGCAGTGAAGGGCTTCTCTTTGGACTCGGAGCCCTCGCTCTTGGTGACGATCTCCGGAGAGGTGATGGTGTAGGTCTGGCTTATGCCATCCGAAGATGCGTCCACGGTGCTCCTCTTCCTCCTGTTGGTGCACTGTTTGAATGTGCTGCAGCTGCTCTTCTCACACAGTCGGGTGATGCAGTGGAGGTAGTAGGTGGACACGGTCTCGTTCTGCTGCTCGATGAAGCGGAAGGCCGGGAAGTGGAAGCGGGCGCTCTGGCTGTCTCCATTCTCAATCATGGTGGTGAACTGATCCTTGGAGCAGGGGACGAACAGGTTGAAGAAGCTGGAGTTGGTGGGCAACGGGGAGATGGAGGCATAGCAACGGTCAAGCAAGACATGGTACTGGCCTGTCAAGTTGGTGGCCTTGACCTCGACGTACACACTGGTTCTCAGTTCAATGCCCAGTTGTGGAATGACCATTGGTCGGGTGTAGTTGGCATCATTGAACAGCTCCATGCTCAAAGTGCTGATGAAAGTACCATTGTTGTCCTTGACTGCAATGGAGGAAGCCGACACATCAATCTGGGTGTTGTTGACCAGATACTCTAAGGGGTAGGCACAGGAGTAGTAGTACTTCAGCTCAGCATTGTAGGTGATGGTGCCTGTTGTAGGATCGAGGGACCGAATGATGCCGCTGATGTTGACCGTCTGGATGTTGGAGAAGTCAGAGAATATACCTGTCCCGGCAGCACTGGTGGTCCTGAATATGCTTCCGCAGGAATGGGTCATATTCAGGGGGAAGTTAAAGCGAGCAACAGGTGGACTCACAGATTCGTCAAGGGTTGCTCTGCACTCTGGTTCTAGCATATGGTTCAGGATCAGCAGCGTCTCATTGTAGCCGGTGTAGACGACTGGGCAGATTTGGACGGCCAGACCAATGGATGAAGTACCACACTCCACTGCAATGTCAGTCACCTGTGGACGTCTTGCTTCTGTTCCACAGTCAGTCAGAGTTAGCTGACTACTACTGGCTATTAAGGAGAGAAAAATTAAAAGACTCTTCATTGTAATTCTTCAGCTTGGCCGTGAATTTGTTAACCTTTCCTCTGAAATTGTGGTTCCGCTGCTCAGAGCTGGTAGATCTTCTCAGAATGTTTGAAGTCCTTGGGATGTTTTCAGGGGTCTTTATAGGTAAGTGTGTCCCTTGGGATTGGTCCAAAACAAGGTCAAGCACCTTGCTATTTGTGAACAACTGCATTGTATGTAGTAGGGAAGCTCCAGTCTTAGCTATATCCTAAGGGCAACAAGTGAAACCTGAAGCATCTGGCTGTCTTAAAATACAGAAACAATGGCCTTGTTCCTTTGTTGAGTATGCTTTAAAATATAGATTTCCATGCCCTCTATTACCCAGCCTTCAATGAAGTAAGTGAACATAACACTATATGAGATGGATTCCTAAGAAACACGTGATGGTTCTTCTATCCGGTACAAGACCTAGCAGCTTCACTAATGACCTAGATAGATTCAGAGGAGTATGCAATGATAGACTGGATGATTTGGCCACCATTTTCCTTATTAAACCTGACATTATTAATAATAACCATTAACAACACAGAGAATAAAGAGAAATTTGTTAAGGTAAACATCTTCTGTTAGAACTCTTAACAATTTATTAGCAGTAATTTTAACAAAAGCCTCAAGGTGATGATGATGATGATGATGAGGGGATTGTGTGATAAATAAAAACACATGACCTTGAACTTGTAACAATTCTGAAACATTCAGACCCAGTGATGACACCACAGCTAAAAACACACTTAAGAAATGTAGTGGCTTTGGGTGGTGCTCATGGTTTAACTCAATGTTTATCATATCTTTAAACCATTTCCTTTTTGGTTTGCATTTTAGGCTCTTATGGTTAACTATTTCATAGTCCTGGTTAGATTGTATTTAGTTATAAACTTGAACTCATGTAGAGGAGGAGGGGGGTGTGCAGATGTTGGCTGCATATTTGTGTCACATATGGGAGGTGTATGAGCCTATTATGTTGCTGAACAGAATATATTGGTCACCTATTGTTGCTGGCATATATTCAGAGGCTAGTGATGAAAGGAAAAGCTGATCCAGCAGTGTATTATTGAAGGTAACTGAATCTAAGTAGTGTCAGTGGCGACATGGTAATTCTGACTGGATCTTGACAGAGAGCAGGCCAGGCTTCAATAGCACTGCTGTGAACTACAAAACAATCTGTAACAGTCAAATACATTCAACTTCTCAACCTTTTTTGTTTTTCAACAAACACCAATTATCCCCAACAGCTCTGTTAGCAACTTTTTCATTTTAACCATTCATCTACAAAATAATTCCATTCGTCAAATTAGAGTAAACATTACTGTCTGGGACTGCCCCTTTCTGGGATTTGTGATGAGCTGTTATGAAGGAAGCAAAACATCAACACTCTCATATTCCCACAGGACCAGCCCTGTTTAAAAATACATACAAAAATATATACAAAGTGTCCCATGAGTAATTTTCTCCCATCATCAATTTTGACCAAAAGTTTGTCTGACTCACATTTTCAGCATGAAGTTGTAAACACCAATTTACACAGTGCAATCATCTCGCTGGTGTATATTGCACAAATTTATAAAGCAAAGTAACCCACTGAAATTTCAGCATAATGATTGCTCCGTGGGTAATGATGCATTTCATTACTTAACATAAAACTTAATTCAAATTATTTCCTGACTTGCTGTCCCAGTCTTGATGCAACGTTGGCCTGCGGTTCCCACACCCAGATGTTTGAAGCAGTCTTCCTGCTCTGTGAAAGTATGTGTTGGTCAAGAATAAACAGAAAATAAAATGTGTGCAAGTTTATATTTTTTGTTCAGCATTGATATGGATGTTAATAAAAATAGAAACAAAAATCTAGTTTAAAGTTGAGAAGGGTCAAGAAACTTTGGTTTATACCGAACACCCAAGAAGCACTATACATGTCACTCACCACTTGTTGCTTTTGTCTATGAGGGAATTCCTCAATATGACCTAGTTTTTTTAATGTTCTCACTATAATAGGACACTGTCTGCCTTTATGTAAGTACAGTAGAAGACACTGACAGGATGCCACAAACCTACTTAAGTAGCCAGATAATATGTGAGCGTGAGAGTTTCCTACACAATCGTTTGTTTAATAATATGAATAATGACCAACTTTATGTAGAACACTATCCATACAATTATTCATAAATAAATGGAGCAGGTGGTGCAAAAATAATGGGAAATAGAAAAAACAACAAATAAAGTAATAAACACTATACGTTTAAAATAAAATGTGCCTAAAACAAAAATAAAAGCACAAAACAAACAGAAATGTACACAGTTAAATGACTGCATTCGCACTTTTCCACCCTTCTCGCTGAGTACAGAAGGTAATTTGAACTATAATTCAATCCCCTTGTTGTGCTTTATTAATGACGCCTCATGTCTGTGGTGATGACATGAGGCAGGAAGTGAGAAGGAAGGACGACAAACAGACGATGTCAAAGTCCCGCTGTGAATTTACTGGGGTACGGAGATGGTGTTTGGGGGATGATGTGGGTCACGGGGGGGATGCGGTGCGGGAGGGTCACCTGCTCTCCTGCCTGATGATCACCTCCTCCTGCTCCGGCTGCGCTGTTAAAGCGCTCCAACGGCGTGATTAATGGTCGGAGGCTTCAAATCAGCCGGAGGGTCTGCGGCGTTGAGAAGTCGCAGAGGCGGAAACACGGCGAGGGGAGAAAAACGAGGTGGGAATTCTGTTTGCAGCAGAAATACAACCCTCTGTCGCTCTTTTACTGCGCAGGTCATGACCAAACGGCCCTCTGTTATGATTTGGCCTTATGGGTTATTTTGTCTAGCGGCTAGCAGCGGCGAGGTGATGATAGCTTCTGAGACAGAGGAAGTGATGTGACGTGATTTTCTATCAGCAAGACTGTACAGAGAGCACAAGCTGAGTGTTAATCTGCTGCTCCGACCGGAGCTTCTACTGTTTTGAATAGTTGTCGGAGCTGTTACAGGATATAAGTCAGGTCTCGAGACACTCACAGCCACTTTATATCTCTCCCATGATGTATTTGGTACCCCAAATGTCTGAAATTAATACAGCTGACAACATATTTCTAAGTGATTTGTGACGATACATGGAGTATTACGTTACATAGAGCTCCTGTTCAGGACCTACTTTAGAGAGCAGGTAGTTGCTTTAAACCAGTTCTAGTAATTTCACTCAGAACATGCAACTGCAGAAGTTTTTAGGCAAAAACATGAGACACATTTCTGGGTGTGCCAGTTCCTAAAGTTGTGCTATAAGCTTTTGGAAATTGAGGCCGCGGCCTCCTGAGCGCCTTTTACACGTCTGCAAAATCCGAACATCTTGAGTGCATGATCCTGGCTGGTGCAGCGGCATGGTGGTGCAGTGGTTAGCTCTGGGTTTAATCCCCTTTTTCTCTGTTGAGTTTGCATGTTCTCCTTGTGCCTGTGTGGCTTCTCTGGCTGGACCAAACACATCAAGCACATTGGGTTAATTAGCAGCTCTAAATCGCCCATAGGTGTGAATTGTGTGTGAATGTGTTTTTTTCCTATATGTCGTTCCTGTAACAGACTGACTGGTGACCCCGTCCAAGATGTGTCTGCCTCCAGCGACTCATGCACACAGCTGTGTATCCAGTGGCTGGATGAATGGATGGATGCATGTTGTCAGCAAGTCTGCAGCCCAGGTGAAGACGCTCACTGCCCAACAGGTGAGATTCAAGCTTTACCGCAGTGGTTCTCAACCTTTTCTGGCCCATGACCCCATTTTCACATCACAAATTTCTGTTGACCGCATCAATCAAGATGCAGCAGCTCAGATACTTTGTTTCTGAGAAAGTGAAAGTATAGAATACAGTTAATACTCTTAATAATAAGTCAAAAAAAAAAGTTAGCATTCATTTTTCATCAATTACTGGACATTTCAGGCGACCCCACATGGGGTCCCGACCCCAAGGTTGAAAAACACTGCTTTACTGTATAGAAGTGAAGCTCATACACCAGGATACATGAACTACAACATGCAGGGTCACAGTAGACTGAGGGTAAAAGTTCAGTATACAGCACATACAGGAAGCTCTGCCCCACACAAACAAACAAACAGACCACGCCTCCTCTCCCCATGTATAACCCTGTGCTAATTGAAAGCTTGTCTGTTTCACTCTTTTTTTTTTGGCCGTTTCCTCCTCTGCCAGCTGGGGCTGCTGCCATTATAGCCACTGACCTGGTTCACACCAGATAATATATCACCCTGTAAAGCGAGCCGCCATAGAAGTCAACCCAACACCCAATTGTTATGCTGAGGAAATTAAATGTCACATATGAAAAGTGTTAAAGCTCAGAGGTACAACATGTTACACGTTTAACAGCACAACACACTGGAAAACACAGTTGTGTGGAAAAATAAAAACCAAGGAGAAATAAAAAGAAAAGTGTGACGTCCCAAATCTGTTTATATTGTTGATAGGCTCATGGAGGATTTCAAAAAGCAGCATGACCAGACCTCTGAGCTGCAGACCTTGGAGCAGAAATAAAACTTAAAAACTCAGATTTAAAGTTTTTTCCACATTTCTGGGTGTGCCAGTTGCTAAAGTTGTGCTGTAAGCTTTTGGAAACTGAGACCGCGGCCTCCTGAGCACTGAAATGGAGCTTTCATTTTCTATGGATGCACCACAAACTGAACGAGGTCAAGACACCAGTGACAATACAGACGACTTTCCTGGGTGGTAATCTGAGACCTCACCGACCTCCGCGCTGAAACCAGAACTCCTTTCACTCCGATCGACCACAGTCTCTTTTCTCAGAGGTGTGAATGTAACACAGTGCTAAGCTACAACCATTACATAGAGTATGGTGGCCCTGAGAGGTCATGTGGGATCTATTGTTTTGGAAACAGTAGTAGATAGTTATAAATCCAATATATTACATCTCATATCTCATATACACATGTCTATATTATTGATTCTTGCAGTCAATCCAGAACAGAAAGTGCATGATTCGTGCAATTATCTATCTTCACCACATTTTTACAGGTAAATATTAGATGTAGTTAACTACAAAATAACAGCTTACAGTATTATATTTCTGTGCAAAGAGGGATGTGTTGCAATCAACAAATTTAAACTCATATAACAAATCTGCAGAAGTGTATTTAACCAGTGATAAACTTGGATTGTTTTGTAGCTTCATGATTTAACACATAACACACAACATTACAGTTTGTTGCAGGTCCTGTCATGTAAATTTATCTTCTATACAATCATACAGGACGTGTCTAAAAGGGAGAGCAGCAACACGTTGAATGTCTTTGGGTTAGATTCAGTTCAGTGGAAGCTAAACAAACACACGCACAGATAAATAGTAAATACACAACGTATGAGCCGATACACATACGTCGTGGTGTAATCAACAACAGCAGCTTGGGAGGAGGCGTGTACGTGTCACACTTTCCCACACACTCACTCTCAACACACGCACAAATTGTTCTGTTAAAGTCATGCATCAGTGTAGCGCTGATTTACGAGGCACTGAATATTTCTTAGTGAAGCCTGTTGCTGCCTTTCTCTTTCATGTCTTACGTACACACACACACACACATGCACACACACGCACGCACAATCGCACATGCATGTACACACACTGTGACTGTTGCCCTTTCATGTGCGGAAAAGGGCAACTGCAGGGACCAGCTGTTAAGAGCTGAAGCAGATATGTCCCGCTTCCCTGTGTGAGCAGTTGCTTTTCTGCAGCTACGTAGGTCGCACACATGCACACAGAGACGCACACGCACACAGAGACGCACATGCACGCACGCACACACATGATTCTGCAGTTATAAAATATCATTGGATTTGACATAGTGTTGACTGCCATTTATGGGAAATCTGTTGGTTGGTTGGGAAGGAGACCAAGAGTTTGATAAGAAGTAATATCTGAAAATGACTCCTGCTGTGCCTCCTCATCTCCCCTCCTTCTCCTCCCTTTCTTCTCCACCTTCTCTATTTTCTCTTGTGTTTTCCTTTCCTTTCCTTTGCTTCCTTTTCTTTGCTTCCTTTCCTTGCCCTCTCTTGCTTTCCTCTCCTCCTGCTTCTCGTCTCCTCTTGGTTTGACTCTTTAGTGAAGTCTGCTGCCATCACCTGCTGAATCACCTCTCCTCCTCCTCCTCCTCCTTTTCCTCCTCCTCCTCCTGCAGTTTTGAGTTACACCAGATGTGGACCCTTGCTGTTTGGAAGACTGATGGATTTTAGGCTTCGCCGCAATCCAGCTGTTGTATTTGCGAACTGCTTTTAAATGAGACTCTCTTACTTACACACCTTAGGAAGGCAGATTATTTTACTTGCACGGCTTTCTGAGATTTCTATCCGCGCCTGAAGACAGTGAAGCTGAACACAGTTTCATTAGAGATGCTCACAGCTGAGCTTCGTGTCTCCTCTGGTTTTCATAGAGAATCATCACAAAGTGTTTTAACCAAGAAAACAGTCTCTAAGTGAGGGAGAATCCATATTTCTTGCCTCTTGAGTGAAACGGCCCTTTAAAAGTCAACATAGTGAGTAAAATGCAGCGACAGCAGCAGCACGGGACAGTTTGGTGACAGAAACACATGGAACATTTTTCTTCATCGACTTTCACAGAGTTTCTTTAAAATAAAAAAAAACTGGTTCTGAGTGGAGCTGAGCCATAACTATGATTGATCGTTCCTGTGTGTGTGTGTGTGTGTGTGTGTGTGTGTGTGTGTGTAAGTGTGTAACTCGTGTCCTGCATCTCGCTGGACTCTCTCTGTGAGTTACAAGTTGTGTGTCAATGTGTGTTTGTGTCTGTGCAGGCGAATGCATACATACACACTACAGTATGTCTGTCAGGCACATATGGTACACACACTTGTTTGAGCACTGTGTTTGTGAGAACTCAAGTGCAGGTGTGCGGATCATTACTGTATGAATCTATGCGTTAGGTGTGTGTGTGTGTGTGTGAATAGAAAAAAAAAACAGTTTCATAAAGCCCTTGTGTGGCAGGAAAGAGTTAGTGTGTTTTTAATGCAACCTTTTATGACGAAGAACGTTGTTTACAAATAGTTCCTGTACTCAAAATATGCATACAGTATATAGTGCCTCTAAAAGAACTCTGTCTGGTAACGTCTTGTTTATCATCTGTTCAGGGTTATTCCTGAATGGTAATTGTAGTCAATTGGGACAACTTGTCCAAAGAGCATTTTGGAGTTGTTGGATTGTGTATTTGATTAGTTTGATGAGGGAAACCAAGAAATCCCATGAGCCTCCGAAGCATTGCTCTGAGCAGCTTGCGGCTCTGCTCCGCCGTTCTAAAAATAGCTTGCACCGACAATTAAAGGTAATGAACCTGCTCCTAAAACTATAGGGATTATGGCAATGGGCCAATTTGACAAAATGTTGAACTATCCCTTTAACATTGTCAGTAAGTTCTGATCGAGTCTGACTCTTAATGAAGCCCGTCAGTGCTAAACTGAATTCTGCTTTTGTATATTCCTGGTGGTGACCTTGACCCGTCTCCCTGGAGGCAGAGTTGGGGGGTTTCTGGTCGAGCTTGTCCAAGCCATTCACACAGTTTTCCTAGTATAACCCCTTTCCCTTTTCTTCTTTGTTGTGTTTTGCTAGTCTTGCCTGAAACTGTGGGCTTCACTGCTCCACAGCGCCCCACCATGGTCTCTGCTGGTACTGCTACCTTTGGTCCATGAGCCTCCAGGACGCTGTATATGCACATATACGTACGCAGTGTAGAGCATAAATGAGCCTTTAGAGTTGGAGTCAGGGTTTAGGGTTAGAGTTGGGTTAGATGAAGGTTGGGGTTGGGGTGAGGGCTAAGTGTTGAGGTCAGGCACATCGCTGTGGTAACTCAGGTTAGCGTTAGCAGCTAGGAAACCCATTATAAGCCACGAGGGTCCCCACAAGTACAGAGACACCAACATGTGTGTGCACATAATGTATACCTAGTATAAGTGCAGGAATGCCTGTCAGTGTGAGCATGAGCATGTGCTCTTTGTTGCACACACACACACACACACACAGTCGCAGTCCCTCGGCGTGCATGAGTGTGTGAGCGGCGGTCTCCCGGGCCGGGCCATAACAGTGATGGATGGGCCGTGTGTGGAGGCCGTTATTATTTGTTATGTGAGCGGGTGTGTGTGACTGGGCCTAGCGGGCCATACACCTGCTGCGCGGCCAGAGAGCCCCGGCGAGCTCGGAGAACAGCTGGACGCATTGATTTAGCGGCTCGCTCCGCAGGCTGCAGGAACAAATCAAGCAACAGCTAATAAAACCGGCCTTTATGATGGCTGCTCCATTTGCCCTCCAAAACAACTGGCTACATCATGTGTTTTTCTAACACCCGCCGCCACACAAAATTAAATCCCGGGCTAAGGTGTCGCCTCTGGATGCCGAGGAGCTCGGGGGCTTAATGTCTGGCAGTAATGCAGCGGGGGTAATCAATGTTGCATGGTGAATGTGCGAGTGTGTGTCCGCATACACAGCCAGTTGCATAGACGAAATGCGTGTTTGTGCAACTTGCTTAGTCAGATTCTTGTGTTTTCTCAAAGGCGTGTGTGTGTTTCAAGCATGTTTGTCTTCACACCTCCACGTTTCTGCGATCAATACTCTTCAAGTCGGCGTCCAGGTGAAATAAGTGTTTGCTCGGCGCTAAACGCTGCAGCTGGTCTCATGAGGTCCGCACATGTGAGTGTGTGTAAGAAAGACAAAGTATGTGTGCATATGCTTACATGTGTGTTTTTGTGTGTGTGTGTGTGGGACAGAGTGTATTTTGTATGAGTCAGCCCTGTTAAGGCCGTTTCCATACGGAGCAGCGAGTGCAGCTGTGCTGTGTGTCTCTGTGCTGGCAGACGATACAGTGGCTCTATTGTGAGTCTATTGTGAGGCTTTTATCACGCCTGCTGAGCCAGTGGATACAGAGCAACAGATTAACTCAGCCCCTTTGCACTTTGTTTAAGACACATTCTGTGTCCGACTGGGGACATGTGTGTTATCTATCAAACAGATGCAGCGGGCTCATGTTGTCATATACGCCTAATAAGAGTTAAGGTCCTCTGAAGATTCATGTAAACATCTCTGAAGGTCTGTGCGGACGGAGCAGGGCGTTCATCAGTAACCATTAGGAACCAGCACACAAACTGTGTTGACCTCAGGCTGAGGTGAAAGGGTGATCTAACTCCTGGTGGAGAGTGGAGGGTGAAATGGAAAAGAGAAAAAACAACAATGCATTCATAGTAAGAGTCAAATGTTCTGTGTTTCACTCTAGAGGAGTAAAAGTCTTAAGTTTGCAAATAAAAGTACTCAAGTGTTCCTGTCGCCCATTGAAATGATATAATTCACACATAAATCTGTCTTTTAAAACTGTTCAAACAATGAAAATAATGAGATCAATTGTGACACAGTTTGTAAACAGAGGACGGCGTTGTGGGTAAAGAGGAGATGGACAAACATCTGAAAGAAGCAGAAGTCAAAGCAGCAGAAGGATATGAATCACAACTTCCAGTCCAGGACTTTCAAAATAAAATCAGAGCTGAAACAGGATGTAGCTGATGTTGAAGAGTTGTAGTTGATCTAATTAAGACCCAAGAGACTACCGAAGCAAGACAGCGTTCAGGTTTATTGAGGGACACAGCCGAGTTAGTATCAGATGCTGCACTACATATGGTTGTTTGTATATCTTGATATTGGGAGGCACTTTTGCACTTTTAATACTTCTATGCCAGTACATGAGATGCTGTGATTGTGACAAAACCTACTAACTATGCAGTAGCTTAACTCTGCTACATTTTTACCTTAATTGAACAGCTTTGGAG
Source organism: Decapterus maruadsi (assembly GCA_030347415.2). Classification (NCBI taxonomy): domain Eukaryota; kingdom Metazoa; phylum Chordata; class Actinopteri; order Carangiformes; family Carangidae; genus Decapterus; species Decapterus maruadsi. The sequence goes on along the minus strand of CM064902.1, from coordinate 23,405,562 downwards.
CAATTGTGTTGCTTTAATAAATGACATGTAACTTGTAACAGGGAGAATGGAGGCTCTCTGACGTCCACATGGCGTCTTTACAAGATCAGAGCCTCCGACCCAGCTCTTGTCTCTGGGGCACCAGGACACAAATGTGCCCCGCAACCCGTGAATCTCTTGTTTATGACGAGTAAGACTACACAAATATACACTTTGTAACATCGTATATGATATATAACGTTATCCACCACTCTATTTATTGATTTCTCGCCCGTCTTTGTCGTAAACAAATGCACATGGCCAAGAGGAGGGTTAGTAACACAGCGGAAACCCAACCAGACTTACATTATTTATTTTTTATTTATCCTTTATTGAGATTTAAAAACCTCTTTTACAAGAGCGACCTGGCTAAGAAAGCAGTGCGCAAAACAACACCACATAGAATTATACAAACGATATGCACATTTACAGATTACAAATTACAGAGGGCAAGCACAAGAGTCAATGGATCTTCGTTCTCGATCCTTTAGGACTGATCTGAACTCCCCTAGGTCAATGAGTTCAGTCAGTCCCTCTAGATCCCTCTGCAGATCATACAGAGATACACACCAGTTGTTCCCTTTTAAACAAACCATCTGTGATAAGCTTGTCTTTTCTGCTCAAACAGATTGTCATGTGATCTTCTTATCTGATCGACTGATCTATTATGTGACTGTGAGCCACGGCGTCGCTTATGTTACAGTAACAAAGTGAATTCCAGTTTGTTATGTAAATCAGTTACTTTGATTATATTCTAGCTGCTTTAACGGATGAGGGGAAACATGGCCCCCGGTGGTCGACCTCTGGTCTAATATAACAGCATCCAGGTTTTTAACCGCAGAAGCTAAAATGCTATTAGGACCGGCGAATGGAGCAGCCACCACGACACACTCATAAACACACTGCTGCTGTATAAACGGAGCGGTCCGGCTGTGAGCGATCCAGCAGAACCGTCAGGCAGGTGTCGGCTCCTGCAGCGTCTTGGGGGAGGGAGCAGGAAACAGGAGGAGATGACACGGAGCAGACAGGGCGCTCAGGGCGTGGTCATTGTGAAACACATAAAGAGGTGACACGGTGTCACCGCAGCCGCTGTATTAAATAACTAGAGTGTGATGCTGTGGCCTATGCTGTGACATTGTTAAACGGAGCGGGCGCTGCAGAGAGTGAGTGACACCCACTTAGCCTCCCGCTGTGAGGAGGATGAAAACAGACTCGTTGTTGACGCAAGGGCCTTGCATTCCCCACACTTTTTACTACGACTATACATCCCAATAATAGATTTACAGGTCAACACGTCGCAGTGAGAGATCAGAGGGAGGATGAGGAGCGAATCACGGCCAAGCCAAACCGTGATCACTCACTCACACACAAAAAAATGACAGGAAAATATTTACAACCGCGCCTCAGCATCTTACGACCGTGGCAGCGTTTCGTAGCCACCGGTAATAAAATCGGATTCAATAAGTGAAGCAAAACAGAGAAGCTGAAAAATTGCCTTTGACTTTGTAGTCTCACCCGCTCCTGTGATCTGTGATATCTATTTCAGGAGTCGTGCCAGCCAGGCCAAGACTGTAAAAAAAAAAAAAAAAACCTGGACTTCAGATGTTAAAGCCATCAGCTGCGTGAGTGCGTGCATGTGTGACGTCGAGTCGATGAGCTCCTGTGCCTGTTAGTATCAGATGCCTCGTGCTGCACTCTGAGTCCATAGTTTAACCACCGGCCTTCAGCGCTCCATCATCTTTATTCACCCCAGTGATAAAACCCCTGGCCGACGTCAGAGACAGTGACAGAGATGGAAAAAGATGTGATGATGATGAGCCTCTCTCTGCTCGTCGTGGGCCGTCCTGCACAGGGACATGATCTCACCTTCAAAAACACTTGTGCTTTTCATACAGATGCTGAGGAATCGGGGGAATCAGGGTTGTGTTTCCAAACGTAAGCAAACCGCATCTTTAAAGAATGCACCTTTTCTCCCTCTCCTCTTAAACGTCCAGTGTGTAATTATTGGCAATATTTATTGGCAAAATCTGAATATACTACCCATGAATAGATTTGTATAAGTGTATAATCGCTATAATATAAAATTCCTTATAATTATTCTTTTATATATACATATAGCAAGCTTTAGCACTGCCATGTTTGTATGGCCAGAATCAAACATCCAGCCAGTCAGAGAGTGTGTTTCACGTGCATAAATAAACTAACAAAGTAGAAGGTGGAAGGAAAGAAGGAGGAGGAAACAGCAGACATATCGTAAAATGGTTTAGATCTTCACCTCATCGCTCCATCCTCCAAAACACTCCCAGTCGTGGTAAATAAGTTTTTTGTCCTCGGAGGCCACCGTCACTTTGCCAACAGGAGGGGTGAGGGCGAGCGAGTGAGTGAGAGCTGCAAACTAGAATCTGAACGCTAGATGTGGCAGTTTTCCTCCCATTTTACACACTGGACCTTTAATGGCGTCTCATCATGCAGGCAGTTTATGTTTCAGTTGTTCAGTTTAAGATGAATTGCCCCAAATTAGAGGTTAGAGGTTTGTTAGTGTTTCTGCGCCCATGTTTATCTGAAAGACTCACTTCAGATAGTTTCCATCATGGCTATTTTTTGCATTTTATCTTTTTTTTAAAATCTCATTTAATACAGTACAGTGTACTGAAGAGAGATATTAATATTGAAAAGCACATGTAAAAATACAACCCAAGTTGACCAAAGTGCAATATAAACACACAAGAAAAATACAATAATGATGATAATAATAATACAATACAACAGAACTGAATATATATATCAAACCTAACTAAAAGAGATGTGTTTTTAATAAAGACTTCAACCTAATAATGGATCAGAAGTGGAAGGTGTTGGTCTGACCCTGTTGCTCCTCTCATCTCTCTGGCGACTCTTCTGGTTCACCCTCGTACTCAACAGAAAGCTGTGGTGAAAACCAAATTGCACAGTCGCTGCCCAGCATGAAACAGCAGACAGACGAATTTAGCATCTATCTGGTTGAGCACGGCGCAGCGTTTACAGCTCGTTAAAACAGACGTAAGGGCTGATTTAGTAAACACATCTGAAGACGTAGCTTTAATGTGTAAAGTGTCTTAATTGCAGCAGGGAAACTCTCTTCCTCTCTAAAGGACATCTCCAATGAATTTACATGTGCACTGCCAGTTTAAATCAACCTATTAAAACAGTAATAATAGTGATTATTTTGGCTTGGAGGCTGCAAACAGCTGGTGTATAGTTGAAAGATATGGTTATTTAGCAGAACATGCAACAAAATTAAACACAATTTTCTCTTTAATTTGTTGTTTTGTTCCAAAATCTCCTCGTTAAAAACTGATTTCATCATCGACACACGAGTCAAACGCGGCTCAGGCCTCCACAGTGAACGCCACAGGTCAGGTCAGTTTGTCCTTCAGAGTCGTTGACCCAAGGTCACAGACACAACACGGCCTCTCTGATATCCTCGCTTTACGCCGTTGACCTCTGACCCCCCTCGGCCTCTAGAGGTCAGCTGGACCACACACGCACACTTCCTGCAGCAGGTGAGTATGAGCTGTGGAATCTCATAACCTTTTACAAGTCTGGAGGCAGGTGGCGCTAAAGAGACGGAGCAGTCATCGCCCTCCCGCTTCCTCCAGCGTCACCGTCGCCGTCAGCACCTGTCGGACGCCACGAGGTGAAACAATAACAACGATAAGAGAAGAGCAGATAAATCTGAAGAAGGAAAACCGGTTTATTTCCTCTGGAACTTTCCGTGCGCTCCGCGACCATGTGGGAATGAGTTCGGAGGAGCTATCGAGTTAACAGTGTTTCCATGAGCGCGCGGCGGTTATGAAGGTGCTTGTTTACACACGCAGCACGAGCTCGCCGATAGTTGGACGTTTACGCTCTTGAGCGCGGCTTCGCTGGGACGAAGCGTGATTCATACCCGGTGCCCGCCGCTCCCAGGGAACCAGCTCTAAATTATTAGAAGGGGAAAAGAGCTGCCAGACTGAAAATTAAGGAGGAAAAAACTTTTCAACGTGAATTATTCACTGGACATGACTCGGGGGCCTCAGACGTCCCTTTACGGCCCCGGCTCCCAGCTCCAGAATGACTCTCCCTCCCTGTTCTCGCTCTCTTTTTTTCCCCCTCTTTCTCTTCCTCCTACGTCACAGTACGAGTCTGCTAACGCCACGCTGTTCGATCCTGACGCCTTACTTGTTTTATTATCACTCCTGAGTTGTCAGCAACAGACCGCTCTTTGTCACCTCTCGGCTCGTTTGCTCCGAATTCTCACCGTGGCTGCTTTTCTGTCGGAGGCGTATACAACCCAGAGAAGGCGAACGCACGGTGGAAATGACATTTGCTCCCCTCGCAGAAGTCTGGAAAGGAGGGGTGGGGAGCCGCCATTTGGCAAAGCCATCAGGAGCACTTTACGCGTCTGACCTTCATGTGTCTACATGCAGTAAATATAACCCCCCGGCTTTTGTGGATGAGCCCCGAGCGCTCCGACTTCCACAGGGAGAAGCAGCGAGAGGAGAGCGTGAGAGAGACCGAGGTGGAAAGAGAAGAAGAAGTCTAGTCGAGCTGGGAAAAATCTTCTCTGCGTAAAAGAAACACAGTCGTCCGTCCCAGCGTGAATCATTCAGTCACATCCACGTTTGGTCGAATTTGCAATATTTTCCCAAATTAAATTATGGTAAATTCTCTCATCACCTCGGCTGCCACTGAAATTTACTCCCTCCTCTCTGTTCGCAGCTTGTTGTGCTTCTCTCTGGACGCTGTCACTGATGAAATAGTTCCACAAATGTTGAAATGAACAAATTTGTAGCTTCCCGTGTTTATGTATGAAACAATATTTCAGGGGTTTGAATAATTCCTGAACACTTATGGTCAACCAAACACTAAATGCAGCTAATATTAACCCACATAATAAAAACATGTGGTTTTGAGAGTAGCATCTCTGAGATTTTAGCTTCCAGCTCCGTTTAATGGATGAGAAATACAACACTGGATCTCTACAGATGCCCGAGTGCTCGTCTGGTAAAACATGTTTAAAACCTAAAGTGCATTGTTGCTTAAAAAATATGTTTTCTCCTAAAGACAAACAGATAATTTAATATTTCCTGATGAAACAGACTCTTCCTGTGACGGATGTGATGAAGCTGAAAGCATCATCAGAGATGAAGGGAGGACAGAAAATACAAGGGATGTGGATTTGTAGGATTTGTGACTGGATGAATGAGTGTCACTCTTACAATGCTGCATACATGTGTGTTTCCATTCGTGTGTGTGTGTCTCTTTGTGTGTGTGTTTCTGCCAAGTTCCTGTCAGGGTTTGTATCACTGCTCAGATGGAAGCTCCAGAGATGAAACTTTCCCTCAGCAGCACATCTGGAGGCCAGCAGTGACACTGACACACACACACACGCACACACACACACACACACACACACACACACACACACACACACACACACACACACACACACACACACACACACACACACACACACACACACACACACACTGTGCTGCTCCTTCAGTTCTCTCACTGCTCTACCTGAATCTGAGTGAAGTTGGGTTCGTTGTTAATTTAAACATTTGAGTAAACAATCCCTGGAAAGGCCTCGATAACATCTTGAATTGATAATTAAAGTCATTTTTTAACCTTATGTAAACACGCACACACATCATGTAAATCTATCTAAAGCAGACTTTCTTAATTAAAGACTTTTGAATGAATGTTGAAGGTTTTCTCAAATTCTCAGATTGAGAGAGTTTTTCAGGGGCGACATAACAACTGATTCATAGTATTTTGACAATGAGTAGCTACATAATTGAAAAAATGGCAATTTATATGTTTTGTACCTCGCGACATTACTTTAATATTTTATCCTAATCTACCTCCTCTACTGCAGAATACACAAGTGTCAGGACAACAAACTTTCATGACACTTTCATCACAGACTGAGAAACACGATGGAAACCGAAGGTCGTTTTCCACATCACCACGTTTCTGTCTCGTGTCTCTCAGGATTTTCTTTTGTTAATGGGGCGTCGAACTCTTTGACCCTTTGACCCAGGAACTGTGTCTCGGTGTCACTGAACATTTTCGAGGCAGATTGACAGAAAACAAACGTCGGCCGTCGATGAAAATGTAATCATCTAGACGTGGTGAAAGCCGCCGGGGCCCCGAGAGCAGCGGCAGAGGAAGCTTTTCAACAAAAAACACAACAAACTCTCACTTCCTGGTGTCAAATACTAATCAACCAACTCCTAACCAATTATAATCTTCAACACTGGACCTGATACTGACAATAATTTGCTTTAAATACACATTTTTATGTTGCATGGTTATGTACTTTTAACAATAAAGCCCTGCAGTGTACCTTTAAGTGTGGATCAATTCATCACTATTTTTAATTAACTTTTATTAACATTTACTATTTGTCATTTTATGTCCAGATATATACTTCACTTGACCTTGTAAACAGCTTCTCTCTCTCTCTTTCATCCTAATGATGAGGGTAATAATTTTTCTGTCATTGCTATAATTACCATGGAAACAAATATTACCATCATTCAGCGCCTCGGCTTCCATTACGCTCCTTTTTCCTCACTTGACATTACGAGCTGTTGCCTTTGATTTAGTGTCCGACGTCGGCTGGATACGTTTACGCCGCTTTAATAATAATCTTCAGAAGTCGTAACGAGCCAAGAATATTGTTGTTTAAAGTGGAAACTGATTTACGGTTTTGTCGCCGTTACCTGAGAAGACGTTCAGGAACATTTGTGGCTCGTGTGATCATATCTATTTATTTATTGCAAACCGTATGAGATTTGGGTCTCAGTTACTCCGAATGTGTCCTTTGTGTCAAATACAGTCCAGTGCCCGTTAAATCCTCCATAGAGATGAAAGCCTATATTCTCTATGTGTGTGTGTGTGTGTGTGGATGAACAGATAGGGTTACTCAGTGAATCTGTGACTGAAGACCCGGTGGAGAGATTGCTATAAATTGCCTCACCATGCTGACATGCTCTTCTGGTCCAGAGCTGCTTTTTACAGCATAAACACTTTATCAGTCAGCAGCACAGACAGGTCATCGCTGGTGGAGCTGCAGATTCACATTTAAACGGCTCAAGTTTCTTTCATCAGATCCAGACACTTTACCCCTTTGAGGAAGGTGATGCTCGCTGCACATTTCTCAGATTCAGGCGATGAAGAAAAGTTATGTGTGTGTTTCGATATCTTGTGTCTCTTACTGTCAACAAACAATGGTGAAACAAAAGCAGTGATGCTGTTCCTCCAGTAGCAGGACCAGACCCTCTAGTCAAGAGTGACTAACAGAGGTCAGGAGATCAGTTGTGATTGTTGTGTCTCTGTGACGTTGTTGTCCCTGAATTAAAACAGCGCAGTGTAACCTGTGTGAGTTGTTCAGCGGTACAAAAGAGAATAAATTACAGCGCAGGTTGATTTAAGGGACTGCAGGGCTCCTATAGTAAAAGTAATATACAAAGTCCATATATAATACACATTTCACAATATAACAGTATGTTATTGTGCATTATGTCATGTTATAATTGTAGTTTTATTACATCTTGTACCATTCATCTGTACTCTGTTATTAGGGTGCACATATATACTTATATAACATCAGACAGACAGACAGACAGACAGACAGACAGACAGACAGACAGATAGATGACAGATAGATAACAGTGCTGCATTACACACAGTGACAATAACAACAAAAGAATAACCTATAAAATAGCAATATAAAATGTAATATAATAAAAATGTCTTAACAACAATAGACAGTGTTGATTGTGATTTACTGCAAAATAAATACGACAGATCTTCACTAGACTTCACAGATTAAAAATGTAATGCATTACTCATTGAAAAATGATTTAGTAAATACTCATTACTTCATTTTCAGTGGTCGGCCTTTGAACTGCTCCACACCCACACACCACATCTATTGTATTTGATGTTGTATTATATTGATATTGCAGGTAGTCACACAGTTGGCTTAGTCTTGGTAGTTACAGTTACACAGGATACTGTATCTCTGGGTATTTGTGCACCTGTAGCTCACATTCACTAAATCATACGACTCTCCGAGGTCTTCATTAAGAGGCTGCTACCACCGACTCTTCCTCACTCTGTCTGTCACCTGTTACCTGTGCAGAAACAGAGCCACTGACCATGTGTCCCCTGCAGCTCCGTCAGTCGGCCTGTGGGAGCTGTTTGTCTAACTGCAGCAGCAGCTTATCTCCTGTGATCTACAAAAGGAGACACGTTCCACCTCACACTCAGACGGCCTTCATCCTCCACAGCTTTGTTCTTTGTTGTCGCAGCCAGTCCAGAGATCACACGGGACAGAGAGAGTCGTGCGGAATAAAGCCGAGGGCTCTGGGGGCTTACGCAAAAAAAAATCGTCCACTGACCCTCTGCCCTCCCTGCCCCCACCCCCTCCTCCTCCCACCACCACCCTTTGTCCCCCAAATCATCTCCCCTGCACCCTGTGTCACCTCTAAATTTAGTCTGGGGTATTTGGAGCAACCACTCCTACCCATTCTTTGGCCCCTTGCGACCCGACCTCCCTCTCTCTCTCTGCCGGCATTTCAGCTCAATTCGTCTTTGTCAGGGAACAGCGGGGCCGCTGCGTTTCGGGGCGCAGACATCTCACAGTGAGACGTAAATGTTCCGATAAGCTGTGAACATCGTCGTCGCACGTTAATGATCCGGGGCCTGGAAACATGATGTATCAACCCGGCAAAATATGTCCCCAACATAGCCTCCCCCGGCCCACCTGCGCTCACGTGCACGTCACATTTGTCAGAGAACAAATGCTGCTGTTGCCACGGCCGCCGCCCCCCTTTGAATTTAGACATATTTTTATCTTGTAACTGGACTTAGCAGATAAACTACAGGTATTTAATACACGTTAATTTATTTAACAGAAGATTGACCTGCAACCAACGAGCTCACTGCTAACACTAGGATCCACATTAGCCTGCGTATGGGGAGTTGGTTTCATATTTAATGAACGCACAGTCAGGTCATAGAGCCAGGGGGTGTCATGTTTTATGATGGGATCATGAAAGAATTGCTTTAATTAAAATGCCCTCTTGTGTTTATTTGGTAAAACTATTAACGGTCTTAAAACGTAACGTCATTACACCAGAATGACGATGCTTCTCCGTAGCTTGTGTCCATATTTACAGCAAAAAAAGATATTGAGCTTTTTTGGGACTGATGACTGATTCAAAGTCGTCATCATACATTAATGTAATTCACACTTGAGATTTCTTTTTTTCATGCTGGCCTGGACTGTGCAGGGCTTGGACATTAATTCAGGCTCGTTACACCACAGATGTTACACCTCAACAGAGTGGAAGGAAGCCAGAGACATGTGGCTTATTCTCAAGTGTCACAAAGTGCAACTTAATCTCAAAGTATCTTCTAAAAAAAAACTGTGAATATAAATAATAGATATATATAAAACTTTCACCTTTAGGTCCAAAAGTTGTCTTACATCTCCGTATTTTGGAGTCTAAACTGAAAATTGCACGGCGGCTGCTTCTCTGTCTGCACCTGAGACGTTGACGTCCAGGAGATGCAGGAGTGATGAATGCCCATTTATCATTTTCTACCGTTCTGGAAACTTTATTTTCCACAGCGTGTGTTGTGTTAACGCACAGTTTTTGGGCAGTGAGTACACGCATGTACAGTGTGTTCACACCATTTGTACGCGTTGTATATGAAGGTACAACTTGTGTGTGTTGTGTATGTTTCAGTCTGTGTGTGTCTGTGAGTGTGTGTGTGTGACCAGGCTGGGTCTGTTTGGCCAGCTGTTTGGAGGGAAAGCCTGATCCCATGTGACCTTGTGTTTCCACAGCTGCTCTCGGATCAGAACAACCAGCTCTCTCTGCCAGCAGACCCGACCGGCAGGATGGGCCCAAACCCTGTTTACCCTGCTTTTCTTTTTTTTTTTTTTAAAGGGTTATTACGCTTGGTGACAGTGGTAGTAAAGCTGGTGCTAAAGAATTAGCCTTTTACAGGAGCACGGTGGAGTTACGTTCACCTCCCTCTGTAGTAACGCTGCAACGCTACAAACAAACAGCTGTTTGAATTAGCGGCGGACGCTAATGTCACATGATTTACAACCGGAGGAAGCGGAAGAAAAGAGCCAATCAGGGAGCGAGACAGCAATTAGGATCAGATACAGAAGAAGATAAAGCTGTGTTTTGCAGACGCAGTCCGTTAACCGCCTCAGTAATGAGGAGAAATGTGGCTTTTCGGCTTCACCGTCGCCAGCGTTTGAATCTTATGACAAAACGTAGAGGGAAATCATTCCGACATTTTCGTAAATAATAATGGGAGCTTGAGCACAAACGGAAATATTTCAGAAATTAATCTTTAGCCTTATAACCGTTATTTTAAGAGTGGCGCTGGGTGCGTACGAGGATTCCTGTGAAATTACAGTAATGCTCGTCCTGATTTATTACAACAAACTGTTTCCAAGTGTCTGTAATCACAGAAGCATATGAGCACAAATTACTTCACCTTAAATGTATAAAACATTTGTTTTGGCTTCAGTTTCCTTTGGCTTAAACTGTTTTGTTTTTTTTGTATTTTACTAATGGCACATTTTTCATCATTCTCACAAATATGGAAAAGATCCACACACACACACACACACACACACACACACACACACACACACACACACACACGCACACACTGTTATAGTCTTTCCATCAATTTCTGTCATCAGTGCACGTAATGAGTCACATAGTGTGACTGAAATGCAGCAGTATTTAACAGATGTGGGTGGCATTACAGTACATGTAGAGGCTGTTGAGCTACAAAAACTAAAAGGAAATAAATTAAAGGGCATTTCCAGTCGTGATCAATGTTTACCTCAGATATCAGGTCACCTATGATCAGTTCACTTCATACCATATCTCAAAGCAGTAGTTGTTTTGGTTCAAAAGTCTGCTTGTTAGCCAGGATGTCTGAATTTTGATTTAATTTTAATTGTAAAACAAATTTTAAAATTTAGTTTGATTAACATTCCACCTGAGACAAAAAATTAGTCCGCCCATTAATGAACATTGAAAAAAAACAAGATTTTGATCAAAAACAAAAAATGTCTGAGTTAGTATGGATGGTATAAATAATCATGTTTGATATCTGTAAACATTGATTACGGAAAAACATCTCAAAGCAATAGTTAACAGGGATAACAAACACCACAGTCGGTTGTGTTTTATTTTATCAGGTTAGTTAGACGTGAGAGAGTCAAACGGCTCCGGTGTGAGAAACTCACTAAATGTAGTTGGACGAAGCCTCGGAGGCGACAGAGTTACAGGAACCAAAGAAACAGGAACTGGATTCTCCAGAGGAGAGAATCAGGCGGAGAGCAGGGCATCAGGGAGGTGGTGAAACCTGTCGGCTTCACACTCACACACACACATGGGCAGAGACACACAACACCAATACACATAGACACATGCACACAAGGATAGACTCAAAAACCTGCAGTACTCACACACGTATAGAACCCGATCTACATGCACACACACACACAAAGCAGCAGCAGGTTGTGCACACACACACATACACACACACACACATTCCTATACTGCATAGAAACACACACATTCCTGTACACACATGCACACACAAAGCCTGTTGTAATGAGAACATTATCATACATCAGCCATGTGTCATGCCATTCACACCAGGTATTTATAGTATTGTTCACCACTAGTAAAGACTTTGATGTGTGTGTGCCCATGTGTGTGTATATATGTGTGTGTGTGTGTGTGTGTGTGTGTGCGCGCGCTCCAATTAAAATGACAGGAGAGCGATGACTGTCAACAGCCAGGTGCTGGATGTTAGGGGGAATTTGGCGCATGACCGTGACAAACTGGGACACTGGTCCGACAAGGTGGGAGAGAGCGAGCCAGCAGATTCTCCAAACACACCAGGATGTACTGAAAAGAGGATTACTGACACACACACACACGCACACTTAGATAACTGAAAGTCTTTATATGTTATTCTGATATTTGATAAGTGTTATTTTTTAAATATTTTTCTTTTATTTGGGTTTCAGTCTGAGGTATTAATATTTGTCCACATGTGACAGATTATATGAATTCCTACTTATTTAATGAATGTCTATGTGTCTAATGTGGCAAAACTTTATTGAATCAATTTTAATTTTTATATTATACATTTAAATCCACTCATCATGTCTACTCAGTCACAGTTCTGTTTAGGCTGCAACACTTTTCATATGATTTACATTCACACATAAACTTAAGTTGAAAATGAATATTCATAGAAATGAATTATTCCCATATTTATATAACAGAGTTTTTTAGGCAAGGTATCTTTATTTATATAGCACATTTCATACCAAGGGGCAACTCAATGTGCTTTGCTGTACATGAATACAAAACATTTAACAGTAAGAACTAGAAATGGAAAAAGAACAGCATAAAAACATACAATTTTTAAAAAATTAAAATAACCCAGAATAGTAAAAAGTGTAAACATTGAACATTCAGTTAAAAGCAAGAAGAAAAAAGGACATTTTATTTTATTTTGTAAAGGATAAAACAAATATAGCTAATGAAGATTTGTTTTCATTTTTTAATTTATACTTATAATACAATAATTATTATATAATTTATACTTTATATTTTTATCTAACCATGAAATGAAATTAAATCTGTAGCACCTTGTGCATGACAAAAATTATAGATCAAAATAAAAACAAAGAAACAACAGAAATTCAATTTCCAAAATATATAACCCCAAATTTCAACTAATCCTTTAAATGAAGGTTTTATAAGTTACGTATATTTTACATACTGTAGGACATGATCTCTCTCAGTGTATTGAGGATTATCATAATATTTAGTGTGTTCTCATGTATTTACCATAAGTACATAAAGCCTGTCTTGTATGAGGACGTTAATATTTCTGAATGAATAAAAAGGTCATTTGTCAGGCAGCAGACGGACAGTCAGCTAGTCCTCGACATTTCCAGTAATCCCTCGTCTGTTCCCGGCTCTTGTTTACAGATGTCTCTCTCTTTGCTGCTATAAGTTTGCTGATGTTTAAAAGTGTCCGGACGGCCTTTTCAGAGCTTTCAACTGCCGCTGAGGTTTCCAGCTCAGCTGGTCGCACATGTCTGTCAGCACCGCTATTACCATCCTGTGTGTGTGTGTGTGTGTGTGTGTGTGTGTGTGTGTCTGGGTGGGTGGGGGGTACTCGGGCCTGTGACCTTGAAACTAACGCTGAACATTATACTCAACACCTTCCCACATGCACATACACAAAAGTTAGCTAACTTATATTCTCAGCCAGAGGCGGTTGAGCCTTTTACTGGTTTCACTCTGTTAACACGTCTCAAAACCAGCGTCCAGTGTGTTTTTAAATCAGATCCGTATCGGCAGAACTGCAGCTCAGATCAGATCAGCTCAGCTCAGCTCCCAGGGCCGGGCTGATAGAGACGTCTAACAGTTCAAAGCTCACATGGGAAAATTCAGCCTGTGTTCCAGGATCTCAAACGATCGTGAAGATGAAAGAGGTTTTCTGTTTAATTGAAGAGATTTGCTGCAGTGGCTCAGTTGTAATGTACACCTGTTCTGTTGTTCACCTCCATGTACTGTACAGTTGCACTGACTGTGTCAAGTGTAAGTGCTGAGAAAACACCAGGGTGAATGCTGAGTAGGTAAGTCATTATTTTGTTCCAGTCCTCAAAGATGAATGAAATAAAATGTCTCTGTTGGATAGAGGGTTAAAGAGACCCCCACTCTCTTCTAAAGATGGGAACATCGTGTACCGTAGTTGTTCCTGTCGTGCTTTTATGTCGTCTTATTTCCCAAAACACTGAAATTCCCTCCGGAGAAAGTCCTGCAGCCGTCTCAGTTTGAGGATATTGAATATGTTTTATATGTGAACGTGTTTCCCCTGCAGGGAAAAGCGTTAGAGCTGAAGTGCCACGGTGCTAAAGTGAAGAGGCTCAGTGGCCATGACAATGTGCTAATGCTACAATGGCTCTCTAACGAGTGAGAGCCAGCGCTAATTTCCCTGTTTGACAAAGGGACTCTGTGATCCTTGGCTGTTAGCGGTTTGCAGCACTAGCAGGTGTGTGTGTGAGGGTGTGTGAGAGAGAGAGAGTTTAACCGAAACACATTATGCACCAGCTCCAAATTGGAAAACTGGACACACATCAGTCCGTGACTTTAAATGAACTTATATTCAGTTTTGCATGGGAGTCTGTGTGTGTTCACATTTAACTGATTGCTGAGGTGATGGGTCGGCGGCAGCCTGCTGGGGGGGGTCACCGCTGTCACTGCTGCAGGTCTCACAGCCGACAGGTTGAGCGGCAGATCGTTTACATCTCCCAGCATGCTCAGTGTGGGATCTCAGCACAGGAAGCGCCACTGTTGCCAACTGTTCACGGGAAAAGCCCTGATGAAGACGGGCTGTCAGCGTCAACCTGTCAATCTATCTATCTATCTATCTATCTATCTATCTATCTATCTATCTATCTATCTATCTATCTATCTATCTATCTATCTATCTATCTATCTATCTATCTATCAATGACAATTATGTCAAGTTTGCATTGTAATATTTTATTTTGAAAGAACACAGTGTTTTGTTATGAATGAACATATTTTTTTTATTTTGAAAGAACATAGTATTTCATTTCATTTTGGAAGAATATAGTGTTTTATCTTGAAAGGACATAGTATTTTATTTTGAAAAAACACTGTATAAAATCTTGAGAGAACACACTGATTTAATTTGGTAAAGCATGGCATTATTTTTGAAAAAACATGGTATTTTATCTTTAATTAATCCAGTATTTCATTTTGGAAGAATATAGTATTTTATCTTGAAAGTATGTAGTATTTTATTATGAAAGGACAGGTATTTTTTAGAAGAAGGTATTTATAAAAAAACAAACAAACCTTATGTTAAATATAAACACATTTATTTTGAAAGAGCATGGTATTTCTACTTTATGAGTTCGCCTCAGATTTTTTTTTTTTTTACTGCAGTAAAATCAGGAATAGAACAAAGAAGCAGAGCCGGGCCGCGGTGTCATGTCCACCGCTGTAAATGTCAGTGAGACTCCATCACAGTCGGTCGTTGGCCGAGCGTTAGGAGGATGTTTTCACCGCGCTCACGTTCCTTCACGTCTCTCTCTCCTACTGAGGAGCGGCGCGCTAAAAATGTCTGCGGACGAGATAGGATGTGGAACCGGGGATAAAAGTATCCACCAAAATGCCACAAGCGAGAAGAAGAGACATGTCTGCTATGTGAGGAGATGAAGAGGAGATGGAGGAGGCTCTCTGACGGCGATGAGCGATCGGACAAGGAGAAGGAGAAGAAGAGAGAGACGCAGAGACGGGAGAGAGGACGGTGACAACTCTGACAGCTTCAGGCCTCGTCCACTCCAGACTCTGGATAAATTTAAACCTGAGGTCTGGCTGAGCCGTCCTCTCCTGTCTCCGCTGCGTCCCTCTGCGTGTGACACGGTAAATCTGAAATGTGAGCGGATTCATACGACACAGTTACACAGGAAACAGGTGTTTACCTTTGTGTTTACCTGTAACTGGGTCAAAGCAGCGTTATCTAACCCTCCGCCTGAACCCGGCTCGGTGTTCCCACCTTTACACTGAGACCTACTGTCTTAGATATTAACAGTTGGAAGTAAGTAAGTAAACTTTATTATTTATTTCTAAAGCACTTTTCGCAGAAGGAGTTCAAAGTGCCTCAGAGTAAAATCAGAAAAGAGGAACCCACCTCACTCTGGACACTAATGCAGAAACAGTGTCAGTGTAGAGTACAATAGAAGATTAGGATTAGGGATGCACGATATATCGGCATTAATATCGGTATCGGCCGATGTTCGTCATTTTTTAACATATCGGTATCGGTCCAATGTTTGAAATTATATACATATTATACATATATATTTGTATGCAAAACCTACAAAGTTGAGGTAATACGAGGAGGATGGTAGCCTGTAACCTTGTTATTTGGAAGTAAAATACATTCTGAAAATAAAGGAAGACATTCAAAAATTCAGTTTGCATGATTTTCAGTCTGTACAAAAATGTATCATCTCAGAAACTTAAAAAAAAACCCAACACATATCGATATCGGTAAATATCAATTATCGGCCATAACAGAAAAATTCATATCGGATATCGGTATCGGCCAAAATGTTCATGTTGGCGCATCCCTAATTACAATGAAGATTAACAACACAATAACAAAATAACATAAAGCTCAGAGAGAAATTCTCTTGATGCCGAAAAACAAAACAAATTGTATCCAAATCTGCTTTTTATCATCTGAAGGTCTGACCACTTCTCTCTCTGAGTGAAACAGTGTTTACTTCTGTTTAGCTTTTTTAATCTATTTAATTGTGGTTAATGTTTCAGTTTTCTTAGAGTAATTGATTTGTTCTTTTCCCGCTCTTTGAGCTGCACTCACCTGTAGCTCCACAAATACTGATGTCGTCATCAGCTCAGGAAACAACGGTACATCAAACATCCGACACAGTCACTCAGCAGCTTTGTTTACATACATTCAAGGATATGAAATACAATGCATATGGAGCACAAAACGTCACATCTTCAGCTATACGGTCACCAAAGAAACACAGTATAGTGAACAACAACACAACTTGTCTGAACTCATGTAGGAGACGTCTGCTGGACTTCTTCTCCCCCTCAGGACTCGGCGTGTCCTCCTCTATGTCCCCCCCTGCTGTCTGCATCCCCACTCACATAAATCACCGGGTGTGTATACAGAGGCCCAGACGCCCCGGGGTGGCAGCCTGGCATTAGTTTCTGCCTCTCTCTCGCCATCCTGTGTGTGTGTGTGTGTGTGTGTGTTCTCTGGTTGTCTGTTTGCATTTCTCTCTCTCTCTGTCTGTCTGTCTCTCGCTGCCTCTCACATGTGCACCGACGCTAAGTGGGTGTTTGAGTGACTTTATGAATTAAGGCCGAGTGATGAGTGTCTCTTGAGGACCTGTGAGACCAGAGGCTGAATCAAAGTTCATTCAAAAAAACCAACACACTCACAGACACACACAGACACACACACACAGATTTCCACATTCGGTTGGTTGGTTTTGCCGTGTTGGTTCTCGCCATCTGTTCTCGTGCGTTATTTTGATCGCAGTAAGCCCAGAGCGTGCTGAGACGGTAACAGACAGAGAGAGGAGAGAGGGGTAAAGATTTAGCTTTGGCGCGGGGACGGGACGAGCTGATGAAGCGGGACACTTCGTCTCTCTGGGGAGGGATCAGACCGCTGCTTCGCCCGCATCCAGTTCTGCTTCCTCTTGTTTCTCAAATTAGTGCCTCCAGTTGCTTTTAGCCGCCACGCTTGAAATATCTTTACGCCGTGCAAGAAGGGAAGAGATGAGAGTGTTTGTTGAAATGAGCACAACGGAGCGGTGAAAGTGACAAAATTATTAAATACTGAACATTTATAATCATTCTTCCTACTGATTAGTGTGTGATTTATTAGCACAGTAATAAAGATTTAAACCTTCATTTATTAGCTTGTATTTGAAATAACATCTGTAAACATTTATAACATTTACATATTAATTATTATCAATGTTGGAGAAATGCTTAATGAATTGATTAGTATTTAAGTAATGCTTAATAGTGTGGTTATTACAGTGTTAGTAAGTAAACTTTGAATGAAGATTAATCAGACTTTTATTAATGTTATGTTCAGGTATTAAAATTTAAATCAGACAGCAAGGGCCTTGTCAATAAATTTAATCACATGTGAGACGTAAATAAACGGTTTTGGGGGGAACTGAAGGCTGCATGTTCAAGTTTTTCCTTTTTTTTTTTTTAAAGATGCATTTATGCTTTCCTTCAAACACAACTCAGTAGAAGAAGAGTCCACGCCGACACCATAATGCCAGTGCACATCTTTATACTCATGTCAACAATGTGTCACAAGGTCTAAGACAGGTGATGCATAGGTGTTAAAGGGATAGTTCAACATTTTGGCAAATTGGCCCATTGCCATAATCCCTATAGTTTTAGGAGTACTGTAGATTTGTTACCTTTAATTGTTGGTCCAAGCTATTTTTAGAGTGGCGGAGCAGAGCGCGAGTTGCTCAGAGCTACGCTATGAAGGCTCATGGGATTTCTTGGGCTCTGGTGGACAAGTTGTGACCTGCACATTCACCACGCTATGAGATAATAACAGAATGTCACCAGACAATGTTACGTTACATGCAGCTCGCGGCTCTGCTCCGCTGTTCTAAAAATAGCTTGCACCGACAATTAAAGGTAATGAACCTACCTCTATTGCGCCAATTTGACAAATGTTGAACTATCCCTGTGAAGCAGATCATGTGCATTGTGGGCAGTTGAAGTGTGAACGCTGTGGTTGAGCAACACCGGGGACGATGGAGTCATCGTCTCGTCTCCAGGCCTCCAGCTTTGATTTAGCTCATGATACTGACTTTACTGAACTTAACTTGTGGTTACCTGAGATCAGATGGGTGAACAGCAGGGGGCCCAGTCAACCATGATCTAATCTAATCTAAAACCCAGAGGTTGGTGTTAGTTAGAACTACTTGGATCTGTTCCAGTGACCAGTCATTCAGTAATCCTTCATGACGGCTGAAGGGGCAGTAGCTCTTTGAGATGATGGTGGCCGTCATGAGGCACTTGGGGATAAAGACTGAGCTGAGTGAGTCAGTGAAAACTTGTGTGGAGACGTCAGCGAGCTGGTGAGCACACTCCTTCAGTATGTGGACCAGGACCAGCAGCTCTGAGTTCACACAACCACAACATAAAGTGTTCACTAAGGTTTCCTGCATGAAAATGATGCATGTTTTTACATTTTAACCAGCAGAAAATGAGTTTGAGATGTTTGTTTGTTTTTCAATTCGATCAAAAAAATCGCCTCGAAACATGAAATCAGGCACCGCCGGCGCAGGCAAATTGATTTGTATGTATCTTAAAAGGAATTGTCTCATTTTCACACTGCTATCGGATATCGGCGCTGTGATCTGCCAGTGCCGCGCAACAACGGCTGGTGTGGATTTGAGATTAGGGCCACTGCAGCTGTCCCACTGAACCTTATCGTGCCTCCGTGTTCGTGTTTCTCGCCGAACGGGATAACCTTTCCCTCCCCTGGGGGGTGGGGAGGACGAGGAGGAGGAGGGGGGGGGGCTGAGGCAGAATGGCTGGGACCATCTGACACCAGATCATCAGCCTGGAGGAATTTGGGGAATGGCGCTGTCCCCGCGGCCGTGCCGACCCGACCGCACTCGGGGAGGTGTCATCTCTGAATTGTGTTTATTTGTTGGCACCCTGTCGTGAAAACCTTCCCATCAACTGCATGTTAATCTTGTCAGTAATTTACCCCACAAATTAGTTTTTGTGGCTTTTTTTTTTTTTTTCAAGCGCCCTGCCGCTTCTTCTTTCGGACAGTTGACAAGTTTATGAAGCTCTTTTACTTTTTCGCTCCTCATCATCCTGTTCCCTTTTCCCTCCTGGCATTTTGTTCATCCACAATTCACTCCTGTCTTCTGCAACTGCTGCCATGCGTTCGGACATCCAAGTCCCAAATACACACACATAAACACGTTGCCCCGTGTGGGTTTGGTGACATGTGGCGGTGGCAGTGGACAGCACTAAAAAGGCTCCAGTGATGAAAAACCTCTCGGCTGTCCTGGGAAGCCATCTTCTGTTTCACACCAGGCAAAATTTATGAGCGCAGCACTCAGCATCTCTGCTCTGCTGCAGGGACACGCAGAGGTATTCAGAGAAAGACTTGTAAACGGAGAAGGAGATAGAGATGTAGAGATGGAGGGAAGTGATCATAGGAATATGTGAGTCAGAGAATAAAGATAAATGGTATTGAACCTGATCGGTGTAAACAACAACTTACTGGAACTTGATTTTCCATGACCAGACAGACTCAACAGGTTCTTGGGTTTGTTTTTCAACAGCAGTGCATTCAACATTCATTTTGTTTATGCTACCTTGTTAGCATTTACTGAGTCAGCTGAGTCTGACTTTCAGCTCCTCCCTGAGTGAGACGCTGCTCCAGGTCTTTGCTGTGGAAGCCATCGCTGTCTTTGCTGCGTGAATGAGAGGGAAATTCAACAGTACTTTCAAATAACAGAGCATCTAAAATCAGACAGTTAAACACAGATATAGTAACATGGTCCAGTTTTAGTATTTAAAAAGATTTGCAAATACATTTTTAAACAATGAGCCGAGAGCGTAAATTACAGTTAAATTCAGGTTTAAAGAGGAACCATGCAGGATCTATGCTACGTTTTTTACCTTAATTAAACAGCTTCAGAGTAATTGTGATGGTTAAATAAATGACTTGTAGCTTGTTCCAGGGAGAATGGAGGCTCTCTACCTTCCACCTAGCGTCTCTTGGCTGAAAACCAACCTTGTAAGATCAGAGCCTCCGACCCGGTGTCCCACCTCTCATCTCTACGCGCCCTGTAACCTGTAATCTCTTGTTTATGACAGATTAAACTACACAAATACACACGTTAACATTGTATATGATATGTAACGTTATCCACCTCTCTATAGATTGATTTCTCGCTGGCTTTGTTGTAAACAAATGCACATGGCCAGGAGGAGGGTTAACAACACAGAGGAAAATCAACCAGACTTGCATACTGTAGTTCCTCTTTAAAGTCACAGATTTATGAGAAAAAGCTATTAAACATTGCACAAATTTGCAAGAAAATGTCAACATTTATTTAAAGCAAAGGAGGAAACACGTGTTGGTGCTTCACAAGGTTGCATCAGGTCATTATACAGCAAAAGCTCTTAGTTTATGGATTGTCTCAAATATTCAAATACTACAGAAAATATTCCTTTTAAACTTGAAAATTTCTAATTGTAATTTGGGAAGTTAGATGAAAACTGCAGCCTCGCTCTGGCGCTCTGGTCCAACACAAAGTGGTAGGTCTGCAGCAGCCATCACTGCTTGTGTTTGTGTGAAGACGCTCTGTTGCTCTGTTGTTCCGTCTGATTGGTGGAACAGTTTGCGCAGCGACCAAACGGCTCGTCCTCCTCGGGGGAGAATCTGCAGTTTGCCAAACTGAAGTGAGGGAAGTTTTTTTGAGCCAGTTTCACAAGACGCTTCACAGGAAAAACCTCTGCATGTTGGTTGTTGGACGACTGCGTAACTGTCGGTCGGGGATCATCGTTAAAGAGAGCAGAATATAAAGAGCAAATCATCTCTGTGTTCAGACATTTTATCCAAGTTTCCCCGTTTATCTTAATGCGCGACGTATCTGTTAATGTTATATACAGTATGAGATTTACGACCGCAGCGACGCTGTCTAAATTAAATTCCACAAATAAAAAGGTCAGTAAATTCAGTTACCCTCGGCTACATGCTCGATCTCAACCGCTCCGCCGCCCATTAAATGGAAACACTGCTCGCCACGTAAGCGCAAATCATCTGAACCTCATGTTTTTCCGACAGATTTGAACGGCTCAAAGTTACGCATTTTGCCCAGCAGCTCTGTCAGACGGTCCGCCACATAATGCCTTCAAAGAGAGATGGATTCGCACAAAGTAGTGGGTCCACCATGCAAGTGAAAAAAAAAAAAAAAAAAGTGACCTCTACCATCCATCACCAAGTTTATTTACTTGGTGATGAGATCAATATTTTGTAGGAGAGGCCGGTGGAAAGTTGGACGTCCTGCCTGAGAGTCGAGCCACATGGAAAAAGTGTCGCTCGCAGCAAATGGCTGAAGCTCAGCCAGGGCATGTGACCAACTCTAGTTTGTGCCGGAGATGGATGAGGGAAGAGCTGAAAAAGGAGCTTCACAAGCAGCAACACATGAACGCGTTATCAGTCAAATCCAAAACAACCCCGGCTCGTTACGCCAAAGAGAAACCCGCCACCCCCTGCAGACTAGGGTTCAAGTGTCAAAGGGTCGCTCCTATGCTAATTAAAATCCCCAAATGTCAGCCAAGAGGGACCCGGGTCACTCCAGTCCACCACCTCCTCCATCTTTGGTCTTCTCTCTTTCCTCCTGAACGAACGTCTGACACCAGGATATGTCGAAGGGAAAAATCTGAGACGACCCAGCCGAGGCCAGAAATGCACAGTTTGGACACGAGGGCGAGGCGCAGGAGGAGGAAGGCAGGCAGGCGTCGCGGTAACGAGGACTTTCTGAGGGGCAGAAATAACAAAGACAACGATCACGGCCGTAAATTGTGCCTGCAGACACATCAAGCTGTCTGCGCAGCCCCCAGGTCGAGTGTCAGTTGGTTTGGGAATGAAAACACTTAACCCCACCGTGGCTTAAAAGGTCATAACTCACAACTTCTCCTCTCTGACCTGAGTTACTGCCTCTCGTTAGGATTGGACGTCCCCGTCTCTCACCTTCTTTCTGTCTGTCTCGTCCTGTCCCCCCCCCCCCATGCCTTCCCCTCCTTCCCCTCGCTGTCTCATCTCCGCAGCCACTAGATGTAAGTATCCCATTGCCGGTATCTGTGGGGGCGCCGAACAAGATACTCTTACCCAACCTACCAAAAATGTGCCACAAGTGTGCAGCGAGAGGAAGTGAAAGCAGCGGTTGGTGTCACACGCACTTTATTTTTACAATTCGGACACACGACGCTCTCATGCGATATGGGTGGTTAATCTCCCCGGGTGTAAATTTATATTCTATTCGAGCAAAGCAACCAGGCAGCTTCAGCGTGAGGCCTCCCGCTGGTCGATGGCGTTCTGCCCGGGAGACCCTTACCCCCACCACCACCTCCACCTCTTCTTCTTCCTCTTCTTCCACCAGCGGCGGCGGATAGTGGTCCTTAACCCTCTCAACACCCCCACGCTGCCAGAGTCGAGGAGCTGCCTCATCTCGAATCGTTTTATTTCCAAAGATTTGATTTATCTCAAGTCAAACACAACCCTCAACGCAGCCGTTATATCGCCGGCTGTTTTTTCTTTTTTTTGCTTCTGCAGCTCAAGCCCGAGATGAAATACTATGGGTTTGAATCAACATGGACTTTCACTGGACTTTAACAGTAGTATGATGAATGAAGGATTTACACAGCTTCATAGATTTCTTTTTCTTTTTTTTTTTTCATTTTGACACGGTAATTTGGGGATATAAAATAAAATGTGCAGCCAGGGCGGAGCAATCAAACCGTGGGAGACGCTGTGAGTAAGAGGGGAGATTTATCGCCCGTACAACAGCGCGTTAGCCAGATAAAATGTTACTTGAGAGAAGCTAAAAACCCCTGCCGTACTGTAGGTGTTTGAAAACGAATGCAGCACTCAGAATGGAAGATGCAGACGGATAAAGAGGTGTTCGATTTCAGAGAAAGGGGGAAAAATTTTGAAGGTAAAGAGAGAAATCCAGGCCTCTGTATCTAATGATCTCTCACACATGCAGCTTATCTTATCTCTGCAGCAGCTGAAAAGCCATCTCCTCTTCTTCTTTTTTTTGCTCCCCTCCGCGACTGACAAAACAAGTGTGGAAGGGGAGAGGAGATTTTTCAAAGAGATTTCATCTGTTTTTCTATCCCTCCCTGACATCCGATCGGAACCGCAGCGGCAGGCCTCTGGAGACGAGGCCCGGCCGTGTTTATTCGGCGCTAAAAGAAGGTTATCTGCGATTTCTGGAGGTGCTAAGCAGAGATCTGTCATTGTGTAGGAGGATGGGGAGGAATATAGGCCGTGGTATGAGTGGAGGAGGAGGAGGAGGAGGAGGGGGAGGAAGAGGCAGCGAGTGATGGTGCAAATAAGGAGCAGAGGAGGTGGTGAAAAAGACAGGAAGCACCGGAGG
Organism: Decapterus maruadsi; assembly: GCA_030347415.2. NCBI lineage: Eukaryota > Metazoa > Chordata > Actinopteri > Carangiformes > Carangidae > Decapterus > Decapterus maruadsi. Next base: position 23,381,690 of record CM064902.1, on the reverse strand, counting down.
AAGAGGAGAGTGAAGGGAGGACAGGAATGAAAAGATGAAAGTTTGTACAACACTTTCAACTCGGCTGAATCTCACAGGACGATATATCACATCACATTACTCTCTGTCCTTGATATATAGGAATAATAATAATGCTATTTATGAATGCAAAGTTGACTTTTATTATATTTCTAAAGCAACTGTGACTGATTTAGTATTGTAAATAACAGACAACTAGCAAATATAAGGACAATTCTACGTTATCCGACATCGGTATCAGTATCGAGTCCTTTAGTGACCTCATTTATTTATCGGATGTCAAACTGAAGTTCAAATACATTTCTTTGAAATACATTTTTATAGATTTCATGTCCTTCTGATAAGAAATGCTTTGCCAGGTTTTACAACACAGACATACAGAAACATAACAACAATAATTATGATCGCTAAAAAAATCTAGTAATCCGAATCGGTTTCATCAAATGAAGTGGAATCAGATCAGAGCGAACAAAAAAAAAAGAATTGGTGCATTTCTAGAAACTTAATCCTCTGATCCGGAGGTCAAACTCAGGTGCATCCGGTCAACTGACTCCTGCTAACTCACTAACACCTGTGTTTAGTTAAACTCATGATATCTCGGTAGCAGACTGAAGGATCAGTGAAGCTCTGCTCCATTAAAGTCCACACACACACACACACACACACACACACACACACACACACACACACACACACACACACACACACAAAACTGTCTTCCTCAGTCCTGCTGACTCAGCTCTACGAGCGACTACGAGCCTCAACCCCATTCCTGTGGTCGCTGGCACGTTCTGCACAAAGGCAAAGAGACCTGGCTGATCTCAGGCCTCTGCAACAAAAACCTCACAACCGTCTCAGCTCAGATCCTCACCAGATCACCTAATAGGGTGTTTTTATATATCCACTATGATTTTCTCTTCTGTATCCAGCACATTGCAGAGGCCGGTTTGGTAAAGTCACTCTCTTTTTTTTTTAACATCTCCATCTGTATCTAGACACCAGTTTCAAATTCAGCATCATCGTTCATGTACCTGTGCAGTTTGCGTGTATTTATGTGGGGTTAAAAAGTTTGTCCACTAGAGGGCACAAACCATACCTGGTAACACTTTATAATAAGTACACACTATTAAGCATTAATAAATACTGAATTCTTCATTTATAACACAGGAATACTTATTAGTATCTAGTTTATATGGTATAGTATAGTATAATATTCATGTTTATTATTTAGTATTTAATCCTTAATTAACGCTTAATAGTGTGTACTTATTATAAAGTGTTACCCAATACCTTAGAATTTAAAATGACTCAAGGATATGTCAGTGTTCACCACTGTTGTCATGATTTGATGTTATTTTCCAACAAAGCCAAAGTTCCCAAGAAACACAGGACACAAGAGAAGTCGTGGGAGGAAAAACAAATACATCGGTGTGGCCTCGAGGAGAGAAATTCTGCAACTCTTTGAGGCTCAAGTGGAGAAAATAAACTTATTTGAGCTGATACAGATGTGTATGAAGCCTGTTTCTGCCAAGAAAATAAAAATATTCCCAAATTAAAGGAGAATTCCAGCCCTTTTCTAAGTAACGCTCTACAGCTACAGGAGGAAAAAAAAAAAGATTTTGGATGGGGAAAAAAGCATTAATATGCTCGAGCTCGACGGTCGACTCGTAAGGTCTACCCAGAGTAAACAGGTACGTGATAAAAACACACATGTTAACTGCTCTCTCACATTAACAGAGTTATTCACACTCAGTGTTGTGTGGTAAGGAGCCGGTGGATGTTGCAAAGCATGTGTAGCTCGTGATATTCTGAGTATTATATCGAGGCCAAAGTCACGGTTTAGAAGAACTGCCCCCATTACTTCACTCTTTAACCGCAGTGTAGCGCTGCTAGCAGCTAGCAGGAGGAGAGCTAGGTCGGTCTGCACATATTTTTCTCAGATTTTTTCCTACGGTTGCACTCGGGAAATTTAAGATGAATTATGAGATAAAAAGATCAAAATTCTTGTTATCTCATTATTATGACTTTCCAAGTGGGTATTTGTTTTCTTTCGCTGGCGGACACAGGCCTCCGTAGCTCTGTTAAAACATCGTGACTAAACCTGATATCCATCTTTAGGATTCACCTGCACAAAAACATGAAGTTGATACGTTTCATCCTTCTCGTCTCGACGACGTCGGACACTCGTAGCGTCTCTGCAGTGTTGACTTTTTCGTGGCTGTGACATGTAAAGCACCCGTCAGAAGCGCGACTGTATATTGTTCTGTATATTAGCGTTTTGACAGTCGGCCTTGAAGATCAGATCTTAAAAAACAAAACAGATTTTTTTTTTTCTTACGGCTGCCTGGAACTTCGTGGAGATGAAAGCGGCCGACCTGCTTGTGTTGGCAGCGGTGAGCCTGAACCTTTGGCTGCAGGGCAAAAAACCTGAACCTCTGAAAGTTAAACGCTTGGACACTGTCGGAGAAGAGAGGGCTGATGGGAGATGAGAGGGAGAGGGAGAGAGCAGGTTGTATGAAAAGAAAACAAAAGGAGTGGGGGGCAGCAGAGACAAAGCAGGAGAAGGGGTTTGTGGACAGAGGGAGGTCTGTGTGACGGTCTTATTGAGTTAATCACATGAGTGAGACATCAGCGATGGCCGCGGGCGGCGCCGATGCCACAATCTGCTTTTTATGGCCTGTGATCCGAGGCTGCAGGAACGTCAGCACAGAGCCATGAAAGAATAGACGACTTCAATTGAGTTATTGGACTGTGGAGCGAGAGAGGTGGAGAGAGGTCTTTTAACTTAATTAAACACTAATGTGAAGCAGTCAGTTGTTGTTTTTTTCTTCTTTCGTTCTATGGGTGGTGGCTTTCATGTGTGTCTGGCTGGAGGTGCAAGTCTTTGACAGAGGAGTTTGTGAGCTCGGACCCCCCCCCCCAGAGTCTCCAGCACCGGCCCAGTCAGAGGTGTTATTAGATGAGGATACAGAGGTCAGGTGTGAGTGTGTGTGTGTGGGAGCATGTGTTTAGACAGCGTTAGTCTGATAAGGATTAGTCCAAGGTCACAGGGTTGTGTGTTTGTGTGTTTGTGTGTGTGCAGATTAAATCAAAGAAAATGCTAGAATTTTAATTAATAGGGCGACGATGCAACTACTGCTGCCTTTTATCTGTTATTTGAACACTTGAGTTTTTGTTGCTGGACCGTATTGATCTTGATGTTTGACTTTTGACACTTAGTTTTTGTTAGAATTGTGTTTTTTATTTTCCCTTTCTCTTTTATCATATGGCGCTGCAACCAAAATTTCCTGAAGAGATTTTTCATAGGGATCAATAACGTTTCTCTCTATCTATCTATCATCAAGTAAATTCACAAAAATAAGTCAAGACATTCACAATAATTTGAAGTTTGCATCGTGTCATTTTATTTTGAACGAATTCTGAAAGAACATAGTTTTCTATTTTCAGAGAGAACATAGTATTTTATTTTGAAAGGACGTGGCATTTTATCTTGAAAGAACACAGTATTTTAGTATTTTATTCTGTCTGACTGTCTATTTGATTCATTAGAATATTTTTCACACCTCCTGTCCAAAAGTATGTGGACAGTTGAAATGAGTTCACACAGAGGTTTGGTAACGTAAAGTCACTTGGTAAACTCTCTTCTCTCTAACTCCACGCACTCACATGTTTTTCATTTTCAAACCTCCACTCTTCAGCTCCATCCTCCATCAATTTATCATATTTTGCACGGCTCCCTCTGGAGACACTGGAGCCGCTACACAACTTCGTTTTTCTCCAACACCTGTAAACAGACTTTGATGTGCCTCTAATTTATTTTCCCTGTTTCAATATGACAATAGAAGAAGAAAAAAAGTCTCTGTGGTTCGAGCCGTGACCTGAACCACATCCAACACCTCGGGGATGAATTGGGAAACGCAACGTGACTGCGAGCCAGGCCTTATCACCCGTCATCGGTGTTGGGCCTCGCTAATGCTGCGTCTGGCTGTAAACGAGCTCCCTGCAGCCAGGTCCCAGACCGGTGGAGACGAGAGTCCGACAGCGATGGACTTGAGAGAGCTTGAGAACATAGTTTAGGGATGAGATGTTATTAATAATCACAGGATTAATAAAATGTCCACATCCTTTTGGACAAATAGGACGACACAGTGGGAAGTGTTAACGTCACAGACTCGCTGTCTGGATGCAAAAATGAAAAACTGTTTATCAGCCGTCTGTGATACATTCAATATCGCTGCATCGTTGGCCTGGTTTTGCTCCGTTTGTCACGCTCTCGTGCATTTTTCAGTAATTGCTCAAGTTCGGGTCTTTCAGCAGGAATATACGGTTTCACATCTTCAACCGCTAGAAGCTGAGTTATAAGGTCACAGGTAGCTGCGAGCATGAGATCTGCTAATGATACTTTAAAGTACCACAGCAGCGGTTTTTTAATGCGTAGCTGCAAATCACGCATTAGACATCAGAGCTGACTGTTAAATGTGTTTTTCCTTCCTCGCAGGCAGCGGCTGGATTTACCTCATTTCAGCCCTTGTAAAGACTTTGATAGACTAGAGATAAACAAGAGCGATGTGAAGTTTAAAGTTGTAAATCACTGGTATTTACTTTAAACTCAGTGATGGTGGCGTCCCGTCATTTACACGTTCTCGCCTGGGTCCTTGTTCCACTTCAAGGCCCAACAATAGTGAGATAATGTAGGAATATAATACATTTCCTGACCTGTTACAGTCCTGTGAGTGTTTCAGTTTTTGTTATTTGTGTCAGTATTGTTCCTACATGTCACAATGTGATAAAAACGACTTGCAGTCCAGGCAAAAATTGTTGTTGACAGTTTGAAGAGCTCATATGATCTCTATATATTTTTTTGGACAGACCTTAAACTGTGTCTGAATGAGAGCTATGAATCTACCCTTTTATACGCCGCCACACATGCCCTCATAAAAGACGAGTAAAGGTTCAGAAATGAGCAGAAAGCACTGGCATCCTATGGACTCGATGCACAGCTCCACTACTTCCTGCTGCTCCTTTGATACCTTCCTGAACTTAATCTGGATCCTTTGATTCCTGTCTTACATGTTTTCATTCATCAAGGATTGGACAAAGGTTCTGAATAAATCCAGATGTGTCTATCTGACCATTGTCGGCTCGACCAGCATTTCCGCCACCACTAATAATAACAAAATAACGATAGAGACAAAACGATATATTGATCGAAAATGGAGCCATTAACAAGTGTGGGTAGCGTAGATTCATCCACATTAACATGAGACTGTTTTATAACCGAATAGAAACTCCTCGTTGGCCCTTTAATCCGTTTGTCCAATAATGTAAGACAGGAATCAAAGGAGCAGCATCAAGTTCAGGAAGTAGTGGAGCTGTGCATAGAGTCCATTGGTTGTAGTGGGTGGTTAACGTCATGTAGTGTCACAAAGCTTTCACTCAGGACAGGTTATCCTATACCAAAATACAGTATAATCCATATCTATAGATATGAACCTTTTTAAAAGATGTTACTAGGTTTTACCACCTACGAGTGGAGGTGAAATCTGCTCTGATCCGCCACGTGTTTCCGTTGAAAACCGCTCAGCAACACAGATACATCATGTTGGTATTTCCACTTGAGGCCGTGATGGCTGCGATCGCACAGTCGCATAGTGCCTGTCCCACAGCTCAGTCGTGAGCGGTCCTCTGTGTTTTGCGATATGTAATCGTATATCACTTTGTCTGTCATTACAGCAGAGGAACGCCGTTTACATCGACTTCCCCTAAATCTCCCTAGATTAGCCAGATGCCTGAAAGCTGTGTGTGTGTGTGGTGGTCTGGACCGAGGCTGCAGGTTATGTTTGGATTGATGTTGGGTGATTGGTTCGTCAGTAGTCAGTGTGTGTGTGTGTGTGTTACTGGCAGGAGGTCCAGTCATTGACAGAAGGATTACGGCGAGTTTGGAGTTCAAGCCTCAGCGCTGACAGACAACTCGCCCCTGAGACACACTCCGCCTGTGCCCTCGCCTGACCCCGATGTGTGTGTGCGTGTATGTGTGTGTCTCTCTGTGTATGTATGAGTGTGTGTTTATCATGGCGATGATTGGGCCGCAGCAGAACGGAGCCGTCTTTATCAATCTGATCAATAACCTCACAACAACACCTGTGCAGTTTCACACCAATAAAGGACACTAGATGTGCAAACAGTGGAAATTACCCTTTAGATTTATGACCATGTTGCATAAGGGAAATAAAAATATCAAGAATTCAAAGGTAAAATATTTATAATTTAATCTTTACGCAAAGAAAATCTGTTAAAAACTCAAACTGTCTGAATGAATCAGACTTGGCTCAACGTGCATTAAGTTTAACGTTCCTGTATAAAGGTCTTTTGACAAAATGTTGACAACCACAGAAGAAGAAATGAAGCCGCGCTCTCGGGGTCGTGTATTAAAAACCCTGCGTTACACCACAGTCATATATCAGGAGCCCTTATGTGACTTCAGGAGAAATACAGAGGCAATACTTGACTTGGGAAACAAAATACTGCAGTGTTTATCCCCTCAATGAAATGATTGACAGCTCACTATTCTGTCTGGGTGGTCTGCGCTGGTAGCACTGGTGAGGGGGTTGACAGGCTCTATGTTTCCCCCTCTGCCATTTTTCATCCCTCGTTTTTTTTTTTTTTTAACTTTCCCCACAAAAATGTTTAAAGGGAGCGATCACGTAGTCGACGTCACTTCTATACACACACCCTGCCCTCGTAAACCATCTCAGACCCTGGATTTTAACAGTGCAGATGATCGATTATGAGGGCTGGTCTTCATATCGAGACAGGCACAGCAGAAGACGATAGAATTTGTAATTTATGTGACATCCAAGAGGTGGAGAATGAAATTCATTTTGTGTTCTACTGTCCTTTTTATGACTCTATAAGAGTTTGGTGAGGTAGATCCAAATAAGGAATTTGTGTGGTTAGACGATACTGAGAAGCTAAAAAACATCTTTTTCAATTGAATGTATTTGCATTTTATTTCTTGAAAAGGTTTGGGCAATGAGACGAAGAGCGATATATAGTTGAGTACTGAAAGTAATCTGAAATTGTTTATTTATGTGTCACACTTGTGTGGCAGGAAACACCAACAGGAAGGACTGTCTAGGCTTTTTTCTTGTAACGATAATTCATTCATATATAATGATAGAAAAACAAAACAATCATGATGCTCATTGTTAAAGAGGATGAGGTTGAACTCTCTTCTTCCTTATTTTCCTTTTTTCTCCGTCTTTACTCCATCCTGGTTTTAACTGTGCAGCGCTCCATCACAGGCTTCCTGCTCCGGGCTAATAACCGTGTCCTCGCCGAAGGCTTAAAACAGTCATTGACCTCTTTGACCTCTCGGTGTCATGCCCCGTCCAGATGTAGGACGTTACCACGCCGACCAGACTTCACAGGCATTCTTCACATTGTTTCCTCGTTTGGTTTGATGATTCCTCGTTTCCTCTCCAGACGCCGAACAGTAGTTTTGACACCTTGATCCAATGTTAGACCAAACACAACACTGATGATGATCAGCAGCGGCCGGTCGGTGATCTCGTCTGTTTCGAACGCCGTGTGGAGGATGTTTGGGTCGACAGAGAGGAGACGGAGCTCGCTAATTGGCCGTGTTTGGGTTTCTGCTCAACCACACAGAGAAACAGAGGGAAACTGTGTGTGTGAGAGTTTTGTCGTCTTTTTTTAAACAAAGGTGACAACAGGGATGACATGATGTTAATTTTCTTCTAATTTCCCCTTAAATAACTTATTTTTTTCACTTTAAAGGACAGAAACTGTAGCTTAAACGTATGTAATGTTGTTCTCTATCACTGGGGGTCTCTCCATCAAAACAATAACAAAAGGATGGAGCCTGGTGACATCATGAAATAGAGCAAAGAATCATGGGAATCTTTTTCCTTCACAGATTTATCTCCTCCTCTACAAAACAAAACAAACCAAGTTGCTGATTAAAATCAATAAAAACACTGAAAAACATAATTTCACATTAAAATCAAAGTTTGTTGGACAAAAACCGTGGAGAGGCTGATGTTTGACAGCTAAAGATCCAGATGTGTGACGACTAAAACCTTTCACCTGATGTAAATATATATTCAAAAACGACCAACTGCATCATAAAATAAATATTTCACCATTCACCTGTTGCAAAAGAAACATTCAGCTTGATTAAAATGACATGTTTCTAAAGATTTTGGATAATATATGTAGAAAACTCAACAAAATATATAATTCTTTATAGTATTTTAGTGATTTCTGATATTTTGATTCAGAAAAGTAACATATGGAAAACAATAAAAACAACAACAAAAAAAACAGCTCCAAAATCACAACTTTTCTCAACTTTTTATTCATTGTCGTATTTACTAGAATACTTTAGTTTGGATTTATTATTTGCATTTAGTGTTTTTGTTTTTTTATAATAAAGCACTTTGACACTCTGTTGTGAAATGTGCTGCATAAATAAAGTTGTTCTGCAGAAATGCAGTTATGAGCTGAACTCGGATCTGTTCGATGCTTCTGAGATACAAATGATTTAATCACCACTTGCTCCCATGTTTGTTTCCACATAAAGCCCCTAAAGGCACTAATGATCCAAACCAGCGTGCCTCTGTCCTGACTCATACATTTTAAAACCACCAACTTTTTTTTTTTTTTTATATTTTTTTTATTTTAATAATTTACTGAAAGATTTATGATAAAGTCAGAGACTGAGAGCTTGGATGAAACATTTGACTCGGTTTCAGAGGCCGTCGTGTTTTGATGTGTGTGCAGAATATTTATGATGTGTTGCCTTCAGATTTGTGGAATTACATAAAATAAGTAAACTTCGCGGACCAGCCGTGCTGTCGGTGTTTATGGATTTTCACAGGAAATACCGTAAAACTAAACAGTCGGAGGTTTTCATTGGAAAATATGAGTTGAGGCTCTGAAGCAGCAGTGACAGTCCAACTGTCTCTCATCTGGCGTCCGCCGAGAGTGGTTGGACTATTATTCATTTACAAATAGTTTCTGTCCGTGGCTTTTTTCTTTTGCTGTATATGGATTAAGTTAGTGTTTTCTCACACAGGAAATTGCATGTCTGTCAGGAGGATTGTGGGTCAGTGTCATGCTCATAAATCACGGCTCTAACGGTGACCACACAGTAACTTCATCTTACATAAAAATCGCTCTGCTCCCTTCGATTTGTTGTTGCACAAACTGTTATTTTTCTGCAAATTCTGCCACAGTTGATTTAAAAACTCCCCGAACTTGACTTTTACTCCCCATGAATTCAACGTTTTTAGATCCTCGCTGGATTTTACTGTACCTCTTAATGCCAAAAAAGGAAAAAAGTTTATTTTCATTTACAGGGGACACTCCCCTCGAAAACATCCCTCCTCCAGGATTTTACATTTTTCCCCCCCAGTTTGGGAGACAATCTTGTGTTTTGCTCTGCTAATCCACATCGATGCCACGGTGTATTAAGATAATAAGGCAGATTAAGCCTTCAGCAAAACATCCAGGTCCATGTAATTTCATCAAGCCAGCACCACCCTGTAAATCCTGCAGCCCATGCAGCACAGAGCCGTTGTTAAAGTGTTTCTGGAGCAGAATCGGGGCAGAACAAGACGGCTCGCCTTCTTTCTCTCTCTTTTTTTTGTGAGTGTGTGTATTTATTTTCTGTGTTTAATTGGACAAATGAATAGCATTCCAGTCCAGGAGCATAGTGGCATTATTGTTCTCAGAGAATAAACACAGAGGGCTCCTGCGTGGACTATAAAACTCCAGAATAAACAGCTCTCTCAAAGCCCAGTATTGAATGTCTGTTTATGACTTGTAATATGAAGTGCAGAGCTCTAAAATCACTAATTACATCAGCTATGTGGATTTCTGGGGAGAGCTCTTAAAGGGGGGATTGGTGGCTGGAAGTGAGTGTGTGTCTGTGTGTGTGTGTGTGTGTAGGCTTGTATAAGCTAATATGTCTAATGTGTTTCGTAGCCTTTTGGCTGCCTGGTGCCTATAAGTGAATATTTTTTATTTTAGTCTATTTTACACTTTTCTAAAAAGTTTAACTCCATTTGCTCGGTCTTAACTCTCGGCCTGTGTGTGCTGCAGAGTTACGAGCCTGCTGTGTGTGTTGAATATGTGTAAGTGTGTGTGTGTGTGTGGCTCCATAACAGCCCATAGAGGGCTGACCTCGGTGCAGGGCGGGAGGGAAAAAATGGTTTCCTCTCCCCTGATCTCTGCAGACCCTGGTTATTAAAACATGTTTCCCTCTTCCGCTGAGATGAGAGGAGGTGAGCTGCTGACCGCCTCAACACGTGCTGCTACACAACTCCTCCACCTACTGTAGCAGCAACAGCAGCAGCAGCAGCAGATACACACAGGAGGAGATCAAATCATTTTATTGATTAAACTGATAGATTTACTGCAGGACTGACGGCGCCTCTGGGATCAGGCAGCGGAGGGTTGTTGCACAGAGCTGCTGTGTCTGCGTTCACCGTGTCAGGACCCTGTAGGTTTGTTTAGTGTGAGTTTCTGTCCTGTCGTTCCCCTCTTCCTGTCGAGTTTCCTGTTTGTGATTACCTTGGTGTCTCTCACCTGTGTGTCATTGTCTCCCAAACCATTGTGTTCTATTCAATTTGGCAAATTGGCCCATTTGCCATAATCCCTATAGTCATAGCAGTAGGTTTGTTACCTTTATTTGTCTGTGCAAGCTGTTTTTAGAATGGCAGAGCAGAGCCGTGAGCTGCTCAGAGCTACGCTACGTAGGCTCATGGGATTTCTTGGTTTCCCTCATCAAACTCGTCAAATTCACAATCCAACAACTCCAAAACGCTCTGGTGGACAAGTTGTGATTCACCACGCTATGAGATAATAACAGAACGTTACCAGACAGAGTTGTTTTAGAGGTAAATTCATGCAAAACTGTTGATGGGGGCAGTTTTTCTGCAAACAGTCTCTGCATTTCCCTCTAAAACAACTCTGTCTGGTAACGTTCTGTTATTATCTCATAGCGTGGTGAATCACAACTTGTCCACCAGAGCGTTTTGGAGTTGTTGGATTGTGAATTTGACGAGTTTAATGAGGGAAACCAAGAAATCCCATGAGCCTCCGTAGCGTAGCTCTGAGCAGCTCACGGCTCTGCTCTGCCGTTCTAAAAATAGCTTGCACCGACAATTAAAGGTAACAAACCTACTGCTATGACTATAGGGATTATGGCAATAGGCCAATTTGCCAAAATGTTGAACTATCCCTTTAAAGAAACTACACCTTGAAACCAACGTGTGAAGGAATCAGCAACAGGAGAGAGAAATGATCACACAAACAAACATCAAGGAAAGAAGTGTGAAAAGCCTGAGGATGGAAAAGAAGGCAGGAGGACGTAGAGAAAGGAAACATTCATGGCTTTGCTTATGAGTGTGTTTCTGTGTCTGTTTCTGTGTGTGTGTTTCTGTGTGTCTCTGTGTGTGTGTGCAGTTCAGCTAAGTTCAGTCAGTGGCCAGTCAGCCCTGTTGGCCGCCTCTCCATGCACCATCACCTCATCACTCACTGTGCTGCCTGGACGCCCAGCGGCCTCCGCCCTGCTGCTGCTGCTGCTGAATCTGAGTCTGAGTCTGAAGCTGCTGCTGCTGCTGCTGCGTTACGACCACGTCTCATCAGACCGAGCCGCCGCTGCCACCTCATATCTCAGCGATGCAGGTCCGGCCTCATTCATGAGTGCTGGACACAGATTTAACACGAGGCACCGTCGCTGGGATGACTGGTGGCCTGGCAGGCTGATGGACGGCCTGCCTGTCGGTCGGAGCTGTTTTCTGCTGCCTGACTGACTGGACGCCGCTGTGACGGCGCTGCTGCTGTTGCTGTTGCTGCTGCTGCTGCTGATGATGATGATGGTGAGGTCATGGCGAGCAGATGAGCCAAAGAGCTGCTCTGAAGGAACCAGAGTCTATTTTTTGATGAGCTGGTTAAGTTAAATATATTGTGAGGCTTAGAAGAAGAAACACACACACTGAGATGAAGCATGGTGAAACATTAAATCACATCACAGCCACAGTAGAAACTCATTTCAAGGCAGAGCTGGAAATTCAGTTTGCATTAGTAGGTAAATAGTTCCTGGAAACGACAGGCAGGTAACTGTGGTGAAATGCATCTGTAAGAAACAACCCTGCATGAACAAGTCGTCTTGATGGTGGTTTCACAAATTCACAAGATCAAATATTTCAATCTATTATATAATTCTTTATTTCTGAGCCATAAAGAAAATTAAAAGACGGACTAAGAATGGGAGGAAGCACACCAAATTACCATTACCATTAAAATTACATTTTATATAAATATACATAAACCATATGAGGCGCATATGAGACAGTATTTACTTAAAAGGTCAATTTAACATGCCAGTGCAAACGAAGCCAGGGTGTGAACCGGTAGCCCGTTATGGAGCGGATTAAGGCCTTTATAATGGCGTTTTCAGACACATCCAGTCGGCACATAAAATTAAACATGAGCTTCTGTAACTGTGCCAACGTGTTGGTGCATTAGAGCAGCGGTGCTCAAACCTTTCTACATCAAGGACCATGGACTTTTTTAGCTGATGTACGTTCAAATGAATGCATGTTTAGTTCGATCTTCAAAAATAAACAAAAAAAACAGTTAGTAAGGTAGTGACAAAATATAGCTGGTGGAAAAGGGTTTTGACTAAAGCAAAGATTATAGCTGCTGAACCCTTGTTTCCCATTTCGTTACTGAGAAAGACACATACATGCATACATACAGTATACAATATGTCCCCCACCAACAATCCTATAACTATCCACAAACCTACACAACTCGAAAACAAAACAGTCGAAATTGCTAAAAAATAAATATTTATTTCCCTACATTACACAACCAATATCCATCCTCAACTACAAGCATACACTAAAAAGTCATAAATTGCGGCGAATGGCATGAATTTTGGGAAAATGTAGAGAAATTTCCGGAAAAAGGTGGTAAGATTTCGAGGCAAAGTTGGGGACCCCCTTTAACCCTCTCAAGGACCCCTGGGGGTCCCCGGACCCCACTTTGAGAACCACTGCATTAGAGGACACAAACAACTGGCTGGCACTAGGAACGGCAAATAGAAGCCTCATAGCGTCATTATATGTTAATATTGTTCAAAAAGTTGCAACAATCTTTGACTTTTTAAATCAAATTTCTATTTTTGGAAAATCTAATTGAATCAAACTTTAGGAAAACAACGTGTCTAATCTGTAAATTCAATTGGCAATTGATTTCACACATTGCACAAGCAATTTAAACTAAACATTTTATTTACTGTGATTAGTCATTTATATAAACAACATTAGTGGTTATTTTTGTAATCATATCCAGGCACAGAAAATGCTGTTAAAAACAAGAAGGCAGAAATCACTGTCAAGAAACTCCATGAAAAAAACAACAACATGTTTAATCCATCTCTAACTTCCCTTCAGTGTCTGTTGCTCTCATTTCTATCAGACATAAATCTTCACAATGGATCACAAATGTTTCCTTTAAAAATAAATGAAAAGAAAAAAGTCTCAATAATAATTCTCTAAAACTGAGGAGTGCTGTTTATAATGCATTAGAATAAAAATAAAAAAGTACAGAAGAGAACTGTTTATGATGCATTACAAATAAAAACGTGGTTTTGTTGGGCACTATTTTCAGCTGTGGATGAATACATCTCTGGCGTTGTGGTGTTTACAATCTCCTTCAACACCAAACAGCTCATAACGACATTAGAAAGTCACTTTACTGGAGATGCTCCATTAAAACTATTTCATTTAAAGTTCCTCACATGTCTCTGCAGCTGAACACGTGTTGATACGAGGCGGACGAGTGTTTAATTTAAAGTTCCTCTCTCTCTCTCGTAGTGTGTGTGTGTGTGTGTGTGTGTGTGTGTGGTTGTTGTGCAGCTGTAACAGGAGGACTCTCCCATCCCTGCCAACAGCATCTATCTCAAGAATGGGTCATACGCATTTATAGCTCGTATCACATTCAGCGGCCATAGACACCACCAAATCAAATCAGCAGCTCCGAGTTGATCGTATCCTGCAGTATATAATGTCATGCAGGCCATACGATGACAGACTATAGCGGAGCAGACCGCACAACGTAACACTATCTCCTGTCCGTCAAGATCTAATGCAAATACCGGCTGTAAAATAGCACATTATGCCTGAGAGGTGGAGGTGGAGGTGGAGACGCTCGCCGCCCTGGACGCCGCTGATGTGTCTAACATGTCCCGCCTGTGAGGCCTCGGCACAGAGAGACTGAGTGAGTGAGTGAGGAGATAATCATCATCCACCTCCTCTTCCTCCTCGTCCTCCTTTAACCCACAAAACCAGAGGGTTTTCTTCCTCAGACATCGGCCGGCCTGTGGCTCGGAGCCCACGGACACTAAAAGTGCCGGTGATGCCTTGTTTGTGTGGATGTCATGTCGTCTCCTCTCCTGCCCTCAGTATCTCTGACTCGTGGCCGGCAGCCAGAGCTGGACCGAGGCCACGGAGGCCAGAGACCAGAGACCATTATGGGCCTGAGTCTGACTGAGCAGTGCAGCAGGTGGTGGAGGAGCAGGAGGAAGAGGAGGAGGAGGAGGAGGAGGAGGAGGAGGAGGAGGAGGAGGAGGCGTGTGAGTGAGCTCCCAACATGGAGCAGGACCTGAGCTCAGATCCCAGCAGCAAACTGGGACCAGTTTAAGGAAAGACAAAGACTGCCATCTAGTGGCTCAGAGGTGGACGTCCTGTCCCGTGTCCTGGTGTGTGTGTGCATGTGTATGAGCTAACATGTCTAATGTGTTTTGTGGCCTTTTGGCTGCATTGTACCTTTAAGTTTATTTTGGTCTATTTTACACTTTTCTAAACAAGTTTAACTCCATCTGCTTGGTCTTAACTCTTGGCCTGTGTGTGCTGCAGAGCTATGAGCCTGCTGTGTGTGTTGAATGTGAGTGTGCGTTTTATATACTTCGCTCTTCTTCTACTCTCAAATTAAAGCAGAAACAACCACAGCTGCATGTCACTCATATGAGGAAAATCTTTATAAAATATGTTTCAGTCTAAATTTTAGCATCTTAAAACAAATGCAGCTGGTCATGTTCACATATACATGTACATTGTGCACACACAGTTTGGAGGAGAACTTTTATACTGTACCCACTGTCGGCAAATTGTATAATTCATTGAATTATTATAGTTTATTAATAATTTTTATTAAGGAGGACTAATTTCCATTATGGGCTAAAGTGTTTATCTATATACTATGTGGGCATCACATATTAAAACTGATAAAGGGCTGAATGGTTCATTTAAAGACTTGAAAAGTGATAAAAGTATAAATAAAGGAAAATGTAAGGATATTTAAATAATCACTAAAGAAAACAAAAAGTTTATTATAAAATAATTTGATGCCTATCTGGTTTTATATTGAATTGATATTTCCAGTTTAAAATTAAGTTCATCATAAATCAAGTAAAGGCTTCAACCACCGGAGCAGACTGAGCTGCAGCTGCAGACCTGAACTTATTTGCTGAAAGCTGAGTAATAACCGAGTTACAGGTTCACTGACTTTCTGCTACTGCTGAGCCCGACACACCCAGACGATGAAGATGATGATGAAGATGATGATGTTTCTGTGTGATGTCATATTCAGATTTAGTCTTAAAACACGTTAAAAGACCAAACTCGGCCTCGACGACCTCAGTTCTAGTTCGGTTAAATGTTATTTTAACTCTGGGGCAGAAACGAACCATTGAAACAACACACATGTAGATCCACAGACTTCACTTCAGTGTCGCAGTTTTTCTTCTTTTAAACACAATTTGTGACGGTTAATTTAGTTTAATCTGCTGCTGGGCGCTAAGACGGTGTCAGAGTGTGTGAGCGTGCGGTCTGGGACTTTGCTGAAGAATTTTTAATTTTGGTAGGTGTGACATTTACAACCTCAACACCAAGTCCAGGCCCCATAAAGAGCTCCTGCTCCTTTTTTTCCTTTTTTTTTAAAAAACTTTTTTTTTTTTTTTTACAACTCTGTAAATACAGAGTTAATTTGCTTTTTGTCCGTGGTGAGATTAAAACCTGAACAATGAGCGTGAGGTGTTTTAAAGGGCTCGTTTCATTATTCCACAGCGCCCCGCAGGCAGGATATAAACACGGTTGTGGAAAATGAAATGTCTGATGTGGGTGTGAAACTTCTGTAAAGGTCAGAGGATTAGAGGAGAAGGACGTACTCTCACATCCTCTCAGTCGTCTACCAGTTAAAACACAGAGCTGGAAACTGAGAAGCAGGGTTTTCTCTCCCTCCCTCCCCTCACCTCCCCTCCCTCCACAGCTATGAAATATGTTTACCACATCCACCGGAGCTCGGGACTATAAATTCAGGCGAAGTTACAAGAGCTGTAAAGTCAAAGCCACATCTCGCTGCGTCCAGCTCGGGGTGGCTGCAGGGACCGGGAGACCCGCTCTGTGGGACAGTGTGGTCACACCCAGGTGGTCTGGAGCTCAGGTGGACTCTGACAGGCTTCAACCCCCCTCTCCACCTCCACCTCCTCCTTCACCTCCTCCATGTCCCAGGCCTGAATCGCTCCCTTCAGGCCTGTCGGGGTGAAACCAGCTTAAATCAAACCTGCGCTGTGTGTGTGTGGCTGCTTTAACATGAAATCTGTCTATTAAGACTTAACAGAACATGGATGTATTTTATAATAGAGACTTAAAGCCGCAGTGGGAGCCGCTGTATACACATTACATTACATTACATTCCTCTCCTCTCTGCCATGTTGGATTTATTTGTTTTGAAAACCTCCTGAATGACTGTGAGAAAAAAAGAAGTCGACCACAGTTGAATGAATTTCCATTATGGGTTAAAATGTTGATCTATGTACTGTATATGTCTGCTTCACAACATTAAAACTGATAAAGGGCTGAACGGTTTATTTAAAAACTTGTGATAAATGAGTATAAATAAAGGAAACTTTAAAGATATTTTTAATCAGTATTTAAAATCAGTCTCTGGATGATGAACACGTCAGCCCTTAGCAGAAAGTAGTTTGTAGTTTGAAAAGTGTACTACAAGTATTCTCATTTTATACTAAAACTGAGGCAGTATACTTGAAAGTGTGCTCTTGTAAACTTAAAATGAGCCTATAAAGTATACTTTAATAAACTAAAATATGGACTAGAAGTATATACTTAGGAGTAGATAGATGAGGGAACTTGTGGTATACTTTAAAGTGTACTTTTGTAACTTAAAATGAGCCTATAAAGTATACTTTAATAAAATAAAATGTGGACTAGAAGTATATATTTAGTAGATAGATGAGGGTACTTGTTGTATACTTTAAAGTGTACTTTTGTAACTTAAAATTACCTTATAACGTATACTTTAATAAACTAAAATGTGGACTAGAAGTATTAGTACACTAGGAATGTATAGATGAGTGTACTTGTTGTATACTTGAAAGTGTACTTTTGTAAACTTAAAATGTTCCAATTTAGTCCAAAGAAGTATTAAATTGTATACTAGTACGCTACAAGTACATGGTCCATAGTATACTTGCTATACTTATACTCAAGCATACTTAATAAAATAAACTTCAAGTATACCACTTTTTGCTAAGGGAGGTTAGAAATCTACTGAACAGCTGACAGATTAAAGTTTATTATACAATGATTTCAGGCCTGTGGGAGTGAAGCCAGCTTAAATCAAACCTGCGCTGTTCGTAGCGCTGCTGCTTTAACATGAAATCTGCCTATTAAGACTTAACAGAACATGGATGTATTTTATAATAGAGACTTAAAGCCGCAGTGGGAGCTGCTGTATCCACATTACATTACATTACATTCCTCTCCTCTCTGCCATGTTGGATTTATTTGTTTTGAAAACCTCCTGAATGACTGTGAGAAAAAAAGAAGTCGACCACAGTTTATTTGGGAAATGAAGCTCATACAAAAACAAACAGTTGTGGTTCCTCCTGCTCCACCTCTGGAAAACAGCTGGGAGGAGACGGGAGTGGGTGTTTTAATTTATATACAAACAGTCAAAAATAAGAAAGAAGGAAAAAAAAAAAAAAAAGGCCAGTCAGTCAGACTCAGGCGATGGTGAGGACGGCCCGCTCCCTCTTCCTCCTCTTCTTCTTCTTCTCCTCCAGCCGGCCCGTGGCCTCGGCGAAGAACATCACGTCCTCTTTGCTCTCGATCTCGCGCTGGAGGAACTGGAGGGCGGCGCTGTTGAAGCCCATCACGTCCTGAAACACACAGGTGAAGAAGAGGAAGAGGATGAAGAGGAGGAGCAGGTGAGGACAGAGTAAAACAGGAAGTGATGATGAAGGCGACGTGAGTTCCGTGTTTCCAGATGTGACTCACTCTGATCTCGTGCACTTTTGACAGCGTGTTCATCCGGAGCTCGTCGATGACGGACAGCAACATCTGGTTACTGGAGATTTGGCCAAAGTGGATCCTTGAAAGAAAGAAAGACACAAAACTGTTTTCTTTTCATGTCACTTGAACCTCCCTCCTCCTCTCACAGTTAGTTTACAAATTCATATTTGTTTATTCATAAAGAATGTGAAGAGTTCATCTCTGTGTTTTAATATCGTTGCATCATTCACAGCCCTTAATTCCTTCATTTTGAAAATGTGCAGGACGGACTTTGTAAACCTGATGCTTTCTGGCTGCAGATCACAACGATGCTGCTCCAGAAGAACTGCTGCACTACAGATGCTTTTGTTAATATATAATAAAAAATGTAGGTGAAAAACGCTAAAGGCAAAAATGGCTGTGCTTATGTAGCCAATAGGACTGTTGTATTGTGTACAGTCAGAAAGTTTGCAAAAAAACTTGGTAAAAATGGCAGCACATCTTAATGAGTAAAGTTGAGGAGGTGTGTTTGCATGATGTGAGCCAGAATCAATCATGTGAAAAGTGAGTATTTTGTCCTCCAATTTAATAATTAAGATGTGCTACCATTGTAAGTTTTTTGCAATTTATCTTTGGTTCAGCACTCTGATGTGAATGAGCCTTTTTGTTGAAGCGCAACCTCTTTTTGTGATCACTGTGTACAGTATTTTGTCTTTAATGAGGCAAACTCATATTTGTTTATTCATTCTGTTTCAGTTTCTGCACCTACAATGTGAATGTGAAGAGTTTATAAAAACCTAACGACCCGAGGGTGTGCACACTGGATCTGAATAAGTCGAAGAGCATAAAAATGGCTCTAAAATACAGAACAAAATCACTTATTCACATATGTGAATGATTTTCACTACTCATCCCGTCTCCTCTGTGAAGACGCCAGATCTCCGAGTCGACACCATCGTAGCCGTCCAAAGATTTAACACAACTTTATTGTGTTTGTCCCACACAGGTCACATGACTCACTTGAGCAGGAAGAAGAGGCAGCGACAGACCAGCTCCACCTGCAGGCCCTGCTGGATGTAGCTGCTGAAGAGCTTGAGCAGCTCGGGGACGTACGGGAACGGCAGCACCAGCAGAGACACCTCCAGCTCACTGGTAAAAACACACAACACAACACAAAACACACACAGATGAGAAAAAACACCGTAGTGTAGAAGATGGTGAACGGCTTTGGAGCGGGTTCGGGTCTCACCTGGATCTGACCTTCCTGATGACGTCGAGGACGTAGCGGGACGGCTGCAGGAGAAACAACAACAACACTCAGTGAGTCACAACTGAAGACAACCAGACGACAATAAATCTGAAAACTGACAACAGCTCGACTCACTGTCACGTTTCCAAAGGCCACGAGGATGGGGTTGGGATTTGGTGGAGGGAGCTGCAAAAAACAAAAAGCAGTTTGATTGAACTGTAATATTGGAAAAAAAAAATTTTTAAAGCAGAGAAGAAGAAGATGATGATGTCTGAACTCCCACACCCCGACTACTGGGGATTAACGGAGCAGCACGGCTCTTATTAAACGTAGGGTGACAGGATGACGTCTCTACCTCTTTGCCTGCGTGTTGACAGGCGTATTTATGCTCCTCCATCTTCCTGAGTTCACCCTTGTAAAGCTCCAGAGCCTCCATTATTCTCTCAGCCTGCAAACGGATCAGAACAGATCACATGACGGCAGCGACACCAGCAAACAGGATAAACGTCCAGCAGCAGAGGACGCCACCAGCTGTAGCTTAACACACTGGTGTTTTAATGTTAAAAGGATGAGAAAGGACGTTGTTGAAGTCGACTCACAGCTTTCACCGTCTCCACAGTTTTCTTCCCGGCGGGTGCTGCCTCTCCCTGAGTCTCTCCAGGAACCTGTGGATTAAAACACATCAGTGCATCAACGTACATCTGACTAAACAGACAAATAACCAATGCTTTTATTATATTATTATATTATAACACAGAAATATCTATTTTAATCTTCTTAATTCCAGCTGTTTAGCCAGGTCAGATTATGTTATTTAGTTGGCAAACAAAAAAGTTTCCTGTTAAATGTTGTTGAGTGTTTGCAGGTGCTTCAAAATAACACAGTAAAGATTTAACTATGAAGCTGAGTCAGTCCTGTATCTGTCGTGATGCTGATGAGGTTAACAAGTTAAAAACTGAGCTCTCACCACCGGCATGTCTCCTTTGGCCAAGCTCTCCTCAAACTCCGCCTCTCGTTCCTGTCAAAACAAACAAAACAAACCAAACAGTTCAGTTTACCGACGCCATTAAAGGCCGTGATGCGTCTGAACCCGTGTGGTCTGCCGCTGCCTCACCATCTCCCGCTCCTCCTCCAGGATGATGGGCTCTCTGGTTCGCTCCCACAGACGCAGCGACTTGTCGTGAGACGACGACACGATGTGGTCGCCGTTGGGGCTGATGGCCAAACACCAGACCTCCCGATGGTGACCCTGAGAGACGGAGAGGGAGAGAGAGCGAAGGTCACAGGTCGGACTGGGGGAGCAGCATCTACTAACGAAGGCTGGACTGATTTCATGCTTTGATCTGAGCCGTATGTGTTACTCTGTCTTTGGTCGATCCACTAGAGAAAAATAATGTTAATGTTGTTTGTGGTTTCATCTTATCTGCTCCACACAACACTGTAGGACTGGCAGGTGCTGGGAAAAGAGGCTTAGAGACCTTCACTAGAGGCTTTTTAACTTTTTTTTAAAGGGATAGTTCAACATTTTGGCAAATTCAACAACTCTGTCTAGTAACGTTGTGTTATTATCTCATAGTGTGGTGAATGTGCAGGTCACAACTTGTCCACCAGAGCGTTTTGGAGTTGCTGGATTGTGTATTTGATGAGTTTGATGAGGGAAACCAAGAAATCCCATGAGCCTCCGTAGCGTAAGTCTGAGCAGCTTGCGGCTCTGCTCCGCCGTTCTAAAAATAGCTTGCACCGACAATTAAAGGTAACAAACCTACTGCTATGACTGTAGGGATTATGGCAATGGGCCAATTTGACAAAATGTTGAACTATCCCTTTAAACTATATCAACAATAATGGGATGGAAAGACGTAAATCCATCCATCTTTACTATTGAATCACAAATGATCATGCAGCAAATGCACTGAATCTCTTGCAGGTTTCTCTGCATGAGCTCCTGAAGTGAAGAGGAGAGGAGCGTCACCTCTAACGTCTGGATGTGCTCGAACTTGTCTGCGTCCCACTGTTTGATCTTCTTGTCCTTCCCTGCTGTGAAGAACAGATGAGTCTTGGGGACGAACTGGAGGAACATGACGCTGTGGAGGACAAACAGAGGGAGAGGAGGATAAGTCTAAAAGCTGTACAGCAAAAAGAATAAGACGTTGCACGGCAGGACAAGGTAGAAGGTTAACAAGCAAGAAACAGCAGAAACAGATCAAAGGGGGCAGTCGAGTAGAGAGAGAAATAAACAGAGAAAAGCTAAAAATGAACCAAAAGGAAAATTAAATAAAGTCAGAGGACGGAGAGTGAGATGATCCGTGAGGGACCAGATGAGCGCGGGGAGAGATGAAAGAGCAGCTGGTGTGAGGTCACAGGGCCGGCCCGGTGAACAGGACGTGGATCACGGTCCCTGAACACAACAGATGAGGTCAGAGCTGGACGCCCCGACGCTGACAAGCTGATTTCATTAACCGCAGGTTTGATAGAAAAAAAAAACAACAAAAAACCAAAAAACTGTTTTCCCGTGAGGCGGCGGCCGTCCGACCGTCCGAGTCTCTGGGCGTTTACCTGTCGTCATGAGCAAACATGGAGCGGTGACAGTCGCCAAAGTCCAGACCCCAGATCTTCACGTTTCTGTCGGCGGAGCCAGTGGCGATAAGTGTGTTGTCCTGGTGAACACACACACACAGACAAAAGGTCAGAGGTGTAAGTTGAATTCATGTCCAGGGATGAGTATCCGTTATATTTTATCAACTTTATGTGAGTTTATATTTTTATATTTATCATTATCATTTCTTATTTTTCGGATCCTTAAAGGGATAGTTCAATATTTTGGCAAATTGGCCCATTGCCATAACCATTACCTTTAATTGTCAGTGCAAGCTATTTTTAGAACGGCAGAGCAGAGCCGTGAGCTGCTCAGGGCTACGCTACGGAGGCTAACGGGATGTGTTGGTTTCCCTCATCAAACTCATCAAATACACAATCCAACAACTGAGCAGCTCGCCGCTCTGCTCCGCCGTTCTAAAAATAGCTTGCACGGACAATTAAAGGTAACAAACCTACTGCTATGACTGTAGGGATTATGGCAATTGGCCAAATTGCCAAAATGTTGAACTGTCCCTTTAAGTTGCTTACCAGTCCAGATACAAGTTTACCTGTATAAGAGAGAGTGTAGATGCTTTTGTTATGTTGTGAATTTTTCTTTCTTTCTTTTAATTAGCTAATTAATTTTTTTATCTATTTATCTATTTTTCTTCATTATCTGCTTGCTGATAAGAGTTAATGACAAATTTAAGGGCAACATGTTTAACCTATTTTTTTCTTCAAATAAAAAGTTGAATAACAAAAAACAAATTTAGAACAGAGTTAACACTGTTTATTGTTTCATTAACAGCCTCCTACTTTTCATCACAGATGTGTGTTTGTGGCTGAAACCGTCGTCATACTCACATGTGAGATGTCCAGACAGAGCACAGGAAGCTTGTGTCCGTACAGAGACAAGAAGAACTGAAGAGGGAGAAGGAGACAAGGTGTTCAAGGTGATGATGTAAACACAATTACTGATCTGTGAATGAAGCAGTTACGGACTGTTGTGTTGTGTTGTGTTGTGTAGTTGTGTACCTTCAGTGTGTCTGTGTAGAAGACCTTGACCGTGCAGTCCAGCAGAGAAACGGCCAACAGCCTGTGATCAGGAGAAAACTTCACACACAGGACGTCTTCCTCCAGCTGC
This sequence comes from Decapterus maruadsi, assembly GCA_030347415.2. Taxonomy (NCBI): domain Eukaryota; kingdom Metazoa; phylum Chordata; class Actinopteri; order Carangiformes; family Carangidae; genus Decapterus; species Decapterus maruadsi. The sequence continues at coordinate 23,358,316 of CM064902.1, read as the reverse complement.
AGCGTGCGAGTGTGTTTCACCGTCAGCCTCCTGTAACACACACACACACACACACACACACACACACACACACACACACACACACACACACACACACACACACACACACACACACACACACACACACACACACACACACACACAGAGTCAGGTCTGTTTTTCTTACTGAGCATTTTTATTCTATACTAGTCACAAAATTTATATTCAATACAGAGAGAATGTGTTTTTTTCTCATCCCTATAAGCAGCAAATGAAAATGTATAAAGGCACTATTTCATATATAGATTACTTTTTTTGGAGTTTCCTTCTACTATTTAAAAAGATCAATCTGTCATTTCAGATCTCTGAACACAGAATAACGAGTCGACTCTACTCACTTCTGTCCGGTCCCCTGATCCTTGATCAGCTCGAACTCCCAGAACTTCACCGTCTTGTCTGCACTTCCCGTCACGATGCCCCTCTGTCGCCATCACACACACACACACGCATACACAATAGATTTTTAAAACACACACACACACAGTAACTCCAGTGTGTGTATTTGCAGGATGACATCATCATCTACTCCACCTGGTCTGGGGCCAGACACAGCGACCACAGCGCTCCGTCGTGGGCGTCCACAGTCTCCAGGAGGCTTCCTGAGGCCAACTCAAAGATCTGCAGCTTCCCGCTCTGCGACAGGAAACATCGACGGTCAGTGAACACAACACGGAGCTCATGATAATCATTTCATTTCATTTATTTGTTTATTCATCAGTAAGGAGGGAACAAAAAGCGGTGAGATCTGGTTTGAGAGTTGGTTTAAACACCTTGGTTCCCAGGATGATCTGTCGGTCTCCAGGTACGAAGACGGAGCAGAGGGCGTATTCACAGGCCATGGTGCGGATCACCTGCAGCGTCGACCTGCGTCAGGGGGGCGGGACATCCAGTTAGACGACCAATCACAGCCTGCTACGGCTACGGCTCTGAATGCACTTAGGAGAGATGTTTATTTCACCTGTTCCAGACTTTGACGGTGTCTCCAGAGGCCGACAGGACGGCCAGGTTGTCGGAGCTGAAGGCCACGGTGCGGACGTCCGTGCGGTGGCCGCCGATGGTGAGGCGAGCCGTCTTATTGGCCGCGGGCACCTTGGCCGTCGTCTTCAGGCTGTAGGTCTCCACCGTATTGTTCTGCAGCAGCAGCGCCACCTTCAGCTCGCCGCCCGCACACGACAGGCAGTCCACCCATCTGAGAGGAGGAGGAGGAGGAGGAGGAGATCAGGGACTGTGACATGGCGACCTCTGACCTCTGACCTCTGACCTCTTAGCTCCTGTGGCGCTTGGCTCCACACTCACCTGATCTTGGCCGAGGCTTTGATGTTAATTAGTCTGATGATCTCGTCTTTGAGCATCTTCTCCACCACCGGCTCCTCGGCCTCCTCTGCTCCTTCTTCCTGAGCTCTGCAACACAACGAGCGCCAGTTAGTTTGCTCACTCATCAAATACACAATCCAACAACTCCAAAACGCTCTGGTGGACAAGTTGTGACCTGCACATTCACCACGCTATGAGATAATAACACAACGTTACCAGACAGAGTTGTTTTAGAGGGAAATACAGAGACTGCTTGATGAAAAACTGCCCCCGACGGGAACGCACATCTGCAGCTTTGCATGAATTTCCCTCTAAAACAACTCTGTCTGGTAACGTTGTGTTATTATCTCATAGCGTGGTGAATGTGCAGCTCACAACTTGTTGTCACAACCTGTTCTTACTTTGCTGCCTTCTTCTTCGCCTTCTTCACCTTCTTGCTCATTCTCTTCTGCACCTCCTCCTCCGACAGCACGGAGAACAGCTCGAGCACCGAGTCGTTGCCCTGATCACGGAGACGGAGGACGACAGACATGACATCAAATATATCAAACATACATAGATTCACAGATTCTGGACACGTTGCATGAAAAACTACTCATCAAGAAAAACCAAACCTCTGGTACTCATCGGGTCAACTTCAGGGAGTTCAAACAAAACTAAATATATAACGAATAACTTTTCATGTGCTCAGAAAACAAAGTGATAATAAAGAGAACATTTACTTCTGATCGGTTAAAGAGTGGTTTTCTATGTGATTTCTCTTGAGCCACAGTTCAGTAACTCTCACATCCTGGGTCATGTATTTCAGGCGTTTCACGATACTGCCAGACAAATCTTGGACACTCACGTGGCAGGCGATGACTCTGGCCTTTTTGTCTGTTGTCAGGGAGACGACTCTGTCTCTGGCCTCCCTCAGGATGGAGCCGGCTTTCTTACAACTCAGGATCCGCTGAGAGACGAAAGACAGAAGAGTGTGAACAGGAAAGTCGATTAATGAGTCAGCTGTGAATTAACATTATTCATCTACATACGTCTTCACTCTGTCAACACAATGACTTTACCTCTTCAAGACTGTCGTCGTTCCCTTCCTCTTTGTCTTCATCGTCGTCATCGCCCATCATGGATTTCCCCTTCTTCACTTTGGGCTCTCCCTCAGCTTTCTCCTGAGCAGGAGAGAAAAAACACACAGACAGGAGCTTTACAGCAACTCATACAACATCTGCAACATCTGCACGAAACTACAGCAACACAGTTGACAACTACAGTCAATGTTCAGTCACATTTTAAAGAGGAACTGTGCAGGATGTTGACCTTAATTAAACAGCTCCAGAGTAATTGTGATGGTTTAATAAATGATTGGTTTTGGGGAGTCGTTTTTGTGACTCAAATAGGGCGACCTGAACAGCGCCATGTTGGATTGGCCGGCCGAGAACCCACCCACTGGCCTCGAAGCAGCCTGTCTCTGGGCCGCTCCGGACCTGTCACTCAACATTTCCGCGCCCTAATTGGCCAGAATTTTAACCTAATAACAGTAAAACGGTAGAGTTAAAAAAAAAATTCACCCCCCTCAGAGTGTGTACGGGGGTAGAAACTATCAACTGAGACCAAAAAACGTCCTGAAACCAGGCTTTGATCATGTTTATTGAGGATGTAAAGTCGGCGATTTTAACATGGGGGTCTATGGAGACATCCTGCTTTCTGACACCAGCCCCTAGGAAGCGGCGGGGATTGCCCCCTTGCCTCCAACCCTGTGTCGCAGCTTTCGACTCAGCGGCAAGGTGACACAAACACACCCCGTCACCCATAATCTCTTGTTTATGACAGATAAGACTGCATAAATATACACATTGCAACTTTGTATATGATAAATTAAAAGTTATCCACCGCTCCATGGATTGATTTCTCGCCGGCCTCATTGAAAACAAATGCACATGGCCAGGATGAGGGTTAGCAAAACAGAGGAAAAGCGATCAGACTTGCATAGTTCCCCTTTAAAATCCACCCCTCCCAACTACACAACAAGAGACAGAACTGTCATCTGAACAACAGAGTAGATGATTTGCTTCCTGTTGCTTACACTGGTTTGAACAGGCTGCGTGCATGTGATTGTTCAGGTCTGTGTTTTAGGTAGCCTAGGTTGCTTTTCTAAAATAAAAAAAAACAAAGTATCGTGGACAAAGCAGTCTGTATCAGAGGAACCTCCTCACCTCCTCCAGGTAGTTGATGTCCCAGGCTCGAAGTTCACTGTCTGCTGAGCCTGTTAACAGCCGGTTCTCCTGGTTCAGCAGCGCCATGCCCCACACCTGGAAAACACACACACACACACACACACACAGACAAATAAATACCGTCACATAGATCCGTCTCAGTCCGATCAGATAAAGTCAAATTCATCTAAATATTAACGTTCCTATGAGCTGCTTTCATCATCAGCGCAGGAAACGGTTTAAACGAGGTTAATGATGTCGCGTCCAAATTTGCAGAACGACGTGTCATGTTGGGATGTAGAAAAAACAAAAAAACATCTGTATCACATCTGGGGTCAGTATGTCACTTTCAAGTCCTCTCCTTGACTTGTGGATGGAGCACAAAGGCAGCTGACAACAGTGATCAGATGAATCCATCCCATTCCCACCAACAGCAGATGTGTTACGATCAAAAGACCAGTTATCAAATTAAAAAAACAGCAGAACGGAGGAGTGAAACACTGGTTCTTAACATCTTTCACACTCTGCTGCTCCTTTTTCCTACTGATCTTGATTCAGCGTTAACAAACTGAAACCATCTTGTTAACTGGTTGCCATGGTGACCTATGCTCAGGAAGAAGCCCCCTCACCTCGCTGCGGTGTCCCACCATGGTCTTGAAGCAGTGCTGCGTGTCCAGGTCCCACCACTTCACAAAACTGTCCTTGGAGCTGTTGGACAGCGGCAGAAGGAGACGGTCAGGTACAAATATTTTTCAGTGGGGGAAACATATTTTATCCCCTATTGATTTTTTCCTCTTATTTCACTTGATCAATGTAAATTAACTTTAACCTTTATATGATGACGTTGTTTCTGGTTGATATTCGGTCTCTCTCTGTTGAGATAAACTTACCATAAAAACTATAGACCGCCCATTTCTTTGTGATTGTGATTACAAAATCAGCAGGGGATCAAATTAGGGATGCACGATATATCGGCATTAATATCGGTATCGGCCGATGTTCGTCATTTTTTAACATATCGGTATCGGTATCGGATGAGTAAAATTGGGCCGATATGCACAACCGATATATATCCGTCTAGTTGCTGTTTCGGGAGAGGGAGAAGGAGGGGGATTTGGCCATGTGTAACCTGTAACCTTGTTATTTGGAAGTAAAATACATTCTGAAAATAAAGGAAGACATTCAAAAATTCAGTTTGCATGATTTTCTCAGAAACTTAAAAAAAACAAACACATATCGATATCGGTAAATATCGATTATCGGCCATAACAGAAAAATTCATATCAGATATCGGTATCATCGGCCAAAATTTTCATATCGGTGCATCCCTAGATCAAATACTTGTTTTCCCCACTGTATGACAATGAAATTACAAGTCATGTTACGATGTTGTGAAGCTTCAACTCACAGCCTGACTGTGTGTGTCTGTCAGTGTGTAACGTCCTGAGCTACATGTGCAAATAACAAAAATTACAATAAATGAAGATTCTTCTGTGCAGATGTGTCTCTTAAACTTGTTTCCAGATGTGTTACCTGGTGACCAGGAGGTTCTTGTCTCTGAGGAACAGAGTCTGTGTGATGACGTCTTTATGTCCCTTCAGCCTGTACAGACCACTCTCGTTGATGATGTCCCACACAATCACATCCGTGTCCTGCAGGAGGAGGAGGACGTCATAAGTTATACCAAACAGCTGCTCAGGTGAAGGTGCGTTTAATTGAATTTAATCACATTAAAGGTCCATCTGACTGACCTTGGAGCCGGTGACGAGCCGAGCCCCCAGCCCGTCGTACTGCATCACCGTGACCGCAGACTTGTGGCCGTTGAAGGAGACGTTGCTCTCGCCGTTCATCAGGCTGAAGATTCGCACGGCGCCGTCCTCGTAGCCCACGGCGATGTGGACGCCATCAGGTGAAGGGCAGAGGTAGGTGACCTCGTGCTTCTGGCCCTGCAGGATCAACACCTGGACAGAGAGAGACACGGGACCTGGATGAAACCTGCAGACGTGGAGACCGAGTCAGGAGAAACAGAAAACGCAGGACTGAATCTCTACTTACCTTCTCTCCTTTGCGGACGTCCCAGATGAAGACGTGTTCGCACGCTGCCACGGCGACATAGCGTCCTTTCTCTCCTCCTCGGAGGGTCACGTATGTGATGTTGGCTTTCTGGCTGCCGATCACGCCGAACACGGCGCTGGACGCGTAGCGCAGGTACTGCTTGGTCAACCCCATGGCCTGCAGCCTCCAGGTGACGCTGACTCCTGCTTCACTGGGAGCAGCAGAGACAATAGTTATAATCACACAACGACTCATGTGCTGCCTTAATTTATAATATTTATTTATTAGCCAAGTACATGTACATATGTATATGTATGTGTATTCTTATTCTACTTTATCTTATTCTATCCTGTTCTTATTCTGCTTTTATTTTAGTAATAATATATTTCATTTATCTATGTATATCTCAATTTGTGTTGATTTCTCTTACTATTCAACAAAGAAAAATTTCCCTCCGGGGTAAATTAAGTAATTTTGAATCTGAATCAAAAAATTTAACCATTTCACCACTGTATAAAATCCTTAAAGGGCTCTCTATCCACAGTTTAGTATGTATCATAAGACATGGAAGACATCTTTGGGACATGTAAAGAAATTATTTGCATAAGTGATGTTCGATATATTACATGGCCAAAAATATGTAGACATCCCACCATCACCCAGATTTGACGTCTTAGCTTAATGATCGTTTGATCAACGGAATAGCCGACAATTAATTAGCCTTAAAGTGCCAGGTTGATATCTGGTTATCGCACTACTGCTTGTTGGAGCTCTCAATGCAGGGGATAGATGGCTCACAACATTTCCATTATACTGTAATTACACTGTGGCGCATCTGTAATAAAACAGAGCTTGAAGCAAGTAAATAAACAGTTCACAGCGCGCGGGCATGAGGCAATAAAGAGTTAAATATTCAACTGATGATCGATTATTATTGGTAACTGTGCTGTATGGCATTATACATGTGTAAAGTCTTGTGATGTGGCCCATGGTGTGTTTATAGTGTTTCAGGATATTTCCATCTCCGTTTGCGTCACTTTAATGTCACTACATGTGCACATGCTGCTAATTATTGATTATCCTGCTTTAAAATAATCGATAATGATCCTAGAGACGCGTTTTGGTAACATTTTCTGGAAAAGTTGAACACGAGAGTCCACAGTCAGAGATACGTTCGTTTTGATACAATCCACCAGCCCGGGCGGGCGGGGTTTAGCGCTGTAGACTATTAAAACAGCTCAACCCCGCCCGCGCAAGACATCCGTCTAAGAACAAATCGAGCACATCCAACACAACCACGACACACCGGTGGTGCCTGAACCCACGTGGTGGAGTTTTTGGATTAAACAGAGTTTATATAATCTGATATAACTTTGATGTTAGTCTGTAAATGTTAAATATAAAGTAGACTTCTGTCTCGTCACCGCAGAGAGGTTAATGTTTCATGTTGGTTTGTTTTTTCTGCTCTTACCTCTGAAGAGCTGCTGCTGCTGCTGCTGTGAGCTGGGATCTGCTGTGTGTCCTGGCTGCTGCTGCCTCAGACACGACCAATCGATCACACAGCAACAAATATAGATCTAATAAAAACTGGAAAAACAAAACATGTCAACTGAAGATTTTAAATTATTTTTTTTACAAGTTGGGGTTAGCATTGATGAAAAAAAAGAAAGAAAGAAGTACGTCTTTGATCGCTGGTTGTGTGTTTTTTACTCGATCGCTCTTTTTCTGTTGGTTTTGTCTGAGGTCTGCGACCCTCGATGAAGCACAAACACTTGATCAACCGATGATTTATTTTATTGATCTCTGACAGGATACAAATCATATTTTGTTTAACTTTTTTCTCAATATTTTTTTCATTTTTATCAGGAAACTGCAGGCACTTCTCACAGCTTCCTAATAGACCTTCAGCGGAAGTGTTTTTTTTTCGCTTATTAGTCAGCTGATTAGGAAACGAAGATGAATGAAGCTACTTAGAAATAACAGCAACAGCACCGGAAATGAGATACAAAATAAAAGCGCTATATTGTGATCTCAGGATATGACTCTACGTGGATCACGATGGACATCTCCAAACATACCAATAAATATGACATTAAGAAGCAGTTTATTGCCTTTAGTTGCACTGTGAACTGCTCCCTATACGTTTACTGAACATCTCTCCTTACACAGAAGTTCAAGTCTGACACTAAGAGGGCTGTTTCCACAGAAGGCATTAAAGTAACTGCTCGTTTTAAGATAGAAGTATTAGACACCAATTTCTTGGACTTTTTCAATGTAGTGTAAAATGTAGTTGTATTAGCCTTCTTGTGTCATTTTCATAAAAAGATACAAACAAATGTGTTGATCTTAGAGTTGTACTGACATGAATGGAAGTACACAAGTGCAAGTGAATTAGTCATGACACAAGGGTCTTTTCTTCAGTGTATTGTGCTTATTGTTGCTCGTACAAGAGTGTGGAGTGTGCAAGCAGAACATTTTGGAGTGCACACTGTAAATCCACTTGCAAAACAAATATTCAGATTTGCGACATGATCCTCACACGCATTGGCCTGACACCTGTATTGACAGATTCAAGATTCTTTGAGTAGCCCCTTACATGCTTCATCAATATTTAAAAAAACAAAAACAAAACAGCAAAATGTACTGGTTACACATGTGCAAATAGATGAAATGTACTTGCAATGTCTCAAATTTTAGAAGCAAAGTGCCCCTATTTATGAGCAGTCTGAAGCCCGAATCAATAACATGGTCAGGGAATAACCTTTGAGCTGCTTAAAAAGAAAAACAACAACAAGCGAAATAAAACATATTCAGTGTTTTACTAATTAGGCAGATGGTGTAGATGTACTTGCAGCTGACACAAGTCAGAAATGTTGAAATTACATTTTCTAAACTCGACGATTTTGGGAGTCTCTGAAACTTTTATTTTGGAACCCCCAACCGGAAGTCGCGGTGTGTGCGTGCTACCTGACGTCACGGCAGCAGTGAGCAGCAGCAGCTAGCATGCTGGCTAAATGTGTAAACCTGCTTAATTGGCACTTTTAAACTCAATTTTTGTGCGTTTTCGCGTCGACTTTGCTGCTGAATATGAGAAGTCGGAGGGACGACAACAACTCCTGAGTCGGTTCACGTCCTGTCAACATTAATTGATCCATTTTATATGATATTTTTCGGCGTGGACATCACCTCTGTCTGGAGGAAACACCACTGGTGAGTGACTGCTGGTTTTGTGTGTTTTTTAGAGGCACATACTGACTAAAATATCACCTTTATCGATATATAAATGAGATGTTATTATTGGTGATTAGCGTAAATGTGTTTAGGGAAATAAAGTAGGTAATTTAATGGATTAGGAACTGGACCTGTCCTGCCTCTGACTTGCTGTGTTATGGTTAATTTAATGATATGCAGCTGTTCCGGAGCCTTGAAGCTTTCACACAGTGTAAAAAATGAATCATAATAAAGTCGTGCTTGACACTTGGTCACGAATTAAAGTGGAAAAATCAGATATAGATACTCACAGGGAACCACAGTCTCCTTATCTTTGAGGTAAAACCACGAATATTTACTGTTTAACCTGTCGATTATTCATTTTAATCGTTTAATTAATCGATGATGAGTTCAAAGTCGTTGCAGTCTGAATATCAGTCAAAAAACAACAAAAAAAGAAAGTCAAACTACAGTGATGCAATACAAAAAAAGGGTAAAGCATTGATAAATTAACGTTTAATAGTCCAAATTAATGATTTAATCAGTTCTCCTCATTGTGCAGGTAATCGATTGATTGATTGATTGATTCAACAGGAGATATTTATGCAAAATAATTATAACACAAACAGAAAAGGTAGCCTACAACCTGTCTCATTTTAAAAATCTGGAAAGAGCTGAATATATATTTTTGCTTCATAGATTAATCAAAATTGGAGATGATCATACACAAAAAAACCTGTAATCTTAGTTTCAGTTGTGGTTATTGATCAGTGCTGTGGTCATGAAGGGGGGGCAGTTCTCACCATCATGTCTGGACAGGACAGAGAAGCCGCTGTCATGATTGTATTTAATGAAGCATGGAGCTCATCTTCTCTAATCTGCAGATAATGTCATTACACACAGGGTTTCCACTCAGTCTGGTTCGTCTGGCCGTTGATAAAGTCTGAGTTTCTCCTTTTTGAAGGAAGATTCAATTTATGATCCAGAACAACAAGAACATTTTAATGAGACAGATGCTGTTTTAATCAAGTCTGGTGGCAACAATTATCTTCATTATTGATGATGAGTGTCTTAAATGTTCTGCTCTATGTACTCTTTTTGTTCTTCTTCATCTTCATCTCAGACCTGGAACCAGTTTCAAAACCCTTATTCAATTAATCTCTTAATTTTTTCATTTGTCGTATTACAGGAAGTTATAACTCAACCACAGAAATGCAGCAAATTCTAAAAATAAGAGAAAATCTAACCAGAAAATTATGGCGCTGACTCTATTTATTTATTTATTTATTTATTTATTTTTACAATTTCCTGATATTACAAAGTAAAAATGATGATGTGACATGTGAACAGTCCAGGGAACCAGATGTGAACGACACTGACAGATGTTAAACACCTTTAAAGCAACTTTCTGAGTTTTTATTCTAAGTTTTATAAATATACATTATTTTTATTTATTAATACTTCTATCATATATTAGCCTATATGAATATTTGAAATCTGTTGTTTGATGTGTAACTCAGATCCCTCCCTCCTCTCCTCCTTCAGAGCGGTTGCTTGGAGACCAGGTGTCGGCCCGTACCGTGGTGGTGGTGGTGGTCGGTCCGTCGAGGGTGATGGATCCTCTGGGTGCTCGCTCCCAGTTCGTCGACGTCCAGACGCTCCCGACGTGGCAGCAGCAGCTCGGCGAGGACGTGGAGGAGACGCTGCGGGAGGAGCAGAGCGACAGTCTGCTCAGTCAGCAGGCCTTCCCCTCGCCCTTCCCCTTCAGACCAGACATCAACCGCAAGATCATCCTCTTGTGAGTCACTCGCCTCCGTCTCCGCTCCCCAGTCCCGTTCCTGCTCGGGTCAAAGTTTAATTGGTTTTAATGACGTTTCTGAGTTTCATTACAGTCGAGGGTCATGTGACCTTTTTAATTAAGATGCAAGTGACACGGATTTGACTGATTGTGATGCATATCTCTCACCACTCTGACTCTCCATGGTTTACTGTATGTAATATAATGTTTATTGCATCCAACGAGGTGGACAGTTTTACACGTGTCTGTCTCTGTGTTAGTTTAGATTAGGAGGATTAAACACAAAAAAAGGGAACAACTGGTTAAAGAAGTGCTCCAGGAAATATTCATCACTTCCTTTAACGTTGCAAAATATTAGTAATTTATGTCATTTTCATGAATTCCTCAGGGAAAAGTGTGAATCTGTGTGTGACAGATCAACAGCAGTTTGGAGATGACAGCTGACCTTGTGTTTCAGTTTCAGTTTTACACTTTTTCTGTTTTGTTTTCTGAAAACAGGAAGAGAAAAACCTCATAAAATTAGGGTTGTAAAAGTCAACGGTAAATCAAATTCATGCAAATTCCTTTTAACGCAGCACGCGCTCTGTTACACTGACCTTTGACCCGACCCATAGTTTGAATCAGTAAAGTTTAAAGCAGCTTATTTGTCCATCGTTAAAGACTTGAACAACCTTTGAAGTACACTCTAAACAAATAAAAAATGTTTGCTGAATAATGTGATTAATCATGAGTAACTAAGGACACTCATGCGATTGATCATGATTCAATATTTGAATCATTCAACACACTCATTAAAATGCTTGTGTGCACGGGAAATGGATCAAACATGTGAAAGATACGACATCAGTAGTTTCATCCTCAGTTTCCCGCATTGACCTTGTCATGTTTATTTGTTGTCAATGAGTTCAGAGAAGCTTCATAAAACCAGTTAAATGCCACATCACGGACTAATCAGCTGTCGATCATTAAATCCAGATGTATCAATCTGATCTGCTCCAATACCCACGATCAGCATCAATGCTTCTAGTCACCGATCACATCTTGTCAATACTCTGGTGTCCCACCTCCTGCTTCACTGATGCAGCGGCAGCCGCATGCGACAGAACAGCAAAACAAAACAGATGATCAGTAGTCGTTCTCCTCAGTCCTCGTTCACGCTGCAGCACCAAACTCTGGACCGTGAGGCGTTCAGGGTGTCGTCGTTCACACCGAGGCTTGAAGCGGAGTTTGTCGGCGCGGTGTGAATGATTCCTGCTTCTTGCAGAGGAAACGCGGGATTTCCACGTGTCCTGGAAAACCTGGAAAAAGCTGGAGTTGCCCTGGAATTGGTGGAATCAACCACCATGACATCAGCTACCAGAGCTCTGTCTGGTTGACTTATCCAGGATTTCTTTTCCCAAACAAGTGCCTGGCGAGAAAACTGAGAGACTGTGAGTTTATAGTCAGGGTTCCTACGCAAGTATGTAAAAGTATGGAATTTGATTTTATACATTTCCAGGTCAGGAAAAGTGTGTACAAAGTGTAAACTGTGTACAACTGTGGAAAACAGCACTTTTCCAAAGCCGTAATAACATGTCTGTCAGACCGTAGCAAGAAAATGTCCTGGGAAATGAGAAGAGTGGGAACCCTGAAACATCGAGCTGAGACAGTTTGTGACACACACAAACATACTCAGCAGTTGTTAAAGGGATAGTTCACCCAAAATTAAAATTTCACTCACGCCGCACAGCAGTATTTGTCCATATAATGGTTGTGAATGGACACCACTTTTCTTCGTCCAAAAAGACACACCAAAAAACATCCAAATGCCTCCATACTGCTCGTCTGTAATGTCCCTCTTGTATTGAAGCCCCGACATGAGAAATTGTTCCTGTGTCAGTGCAAAGAGCAGTGAACTGAGACACTGGGAGCTTCCGCTACAAACAAGCTTAAAATATAGACTTATTTAATTTTTTCGGAACAATTTCTCATGTCGGGGCTTCAATACAAGAGGGACATTACAGACGAGCAGTATGGAGGTATTTGGATGTTTTTTGGTGTGTCTTTTTGGACAAAGAAAAGTGAGCACCATTCACAACCATTATATGGACAAATACTGCTGCGTGGACCCCCATCGTAACTCAGAGAAGGAACGGAGGACTCTGAAACTTCTCACAGCTCTTAGTCGACGTGAGGGTGAGTAGATAATGAGTGAAATTTAAATTTTGGGTGAACGATCCCTTTAACAGTAGCAGCAGTAGCAGCAGCTCTGTGCTGTAAACACTTCCTGTCTCTCTCCATGTGCTCGCTCTGCTCTGCTCAGTCCAGAGTCCACTTCACTTCACAAATCCTCTTTGTGGAGGAACACATGACGGTCGGTCTGGAGGCCGACTTGGCAGCGGCGGCGGCGGCGCTCACTGAGACTGAGCCTTGTTGTCGTCGTCGTCGTAGAGGCCGTCGTCTCCCTGCTCGGTCACCGGGAGCGAGCACATTCCTGCTGCACCAACATGACCAGGATGAACGGCCCTCGAGCTGTGGGGCCCTTCAGCTTGTGACCACTTCAAATGAGAACAGAAATCCTCCGTGACCTCTCATGCTCACAGTCCCACAGTGAACATGCTGTGTTTTTTCTGTTTAACGCCGGCAGATTGTTCGATAGATAAAACCATCGGACTGACATGTTTCTTTTTAAATATCAAAGCTAAATTCTCCTTTTCCTCCAACAAGAATCTTATTTTAGTTTTAGCTGCAGAGCTTTATCCTGCGAGGGGCCAGCCAAAGAAAAAAAAAAATCTGGCACAAAAAAAAAAAATCTGGCACAAGAAAAAAAAGTCTGGCAAAAAAAAAAACGTCATAAGAAAAACAAAGTCTGGCAAAAAAAAACAAAAAAAAAGTCATAAGAAAAAAAAAAGTCAGGCAAAAAGAAAACGTTAGGGCAAGAAAAAAAAAATCTGGCACAAGGAAAAAAAACATCTGGGCAAAAAAAAAAAGTCAGGCAAAAAAAAATCATCAGAAGAAAAAAAAAGTCTGGTGAAAAAAGAAAAAAGAAAAAGTCTGGCAAAAAAAGTAAAAAGGGAGGCCCCCAAAAGAAAAGAAAAAAACTCAGGAAATATAAAATTCAGCACAAGGAAAGCCAGGCAAAAAAAGAAAGTATGGCAAAAAAAAAAAAACCTCATAAGAAAAAAAAGTCAGGCAAAAAAAAGAAAAAAGTGAGGCCCCCACCCAAATAAAGCCAGGCAAAAGAAAAAAGGTCACGCATGTGCAGAATGAATAATCCATTCTATTCAGCCGTTTATATGCGGCATCAAGCTGATTATCAATCTGCGTAGACCAGCTCTTTCAATCCGAATGTAATCAGATCCTGGTGAATCGATCCATTCAGGTGTTTACATGAGACATTTTGAATCTGATCGACCTGTGAATCTGAAACAGCGACCGGAGTTGGATCAGACAGGGAGGAGAGTTGACGTGGGTGAAGCTCCTCCTCCATCATCAGGTTCCTCTGAGTTCATGTCCACAGAGACTCTGGTGATGAAGGAGACGAGGCGTTCAGGTGCAGGTAGAGCAGCCGGGACTCAGCGTCCTCTCTGTGCTTTCTCCGAATTTAAAAATAGCTTTAATTTCATTTACAGTTTCCACCGTTATTGTAAATGCAACATGTTTTGGCTCCATTGGTTTTTATGCAGCCAGAAAACGTTTAGGTCAATTGATTTATTGAGGGTTTTTTTCCCTGTAAACCGATCAAATCGAGTGTGTCTTCCTCAACGGATCATAATTATTCCTCTGCATCACTGCATGAGCTCATGTCATATCATAACTACTTCATTATGTTTTTACTTTATCTCCAAGAAATCGAGCCGTCAGTATTTGAAAAGTCAATAAAAGTCGTGGACTGATCCTGATCCAGGTCAGTGTCTGTGAACATCTGCTTTTTTTTTCTTCTTTTTTTCTTGTTTACAGGTTTTGGAGTTTATAAAGTTTTTGCTCTCACAGTTTCAGATGAAACTGAAATTAAATTAAATCAGCTTTGTACTAAAATCCGAACTCCAAAATCCAAACCATCAGACGAATGTCACAGAGCAGCAAGTACAGGGGAAGAGGATTGGATATTGATCTTATAGGAGAATCCATGGATAGGTGGAAAATTCTTATCTTATCTTATCTTTTAATTTGGTTAAACTACACATGAAGAACTGGGCAACAAAGTCCATTTTTTTGCACACATCAGAATAAAACACAGGTTAAAGCTCAAAAATAAACGCTGAGTGGAGGCAGATTGATCTATACTGCATATTTCATACACAAGGGTTATTCTGAGAGATTTAAAGAGCAATGAAACGAAGAAAAGAAAAAAGCTTTAGAATAAAAGAAAAGATGTAAAAGGTAGACAAAAGGAAGAAAACACAGCAAAAGCTAAACAGGCATGAAACAAACACATACAAAAGCAATAAATCATGTGTTGCATATACAGTAAATACATAAATTTAGTGAGGAAGAAAAATAAAATAAAAGACAGGGTGGTGGTATACAGACATTATATATATCAGAGGAGGCTGGTCCATTGAGGCAGAGGAGGTTGGTCCTCCTCTATTTTTGAGAGGCAAGAGGGAAATTGATTTTTTATTTAAGAAAGATTAACTGGTTGAAATAAATCATTACCAAATCTCAGTATAATTTATAAAATATTATTTATGTATTTTATCACAAAAAAAAGTTTGTTTTTTGGAAGAAAATCCACTTAAAACGGTTCAAAGGCGCCGCCAGCAGCTCAGGAGACAGAGCAGTCTGTGTGAGGAGCAGGGAGCAGGAAGGTAGGGGCTCTACGGAGGAGCTAAGATTTTTACTTCCTTAACTGGCCTCGGGGCGGGATCTCCTTCCATTGACTCAATGCATTTAGGATGTCTTCATCCTGACCTGTGATTGGCTAAGACACGTAAAATTACGGAGGAAATCAGAACACAAGATTGACAGCAGGTTGGTCCAATGACAGTCCAACCCCCCTTGGTTACTGTTGCTATGTGCGCCAAACTTTCACTCCCTGCCGCGCTGCTCGTGCTGCTCTCAGCACAAGAAATACGAGTTTTCAGAGATATTGGCATTGATTTGAAAGTAAATATCAGCAGATTTTTGATAAACTGTTGGGAGATATCAGTGAGAAGCAGTCAGGAGATACCAGTAAGGAGAAATGACCGTGTGTGGTATGTAGTGGTGGGCTAACTGATGGCATACCGACTCACCCATAAAACACCTGCTAATCATTAATTAGTATGCCGATCGGCTGTTGGTGTAGTGGTTAGCACTGTCGCCCCTGGAGCGGGAGACATGGGTTCGAGACCCGGGTGCGACAAGTAAATTTTTTTTTTTTTTTTTTTACATCCCACATCCATGATATCATTAGACCTGTGTTGATCTGAAAACAGTACGATTTAATAAAATTATGTTGTTTTTACAAAATCTTGTAAGACATTGCTTTACTGTTTTCATTATAAGAAAGTAGGGATAAGTAGCCTAATTGTCAAAATAACATGATGCTGTGGGCTGGTGTTCCTGTCCTCCCCAATTTTTTTAGTCACCAGCCGCCACTGATATATATATATATATATATCTATAGTGTGATTCGACTTCAGTGAAATACGTATTTATGAAAGCAATATTTGATTTTTGCTAATAAAAAGTCAAATAAGTTACATACTGGGACTTTAAGGATCTTTCAAGGTTGAATTAATTCAACATTGAAAATCATCTGGGAAGTTTCTCCAGGTTTAAACTGCCTGATAACAACATGTATTAATTAATCTTTAATATATAAAACAACTACGAAACACGGTCGACATGTAACGACGTGGCTGTTATCGCAGGCAGCTTGACGCGATGGCAGCCGTTTATAAAAGCTGCTCGTCGGGAGGATAAACACACACACACACACACACACACACACATACACACTCGCTGCCATTCTGCCTCCACGAGGAGTATTTACACAGATGTACAGAACACGGCCGGTTCACGTCTGGTTCCCACTAAAGACTCATTTTCTGGCGGAGCTGTCGGCTTTGTGTCGTGACTCATCTTTTTTTATTAACCAAAGATGGATGATGATGATGATGGTGCTCGTTCCTGGAGGCCGAGCTCGTCTCATGACCGAACGCTCTCAACGACACACACACACACACACACACACACACACACACACACACAGACACACACACACACACACACACATGGTGGAGTAGTTTCCTCATTGTTGTTTCCAAACAAACCCAGAGGGAGTTCAGATGAAGAAGTGGCTTTATTGAAGCAGTAAAATGAGGATTTTTACTTTGGCTAAATGCTGATCTGTTCCTCAAGGTTGTTTGGATAAATACATCCAGATTATCCTGCGTGTGTGTGTTTTTGTGTGTGTGTGGCCACTGCTCCAATCACCGCACTGGGATGAGATAAACTTGAATAACCCACTGACCGGAGCTTCACTGCAGCAAATACAACAGTATTGATAAGAATATTAACAGGAGAGTGTGTCAGTGTGTTTCATTCATCATGTTATTTATCAGGTGTAAAACATGTCGTTTTTGTTGCATCTACTCAAAGTGGAACTGATGCAGTGTGTGTGTGTGTGTGTAGGAGTTTTATCTGTGGCTGATTTCCAGTCCACACTTTGAGGAAATGATGCAAACGATACAAACACTGTAAAATAGACATAGTAACGAGGTCGATCGGTCGCTTTCTAGGTGAACTTCAAACTGTCTGGTTTCATTTAGACATGATGTCCCTGCATTGGTTGATCCAGTTTGTAGTTTTATCTAATTTCTACAGGTTTTATCCACACAACAGTGTAAGAAAATAAAGTGTGTTATTAATGATTAGAGGTTTTTTATTTACATTTTCCAAGAGTTTACTGCAATGGCTGCACCGAAGCCATGCTGAATAATGCAAAAAAAATCAGTGTAAACATGAGGAATATCAAGGCAGAATTTTCCCCACCTAATTTCAAGATCAGCCTTAAAGGGATAGTTCATCATTTTGGAAAATTGGCCCATTGCCATAATCCCTATAGTCATAGCAGTAGGTTCGTTACCTTTAATTGTCGGTGCAAGCTGTTTTTAGAACAGCGGAGCAGAGCCGTGAGCTGCTCAGAGCTACGCTACGGAGGCTCATGGGATTTCTTTGTTTCCCTCATCAAACTCATCAAATACACAATCCAACAACTCCACAACGCTCTGGTGGACAAGTTGTGACCTGCACATTCACCACACTATGAGATAATAACAGAACGTTACCAGACAGAGTTGTTTTAGAGGGAAATTCGTGCAAAACCGCTGATGCTGCATTTGCCTTGAAAACAACTCTGCCTCAAAATGTTCCGTTATTTACCAAAATGTTGAACTATCCCTTTAAATATCCTGTATCAGTCAGGCTGTTCTACTATGAAAATCAGCAGATTTCATTCATTTTACCCACTGGACACCAAAAATCTTGGGTATTGGATAAAAAACTGAAATAACGCCAAAAATACACAAAGCTGTTGAGTTGTTTTTTTTTGAATGAGACAAAATCTTAGATATTAACAGTGACTTTTGTTTCTCTGCCCCACAGCACCGGGGACATCGCGCTGCTAAACTGCACCGCCATCGTCAACACCAGCAACGAGGCGCTCAACGACAAGAACCCGGTGTCGGACAGCGTCCACCAGCTGGCCGGGCCCGAGCTGAGAGAGGAGCTGCTCAAACTCAAAGGTAGGGACGACGATAGGAAGGAAGGGAGGGAGGGGGGGAGGGAGGCGTTTGGTTTGAGTTTGACTCTGTCCTCGCTGGTGATGCTGGAGGCAGAGCGCAGAAATGTCACTGAGATTAAACCAACAGAACATGAGTGTGTGTTCACTGATGGTTTTATATAGACACAAGCAGGCGCATGATGCTCAGCTGGATTTAATAAAAAGGTCATAACTGCCTTTGCCACTGTAAACAGTAAATTATCTGTATACGGTAAATGGTTCTTTCACAGCGGCTCCACAGCTGCTGCTCATTAACAAATAAAAAAAAAAAGGTGAAATTTTTAAATGAAATTTCTTTTAAACCTTGAACCAGCGACGCGTCAGGAGTTTGTGCCAATTCAGCCACATGATGATGAAGACGGAGGAGGTGAAAACACTCGATTCATCCAGACGGAGACACGTGCTGCTGCGTGTTTTCTCCTCCTCCGTGTTCCTGAACATTTTAAAGCACAGCAGCTGCGTTTGTCTGTCTATACTGTTAACATAAGTCACGCTCTGTTATCCAGAGGCACAAGGTCATCGTTCCTGGAAAGAGACGTCGTTGTTAAGAGTTAAAAGAGTCCATGTGACCCAAAACTGTGGCTTAAATGGAAGCTGTGGATCTGTAAACCTTTAAAATGTTACCAGAAGTGAACATAAAGTCAGATATGCACCAGCGCCTGGAATCATATTCATTGTAGCAGGTGTTTGACTGATCCTTTTCAAATAATGTAACTAGATTACACCGCCCTGAGTGGGACAGATAAGTGAAAGTTTCAGCTTTGGTTCTTGACCTATAGTTGCTTTAAAGGGGCAAATTGGCCCATTAGGTTCGTTGCCTTTAATTGTTGGTGCAAGTTATTTTTAGAACGGCGGAGCAGAGCCGTGAGCTGCTCAGAGCTACGCGATGGAGGCTCATGGGATTTCTTGGTTTCCCTCATCAAATACACAATCCAACAACTCCACAACGCTCTGGTGGACAAGTTGTGACCTGCACATTCACCACGCTATGAGATAATAGTTAAATTATTACGAGACAGAGTTGTTTTAGAGGTAAATTCATGCAAAACCGCTGATGTGCGTTCCCGTTGGAGGCAGTTTTTCAGCAAGCAGTCTCTGCATTTGCCTCAAAAACAAGCTCTGAGCAGCTCACGGCTCTGCTCCACCGTTCTAAAAGTAGCTTGCACCGACAATTAACGGTAAAAATGTTGCAAAAATGTTGAACTATCCCTTTAAAGAGGAAGTTTTCAAAGTGTGTTACCAGACAGAGTTGTTTTAGAGGTAAATTCATGCAAAACCGCTGATGCACGTTGCCTTCAGGGCCAGTCTTTCAGCAAGCAGTCTCTGCATTTGCCTCTAAAACCTCAGAGGGCCTTAAACTGGACACCGACCAGGGAAGAAATTACAAAAATTCCCTGATTTCCTGTCTCTCTCCATCACAAAGGCCTGAAAAGCCAAAAAAAACAAAAAGTCGTTAGTTTCTACACTGAAGTTCAGGTTTTAAAATAGTTGAATAAATGAGCCATAAAAGTTTGGCTTTAATTCTTTAAAAAAGGTTGAATATGGAAATAAAAAGTCTGAAATCAACACCTCACAAATCATTTTGGTCAGTGCACGATGTTTCTCAGTCGGTGTTTGACTTGTGTTTTATTTTGCGTGTTTGTGTGCAGGATGTCGGACGGGCGAGGCGAAGCTGACCAAAGGCTTCAACCTGGCGGCGAGGTTCATCGTCCACACGGTCGGACCAAAGTTCAAGACCAAGTACAGGACGGCGGCGGAGAGCTCGCTGTACAGCTGCTACAGGAACATCATGCAGCTGGCTGCGTAAGAACCGTCACACACACACACACACACACCGATGACGCCCCCCGAGCCATCAAAGCGTTAATGCAATCAGCTCGTCCGTCCTGTGTAAACACCCGCTGCGTCTCTGAAGCTGCACGTCAGACACAGTGAATCCATTCATTTCCTGCAGGGTCGAGATGTCAGGACGGGATTTTTCACATTTCATCTTTTCACATTCTTCTCCACCCACAGATATGATTTTTTTCCGATAAACAATACTTTGCCTCTGACAGGTGCAAAAATAAACCCAGATTTGATGAAAGCGGTCAGGAGCTGCAGCTCCTCCCGAACAAAAATGCATCAGAAAGACGGATCAGAGAGAAGCTGTCGGCCTCGCAGTGAAACCTGAAGTTCAGCTCCGTTTATTAACTTTTATTTAAGGTTATAAAATAGATCAATATTAAAAACTGTGCAGCTTCTGTTTTTGTGACATTAAATGCTGCGCAGTGTGTGATGACACCAACATAGCCTGAAAACACGACAACAGCAACGAGGCCCGAGATTATTCTAGGGTATATTTCACCGACCCATTAGAACTGAATAAAAATCAATTTATATTTAGTTTTTAAGAAATTAATCCTCAAACACTGGAAAGATACAGAAGCCCCGACTGTTTTACTTTACAGGACAACAAAGAGAAAAAATTCTTGCAGGTATGGAGTCTAATCTGTGACTCCCTGTAAATGAGAGCTGCAGAAACCTAGACCATAATTATACATCAACAGGAACCTTGTGTTTTTGTTTCCTTGTTTTTCTATCTATTATTAGCATTCACTTGTTTTGTTTTCATATCACTATCAGCATCATTATTAGTTGTAGTACAAACCTCAGTGTATCTATGCATGTGTGTGTGTGTGTGTTTTATTTGTGTATGTGTACAGTAGGATATAAATAAAATAATAATTATGGAAAAAAAGAGAACTGAATAATAACCCCAAAAAAAGATGAATAATTCAACAAATAAACACGACACTGCACAGCCTGCAGCTTCATACAAATAAACAAACCTTGTAGGCTGCACACTCTCATTGAGGGCTTGTTTGTTTATGTTTTTAACTCTTTATAGACATTATTAAACTTTAATTGACTTAACCTCAAGACAAACAGTCGTGTGGTTCGGTCAGGTGGTGGTGCTTCTCTAAAAGGTGCCGTGTAGAAACACAATAAACAGAATAAAGTCTGACATCTCCACACACATCAATCAGACACATGTTCTTGCCTCCATGAATAAAGTCTGAGGTGTATTTCTCAGTCTCATGGACACGACGTCTCACAACAAACTCTCACACAAGCTTTAATATTCTATAAAGCTCTGGATGAACAGGGATGTAACCTGGGACTAGTTCGTGTGGCGGAGGCAGACGACCAGGAGGAGGAGGAGGTTCCAGTTCCAGTTATATTAAACCTGATTGAAGACACGATGGTGCCACGCTGAACTCTGTCGATCTGGTGTCGTAAAACTTTAATAAACAAATCAGCAGTTCACCGAGGCGTTCGCACCATGTGATCGTTTCCTCTAGAAATAACCGACCAAAATCTCACATCATGTGAAAAGTGAATTAAACAACAATTTGGTACAAACACACACACACACACACTGAGTCTCCATCAGCTCCGTCCACCAGGCCCTGAATTACAGGACATAATTTCCTCTGTGGCCTCTCAGGCTGTTGTTTTTAATAACTCCTGAGTTTTAAATGTGTGTGCGTCTGTGTGTGTCACCAATGTGTCGTGTAAATGTGTGAAATTAGTTTTAATTTTTTCTTCTTCTTCTTCTTCCCCTTTAATCACCTCAGAGAGCAGTCGATGGCGTCCGTCGGTATCTGTGTGGTGAGCACGACCAAGAGAGGTTACCCACTGGAGGAGGCGACACACATCGCTTTCAGTAAGACACACATGCACACACACACATAAACACACACAAACACACAAAGAAGGCTTTTTATCAGTGAGGTACAGACACACAACTCACAGGAAGACGCACAGTGAAGCCTCGTGACGTGTCAGATTCACACTTTATTTTTTGATGCACACACTCAGTCACTGACAACTGGGAACTTATTAATAACCTAACGCATCACTTCAGCCCCACGAAAACACACACACACACAACTATACAGGGTTCCTACTGTACGCAAGTATGGAAAGTATGGAATTTGATTTTATACATTTCCAGCTCTGGAAATGTAATTAATTAATTATTTTGTATGCGCTACTGTACTTAACTACAATGTCCTGGAAACTATTTGGTGACATAATGGCATACAAATTTAGAATAATGAAAATCAATGCACAATTTATTTATATGATGCACATCTAATTACTCAAATGTCACAAATTATTTGGGTTTTCTTTACCGAGAAGTCTGGAAATTAGGGTCTGGAAAAAGTATGAGACTAAGTAAAAGACTATATGCCATGGTATAATATGCAGGCAGACAGAAAGATGTGTTTTGAATGGCAAGGCAAGGCAATTTTATTTGTATAGCCCGTTTTTATAATCACTTTGCCTCAAAGAGCTTCACATGGCATCGTAACAACATCCTCCGTCCTTGGACCCTCACATCCACTGAGGAAAAAACTCCATGGAAAACCATTTTAACAGGGAAAAATCGGAGAAACCTCAGGGTGAGCAACAGAGGAGGGATCCAAACGTGCAATAGATGTCGTTACAGACAAGAAGAAAACAGTTCATAACATAAGACAGAATCATAAGACACTTCTGATAAGACCGTGATCTGATAATGTAAAGAACAGAAACATCCTGTGCACCTGAATGCATCACAGCGACTGGACGCACGGAGGAGCTGCCTCCTTTAAAACGTTTCTGTAGTTACACAGAAACATCTGTCGGCCTGCAGAGTTACAATAAAGTTTGTTTTGAAACCTTTTAAAAACATTTATAACCTTCATTAAAGCAGAGTGCGCTGCTGTCACGTTGTTTTAAACAGCATTTAACAGTAAATACCTACGCATTTATTATTGTGCCACTGTGGAGATAATCTGTCAACATCCTGAATCACAGAGAAACACCGGTGGATGAAGCTTCTTATAAGGGATCAATATCAGACATTCAGTGGTTATGACTTGGAGCACATTGTTAATAAACCATCAGTCTTGGAGGTTTAAGGTTCGTCTTAATCTAACAGGAGTGTGTGTGTGTTTGCAGGGACAGTGCGCAGGTTCCTGGAGAACCATGGGAACAGCATCGAGGCGGTCGTGTTCGCAGTGACAGAAACAGAACAGGTTTGTGTCGGAGCTTAAAGTTAACACATGTCAAAGTCCTGTTTTTTGTCTTAACTCAACATTGAAAAACAAAAACAAACAACATGACGTCATCGTGTCGAACAGCAAAACAAAAGTGAGTCTCACCAAACAGTAAATCCCTCACCACTGCTCTAATGTTCAAGGATTCAACATGCATCCATCCTCAAGTTATTTACTTTATTTATTTATTTAAATGGGACAGTGCACATTAATGGACAAAATGTGAATGTGCCAGATTATAGCAAGGTGCTAATTTCCATCCGGAGTCCCATAAACATAAAAACCAGGTTGTATTGCACGATGCCCTATAAGAGTATAAGTGCTACTGTAGACAGTATTGCACAAGGCCCTAAAGTACGCATCAGTTTAAAGTGCCAGGTTGTATTGCACGATGCCCATTACACCCAGTTGCACAAGCAGAAGTGTGTAGATATTGCACAAAATGTAATACATAATTCTATTATGTATTACAGGATTATGTAAGGATTATTATGTAAGTACTACTAAAACCTACTAAAATTGTGTATTATATCTTTCCTGCGACTTGCCAGAAGTATCTTCAATAAGTATTTTATACACATGTATATAGTTTAATGGATGAGTCGTCTTATCTTTTGTGTATCTCCGTTGCCACTGTGGTTGTATCAGGAAAGCCCTGAGTCTGTTATAACGCAGTGTCGAGGCCTGTGGGTCGCAGCGTGTTGACGTCTGTGTTGGACTCGTGTCAGACTTCAACTCTTCGATCGTCCAACAAATAAATGCAGAAACTTCCTAAAAACTTTTATTGTCTCTCTCTGAGTCGAGGCCGAATCTGAAACTTTTGGTTCTGTGTGTCATGAAAGACCAAAGACCCACATGTTCCTCTTATTGAAGCCCCGTTCTCTAATAAGGTCGTGGGCTATATAAAAGAATCATCGACCACATCCGAGCCCGTACGCCGCCTCACATCCGCCAACGCCCAGAGTCGAAACTAAAATCTAAACCCGATCGAACTTTTTCCGTCAGACTTCTCGACTTTGCAGCGTCCTGAGGAGGAGACGTTATGAATCACTTCTTTAAACTCTCATTTTTACAGAGTTTTTTTTATTTGATGTCGTCTTTTTATTACCTCCGGGTTACTCTTTCACTGCTTTTGTTGTGTTGTTGGCATAAACATGTTGTTTGTGTGTTTGTGTGTGTGTCTTGATGGCTGTTGCCAATAATTGACTCTATTTATATTGAACCATGTGGTCCATCCTTCATCTGTCGATTTGTTTTTAAAAGCACTTTGAAAACTTCCTCTTTAAAGGGATAGTTCAACATTGTGGCAACATTTTTACCTTTAATTGTCGGTGCAAGCTATTTTTAGAACGGCGGAGCAGAGCCGCGAGCTGCTCAGAGCTTGTTTTCGAGGAGACTGCTTACTGAAAAGCTGCCCCCGACGGGAACTCACATCAGCAGTTTTGCATGAATTTACCTCTAAAACAACTCTGTCTCGTAATAATTTAACTATTATCTCATAGTGTGGTGAATGTGCAGGTCACAACTTGTCCACCAGAGCGTTTTGGAGTTGTTGGATTGTGTATTTGATGAGTTTGATGAGGGAAACCAAGAAATCCCATGAGTCTCCGTAGCGTAGCTCTGAGCAGCTCACGGCTCTGCTCCGCCGTTCTAAAAAATATCTTGCACCGACAATTAAAAGTAACGAACCTACTGCTATGACTATAGGGATAAGCCAAAATGTTGAACTATCCCTTTAAAGCTGCTGCATAAGTAAAGTTATCTTTCATTATATGTCAGTGCACAGTATTACTGTATTCTTCTATCTTTATTCTATTTTATACTATTGAGTATAAATCCAAAATTGTATGTAGTATATGCACGTTTTTTGCACTACAGTACTTTTATTTTATTTCATTTGATCTTATTTTATCTTTATTTTATCGCTACACTTTACTATTTTTGTACTTTTTGTGTCTGCACCTGATCAGCCACATCAAACTCTTTGTGCTGTGAAGTGACCTTTAATGCTCTTGGCAATAAAACGATTATGAGGCATTGATGTGCATCCTGATGTGAGTCTGTGTGTGTGTGTGTTCTTGCAGGTGGTGTATAAGAAGTTACTGCCGCTGTACTTCCCTCGCTCCGAGGAAGAGGAGAAGGCCTGTCTGCCTCTCATCCCTGCTGACATCGGCAACTCTGAGGGTGAACCCGTTGTCCCCGAGAGACAGATCCGCATTGCAGAGAAGCCGGGCAGTCTGGAAGGTACAGTACAATAGAGTAGAGCATGCAAAAAGAAAAAAAACCTGCATCAATAACGTTAAGAAACAAAGTGAAGAAACGTTTCCCAGCATTAGAGAAGAGCTGCTCACATCAGTCAGGAGTTTATATAAAAAATAAAGGGAGTCATCATGTTTTTTCAAGTGGTCGGACTCACATCTTAATTATTCCAAGATCAACTGATGTGACTTTTATGTCTGTGAAAGTCGACAAAATAAACACACACAGGCACAGTTTAATATTTTATTCCTCTCTATTTCTGTCCTCACTCGTCTCTCACTGTTGTTCTTTATTATTATTATTATTATATTACTCTTGTTTAATTTTATTTCGCTAAGCAGCAGTCATCCATCCATTCATCCAGCTCACCAGTTAATCAGTCAACAACAAACTGCAGAGTCAGCGCAGCTGAAGAAACGTCCGCCATGTGGGCATCCTGTCAATCACACCCCCCCCCTCCTCCTCCTCCGCCGCCGCCGCCGCTCCTCATGCGTCACACTTAATTAGTCGTCCACTCAGCAGCTCACGGTGTCGGCAAGGAGATGAAGGTCTGAGCGAACATTAAATTTTGATGAGGACAATATGTCTGAGCTCAGCCGGTCCGCAGCCGCCATGATGAGACGGAGTCGGAGCAGCAGGATGTTTGGTATCGGTGTCAGTGCAACATCTGGACGTCTGGATCCTTAAGGCCACTCTTGTACCCTGACACGCTCACGTGCACCTCGTTCCTCAGAGCCGCTTGGCTTTAACGTCATGTTTTCCACAGAGCGTCGTCGTCATCTGCATATTGCAAACAGTCGGCGGCCTGTCTCGCACACGGCAGGTGTTTGTGTCTGTTGTTCTGCTCTCACAGGTTGTTTCAGGACATTTTAGATTTGTGAGTCTCCACTTTCCTTTCTGCAGGCTCCTAAAAGTTTATGAGATTAGCATGAAGTGATACAAGGACATTGGCAATAACTCAATTTGTTATTGTTTTAGATGCAAGACGTTAAAAATAAACAGGTTAAAGTACAGCAAGTGAGCGGTCGCAGATAACAGCAGGTTAAAACGTAATCAGATCATGAGTGTGAATTAATTTCAGCCTCATTTGGATGTTTTTTCGACATGAGAGGAGTCGTTTTCCTCGGGTGTTGAAAGCTAAATGTGGAAGGTGTTGATTCACTGTAGATGAGGTAAAAACTAATCAATACAAGAGTTGTATAAGAGAAACATCAGGTGTGAATCACGTCACCTTGTACAACACCTTCTTATTCCAGATGTCTGACGGTCGGCTTCATCCGCGGCTCGTGTGTCAAGAGTTTAGTTGACTTGTGTTGTTGTTGTTTTAGTTGAAAAAAAAAGGAATGCACGGTTTTCTCTGAGGTTAGCAGGAAGAAGGTTCTGGGTTTGAGTTGAAATGTGCCTGTGTTGGTTCTGCAGCTTCCTCTCACAGTCCAAAGACATGAACATTATGTGGATTGGTTGCTCTAAATGGCCCTCAAAGGTGTAGCTGTAGATGTTCTTCTGCACCCTGCCTTTGCCCCAACGCCATCTACGATTGGCTCCAGCCATGGATAGGTACTTCAACTTTTGCCCTGCTAGTTCTATTTCCCTCTTTAATGGATTACATCAGTTATTTAATCAGTTCAAATCTTACAACACATCACTGTTTCTTACCATTAGATACAACTGAAAATCACATATGACCATCTTTCCTTGTCTTTAACACTAGTCGTTTGTCTCGGCTATACTGTGTTGTAAATGAGGTCACTCCTCGATATACAGTATCTCCGAGTTTAAATAAAGGTTATGAAATGAAATGAAATGAAATGAAATGAAACACATTTTCTGATCATAATATCATAAGATCACAGGAAATCTCATATCGTAAGTAAGTTTACTTTATTGTCACACATAATTTCAAGCAATTACAGTGAAATTCTTACGTACCTTTGGTCATTTTAATAACAAATAGAGATGCAAGAATATAAAAGCAGAAAAACAGAAGAATATTTAATAACAAAAGAAGGTGGTAGTAGATTTTAAAAATCCAATAGTGCAATGGCAACCAGTCTAGTCCTCATCAGTCTGCTCTTAACGTGAGTCACAATGATAAATCACAGATGACTGTCTTCTCCATTAAGCAAAACACACGTTAAGGTTATAATAATCTTAAGATAGTGAAAAATGACATTTTCTTCTGAAGGCCGAGCCTGGGAACCTCAACCCTCCTCGACAATAGTCAGTGACTGGACAGATAAATGGACCTCGGAGCAGCAGCAGTGAATCAATCCTCGGCTCATAGACTCAGGAAATAATTAAGAAACTTATAATAAAATCTGTCCCAAAATGAACAGTCAGAGGAGAGATGTTTGGACCGGGTGCAGCTTTCTGGACTGAGCTGTCGGTGGTGGATTGATTCCTGACTGAGATGTGTGTGTAGATAGTTGCAGCACGGTGTACGGTGAATGTAAATGTGCAGTGAAACCTGCTCTTCCAGCGCTCAGAAGCTGCTCCAGTGACTGAGAGAGAGAGAGAGAGCATCACTCAGTGTTTCAGCAGGAGGAGGTTGAAGTGAAACACTGAACGCTTTGCAGACAAAATGCTCCCGTTACTTTAAAGCGCTTGGCTGCAGCCTGCTGAGCTGGGTTTTTTCTCCCTCGCTTTCCCTTTTTAATCAGTGTTTTATTGGCACCGCTGCGTTTTTATTTTCTTTTGAGCCAAGTGCCAGTGCTGCCAACTTGGCTGCTCGGTCCAGACTTCAGATCAAGGTAGCTCTGTTCTCCTACTAGAGACTTAATCAGGCCATAAATAGAATTAGTGAGTATGTGCGTGTGTGTGTTTGCGTGGACAAAGGGGGGCCGTAAATGCTCGGCTTCATCAGCTCAGTTCACACAGTAATCAGCACCAGCCTGACCTCCACTGATTGATTAACTTTATTTATTATATTGATCTGACAAGCAATGAGGGGAGAGCGACGAAGTCAGAGCAGAGCTGAAGTCACAGCATTTCCATGTTAAAGGGATAGTTCAACCAAAATTCAAATTTCACTCATTATCTACTCACCCTCACGTCATGCCCCGACATGAGAAATTGTCCCGAAAAAAATTATATAAGTCTATATTTTAAGTTTGTTTGTAGCAGAAGCTCTTTCACTGCTCTTCCTGTGTCAGTGCAAATCTTGCGCAACAATATTTCATGTTGGGGCTTCAATACAAGAGGGACATTACAGACGAGCAGTATGGAGGTATTTGGATGTTTTTTGGTGTGTCTTGTGAGTGAGCCCCATTGACAACCAT
The DNA here is from genome assembly GCA_030347415.2 of Decapterus maruadsi. Taxonomy (NCBI): domain Eukaryota; kingdom Metazoa; phylum Chordata; class Actinopteri; order Carangiformes; family Carangidae; genus Decapterus; species Decapterus maruadsi. The sequence goes on along the minus strand of CM064902.1, from coordinate 23,329,316 downwards.
TATATGGACAAATACTGCTGCGCGGACCCCCCGTAACTCAGAGAAGGAACGGATGACTCTGAAACTTCTCCCAGTCCTTAGTCGACATAAAGGTGAGTAGATAATGAGTGAAATTTGAATTTTGGGTGAACTATCCCTTTAAACTGAGTTGCACAGGAACTGAGAGAACAGTGGTGGTGGCGACTGCATGTGCAGCATTTGGCTCTGGTGCATTTAGAAGAACAAGAAGAGGAAATAAGACGTGTTTGTATTTTAGTTTGTTTTTTTTTTTAGTTTTTTTTTTTTTTCTCTGTTGGCAGCTTCAGTTGAAACTCCCTCTCAGGCCGTAAACCGTCGTATAAACTATATTCTTTGTGACCCCGCCAGCTCACCACCCCGAGCTTCTTGCCTGCACTTTGTCTAAATGTTAGTTTTTTGTTGAAGAGGATTGTGAAAGTTACACCAGCCCCATGTGTTGGCGAGCGTGCGCTGGGTTTTTGTGTGTGTGCGTTGACGACGAGCTCTGTCAACTCCGCTGACCCTCCTCCAGACTGATGTCAGCTGGCGCGGAGCTTCAGAGAGATGCAATGTGGCTCTGGGGTGTCGATCCAAAGCAAGCAAGCGAGCAAGCGGCCCTGGGAGAGAAACCCAATAACAACAGGCTGATGTACACACACTGACACGCACACACGCACATGCCCGTTTTGGACGTAGATTAAATGCACGGACACGAATACAACAGAACATGTGGCCAAAGGAGGGAACGGGCTTGAAGCTGAGCCTGAATCCTGTCGGCTCTTGAGTTCATGACCTCGGTCGCAGCTTTTTGTGTGCAAACATACACAAACTAATAATTTCATGCCTGCAGATGAATCGGGATCCACAACGGAAAATAAACAAATGCATGAAAACCTCATGAACATGTGAAAAAGATAATTTGAGGAAACAAAGATCGGATTAAGATTCAGGGTCAAAAGTTTTCTTTCTGCAGCGTCGTCCTGTCTTCACTATACTGTATCTGCTCCATATTGTCTCTAACTTCACCATAACTCCTCTGTTTCTCTGTATTCTTGTGCGTTTGTGTGTGTAGATGACATCGAGGAGGAGAGTCTGGAGTCAGATCTGGGCCAGGTGGGGAACCACGCCTTCGCCCGGATGGAGGGCGATGTGGACAAACAGAGGAAACTGATCCTGCAGGGCCAGATGTCGGAGGCGGCCATGCAGAAACAGCACCAGAGGAAGTGAGGGCTCCAACACTGATATCACTGGAACATCTGAGTGGCTGAGTTTTTATTTTATTTTATATGATAAAACGCATCGCTTCAGTTTCCAGTCATGGTCAGGTGAATATTAGCATTACCTGCGTTAGCATTAGCGAAACAGCAGGAACAGCTTGAACTTTTTGCATATACAAATCAAAGAGCACTTGGCCATGAGAACAAAGTTTAAGCTGATTCACACAGGTTTAAAAGAAGAAAAGAGCAGAAAACAAAAGAAAATCACATCTCAATCCCAGATGCTGCACAACTATGAACTAAATTTGAGTTTCTAGCTGGATTTAATGTATTTTAATTGTCATTTTTTAGCAGTAATAGTTCACCAGTTTGTCCAAATGAACACTAAATAAAGGGAAATTCACAGCGGGAATAAGTTATAGCTTCTTTACATTAATAATGAATTCATAAGTGACTAATTTGCTTCGAAAAGATTCACCAGATTCATTTTTATCTGTTATTACATGACTCAGTTTCTTTAGAAGCTTCTGTGTTTATGTTTTCTAGAAACCTGCCTTGTGACTGCGGCTGAAATTTAGCAGTTGTGCAAAGTCCAGCACATTTACATCGATGCTTAGTGCATCAGTGTTGATGAATGTGCACTGTCCCAATTCAATAAATAAAGAAATTAAATGAAAAAAACAGCTTTAAAAGGCTTAGTTGTTAAAATGCATGCCCAGTTTGTATTAAATATGTATTTTTTGAGTTTAACATTTAACTTATTAACACATTAAACTGTGTGTGTGTGTGTTTCCCTCCTGCAGTTACAATCGCTGGCTGTGTCGAGCGAGAGCCGAGGATCTGTCAGACATCGCAGCACTGAAAGCGTTATATCAGACCGGTATGTGACATGTCTGTGGAGCGTGTGGTGAAATATTTTTCCTCCAGCGCTGGTTTTCATTCATTCAGGCCTTTATTTCCCCCCCAGTCGTTGTCAGCAGGATTAACAGAGGCCACTAAATGAAATGCAGCAGCAGCCTCCCTCTCTACCTGGTTGTCAATCAACGTGCAGTTGCGTCTCGCCGCCAGTAGGAGGCAGCGTTGTCGTTCGCTTCAGCCCCCGTTGTTATCTGACCCTCCTGACCTTTAAAATGATATTTGAAAACTTCCATGACTCGGCATAACCTGCTCCTCGGTGCACCGTTCACACCCACCTGAACTCTGTGACCCGGCTTCACTTCATTTAAATGAAACTGTTGCATCACATTATTGTTAATAATCAGCTTTTCATCTAATATAGCTAATTATCTTATGATGATAATGATGTTGATTGTGACCCGAGGCCTCAGATTTGTCCTCGTTTAACAAATACATTAATATATGAATATGCATTTCCCACATCCCTGAAGCTAAGGGAATAATTTTCTACTTTGATGTGGGATGATAAGGATCTTTTGGCTGAAAAATAACATCTGTTTGCAGATGATTTATGGTTTAACTGTCACTTGAAATGTAGATTAAGCACAATAAGAAATGTATTAATCTTTTTAGAGCCAGAGAAGAATAAAACTTGAACAAAACAGAAGTTATGAGGTAAATATTTGGTTATTTTTTTCACATATCAGTGGTTGGTGGAGTAAAAATAAGTGACAATAAATGGGGATTCACTCTGTCGTTCTTCGTGGTGGTGCTTCAGGAATGAAAAATAAAGGATAGAAAACATTAACGTGGTACATTGGACACGGTTTAAACCAAACACAGGCCTCGGATTAATTCCTCGCAGGGCTGAGCTGCTGTAACGCTGACCGCCACCACCGCCGCCGCTGCTGCTGCTGCTGCTGCTGCTGCTGCTGCTGCTGCTGCTGCTGCTCTGCCTTTTCTTTCCAAAGTGAAGTTGTCACCTCTTTTTTTTTTTTTGTGGGGACAGGGTTTGATTTGCAGGGAGAGGCAGTACACCAAGTGCTGGAGGAGCAGAGCGAGCTCCAAGCTGCACGGCCTCTCGCTGAGCCTGAGGTTTTACAGGTCGTTAAGTTCGCATAGCTATTGCTAATATATTTTTAGAATTCAACCAAATGATGGATGAGATATTGATTGCCTCTGACAAGTATATCGCTCAAATCTAACGAGTGTTGCAGATGCAGCCAGGTTACACCCACAAATAAACAATCATGTATAATGAATTTGCCATAAAAATAAAAAAAAAGTTCCATAAAGCTCTCTTCCAAAGGTTCAGGTCAGTCTGTAAACTCCACAGCAGCCACTTTATTATTAAAATAAATGGTGAAATTTCTCATGTCCAATCAACAGATTTGAACTGAACATGTGTAGTTTTTATATACAAATAAGCAAAACGTTGAGAAGCAGCAGAAGGCAGGAAAATAGTAATGATTTTCCTCCGTAAATGACGGTTTTAAGACCATCGTTTCCAACTAACCAACTGTTTCAGCACTGAAATGTTGTTTTTTTTTCCTTTTCTTTGAACAATAATGACCCAATAACACGTTTAAACATTTGATTTGTGAGGACTGAACAGAACATTAAAAGTGTTAACACGGTCAAACCGAGGGGAAGAACGTTAAACTGCATCAAAAGGACTTCAGCGAGGAGGAAATTCAAGTCTTAACTTCTATTATTATCGCGTGTCTCCACAGGTGTGGACATGTGTGGCAGGACAGTGATGGTCGTGGTCGGACGAAACATCCCAGTCACTCTCATCGACCTCGAAAAGGTAACAAAATAAAAGAATTACTTCAAATTAAAAGCCCTCTATTGCGTGTAACAGCCAGTGTATGTACTGTCGAGCACATGTTCAGCTTTATATTAATATAAAGTACCGGCTTGTTTGTTGTTTTTGTGTGTGTGTGTGTTTCATGTTTTTAGCATCTGTGTGTGTGTTGGTCTGTCCTTTCATGTCTACATCTGCATCGATATATCTAAATATATTTCATTTGCATGCATGCATCAGGTATGGTCCGTGTTATTGTGTGTTTCATGTCTGCGTGTTGCTTCAGCTGCACCAACATATGTCAAGTGAAACGCTCTTAATACGTTAAATATGTTCAGGGTAAAAAAAAAAAATAGAGAGGAGGCTCTGATCCTTTGTTCTGATTGGCTGACAGTTGTCTGAGTGATAAAAATTAATAATAAAGCAGATTTCAGGTAAAGAAATCAACTCCTGTAAGTGTTCAATTGTGGGTTCAGTGGGCAGGGCTTAGTTACTGCTTTGTTGTGACATCATAAAGTTACAGGAAGTCCTAACGACTCATTTTAAGCATCAGTTTCTGAACCATTTGATGAGTTCACAGTATAATTATAGAAATTAGACCTGATTTATAATCACATAGACCAAAAAAGACTGACCTTGGACAATATGGGACTTTTTCTAAAGTCTGTATAATTCTTTTTATTTATTCATCAATACTGACCATGCAGTGCGAGACAATCTCCTCAGAATTTAGGAAAGTAAAACAATAGCAACAAGAATAACAAACCAAACAAACAGAGCCTGTGTGTAATTGTGTCTGTGTGTGTTTAAGCCACCTCATTGATCATGTCTTTCTTTATGTCAACCATTTTCCACAGCTTTTTATAAAGAGATGTTTCATTTTCAGCTTTCATGTACGATGCTCAAAAGTATATCATCTATCATCTTCAATATAGGACTTTAAAAGTTTAAGTAAATTAATTAAATGGTTTTTATTTCTCCATATTTATGAAAAACACATGCTGACGACCTATTGTGAACTTTCACATTTACCACAACCTCTGAAAAACCACAGAAAGTTGAACAAGAAACCAAACCTGCTATTAAACCAAGTCATCGTGAACTGAAATTCAAAAAGAAAAATGTAAAACGGTGAATGTGGATGAATGTAAACATGAGCGGAGTCCAGGAACTATAAATGTTCACGCCCACTGATTCATGCCCTGTGTGTTTGTGTGCTCAGGCTCTGCTCTACTTCATCCACGTGATGGACCACATCACGGTGAAGGAGTACGTGATGGTTTACTTCCACACGCTGACCAACGAGCACAACCACCTGGACTCGGACTTCCTCAAAAGCCTCTACGACATCGTCGACGCCAAGTCAGTCCCACATTAACACACTCAGCGGGTGAACAGGAGGGGGAGGGAGGGGGGGAGGGTGCAGCGATGGGTGCTACAGTCAAATGAACATGATCTAAACCTTACACTAAATGCACGCCGCTGGGGTATGTTGCGTTTCATAGATGTTCAGCGATTAAATAAGAAAACTCTGTGTCTGTTGTTGCTTTTACCTCCCACCCACACAAGGGCACTGACTCTAGCGCTCTGTGCCGTAGCGTCAACGTCATTTGGCCTCATCGCTGCTGATAAATGGCCAGGATGATCAAACATGGAGCGCAAGCGAGTGTTTTCCTCTAAAGAAATGATTCAAAAAGTTTCAGAGAGTTTTGTCCAGATGGAACAAAGGTCGTCTGACAGACTTTGGTCGCTTCTGTTGTTTCTCTGTTTTTTAGTAATAAGGCGTTAAGTCGGTCCAGGTGCAGCATCTTCATAAAATGTGAAAGTGCTAAACTCAGCAAACTCCTGCAAAAGGGAACAAAGTCACACGACCTTTGCTTGACCTCTTCATTTGGCTTCTTCGCCTCGGTTACCTCCTCCTCCTCCTCCTCCTCCGACCGAGCGACCGACCGTCAGACGGAGCGACCGCGCTGACGTCTGCTGCAAACTGCCGGTGGAGTTCAGACTCATCGCTCATGCGACGGACGGCGTGACACCGCCAAGGTTACAGCGTTTTGGAGGTTTTGGAAAGGCAGAACGTGCTGTGAAATGCTTTTGTTTCGCTGTGGGTTTTGGAAATCTGGAGGCCATATTTGGAACAGGAAATCCAAACTTGGAGCGCGCTCTCGGGGTGATTTATTGGCTGTAACTCATCCTTTATCAGAGCGGGGTTGAAAGCTTTGAGAGCAGACCCTTGTTCTGAACGAGCGGCGCGGCCTTCTCTGAGGAAAAACCTCCAGTTAGACATTAAAGAGAGTGTGTGAAAGTGTGAAAGCTGAAGAATGAGCGTCTACTTGGGTCCACACAAGCCCAGCCAGCTGAGACTTACACACATGAAATTAAACCTGGTATCTTGTTGATAAATACGGCATAGCGATACCATTCACTTTTAAACAGATTTTTAAAAAAGATAAGAAATGCAGTCCAGACTTCAGACCTGGATCTGACTCAGATTCCGCTCAGAAACATAGGAGAGACTGTGGGACACGCTGGAGGGAGGATGTCTGTTATCACAACACAATGTTATTACATCAGAAACTCTACTCATGGAGTCAGATGTTGAATCTGGGATAAATACTGGTCGAACATTGCGTCTCTTTGTTTGCAGTCTGCTGCGAGGTTCTCCATAGATGAATAGTTTCATCACACCAAATAGGAGCCACATCCTCCAAATGAAAACCAGAGTTGTTTGCAGGTCCGCACGGCCAGCGCGGTGCTGTGTTTCCCAGAGTGATGGCTGTGCTCTCGGAGCGTCGGGACTCCCCGATGGTTTCATTGTTCCGCCTGGTGCAGCCCAGCTTTGTTTGAACCGACTTGGAGCTCCGGTCGAAATGTTTCAAAGATAGTGAAGATGACAAACTGAGTGGTAGGAAAAAGTGGTTGAAACGATGCTTGAGGTGCATTTTTCTCATTTGAAGCAACACTGGCGTCATGGAAAAAAACCCGAGGACGTCGAGCAGCCAGGCGATCAGACGCACTGGGACAAACCTGCAGGTTAGGGTTGATTTAGAGGAGAAAACAGAGTTGAGTTAAAAACCCAAACAGCCTGTTTGTGAGTCACTGTTCACACACTGACATCCTAGTTCAGCGCTGATGTTTACACGATGCCAGAGCCGGACCGAGCCAGAATGTGATTTGCCCCCCCACCGCCTCGACGCAGCCAATAATGTCAAGTATTGTCAATACCAAATCGACCTGATCGCTCAGACTCTGTTAAATTGGTGTCTTTGAAGAAATTGTAATGTATAAAACTGCTGATGAACTCAATGAACTTTAGATAAACAGTATCATCATTTGAATAAATACATAATATTTTATATTATCTTATATTTTATAAAAAGTTATAATTCCTTCGTTGATGGAAATACTAAAATATTTCAGCATTGTAGCCCAGAGAAAAACTGTCCATTTGGGTAGAAGACACGTAGCAGCATTTAGTAAGAAAATGCACAATATAACAACATGGAAAAATTATTAATCAGCCTGGGATCATGCGATGTTGTTATGTTACATACAACAAACATTTTCCAGGCCCAGAAACTTGAGCTGTTTTCTCCAATTGAAGAACTGATAAAACATTGTGATGCCTGTCGGGGGCGTTAATGATAAAATGATGATATATAAAGATGTAAAGTGTGTCCAAGCAAATTTCCGTTGGTAGAATTTATTTAAAATATACGCTGCCCGGCCAAAAAAAAGTCGCCACCAAAATAAAAGGTCAATATTTTGTTGGACCACCTTTAGCTGTGATTACAGAACACATTTGATGTGACATTGTTTCGATAAGCTTCTCCAATGTTACAACATTTATTCCTGTCCAGAGTTGTATTAATTTTTCAAAGATTATCAATGGGGTGAAGGTCTGGACTCTGTTGTCACATTGGACCACATTTCTCCCACTATCCTTCCAGTTTTTAATAATGTATTGGACAGTTCTTAACCCAGTTTTAGTCTCACTAATCTGCTTTGATGTTTCATCTGCTTGATTCATGTCAATAATTTGACCCTTCTGAAACAGATTTTTCCACAACCACAGGATGTGTCATCCAACATGGTTGTTTAAAAAATGAGACTGCATCAGTTAGGGTTAAATAAGTCGTTTCCAGCTGAAACATGATCATCCATGCAGTAATTATCCAATGGGAGGCCCGTCCCTATTAGTTCAGTTAAATCCAAGTGGTTAGAGGAGCCGAACGGTCGTGTCAGCTCCTCTTGTAGTGTCTTGGGTGAAACGGATATTTACACGCGTAGAAGTTTCACACTATAGTTTTAATTGTTTATTGTGTCATGGGTGGGCTGTACATAAATAAAGGTTGAATTTGATTTATAAACTGTCACAATAAACATACTATTTATTGTACTGATGGAGATTTGCTTGGACACACTTATATAAAGTAACATTTCAAGCGGCGTCAGCCAATTCCCTGGGGCAGCACGGTTCATAACACACTGTTACAAAAACATTTAAAGCTCTACACTATATACTGTAAATAATCTGCTTTAAATTGTTGGCTTGCTTATAATCCATCTGGTCGTTGTTTTGGTCAATTCATGGTCAACAATTATCCCATTATGTAGATTGATGTTCAGCATCCTGCAACATAAACACTCAAAGCAGAAATTACAACATAGAAAACACTGTCAACGCTTTTGGAAAGTACTTGAGGGAAAACCTCTCGGAGGAACCTGAGGCCTCGTGGTTTTTGTTCAACGTTTCTTGTTCTTGTCTCTTTCTAGTTTTTGGAAACCACAACTGAACAAAGTTTTGTCAGGGGGGAAACTCCGCGTAGTGATCTGCATCTTTTAGCCCGTGTGTGTTCTTCTGTTCATTACTTCCTGTGACTGGTCATCCGGTTGGTTTCACCATACCTTTCTTAGCTTAACTCATGTCTGGAAACTCCAGTCAAGAGCTAAAGAAGAGTTTAGTCGTTACTTTTCCTGAAGGGGTGTACACGTATGACTAAGAGGAACGTACTCCAGGTGTATTTTAACCTCACACTGATGAATGAAAGGGTTCGGGTAGAGCCGACTATGTCATTTCAGCTTCCTGTCACCAGAGCAGGGAAACCCCATTCAGCCTCACACGCAGTGACCGAGCAGCACCAACAGCACAGTTTGCTGGTTTATCACAGAGAGCTGCAGCTCAGGGCGAAAAGATAATTAACTTTAAAATGTCAGAGTTATTTAAAGCTCCACTGGCTCTCTGCAGAGTTTCAGCTTTGCTATGGATGGATGGGATGGACAGATGGATGGATATGTGGATATGTAGATACTTTGATACTTACATAGATACTTAGCTAGATAGGTACTTGGATACTTATAGATGGATACTTAGACACCTGGATGGATGGATGGGTGGGATGGACAGATGGACAGATGGATGGATGGATGGATGGATGGATGGATGGATGGATGGATGGACAGATAGATACTTACTTGGATGCTTAGTTACTTATAGGTGGATACATGCATGTAGACACCTGGATGGATGGATACATAAATGGACAGATGGATACATACTTGGATGGATGGATGGATGGATGGATGGATGGATGGATGGATGGGTAGGTAGATGGATGGATGGATGGATGGATGGATGGATGGATGGATGGATGGGTAGATGGATGGATGGATGGATGTATAGATAGATAGATAGATGGATGGATGGATGGATGGATGGATGGATGGATGGATGGATGGATGGATGGATGGATGGATGGGTTGGTGGGTGGATGGATGGATGGATGGATAGGTAGGTAGGTGGATGGATGGATGGATGGATGGATGGATGGATGGATGGATGGGTAGGTAGATGGATGGGTAGGTAGATGGATGGATGGATGGGTAGGTGGATGGATGGATAGGTAGATGGATGGGTAGGTAGATGGATGGATGGATGGGTAGGTGGATGGATGGATAGGTAGGTAGATGGATGGATGGATGGATGGGTAGGTAGATGGATGGATGGGTGGATGGATAGATGGATAGATAGATAGATAGATAGATAGATAGATAGATAGATAGATAGATAGATAGATAGATAGATAGATAGATAGATCTTTTCTTCTTTTTTCTATTTTATATCTCTAGATTTTGTTTTTTTTATAAATAAAAAAGAAAATCTTCTTCTGTTTTTGGTCGAGGTAACCTTAATGTGTCAACATGAATCAAGACCTGTATCAGTTCCCCTCCTAACCCTGACTTTAACCCTCTTTAACGAGCCCCTCGTCTCTCCTCTTGAACCTGTGATACATTTCTGTCTGAGGTTTTTCAGTCGTTGATGCTCCAGTGTTGTCGGGGCCTGGTGTCCTCAGTGAGAGTCAAACCCTCTCCCCTCTGGTCTTTGCTGTTTCTGCTTATTCTCGTCTGCGAGGGACAAAAGTTCTGTTCCCGAGTTTCATGTGTTTCATGTTTTGAGTATTCAATTTCATCTGAACGCGACTTTCATCTGTAAATGTTATTCAAGTCTTACAGTTTCTATTTATTGAGTCAGGATGTGTGATTGATTTAGAAGCTTTTTTTGTTTTTTTTTAATGTCTCAGTTTCACTTCTCTGCTCTTCTGGCTTGGCGGCGTCCACGGCCCATAGTCTCAGCCTGGCATGTCCGCCATGTTCAGTCCACTGAGCTATAGATTGGCTGCCTGTCGCGATTTTTTGGCTCCACGCAACCCAACCGGCAGACTGAAAGCCAAAACATGAACACAAAAGAGTTTCCAAAGCTGTCAGGATGAAGTGGGGGGAGATTGATTACTTTCCCCAGGACACAGATGAGCCGGTGTGTGGTTGATTATTGTTGTTTTCTCCTTTTGTCCCCTCAGGATCCAACGTCATGGTTTAGTACTACCGAGTTAGTTTGTCAACTACAAGATCAAGTTCCAGCTGCTCCTGGCCGACGGTTTTGTATTATACGAACCGTGCGTGTGTGTCTCTGTGTATGTGTGTGTGTGTACTGTAGTATGACAAATGCCAACTGTTGCAAATGCAGTGGGTTATTGTCGGTGTGCTGCCATGAATTGAACAGCCAGGTCTGCACTACCACTGCTATTCACAGACTGAAACCTGAACACGACTGCAGACATTTGTTTATGGTTTAATTACAGTTTCAGTGACTTTGTTTGTTTGTGCCAGAGATTCGCCCTCAAGCTGCAGCAGCTCCACAGTTTAAAAAAAAAAGAAGAAAAAAACACGGACTGGGATTCCCATCTTCAAAACAGAGGGATGAAGGATTTGGACCAGTTGTTAGGGAATCACTGTCTTCTATCAACCGGTTTGTGCCGGTTCGGTGACCTCAGGATTGCATCTGTGCGTTTTGCCAGTGGGTTTTTTATTGCTTCATTTGCACGACGACCTCCAGCTGGGACGGTCTGCAGCCAGAGGCGAAGTGGCTGTGATGAGGGTCGGCGGGGTAATTTGCCAGATAATGGTTTGTGTTACTCCCTGCAGGTTGAACACAAAATCAAAATTATCTCTGGATCTTTTTTCCATCCGTGTGAGTTAACAACATGCATGAGATTGACAGGCCGAGTGGTGAACCATCTGTGGATTTGGCTGCAACGAACCGTCGAGCAATTGTGGTGAAAAGAGTTTTGTCTGAAGGTGAAGCTTCTCAATTTACAAGTTGAATTTGATTCTCACGTCTCGCGCCATCACAAGCTCAGAGTGTGAGATCATGGAGACAAGTGGCTGAATTGAGTTTCCTTCACAGGCCGTTTAGGAGTTTGAAACGCTTAAAATGAACAGTTAGAGATGTATCATGTGCAAGATGTTCACACATTTAAACGTCTGGGATCCAGGTTCCTCTGATGACGTTCTGGAGAGTTCAAGACATTAGGATGGTGTGCAGGATCATCATCTTTTCAACAGTGAAGAAAGTTCTTTTGCACATAACTGACGATTCATGGATTCAATGGATTCATTAATTTATTATTAAATTATTATGATTATGATATTACGACTATAAGTGGACAACTGAGTGCATGTAAACGCGTTAGTCCGACTAATATCTGAGTTCTCCAACTCCAATTAAGACACCCAGATAATGCGATTGGAATTCAATTCTCCGGCATGTACTGTACTGTATACATACGTACGTCTTGATCAGAGTTTGACTGGACAACGCATGTACAATGCAACGCAGACCCCGAAACAAAAACATCCAAGGAAGCTGGTCACAGAAGCTATTGTTGCAGCGTTACGTTGTTCTTGTCTGCCTCTCAAAACCACCATGACCACAAGGGACAGCGTGCCGTGCACTTTATCTGCACAATAAGGAACGCGCACATTACGAACAAAGCTGTACGATTAACTATTTTTGTGTTGTTTACTTTGAAAATGCTGGTCTGCTGCCTAATATGTCTAATAGCTAATAGGTCGACAGGAAAAGGAGCCGTATAAACCCGCTGAAACAACACATAATCGCCGCCTGGTGTTGAGCAGGAGGACACGTTCCCATCAGTTATTCGATTTTCTCGGTTGCATGTAAACTGGGACAAGGACAGAAGTCTCATTAGAGGAAGAGAGGCTGTGCATGTAAACGTATACTGCATGTAGATCCTCCTGTTACTGACTCCAGTTAAAATGTTGGCAGTGACGTCGAGGTGGCACTGGAGGAAAAGTCAGAAAAACCTCAAAACCTCACAGGATTAAAAATAAATCCTGCAGGGACCATTTAACTCCTTAAACAATTTCCACGGTGATCCATTTAACAGTTGTTGAGATCTAACTGGATGAAACTACAGACAGAACAAACAGAGACGCTCTCACCTATCCAGCTAGAAGTCTAATGGGAGATGAATAATGGCACCGCGAAGTGATTGTTGGATCCTCTGACATGGCGTCGCATTTGATGCCCGAGTTCAGAGCTGCTTCTGCTTCAATCGAATGAATTAAGAAGTGGTTTTTGGATTAAACCACCTGTGAGTTTGGACGGCGTTCAGTCCATTTCTGACTTTAACGTGCCACCTTTGTGTCTGAGATGTTTGATTTTCACACCTCACTTCTTCCGAACATCGATCATAACCGCCTGACGTGGCCAGCAAGTTGTTTTTCATCCCTTCTCTTCTCTGTCATGTTTGTCTGAGAAATAAAAGGCCATTCATTCTCTTCTGTATCTGAACAATGTGGCGCAGCAGGGATCCGACTGGAGGCTTTTAACGTTTGCTGCGTTTGATGAAGACGGACCGGTGTCATCCGAAGCCAGCGCATGCGACTCAAACCGAAACAATGAGTTAGTTAGTCTGTCCTTAATAATTTCAGATTCCTCCGTCTTCTCTGTGGCGTTTAGCTCAAAGCACATTCATGCCTGGGTGAAGACAGACCTTTAAAACAAGAAATATGTGTTTTATCTTAAAAAGCAAAAGCAAAAATCATTTCCTACCTAATGAAATAAACCCACATTTGTTGCTTCAGTTGGTGCCAGTTATATGCAGCACGACAACGTATGCGACCCAAACAGGAAGTCATCACATGGAGTTATTTAGAAGAACAATGGAGCTGGAGAGAAATTCATTTTCACCAGCAAATGAAGCAAAAAAGTCAAAATAATAAACCCAACAGAGCAAGAATAAAAACCTTCTCATGAATCTTGAAGGAGCGAAGTTTTCGATATTTTACTTAACGATGGTGCAAAGATATTGATTTTATTGCATCAGCTCAATGATCTGAGCATGAAGCAGCAAAACCGATGTGCAGGTGAAGTCACAGAGAAGCAGATACACAATTTAATAATGTGGCGTCGCTCATACAGATGAACTGGTGGCAGAGACACAGAGGAATAAGATACTATACAGCAGGACCGGTCAATTACAAATTCAGCAGTCGGGACAGATTTTCCAACCAAGAACTTGTGTCTATCTTGGCCAGACATTTTCAGTGGCTGGTGGTCAGTCAGTGGTATTGAAAAGAAAAGATTATTCATCGTTTCCCTTTAAAATTCAGTCACATGTGACAGCGGCACATCAAAATGAGTATAAAAACAATGAAATAAAAAACTTAAACTGAGCAGAAACTGAGGTAGAAGCAACACTTGATTATACTTTTAGAATAAAAAGAAACATTTTGCTCATATTTTGCCACTCCTCAAAGTGTATAAAAAGAAAAATATCAAAATAGTACCGAGGATTAGTAATAACTCACTTCCCCAATGGATAAAAATAAACATTTTGTTCCCTTTCCCTTTCTGTGTGGAGCATGCATGTTCTCCCCCGTGTCTGCGTGGGTTTCCTCTGGGTACTCCGGTTTCCCCCACCACCAAAAACATTGGGTTTTCTCTGCATTTCTTGCCAGACCACGGGCCGGGCCAGTCGGAGGTTGGTTCTGGGCGCCATGTGGCCCCACGGGCTGCTATTTGAGCAGGTCTGCTGCTGTGCAACGTGTTAAAGGTCAATTAATGGTTGTTTCCTGTGTTTTTACTGGAATTATTGGAAATAAAAACAACAACAAATGTCCTTAAAAATCCTGAAAAAATATGAGTTTAGTTGTGTTAAAGGGATACTTCACCATTTTGGCAAATTGGCCCATTCCCATAATCCCTCTAGTCGTAGCAGTACAGTTTTTCAGCAAACAGTCTCTGTATTTCCCTCTAAAACAACTCTGTCTCATAACGTGCTGTTATTATCTCATAGCGTGGTGAATGTGCAGGTCACAACTTGTCCACCAGAGCATTTTGGAGTTGTTGGACTGTGTATTTGATGAGTTTGAACCAAGAAATCCCAAGAGCCTCCGTAGCGTAGCTCTGAGCAGCTCACGGCTCTGCTCCGCCGCTCTAAAAATAACTTGCATCAACAATTAAAGGTAACAAACCGACTTCTAAAACTATAGGGATTATTGCAATGGGCCAATTTGCCAAAATGTTGAACTATCCCTTTAATGAGCAGGAGAAACATGCCTGCACACAGCAGTTTCTACCTCTGTGCGTGCACATCTGCTGCACACGGGTCACGGGTTAATCGGCCTCCAGCGGCCTCTCACACATGAGTAAGTGAAGTGGGAGAAGGATGTGAGTGTTGTGTGTCTGTGTGTGATGTTTCCCCTCTGATGAAGGAGGCTGCAGCTGATATTGTGTGTGAGTGTGTGTTTGTGTTGGGACAGCGACCGCACTGAGCTCACACACATCTTGTCGTCTGTTTCGGGGCGATTAATCTCTCTCACTTCATCTCCGTCTCTGCCCTCGTTTTCACACGACTTCTGTTTTTCTTCTCGTTGTGTTGCAGAAAGTGTGCGTCGGTGTCATGACCCTGTGAAAGCGTTTCTCACCGAGCTCCTCTTTGTTTTATGTTTTGCAGGTTTAAGAAGAACTTGAAGGCGTTTTACTACGTGCATCCAACATTTCGCTCGAAGGTGAGACAACGTCGTCTTTTATTTAACCGTCTGGTGTTTGCAGTGTCAACACAGCTCAGTGTGTGTGTTCAGTGATATCAGTGTGTAACCACACGTTTGTCAACAAGCTCCAGAAATTAACGTCTCAGTTCATGTTGTAGTGAGAGTGAAAGTCGAGCTGTGGATTATACGAGCGTCAACGTGGTTCTCTATATTCACTTCACTCACGACTCCGACTGTGAGTTATTAATTTATCGACGCCTCGGTTCAACATGTAGTAGGTCATAGAGATAAAGTGATTATAAAGTGTATAATTATAAATAAAGTAAATACAAACATATATGGGTAAATAAAGTAAATATAAACATATAAATACAAAATACATGTAAGAATAAAAAAGTCCTTATAGCATAATATATGGAAAAAAAAGAAGAAGGAAAGGAGGAAGTGAAGAAAATAAGGGGGAAATGCAGGGAGGGAAAGAAGGAGAGGAAATGAGGAAAGAAGGGAGGGAGGAAAAGAAGGAGGAAACATACAGAAAGATGGAAGGGAGGAGGATATGAAGAAGGAAAGGAGGCAAGGGAAAGAAAGGAAGGAGGGAAGGATGGACAGGAGGAAAGGAAAGAAGAAAGGAGGAAGTAGAAAAGGAAGGAAGAAAATGAGGAAAAGTAGGAGATGAAAGAGGAAAGAAGGGAGGGAGGAAAAGAAGGAGATAAGGGACGGAAAGATGGAAGGGGGAGGATATGAAGGACGAAAGAAAGGAAGGACAGGAGGAAAGGAAAGAAGAAAAAAGGAAATAAAGGAAGTATAAAAGGAAGGACGAAAATGAGAAAAAGAAGGAGAGGAAAGAGGGAAGGAAGGAAAAGAAGGAGGAAAGGAATAGAAAGATGAAAGGGGGATATAGAGGAGGCAAGGAAAAAAGAAAGGAAGGACAAGAGGAAATGAAAGAAGGAAATAAAGGAAGAAGAAAAGGAAGGAAGAAAATGAGAAAAAAGGAAGGGAAGAATGAAAAGAAGGAGTGAAGGAAGTTTAGCTATTTCTCCATCGCTAACATTAGCATTAGCAGATGTTTCTGTCCTTGTACTGGCGTTAGCATGCTAACCAGTTAGCCACTTCCTGTTCACTGTAGCCGTGTGAATTATCACCTGTCGTCTTTTAAAACCTCAGAACACGGATCCATTAGTGAACGCTGCTCGTTTGTTCCACCGTTTTCAGTTACATGGAAACTTTCTGTAAAACCTTCAACCAATTTTTTTGCCAAATATCTTTTTATGCCCTTGAAAGAAACATAAACGTACAAAAGAGCTCATTCATCTCTTTAAAAAATAAAAAAAACAACACACATCTTGTCTCGTTTCATTACACTTGGCCGGCGTCGTTTCGACTCGACACTGTAACCTGCCCCGACTGTTAAAGACGTGGCACGATTTTACAGCAGAACTTAATTCCCGAAAATCACAGTTTCCTGCTCCAGCAACATTATCATTTAAAAGGCTCGGTAATCATGAGACTCACTCACTTGGTATTTTGAACTTGGACACTTTTGTGCTTTGGACCGAGGCCTGACATTCCCAAGGTGAGACTATTATCCAGAAATGTGTACATGAACGTCCATCACACTCTCGATTTAGATGCTAATCCTGCTCCAGATGCAAAGTCAACATTTGTAAATATTTTTCTGTTATTGAAGCAACAAATCTGGAGGGTCGTGCTCTCCAAGTGTTTTCTGCTTTATGTCAGTTTTTTTATTTTTTTTTATTGTTGACTGGAGTTACAGATCTTTGGTGAAAGGTTTCCCCTGGGGATAATTAAATCCTCATTAGCTGTAATCTGCTTTCTGTTGTTTGCTTCAGAAAAGTCCTGTGTTCGGTTTCGTCTTTGTTCGTCGTAGTGAGATTAATGTCCTGGTAAACACGAGAAACGAGATCAAACGGCATCTATAACTGATGAGTTCCTCCCCCCGTCTCTCTCTCTCTATGACTCATCACTTTACAAACGCCACGTCCAGTTCTCCACGTGGTTCTTCACCACCTTCAGCGTGTCGGGGATGAAGGACAAGGTCCGTTACCTGGACAACCTGCACCAGCTCTTCACCTGCATCAAACCCGAACAGATCGACATCCCTCCATTCGTCCTGGAGTACGACACCCGGGTGAGCACCCTCCCGTCCATCACACACTCACAGACATGCTAGTGTAAGCATCTAGAATTAAAGGTAGGGTCTGGAGTTTTGTCCCTATCAGTTTGTAAACAAAACAGTGAAACTCAGCCCCTCCCCTCAGGCTAAGCTGTGTAGCCTCCTGCTTCTGACAGCAACAGTTGTCATGACCATAAAGGAAAGGATTTACAGTCTGAAAGAAGTGCTGGAGCCGCGGACCGATAAGCCGACCTCTCGCCAACACCGGGAGCCTCCGTGGATGTTGTTATGCCGTTGTATTGTGGTGAACTAGCGGGTGTTAGCCGCGGATGCTAACCGCGAGCGCTAGCCGAAGTTAGCATCCCGCTAGCTCACTAATATGGTCCTAATACTTGTTACCAGTGTCGGTATAGGTCGGGAATCGGTCCGCGGCTCCAGCGCTTCACTCAGACTGTATTTATTGTTCATTGTTGTCCTGACTGCTGCTGCTGAGAGAGATGAGACTCAGTAGCATCAGACAGCTAGCACCGCTAACAGGCCTGAGCCTCCTGCTGCAGGTAGCTTCACCTGAGCTCCGTCATTGGCTGGAGGATAACACAGACTCTCTCACCATAGGTGTCTCTGCTCATTGGCGACTCTAGCTCCACCTAGAAACGTCCCCGTGCACAGCAAAACATGAACAAAACAAACCAAAAAACCAAAATACAGGCAGGGGGAGGAGGGGCTGCAGACAGAGCCCCCACCACACAGGACTAGAAGCCCATAGGTGATGATTCAGATGGATTTCATTTGTAAAAGTCAAATTTTTATTTTTAGGCACAAAACTCCAGACCCTACCTTTAAAGGAACAGTTCACCAAAAAAATGAAATTCAGTTATTAGTGGCTCACCCTCACGCTGATAGTTTTTTATTCCTCAAAGTGCAACCAGAGACCCAGGAGGCCGGTTCGCAGTCCAACCAAATCCTAATATGAGACTCAATAGCGCCTGACACAAAAAGGTCCATAAAACTACACAAACACATTGTAATCTTCCTCCACCCTGCTTGTTCGCTGCAATCCAAGTGTCCTGAAGGGATATAGTCCAGAGTTTACTCGAAACGACGTCATTTAGGACATTTTTACAGCCTAAATAAGTCCTGTACACATAAAAAATACACAGTAATCTCATTATCCATCTGTCTCACTTTTTCCCATCAAGAACAACAATGAACTTGTGTTAAAAATCACAATAACCAGCAAAAGAAATTTCAACCTCTAACACAACAGCACCAGAGAAAACAAAAGCACTTCCTCAACAGATTAAAATAGGCAATGTAACATATTAATATTTATAGTTTCTCACCAACTCGTACAATCTTTCCTCCAAACGTTGAGTCATTTTCCCAAAGTTTTCTTCTTCTTCCTCGTTGTGTTTTTGTGTCGAGCTGATGTGACATTTGGAATTTTATCCGTTTAATTTTTACATCTTGAACATAAATGAATATATCTGTTTCATTTTAACCTTTATCAGTTTCCCCCGAGTCACCACCTGTGGGTTTTTTGTTCTCACTACACTGAATCTTTCCTGTGAGTCCGGGCCAAGTTAAAATCATGAACCGTCAATAAACCGCTGCTGGATGTTGTCACGGAGACAGTCGTGGTCTTCTGCTGCCAAAACCTTTGACTTATGTCTGAAGAACATCTGAAATGTGAGACAAATTATCCTACGTTTTTCAACTTGAAGAATCTGCAGCTTAAAAGCCTCTGACGTCTGAAACTTAAAGTCCTGCACCGACCTCCGTTTGATGTCCAATTAGAAAAACAACAGTGTGTCTAATTACAGATATAAATTCAGCATATTCCCAGAACAGATACCAACCCTCCTTGGGCACCCAGCCCGAGCAGATGGACACGGTTAAAAGTAAGAAAAGACAAAGAAAATGAATGAAAAAAATGGGTTGAGAAAGAGAAAAGGAAGAGAAAAAGAGGATAAACAAATAAACAAATGAATAAATTAATGAATTAATAGATTTTTAAAAAACTAATAATGGTAGTAATCATAAAAATAGACTAATAAGCTCAATAAAGAAGCATAAATATCTAAGTTGGCAGGTAGTAAGACACATAAATCATATTAAAATAAATAAAGATAGCAATAATGAAAATATATATAGTCCAAGTGTTTTTCTGCCTGTAGCTTCTTTTCTTTTTCGTTTTACATTTTGCAGGTGGCGACCAACGCGGCTGTGTGTGTTTCGGCTTGCACGCCATCGTGTGATTTCTACATCTGTTTTTCAGGCCCTTATTATTGCGTTTTAATGGAAATCCACTGTAAACCGATGTCGCCGTGTCCTCACATACCACAAACACAGACACTTTAATCTGTTTACACTCCATTTGTGTTTTTTTTTATTGTTGCGGAACAGAGACTGAGTGAGAAAAACCTGCATGTTGTCTGTTGATCTGCATTAGATAGATAGTGTATGTGTTGGTGATGTGAACCAGAGGAACAGGGCAACAATCAGCTAATGACCTGTTTTTAACATGTGTGTGTAAAAGAAATGGCACCTATTAATCAGTTGAGCCAACAAACTCAATCAAAGTGACATTGTGCAGGACGCTGTTGTTCCGCTGATTTCCCCTTTGAAACGCTGCGCTCTGATGTGAAGATAATGCAGTGAAGTCATTGGCGTCGAAGGCTTTGATGCAGCATGTGAACGGTTTCCTGTCGGAGCCGCGACGCTGACCCATTTGCGATGATTTGCTGCGTCTTCACTTGGTGCTGGTTTGTAAGTTTGTGTTGAAACAGTTGAAAAGGTTTTAAAGGGTTAGTTCACCCAAAATTCAAGTTTCAGACTCACCCTCATGTCGACTAAGGGCTGGGAGAAGAAGTCCTCCGTGGCTTCTCTGAGTTACAGCTGCTCCGTGCAGCACTGCATGTCCATATGATGGTTGCGAACGTGGCTCACTTTTCTTTTTCATCCCAAAAGACACACCAAAAAACATCCAAATACCTTCATACTGCTCGTCTGTAATGTCCCTCTTGTATTGAGGCGGAAGCTCCCAGTGTCTCAGTTCACTGCTGACACTGGCAGAGCAGTGAAGGAGCTTCCGCTACAAACAAGCTTATAATATAGACTTATTTAAAAAAAATTATAACAATTTCTCATGTCGGGGCTTCAATACAAGAGGGACATTACAGACGAGCAGCATGGAGGTATTTGGATGTTTTTTGGTGTGTCTTTTTGGACGAAGAAAAGTGAGCCCCGTTCTCAACGTATGGACATGCACTGCTTTGCCGAGACCCGCTGTAACTCAGAGAAGGAGCGGACTCTGAAACTCCCAGCTCTTAGTCGACATGAGGGTGAGTAGATGATAATCATTTTTTTTGTATAGCGCTTTTACAGTGACCCAAAGACGCTTTCCATAGACAAAGATAATACATACTGTAATACAAAAAGATGATGAGTGAAATTTGAATTTTGGGTGAACTATCCCTTTAACTTGTTAAGTCTCTTGGATCCGGATCCAGAGGTTTGGATTCTTCAGTCCGGGCTCGTTTGAGGTTCAGTGAGATGGTTTTCCTGCCGCGGCGCTGACACGTTGAACGTGAGCATGAAGGTGAAAGCAGCACGAGAAGGAAAGCTGAGGAGCGTCGGTGTTGTCGGCTGCAGTTTATTCTGACAGGGAATAAACAAGTTCTGTCATTTCGTTACCGCTCTCTGTGAAATGTATCAGGGTGATTCATTTGGACGGCACATGAACAGATGAAAACAATATTTCTGAAGTGCAAATTCACATAATATAGGAGTCGACTCGGTGCTGCTACAGTGAGTTAGCGTCAGGCTGGAGGTCAATGTCAGGGTTTGAGAAGATGTGAAGAAGAGAGAAGATGTACAAAAATCTGCATGCACTATATATTAACATGTAAATAATCACTTCTATTCAGAAGGAACATTAGAAAACAATAATATACAGTGTCTTGTGTTATTTTGCGTTTAGTTTTTTGTTAATGTACTCGTACTTTTGTCTAATTTCTTTAGTTTTGTTTAGTTGACTTTAGTCCAGACCAGAGTTAGGGTTTACTCCTTACTTTTGTCTAGTTTTCTTTGTCTTTAAGATTTTAAGTTTTGTTTAATTTTCTTTCTATACTTTGCTTTTGTTAAAGTTTTCTTTAGCTCTGTCAGATTTAGTTAAGTTTTCTTTAGTTTTATCAAGTTTACTTGAGTTTTATTTTCTTAACTTTACTGTTGTTATGTTCACTTAACTTCTGTAACTTTAGTTTCATTTCTTTCTTTTTTAGTTTAGTTTTACTCGATCTTTTGCACAAATTATTATTTACTGTACAGTCAACCATCAAATCAACCTTCAATGATACATTCCTTAGTTCATAAATATTACAAAGATCGAAAAGAAGCTATCCAACTTATACGTGCTTACCCTTTAATTCACAATTTCAGAGCTCTTCATGGTTTCAGTGTGTTATTTTACTTTAGGTTGTCTGCTCATACGTTACATTAAAATATTACCTAAAACCTAAATCATAGGTTTTCCATTCATAGAGAGTCTTCCCCGTCATCCCACGCCATTAAAGAGACAAAAACTTGTAAGAAAGTAGAAAAGAAAAAACATCAAAAAAATATTGATCACGATAAACGAAGACAGATGTTTGAACTCTGTAACACAAATAACTCTATTTAGATTTCAAAGAAAAATATTTGTAGAAACGTGTCCTGAAAGTTATTGAAGAGGACGATGTTTGTCTGTTAGACCCTGCGTCGTCATGGATACGCCGGTGATTGACACTTATTGAAGCAAACCATTTATGATCGTGTCACACAAAAAGAAATTGTTGCGCAACAGGTTCAGATTTGGTTTTGAGTGGTTTCACCATCAGTTTCCACATTAACAGCGTCAGGATTATTAAGTGTAGCAGGAACCTGGCGCCGTCGCACACAACGGAAAAATATGATTATATGACTTTACAGTTTGAATCAGGGAGTGAGTTCAAGGCCGTTCCTTCAAGTTCCTTCCTTCCTTCCTGCCTTGACCCTGAAGGACAAGAGGAGGGTTTTTAAATGGCGTCATGTTTCATCTGATGAGGAGGAAGAAACTCTCCAATTAAAGCTTGAACTTGTTTTAGTTCAAGTCCAAACCTGCTGCAGCTCAGTTACTGTTTAACAGATTACTGCCTCTGTTCTCCGTGCACTGGCCCGGTTTAAATAAAGTTTTGTGTCAAGTCTTTTGTGTAGAAGATGCATTGGTCGCCGCTCGGGTTTCGCTGACTCATTAGGGGATTTATTTTTATTTATTTCTGCTGCCAGTCGACGGCGACGAGGGTGTGAACGTTCATTTTATCGACACCTGTGAGTCCGATCTGTGGGCACACGCCAGGAAATAATGACTGTTCGCCAACACTGGAGCCTGATACTGGAGGAAAAACAAGCTGAGTGCACAGATAAAGCACTGATTATTGATTAGCTGGGGAAAAACACAGGGCGTTAGGAGTCTGTGATGTGGTGATTTGATGACTGTAATCAATATTTTTTATTAATAAGTGAGAGATGTTGCACTGAGAGAAGAATGATGCTTTACGAAGCTTTATTGTTGAGTTTCAGCCCTTTTTTCAGTCATAGCATCAGTTTGCCATCTGTTCAGATGTGAAAGTTGGTTAGTTATTAAAGCTGTTTTCATAGATCACCTTTAGAAACCAGGGTAACTTGGTGCCGTTCTTTTAACTCATGTAAAGATACATTAACATGTGTCATGGAATAACAATAAAAAAAACAATAAAAGAAAAGGTTATAGAAACTTTAAAAGTTGAGGTGATTGAGAATTATATAAATATAAAAATTAATTCAGCCAATTCAATTCAAAGAGACCAAAAATAGCAATAACACAGTGAAGAGTTAAATTTTTACTTTTTCCAGATGTTGATATTGATGACGTCTAGGTTGTGTGTTATTTATCTGAACTTTCACCTAAAACTTAAACCTTTTACAAGGTTAAACTTCGTACTTTCACGACGGCCACAGCCCCAGTGTTTCCAGGATTGATGTTTTCTCACGAATGCGGGAACGCTTCTGTCGACTCAGGGTTTAATTAATTAGGATTTGGTTCCTAAAGGTCAAGTCCGCTGTGACCTGATGATGCACGTTTCGGGGCATAATTTGACATAATTTAAGTCACATTTCAACAACAACAGTTTTGGTCAACATCACTGTGACATCACAAAAACACTTCTGGTCATTATTTAACACTGTAACTGAGGAGGAGGGAGATAAACAACCAAGCGATTATAGTTTTAATCAGTCCTTTATTGATTGAAGAGAATGAAACATCAAGCACCAAATATACACGTGACCTTGTTTGGTTTAAAAAGGTCACGTGTAAAGAACAAGTATTTGTAAAGGTTTAAGCCTCTCAAGGCAACAAAGGACAACTTATAGAGAGTGGCTTAAATGCCACTAGGATATAACACATCACCAGCTGCGACACTTGAACGCAGCGTGAGAGATTAACAGGAGGGCTTGAGTTACCTCTGAGTGCTGCTAATTGCAGCTTTTCTGAAAAGATGAAACTGCAGTCTACAGAAAACCCTCCATTCAGACATGTTTAAACATTATTTCGTCCGTTCTTGTGAGAAACTTGAGGAACTTCTACACTTACGTCAGTGCCGTGACGGCATTAGTCAAGAGTTTCCACTGGGACCCGTTAACTGCTGTAACTGGGCACAGAGTCGTGTTTCTCATGTTTGGCGTTTCCCTCCAAACAAATGTTTTTTAGTACTTATCATTGCTTTTTTATGTGGAATCTGCCACAACGATGCGTTCGAGTCCAGTGCCTCTAAAAGCCTCCCTCAGGCGTCATAAATTACCAACCTGTGGGAGATAAATTATGTCACAGCTGTGACACTTTCTTGTTCCTGACCGGCCCAAAGGGGGGGGTGGGGGGTCGGGGACAACATGTTTTCTGTTGACTGTTACCGTAAATTCATAAATACTCTCCTTTTTTTTTTTCCTTTTTTTTTTTTTTATTCAACACAACTGCAGCGTGCCCGGACGTTATTGGAAACAGGCGTCTGGCCTCAGCAGCCAGTTTGTTAGCGACACGGAGCTAAAGCTAACGTTGTGGAGCTGTGATGAAACTCTACGGTCAACAGCTTTATGGTCGTTGTGGAGCCGGCAGTTTGAAGAGTAGTTGGTCCAAAACATTAAAACTAATGAGGCTAAATTAGAAAAACACAGTCTCATTATAAACCTCATGAAGGTTGGAGCCATATTTACATAATAAACTAAGTGTATGAGCAACAGGTCTTTGATTTTATCTTTGTTTGGTTCAGCTTTAATTAGTCAAAAACTCTCTTTGTTGTTCATGAAAACACACTGTGTTTTTCTAATAATAATTTTAATAGTACTAATAATAACTTAATACATATATAGCACCTTTAAAAATGCAAGGTTACACAGTCCTTCACAAAACAACATATAAGAGATAAGTTACCGTCCAAGCGACACAGGCAACACGAGAACCAAACAACAAATTGAGACCCGGTTGCAGTTAATTAGATAAAATTAATAATAAAAAAAAGGGGGTTACATCATAAAAGGAGATAAGATGAGATACTGTAGGATGAGAAAAGATGGGATAAAAGTTAAAATAGAAGAAGGTCTAAAGTAAAACTAAGAGCATCTGAGTAAAACTGTGAGACACATGTATGAAACGTTTCACATTAAAACCACTTCCTGTGTCGTCCAGACTCTTAACGCTAACCATTCAGAGGAAATCTGAAAATATGACAGTCGCAGAAAAGAAACGATGTGAAATAAATAACAGTATTTGTGCCAAAAAGAGGAGTTTTTGTTGTGGAGATGTACAAAACACCAGGTATCATTTGGATTTCTGTGTCTGGTGACATTTAAACTTTATCTTCTTCTTCTCCTCCGTCTCAGGTGAACGGACCGTACCATCCCGCCCAGTCCTCCGGCCTGTGACCAATCACATCATCACACCTCTTTGCCATGGCGATGGACAATTATGGACCTGACGTCAGACGCCCTTGTGGTCCGACCTCCTCCTCCTCTTCCTCCTCCTCCTCCTCCTCCTCCTCCTCCTCCTCTCTGAGGCATCATGGGAAGGAAACACTTTTGTTCTGTTCCTGCCAAAAAAAAAGGACTAAATGAACAGTTTCAGGCTGCGTTCAGCAGCGTGCGGCCGCCGCCGCCGAGCAGCCGTTCATGTTCGCCACGGACTATTTGTGGATCTGCTGTGGTTCCTGGACGAAGCCTTATTTACACCCTCGGTTCTTATTCAGTCGTTTCCTTAAACACTCTTTAAACACGAAGCCTGACATCGTCTCCACGCTGCGGTCGCGTCAGACTGTCAGAGCCCCGGTCAGACTCCTGGACGCGATGCTGGATGACGTTCGTCTGGGTCTTTGCTGCGTCGCATTCCACCAAAAACTCTAAAGTAAAGCTGCGTTTCACTCGCGGAAGTTGGAAATTCACGCCATAAAACCAGCCGTTGTTCTCCTACGGTTGTAGTTGGAAAAACCCCCAGAGAGAAATGAACGGGGGAGGGGATTTCCTCTAATCAACAAACACAACAACGTCACAACTTCTCTGTTTTACAGCACAAAGCGAAGGAACAGTTTGGCACGTTGGGGAATATTCTCACCCACTTTATTGCTGCAAGCTTGATGAGAAGATTGTTGTGTGTTTGTGTCGTAAATATGAAGCTGAGAAACATTTAAGAGCATAACGACAAACGA
Organism: Decapterus maruadsi; assembly: GCA_030347415.2. Classification (NCBI taxonomy): domain Eukaryota; kingdom Metazoa; phylum Chordata; class Actinopteri; order Carangiformes; family Carangidae; genus Decapterus; species Decapterus maruadsi. The sequence continues at coordinate 23,303,156 of CM064902.1, read as the reverse complement.
TTAATGTGAAAGTTTTTTTGTTTTTTTTTACACTTATTGCGTCAGTGTGTGAGCTTTAATTGAGCCGATAGCTGGAGTTTGTCACCACTGAACAGCTGGAGCTTCATATTTAACACAGATACTCTCAGTGTGTGGGAATATTTCACCAAAATGTTAAAGGGATAGTTAAACATTTTGGCAAATTGGCCCATTGCCATAATCCCTATAGTCATAGCAGTAGGTTTGTCGGTGCAAGCTATTTTTAGAACGGTGGAGCAGAGCCGTGAGCTGCTCAGAGCTACGCTATGGAGGCTCATGGGATTTCTTGGTTTCCCTCATCAAACTCATCAAATACACAATCCAACAACTCCAAAACGCTCTGGTGGACAAGTTGTGACCTGCACATTCGCCACACTATCAGATAATAACAGAACGTTACGCTCCGCAGTGTATCTCTGAGCAGCTCACGGCTCTGCTCCGCCGTTCTAAAAATAGCTTGCACCGACAATTAAAGGTAACAAACCTACTGCTATGACTATAGAGATTATGGCAATGGGCCAATTTGCCAAAATGTTTAACTATCCCTTTAAACAAGTCACCTGCGGAAACTGTAGCATAAAGTTTGGTCCAATATTAACCAATTATCAATGCATCAAAAAAAAAAAAAAAACTTCTGTTGCATTTTCTCAACAGGAAGTTGGTCATGACTCAGCTGCGTCAACGAGTTTCCACCCGCAAACCACTACCTTTGTAAAATCAATCAATCCGTACACTTCACGGCTCATCAATCACTGGTTCCTGTTGCTGCTTTTCTTCCTGTTTAATGTTGCTTTTAAATCACATATTTTGGAACTTTTCACACATAGAAACAAGCACATTTCGTTTTTTTTCCCACTTTTCCACACGTTACTAAAATCACAGAGGTGTCACTGCAGAAGCTTTTCTTTTGTTTACAGCAGAGTTTGTGTCTTCGCTCCTCTTGTTGCCTCACGTCTTTTCTCTCTATCAGTCTGAGAACATTTTTTTATTATGATATACAGTATTATATCTCCTTCCTGTGTTAATCGCTGTTTGAAGGCCTCACTTTGTTTCAAAGATACACAAACCAACGAGGAGAAGAGCGGATATAAAACATGAAACAGACATTTTCGCTCTCGCATGATGATGGAAAAGAGCTGTGTTTGATGTTTTTGTCTTTTTTGTCTTTTTCTTTTTTGCCTTTTGCTAATGGAGCCTGAAATCTTTTGTGCCTGTTTGTCTGTTTTGTTCCTCACTCACTAAATTCCTCTTTATTTGCACAGTTAGTTCCACTTTTCTCTGTGTTTTCACAAACCCACAAGTCGTTTGTTTTAACTCCGACTACCAGACCTTTTTTTTTTTTTTTTCAGGGTAAAAATCAAATCAAATGTACTGAACTTTTTCCAGCAGTCGTCATGTAGCAAACTTGTTTGTCTGTTCTCAGAGTAAACACCGTCATCTGCAGCTTTGTGTCAGTTCTACTGGAAACAAACAAACAAACAAACAAACAAACAAACAAACGAAGCTCCTGTCTTCACATGTTTTCACCCACAAACACACAAACTCATCTACAGGCCAGAAAATCAAAAAAAAAAAAAGTCATGTGACACTATCGTAAAGCTTCAGCTTCTTTAGTTTGCGGCGAGATGTCGTACGTTTTAAATCAACACAGTTGGTCGTCCCGTTCAGAAAATGCAAACAGGAGTTTTTAATCAGCCGTTACACTTTAAAACTTAATTTTCTAAAGGTAAACGATCTGGGGTGAGATGGACCAATCAGAGACGCCGCCTCGTGCTTTTACAGAGATAAAGATTTGAAGACGATTTGCCGTTTTAAATTGTCGTCAATGTTCAAATCAACTGGTCGAAGAAATGAAGAAACAACCTGAAAAGTTATTGTCAGAACTGTGATTGTGTCCGAATGTATAGATATAAATATATATACTGTATATACACGATGAGCCAAATCTCTGGAAATGAATATAATCTGTTTTTTTAAAATGATTTCACAGTGATAAATGCAAACAGGTTCACAGGAAGTGGTTTCATCTGTGTTCCTGTACTGTGTCTGTACTTTTTTTTTTTTTTTTTACTTTACACTGATTAAACTGATTTTTGTTTTAAAGTGTTTTTTCCACTTCCTGTTTGATAAACGGCTTCAACGGCTTTTTAGTCAAGACAGAAGCTGAACACAAAGACAATAAAGTGAATCTCTGTTATTCAGTCGACGACCAGTTTGTCTTCGTATCGTCTCTGCACACTGAGCGCATGTTGGAGTCTGCAGGTTAAAGGAATAGTTCACCCAAAATTCAAATTGCAGTACACTCATTATCTACTCACCCTCATGTCGACTAAGGGCTGGGAGAAGTTTCAGAGGGAGAAGTCCTCCGTGGCTTCTCTCACTTTTCTTCGTCCAAAAAGACACACCAAAAAACATCCAAATACCTCCATACTGCTTGTCTGTAATGTCCCTCTTGTATTGAAGCCCCGACATGAGAAATTGTTCCCAAAAAAATTAAATACCGTAGATGACCAAATAGTCGCCCGCGTGCAAATACCCACCTGGGCTCTAATAGCCGCCGGGGTCCGAGCTCATTTGGCATAATAAACGATTAAGTGTTTACTATAGTCTTACTATAGTTTTTTTCAGCAGCAACTTCTACGGTACATCTGTCAGTCAGCCCCTCCTCTCGCTCGCTCACTCGCATGCAGGCGGACACACACAGACACACACAAACACAGGTGTGCTAGCGTGTCTGAAGGGAACAAGACAAATGGATAAATACGCTAATGTACAGTGTTGAAATTACCGCGATCACCCCCCTTCGGCTACCGTTCATAACACTGCTGATCAGCTCCCTGTGTCGCAGTAACACAGACAAACTGTCTTTGTCCAGTGGTCGATGGTGAAATCCGTGTTCTTTGCATGATGGTCTGGTGCTGCTCATTGCAAAAATAAATTGTAGCCTGTTGCAAATAGCCGCCTGGTTCTTATAAACGCCTGGGGTCCAAGTCGATTAAATGCCCGGGCTACTAAATGGTCATCTACGGTAAGTCTATATTTCAAGCTTGTTTGTAGCGGATGCTCCAAGCACTGCTCTTCCTGGTCCATCAAATCGCTACAAACAAGTTTAAAATATAGACTGTTTTTGTTTTTTCAGAAAAATTTCTCATGTTGGGGCTTCAATACAAGACGGACGTTACATACGAGCAGCATGGAGGTATTTGGATGTTTTTTAGTGTGTCTTTTTGGACGAAGAAAAGTGAGCACCATTCACAACCATTATATGGACAAATACTGCTGCGCGGACCCCCTGTAACTCAGAGAAGGCACGGAGGACTCTGAAACTTCTCACAGCTCTTAGTCGACATGAGGGTGAGTAGATACTGAGTGTAATTTGAATTTTGTGGGAACTATCCCTTTAAATGGTACATGTATTTGCCGTTTGTTGCTGTGTCGCCTTGAACAACTGGACATACGAGACCTGAAACTGAATCTGTAGCAGAGAGAAAACAAAAGAGAAGTCATAAAGTTTTGTGTCTTTATCCTGGGAACAGTGTGTTCAGCATCTGAGCTGAGCCGAGGGAGGGAAACTCATCCATCACTAGGAATAAAATCAGCAGCAAATCCAAACCAGGACGACTCCCAAGTCTAAGAGAAGCAGCAATTACATGCCGCACTGTGGTCGTCAAACTTTCCTGAGTTTAGATGGAAGGTGTTGGACGTTAATGTAGATTTCAGGGAAACTTCAGCAGCGAGATAAGAGCGAAACTGGACTCATATTTGAAAAAGGAGATAAAATCCAGAATGTGTTTCAAATGAACCAAGATTCAGTTTAGTGTTGTCTTGTCCCTTTAAGCCTCAGCGCTGAATGAACTCCAGGTGTTCGTGTTGTTCAGGTTTCAGCCCCGAGCACCGAGTCTCCGTTTTAAAACCAGAGGGATGAGGATCATCACAAAAGCATTGATGTAAATCAGCGCTGAATCAAGGATCCTTTTTCACATTTTTCATGCACAAGCCCCAAAATAATGTCAATACCCAGGTCTCATTTAAAAAGGTACCTCTTTAAATTTTACAACCAAAAAGCCAGAATAAGTAAAAATAAATAAATAAAAACAGATTGCAACAGAGTTACAGGCTTCACATTAGTCCTGCAGGAAAACACTTTGAAACCACAACTCAGAACAAACTGAGCTTTCAGCTGTTGCACTGATGTGAGGATCCTAAAAGGTTTTTTGCACCGATAGAATCAGGAGACTTGGAGCTTTTCAACGGCGTCGACTTTGTCAAGGTCGACTGACGGGTGTGAGTCTGGTTCAGACCAAAAACACTGAGGCAACCACAACAACCAGAGGCCAGAGGCTGTAAAGAGGCAGAACTGTCTGATGCTCAGCTTTCCAGACGTCCCTGAACTCAACATGTGTGACATTAAATTTCATATAGAGCTGACTTCTATCACATTTATCTGTATCTGTAGTGAAGTTTAAACAATAACAACATAATATTATCTGGCGCACATGAGGGCTGTGAGTCAAACTAACAAGCTTTGTACTCACCCCCAAAAAAAATCAAAAAATTGCAAGAAAAAATTCTTAAAAATTAAGATTTTCCATTTAATCGCTCCTGTTGTGCAGTAGTTGTGTCTGTCTGGGAATGGATTGAAGATCCACTGCTTAGGCCGTTTACATCCCTCAAAGCCGCAATTTTTTCCCGCAGACAGAGTCAGATGGCGACTCAAACATGCACGAGAAGTTTGTTTACTTCAAGCAAGTCAAGAGTTGATATTTCTATATTTATGACACAAACGGGAGCTTCAGATTCCTTCTTTTAGACCTATGATGTCAGGAAAATACAGCCCCGAGTTGAATTTGCCTGGAATTGTCCTTTAAAGGTGTACAGAAATGGCCGTTTGTTCCGTTGGTCGCGCCGAGTTGTGCCGAGCTGCAACACGACTTTACCCGAGTAAATTTAACGAATTTGATTGGTCGTTACCGAGCGGGTGGGATATTCAAAGCTTGGGGCGAGTCCGAGCTCCGTGTGTGTGTGCGTGTTTCAGACGTTTGAATGACGGATGACAGATCCAATATCAGTGGCTTTTGAATCGTGAGCAGGCTGACGTATAATCCGTGCGCCTGCATTGTCCAATGCGAAAAAAAAATACAACACTTTCATCCCGGATTTACTCAAAAATAGAATTTTGCACAAAGTTTGGCCTACAACGTCTGTTAGATGAGTTTTTACACTCATTTTATGACCCAGAGTGGGCTCAAATTCAGTTTTCTTTTCTGTACACCTTTAATAGTGGAGCTAAAGCTGCAGTGGTTTTCACACCGGCAGGATGATTCATAATAAACAACAGCGTTGGTTGCGATGGAGGAACATTGGGAAACATAAGAACACAGAGGAACCGGTGTTGACTCCTCGTGTTTGTAATAGTTTGGTTTCAAGATGGCGCTGAAGAGCGGGACGACGCAGACCAAACCTCTTATTAGGATCAATTTGTGGAGTGGATTTTGTTTTTTGTTTCTTTCATTCTGGTTTTTTCGACACTAAGTAAAACACAGATCACCAGAGTTTTCCTGCATGTGGGATATTTTGCAGAATAACGTGAAAGAGGATCCTGAACATGTCGTGATGTGTTTTGACAGTGCAGCTGTAAACAAACACACAAAGTCTTCACCCATTGTGTGTGTGTGGATTTACCTGCAGCGACGAGGTCACGTGCACAGGCCTCAAGTGAGTTTTTTTCCCCTCCCTTTAAGACACAGGAAGCACTGAGACAGATAAGTGGCTGGATCAGAAGATAAACAGCAGGTGTTGCACTCAGAGTTGTTTTTTTTCCACCGGTCTCACCTTCCCTCTCCGCAGAAAACACCATCGTGTTCCAGGAAGTGAAGAAGTGGCCGTGCGCTGATTAAAAACCCTGTCTTGCTCTCTCCACTGTCCTCAGCTGCCCACATCCTGCTGCTGACCGCGGCGACCCTCTTTCATCATGTCTCATCTTTAATCTCTCTATTGGTTCTAGCCGGATTAGAGCGCCGAGCAGGAGGAGACGGGCACGGACGGATGCTGCCGTCCTGTAAATGAAGAGGGAGGGAGCTGCTGCAGCAGGACAGAGGAGGAGAAAATCCATCTTCTCCGGACCTCCCTCCGTGACAGGCCGGGGATTAGCTGGGTTTAAAACACAGAGAGAGGCAGGGTAAATGCTAAAAACCACACTGTGAAGACTTAAACCTGGTCTTTTCTGACAGTGAACACTGAAACATGCACAGCAACATCACTCATTTGTGGCAACAGATAAACTTCACCTCCAGGAAGTGGGAAACCGCGGCTGCCACGACGCACGTCAACAATAAACACACGTTAGTCCAGAAAATAAATATTTAGACTCTTAAACATGATTTTTCCTTCGAGCTCTGAGCTGCAGCATTGAATTTGAAATATATGAATAATGATACAACATTAAGGGGCAGCTTTAAGTTGAGGATGTTTACATCTATATACTGTAATATTTAAAGCTTAACATTTTATATTATTTACTTTCCTGTCTAGAGATAAAGGTGGAGATTGATGCGACTCACATCTGCAGCTTTAAACATCAGGCTGCATCCACCAGCTGGTTAGCTTAGCTTAGCATAGCTTAGCATAACATGCTTTAGCCCAGAGAGGAGAAACAGCAGGAAGCAGCTCGACTTGGCTGTGTCTGAAGGGAACAAATAAAATCTGCCTAGCAACAGCGCTAACACCCACTAATTAACAAGCCATTTCTCTTCTAATTAATCCACACAGAACCCGACGATTCACCGTTTTACAGCTCAATAAAACGAGCAGAACAAGCCGGAGTCTGTTCACTGATGTAAAATGATTAAATGACACTGAGCTCAGACGTTATGTAAACGTAGTTTTAATGAATATAATGTCACTTTAAGCTCATGAGCTCATCGCGTGGCAGCGTTTTCTGTGAGAATTTTTCCTCTTTGACGTAATCTGACTTTTCACCTTCAGAGAAGTCCAGGGGAAAAAAATCCAGTGTTTTTTTTTTGACACAGTGAGAGTAAAAGGACAAAGTCTCAGTGGCCACGCCCTGAATTTTAACCTGCTCTATTGTCTATTTTCCTCTAAGTTGGACCTTGATGTGAAAACTTAACATCATGTTGTGGTGAAGAAGAGGTCAAACTAGTGTCTGAGACCAATCGACTCACTGGGGAAACATTTCATGAGGTGAAAAGTAAGAATTCGGGTCATTTTTGGATACATGTTAAAGTCTTTGGCTTCGTTTTCACAGTAATTACCCAATAATCCTTAAAGCATGAACTTAAATTTACTATACTGTGGCTAATTAACAACTAAATGAAAAGTAAAAGATTAAAAACTGATGCAGCAGTGACCTTTCATCAACATTTTTTTCATTTATTTATTTTAATTTACTGTACAAATGTGGAGAAAGATTAATTTAAAATGACCCTTATAACTAAACTCAGTTACAGTATGCTGACCTTTGACCTTAAGTCACATGAATTCCATCATAAGTGTGTTCCTCATTTCTTTTGCATACTGTTCCTGACATCTCACTCTACTTCTGGTATCATTTTGGTGGCATTTTACTGTAAAAATTTGGAGAAAAATAACCTTAAAGTCTCCCATATAAAAAAACCCAGTTATAGTATGCTGACCTTTGACCTTACGTCAAAACAATTCCTTTATAGGTGTGTTCTTAATTTCTTTTGCAAATTGTTCCTGTGGTCTCACTCTACTTCTGGTATCATTTTGGTGGCATTTTACTGTAGAAATTTGGAGAAAAATAACTTTAAAGTCACCCATATAACAAAACCCAGTTACAGTATGCTGACCTTTGACCTTCGGTAACATCAATTCCTTCATAGGTGTCATCCTCATTACTTTTGCATTATGTTCCTGACATCTCACTCTACTTCTGGTATCATTTTGGTGGCATTTTACTGTAGAAATCTGGAGAAAAATCATTTTAAAATCACCCCTATAACAAAACCCAGTTACAGTATGCTGACCTTTGACCTTCAGTCACATCAATTCCTTCATAGGTGTCATCCTCATTCTTTTTTCATATTGTTCCTGGTGTCTCACTCTACCTCTGGTATCATTTTGGTGGCATTTTACTGTAGAAATCTGGAGAAAAATCATTTTAAAATCACCCCTATAACAAAACCCAGTTACAGTATGCTGACCTTTGACCTTAGGTCACATCAATTCCGTCATAGGTGTCATCCTCATTCCTTTTGCATACTGTTCCTGACATCTCACTCTACCTCTGGTATCATTTTGGTCGCATTTTACTGTAGAAATTTGGAGAAAAATCATTTTAAAGTCATCCATAATCAAAACCCAGTTACAGTATGCTGACCTTTGACCTTATGTCACATCAATTCCTTCATAGGTGTCATCCTCATTACTTTTGCATTATTGTTCCTGACATCTCACTCTACTCTGGTATCATTTTGGTGGCATTTTACTGTAGAAATCTGGAGAAAAATCATTTTAAAGTCACCCCATAACAAAACCCAGTTACAGTATGCTGACCTTTGACCTTAGGTCACATCAATTCCTTCATAGGTGTCATCCTCATTACTTTTGCATTATTTTCCTGACATCTCACTCTACCTCTGGTATCATTTTGGTGGCATTTTACTGTAGAAATCTGGAGAAAAATCATTTTAAAATCACCCCTATAACACAACCCAGTTACAGTATGCTGACCTTTGACCTTAGGTCACATCAATTCCTTCATAGGTGTCATCCTCATTACTTTGCATACTGTTCCTGGTGTCTCACTCTACCTCTGGTATCATTTTGGTGGCATTTTACTGTAGAAATCTGGAGAAAAATCATTAAAAAAATCTCATCCATAATGACTCAATCCCACTCACTGTATGCTGACCTTTGACCTTAGGTCACATCAATTCCATCATAGGTGTCATCCTCATTCCTTTTGCATATTGTTCCTGGTGTCTCACTCTACCTCTGGTATCATTTTGGTGGCATTTTACTGTAGAAATCTGGAGAAAAATCATTTTAAAATCACCCCTATAACAAAACCCAGTTACAGTATGCTGACCTTTGACCTTACATAACATAAATTCCTTCGTAGGTGTGATCCTCATTTCTTTTGCATGTTGTTCCTGACATCTCACTCTACTTCTGGTATCATTTTGGTGGCATTTTACTGTAGAAATCTGGAGAAAAATAATTTTAAAATCACCCCTATAACAAAATCCAGTTACAGTATGCTGACCTTTGACCTTCGGTCACATCAATTCCTTCATAGGTGTCATCCTCATTCTTTTTTCATATTGTTCCTGGTGTCTCACTCTACCTCTGGTATCATTTTGGTGGCATTTTACTGTAGAAATCTGGAGAAAAATCATTAAAAACACACACATAAAACAAAACCCAGTTACAGAATGATGACCTTTGACCTTAGGTCACATCAATTCCATCATAGGTGTCATCCTCATTCCTTTTACATATTGTTCCTGACATCTCACTCTACCTCTGGTATCATTTTGGTGGCATTTTACTGTAGAAATTTGGAGAAAAATCATTTTAAAGTCACCCCTATATCAAAACCCAGTTACAGTATGCTGACCTTTGACCTTAGGTCACATCAATTCCTTCATAGGTGTGTTTCTCATTCCTTTTGCATATTGTTCCTGGTGTCTCACTCTACCTCTGGTATCATTTTGGTGGCATTTTACTGTAGAAATCTGGAGAAAAATCATTTTAAAGTCACCCCTATAACAAAACCCAGTTACAGTATGCTGACCTTTGACCTTCGGTCACATCAATTCCTTCATAGGTGTCATCCTCATTCTTTTTTCATATTGTTCCTGGTGCCTCACTCTACCTCTGGTATCACTTTGGTGGCATTTTACTGTAGAAATCTGGAGAAAAATCATTTTAAACTCACCCCTATTATACAACCCAGTTACAGTATGCTGACCTTTGACCTTAGGTCACATCAATTCCTTCATAGGTGTCATCCTCATTACTTTTGCATACTGTTCCTGACATCTCACTCTACCTCTGGTATCATTTTGGTGGCATTTTACTGTAGAAATCTGGAGAAAAATCATTTTAAAATCACCCCTATAACAAAACCCAGTTACAGTATGCTGACCTTTGACCTTAGGTCACATCAATTCCTTCATAGGTGTGTTCCTCATTCCTTTTGCATATTGTTCCTGGTGTCTCACTCTACCTCTGGTATCATTTTGGTGGCATTTTACTGTAGAAATCTGGAGAAAAATGATTTTAAAATCATCCCTATAACAAAACCCAGTTACAGTATGCTGACCTTTGACCTTAGGTCACATCAATTCCTTCATAGGTGTGTTTCTCATTCCTTTTGCATATTGTTCCTGACATCTCACTCTACCTCTGGTATCATTTTGGTGGCATTTTACTGTAGAAATCTGGAGAAAAATGATTTTAAAGTCACCCCTATGTAACTCCAGTTACAGTATGCTGACCTTTGACCTTAGGTCACATCAATTCCTTCATAGGTGTCATCCTCATTCCTTTTGCATATTGTTCCTGGTGTCTCACTCTACCTCTGGTATCATTTTGGTGGCATTTTACTGTAGAAATCTGGAGAAAAATCATTTTAAAATCACCCCTATAACAAAACCCAGTTACAGTATGCTGACCTTTGACCTTCGGTCACATCAATTCCTTCATAGGTGTCATCCTCATTCCTTTTGCATATTGTTCCTGACATCTCACTCTACCTCTGGTATCATTTTGGTGGCATTTTACTGTAGAAATCTGGAGAAAAATGATTTTAAAGTCACCCCCATAACAAAACCCAGTTACAGTATGCTGACCTTTGACCTTAGGTCACATCAATTCCTTCATAGGTGTCATCCTCATTCCTTTTGCATACTGTTCCTGACATCTCACTCTACCTCTGGTATCATTTTGGTGGCATTTTACTGTAGAAATCTGGAGAAAAATCATTTTAAAGTCACCCCTATAACAAAACCCAGTTACAGTATGCTGACCTTTGACCTTCGGTCACATCAATTCCATCATAGGTGTCATCCTCATTCCTTTTGCATTATGTTCCTGACATCTCACTCTACCTCTGGTATCATTTTGGTGGCATTTTACTGTAGAAATCTGGAGAAAAATAATTTTAAAATCACCCCTATAACAAAATCCAGTTACAGTATGCTGACCTTTGACCTTCGGTCACATCAATTCCTTCATAGGTGTCATCCTCATTCTTTTTTCATATTGTTCCTGGTGTCTCACTCTACCTCTGGTATCATTTTGGTGGCATTTTACTGTAGAAATCTGGAGAAAAATCATAAAAAAAATCACCCCTATATCAAAACCCAGTTACAGTATGCTGACCTTTGACCTTAGGTCACATCAATTCCATCATAGGTGTCATCCTCATTCCTTTTGCATATTGTTCCTGGTGTCTCACTCTACCTCTGGTATCATTTTGGTGGCATTTTACTGTAGAAATCTGGAGAAAAATCATTTTAAAATCACCCCTATAACAAAACCCAGTTACAGTATGCTGACCTTTGACCTTAGGTCACATCAATTCCTTCATAGGTGTCATCCTCATTACTTTTGCATACTGTTCCTGACATCTCACTCTACCTCTGGTATCATTTTGGTGGCATTTTACTGTAGAAATCTGGAGAAAAATAAACTTGAAGTCACCCCTATAACAAAACCCAGTTACAGTATGCTGACCTTTGACCTTCGGTCACATCAATTCCATCATAGGTGTCATCCTCATTCCTTTTGCATTATGTTCCTGACATCTCACTCTACCTCTGGTATCATTTTGGTGGCATTTTACTGTAGAAATCTGGAGAAAAATCATTTTAAAATCACCCCTATAACAAAACCCAGTTACAGTATGCTGACCTTTGACCTTCAGTCACATCAATTCCTTCATAGGTGTCATCCTCATTCTTTTTTCATATTGTTCCTGGTGTCTCACTCTACCTCTGGTATCATTTTGGTGGCATTTTACTGTAGAAATCTGGAGAAAAATCATAAAAAAAATCTCATCCATAATGACTCAATCCCACTCACTGTATGCTGACCTTTGACCTTAGGTCACATCAATTCCATCATAGGTGTCATCCTCATTCCTTTTACATATTGTTCCTGACATCTCACTTTACCTCTGGTATCATTTTGGTGGCATTTTACTGTAGAAATTTGGAGAAAAATCATTTTAAAGTCACCCCTATAACAAAACCCAGTTACAGTATGCTGACCTTTGACCTTAGGTCACATCAATTCCTTCATAGGTGTCATCCTCATTACTTTTGCATACTGTTCCTGACATCTCACTCTACCTCTGGTATCATTTTGGTGGCATTTTACTGTAGAAATCTGGAGAAAAATCATTTTAAAGTCACCCCTATAACAAAACCCAGTTACAGTATGCTGACCTTTGACCTTAGGTCACATCAATTCCTTCATAGGTGTGTTCCTCATTCCTTTTACATACTGTTCCTGACATCTCACTCTACCTCCGGTATCATTTTGGTGGCATTTTACTGTAGAAATCTGGAGAAAAATCATAAAAAAAGTCACCCCTATAACAAAACCCAGTTACAGTATGCTGACCTTTGACCTTAGGTCACATCAATTCCTTCATAGGTGTCATCCTCATTCCTTTTGCATATTGTTCCTGACATCTCACTCTACCTCTGGTATCATTTTGGTGGCATTTTACTGTAGAAATATGGAGAAAAATCATTTAAAAATAAACACAAAAACAAAATCCAGTTACAGTATGCTGACCTTTGACCTTAGGTCACATCAATTCCTTCATAGGTGTGTTTCTCATTCCTTTTGCATATTGTTCCTGACATCTCACTCTACCTCTGGTATCATTTTGGTGGCATTTTATTATAGAAATTTGGAGAAAAATCATTTTAAAGTCACCCCTATAACAAAACCCAGTTACAGTATGCTGACCTTTGACCTTAGGTCACATCAATTCCTTCATAGGTGTCATCCTCATTCCTTTTGCATATTGTTCCTGGTGTCTCACTCTACCTCTGGTATCATTTTGGTGGCATTTTACTGTAGAAATTTGGAGAAAAATCATTTTAAAGTCACCCCTATAACAAAACCCAGTTACAGTATGCTGACCTTTGACCTTAGGTCACATCAATTCCTTCATAGGTGTCATCCTCATTCCTTTTGCATATTGTTCCTGACATCTCACTCTACATCTGGTATCATTTTGGTGGCATTTTATTGTAGAAATCTGGAGAAAAATCATTTTAAAATCACCCCTATAACAAAATCCAGTTACAGTATGCTGACCTTTGACCTTAGGTCACATCAATTCCTTCATAGGTGTCATCCTCATTCCTTTTGCATATTGTTCCTGACATCTCACTCTACCTCTGGTATCATTTTGGTGGCATTTTACTGTAGAAATCTGGAGAAAAATGATTTTAAAGTCACCCCTATAACAAAACCCAGTTACAGTATGCTGACCTTTGACCTTAGGTCACATCAATTCCTTCATAGGTGTCATCCTCATTCCTTTTGCATATTGTTCCTGACATCTCACTCTACCTCTGGTATCATTTTGGTGGCATTTTACTGTAGAAATCTGGAGAAAAATCATTTTAAAATCACCCCTATAACAAAACCCAGTTACAGTATGCTGACCTTTGACCTTAGGTCACATCAATTCCTTCATAGGTGTCATCCTCATTCCTTTTGCATATTGTTCCTGACATCTCACTCTACCTCTGGTATCATTTTGGTGGCATTTTACTGTAGAAATCTGGAGAAAAATCATAAAAAAAATCTCATCCATAATGACTCAATCCCACTCACTGTATGCTGACCTTTGACCTTAGGTCACATCAATTCCATCATAGGTGTCATCCTCATTCCTTTTGCATATTGTTCCTGACATCTCACTCTACCTCTGGTATCATTTTGGTGGCATTTTACTGTAGAAATCTGGAGAAAAATCATTTTAAAGTCACCCCTATAACAAAACCCAGTTACAGTATGCTGACCTTTGACCTTAGGTCACATCAATTCCTTCATAGGTGTGTTTCTCATTCCTTTTGCATATTGTTCCTGACATCTCACTCTACCTCTGGTATCATTTTGGTGGCATTTTACTGTAGAAATCTGGAGAAAAATCATTTTAAATTCACCCCTATAACACAACCCAGTTACAGTATGCTGACCTTTGACCTTAGGTCACATCAATTCCTTCATAGGTGTCATCCTCATTCCTTTTGCATATTGTTCCTGACATCTCACTCTACCTCTGGTATCATTTTGGTGGCATTTTACTGTAGAAATCTGGAGAAAAATAAGCTTGAAGTCACCCCTATAACAAAACCCAGTTACAGTATGCTGACCTTTGACCTTAGGTCACATCAATTCCTTCATAGGTGTCATCCTCATTCCTTTTGCATTATGTTCCTGACATCTCACTCTACCTCTGGTATCATTTTGGTGGCATTTTACTGTAGAAATCTGGAGAAAAATCATTTTAAAATCACCCCTATAACACAACCCAGTTACAGTATGCTGACCTTTGACCTTAGGTCACATCAATTCCTTCATAGGTGTCATCCTCATTCCTTTTGCATACTGTTCCTGACATCTCACTCTACCTCTGGTATCATTTTGGTGGCATTTTACTGTAGAAATCTGGAGAAAAATCATTTTAAAGTCACCCCTATAACAAAACCCAGTTACAGTATGCTGACCTTTGACCTTAGGTCACATCAATTCCTTCATAGGTGTGTTTCTCATTCCTTTTGCATATTGTTCCTGACATCTCACTCTACCTCTGGTATCATTTTGGTGGCATTTTACTGTAGAAATCTGGAGAAAAATCATTTTAAAGTCACCCATAATACTCAAAACCCAGTTACAGTATGCTGACCATTGACCTTAGGTCGCATCAATTCCATCATAGGTGTCATCCTCATTCCTTTTGCATATTGTTCCTGGCGTCTCACTCTACCTCTGGTATCATTTTCGTGGCATTTTACTGTAGAAATCTGGAGAAAAATGATTTTAAAGTCACCCCTATGTCAAAATCCAGTTACAGTATGCTGACCTTTGACCTTAGGTCACATCAATTCCTTCATAGGTGTGTTTCTCATTCCTTTTGCATATTGTTCCTGGCGTCTCACTCTACCTCTGGTATCATTTTGGTGGCATTTTACTGTAGAAATCTGGAGAAAAATGATTTTAAAATCACCCCTATAACAAAACCCAGTTACAGTATGCTGACCTTTGACCTTAGGTCACATCAATTCCTTCATAGGTGTCATCCTCATTCCTTTTACATATTGTTCCTGACATCTCACTCTACCTCTGGTATCATTTTGGTGGCATTTTACTGTAGAAATCAGGAGAAAAATAATTAAAAAAAGTCACCCATATAACAAAACCCAGTTACAGTATGCTGACCTTTGACCTTAGGTCACATCAATTCCTTCATAGGTGTCATCCTCATTCCTTTTGCATATTGTTCCTGGTGTCTCACTCTACCTCTGGTATCATTTTGGTGGCATTTTACTGTAGAAATCTGGAGAAAAATCATTAAAAAAGTCACCCCCATAACAAACCCAGTTACAGTATGCTGACCTTTGACCTTAGGTCACATCAATTCCTTCATAGGTGTCATCCTCATTCCTTTTGCATATTGTTCCTGACATCTCACTCTACCTCTGGTATCATTTTGGTGGCATTTTACTGTAGAAATTTGGAGAAAAATCATTTTAAAGTCACCCCTATAACAAAACCCAGTTACAGTATGCTGACCTTTGACCTTAGGTCACATCAATTCCTTCATAGGTGTCATCCTCATTCCTTTTGCATATTGTTCCTGACATCTCACTCTACCTCTGGTATCATTTTGGTGGCATTTTACTGTAGAAATCTGGAGAAAAATGATTTTAAAGTCACCCCTATAACAAAATCCAGTTACAGTATGCTGACCTTTGACCTTAGGTCACATCAATTCCTTCATAGGTGTGTTTCTCATTCCTTTTGCATATTGTTCCTGACATCTCACTCTACCTCTGGTATCATTTTGGTGGCATTTTACTGTAGAAATCTGGAGAAAAATCATTTTAAAATCACCCCTATAACAAAACCCAGTTACAGTATGCTGACCTTTGACCTTAGGTCACATCAATTCCTTCATAGGTGTCATCCTCATTCTTTTTGCATATTGTTCCTGGTGTCTCACTCTACCTCTGGTATCATTTTGGTGGCATTTTACTGTAGAAATCTGGAGAAAAATCATTTTAAAGTCACCCCTATGTCAAAATCCAGTTACAGTATGCTGACTTTTGACCTTAGGTCACATCAATTCCTTCATAGGTGTCATCCTCATTCCTTTTACATATTGTTCCTGACATCTCACTCTACCTCTGGTATCATTTTGGTGGCATTTTACTGTAGAAATCTGGAGAAAAATCATTTTAAAGTCACCCCTATAACAAAACCCAGTTACAGTATGCTGACCTTTGACCTTAGGTCACATCAATTCCTTCATAGGTGTCATCCTCATTCCTTTTGCATACTGTTCCTGACATCTCACTCTACCTCTGGTATCATTTTGGTGGCATTTTACTGTAGAAATTTGGAGAAAAATCATTTTAAAGTCACCCCTATAACAAAACCCAGTTACAGTATGCTGACCTTTGACCTTCGGTCACATCAATTCCTTCATAGGTGTCATCCTCATTCCTTTTGCATATTGTTCCTGGTGTCTCACTCTACCTCTGGTATCATTTTGGTGGCATTTTACTGTAGAAATCTGGAGAAAAATCATTTTAAAATCACCCCTATAACAAAACCCAGTTACAGTATGCTGACCTTTGACCTTAGGTCACATCAATTCCTTCATAGGTGTCATCCTCATTACTTTTGCATCTTGTTCCTGACATCTCACTCTACCTCTGGTATCATTTTGGTGGCATTTTACTGTAGAAATCTGGAGAAAAATCATTTAAAAAAGTCACCCATATAACAAAACCCAGTTACAGTATGCTGACCTTTGACCTTAGGTCACATCAATTCCTTCATAGGTGTCATCCTCATTCCTTTTGCATACTGTTCCTGACATCTCACTCTACCTCTGGTATCATTTTGGTGGCATTTTACTGTAGAAATTTGGAGAAAAATCATTTTAAAGTCACCCCTATATCAAAACCCAGTTACAGTATGCTGACCTTTGACCTTAGGTCACATCAATTCCTTCATAGGTGTGTTTCTCATTCCTTTTGCATATTGTTCCTGACATCTCACTCTACCTCTGGTATCATTTTGGTGGCATTTTACTGTAGAAATTTGGAGAAAAATCATTTTAAAATCACCCCTATAACAAAACCCAGTTACAGTATGCTGACCTTTGACCTTAGGTCACATCAATTCCTTCATAGGTGTCATCCTCATTCCTTTTGCATATTGTTCCTGACATCTCACTCTACCTCTGGTATCATTTTGGTGGCATTTTACTGTAGAAATCTGGAGAAAAATCATTTTAAAGTCACCCCTATAACAAAACCCAGTTACAGTATGCTGACCTTTGACCTTAGGTCACATCAATTCCTTCATAGGTGTCATCCTCATTACTTTTGCATATTGTTCCTGACATCTCACTCTACCTCTGGTATCATTTTGGTGGCATTTTACTGTAGAAATTTGGAGAAAAATCATTTTAAAAAGTCACCCATAATGACTCAATCCCAGTTACAGTATGCTGACCTTTGACCTTAGGTCACATCAATTCCTTCATAGGTGTCATCCTCATTACTTTTGCATATTGTTCCTGACATCTCACTCTACCTCTGGTATCATTTTGGTGGCATTTTACTGTAGAAATCTGGAGAAAAATCATTTTAAAGTCACCCCTATATCAAAACCCAGTTACAGTATGCTGACCTTTGACCTTAGGTCACATCAATTCCTTCATAGGTGTGTTTCTCATTCCTTTTGCATATTGTTCCTGACATCTCACTCTACCTCTGGTATCATTTTGGTGGCATTTTACTATAGAAATTTGGAGAAAAATCATTTTAAAGTCACCCCTATAACAAAACCCAGTTACAGTATGCTGACCTTTGACCTTAGGTCACATCAATTCCTTCATAGGTGTCATCCTCATTCCTTTTGCATATTGTTCCTGGTGTCTCACTCTACCTCTGGTATCATTTTGGTGGCATTTTACTGTAGAAATTTGGAGAAAAATCATTTTAAAGTCACCCCTATATCAAAACCCAGTTACAGTATGCTGACCTTTGACCTTAGGTCACATCAATTCCTTCATAGGTGTCATCCTCATTCCTTTTGCATATTGTTCATGGTGTCTCACTCTACCTCTGGTATCATTTTGGTGGCATTTTACTGTAGAAATCTGGAGAAAAATAATTTTAAAATCACCCCTATGACAAAATCCAGTTACAGTATGCTGACCTTTGACCTTCGGTCACATCAATTCCTTCATAGGTGTCATTCTCATTACTTTTGCATTATGTTCCTGACATCTCACTCTACTTCTGGTATCATTTTGGTGGCATTTTACTGTAGAAATCTGGAGAAAAATCATTTTAAAGTCACCCCCATAACAAAACCCAGTTACAGTATGCTGACCTTTGACCTTATGTCACATCAATTCCTTCATAGGTGTCATCCTCATTACTTTTGCATATTGTTCCTGACATCTCACTCTACCTCTGGTATCATTTTGGTGGCATTTTACTGTAGAAATCTGGAGAAAAATCATTTAAAAAATCTCATCCATAATGACTCAATCCCACTCACTGTATGCTGACCTTTGACCTTAGGTCACATCAATTCCATCATAGGTGTCATCCTCATTCCTTTTGCATATTGTTCCTGACATCTCACTCTACCTCTGGTATCATTTTGGTGGCATTTTACTGTAGAAATTTGGAGAAAAATCATTTTAAAGTCACCCCTATATCAAAACCCAGTTACAGTATGCTGACCTTTGACCTTAGGTCACATCAATTCCTTCATAGGTGTCATCCTCATTACTTTTGCATATTGTTCCTGACATCTCACTCTACCTCTGGTATCATTTTGGTGGCATTTTACTGTAGAAATCTGGAGAAAAATGATTTTAAAGTCACCCCTATAACAAAACCCAGTTACAGTATGCTGACCTTTGACCTTAGGTCACATCAATTCCTTCATAGGTGTCATCCTCATTCCTTTTGCATATTGTTCCTGACATCTCACTCTACCTCTGGTATCATTTTGGTGGCATTTTACTGTAGAAATCTGGAGAAAAATCATTTTAAAATCACCCCTATAACAAAACCCAGTTACAGTATGCTGACCTTTGACCTTAGGTCACATCAATTCCTTCATAGGTGTCATCCTCATTCCTTTTGCATATTGTTCCTGACATCTCACTCTACCTCTGGTATCATTTTGGTGGCATTTTACTGTAGAAATCTGGAGAAAAAAAATCATTTCAAACTCACCCCTATAACAAAACCCAGTTACAGTATGCTGACCTTTGACCTTAGGTCACATCAATTCCTTCATAGGTGTCATCCTCATTCCTTTTGCATATTGTTCCTGACATCTCACTCTACCTCTGGTATCATTTTGGTGGCATTTTACTGTAGAAATCTGGAGAAAAATCATTTAAAAGTCACCCCAATAACAAAACCCAGTTACAGTATGCTGACCTTTGACCTTAGGTCACATCAATTCCTTCATAGGTGTCATCCTCATTACTTTTGCATCTTGTTCCTGACATCTCACTCTACCTCTGGTATCATTTTGGTGGCATTTTACTGTAGAAATTTGGAGAAAAATCATTTTAAAGTCACCCCTATATCAAAACCCAGTTACAGTATGCTGACCTTTGACCTTAGGTCACATCAATTCCTTCATAGGTGTCATCCTCATTCCTTTTGCATACTGTTCCTGACATCTCACTCTACCTCTGGTATCATTTTGGTGGCATTTTACTGTAGAAATCTGGAGAAAAATCATTTTAAAATCACCCCTATAACACAACCCAGTTACAGTATGCTGACCTTTGACCTTAGGTCACATCAATTCCTTCATAGGTGTCATCCTCATTCCTTTTGCATATTGTTCCTGGTGTCTCACTCTACCTCTGGTATCATTTTGGTGGCATTTTACTGTAGAAATCTGGAGAAAAATGATTTTAAAGTCACCCCTATGTCAAAATCCAGTTACAGTATGCTGACCTTTGACCTTAGGTCACATCAATTCCTTCATAGGTGTGTTTCTCATTCCTTTTGCATATTGTTCCTGGCGTCTCACTCTACCTCTGGTATCATTTTCGTGGCATTTTACTGTAGAAATCTGGAGAAAAATGATTTTAAAATCACCCCTATAACAAAACCCAGTTACAGTATGCTGACCTTTGACCTTCGGTCACATCAATTCCGTCATAGGTGTCATCCTCATTCCTTTTACATACTGTTCCTGACATCTCGCTCTACCTCTGGTATCATTTTGGTGGCATTTTACTGTAGAAATCTGGAGAAAAATAAGCTTGAAGTCACCCCTATAACAAAACCCAGTTACAGTATGCTGACCTTTGACCTTAGGTCGCATCAATTCCGTCATAGGTGTCATCCTCATTCCTTTTGCATATTGTTCCTGGTGTCTCACTCTACCTCTGGTATCATTTTGGTGGCATTTTACTGTAGAAATCTGGAGAAAAATGATTTTAAAGTCACCCCCATAACAGAACCCAGTTACAGTATGCTGACCTTTGACCTTAGGTCGCATCAATTCCGTTATAGGTGTCATCCTCATTCCTTTTGCATATTGTTCCTGACATCTCACTCTACCTCTGGTATCATTTTGGTGGCATTTTACTGTAGAAATTTGGAGAAAAATCATTTTAAAGTCACCCAGTTACAGTATGCTGACCATTGACCTTAGGTCACATCAATTCCATCATAGGTGTCATCCTCATTCCTTTTGCATATTGTTCCTGACATCTCACTCTACCTCTGGTATCATTTTCGTGGCATTTTACTGTAGAAATCTGGAGAAAAATGATTTTAAAGTCACCCCTATGTCAAAATCCAGTTACAGTATGCTGACCTTTGACCTTAGGTCACATCAATTCCTTCATAGGTGTGTTTCTCATTCCTTTTGCATATTGTTCCTGGCGTCTCACTCTACCTCTGGTATCATTTTCGTGGCATTTTACTGTAGAAATCTGGAGAAAAATGATTTTAAAATCACCCCTATAACAAAACCCAGTTACAGTATGCTGACCTTTGACCTTAGGTCGCATCAATTCCGTCATAGGTGTCGTCCTCATTACTTTTGCATATTGTTCCTGACATCTCACTCTACCTCTGGTATCATTTTCGTGGCATTTTACTGTAGAAATCTGGAGGAAAATGATTTTAAAGTCACCCCTATGTCAAAATCCAGTTACAGTATGCTGACCTTTGACCTTAGGTCACATCAATTCCTTCATAGGTGTCATCTTCATTCCTTTTGCATTATGTTCCTGACATCTCACTCTACTTCTGGTATCATTTTGGTGGCATTTTACTGTAGAAATCTGGAGAAAAATAAGCTTGAAGTCACCCCTATAACAAAACCCAGTTACAGTATGCTGACCTTTGACCTTAGGTCACATCAATTCCTTCATAGGTGTCATCCTCATTCCTTTTACATACTGTTCCTGACATCTCACTCTACCTCTGGTATCATTTTGGTGGCATTTTACTGTAGAAATTTGGAGAAAAATCATTTTAAAGTCACCCCTATATCAAAACCCAGTTACAGTATGCTGACCTTTGACCTTCGGTCACATCAATTCCTTCATAGGTGTGTTTCTCATTCCTTTTGCATTATGTTCCTGACATCTCACTCTACCTCTGGTATCATTTTCGTGGCATTTTACTGTAGAAATCTGGAGAAAAATGATTTTAAAGTCACCCCTATGTCAAAATCCAGTTACAGTATGCTGACCTTTGACCTTAGGTCACATCAATTCCTTCATAGGTGTCATCCTCATTCCTTTTACATATTGTTCCTGACATCTCACTCTACCTCTGGTATCATTTTGGTGGCATTTTACTGTAGAAATTTGGAGAAAAATCATTTTAAAGTCACCCCTATATCAAAACCCAGTTACAGTATGCTGACCTTTGACCTTCGGTCACATCAATTCCTTCATAGGTGTGTTTCTCATTCCTTTTGCATTATGTTCCTGACATCTCACTCTACCTCTGGTATCATTTTCGTGGCATTTTACTGTAGAAATCTGGAGAAAAATGATTTTAAAATCACCCCTATAACAAAACCCAGTTACAGTATGCTGACCTTTGACCTTAGGTCGCATCAATTCCGTCATAGGTGTCATCCTCATTACTTTTGCATATTGTTCCTGACATCTCACTCTACCTCTGGTATCATTTTGGTGGCATTTTACTGTAGAAATCTGGACGAAAATGATTTTAAAGTCACCCCTATGTCAAAATCCAGTTACAGTATGCTGACCTTTGACCTTAGGTCACATCAATTCCTTCATAGGTGTCATCCTCATTCCTTTTACATACTGTTCCTGACATCTCACTCTACCTCTGGTATCATTTTGGTGGCATTTTACTGTAGAAATCTGGAGAAAAATCATTTTAAAGTCACCCCTATGTCAAAATCCAGTTACAGTATGCTGACCTTTGACCTTAGGTCACATCAATTCCTTCATAGGTGTGTTTCTCATTCCTTTTGCATTATGTTCCTGACATCTCACTCTACTTCTGTTATCATTTTGGTGGCATTTTACTGTAGAAATCTGGAGAAAAATAAGCTTGAAGTCACCCCTATAACAAAACCCAGTTACAGTATGCTGACCTTTGACCTTAGGTCACATCAATTCCTTCATAGGTGTCATCCTCATTCCTTTTACATATTGTTCCTGACATCTCACTCTACCTCTGGTATCATTTTGGTGGCATTTTACTGTAGAAATTTGGAGAAAAATCATTTTAAAGTCACCCCTATATCAAAACCCAGTTACAGTATGCTGACCTTTGACCTTAGGTCACATCAATTCCTTCATAGGTGTCATCCTCATTCCTTTTGCATACTGTTCCTGACATCTCACTCTACCTCTGGTATCATTTTGGTGGCATTTTACTGTAGAAATCTGGAGAAAAATGACATTAAAATCACCCCTATAACAAAACCCAGTTACAGTATGCTGACCTTTGACCTTAGGTCACATCAATTCCTTCATAGGTGTCATCCTCATTCCTTTTGCATATTGTTCCTGACATCTCACTCTACCTCTGGTATCATTTTGGTGGCATTTTAGTGTAGAAATCTGGAGAAAAATGAGTTTAAAGTCACCCCTATAACAAAACCCAGTTACAGTATGCTGACCTTTGACCTTAGGTCACATCAATTCCTTCATAGGTGTCATCCTCATTCCTTTTGCATATTGTTCCTGACATCTCACTCTACCTCTGGTATCATTTTGGTGGCATTTTACTGTAGAAATCTGGAGAAAAATCATTTTAAAGTCACCCCTATGTCAAAATCCAGTTACAGTATGCTGACATTTGACCTTAGGTCACATCAATTCCTTCAAAGGTGTCATCCTCATTACTTTTGCATTATGTTCCTGACATCTCACTCTACCTCTGGTATCATTTTGGTGGCATTTTACTGTAGAAATCTGGAGAAAAATCATTTTAAATTCACCCCTATAACACAACCCAGTTACAGTATGCTGACATTTGACCTTAGGTCACATCAATTCCTTCATAGGTGTGTTTCTCATTCCTTTTGCATATTGTTCCTGACATCTCACTCTACCTCTGGTATCATTTTGGTGGCATTTTACTGTAGAAATCTGGAGAAAAATCATTTTAAATTCACCCCTATAACACAACCCAGTTACAGTATGCTGACCTTTGACCTTAGGTCACATCAATTCCTTCAAAGGTGTGTTTCTCATTCCTTTTGCATATTGTTCCTGACATCTCACTCTACCTCTGGTATCATTTTGGTGGCATTTTACTGTAGAAATCTGGAGAAAAATCATTTTAAAGTCACCCCTATAACAAAACCCAGTTACAGTATGCTGACCTTTGACCTTAGGTCACATCAATTCCTTCATAGGTGTCATCCTCATTACTTTTGCATATTGTTCCTGGTGTCTCACTCTACCTCTGGTATCATTTTGGTGGCATTTTACTGTAGAAATCTGGAGAAAAATCATTTAAAAAGTCTCATCCATAATGACTCAATCCCACTCACTGTATGCTGACCTTTGACCTTAGGTCACATCAATTCCATCATAGGTGTCATCCTCATTCCTTTTGCATATTGTTCCTGGTGTCTCACTCTACCTCTGGTATCATTTTGGTGGCATTTTACTGTAGAAATCTGGAGAAAAATCATTTTAAAGTCACCCCTATGTCAAAACCCAGTTACAGTATGCTGACCTTTGACCTTAGGTCACATCAATTCCTTCATAGGTGTCATCCTCATTCCTTTTGCATATTGTTCCTGACATCTCACTCTACCTCTGGTATCATTTTGGTGGCATTTTACTGTAGAAATTTGGAGAAAAATCATTTTAAAATCACCCCTATAACAAAACCCAGTTACAGTATGCTGACCTTTGACCTTAGGTCACATCAATTCCTTCATAGGTGTCATCCTCATTCCTTTTGCATATTGTTCCTGGTGTCTCACTCTACCTCTGGTATCATTTTGGTGGCATTTTACTGTAGAAATCTGGAGAAAAATCATTTAAAAAATCTCATCCATAACAGAACCCAGTTACAGTATGCCGACCTTTGACCTTAGGTCACATCAATTCCATCATAGGTGTCATCCTCATTACTTTTGCATATTGTTCCTGACATCTCACTCTACCTCTGGTATCATTTTGGTGGCATTTTACTGTAGAAATCTGGAGAAAAATCATTAAAGTCACCCCTATAACAAAACCCAGTTACAGTATGCTGACTTTTGACCTTAGGTCACATCAATTCCTTCATAGGTGTGTTTCTCATTCCTTTTGCATATTGTTCCTGACATCTCACTCTACTTCTGGTATCATTTTGGTGGCATTTTACTGTTGAAATTTGGAGAAAAATCATTTTAAAGTCACCCCTATATCAAAACCCAGTTACAGTATGCTGACCTTTGACCTTTGACCTTAGGTCACATCAATTCCCTAGCGTCCCTACCCAATTCTACGCCCTTGCAGCAGACGTCCCATCGTCACATCAGGACCAGTGATGTACGGGAAGTTGCAGCTCACAACCGAGAAACAGAACCAACACACAGAAAACAATCACATTCAAACGAATGTGAAAAGCTCGAACCTTCCTAATTTGAACTCACAGCTGCAGTGGGTTTAGTTCAAATTAGTTAAATGCTGACTTGACATGAGTGGACAATGTGAAGGCTGGTTTTGCTTTCTGAATATTAGCTTCTAAGTGTTCGCTGCCCAACAGAGGACCCAACGTGTCCCTGGTTGGTGGTACTCAGTGTACTTTGTAAAGGTCACAAGCCATATTTAAAAATCCACAGCTGCAAGCCGAATGTTTTGCTTCGATTCAAGACAGTTGCTTCATCGTGTTTCGAGATGGAGCCCCTGAAGGAAGACTTGCGACAGCTGGACTGACAACAAGGTGCAGCAGGCCTTGTGACATGACATCCAACCGGAATTGGAAATTGGACGAAACAGGATGAAAAGGTCTGTGACAAAAAGTATCATTGAGATTAAGCCAACTCAACTTAATCCACGCTGTCAAGTCCAAGTACATGGACCTAAAAACTCCTGGTACTTTTTTTTTAAAGCACCTTGTGTTGATGAGTAACTTCAGAGATCCACAGTTCTTCGCCAGCTGCTTCAAATGCACAAAAAGTAAGAAAGAATATTTCCTAAAGTCCTGACCTAGTCCTTCACTAGAGGAGGAGCTTTTATAAAACATCATGATCTGCTCTGTTTGCTCAGACAAACGGAACCAAACTCGTCTCAGTTGACGATAAAACCCTGGAGTCCGGTGACTAATCTCAGCTCGTAGAAGCGGCCGACTGCCTGGTGCGCAGCTGTTTTACACAGTGATGTTTTCCCATGATGAAGTCAGCTCAACTCAGCACCTGTAGCGGGTCTGACAGGATGAACGCTGATGACTAATCGGCAGGGTCACTCACACACACTTTCGCACATATTGTAAGTCGAAGATGAATGACGATTAAAGACGAAGTGGCTCAACGACAGCGTCCGTGAAATCAAACGCAGACTTCAGGGCAACGACGGCAGAAATAACCGACTTTAAGCCGAGACTCGTGTGGATGCAATCAGTGTTTTTCATGACCAACATGTGCACGCAGCCATTAGGCCTCAGCGTTCCCCCTTTGAAGCTCATATTTAGACAGCGCTGAGTGGTCTCCTGATCAATCAAACCAGGTCTGACCTCCAGATGATGACAAAATTAAAACAAAATAAGTAGCAGCGCATGAAGCAGCAGGGGGAACGGTGAAGTGAATAAAGAAGCTGTTTGACGATTTGTCGAGAGAGTTTTCGGTCAACATCACGGTCAAAGCCATAAAAAAGTGCGCGGCGGCGCTAATGAGACCTCCTGGGGACAGGCTGAGCAGCCGAGTCGTTTCCAACGTCATTACCTCTTCTCCTGCTTTTATTTTCCTCTGTTTTACACTGATGCTGCTGCAGAGAGTGACTCATGCTCTTTGGTTGCGCATTTTATTTACTGTCACCCATCCAACGTGTTGGTTTGTCCCCCTTTAACCAACGGCAACCACACTCCACAGCATGTGTGTGACCCCATGAAAACGCCTGCACCGTCTGGGGCTCGACATAATAAAAGAGGAGAGGAACACAAACAGAAAAGGCTCGGATGTCGACGCAGGCAAACAGCATACACATAAACCAGAGGAAAATGTGATGCATGCTGAATCCACAGTGAGGTGACACTAAAAACCAGAGTAGACTGAGAGTCTGCAGCAGCAGCAGCTCCATGAGGCTCCCAGCTCCGTGGGCCCGTTAGCCTGTGAGCTAACATGCTAACAGTGACAGTGTTTACAGGCTGACGTTCAGCAGGTGTAACGCTGCAGAGCCAAAATATTTTAGTGTCAACATCATCATTTATTTACTTATTAAAAGTGCTTCAGTTTACACTCTGACTGCTGTTTATATAAACACAGCTCCACTCCACTGTTTCCGGCCCTAAAAGCCTAAGAGCCACTCGAGGTAGTAGACTGTGGAACCCTTTTTCTAAAAAATGCTGCAAATAAAAAAAAAGTAACGATGTAAATAAAAAAGCTACAACGGAAGTTAATTACCAGGGACTATTATTGCCGATGCACGGGTATTTTTATGTGAGAGAAGAAGAAGAGGATGAAGGGAGCAGAGATTTACTTTTTGATTTGTTTTTCTTTTTATTTCTCTCTTTTATTTGCATCATTGCTTTTTTTATTTGCAGCTGCGTTTCTTTTGATTTGCAGCGTTTTTTGTCGTTGCAGTGTTTTTCTATTGCATGTTTGTTTTTGCATCATTCCTGTGCATCCGTGTGCAGCTTGTCTGCCCTTTATGGCCACCATCACTTTCCAACAGAGTTCATCCTTTCTTTTGCCGGAAGGGAAGGGGGCAGTTGGGGGTGGGCTAACCCCGCCTCCCGCTTGCAGACGTTGGTATTGCAGCCGGTCCGGCCGCAGCCGTCACGTTGGCTCTCCCGCCCTCTCCCTCTTATAGCAAATGTCGGGTCCTGAATTACACAGCCCCTCTTAGTAACAACGTTGAAATTACGGTTTGTGTTTGCTGGGAAAGATGGGAGAATAAAAAGAAAGATGCTTCAAGCCCCACAACAATCGAGGTCTCCTTGTGCTGACGTTACCCATGAAGGATTTTTTTAAAATAACACCACTCTTTTATCTCTGACTTGTAAATGTAAATGAAATGACTGTTTTTAACATTTTATCATGTATTATCAACACAAACATCTTCTTGTCTTCTTGTTTGTATGAATATATACAGTAGCCTAAATATCTGAAAGTAGGCTACATTTAAAATCACTGAAAATGTGAGTTTCAGCTATTTCACTTTCTTTATTATTATTGGCCTATTATTATTAGGCTAATTTTTCTCTACTTGTAGCTAAATGAGTTCTTGCTGTCAATGTGACATCCTGATTAAAGCAGATATCAGTGGAATGTTTTTGTTAATATAAGTCCTAAATAGTCCTATTTTCCGTCAGCAATCACTTACATGGAGTGTTTCAGCCGTAACACGAGTCTCTCCGTCACGCTGCTCTGCTGTAACCCGAGGAGAAAACTTTCCTTGTGGGATACAAGTGTTATCCAATGAGGAGAGAGAACGGCATGAAGGGCTGTGTGTGCAGCCAAGGGGTGCGCGTGAATGTGGTGACGTAGCACGAGGACCAATAGATGCCTGACGAGGGCGGGGGCTGCTAACTCATGGTGCATTCAAGGAAACTCACTTTGTGTTTTTCCTTCCTGTGAAGTCATACCAGTTCGATCTAAATAGTGGCCGTTATAGTGAACTTTCACAGGCAACAAGACGGTAAAAACACGAGTTACGGGTTACCTGGAACGTTACAAAGTTGGTAGTGGTTTTTTAAAAAGTGGGAACTGGAAGTTAGAGCCTTTAAAGTTACATTTCATCCTGAGGGGACAATGAATGTCTACAACACGTTTCACAGGAATCCGTCCAGTAGCTTATCACCCTCGTGGTGGGACTTGAATGTCAGTAAAAACCTCCATCGATGTGATCGACGTCAATAAAAGTCACTAAAATGTTTCCACTGAATATATAATGTAACAGCGATCTATCCAATGATTGTCATTAAAATCAGCAGGGTTCATTCTCTGGGGCTCATGGAGAACTGGAAGTCTAATATCTGATACTCCTCAAAGTGTTTCAGTCTGGATGAAGTGGCGGTGAAACGGCTGCAGGATAAGATGTAGAATGATGTAATGTAGCAGAAAATAAAGCTCTCAACCCGGCCGACAACACGTCAACCCTGAAGACACAACACGCTCGACCACGTTGCGTCCGCACACTCCACAGATTACTTATGGAAACCTATCAAACACAGATGGTGTTGAAGCCACATCTTTAATCACAGCAAACATCTTCATGGGACACGGTGAGGTGCTGGCCTCTGTGTGTGTGTGTGTTTGTGTGTGTGTGCGCCTTGGTCAACATAGTTGTCCGGCCTGTCTTTTATCACAGCCCAGATATGTGGCAGCGTTTCAAGCCGAGCATGTGCTGGCTTGATTAAAACTGAACACCCAGCCTGGCTCTGCCTCTATGAATGGTGTGTGTGTGTGTGTGTGTGTGTGTGTGTGTGTGTGTGTGTGTGTGTGTGTGTGTGTGTGTGTGTGTGTGTGTGTGATGCCGGAGGGGGCAGGATGGGGTCAGAGCACAGTGCAGGGGGGCGGCCACCAGGGGGACAAGCTGGTGCAGGGGTCAAATTGGTTATTATGCCTCATGCTTTGTCAATCAATCAATTAAACTTTATTTATAGAGCACTGTTCATACAAAAGGAAGCAGCCCAAAGTGTTGCACTGCAAAAACCCAAAATCTTACCAAGAATATTTGTCTTATTTCTAGACACAAACAAATATAATTATACTGAAAATAAGACTCGTCATATTAAAAATTAGCTTGTTTTTTTAGCCACATGTTTTCATCTGATAGTGGAGCAAATTTTTCTTTCTTATTACAATCTGAACTTGCTTTCACTAGCAGATTTTTCTACTGATTTCAATGGAAAATGTGTTTGAAACAAGTGAAAATGAGCTAAAAACAAGTAGATTTTTAGGTGACGATTCTTATTTTAAGTGGAAAGAGATTAGTTTTGACTAAGATTGAGGCATTTTGACAAGAAATAAGACAAATATTTGTAGAAAAATTTTGAGTTTTTGCAGTGTGTACATTATAAATCAGGAGACAAACAAACAACATCCTGCCTCCTCCCAAATTCACACTCATTTATACACACACATTTGGATTCAGATATTTTATTCATATACTTGAGAAAGAAAATGCACACACGCACACATGAAACATACAACAAAACATGAAGGAATTAAAAAAAAAAAAACACTGCGGATATGCCTTAGACTCAGCAATTTAAAGCCAGGAAACACTGGATAAGAGAAGATAAGAAATATAAGAATTAAAAAATCTTTCAAATGAAAAGGAAAAAGAAATAAATAACTGTCCTGGTCATAAAACGATTAAAAAAAGTAAAGTACATGGCATTAATTAATAAAGAATATATGATCATAAATACAGTGTAAATTCTGAAAATTAAACAAATTTCTATTAAACAGTAGTAAATAAAAAAGGCAAGAAGATGCTAAAAAATGAATAAATACTGCTAATAATCTAAAAAAATAAAAAATAAGATCCAGTTAAAAGACTAAAAGTGTTGTGTTGGTGTGTGTGTCTCCACGCATAAACAAGCATCCAAACATGCTCTATCTACACACACACACACACACACACACACACACACACACACACACACACACACACACACACACACACACAGACGTGCACGCTGTAATCAGTACAACAACTTATCTGCACAGCTGATAATGTTACAGTGTGTGTGTGTGTGTGTGTGTGTGTGTGTGTGTGTGTGTGTGTGTGTGTGTGTGTGTGTGTGTGTGTGTGTGTGTGTGTGTAGCACTTGGGCGTGTAAACCCATTATCTCTATTAATGCACCGAGGGGAAAGCAGCACTTTTACTTTTACTCCATGTGTTCGTTTCACTCGAGTGTTTTAGAGACGGGTTTGACAGCTGCTCCCAAATAAACACAACTTTTTAAAAACAGACTGTAAACACACTGTGGTCCAAAACATCATAAATGACAAACCAGCAGCTTTACTGGAATAAAAACAAGTTACAAAAACAAGAACAAGTATTTTTTTGGTTTTTTTTTTAAAGCTTGTATAATTTTGATGTACGTGCAGTTGGTGCCGCCTCTGCTACTACTACTACTGCAGCTGGAGTTTCTGGAAAAGAAAACATGCAATTACTTTATAAAACCTCATCAATGCACTGTCATTGATTAAAGTAATGGTTCCCAATGGCCCTTGAGGATGAAGTGTTAGCTGTCAACACGTTTCTTCATGAATGGTTTCATTTTAAAATACAGTTTGATGATCAAAATAAATCAAACATCAGAGAAAAACTAAATCTCCACACTACTACTACTACCACTAGTTTATTACATTTTTAATCATGGGGAATAGGAAACCTCCGGTCTTCATTATCAGACACAACAAGATTTAAATCTGAGCCTAATATCATCAAATATTTCATTTATAGGCTATATGCAGCCAAGTGAATTAGATTTGCTTGATTTTTAGCTTTGTTGTGAGCAGACATATCAATAAAGTTGTTAAAAAGTGAACATATCATTAATTTAAAGTGTTGTTTGTGCAACTGGATGTCATTAAATGTCGTTCTGACACCAATCACCAATCAATCAATGAGTCAATCAATCAATCCCCATTCAGCCACTGCTCCTTGTGTTGTTTTTATTCACCGTCTTTCTGCAGAATGAAACAAACCTCCTGCTGAGTCGCCCTTGATAAAGTGTGTGCACCTGCTGAAGTTTACATTTAGGGTGTGTTTGATTTCTCTTCATTCTTCATTCTGGCCGAGTGAGGTAATAATTAATCACTAATCATTTAATTCCTGCTGTATTTACACTTTATGTTTTTCTTACAGCACTGAAGTTCAGAGACGTTCAGAGACCGGACTGCTGTTAACAAGTTATAAATCACCGGATTCACTCTCTACCTGCAAAACACAGTCCTTATTCCACCTGCGGTCAACACACACTGTTTTAGAGAGGGGGAACCAGTATTTCTTATTTATTTATTTACTTAATATTTGTAATATAACTACTTGTTTTGTGGTCAAACTCTCGATCTTCTGTATCTCCATGTATGTTTTACTGTAGCTAATGTTAGCTCTCACCTAATCATGGAGGTGTAACAATAGCAGTCCAATAATAATAGTAGTTGATAATAATAGTTGATTTATTGATCCATTGACAGCTTTTATAGCTGTTCTATTACCTTTGAAAACATGTCCATTTTACGTTTAAGCTCCACAGGTGACCGCTGATTAGACGGCACCTGCAAGGTAAATATTTAATCTTAATCTAATCTCTCCTTTATGGTCCACAATGTGGAAATTTATCTTTGCCTTCACCACATAAATCACATGCAATCACACAATAACACACATTAAATAAATAACATGTCATTCAATACACAAAGAAAAAGTAAAAAAGATGATGTACATGGCTCTAAAATATGTTTTCCTTTGAGTAAAATGCATCATTCTGACTTAATATCCCGTATACAGAGGATGGAGAACAGACACGATAAAACAGTTTGAGTTCAGGTTTGTTTTTTTGCCGTTTCTTCCTCTTAATTTCCGGAGAACAGCATTAGACTCACAGCTGATGACAACTGAAAGGCCGCAGAGAATAAAAGAGTGAACGAGGTGAAAAGAAACTGCTTGTGGTTCAGAGCTTTACAGTCAAGACTCAAGAGGCTGATTGATGGAGACCAGTTGTTGGACCCCGGCTGCTTCGTACTCCCTGTTTGGACCTGAGCTCAGCAGATGCAAAGACAAAAACTGAACAAAAACAACTCTGCTTATTGCCTGGATACCTGTCACCATCAGTCTGGGAGTTACATGCAGTTAAGTAAAAGCAGCGGTTTCCTATAGCAGCTCTGTTACGTCTCTTTGTGTCTGCGAACAGTTTCCACCAAAGAGACATTTCCTTTTCACGTGTTTTCGTTTCAATAACACTTCAAATGATCCAATATCACACAAAAGACCAGAACAGTCCCAAAAAAAAGATCAAAACAAGGAGAAAACAGATGAGAGGTTGTTTTCTCTCTTTCCGTCTCTATTAATCACCTCATAACCTCTCCGATTTATCTTGTGTCCCACTGAGTGGCTAAATGTGAACCACCGGTGTAAACTGCCTGTCAGCATTAACACATTGAAGCTTTTACTCTCACACTGTGTTCATGTGTCCAGGCAGGACAAGGACCTGCATACATACTTTAAAGGAGTCATCACCTGGTTTTTTACGTATCCAGCCCCCCTTGGGTCGCTTTGGATCAATTCGTAAAACTTATTAATAAAAAAATAAATAATTTTAATCAAACATTGAGCTTGTTCTGACCCTTTTTCCTACCGCGACTTTATCACGCGAGATTACGCGCGAGGTTTTGACTGGTCCGGATCTGGTCCGGATGTGCATTGTATCAGAGAAATTCTGGCACGCGTTGATTTGCCGCAGGATTTGCCTGCATGCAGACTCCAAAACATAAACAGCCCCCTGGTACCGCTTCGGCGATTTCAGGTAGCGGACAGGCCGGGTTGGGTGGTTAGCCTCCGCCGGTGAGGTCACCGTCGGAGCAGAATCAAAGATCTCGTGCTTTAGGAAGGCACACCATTGTGTGCTATTCCTGTTCGGAGAAAGAGCCGAAGCGAAAAAACGGCGCCGCTTTCAAACTCCAGCTTTTCAGGCAAGTTTCAACTGAGGTCAAACACCAGTATGCATGTTTTAACAAGAGAAATTGCGATTTCCGGGTGATGACTCCTTTAAAGGGATAGTTCAATATTTTGGCAAATTAGCCCATTGCCATAATCCCTATAGTTTTAGCAGGAGATTCGTTACATTTATTTGTCGGTGCAAGCAATTTTTAGAACGGCAGAGCAGAGCCGCGAGCTCATGGGAGGCTCGTGGAATTTCTTGGTTTCCCTCATCAAACTTATCAAATACACAATACAACAACTCCAAAATGCTCTGGTGGACAAGTTGTGACCTGCACATTCACCACGCTATGAGATAATAACAGAACGTTAGTTATTTTAGAGGTAAATGCAGAGACTGCTTGCTGAAAAACTGCACTCGACAGGAACATGCATCAGCGGTTTTGCATGAATTCACCTCTAAAACAACTCTGTCTTGTAACGTTGTGTTATTATCTCATAGCGTGGTGAATGTGCAGGTCACAACTTGTCCACCAGAGCGTTTTGGAGTTGTTGGATTGTGTATTTGATGAGTTTTACCTTTAATTGTCAGTGTAAGCTAAACCAACCAAGAAATCCCATGAGGCTCTGTAGCGTAGCTCTGAGCAGCTCACGGCTCTGCTCCGCTGCTCTAAAAACAGCTTGCACCGACAACTAACGGTAATGAACCTACTCCTAAAACTGTAGGGATTATGGCAATGGGACAATTTGCCAAAATGTTATCCCTTTAAACCTAGATTAAGATCTTTTGGGGGGGGTTTTCTGGCAGGCAACTTGAGCCAAATAACAACTAACCTAACTAAATGACACCAACCATTACCAAGATTTAAATCGGCCTAATAGGCCTATTGTAAGTTACAACACTTCCTCCAGCTCTGATCAAGCAGAGAGCATGAAAAGGTCCTGTTCACCAGATCCCTCTTAACGAGTTGGAAGGGTGATGCCGGCGACTCGTTACATAATAAATTTCTCCTGCAATAGTTTCAACATGAAAGTGAAACGTGGTGTTAGACATTTGTTTCTCTCAGGATGTGCAGCAGAGCCTGAACCTCTGACGGCGAGTCTCGACCCTCTGCGGTCTCCTCTGGTTCGTCCCTCACATGTATAGTCTCACAGACACACATGGCTCTATTTTCTGATGAGCACTGGACGGCGATCAGACACCCTGAAGGAGGAGGGACCGTATCTTAAAGGGCAATAATGGGAACAACATGTATAAATGCATTAGAAAGCACACAGAGAGAGACAGCACAGAGGACACAAACGCAGTCAGATGGAGTCTGAGCTCCACATGCTGCAGTGCTGTAACACTCATGTAAACGAGACAGACACGCACGACAGCAACGTCCATGATCCAGTTCATGCCTGGAACAAGATCTGTGCGGCTGCCTGAGTTGTATGCTTTACATAGATTGATGGCTGCAAGGTGCTGTGTGTGAGTGTGTGTGTGTGGGTCTTTCTGGGAAACAAACCACCAGTGCGTGGAAATGTACATGAGAACAACCCCCCTCCTCCTCCTCCTCCTCTCCCTCTCTCTCTCTTTTCTTTCTCTGTTTCAGCCACAGGTCGATCCCCCTCCGCACACCACCCATCACCTGTTTCTCGGGACCTTGGTCTCCTCCTATATATGGCTCTCTCTCCACTGGTGGGGTGGTTGAAAGGGGGGGCGGGGGTGGCTGCTGATGTTTGCACAGCTTGCTTTATTCCTTAGAAGGGAGGACAGTTTACATGAGCTGCTCAACTTCTCACACTTTTCTTTTTCCTTTTTTTTTTAAATGGTCATTTTGTTTCCTTCACAGGTCAAAGTCCAGACAGTCGCCACATGGAACGGGAGGTTTAATGGGTCAAATGGACCTCAGGCTATGATGACTTGGGCGGAGCTGCCTTTAATTCCTTGTATGTTCAGATTACTATATTCATTAAGCCATTTTATCTTTATTAAACAGATTGAATTGCATATTTTTTAAATACTTTTGGATCACTTTGGAAAATATTATTGCTGCAGTTTTTATGTTTTAGCCTAGATGTGTCAGTTTAGTTGAAGCTTTTAGAGCAGCTGGTTAATGCCAATGGATTTGGAATGGAAATCTCAACAATAACATATCGTGACTGTATTGTTTGGGTGTCCACATAACGTTGCAACTATCACATGCTCCCCATTTTCCACATTTGAAATTTGGACTTGATTTAAGCTATTTGTCATTTTTTGCTGTTGCTACATAGCTGTCAATACTGTTAACAGGCCAAAAGGCGAAACTTCTTCCCGATGCTACAGTGACTCGGTATTGGAAAGTGTTGAGACAGCAGGCTGTGAGCTGGTTAGCACGCTGCGCGCTAACGCACGCTAACTTCATTAGAAGAAAGTAAATAAAAGAAAATGAAACGAAATGAAAGAGTTGCACCCCACCTCTGGAGACAGCTGTTGCCTGTTGGTGAGTAAAAGGAAAGAAGCCTGATACTGTGTAAGTAAACAGCTGCTAATGCTAAGTTTAGCTATGTAACAAGAGCACATCTTCATGTCTTGAATGCAAAGAGAGAACGTCACTTGTTAGAGTCAGTAAATTAGGTCAGGATCATCACATTTTCTGTCCCACACCTGTAGATGTTATGCAACCGTAAACCGACATTTACATTTACTGTAGGCTACGTAGCAAACTTTAGCTAGGTGACATCAGACTGGCAGCTAAATGCGAGGCTACAGTGATGTCATATGCAATTTATATGACCATAAATCAAAGAGAAAAGAAATCAAACATTAAATAACCCAACATTAACAATGAATTATGGTTTCATTAAATTATTCTCTCAAGTCTTGGTGACTGGTTCTTATATTTTAACAATACAGACAAGACAGTTTTTTCTTATACATAGGCCTACTATTCTTTCTTATCATTACTTCCTGGATTTTGTTTTACCATTGTCAGTAGGCTAAATGTGAGGCAGAGGAAGCCCTGAAAAACCTAATGATAATATGCTATAGAGATGAATCACTGAACTGCACCACTGGTGTTTCAGTCCAGCTGTGAGTCTCTATAGCTCTCTCATTTGAAAAGCAGGTTTGCACTTGTGTCCCATGAGCAGAGAGAAATCTAATTTACATACTGAAACAGAGAGCTCTGGTATCCCTCTCTTTGCAGACAGTGCAGCTTTAGAGCGATTAATCATCATTAATTTTATGAAAATACTGTAGGATGTGAACCATTTGATCCTTACTGTTCCTTGTCAACTTCTGAACTTTAGAAAAGTTTATTACTGTAATGCAAAAATACATCTCAGCAATAACATGTGGCCTTTTGGCTCTGAAACTCACGCTTACAGTAAATTATCCTGCAGGGAAACAGAAATTTGGGAATATTGATAAGTAATAGCTTGATCTTGGAGAGCAGCTGCTGTCATGAGGCTGCAGGAGGAGAAGGAGGGTGACAGTTTACACGGACTGTCAAACAGGCCGGGTGTTTAAAAATACATGAATGAAGCAGAGTGAACAGCCTGAGCCAGCTGCAGGCTTTGCTCTATTAGGAGTGACGGCCTCCATCGCATTGGGAAAACATAAGATACATAACCAATATTATCTTCACAAATTATATAAGCATGAGTTTCAAGGTCAAGAATTTACTGCAAAACCAACGCAGCGCTAATGAGTACGGAAAGTTTGTCAAAGTATTTCTGCTTTATTTAGGGAGTGGAGTGTAGCATCATATGAAATTTATGATGTGAGTCCTTGACCTTGGATGCCACCAGCTGGATGGAGGCAAACAGAGGAGTGGGGGGAAAAAAAGTGTTAATGAATCCCACACATCTAATCAGCAGTAAAATATTTGTCACAAAGACATCCAGTGCATGAATTTCACACATGAATAAACCGACTGTTCATGCAGGACTTGCACTCTGACACTGCCATACCACCAATTAATCCTTCTTACTGGTATTTATTTTTCTCTCCACAGTTCACGGGCTCACAACTGTTCACCATGTGCACAGAGATGGGCGACGCATTGAAGGAACAATGAGGAAACGCGTGGAAAAACGTACACACATTTAAATAAAAAAGTGGATAAGTGAAAGATTTGATGTCACATGCTGAGACCTGCTTACTCAGCAGAACCTGATCCAACTATCAGGAGATTTGATGGATGATGGGAACCATCTGATCCAGACCAAACTTATCACTACTTTGTTGATTTGGGTGTTTTTGGCTTTATCATTAACAGGTTGGTGAGAGATGAGTCAAAGACAAAGGTATGCCTCCATCGGATGTTTCCATGTTGGCATATTAGGGTATTCTTAATTTAATAACTTGCCCCATTTTTTCTATCAAATATGCTTTGAAATCTTAGAGGCAGTTTTTTCGGATCAGATGTTTCTGATTCCCAGCCAGAGAGGTTTTCTGGCTGGCTCTCTCACTGGGTACAACTCCAAAACTAGGACCAATTGCTACGGCCCCAAAAACCTCCAAAGTTGTTTTTGTTTAGAAAATTGTAGGTGAATTAACCAATCACAGTTTGATTTATAGCAGGTGTGACCAAAAAAAAAAAATCCTTTCTCTAAGACCTTTCCAAAGACGCGAAGCCAGAACCATCTCACTGGGGAAATCAACATCGGCTGTGTGGGGACACTCTCAATTTGTAGGAAGCAAAGTAACAAAAGCAAGCATCCTCAAAGGAACCCGCCCAGACAGAACTTGAAAACAGCTGTTTCAATGTTGGATGAAGTGAAGAAGAAGAGGATGGTAGAGTGTAAAGTTGACCACGTTCCAGTTACGAGTTGGTAAAAAGTCTGAGAAGCGATGCTTTGGTTAGCTATTGTTGTTGTAAACATTGTTTGCTAACACACAGCCAATAACAACACATTACATACTGTATTGAGTTAATGCATGAAAGCACCAGTACAACATGTTTCGATTTTCAGGTTTCAGAGCTGGAAACATCAACACATCCAACTTGTCAACGTTCCCGTTTCAGAGTTGGTAACAAGATGGAAAAACAAGATTATGTTGTTGTTAGCCTGGTAATACCAGCCAATAACAACACACTAGCTATATGACAGTCGTGTGTGCATGAAAGCAACACAACATGCAGCTAAAGTTGCGCAATGTACTTATTTAATGGCACAAAAACAAGAATTAAGTGGTTTTGTGCAGCTTTTATTCACTTTTGATGCACGGAGCGGCCATCTTGGATGAGGCCTACAAGCTCCATGTTCGCCTTAGGTCGTCAACATATGGTGTAGGTACTGGATGTGCTCGGGCTGCCAGATTGGCTCGAGGTCCTGCGTTTACAGATGACATGCATCATGACAAATCCTGATTGGTTGTAGCTTGGAAAGTTTAAAAAGGCTGGCAACCACCATTCCAACATCCCACCAGTCCGACGTAGGCCTCTAATTGTCTAAATGGTCTCAATCGTCCCATCATTCCGACAATTCAGATTGTCTCCTATGGTCGGAATATCCTGCCTTTCCGACAATTCCTTTAATAGCGTATTAAGATTTTGCACTGGTTGGACTTAGGCAATGATGAATAGTTTAAAGTTTCCATCCCCCCTTTCAGGCCAGGTGTTGTTGTTTTCTGTGTTGATGTGTGAGTTTGTTTTGTCTGGATGCTGTGGACTGGTGTGAAATAAACACTCAAAAAGAAAAAAAAGAGGAGTTGTTTAGTAAAAAATGGAATGGTGGGATGATGGCATATCGGAATAGCGGTATGTCGGAATGACAGCAAAAACAGAAAATTGTGTTTGTACTGCGGGAAGCATTTGGACTGTGTGTGTGTGTGTGTGTATTCCAGTATTAGCTCCATGATCGCACTGGCTCCACATTAGCACAAATAATATATACTGTATGTAGGTAGAAATGATCCGCTCCGATCTGGCACGCCGAGCACATCCCGTACTACCTGCAGCGGCAGACATGGAGAATCAAACACATGAAGAAGCAAAAACACACACACAATACACAATACAATCAAACAAAATCATCATCCCAGAAAGCAGATGCTATCAATGCCACAGCTCATTTACTCTTGGATTGTGCGCATGGATGCTGATGAGGTTTCTCAGGGCTCTACAGAACATCAGCCTCGATCGAGCCAAGCGCTAATTAATCTGCACTAACCCCCCCCCGGACCCTGCACGGGGCAGGCTGACCGAAAAACAGGAAGGAGCTGATATGAAAGCATTTTTCTACATTAATTACCACACAAACGAGTTCGATCCAACAAACTCATGGGGCTGCGACTCGAGGCAAACGACCGGCAGCTGCAGAACATTTAGCGCAGCATCGTTTCTGCTTTGTACAAATTTTAATGTGCTTTCTCTCACTATGGCATCGCAGCGTGCTCATTCCTGAAATACAGTCACTTCTGGTAATGACTGATCACACTGACTTCATTCTGTCCCACGCAGTCAAACAGCAGTGGGGGTGTTGCGAAACAAGGGGGTAAGTAGGAGAAGAAGAAAGGAGAAAAAAGGCAGCTCTGTAAATACTGCCGCCTCACAAACTAAACTTGATGTCACAATGTTTGTTTCTCTGAAGGTCTCAAAGTTTAGATTTGACGGACAATAAATAAAGTCCCACTGAGTAGTGACGCTGCAGGTGACCTCAACACTAGTTCACATATGTATTGTATACTCTCTGTCTTGACCTGCCCCATTGGTCTATAAATATCATGTGAAACAGTATTTCCAGTATCTCCTGTGAAACCACTACTACCACTCAAGTATCCATGTGTCTACAGTAGATGTTTCCACCATGTTGACCAAATATGGTTTGAAGCAACCACACTCCTGAGAAACCTTTGTCATTTCTATGAAACACAGAGGGTTGTAGGAAAGCAGTTGGGGTGGATGTGTAGGCAGGAGGTGTGCAAACGTAGGAGTGACTGCCGACTGACTGTCTGTCCACTTGTGGTCAGGTGTAGGGGGGCTGGGGGCGAAAGATCAAAACAAGGTGGGGGATGTTTGACTGATCAGGGGTCAGGACATTCAGTCTGTTGACATAGGGTGCTGCTCATTGTTGATATATATTGTGAGTATTGAGCTAACTTTTCCAGTTTTACTATCATTTGAGACATAAATTCATAAAACAACATGTATAAATCTCAATATGTAGATTTAGATTCATGTTTTATTTAAAACAATTGTATATAACATGTTGTTTTACATGAATTTCTGTCTCAAAATTTGATGAAAACTGGCTAAATTTGACAAAAGTGGACTAAATACTCATAATATATGACCAATCAAATGGTAAACGGTTTAAATTTTTTGATGCCAATACAAGACAAGTGGAAAACAATAAAAACATACCAAGACAAAAAACAACTTATTAAAGGGTTAAACAAGACCGCGTGTGTATGAGTGTAGATATGTATGTGTAACATAACGGTAACATAAACTTTAAATAGCTACAGCACTGGCCCATACATTTCACATCTGCTGTCAAGTACTGCTCTTATGTAAGGGTGAAACAGAGAAGTTGGTACATTAACTATTCTTACATTCATCCTCAGCTCCTTGTCTTGTCTTGTCTCGTCTTTTGTACTGAGCTGTCACCTTTTCTCTGTGACGCAGCTTTGTGTCTCGTTTCCTGAGTTTCAGAACCAGAAGCACAACGACAGAGACAACCGGTGTCCATGAGGGCGTTTCACGGCTGCAGCAAAACCACACAACCCCCATCACTAACACCTCTCCCCCTTCTATCCCATACATGCAAACACAACTGTAACACACACACACACACACACACACAAAACCCCTCCAGCAGTGTTTGGCCAGTTCAAACAATGCATGATTTCTGGAAAAATACCGACACAAGTATGCAGGCGAGAGCCACACAATGGGTAGTTAACACAGAGCAGAGTGAGCGCTGTCACCATCCATCTTTCATCTGATTCACACACCTGCCTCTGGTCTGACAGCAGCTGAATATTTTCCCAAAGTTTCTAGGATGTAACACTGGTTTTCATTTTTGTTTTTTGTGGTGGCTGTGAGGATTTATCAGTTTCATGCACAGGGATCAAATATCAACCTTCAATCTTACACTTTGAAGAGTATAAAGAGTTTTTTTCCCCCTCAGATTTTAATTTAATTTGTTTACTGGTGAGAACAGGAAGCTGTCACCTCGCCACAAAAACTGTTGATGTGCTGTCAGCCATGTAGATCGGGTAGGTTTGTGTGTTACAACCCAATATATCACAGAATACAATAATACAGAACGACCGTCGTTTGTGGTGTTTGCAGAAAATAACCCACTGATCCAAATGTCAACAATCTAGGTTCCCATGTGGTTTCAGTAAAGAGCAAATCTATATTTTACTATTGTGAAATATTAAATACATGTGAGAGAAGTGCAATGCTTGGAACAATGTTAATCAATGTAGCTGTTGATTGACAACGTTAATTTGTTTTCCCAACAACGCCCACTCGTATCCCCATAATTGATGTTTACTTGGTTATGTTTAAGGATTTGCAGTCAAATTAGGCAGTTGCTTTGTTATTGACTTTTTGTATGCTGCACTAATCCTTCGGAGGTTTTGTGGGTGTGCACATAAAACCAGTCACAACATATTTTTTTAATGGTCAAAAAAAGATGAAGAGTTCAGGCATGACACAATGGTGCTTATTTTTCATGTTTCCACAACATCATAACAAAGTTAATGACAGAAAATATAAAAATCCTCCCGTACAGTCGTCATGAAGGAGCTGTAAACATGTTGAAAGTTGGTAAATTTGAAGGAGAAAATAATCATTAAAAACCAAACTAGAATGAACGGCATTAATATCACTATTATTGTTTATGCATTTACCCAGACAGTTTGTGTTAAGGGCTCTGTTTTGCAGATGCAGCAACTTTAATGAAACCACAACCGCCATCACTCTCGGGTGATGAGAGGAGTTCCTTTGAACTTAACTGAGAAATCAGCTCCACCTCCAAGAATAAACCAACCAAAGACAGAGTGTGAGAGGAAATGAACTTAAATCAACCTAGAAATGTGACTCAGCTCTGACAAATTAAGAAAAGTTGACCTGCTGACCAGACCTGTGGCCAACTATGCTCCAGATCCAGAGATGCTTTATACTTTATGCTTGTGTATGTGCTCCTGAGGCCATTAAACATGATGGATGAATTTCTTCTTCTTTAAAGATTTAAACAAGAATATTATGTTGCGTTCCAGGCCCATTAAGTTACTACTTAAAGTCACGACTTACGACTTTGTAGTGTTCCAGCCAACCCGTAACTCATGTTTTCCTGACCTGTTACGCATGAAAGTGCACTATAACGGCAGTCAAACTCGTAATTACCTACCTGTGAACTCGTACCAGATCGAAGAGTTCACAGGTTGGAAAAACACGAGTTACGGGTTGCCTGTGAACGCACCATTAAAACCTGGTGGTTGCCAAATGGTTACCAATTGCACATTCCAGTTACAAGTCAAGTAACATTGGAAAAACAAGCTATTGTTGTGTTAGCGATTGTTTGCTAATCCCATCTGATAACAACACACTACGTTTGTTTGCACATCGCCCCATAACATGCAAATAGGTAGAAGTTGCACAATACTGTTGGTGCAACTAATCTAATAACACAAGAACAAGAATAGCTGATAGACAGTGTGGTGATGTGTGATGTGCAGCTTTTACGGTTGTTGCTAGATGGTCTACATGAGCTGCAGGAAGTGACGTCCTAAAACGTGCCATCTTTACTTATCTGTGCCCCAACCAATGGTTTCACTTACTTTTTGCCTTTTTTGCCTTGCCTATTTTACACCTGTACATGTCAGTTTTACTAAACTTAACCAGTTGGGAGTTCTCGACGAGTTTTGGTAAAATTCTACGTCACTTCCTGCAGCTCATGTACGCCATCTAGCCACAACCAGCTTTTACTCACTGTTGATGCATGGAGCGGCCATCTTGGATTGTGAGTTCAGGGATACTGAAGTTTCTCTAGGTGGACTTTTGACTTCAGATGATGTTTCTGATCGCGTGGCCGACCGGGAGTTTGGAAATTCTGACTCATGAGATCTACTTGAACACATTCAA
The DNA here is from genome assembly GCA_030347415.2 of Decapterus maruadsi. NCBI lineage: Eukaryota > Metazoa > Chordata > Actinopteri > Carangiformes > Carangidae > Decapterus > Decapterus maruadsi. The sequence goes on along the minus strand of CM064902.1, from coordinate 23,259,485 downwards.
ACTTGACGTATTCTTCTTTTCTGCCTTAATATAAATAATCGGTTGACATTTATAAAATCTTTATGTGTGTACCAGGCATTAATAGGAGCATTAAGTTGGGGGAATATTACTACCACCTACCGAATTACCAAGAAAGAAAGCTGAAACTCATCCATAAACAATCAAATACACGCTGATATTAGAGCCTCAAAACTCAAAACAGAAGGTTTTTGCAGAGTCAACATTATCTGCAGTCTGAGCTTACCAACCTCCAATGATCAGTCTCCAATGATTAAAGCGCTGTTATGGAAAACACCGTAATCCTTTAGTTTAAGTCATGCAATCAAAGGTTTTTACAGAAATAAATGACATATATTTTTAGCTTTAGTGGTGTTTAGTCATGTGGATCGTTTTCATTAAATGATCCAGAGTCTTTAAAACTATCACAAGGCACATGGGATTTCTTCTTCTTTGTATCTTTCATAAAATGTATTTCCAATAAAAACTGCTGCCTGTGGAGTTTCCAACAATCCCAGTCTTTTCCAGTATACTGGTGTGGTGGCAGAAACGGGCTGATATGTAAAAGCAGTTTAAAAAGGGGCGAGGGAATGAAAAAAAAAAAAACACAAAGAAGAGGCAGAACTAAGAAAAAGGGAGGGAAAATAAGGAAAACAGAAGGGACAAGAGGAAAACTATCGAGCCAAGCCATCTTTCAGTCTCTCTGTTTCTAGGTAGGCCAAGTCTTCAAGTTTCTCAGTAAGACTGTGCCTGACTCCATGAACATAACTTTGGGAACCAGAGGAATATTTATGGTTATTTATGGCGAACAGCTTCGATTTGGAGTCATGTGTTTTGTATTTTGAATCTTACAAAGGTTTTCATTATTTTTTATCATTGAGTTCGAATGGAAACATTTCACCACCACATATCTGCTGACTCCAGATATTGATCGTGCACCAAACACCGAGTACTGCAGGGAATAAGGCCTGGGACCTCAAGCTGAGTTTTCACCTGCTGTGGTTGTGGTTGACCTGCCAAATACTAGAGGTTCAGGGCCAAAGGTCACTTTGTACTTTGGAAATATTGACAACATGAATGTGTTTCAAAGACGTAGGCTATGAGAAAGTCGACATAATAACGAGCTGCTAAGCAACAAGCGGTAACATTTGGCGCCAATGGTTTCAAATGAAATAGACATTAGGGAAAACCAAAACATTAATGGAGCGTTGAATGATGTTTTCATCTGAATTCGTCTTGTTTCTTTTGAAATGGAAAATTGAATTTGAATAGAATAATACAGAAACATCTTGGTATAAGTGTGTATTTATATCAGTTGTAAAATCGCTAATATAAAGCAATAAGTTTTGATATTGCTACGTTAGCCAACATTAAACAGCTTGAAATAACTTCACCATATAGTGGCTCCAACACCACACTTTTTAATGTTTTCATTTGAAGAAATAGTAGGCTATTTTGGGGATCATTCTGAGTTTAAAGAAACTATTTGTGAGTTTTGCTATTGCTAGGCTACATAATTAGCATTAACGGCTGTTTACTAGCAGTCTCAGATTCAATTTGTAAACACCTGTGCGTCATACAATATCCCATAGTATTCAATTCTGTCAGACTTGATTTTTACACCATACTATGTTTATAACACAATATATAACATTATTTTAATTTAAAGAAACATATTTTATAGTTTAAAGTCAAATCCACACAGCTAACTCTTTACATGCCAGTCAAGAAGTTCAACATCAACCTTCAGCGCTGTTTCCAGAGGTGAACACTGAAGAGAAACCTTCTCGTTTTGCCTCAATTTCTCCTCTAGTTAAGTTAGCATGCAGTACAAGCTATCCCTGGTCTGTCTCATCACTTCCCAATATAGTGACTCAGTGTAGCCTCCAATCTGCCGTGAAGACGTGGCACTTCTCAGCCAGGGGCCGATTACAACCTCCTGTCTTCTAAACACAACTGGTTAGGCAAGAAACCACAAAACTTACAAATAGTTAAATTTGGTCTATGATTCATGCATAACCCTCAGAGCAAAGCAATTTGGAATTAAATTGTAATAATTATGTTTGAAAAACAACTCTTTGTATGAGTAGAAGGGTCAAACATGAGGAAAAAGATGCTATAGCCAATAGGCTATATCCTTAAAAAAAAAAATGCAGATCCATCAGCATGACTCACAACCATATTTGTTTGTGTGAGTTTATTGCATAGTTATTTCTGGACCTTCAAAGAACAATGACAGCTGATCAAAATGACTTTCAGGCTTTGGGGATGTGAACATGGTGAGGTTCGCTGTGATGTATAAAAAGAGTTGCATGTGGTCGTGGTTCTTCTGGCCAGTTTCATAAAAAACAGCGTGTCTGGCTGAAACGCTGCAGCTTTACTGGAGCAGGAGCTCTGAGGGGGCCAGGTGCTGCTTTGCAAGTGATATTAGTGGCTGCTGGATGGGAAAACTGTGTTTTCGTGTGCCTGGTCCAGCTGCAGTGTTGTTGAGGAGGCTCTGAAGCAAGGATGCTTTCAAAATCACCCAATCAAACCCAAGTTTTCTACAATAAATCACATACTTACTGCAGTTCACACTAAAGAGGGAACTCTATGGGGAGATTTTTGCAGCTTTATTCACATAAAACCACAAACCACAGATGAGAGGAGAAAGAAGAGGAGGATGATGATGAAGAAGAGAGTCCGGGGTGGTTAAAAAGTTAAAGGTTAATTCAGTCTATAAAGCGGCATCAGCACACGGTTAGAGGGGAATGGAAAAAGAGATTGGTGAGGGCAGATTGCTGCGTCACCTAGGTCCACACAGTGAGTCATTGCCTGTAGATAAGTCGGTGTGTTTTATGAATGACATCTGGTGACTCAAAGCTGGATGGGGGGGGGGGGTGCTTCCTGCCTAAACGGAAAATGACATAGCTTCGACGGCCTGCATCACAGGATGGATGAGCAGATTACAACCACACACTAAGTATGTGTACAATACAGAAATCCCATCTTCAATCACGCCACACGCTCGTGTTACAAAACAAAGCCAGACCATTTGCAGCGCGACTCCTGTGGCGACGTGTGATGTGGATGCACGGCAAAGTCTGATCGATCTATACGCTTTGAAGTTCTCCCTCCTAAAAAGCACCGTGTTCACAGAAACAATGTCCAGGCTGTTATTACCCAATAAAACTCTGGCAGGGGGAGAGCGTTTTCCACTGTGCCCAGATCAGCAAGAACAGGATTTAAAGTTCTGAATGCTGATCTCCCCACTAACCGCTTCCCCAGTGATGGAGATGGAAAACATCTCTGGTTTTAAGTCACCATTGGGATGCCCACAAGACCGACGCGAGGGAGTCGGGAAGTGCTCTGCAGTGGTGAAAGAAATATGTTAACAACACTTTCTGAAAAGTGCACGCAAACATTAAACATCCTGTCCGAGTACGGCGACGCATTCATGTTGATAACAACCTTTATTGTGGCATCTGCTGAAAGGTGGCATGGTTATTTATTTATGGTGTCACTTTAACCAATTCTCTAATGGGATTACAGTATATTATATATGTATATATAAACAAGTGGTTCTTAACCTGTGGCACAAGTGGGTTGATTTACAAAACAGAAAAAGTGGAAACTTGAAGAACATAAATCCTGTTTTTAGACGTTATGATCTTTAAAAAAAAACAATAAAACACTTCTGCCTCAATTATGTCATGTATCGAGGCCCATCACTGTGATGAGCCAGTGAGAAGAACTTTTATGTTGTTAAGCCTGATCAATATACTGGTTGGCTATCAATAAATGATCTGTCTTCCTGTCAAACAGTAAGAAAAATGTAGTTTTCTTTAATATTAATTCAATCATTATCATAATTTGGCCTCTATACTGTTATGTTTTTGAGATTCATAAATGAGTTGCTGTGATTTGGAGAAGGTTGGGAACAACTGTTGTACCTTTACCTGTAAATAACAGATAAATATTTGGTATCAGGAAACAAGAGGATCCAAACTTACTGTTAAATATGCTCTCAACTGCCTTTTTTTTTTTTGCAACTTTATGATCATATAGACAACAGGATGATGTAGCATTAAGAACAGAGTCCTCACACGTGTCATCCATGTGTCCTGTGCATGTGGGCGACACATGCACAGGACACACTTTGACACATAATTCCTCACCAGAGTGTCAGGATCAACTCTTAATGTTGTTTCACAGCGAGACGGCGGAGTCATGTAATTCTCTGACAAGTAGACAAGGAGTAATGTGTCACGGCAGCTCTGGCTCGGGGGGACCTTTGACCTCCTGGGCTCCTGGAGGACAGCACACAGCAGCAGCATCACTCAAATGCAGGTTCAAGTTTACAAGTTCCTGGTGAGCATCTGTAAACTATGAAGCCACATTGAAGATATTCCCGTTTCTTTGAGTCAGTTTTATAATTAACTTCATTTTTGCAGCTCCTTTACATCATCGCCACAACATAGTTTTTTTATATTACGTACGGCTTAAGACTGTAGTGAAGGCCTGTTTTTCCATAATAGAAAAGTTTGAACTCTTTCAGTCCAGACTTCTGAAACGCAGCATTTAGTGAATAAAAACATATGTTGAACAAGAAATTAATCTTGTTTTCAAATAACTATTCCCAAGGTCAAAAACAAACTTGTCGTCTGACATGTCTGGCAGTTTAATGCATGCGGGTGAGTTTGAATTTATGTAAAATACTGCATTACTTTCCAGGAATAAACACACTTTTTTTTTTTTTTTAATAGATAAAGCACCTGAATCTTTCTTTTCTTCTTGGAGGTCAACTCCATAAAACATAGTTTAACACGTGAGATTCAAGTCAACAGAGACAGACGTAGTGCATTTAATACTCTTTATTCATTATTTCCTCTTCAAACACATTTTCCTGATGTACAAGTACATTTCCATTCAAAGGAAAAACTCAAGTGAGGTAAAAGTGCTGAAAAATGAAATAGTATAATGGTTGTAACCATCAAAAGTCACTGTCACAATCACAAAGCTGACAAAAAAGCTCTTTTGCATTAACTATTTCAAAAAAATATATATAGTGCCACAAATTTCATTATTTTTTCCCCACTTTTTTGAACTTGTATATCCACAGGCATCCCTTCATACACACATGCAAACGAGCACACACACACACACCTCCACGCATTAACGTAAACACAAATCTGCTGCAAAAAAAACAACAACAACAAAAGGATTTCACAACTCTTCATAAGGAAACTGCAGGAGAGCTCTCCGTCACAGTCCTATGGTGTAAGACTTGTACTTCAGACAAGCGCGACCACTAAGTATCTACTCCACAGCTTCCTCTGCACCCCCTCCTCCAGAAAACATTACATCTACAGGTGTCAAAGAGAAACTAAAACACACTGTACTAAATTGACAAAACACCCCAAACAGGTGCGGGGCGACCAAAAGGGGCGGGGTGGGCGAGAAGCAACAGGAAGGATCAATAGCAAAGACGAGTTTACAGCAGAAAAATAAGTGGGGGGGTCAGAAAATTTAAAAAAAGAAAAGCAAAATTACACTCCATCCTCTTTCTTCTTCCACATTGTCCTTCACAAAAAAGTTTTTACATCCAAATACATGACATCTACTGTAACCCTGACGACAGAAGTGATTTAGTTGGAGCCCTGCTGCATCCCACTCTCATCCAGAGAGGGAGGGTAAAGCTTTCTTTAACAGGAACACAGTGTCAGTCGACAGGGAGAGAAAAAAAGAAAAGAAAAAAAAAAGCCACAATAACCGTAAAACACGTAAAGTTAGGATCGACACACACACACACACACATACACAGATACAGACACACACTCAACGACTCAGAGGATTTACATTCTGGGCATCGTTCACCATTTGTTGCGTTTTCTTTGACCTTTGCTTGTGAAAAAAAGCCCCAAGAAAGAAACTGTCACGATCAGGCTCAGCAGACTTCAACCTGCCGCCGCTGGTTTTGAATGTAGCTCCGAGCTCTGATAACAATCAATAGATGTTCACTCAGAGAAAACAAATTAAACTGAGGAATGATTGAGAGATTCTGGGCTGCCAATATTTTTTTTTTTTCCTTTCTTGTCCCACCCCCCGGCTTTTAAACTATGCAAAGATCATTTTAGGCTCAAGTGTGCGGTGATAAATCCATCTGTTAGCACCAACCTGGGAGGGGACTGTCCACTGAGTGATTAGTCGCTCTCAGAGCTTCTGGACGCACAGATAAAAAAACAAAACCACAACAAAAAACAGAAAAAAATAAACCAGCACTGCCACTGTCAGGCCTGAGCAAGCTGAAGTCTGCTGGCTGCCTCCACCTTCAGGTATCGTCTACCCTAATAACAAGAACCTTAAGTCTGGGTAAGAAGAGGAGAGTCAGAGTTACAATTAACAGAGAGAACAAGAGACACACACACACACACAGGATGAAGGTGAGTGTTAGGAGGTGATGTCTCAATGTCAGGGGGAGATTAAACCAATTCACCCTCCCAAAAAAAAAGAAAAGAAAAGAAAAAAAACAACACAAAAGGGACAAAACGAAGCCCGCAAAAACACAGTATGTCCCTGAGAACCAGCTCAACTCCCTCCGCAATTGACAACATTAGCTTATTTACATTCCTCTCAGGTGGCTGGGTTTGTAGGAGTATAACAAGGCCTCTTTAAAGTGCTTCTGTTAGTACGAGTGAGGGGGGATGTGGGGGGTGGGGGTCTCTGCGGAGCGACCTCCAGCTACTGTGCCATGGCGCGGCTCGTCAGTGCACTTCAGGTATTGCTTTGGTTTTGGGATGGGGACAGGGGCTGTGAGCAAAACACAAAATTTAGCCTGGTTTTGCAAGTGCTTGGCGGTCGATTAAATTAAGGGCGTAAATATACAACATCTGTTTCAACGATCAGAATGAGTCAAAAGTTGGATTTCAAAAGGCATTGATGTGAGACTGTAGTCAACGTGGCTGCCAGTGACAGCAAGGCCTATAGTTGTTGTAGGAAAAGACAAAATGGACAGGAATAAAACAAAAAATGGCTGAGAAGACCAACAGGAATGACTAGACAAGGGTTTCACAGAGAAGTGTGGTTTCGGACAAAGGGGAAAAAAACTCTGAAAAATAAAAAATTAATACTCAAAATTTCAAATCAAAACCAAAAATGAACCAGTTTTCAAAAAATACAATGATGAGGTTTGTGTCATAATTAAGTTTCACAGGTTTTAAAGGGGGCCCTGATGATTTCCATTTAAAAAAAACCCTTTTAAAAAGTGACATCACTCTGAAAAAGTGAAAAGGCACTTGAGTGCTTCGGTTGCTGGTTGTAAAGCAGACTTTGGTCCGGAGTGAGAAACAGTGTGTGGCGCCTCACATGTTGTTAAAAAAGACTATGGGCAGTTCCCATTTCAAAGCTCAGCAGCTGAGCCAGCACATCGTGCCCCGAACGACCGACCGCCCCCCCCCCCTGCCCCCACAACCCCCCCCCCCCCAGCTCCACCCCAGGCGTGACCTGCCAGAGCAGAGAGGACGCCGGGCTGACCTTCCTCTCCTCTCGCTGTGTTCTCCGAGCAGCCGTGAGGCGGCCAGATAAGAGACGCTCCTGGTTATCGCAGCAGCAGCAGCGGTGGCGACGCAAGTGAGCAGGAAGAAGGGAAGGCTTCTGAGGAAGTGAGGGGTGACACACACACACACACACACACACAGATACACAGCAGCTGCCACTTATATAAGAAGTTTGAGAACAACTTTCTCCTCTCAAACCCCTGATATGATGTTGTCAGAAACAGGGAGGAGGAGATGACAGGTTTAAGTCACAGCTTTGCCCATCTGCTAGGAACGGCCCACTGTAAAACGTCCAAAATTCACAGGTAATAATAATAGGCTTGGCTTGAAATAGAAAATTCATAGGGTTGGGAGTTGGTGTCAGGGTGGAGGGAGGGCGGGGGGGAGGAATGGGGGGCAACTCTGTCACAGCTGGTGCGAGGGGGGCCTTGTGGTTGAAGAGTCCATGATAAATCAATATCCTAGTCCAAAAGGGGAGAGGTATCTGGAGCAGACATGCTGGCGTTTCTCTTTACATACCAGGCAGCGGACTCTGAGGGGTCTGTCTGTCCTCGCCATGACCACAAAAGGGGGTTTGAACACTAACACGGTCCCGGCAGGCCACGAGAAAGGAGAGAACAGGAAGTGATTCACGCTCCCAACACATGTAAGGGCTGCAGGACGACGACTTCCACTGCTGCTGCTGCTGCTGCTGCTCCCTGCTCTGAAGGTACCTCCCCTGGGAGAAAAATAAAAAAAGGGAGGATAATTATAGTCGGCCATGTAGTTAAGGGAGCCAGAGTCTCGAGCTGCGTCAGAGGAGGATCCCGTTTCAGAGCCTGCAATGGCTGTGGATGTCTCTGTGTGTGTGTGTGAGGGGACGACCCACCGCCATGTGCTGCTCCTTTTAAGGGAAGGGACAGCCAGCGAGTGAGAGTGAGTCGTGTCGCTCCAGGACTCCCAGCCAGCTCTCGCTCCACATTTCTGTCAGCTCGCCCATGTTCACTCTGACCTGTCAGCCAACCTCCCACAATAATAATAATAATAGGAATAGCCAGAGGATTGTGACATCTGGAGGTCGCTGGTGGTGGCTTTGGAAGTGACTTTAAAAAAAACAGGGGGAAAAAGTCAACTCCTCAGACACACAGGAGTCTGTCCATCTGAGGCAGAGGAACTGTCTCACTGCAGATTTCCACTCAAAGCCGCCGCCGCCGGTCTCGACTGTACAGAAAGTACAGGGCTGGGTGAACTGAATAAGGGGGGGGAGAGGGGAGGAGGTGGGGTGGGGGCTCGTCTGATACTGAGATTCACAGTGGAAATAAAAAAGAAAAAAAAACAAAAGAAAAAAAACACATTTTCTCTTTACAAATCACAGGCACTGCCGGCGTATTAGGGAGAGCACTAATGTTTGTTTCACAATCAATTAAAACAAATTGGTTCCTCTCACTTCCCCTTCACTTGTGATGTGACCAGAGGTTTTCAATACACCACCTCTTTTCCCTCCTTAGTGATCTAAACATTTTTAACACCGGTGCTTTTTTTTTTTCCTTCCATTGGGCTGAAATCCTTTACACTACCCCTCCCCCCAATAACAACATTTTCAATATTTTCTGGATTTTTTTCTGCCTTTTCATACATTTTATAATTTTTTTTTTTAATCACAGGAGAAAACCAAATTCAAGGCTATAATATTTTCTTACTCCCTTCGTTCAAAAACAGCCCATAATTAAACTAGTGAGGGGGGGTAAACCTGGAGGTTAAGGCACAAAAACACAACTCCATTAAGAATAAAGTTGATAAACAGGAAAAACAACCAAATATGAGAAGAAAAAAAAAGAAAAAAAAATCTGAATAACACTTAAAAATATCACTTTCTATTCAATGACCTAGACACCTCTGTAGATAAGGAATGAGAAAGGATCGCAAAAAACAAAGCAAACACTTGTCCATTTTAACATAATTGTGCCTTGAGAGGAACATAGCATTTATTGCCTCTATAATAAACTTTTTTTTTTCAGGGAGTTTTTTTTATGCCTCGTCTCTTCTCAAAAGCAGCAGCAGCAGCGGCGCCCTCTTCTACATCCGTCCTTCCACTTGATTTGTTTTTTTGTTTCCTCAGTTACATGGCAGCCATGTGGGAATGTTCTGGTTCGCCACATAGTAGTTGCTGAAGTTGTGGTCTCGGACATACGGCGCCGGCTGGTAGTAGCAGGTGACGCAGGACGCGTCCGGGATGGCGTTCTGCTCCATCAGCACCCGGAAGGCCATCACCGAGATGAGCTGAAGGGTCTGCCGCCGCTCGTGGCCCATGAGGCACACCGTGCTCTCGTTGACCACTCGCCGCAGGATCATGAGGTAGTCGTACTTGCTCTTCTCCTCGCCGATGAAGTGGCTCTGGAGGTAGGCCTCCACCTTGCGCTGCTGCTCGGTGATGTCCGGGAAGTCGATGAAGAAGCGCGAACACATGTACCGCTCCAGGCCCTTGAACTCCTCCTCGCTGGCGGGCCGGAAGTCCCGCACCAGCAGGTTGCAGTACTTCAGCAGGCCGCCGCCTCGTATCTCCTCCGGCCGCTTGGTGGCGATGAGCTTGTCCCGCAGGTGGCTCAACGCCTCGTCGAAGTCCCCGAACATGCTCTCCCCGCACACAGTGGGGTGGAACGCCTGCGACATGGGCGTCTGCGCCAGCTCGTAGTAGGCGAGCATCGAGTCCAGCACAATCTGAAAGGAGTCCACGCTGAACTCAAACTGCCGGCGTATTGAGTCCACAAACTTCAGCTCCACGTTGCGACCGTTGTTGTTGGAGAGGGAGATTAGGCTCCAGCGGTCCAGCTCTGTGTTGACCTTGACCAGCTTCTGGACGTAGGCCTCTTTCAGAGTCATGGGGGTGAGTTTCTCTTTGTTGACCCCCTCGGGCAGAAAGTCCAGCAGGGTTCCCAGCACCACGTCCTTGATGAGCCTGAACTCTGCCTCGTGTGGGAGGTCCACCCTGAAGATGATGTCCAGGTCCTTATAGCTCCAGCCTATATCCTGGACGAGCACGTGGCTGGCCGTGGAGCCATTCAGGCGAACGTCCTTTACTCTAATGCCGCTCGTCTCCAGGCGGGAGCGAACCCACGCCACAATGTCTTTCAGTCGCACCTCCAGAGTGGGGAAGTTTCCCCGTCCGTGAACAGGCACGACCTCTGTCAGGACTTCGTTCAGCCGGCTCACCTGCTCCCAGGTCAGGACACTGACGGAGCAGCTCTTTGATTCCTCCTTATTTTCCATCTTCTCACAAGGTTCAGATAAACTACAATGGTAGAAGAGAAAAGACACGACTGTTGAGTCATATTGAACAAAACCCACAACATCAACATGTTTTAAACACATTTTCTTCCACAATACTGAAGCTGATTAAACATAATTGCAACATTGACTCTGGACTGTGTCAACTATCAATTTGTCATTAATAATTTAGTCATTTGGTCAATTTAACTTCCTAACATTAAGACATTCCCAGAGCTCAAGGACACAACATTTGATGTTTTGTCTTGATCAATAAACTGTCCAAAAGATGTTAAACAAATTATAACATCACAGAAATTGACATGTAGGTGTTTAAAGGGATAGTTCAACATTTTGGCAAATTCGCCTATTGCCATAATCTCTATAGTGCTAGATCACTATACATGTTGTTTTGAGATCCGCGGGGCAGAAACATGAGCTACTCAACACAATGGAGGTGAACAGCCCCTCATCAAACTAATCAAATACACAATCCAACAACTCAACAGACATGGCTGCTGGGTAGAGTGATTTCAAAAGTGCAAGTAGTTCAGAGTATTTGCTCCGTGTGTCTTAATGTTACATAATTATACATGATTATCTCATAGCATGGTGAATGTGCAGATCACAACTTGTCCACCAGAGCATTTTGGAGTTGTTGGATTGTGTATTTGATGAGGGAAAGGGGGCCTCACCATTCACCTCAATTGTGTTCACTGAACAGCTCACGTCTCTGCCCCGCGGATCTCAAAACAACATGAACCGGTAATTAAAAGTAATGAACCTACTGCTATGACTATAAGGAGTATGACAATAGGCAAATTTGCCAAAATGTTGAACTATCCCTTGAACAGTTGCAGTACCATAATCACAAAAACTGAAAAAAAAGGGAAAAAAAACTATCACAAATAAGTGTAATACATTTACAGGGGGGAAAAAAGTCTTGCCAGCGTTAATACATCTCTTGAAACTGCGATAGCATCAGAGGTCTCTATTCAGCACGAGCGGGGCAGAATGTGAGCACGAGACAACCTGCTCGCGCCACTAACACAGAAACGGGCAGAGCGCGTGAGGCTTCTAGAACAGTTACAGCACACCGCACGAGCCCCTGGCTTTTATTCCAGAACCGCTGAGACACAAAGTGCACGAACGCCGGCAGTTTTCCTACGTAAATAAGCCACAAACCCGAGTTTAACACGACAACACACACACATTTTCACCAAACCACAAGCTCCTGTACTGTCGTACTCATTTGCTCCAGCTGATTAATCAATCAATTTACCCGTGATGGGCATGAATATTTGCTGTTATTACCCCTAAAACGATGTTACTCCGTGCTAACCGTTCCTACAACTGTTTCTTACGTATGTTACGTAGATAACGTTACGTTTAAACTCGCTATCAATCCATATGGCGTTGAATCCTTCGGTAAAAAGTCAGCAAAGTAGCATCGGTTAACATGATATTACAAAGGAAGTTACAACAATCGTTTATTTAAGTTATGCCAACTGATACGACGCGTTTGAATCACGCATTCGGCTTTGGTCAACTTTAAATTTAGCTAAAACTTAAATAAAATAACCACACAAACGTTACTTTCCTAACTACGGAGCAAAAAAATAAAACACGGTTTTCCCTGGACAGAAATGGTTAAAATTGTGGATGAAAAACAGAACATACGTTTCCAACGGTGAGCTCTGAAAGCATTCAAAGTCCGAAAATGAAGACGTTAACTTGGCATTCGTGCAGACGCCTCCACATAATCCACTGCCTGAGAGAGAAGACACACAGACACCAGTAAAAAGCCCAAGTGTTTAAACCATTCGCTCTGCGGAGGAGGACACGCCTGCTTTATACAGCCGAAGTACGACCCACCGACAACCGCTGCGGATCCGTGACATAATACAGTCCCCCTCTCTCTCGGCGTAGAGTGACTGCTTTCACGTTTTAAAAAGCACAACGCGAACACCTTATCGGATTCAAACACTCACTGTAAAAACACACATACTGACATTTTTTACCTGAAAAAAATCAAATTTGCACCGTCAACGGTTCAGGGGTAGAGAGAGGCAATATCGCTGAGTTTGACTGTACCAATGCGCCGAGCAGAGCGTCTGATTGGTCGACGAGGTTTTTGTGTTGCTTGGTAACGAGGAGCGTCTCCTGGCAGCCAACGTTCTCTGTGACTGGAGCTGTTCAAAAGCAGCAGTTGAGACACGAGCCAACTGTTTTTTCTTTTCTGTTGCTAAATTTAAACGGTTATATCCTATTATTTTATACTCTTGGTTTTGTTTCCGCCAAATTAAACAAACAAACAAACAAACAAACATATTCCATATAAATAATTTTTACTTTTGGAAAAAACTCAAATGTGAGTTGTTATCTATCTATCTATCTATCTATCTATCTATCTATCTATCTATCTATCTATCTATACATCTATACATCTATACATCTATACATCTATAGTATACAATGGAAGACTTACCAGAACAGATGCTGTAGCTGTTGTTTCAGTGAAAAATCCTCCCAGGGAGATATGAACCAGCAGAAAAATGTATTCATACCAGGGAGACTCTCCGCCCATTTCTGTGGAAGAAGTTCATTTCAGTACAACACATAAATAACACTCTGGATGTCAGTTCTCCCCTCGCTATGTGGCTGAAAGGTGAATTAATGCTAATGATGCATGGAAACCACGAGTGATGTGACTTTGGGAAATACAACATAAAACTGCCCCGCTAGAACAGTAGGAGCTTGTAGCTCTGTAAAAGGTAAATAACATTTGATCGTACAATAAATAGTCGCTGGTGAGCTTAAAGGTCACAAAGGAAACAAAGCTGGTCCAGGGCGGACAAAACTTTTTTTTGAAGATGACTAACATTTATACTTCCTATAACCGACTTCCACAAGCTGTTTTGACAGGGTTAAAGAAAAACACATTTTAAGAGACACATATGTTTCCTCCTCCTGCCAAGTGAACTCCTGCTGGTTGAAAATAATGTAAAAAAAAATAAAATAAAATAAAAATCTCTAAGCTGCAGCTACATCTGGACTATAGTAATCTATCTTGCAAGTGTATCCTCAGTGGGATCTGTCATCATCACTGATATAAAACAGGACAAAACTGGATTATGTTTTTGACATAATGCAATGTAAATATATTGTTGAGAGAGTTAATCACTATGTAAGCCTCTATCTACAGTATCTTTTCTATGTAACTCTGTTTCTCTAGAAGACATTGATGACACATGTTTCGATAACTCTGGGAAACAAACACACACCGTAAAGAGAGGAGCCAGGAGCAGAAGCTCTGGGACTTACAGAGAACAGATCTGGTCTGAGTCCAGATACAGTTTCTCAGGAAAGAGTTTTTTAAAAAGCTGTTTCGCTGGAGAGAAAACAATGAGGTTATGAGCCCACTGGAGTCGGAGCCACATTAGCTACACAGCTGTGTGTGTGTGTGTGAGGGGGCAGCACCCTGAGGGAGTGGGTTGCACATCTCAGTGTCGGTGAGTCAGCAGCAACGCTGGTAGGAAACCAGTCGACCAGCGAGGGGATTCCCTCCCCGTGTGTATCAGTGTGTGTCAGCAGCATCGTACTCTCACTACAACCTGACGCAGTGAAACACAGAGAAGTGACTCAGCGCTTTGAATCTGCCTTTGTGACGAACTGAAGCGGAGCAGGAGACACATCCTGACACTTAGCTAATCTAATATTTATGAAGTTTTCACTGGTGCAAACAGGAAGAAGCTGCAGAGAGAGTCAGCTGGTGCAACATTACACATAAATGTTACCATTCAATGCTAGCAGGTAACATGGAAAACACAACATAGCTATAAAGACCACCAGTGGCGGCTGGTGACTAAAAAAATTGGGGAGGACAGGAACACCAGCCCACAGCATCATGTTATTTTGACTATTAGGCTACTTATCCCTACTTTCTTATAATGAAAACAGTAAAGCAATGTCTTACAAGATTTTGTAAAAACAACATAATTTTATTAAATCGTACTGTTTTCAGATCAACACAGGTCTAATGATATCAAAAAAAAAAAAAAAAAATTACTTGTCAGATCCAGATGCATACTAATTAATGATTATAGGTGTTTTATGGGTGATTCGGTATGCCAGCCTACTACTAAACACCACACGCGGTCATTTCTCCTTACTGGTATCTCCTGACTGCTTTTCACTGTTATCTCCCAACAGTTTATCAAAAATCACTGATATTTACTTTCAAATCAATGCCAATATCTCTGAAAACATTTCTTGTGCTGACAAAACAGCAGCGCGGCTGGGAGAGTTTGGGTAGCAACAGTAACCAAGGGGGTTGGACTGTCATTGGACCAACCTGCTGTCAATCTTGTGTTCTGATCGCAGGAGAGCATCCTCCGTTATGACGTCATTTTGTCTTAGCCAATCACAGGTCAGGATGAAGACATCCTAAATGCATTGAGTCAATGGAAGAAGATGAAGGCCAGTTAGGGAAGTAAAAATCTTAGCATAGCCCCTACCTTCCTGCTCCCTGCTCCTCACACAGACTGCTCTGTCTTGCTGGCGGCGCCTTTGAACCGTTTTAAGTGGATTTTCTTCCAAAAAACAAACTTTTTTTGTGATAAAATACATAAATAATATTTTATAAATTATATTGAGATTTGGTAATGATTTATTTCAACCAGTTAATCTTTCTTAAATAAAAAATACATTTCCCTCTTGCCTCTCAAAAATAGAGGAGGACCAACCTCCTCTGCCTCAATGGACCAGCCTCCTCTGAAGACCACATATGGTTGAGGAAGACTCAGAAAAGCAGGAAATAGAGACAAAAAAAGTGAACACAGTGACAAAGTGTGCGAAGCAAAACAAACACTTCTCAGATCCAGATGTTGATATCAGGCGCTCGAGGCCTCACTTTCTACGGTCAAATAAACACTGTGGCTGTAAACACTCACATCATGACAAAACACGTGAGACTGGGTCATCTATTACTCAGAAGATCGGCGGTTCGAACCCTGGCTCCTACAGTCTGTGTGCTGAGGTGAACTTGGGAAAGAATATAAAATTGCCTCTAATCGTTATGACTTATTTTATTCATTTGTTTAATTAAAATTGAAAACAGGGACAGTGTGTTAAGTTGACTACAAGTTAACTAGCGAGTAATGTGGATTTAAACCGTACCAATCTATTTTATTTATTTGTTTATTTAACAGGGACAGTGCACAGCTCTCAGTCATAAGTCCCTGAGCAGGAAGTGTTAAGACAGAAATCTAACACAAATAAGCACATACAAATACATAAAAAACATTGTCACAAAAACAGCAACAACAAGTTTCACATTCTTAAAACACAATAGCAACAATAAAATCACAATGTTAAGACACGTCACACGACAATACAATGTTAAGACATCTACAATGTTACTGGGTTTGTGATTGTTTCCCCGACTGCTCAGCCCAGAGTCACAGTCAGACTGATAGTAGCTGTCAACACGCGGCCTCAGAGCGGCCCCGATGTCCACTGACCTTTGACCTCTTCATCCCTGGCTGACAGCTCCACAGCTGAGGTCAGGGAGTCCTGCACTGACTGTGACTGTTTTAGTGACCGTTTTACCATCCAGAAAAAACAAACACATGCTGTCAGGGGAGGCAGTGTCACCTTTATAATAAACAAGACAATGTGTTCAATAAACAGAACTCAGCCTGGTGAATCCCAGGCAGCCCGTTATAATCCTCCGTCTATTTGTCAAAACTGCAACTCACAAATCACCTTTATGTAACGGGTCTGGAGCTTTTAGGGAAATAAGATGAAATTTTTATTCAGATTAAGTTGATTTTTTTCTTTATTTTGTTCTAAAAGTGAAAGATAATGATAAAAAGGTGTCTATCCTTCATGAATAAAGTAAAATGGATGAGAATGTCAGCGGATCCAAGTGAGCTTTAAAACCTGATTGAAGAGTGAAAAGTGAAGGTGCCCTGCAGCACAACAGAGAGCATAATATAAATAATGAGATGAATATCATTATAGTATTATAATAATATGGGTGATTTTCCCACAATACGCTGCCAAAACCTTCTCTCTGTGAAAACCTATTCAAAAGAAACAGACACATACAGTACCACCCATCCTCATATACAGAAATACACAGAACACAAACATGTGTACTTTTTCTTTTTCTTCTACTCTGACAACATACAACAACATGGACACTTAAAAATTGTAAACATTAAAAGGATAGTTCAACATTTTGGCAAATTGGCCCATTGCCATAATCCCTATAGTCATAGCAGTAGGTTCGTTACCTTTAATTGTTGGTGCAAACTATTTTTTTGAAATGCAGAGCCGTGAGCTGCTCAGAGCCGTGAGCTGTTTCCCTCATCAAACTCATCAAATACACAATCTAACAACTCCACAACACTCTGGTGGACAAGTTGTGACCTGCACATTCACCACGCTGTGAGATAATAACAGAACGTTACCAGATGGAGTTGTTTTAGAGGTAAATACAGAGACTGCTTGATGAAAACCTGCTGCCGAAAACCTGCTGCTGCGCATCAGTGGTTTTGCATAAAGTGTTTTGAAGTTGTTGGATTGTGTATTTGATGAGTTTGATGCGGGAAACCAAGAAATCCCATGAGCCTCCGTAGCGTAGCTCTGAGCAGCTCGCGCCTCTGCTCTGCCGTTCTAAAAATAGCTTGCACTGACAATTAAAGGTGATGAACCTACTGCTAAAAACTATAGGGATAATGACACTGGGCAAATTTGCCAAAAATGTTGCACTATTCCTTTAAATACTGACTGTATGGCACTATACAATAAAACTGAACTGATGGTGGGTGATGAGGCCGTACTCACAGTCGATGCTCCGGTTCATCCAGGGGACCAGTTGGACTGAGCTGAGACCAGACCAGAGACTGTCAAATTGTTCCACAGCAGATCATTTCTTTGTGCAGCTGGCTTTGTTCACCAAGGCTCATGTCATGTTGAAACAGGAAAATACCAAAGTCAAACTGTGACTAAAAATATGGAAACACAATATTATTTTAGAGCAGCGTTATAGATTTTATAGGCGGGTAGAAGCATTGACATCACCCTGTGCATTTATATCACAGACATCAATCCCTATTAAAATAAAACACATGTACAGCGCAAAATAAAATATTTAAATGTTAAATATGCAAGCAGTTAGCAGTAAAAAGGGAAACACGCCCTCAGCAGAAGTTATTACTGTAAATCTACTGTATCGGTCAAAGGGTTTAATGGAGGACTTATTATTTTAATGGCTTCCTCTGCGTGTGGATGTGGAATGAAATGACTAAGCAGATCAGGCCGGCGCAACGTTTCAGGAAATATTAGCACAACGGTTTTAAAATGGCCATAAATTCAACATGCATTTAATGTGCTATAAGTGTCTTCCTGGAAACGTATGCTCATAGGTGTGAGTTCAGGATTTCAGGATCACACTCACAATCACATCTTCATTTTGTCCATCAAACTCATCAGAATCTAATCTGAAAAGACATTATTCATGATGTTGAAAGGTCAAACTGTCCACACGAAGGTCAAGGAAACCTGTCAGTGAAGGCAGCACGGAGGCCTGATTAGGGCGCCTGATATGAAATAATGGGTTCATTCACATAAATTAGATATATTTTATCATTAGCTGTACATACAAAGGTAGGTTTGGTTCTAGTTGTCCATGTTTTGAGATTTTTCTTTCTTCTACGTTCAACATTAACCCCAAATTTTCCACAGTCAGCAGTTTTCTGAAGAATTGTTCATTCATTTAACCTTTAAAAGAGACATATTATGCCCCTTTCCACAAATTAAAATAGTTCCCAGGTGTTTTAAGGAGATATCTGTGACATGCTTTGGTTGAAGAATCAAACATCACAGCTCTTTTCATCCTCTCGAAACAGCCCTGTTCAGAACGGCTGGTTTCAGTGCCTGTCCCTTTAAATGCAAATTAATCACTGCTTGCCCCGCCCCCTTCTACTGTTACCAGGTAGGGGTGGGGTTATGCAAATTAGAAAACTAGTTACATCACTGGAAGACAACTGAGGGAACATAAAACTCATAAAGGGCTCATAAAACCTAATGGATTTCAACCCAAGGAGCCTGAAAATTACTGATTTTTTGGGCAATTCACACATTTTGGGATCGAACAAACAAGACAAACATCCAAATATATATATCAAAAAGTGATATTTCCATTATGTCCCCTTTAACCTGGGAATTCACTGAGGTAAAGTTAAGAATTAGATAAAGTTAAAAGGTCCTGGACACAGGAAACGAAGAATGTTGAGCTTTCTGTCAGGAAATACATAACTTAATAAAACAGAACAAGAATAGATAAAAGACAAAACAAAAAAACCCCCTGAAAATTCTCAGAAATATTAGAATAAAGTTGTACAGATTCAGCTACAACTTGAACATCTGGAGGTAAAGTGCAGTTTAGTTTTAAGTTATTTTTGTGAGTTATTCTGTTTTGCAGGTGCACAATAAGAAAAACTGCATCTCTGGACCTGCCAAAGAAACTAAAAAAAAATAGAAAGATTTTGTTTGTTTGTTTTATTTGTAACTATCTTTGTCTGTGACGTCTCTCCTCCCACGTCAGTTCATCCTGAGGAGGAGGAGGAGGAGGAGGAGAGACGTCTGTAAAACCTCAGACCACAGACTAAAAGTCAAAGTCACCCACGACCGGATGTTTAGATCTGAAACACGTTTGGGCGAACGGACCCTCTAATAACTCGGTGAGTGTGTCATGAGAGGCAGCGGAGGAGTGGAGGGAGGGAGGGAGGACGGAGCGACAGACTCAAAGGGAAGTGGAGACGGAGACGGAGACGTGGTGGGTTAGTGACACAGAGATGACAGTGTTGGGAGCTGCAGACTCTTTATTTATGAAGTGCCTGTGAGGATTTAACTTCCCTTCGACTTGAGAGATCAGCTGTCGGGTAAACAGGCCGCACTCTGACTTATGAGCTACTTCAGGAATAAAAAATAAATAAATAAAAGCTGGATTTCCATTAATTTGGTAACATTTCCTCCTTTCCTGTCTCCACAGAGAATTTTCCTTGGGAATGAAACCGCCTGGAATGAAACGGTCATTGGACTTTTATTGTGAAATACAGTTTAGCTCATCCAGACTCACACACACACACACACACACACACACACACACACACACACACACACACACACACACACAAAACACACAAAACACGCTAATTGGTTTTGCTGTATTAGTGAGGTCCTTGCAGCGATTTGAGAAAAATTTATTTACCACCATTTTTTTTTCATAAGGCGCCGTCTGAAATAAGGCTTTTAATAGCTTGGTCTTGTTAAAGGTTAAACAACTATTTACTGATGCTTTAAGGAATGAATAACCACAGCAGCCGGGTTGCCAGGTTGTGGGGAATCCTCATTTAAATGGAGACTTTGGTAGAATTTAAATTTGCAGTTTTGCGACAGAAAGGAAAAGAGCCGGAGGAAGAGTCGACAGAAGAAGCTGATGTACTGTAGTAGATCCATCAAACTCAGTACTGACTCAGATAAAGGATTCTGCAAATGATGCGCAAAACTTATAATAAAGCTGAAGAGACAAACAGAAAGTCATCAGCAACTTAAAAGGAACAGAAAGACAGAGAGACTGATTGAGTGGGGAATTACAGAGAAAGGAACCAGTTTACGGGACAATAAACAAAGAAATCAAAGGATCTAAAACTGACATTCACAGAAGCTTAAATGATTATTGCTTCAACAAATAAGCTGTAATTGTTTATATATAGAACTACCAGAGAGACGTTAAAAGCTGCGTGGACCTGCAGCTACCAACACTTTAATTTTATAAAGAAAGAAGGTCGGTTTCTTCTTTCTTTCTCATTTTGTTTGTTGAACAAATGAAATAAACTTATGTAAAGATATATATAAATTCACCTAAACTGCAGTTATAAATGTTTATAAGCTATTACAACAGTGATTAGTTTCTCACATAACTTCGGATGTTGAAAAACGATTAGTAATCCATGATCTAATCACTATTAGTGACTTAGAGACAAGATGTAATGGGTTTTCTTTGTTTGTTAATGGTGTACACTTACTATAAAGGCGGTTTGTTTCCACCAGTGGCTTCATGCCTGGTCACAGTACGGTGATCACATGATTGAGTCTGAAACTCATTCATCTAATCATCATCACCACTGAAGTGGAAAATGAATAAGAAATCCCATCAAAAAAAAAAAAAAAGAATACAAAAGATGGATTTCTGAAGAAATTTCAATCATAATGTGACTAGTGGCTACACACTGGGAAATATATGCAAATGAGATTACAACGTATTAAAGAAACTTGATATGACACTTGAATCAACACTATTCATCAGCGATAGGGTAGGAATTTCTTATATCTTCTTTTTATAATTTTTATTTAATTCTATCATATTTTTGATGTCTGATGTTTTATTAAGTATTTTTCTGATTCAAGTCAGTATTTTCCAAGCTGCTTGATGTTTTGAAGCTTTGTCGTCACCTCCTGTTGCAGCAGGTACAAGGATCACAGAGCCGCCCCGTTTATTAGCTGTAATTTCAGATGTTTGTTCCAAAACCATCTGTTTACACGCTGTGAAAACATCCTCTATGTGTGTGCGTGCGTGTGTGTGTGCGTGTCTGGGAGCCTGAATAAAGTATCTGTGCCGCCGACAGAAGGTAATCATCGCGCTCTTGTTAAGGGATGAACGCCCACATGTCTGTGAGGTGTGTTGTTTTATTTTGTGTTTGTTGTGCTGTGTCCAGCTGGAGCGATGCCACCTGAGGAGTGACTCAGTGTGTCCAGGCCGCTACTGCCACGGCTGGGTAAGCAGCAGCTCCGGCCATTAACACATTAAAACACACACACACACACACACACACACACACACACACACACACACACACACACAGGATCACAATTGATTTGCATGTACGTGGATGAACACATTGTCCCCGTGTGAGCAAACACAGCGACACACGATCATTGCACCATTAAAGCTTCCACTACGTCTGCTGTGTGAGTCAGAGCTGTGGTTAAAGGCCTCCAGCTTCATCTGACTGACATCACTTCAGTTTGTCGTAGGTTAGTTAGTTATTATCACAGGACACGTTTCATCATTTCGTCTCATTGTGACTTTCATCGTGGCGTGTTGGCTGAGTCAGGGGGGGCGGGCCTTTTCTGCTGCAGCCCCTTGACTCTGGAACAGAAGCCATTAGAGAAGCTGACTCTGTTGAGGCTTTCAAGAAGCTCCTTAAAGGGATAGTTCATCTAAAATTCAAATTGCACTCATCTACTCACGCTTAGGGCTGGGAGGAGTTTCCGAGTTCTCCGTGGCTTCTTTGAGTTACAGGGGGTCTTGGCGTAGCAGTATAATGGTTGAAAATGGACACCAAAGACACACCAAAAAACATCCAAATACCTCCATGCTGCTCGTATGTAGCCTATTGTCCGTCTTGTATTGAAGCCCTGACATGAGAAATTGTTCCGAAAAAAATTAAATAAGTCTACATTTCAAGCTTGTTTTGTAGCGGAAGCTCCTCTTCCCAGTTCGGACAATTTTGCATTTCATACGGACATTACATACGAGCAGCATGGAGGTATTTGGATGTTTTTTTGGTGTGTTTTTTTGTTTCAAAGACAGTTGGTGTCCATTTGCAACCGTTATATGGACATGCACTGCTACGCCGAGACCCCCCGTAACTCAGAGAAGGAACGGAGGACTCTGAAACTTCTCCCAGCTCTTAGTCGACATGAGGGTGAGTAGATAATGAGTGAAATTTGAATTTTGGGTGAACTATCCCTTTAATCTGTTTTTTCGATAACACTAGGATTTAATAACTTTTATCTCTTCTTTTGATTGATTGAAGTGTATGAGATGTTGTTGCATTGTATTGATGTTGGTTTACACCGATGTGACCTGTTGACTGTGAGGCACTTTGCTTTAAAGGTGCTATTTAAATAAATTAAACTTAAACACATTTAGCCACCTCCACCCACCTCCACCCTCTCCTCCTCCTCCACCTCTTCGTCCTCCATTATGCTCATTATGAGTTGATTGAGCCTCATGTGAAGGTCAAACGCGGCTGAATCCGAGCTGGCGGCTGCTGCTGCACTCTGACCACGCTCCAGACCGAAGAGATGAAAAGAAAAACTTTCCCCTTCTTCCTCTCTTCACTGCTGATTTATGTCGTC
Source organism: Decapterus maruadsi (assembly GCA_030347415.2). Classification (NCBI taxonomy): domain Eukaryota; kingdom Metazoa; phylum Chordata; class Actinopteri; order Carangiformes; family Carangidae; genus Decapterus; species Decapterus maruadsi. Next base: position 23,236,494 of record CM064902.1, on the reverse strand, counting down.
CTGCAGAGTCACTTCCCAAATAATTTATTATGTGCATAAAAGAATAATAAAAAGGGGTTTTTTTTGGGGGGGGGAGGGGAGCTGACTCAACTGTGGAAAGAGATTTGAATGTTACTTCGTGTTCCTGCTCTCATGAAATCATGAAAAACGGTCTCTCTGCGGAGGCAGCCTGACATTTTGTGCCAGAGGAGGGAAACCCTGTCTGAGGGTCAGCGAGGGGGGAGGAGGAGGGAGGAGGCTGAAACCAGAGATCCAGACGGAGGAGATCCAAGAGGAGCATGTGATGATGGAGATAAAAGCTGCTGATGACTCATCGTGCCCGACTGAAAATCTCAAGCAAGAAGAAACAAAAGCTCGGGTGGAAGAAAGATGCGAGATGACCGAGGCTTCTTCCTTTTTTTTTTTTTTTTTAAACTGGTTTCCCTCAGCTTGGCAGACAACGACCACGACGCTGCGTTTATTTCAACAAAACTCCCCCCAAAACTATCAGTTTTTCCAATAACCTCACTCTTGTCTGTCTGGACAACAGAGGCTCATCTGTCCTCAGATCAGATTTGACTCAGCAACTGTTTGCTCTATTTATACGAACGAGAGCGCGGTGGAAATAGGACGGTGACTCAGACGTGTCACTTTAATCAAACTGAGATGAAACAGACATCTGAAAACAAAGGACGACCTTATTAAAAATAAACCCGGTGAAGATACTACGACCTCTGAAGCGGTCGCCACAACTATTCCTACTGGGGCAGATGATGACGGGTCGTGTGGTCCAGTATGTGGTTCCTTCCTGGGCTCCAGATCAAAAGAGGGGGAATAACAACTCTACAACTCATTTTCATTACAGTTCAGTCCATGGCTTTCACAGTGTTTGGCTATTTTGGTCGTACGTTTAAAGGGATACTTCACCCAAAATCGATAATTCACCAGTTTTCTACTCCCCGTCATGCCAAGGAAGGGTTTGGAGAACTTTCAGAGTCATCAAATCGCCTTTTGAATATGAAACTTACCAAATACTACTTCCATACTGCTCGTCCGTACTGACCCAAGTGTCCTGAAGCTGCCACACGTTTGCTCTTTGCTTGTGGATTTGCTGTGAGATGTTCGTTCGTCGCTGTAAACCAATGGATGGACGATGTAAACACTGAGGAACATCTTGCAGCAAATCTCAGCTTTTTCATGTAGCGGCTTCAGGACACTTGGGTCAGTATGTAGGTATCTGCATGTTACATAGTGCGTGTTTTGGACGATTCAAAAGTGCAGCTGCCATTATATGAAAATCCATTGCCAGCCGGACCCCCCCTGGAACTCCTAAAGCGTTTTGATGACTCTGAAAGTTCTCCAAATTGGTGAAATTTCGATTTTGGGTGAAGTATCCCTTTAAAAGTCTGATGCTGAAACACTCTATAGATAGACAAAGAGCATTTTAAAAACAATAAATAAATAAGCCGACCATTATATTAATACATTCGTGCAAGATGTTTGAGTCCAGTTCAACGAGTTTCTGAACTCACAAAATCTCAGCGATTCGAATCCACGTGTGAATAAACTCCAGCTGAAATCTCTGAGCAGCTCGTCAAACTTTGACGGTGAAGAGTTTCAAATGACTACGCTGACTTAACCAACATCCTGCAAGATGTTATGAAGGACATGATGAGATTTGGACTTCCTGTTTGGAACCAGAGGGAGATCCTCAGTCTGGATCAGGAGGTTCCCACACTGTTTGATGGCAAAACCTCCTCAACAGCCTCAGCTTCTGACCCCCAACAGAACTGCAGCAAATGCAAAAACAAAAAACAAAAAAAAACAACTTTCTCATATATTTTATGACTTTTGTTGACGGTGCAGACACTGGTTTATGACCTGATGAATGACATCTGACTGCAAGCAACAGAAACTTGAGCCTGGAAAATAGGAATTCAAAACGATATGACATATACTTTATAATAAAATAAAAATTTTCCTCCTCTTCCTTCCAATTTGCTGAGGACGCCCTGAGTGCAGCTGCACATACAGACCTGTCATATACTTATAAGAAGATCTGAGAGAACAGTTCAGTCTATTGATTAAGTTTAAAATGCTGTCTGGACTCTTTAGATCCATCATGGTCGTCTCACCGTCAGGCTTAAAGGGATAGTTCAACATTTTGGCAAATTTGCCCATTGCCATAATGCCTGTAGTCATAGCAGTAAGTTCGTTACCTGTATTTGTTGGTGCAAGCTATTTTTAGAACGGCGGAGCAGAGCCGTGGGCTGCTCAGAGCTACGCTACGGAGATTGGGATTTCTTGGTTTCCCTCATCAAACTCATCAAGTACACAGTCCAAGTTGTTCCAAGTTGTTTTAGAGGGAAATTCATGCAAAACCACTGATGCGTTCTGTTATTATCTCATAGCGTGGTGAATGTGCAGGTCACAACTTGTCCACCAGAGCGTTTTGGAGTTGTTGGATTGTGTATTTGATGAGTTTGATGAGGGAAACCAAGAAATCCCATGAGCCTCCATAGCGTAGCTCTGAGCAGCTCACGGCTCTGCTCTGCCGTTCTAAAAACAGCTTGCACAGACAATTAAAGGTAAAGAATCTACTAGCAAAATGTTGAACTATCCTTTTAAATGTCTTAAATGCAGCGTAAAAACCAGAATCTGTTTCATTTAAACATTTTAATCCAGATGTTCACTTCACTCTGTTTCATGTAAACAGTTCAGTTGATCCAGGATTAAACCTGATCTCCTGCCAGGAGTTTATAAACAGAGACACTGTTGGTCAGAGGGAAACGCAGCGTTAACGAAGTGGACGTGGTGAACGGACACGTGTGGGGGGTCGAGGAGGATGAAAATGTTTCATGACGTTGACAGTTCTCATTCTGGGGAACAAATCTAAACTAATTATTGGAGAGGAAATAACCAACATCTGTGGTGAGAGGGAAACTTCCTGTGATTGATTGATGGAAACGCTCCGGTGGGTTTTTTTTCTTCTTTTTTTCCTGTGGCAGCAGATTTCAGATGACTGTTTTTTTTTAGTTGTGGTGGTGATGCCAATTTCAGACGTCACACACACACAGAGCTGCTGGGATGACACAACATAAAAACTGTGTCGGCCATGATGTTCTCAGAAACTCGTCGTCACCTCGTTTGTGCAACGAAGACAAAACTGAAAACTGAAAAAACCTGAAAGAGAAGAGAAATGAAGCTGCTGCTGGTTCCTGACTCACCGTTAAAATAAAACACTTAAGCTTCTGGTGCAGTCCGAGTTTGAGGACACATCTGTATCCACATCTGTTTGTGTCTTCAACTCACAAGTGAAGAAATTTGGCACAAAAGCAAGTGAAAGATGCTGAAAAAAGAAGAAGAAGAAGAAGAAGAAGAAGAAGAAGAAGAAGAAGAAGAAGAAGAAGAAGAAGAAGAAGAAGAAGAAAGAAATTAAGTAGAGAGAAGATGAGGAAGAAGGACAACAAAGAAAGAAGTAGACAAAAATTATGAAGATGAAAGAGAAGATGAAGAAGCAAGGAGAGAAAAAAGTGAAAAAGAAGAAGAAAAGTTGTTAGTCAAACTTTTCCGTTTCTCAAATTACTATCTCGTTGGATGAGAATAATTGAAAGTTATCAAATTAAATTATTTTAAATACTAATAATGTTATGACACAACTTTAAGATTCTTATCATGTTTCAATTTGCATTGGTCCAATAAATCATATTAAACTCAGAGTATATATAAGAATATAAATATATAAGAATATATATTTTATTCCAGAGTTCACTGACTGTCTGTGGCTACACTCAGTTTCTGCACACACACACACACACACACGCACGCACGCACCTTCACCTGTGACGCCAACAAACCCACAAACACCGACGTAGAGAAAATCAAACTCACCGACGACGACACATTCATGACGTGTGTGTGTGTGTCTTCAGCTTTCGAGTTCATGTTGACCTTTGCAACAGGAAACACCTGCTCACTTCTGACTCTCTCTCCCTCACACACACACACAAACAGAAACACACACATACACACACACACACCACATGTCAGGAAAGGTTTGAAAACATGAATCCAAAAGTGACGTCGACTTCAGATCATCCACTCTTTGTCTTACATGTAAAGGTCTCTCACTCTCTCTCACAGACACACGCACACACACACAAAAACACGCACTAGAACGTGTGTGTGTGTGTTTTAAGGAGAGAAAGTGTGTGTGCACAAGATAAATATTTGCCATCAGTTATGACACTAATTGAGACTGAAGTCAAACACTGAGCTCCATCAGACTGTGGATCAAGTTCAATCAAACACAAATACGACAACGACAACAACGAGCGTCCACCTACAAACACACACAGCAGACATAATTATACATGATTATTTCATAGAGTGGTGAATGTGCAGGTCACAACTTGTTCACCAGAGCGTTTTGGAGTTGTTGGATTGTGTATTTGATGAGTTTGATGACAGACAGGGGACCTGTACCGTTCACCTCCATTGTGTTCACTGAGCAGCTCACGGCTCTGCCCCGCTGATCTCAAAACAACATGCACCGATAATTAAAGGTAATGAACCTACTGCTATGACTATAAGGATTATGGCAGTAGGAGAATTTGCCAAAATGATGAACTATCCCTTTAAGGTAAATCACAGATGCAGGTGGAAACTAAACTACGGTGGCCCTGAGAGCTCAAAGCACTGCAAACCCAAGGAAAACACACATGCAAAGACACGAACATGCTACAAAAGGTTTCCAGGTGACTGATGATGTCACAAACAGGAAACACCGAGGCTCAGACAAACGTCCTCACTGAGGAATCAAACATGATGCTTTACTGAGGAAACTTCACCACAGAAATAAAACTCCAAGTCTCTTCACACTTCACGGCCGGTGTGATGAGATCAGGTGTGTGTGCGTGTGATGTCGCCCATAAACAGACGTCACAGCTGGTTGTGATTAAACACACCATCAGCAGAGACATGAAGCTCATGTTTCTCATGAATATGAAACTGCACGATCTGGCAGGAGACACGGAGACACACACACTCACACACGCTTGAAGGTCCAAGCTTCGAGCAGCTCGAGACAAAACGTGCCGCCAATCCAAATATTTGCCTCCTTTAACGAGGAGGTTCGGAGGCATCAAACATGGACATGAATTTATTGAGCTCCATCGCTCAGTGGAACAAACCAGTGACATCACAGGGAGACGTTAAGCTGCTCAGCAGGTTCACCGTCAAACCTCACACACACACAAACACACACAAACACACACAAACACGTTTCACCTTGAGGCGACGACATGGTTAAATGGTTTTCTGGGAATCCTCTCCGAGAATCCACAGGTATAAAACATCTGTGTTTATGACGTCATTTATTGCTTAGTATCAACAGTCTGGAGGGAGTTCAGTCAGTCGGTCGTTCCAGCTGTTCATCGTCATATTTCTATTTATCAGATAAAACAGATGTTGACAAACTTCTCATTGCAGCAGCAAAAATTATAAATCACAATGTAAATGTTATTGCAATATTCAGGATATCACACAATGTTTAAAATCATCAATCATAATAAGAACCTTTACCAGCCAACCATTGAACCACAGAAGAAGAAGAAGAAGAAGGGGGCCCAACATGATGATGTCATTGAGAGAGGACCAGTCAAACCTCAAACAGAAACAGAAATATGACGTTTCTGTTCATCTGTTTCATCCAGCTGTTTTTATACAGATGAATGGAAACGATTTGAATGATTATCGATCAGGTGATGATGTAATAACAGACAAAAGGACCCACTCGGAGCTGCTGGTCACTTTTCATAACATCTTTATTGAATTTGTGTCTCAGTTTTTAAACGTATTTACAGATACTTTAATTTTATCTTCTTTCTTTTTTTTGTTCAGTAAAAATACAAATACAGAACACTCAGTTTTTCAAAAGCGACGTCGCTCCCAGCGACTCGATGGACGCCCCCTGGATTCTCCATCGGGGGGTGGGATGGCGTGGCGTGGCGTGGGTGGGGCTTCCTCCTTATCAGATATAGGTGGTGATGATGTCAGCGTGATGTCAGAGACAGCGGGGCGGCAGAGAGAGAGGCTGAGTGCGTGTGTGTTGCAGCGACGGGTTCAGGTGCGAGAAGGGAGCGGGTGGACGATGGAGAGAAGGTGGAGGAAATAAAATAAAAATGGTGGTGATGGAGGAACATGGAGGACAGCTGTCGTGTTGTCGTAGTATCATCAATAGCAAATATAAACACATAAAAAGCTGATTGATCAAACGTCTCAGCGCACGTCGACCTGATAACTGGTCAAAGCCTCACAAACCCGCCTGCTTAGATATAAAAAATAAAAATGATCAGAAATAAAAAGTTTACAGCTCTATATTTCTGATAGCAGCTTAAAATTATTAGTTATTATTATTAGTTCTTGTTTGGTTCTGATCATCAGGTGTTAATGCAGCACACTGCGGTTTACTGATATCCAATCAAACTGACACAAAGGAAGGATGAAGAAACCTGTTTTTGCAGCTAGAATAAACTCAAATAAACGAGAACCTCCTCCTCCGTCTTGTTTTTTTTCTCCCTACTCCACTCCGTCACAGCTCTGGATCGATGCGCACGACCAAAACAAAAGAAAGAAACCAACTTATGTCATCAGGACGCGTCTTGTTTGTACAGTAAATAAGGCCTGAAGAGAAACAGGAGACACGGAGGTCACGGTTCATTTCCTGCTCTTCAGCTTTAACAGCTCCTTTTTTGAAAACTTTTCACCAACAACTGGAAACAAACCCATCGACGAGCCCGTGGACACCAGAAGAAAATAATATCACATTGTTCTAACTCAGTCTCTCAGGTCTTTGGAGCCCAAGATTAAACCGACTGTTTGCGTTTCTGTACAGTCGAGTGATATTTTTCCCCTGTAAGAGTTTAAAACCAACATGGGAGAGTTAATCGTATCATATTACTCGTCTGAAATAATAGAATAGAATAAACATGTTAGAAAAACTTCACGCCGCCCTCTCTCTGCTGCTGTTTCTCCTCCATCCATCCTGGCCGCTCTCAGAACAAGACTTAGATCATTTTACATTGTTTGAGCTCTTTAACACATGAATTACCTGAAGGAAAATGCTGCTAATTTTATATTCTTCTTAATTTTCTATGCTGACGTGATAATAGCAGGTGATTCGAACCGTTTGCATGTCTATTTTGTGTGTGTTTTCATGAGTAATGCTGTTTGCACTGTGCTCTTCCTTGTTTTTAAAAGCAGTAACTGTTAAATTCTGCAGCAGGATGTTGTTGTAAGTTCTTCTTCTAAATCTAATCGATGGATTAAAGTGGAAAAGAAACTCCGCCTCCTTTTCCTAAGAATGGATATAGGATGAATCGAAAGCGCTTCTGTCTTTGTTTGAGTTTCCTTTAATTCGAGGTGGAACTGTTGTCTTTTCAGTCTGACTCGGTGAGAACGAGTCTGAGACGACTTCCTGCGATTGTTCACATAACCTTTCTCTGCACTCGTCACCGAATCCTACAATAATATTTACACACTGAGTCTCATTAAAGTGATGCAAACTAAATATTTCTGTGAGCTGTAAAAAAAAAAAAAAAAATCCCAAAGAGCGTCGAATCGGGAGTGACTACTTGACCTTTCTTGACGAGGTCACGCTTGCACAAGAGGAGGAGGAGGAGGAAACAGGAACAAGACGGACAGCGGCGACCTGCTCACCTGGTTTCCTCCTATCCACTCGCTGTGACTATCAAAATAAAAGCAAACAATGCATAAATAAACAAAACAAAACAAACAAAGACCAACGCTCCTGTTTCACATTTCCCAGACCTCAGCTTCCTCACGTCTGCGTGATGATATGATGTTTTACTGGAGCGCTTGGATCGCATGACGAACGAGGTTAAAATCAATCAGCAGCACCGAGGGGGAATTTAAGAAGAGATTGCGTTTCTGAAATAAAAATAATATTTCAACAAATCTTAGAATAATATTTATCCTTCGAGTCTCGATGAGTTGAAACGATGAGTTTAAACCCTTTAAACCAGGTTCAGCGTCCAGACGTCAGTCATCACCAGGAGCTGAACCGGTTCACAGCGACCCAGGTTCGACTCCGACCTGTGGCCTTTTGCTGTGACGTCGGCGCTCCGATGTTCCTGTCTCTGTCTCTCTGTCACCGTGACTATCAAAATAAAAGCATAAAGAAACCTCAGCTCCCTCAGCGGTTTGTCTGTCCCATGATATGATGTCGATGTTTAGTGTGCGTTATCTGACTTAGTGTGCGATTCTTCTCTAAACAACACGACAGGAAGTAATTTAGCAGGCGGTTGTGTTATTGTTGTGTTAAGAAAAACACAAACAATATTTCTCCTTTGTATCTGAACTGGTTTGGACTCATTGAGATTTTTTTTACTTTCATCCCAAACTTGGACATGAAATGGTGTCAGATCAGTTCTCGTGTTGGCCAGGTGAGGTAGGAGTTAAAAACAGAGGAGAGGGAAGGAGGAGGAGGAGGAGGAGGAGGAGGAGGGGGATTCTGGGAGAATAAACGATGAGTAAATGAAGTCTGCAGTTTGGCGGCACGAGGTCGAACAGAGGAAACGTGGCGGATCGAGGAGCTCAGCAGGGCGACACAAGAAGGTCATTTATTCAGCTGTTTCAGTGCGACACCTCGTCTCTCCTCTTCGTCACAGTCTTCCCATACAAAGTGCACAGACAAAATGATTTACAGCAGGGGGGCGGGGGGAGGGTTATACTGTAACCTCCACACACACACGCATACTCTCTCACACACACACTTAAGTCAGTCAGTCAGTCATACGTACGTAAGCACGGTTGGGTTTCCAGCCTCATCATCTCACCATGAATGATGTGAAACTGATGGAAACGTGGGAAATAAAGCGGAGACAGTGTGAGATAAAAAAACAAAAAAACAAAAAGCAGCAGCAGCATCCTGTGGAGTAGCAGCAGAATGGTTTGGGAGGAGGAGGAGGAGAAGCTGGAGAGATGAAGAGGTTGTCGTTCAGTTTCTGTCGGTCCACTGGTCTGAAAAAGGAGGCCACGCCCCCACGCCGCTCTGACTGACTGACTGACTGACGCTGATGATGATGATGATGATGATGTGACGAGCTGCTGACAGTTCCAGGTCTGAGTTCATCTGATGACGATTAAACAGGAAGTGGACTGAAGGAGGTCGGGAGGGGTCGGAGGTCGGGGGGAGGGGAGTTTAGGGTTGGGGGGGAGGAGGAGAAGCGGAGGGCTTTGATTCAACCCTGTGTCCCCATTTTAGGATTTGTCCAACAAACAAAAACAAAAAAATAATCACAGACCCTGTTACGTCCTCAAGTCCGTCTGCCTGGAAAAACAAAAACAACAAAAAAAAAACACGACACCTCCGTCAGTGCAGCGTCGCCGTGACTGCATGATCCTTCACCTAATCCCATGGTGCACTCTGAGTGCCTCGTCTCGAGTCTGTATGGGAGGAAAGTTTGGTCAAATAAAACACTAAAAATAATCCAAAAAAAAAAAAAAAAAAAAAACTTTTTTAAATCAAGCCTCTGGCCGTGGAGCTCGGTCCTTCAGAGAAAAGAGTTCGCTCAAAGCCGAACGTGAGGCGGAGCAGCACAACCCACCACCGTCCTTCTGATTGGAGCAGAGAAGACAGAGAGAGTAAAACATAGAAGAAGAAGAAGAAGAAGTAGTAGAAGAAGAAGAAGAGCGTGAGTGTGGAGGCCGATCCTCCCCGCTCTGCAGTGGTCGTCTGTGCTGAGACTCTCTCTGTCTCTCTCCGTCTCCTCCGGGTCGATGTCTGCAGTCCGAAAGCAGTGGAGAGTCTGTAGAGCTGAATGAATGTTTTTTTTTTTTGTTGTCCAGTGTTTGTGGGCGTTTTTATTATTTTCATCTTAATTTTTTAATTTTTTTTCTTAAGGGGCAGGCAGGTAAGGTAGGTAGGCAGGCAGGCTGGCGCACACATGGCGCCCCCTGGTGCTGTGGAGGAGGAGGAGGAGGAGGAGGGAGGAAGAGGAAGGAGGAGGAGGAGGATGACGGTTCTGTGTCTGTCCGTCCGTCTACCGCTGAGCCGGCTCGCTGCCCGGCAGCGTGATGTTGCCCAGGTGGAGGACGGGCAGCGGGTGAGCCTCCGTGTTGAAGACCCAGCTCTCCAACGGCATCAGGTCGTCGCTGGAGAACAACAGGTACAGATACCTGAGGGAGGGGAGGTGGGGGTGGGGGTCGGTGTGGGGGATTGTGGGAAACGGAGGGAAGGGGATAAGGGTGAGGTACGGAAGGTGAGGAGGAGGAAGAAGAAGAAGAAGAAAGTGAGATTTCCTTCGTTTATTTTTTTTTATCATGTAAAGCACTTTGGGCTGTTTTCTTTGTCTGAAAAGTGCTTTATAAATAAAGTTTTAAGTTTTAAGTTTTATCACTGCAGTGGAAGAGACAGTGAGAAAGGCCCAGTTGTTCAAAGACAATCTGATTAGATTTTGGATGATGGATTGGATCAAATCTTGAAAGTGGGTTGTTTCAAAACTAAAAAATTGATTCTGAGATCGTTTTAGATCTTTAATCTGGATCAAACCCTCAGTTTGTGTTGTGACAAACTTTTGAGTAGGACTGGGAAAACTTATTCTGATCAAAGCAAATTGGTGGATTCAGCAACAAACTGATTTAAATTAAAAAGCAAATTGGTCAAATAAATAAAATTCATAATGTAGTATGTATACATATATATATTTATGGTAACACTTTATAATAAGTACACACTATCAAGCATTAGTTAAGCTTTAAATCCTGAATTCATTATTTATAAAACATAAATACTCTCATTAGTATGTAGTTTATAAACACAGTTAAAAATGTTTTACTCATCACTGATAAGCACTAACTGTATTTATATATGTATTTTTTATTTATTTATAACTACATACGAATGAGTATTCATGCGTTATACATTAACAATTCAGTATTTAATGCTTAATAGTGTGTACTTATTATAAAGTGTTACCGTATATGTTTATTGATTCAAATTTTGCACATTTAGAGCGCCGAAATCTGGGCCCTGAATCCTGAATTCATCTCTACCGTCACCGTCGGTGTGTAACAGGTGAAACATGAGCTGCTGCAGCATCCTGCACATCTGGCCCACCAGCTGTGGGTCACAAAGAGCCTCTCCTGTCGCCTGGCAACCTTGACGACACTTACTTTGTCCGACCAAAACACACGGTTTATTTATGTTTTTAAAGCGTAATCCTCAGCCGTCGTATTGTTTACCGTCATTAGCGGCATACAATGAATCCTGGGATACGACAGGGAGTCACGACGACACATCTGTCACGACGTTTAGTTACTTTTTGTTTTGTTTTTTTAAACCAACATAAAAACTTCCATGCAGCAAATTTAAAGTTATTAGAAAATGACTTCAGTTACTGCTGCTGCTCTCTAGGAAACACTTTATAATATCTACACACTGTTAAACACTTGATTCATCATTCTTCTACTATAAATGTTTGTTTACTCTGGATTAATAAACTAATCTATTATTTGTTTAATTGTTGTATTTTCATAATGATGGATTGAACATTTATAGTAATTATAAATTATATCAAGTTATACAGGAGATGTCAGAGGTTCATAAGATTATTAATGAGGTGTCAGTAAATGATTAACAATAGATGAATATTTACACTGCACTTAAATATACAATCGTTAAAACAAGCACTAATATTAGTGAATAGATGTTTTATTAACACTTGATATTCCAAGTCATTAATTCAGGTAGCTACTACCCATTAACACACTCACTAATCCATCATTTATTAGGTGTGAAAATATGATTATTAAACACATATTGGATAATAGGTAACTACGGTTACAAACTACATGCCAGTTAGTTTCATAGTAAAAATACTGCTTTATAAATGGTTAATTAAGTCAATACTTATCTAAAGCTGTAATAGCGTGTTAATAATAGTGTGCAGCTGTTATTAACATGCAAGTCTGCAGGTAAATCTTCAGAAACAGCCCAAGGTCACTGTGATGTTCAGGTGTTACTTTCAGTTACTTTAAACACTTTACACAGTTCAGTCATGTGCAGATGCAACACACACACACACACACACACACACACAGACACACACACAGGTTCTTAAACATTAAAGCTGTTTTCCTCCTAAATAAATCGACCTGTTCAGGCGTTTCTCTGTTCAGATTCAGAGCTTTAAATCAAAAGCTGTGACAGAGCAGGTGTGTAATTCTTTGTGAAATCTAATTAAACACACACACAACACACAACACACACATGGCTTCCAAGTCATGAAGCTGCACATCTTAAAGCCTCCCTCTCTATCCCAGTGACAGGCAGCCAATCAGCAGCCGCAGCTTTGATGTGACAGAGACTGAGGACGGAGAGAGACACACACCAACACACCAAAGGAAAGAAAAAACAAAAAAACACTCAAATGTCACAGTCGCTGAGCGCAGCAGCGTCAGGTGACCTTTAACCACCCAACAAAACACACACAAAAACCTCGTCACCGGCCTCTGATGCTTCCACCGCGGTGTTAATTTCAGACACATTGCAGCTAAAAACTGAGCTTTTGATCGGCTGTCAATCAATCAGTTTGATTGACAGGAGGAGCAGCAGCTGCAGGACGCGCCTCTCGTTAAAAAACCTCCTGTTGTCCTTCTGGGTCAAACTGACCCAATCTGTTTTCCTTCCTCCATCCTTCCTTCTTTCCACAATCCTTTTCCCCTTCTTTCCTTCCTTCCCTTCATCCATACCTCTTCTTCCTTCCTCTTTTGATCCAATTGACCTGATCTGTTCCCTATCCCTCCATCTTTCTTTCCTTCCCTTTTCCCTTCCTTCTTTCCCTTCTCCCTTACTTGAACAAATCTGTTCCCTTCCTCCATCTTTCGTTCCTTCCTTTTCCCTTCCTTCTTTCCACAATCCTTTTTCCCTTCCTTCTCTTCGTCCTTACTTCCTCCTTCCTTTTTGACCCAATCTCTTCCCTCCCTCCTTCTATCTTTCCTTCCTTTCTTCCTTGACCCAGAATTATATGAAACAAACACGGTGCTGTTCACGGAGCGGCCAGCAGGGGGCGGCAGAGAGCTGCTGCAGCCTCCCAGCCTGCGTCCAGAACATCATCTCCCATCATCCATCAGTGATGATGATGATGATGTATCGTAGAGACACATGAGAGCGCCGGCCTTTTGCCCCACGCAGCCTTGAGACACATAAACACAGCCTGACGTCCGCCCACCGTCCTCTAATGGAGAGGGATAATAACAACAGATGGCTCCGTGTTAACCTGTTATCGGCCTTTAAAGAGCACGGACCACGCTCACAACCGTCGCTCACTGACCGGGGGGGGTCAAAGTGGGAAGAAGCAATGACTTCTGGGAAACAGAAAAGGGTCGTAATAACAATAATAAATGTGAGAGTTTGTTTAGTTTTGATGATTTGAAGCTTTTAGAGTCGTCATCTATTTGAAGTGCTTGAATAAATATAAGCACAGCTGTAGTTTCAGAGTTCACTGACAGTCCATTTCCTCAAAGGTTTGCATGAGTAGAGCTGGTTAATCTTTATTTTTTTGTAGTTATTGTCATTAGTATCATGAAATAAACATGAGCTACATCTGTTTTGCTTAAAATATCTTGAACCCAAGTCGAGTTTGTCTCTGAAATGCATTTTGCTTTTCACTAAAGACTGTCCATCTGTGTTAAAGCCACACTCAACATGGTTGTAGATATGTTTTAAACAATTTCTAGATGTTGCAGTTGTTCCTGGCTGCAAGTAAAACTTATTAGAAAAAATAATCATACATTGAGCTTGTTCCCTCCTGCAGCTGGACTGAAAACCAAAGGACAGAGCCGGGGGGGGGTCTTCTCTGCACAAAAAAATGCATTCTTGCCTCCGCCGGTGAGGTTTTTTTTTTAATTAACTAAAGCTAATACCGGTATGACGTTTTTCTCAGTCTAAATTCGGCCTCTGTGTTTCCCTGCAGAGATACACGTGGAAAAGACCAACGGTATAGTTTAATGCAAAGATTAACTAACAACTGACTGTTTCTCCTTTTGGTTTTTCAAACTCTAAAATATAAAAACACACAACAGGCTGCAGCTTTATAATGGATTGTTTGTCTCAAACCTCAAATTTTGCATGTGCACAAGGTTTTTCTTCTCCTTCATTATAAAGAAAAATGTCACCAGCTAAACTTCTGCTTAAATTAATCAAAAACCATACTGATTAATTTGTAGATCAAGCTAATTAATCAGCCTAATAGTGTCGTCTTACTTGAGTGTCTCGGCCAGGAAGAAGCTCTGCTGCACGTCGTCGTAGGTCGGGTTGGAGGAGTAGACGTCCTTCACCCCCGAGAAGCCTCCGCTCACCCTGCAGTACTTATCTATGGCCTGGAGGAGACGAGGGCACAGGGAAGGAAACGAGGAGAGGAAGCAGGAGGAAGGAAGGAAGGAAGGAAGTGAGAGAAGAGAAATGAAAGAGGTGAGAAGGAGAAGAAAAGGTGGGGAGGGAGAGGAGAGGAAGAGTTTTAATAAGCTTACAAAGGCATGCTGTAATTAATTCTTTGCTTGTGACAGATTAGAGTGAATCCTGTGGAGACGCACAGGAAACAGCAGCTGCAAAAATAAAAACAGAATCAAATAAAAATGCGAGGAAAAGGAGATTACCACAAACTCCTCACCCCGTCCTCCACAACATTTAGTACATTTCCTTCTCTAAAGTCTTTCTGCTCGGTGGGAACCGGGCGCGCCAGGTTTGAAAACTCAGGTTGTTTACATCGTTGTTGTCTGCAGGAGGAAAGACGAGTTGTTGCTTTTCTCTGTAACAAAACGGCGGCTTTTGAACGCGGCAGCGGCGTGGATTTCTGATTCTCTGTGAACATCTGACGTGGTTCAGATCTTCACACGTGTCCGGTGTTTGCAGGACAAATCTAAAACACACTCTGACTTGTGATCCAAATCCTCCCTCTTTATTCCATTCGCTTTGGCTTTTGAGGATTTGATTTATTTTATTTTGTTTATCTCCGACCGGGGGCCTCTGAACATGACAGATGTGATGCTAATGTTTCCACGGGAACATAAAAGAACAAACGTGGAGGACGGCCGGTCGATTTAGAGAAAAACTCTCTTGTTCCTGCATCCAGATTTATTTTCTTCTGACAGGATGGACGTCAAATAATTCTTGTTTTTCAGAGCATTTTTTAAAATTTAAAATGATAAGAGATCACTTATCGATTCATCAACCAACCGTTGGTTTTCACTTCATCTTTTAGTGAACAATCAGACCGAGGTTAAACAGACAACACACAGAGGTCTGGTGGTGGCGTCGATATGAGAGAGAGAGGGTTTTAAAATATTTAAAAAACATTATTTTTTCAGTGATATTTTTCCTGTAATTACATCTTTTGAATCAAATTGGTTGTTTTTTTTTGTCCCACTGAAGGACGAAGGTGATTATTTTTGGCTCTGAGGTATAAAAACGTTTCCTCTGCACAAACAGAAATCATCCTGTAAGACCTCATTAAAAATGCAGCGATGCTCCAGCTGCTGATCGGAACAGTGTGTCGTTACCTGTGTGTGTGTCTGTGTGTGTGTGTGTGTGCGTGTGCTCTTATCGATTTGTACTGAGGACATGAAATTGTCGTGTCCATAAAAAATTCTGGCTGCATTGCACACCTGCTCACACCTTATCGACTTTCACTATTAACACATGTAATTGAAAGCATTATCTTTGTCCTTGTCTTTAACACACACACACACAGACACACAAACGTCTTCTTCCTTCATCCTGTCCTCGAGTGACCGTTTCTCTGTCAGCAGATTTCCGTCACAAGGCGTTTCGACCATAATAATATCTGTTATTCATGGGCTGTTGAGCCCGACGAGCGTTTGCCCTTCTGGAGCCACACTGCAGTGTCGCACAACAGCCTACAGTAAGCATGCGCACACACACACACACTTACACACACAAGCATGCACACACAAACACACACACACACACACACACACACAAGACCATCTGTGCTAAATAAATTATCTGATAAAAACGTCTACCTGTAGGAGGAAGAGGAGGAGGAGGAGGAGGAAGAGGAGGAGGATTTCTGTAGCAGCTTAAGTGTCGACATGTTTCACATTACAGCAGCTGGGTTTCTCCTTCACACACGCACACGCACGCTCACACACACAACACACCTGAGGTTCTCTCCATTTTCCCACAATGTCAGAGTCCTCCTCCTCCTGTGTTGGTCTCGTTATCCCACCACACATTTACCTCTCGCTCACACCTGAGGTTTTATTTGGAGTTACCTCAAAGCTCCTCTAACACACACACAGAGTCACACTGCATCCCAGCTGCAGCTCCAAACCTGCCTCTATTTGTTAAACCGTCTCTTTTCACAGCAGCCGTTAAAACCGGTGTGTTTGTGTTGCTGTGTGTGTGTGTGTGTGTGTGTGTGTCAAGGAAACAAGCACAAAAATCATAACAAAATAAAACTACATAAAAAAGGAAAAAGAAAAAAGTTTAAGAGAGAGTTGTAAAAAAAAAACAAAAAAAAAACTGGAGTATCCAACGTGGTTTTGAGTGCAGTTTTGTTTATACAGGAAAAGCTACAAAATAAAAGTCTTTGAGCACTTTTCTCCTGCAACACATAAACACACAAATGGAAACTGGGAACTCGTCTCAGCTGGAAAAACAAACTAACATAAATATTTGTGGTGAAGGTGAAAGAGCTGCAGACAAATATAACTCTATATATTTAACATTTCTCTTCTATCTGTGAAGGTAAACACACACCAGCTACTGTTTATATAAAATGGTAAAATACTATGATTTTTATTGTAAACGGATACTAATATGAGATCATATTTGACTTAGTGCATACTGTATGACTAGAGCTGCAACAATTAATCGATTAATCGAACAGTAATTGATTATTAAATTAATCATCAACTAGTCTGATAATATAATAATCGGTTTGGGTAGTTTTTTTAAGAAGAAAAGTAAATATTCTCTGTTTTCAGCTTCTTAAATGTGAATATTTCTGGTTTCTTTGTTGCTTTATGACAATAAACTGAGCATCTCTTTGGTTTGTGGACAAAACAAGACATTTGAGGACGTCATCTTCTGGTTTGGGAAACACATTTTTTAACATTTTATTGACTAAACAACTAATCGAAAATTAAAATAATCACCAGCTGCAGCCCTACATATGACATAACTATAAACTTGTGCATCTAAAGCAAGATGCGGAAAAAAACGAACAGATTTTCTCTATTTTCTATCTTAAATCCTCAACATTTAGGATAAAAAATTAAAAACTTCTTAAATCTGCAGAGGTTTCTTTCTCTAATTTCAAAAGTTTAGTTTCCAAACTTTACTTAAAAGAAAGAAGATTTTGATTAAAACTATAGAAAAGCAACGTAGCATCAGAGCGTATGGAGAGAGTAGAGCAGACTCTGTCATGTGCTGCAGTATGTGCTGTATGTATATGTGTGCAATGTTAAATAATGCAGGAGATGAGTCCTTCAGCACCGGCTCTTTATAGTGTCACTCATACTCTGCACAATCACACAATCACACACACTGTAAACACACTTGTCTGAGTGTGTTTGCTTGGCTCCAAAGTGTGTGTGTGTGTGTGTGTGTGTGTGTGTGTACTTCAGTCCCACTTAGAAAAACAAAGAGAAGTAGTTCCACTGCTTAAACACGGGTGGAAAAGAAAAAGCGACACGAAGATTGGCAGGAAAAAGAGAAAAAGTATGAAAAGAACGTGAAAGACAAAAAAAAAAAACCCAAGTAGACGATGACGAGCAGGTCGGCTGAGATTCAGACTGAGGAGACGCGTGGAGGAGAAGAAGAAGAAGACGAGCTCTTTAATCCTCCGTCAGAAGAAGAAGTGGAGCAGGAGAGAGAGGCTTTCACTGCTGCTGCTCCACTTCCATAAAGCTTCTCATATTAAAAACACAAAAAGGAATAAATAACCAATAATCACACCTGAAAGACTCGCCAGTCCTCACATCCACCCACAGGTTCAGGTCTCATCGCTACATTTCTGCCTAGTTACACCAGCAGCTCAATCAACCATGTGATTATTATGGACACAAACCTTATTAGTTGTTACTTTTTCATCTACAGTATGAGCCCTACTGTCAATCTCCTCAATAAAGGATCAATAAAGGTGAATTTTAATCCTAATCTTCCATGTTTCAGAGACCTGAGGAGAGAAAACCACCGAGACATGTCCTTTAATTTACTGTGTGGCTGCTTAATCCACTTTTTTGAATAATATTAAAAGCAGAAAGCATGAAAATTGCTATTTTTACTGGCAACATTTAGTAAAAAGACCAATCAATACTCATGATGAGACATATTTTGACCACCTGACTCTTCATCTGACATTAAAAACACACAGAGTTTAACTGAGCACTGGAAATTATATTTATTTTTCATATTTCTATGTCTACAACTAGAAAAACAAAAAAGAGCAGTGTTTTGCAGAGTCTGAACCGGTGCCACCTGCTCAGGTTCTTTCATCCATCTGTGTTTACATTAACGGTGCTTTAAATGCATCACCTCGTTCTGCAGGAGTCAAGTCTCTGCTGACGGCAGCAGCAGCAGCAGCAGCAGCAGCAGCACGACGACGACGCACATGAAAAAGTTGGACTCAGCGATCTTTGAATTATCTTGAACAACAAGGTTAAAGATGAAAACGAGGTGATTAAACTGCATTTCTGTCCTCCGTAAACCTCCTACTGTACGTGACAGAAATAATTTCATATTTACATCTTTAGGTTCTACAAACACCACTGTAGCCAATCAAATCTTCTCCATGCAGTGACATCAGTGCTCTGTGTCACAGACAGATGTGATTTTTAATCAGCGTTATAACATAATGGCGCTGTAGTAATTCAGTTACTAACTCATTTACCTTTTGGGGAAAGTAACTAGTTACTATAAATAATTACTTTTCAAAGATAACATGCCCAACAATCTGTCACGATACGTCACGAAGAGGAAAAAAACATACATGAGTGGCATTTAGAGCATCCGAAAAATGTAAAACTGCTGGTGCCACCGTGGACAACGACCGTTTACACAGTGAAAACGAGTAAGAAGAAGAACTTGTTTTTGATATATAAATAGCTTTGAAATGTAGGTCACATGACCAGCCAAACTACTAAAATAAGCGCGACGGAAAATAAATTAGATCTCTGTATCTATTTCCCATGAAACCCACTGGATGTTGGGACTTGTTACTCCTCCTCCTCCTCCTCCTCCTCCTCCTCCGTCTGCAGAGCTGATGATTCATGGAGTCATCAGACTCCCCCAGCTGTCCTCCATCTCACACTGCCAGCTACTCCCAAAGCTTCACCTCCCTTTCATTTGGGAGAATCGCTTTGAGCCGCAGAGCAAGTTCAACAAACGTCTCGCCAGATCCTACCTGGTTTGTTCTCACTGTACGAAGCTAAAATATAAATAAATAAATAAATAAAAAATCCTAAACCATGACTAAGCAGTTTTATAGTGTGACTCAAGTGTAATTACCTGTGCTGCCTCCCAGCCCCACTGCCGGTATTTGGGATCGTGGGTGAACCTCCACATGTACCAGTAGGTCTCGATGACCTCCGGCCGCAGGATGTAGTACTTCTCGTTCTGGCGCACGGCCACCGCCTCCAGGCCGCTGTCGAACTTGAAGGCCTCGGGTCCGAGCTTCAGCACTGGAAGAGGAGAGGAGGAGAAAGAAAGAAAGAAAGAAAGATGGAGGTGTGAAAGAAGGAAGATGAACAGAGGAGCACAAGAGGTAGGAAGAGGAACAAATTATCCTCCGCTCCTTGTTTGTCTTTACGGGCCGCTGGTTATACATCACAGCTGATATGAATTACTGCTTGTGTGTGTGTCCACTGTGCATCTGTGTGTGTGTGTGTGTGTGTGTGTGTGTGTGTGTGTGTGTGTGTGTGTGTGTGCGTGTGTGTGTGTGTGTGTTGAAGCAATAAAAACCCTGTAGCTCCAGTGTTTCAACTGGTTTTTCATGTTTTTATAAGCGCTGTTCTCTGCTGATTAAATGTGATGAGCATTAACTGAGGAAAATTACTGAGAGGCTGACGAGGTGGTGACAGGACTGTCTCTCTGAAAACACACAACAACACACACACACACACACACACTGGTCTCCCTGAGTGACGGCTCATTAAGAAGTAACAGGCCAACTTTCGACAGCCTGACCGCTGCTATCAAACTCCCTCGCCACAAAAGCTCTCTCCCGCTCTCTCCCTTCATCTTCATTTGTTGCCACGGCAACCTCTCCTCTTTCTGTGACTAAAACACACACACACACACACACACTTGCACCTATAGCCATAATGCAAGGTCACGCTCATACACACACAGGTGGTGTTTCTTTGCTGACAAGTATTGATGCTCATCAGAAAAACATCCCGAGCAGGTTTTTTTTTAAGGTCTCTGCTGAACTGATATTTACGCTTCCAGCTACTGAGGATGTACGACCTGCCAGAAGGAAGATGAATAAATAAAATGACCAACTCACCTGTGAATCTATAATGAAGCTGAAACTCCTTATTCAGATGCACAAAGTCTTTTAAAGTTTAGAGTTTTTGTGTCATCGCTGCTTTTATTCACATTATCAGTGTTGCTCCACAATGACGTTTTGAGCTTGGCGTTGACTAGTTGCTGATCATGTGACAGTACAAGAGCTGTGCTGAATGAAAATAATCCGTCACCCTAATAAATTGTTTAAATTGTCTTCTATTGCTGAATTCACGGCCTTGGTAAACTTGGTTATTCATTTTATTCCAAAGTGAGGACGTGGATGATCGCGACGGAGAGCCAGCAGCGGTCCAACGGATCAGTGTTGATGCGTGATCACTTTGCGGATTGTTGATGAACAAAACAGTAGCATGTAACACTAGCACACCGCTTTTCATTGAGAAAACAAAAACAAAAACACTTGTGCACCGCAGCAGTTGAATAAGCTGGTAACACTTTAGATTACGGAACACATATTCACCATTAAATAGGTGCTTATTAATATGCATACAGTATAAGTAGCTTGCTAGCTCCTTATTAGCACCTTATTCTACATAACCTCTATTACACCATGAATTTAGATTTTTCCTGATATTAACTCCTGAATATCGCTTATTCATTGTAAATGAATGCATTGTTGTTTCTGAATAATAATATGAATAACCAGTGGGTTATTGGGGCCTTGTACAGCGGCAGTAGCAAAAGAACAATAATTCTTCCTTTCACTCTGAATTAGTACAGTATTAATGCATTCATTTACAATGAATAAGCAATAATGAGGAGTGTTACCCAAAGAAGAAAGAAAACTCAGCTCAAATCGACAGCTCTATGCTACAACAACAACCAACAACAGCAACAACCAACCAACCAGGGTCGAAAAAACAAAAACTGTGACTGAGCAGGACTGTGATGGTGACGAGGCCTGTGTGTCGTTTTCCTCCCTAATTGTTTAACGGACAGTAGCCACAGTATTTTCTTTTACACTTATATAGGAGTGTATGTTACAAAAAACAAACAAACTGATTTACAGCTTGTTGCTTATACAACCACCTGCTGTTCTGTACATGAGCGTCTGTCAGTGAATACAGATGTTGCAAAGCATTTCCCTCCTCCTGTGGTTTTAGTTACGATGGGAAAAATATGAATGACGTCATCAGTGACTAGTCGACGTCGACTCGACTTCCATAACATTAGAGTGTGTGTGTGTGTGTGTGTGTGTGCGTCTCTCACCCGTCCTGTCGTACGACTCGTGGCAGGTGTGTGCGATCTCGGCCCCCAGCTGCAGGTAGTGTCCGGCCTTATCGTCGGGGGAACCGTCGGCGCCCAGTGCGAACATGCCGCCGGCGAAGCAGGCCAGGTGTCCCATCTTCCTCTCCAGGTGGCCGTTCTTCCACTCGCCGATGAACGTCAGGCCGCCGTTGGACTTGCGGATCAGGTGGCGCTCGATGGCCTGGAGGTGACGGAGGGAGTGTGAGAGTGAGTCAGTGTGTGTGTCTGTGTGTGTGTTTGAAGGCGTTTAAGGCAACAATAAATTAAGACACAAGAGATTTGTGTTGTTGACACTAGAGAATTAAGTTGAGAGGCGGCGTGTTCTCAGATTTAGAGATTGTAGACAGATGTCACGCTTGGAATAATAAGTGTGTGTGTGTGAGAGGAGATACTGATGTATTAAAGGGCAATTGCCATTTTTTACAATCTGGACCTTATTTCTTGTTGTTGATGAACGTGCACATTTGAAGAGATCAGTTCAGACAGTGTTTATTGTAGCAGGAGTGTGAATGAGTGGAGTGAATTTATTAATGGGGTTAAGTTGTTCAAATGGGGCTCTGACATTGAGATTGCATGTGTATAAGAGTGTTTGAGTGTGTCTAAGTGTGTGTGTGTGGGTCAGGGAGGGTCAGGCAGAATAAAAACAGAGCAAAGTGGGTGCGAGAGGAATTTAAAATCCAGCCTCATCCGTCACCCTCTCGCTCCGCAGCATCTGCTCTGCTCCCTCTCCTCCGACTGACTGACAGACATCTCCATCGCAGCGGCAGAACGCCAACATCTGCTTCCTGACAAATCTGCTCTGACTTTCTCTCCTCCGCATTAAAAAACTGTCAGTGGCGAAGGAGGTAAATTAATGATGGTTATTAAAAAAATAAAAAAATAAAAAACTGGAGACAATTACAATCAGAGCTGAGTTTACAGGTCTGGACCTGGTTGATTTGTGGCTCTGTGGTTCAGTGAGATCAGCTGGTAGCACCTGGTTTCATGTCAGGGGAGGTTTTATTTTAGGAATGGAGTCCTAATTGAGGAAACTGGTAAAAATGCAACAAAAAAATTGCTTTGTCACTGTTCACATTGATGCACAGTCACATATTTAATATGCATTTGACTGATTTACTAAACTGATGTGACTTTTTGCTTCATGTGTCACATAACACGTCTACTACTTCAGAGAGGTCTGTTAAAGAACTTCCTGTCATGACATTTCAGAATACAAGCTCAAAAAAGCATTGCTGCAAAAGTGCTTATGAGGAAATGCTTCTGTGGGTGACTGTTGCCCTGACAACAGTGCAGCCTGCAGCCCGATGCATTAGTGATTGTGTCCCTGGTTCACTCTCAACTTGGATAAAAGGGCGATAAGCTTTCTTCATGTGAGGTTAAATTTAGAGATACATGAGGGGATCAGATTCATTAAAATGATCATGTTGGGATTCATAAATAAAATGTATTCAACTTGCTTATTCTTGTCTTTTAAAGGGATAGTTCAACATTTTGGCAAATTGGCCCATTACCATAATCCCTATAGTCACAACAGTTGGTTCATTACCTTTAATAGCCTATTTTTGAGCTGCTCATTTACGGAGGCTCATGGGATTTCTTGGTTTCCCTCATCAAACTCATCAAATACACAATCCAACAACTCCACAACACTCTGGTGGACAAGTTGTGACCTGCACATTCACCACGCTATGAAATAATAACAGAACGTTACGAGACAGAGTTGTTTTTCGGCAAGCAGTCTCTGCATTTACCTAGAAAAAAAATAATTAATGTATTATTTGTAGTGCCCACTTTGTTGTTAAAATAAATGTTTCCTCTGGTTAGCAGACTAATCTGTACCTCGATGGCGTCGTCGTACGTCTTGCGAGCTTCTGTGTCGGTCTTGTCTGACATGAGCCAGGCCTTCAGCAGGTACTCGTAAAAACTGTCCCCAAGTCCACCGACGGAGGTGTGATCTGTAGAGAGAAAGGAAGAAGGCGGGAGGGAGGGAGAGAGAGGATGGTTATGAAAAAGAGCAGGAACACAAAGGAGAGAGATAACGTGACAGAGCAAAAGAAACAAAAAAAAAAGGACAAACAGCGAGACACAGACAAATGAGAAAGCCAAAGTGAATTATTCATTTTTCGACTTTGCCTCAAAGTCCTTGGCAGAAAGCAACATATGGCATGAAAAGCATCTATCCGAGCCCTGGGTGGTTTTCTTTTCTTTCTTTTCTATTCTTTTCTTTTCTTCCCCTCTCTCTACACCCACATTACACTGGCAGCATGTTTCCACTCCTTTCCCGTTGTGTTTACCCTTTCCCTGATGCGCTCACATTTCAACGTCCCCGATTGTCCTCTTGGACGTTTACACAGCTTTCATGGCTGTCCTAATTTGCAGGACGCCACGTAGTGAAGATGGGACTCTGGCCAGCATTCACTGTGAAAATAAACTCTTCTCTCCAGAGGGGACATTGATCTCATTTCTAATGGATCTATTTCAGGGGCAGTTTCGCTGACCCATAAAATATTGTTTACAATATCACCAGAGAAAAGACATTTACGCCTCCAAAATCTGCCGTAATCACATCACAATGGATGATAATACAAGATTAGACAAGATAATACATGTCAACGTTTAACTCGTGCTGTTAACATGGTTTTGTGAACGGGAGCTGAATGAATGAGATAAAATACAAATTAACTTTTCATGTTCTTTTTAAATATTTTAGAGGAAATTAGAAACTAAATCTTCACCTTTGGCTTTAAGCATCTCTGAAATGTTATACTTTGGTCCACATATCTTTAAAATTCTGTTGTAAACGTTGATGTTTTACTCATTTTATGCAGTCGGTTATCCACATTTAGCATTTTATCATTAATAATTTCATGATTTGAAGTCTTTTCATATGTTTTCTTTGTTGTAAAAAACCTTGTGCTGCGTTTCTTGTGCTCCACAAATAGAAAAGTTCTCAACAAATTAGTGGACGGAGGGTAAAATTCCCCAGTTTTGGGAGAAAAATTTCAGTCTTTCAATTATGTTCTTGAAGGTTGGGGAAGCAGTCTTGCAAAGAACGTTTTTGAAAACGTGTTTTTTCCTTTTCTCGAAACAGAACAGAACAGTTTCTGTGAACGCAAACTGGGATCTTTTCTCCCTCGTCCTCTCCAGCTCTTTGAGTATAATCATATTCAGTATCTGTGCAGGCGCTTTGAGTCTCATCTGAGCAGATTCTCCTCCGTATGTGGATAACATGCCCGTAGGTAAATGGAGGGATACGCAAAAGGCAGAGAACGAAACAGATGAAGGGGCGATGGAAGATATTATGAATTATTCATCTTTTGTCACCGAGAGCATGAAAACCTCACAAACAACCTTGGAGACATTGCTGAGGGCAGAGTGCGCTGGTGTGTGTATCCATGTGCTGCGAAGGTACATGTGGGTGACTGAGTTTGTGTATTGACACAGAAAATTACAGCTAATAACTGAACATTAGTGTGTATGTACTTACATCAAAATAAGCACATTTTATCGGTTGATACAGATTTAATCGCATTTGGAAATAGTCAGTTATGATAATAATGTATTAATGTAACAGTAAATTAACTATTGGCAAAAAGACTAAAACATGATCATCAGGGGTTGAATTATGAAGCGATGGGATTCTGCAGTTAGCTTGAAGCTATTTAGACGGTTAAGAAGCAAGACGCGCCACGATGGGTCAGTTTCCTGTTTCTATGTCACATGGGTTTCTCCATGACTCCGCCCCCTTTAGGAGACCAGCAGACAATGACTCCGCCCCCTTTAGGAGACCAGCAGACCATGACTCCGCCCCCTTTAGGAGACCAGCAGACCATGACTCCGCCCCCATTAGGAGACCAGCAGACCATGACTCCGCCCCCTTTAGGGGACCAGCAGACCATGACTCCGCCCCCTTTAGGAGACCAGCAGACCATGACTGCGCCCCCTTTAGGAGACCACCAGCAGCAGCAGGTCTTGGGTCTTTTGACTCCAATGGGAGACGTGAACATGAGCACAGATTATGGTCGATTCATTTGCCTCTATAAGTAAATATCAGACTCATTTTTTACAAGCCGCAACTCTTCTGAACATTTTGACACGAAAACGTCAGATTTCAGACGGACAAATCAGAAGAAAATGAACTTTTTTCAAGACCTGTCTCTGTCGTGACTGACCTGGTGCTCAGTATTATTTGTTGTAGAGACACATTTTAACAGTTTGAACAGAAAGTTTTATTATTTCTAAATATTCTGTTGCACGGCTGTGGTGGTTGAGCTACTATCTTTTTTTTGTTTTGTTCACCTTTTAGATATTGAGGAATTCAGGATTCTGTGGGTCGAAGTCGTGGAAAATACTGCAACATTTCAGAGGAAAACATTGTTCTTTCTACTTCACTGGAGATTCATAACAAAATTAGCTGAAGTGCTCATGAAGCATCAGCGGCGCTAACACACTCACAATGACACAGACTGTTTCTGTCTGTCTTATTTGGCAGCTAATGATCCATGTGTAGGAAACAAAGTGTTTTCTGTGATACAGCATATAGAGACTGCTCACATTTTTCTATCCTGGGTGGGAAATAAACATCAGACCTCTGCCATTTCTATATTTTTGTTTTATGCTTTGTAAATTTTGTGAGTCAGCATGTTAACCTTTGCTTCGTCATTTTATTTATGTTTAATATCCAGAGTATTTGCAACATTCAACCGCAGCTGTAAAGGCATCACTTGAGTAGTGTGACAAAATTATAAAGATATAATGAACGATTTGAAAAGTCGTTTGTTTTAATGAGCTTGTTTTTAACTTTAATGAGTTTCCTCTTAATAAACCTCCTCACTTTAAAGTTTGGGGAACTTGAGAGATTAAATCTATTTATGAACGTGTCGCTTGCTATCACACTGTTAACAAGCTCCTCTATGAACTATTTTTTGAATTTAAGCCTCTAAAGAAGCAGCCTCAGGTCGGTAGTTGACACTTTTTTACTGTCGGTCCTGTTGTGTTTTCCCACTCTTGTTGAGTAAGTCAACTATCGTTTGATTTACACTGTAAATTATATGAAAATACATCTGAGCATCTGGGCACATGAAAGCAAAACCACTTGTTTCGAATAAGGACCTTAATGTGTCGAATGGTGAAATAAACTCGAGTTAAGTAAGAAGGAAATCAAAGAAAATGGGAAACACAGCATCAGACCAGAGGAGAGACAACAACAACGCAACCACCCACAGCTCCGACTGCCCTTTAACACCGCAGCGTTTGAATGTAACGAGGGAAAATAACAAGGCGACGCAGATACAGAAGTCGAGCAGGAAATGCTCATTCGAGTTCTGTCTGATCCTTTTCGTATTTTTCTCTTGTCCCGCCGCTTCCTCTCTCTGTTCCTCAGTCACCTCCCTCGCCGTTTCAACTTGGCATCTGCCCACACACACTCCCCCCCGACTGCTCTCCTCTCCATCATTTTCCTGCCAATCAAAAGGATCCAGGTCACGCAGGGAGCTCCTGTCAATCCACCAACGCTGCCGCAAAGACGAGAGCACACGCGCAGGCAGACGTCTTCATAGAGCTTCAACACACGATCCCTGTTATTTAGCTTTTTTCCAACGCAGGTCAAGGGCGCAGGCTGCTGAGCTGCTGAGCTAATGCTAAAAACATCTATATGTTATCAAGTGTGACAGTTAATTCATTTCAATGCTGTAGACACGATCACAGCAGGAACATGATGACAGTGAAGGACGACAGAGTTTTACCTTCTGTTTTCTGGATCATGTTAAATTCATGCATCACATACAGTGGTGCATATTATGCAGTGGCATCATGCAAAAGTTTGGGCACCCCCTCCAAAAGGCATTAAGTTCAACAAGAAACACTCTTTTGCAATATTTCTAAGCAATATCATTGTATTATTTTAGTTTTCTACAGTTTCAGAGTGGAAGGGGAAACAAAGCAGCAACCTGCAAAAGAACAGGAAACCCAGGAGACCTGAGCTCTCAGATAACTTTGACCAAGATATCAGACAAGATATTTACTATTTACACACTGATAGTTTCCAAAGGGGGGGCTACTAGGTACTAACTATGCAGGGGGAGGGCAAACTTTTGCTGTGGGCCCTTTTCTTTTTCTGTCAGTTTGAAAATGTAAAAGATTTTTGTGTTTAAATTGTAAAGGGAGTGAGTCATCTGTAACTTTATACCTTTTGGAGATCATTTCATCTTCCACTTGCTGAACTGTTATCATTACTATTATACTGTTATTATACATTAACAGAAATTTTGACCTGGGGAGCTCAGCCAGAGACGTTCTCAGCCCACATTTGTGCATGACACTGTAAGGTTAAATGTGTATTTTAATTTAATTTTAACGGCCAGTGTAATCAGAATCACTATGTCATCTACTGTAATTACTGACTCATTCAAACTGTAGGAGAACTTTTTTTTTCTTTCTACAAACTTTTATGACAGAAAAGTTCTGAAAGTCTTTATTATATATTGTTTGGGCTCCACTGGCTGCTGCTGCTGCTGCTGCTGCTGCTGGGAGACAGATGGAGAGAAATAAAATTCACTAACTTTAACTTTAGCAGACTGAACTTTGGTGAATGAGATCTCTGTCAAGAATTCAAATGCAGATTTTTTTTTCCTGTGTCAGTGATGAACTTTACCAGATTGAGTTTTTGACAGAGTGTCCTGTATGTGTTAAAGAAAAGAGGGAGTGGGAAGTCTGTGTGTGTGTGTTGGTAGCATGGTATTATGAAAAGACAGAGGAGTGTGTGGTAACAAGGTTGTCAGTCACAGCAGGATCTCATTAAGCGAAGGAGCTCAGCCTCATTCCTCATTAGTGTGATTTAACTACTGTCTACACACACCTACACACTGGAAGAGAGAGCACACACACATGGATTTATACACCATGATACAGTACATTCAAACACACACACTCACTCTGCAACCTTTTCAAACAGTTCACACACAGGCATCACATACTGTATTTCTCATTTGAACTTTTCAGCTACTCTAATGTTCATAATTCAAACCCACAAACTCGGTGACCCCGCCTGTCACAGCTGGGTTTATCCACAAAGTTTCACTTCTGCTACTGATTAAGAAGTTAACGAAACCTCCGACGAATGAAAACAAAAAACAAAGATTTGAGCTGGTGCTTTGTGTTTGTAATGAATTCACATGGATGAATTGCGTCCCTGTTTCAGCTACAGGTGTTCAAAAATATGCAAATAAGCACATGTGGATTTACTGTATCCGACTACAAATGTACTGAAATGTTCTTGCCTTCTTGAATGGGTGAATGTTCATTACGGGAATTGTGCCATTAACACAGTGAGCAGCTACTGTGAAGGAGCCTTTGTTGTTGCTTTATTGATGTGGATATTGTTGATTACAAAACGAGTTTAACGATGCAGATGACACGTTGATGTTTGTCTTTCTAGTTCTGGCAGCTCCAACCCTAACTGTGAACTTTTTGAACATGCATTGACTCCATACACTTAAGTCTAAAAGCACTAGATGTTAATAAATCCCCCCTAATATCCCTGATACTCATTTTAAAGGTCATATACTGTATGAAGTGTGATTTTTTTTTAGATCTAGGTTCTATATTAATACTGTGAAAGTATCAAAGAGAAATGCACACAGTCTGTTTTCAGAAACTGAGCCTTAGCTGTCAGGACTTCCTGTGACTTTATGATGTCACAACAAAGCAGTCACCAACCTGGACCCACCATCAACACATGCAGGATTTGGTTTCCCTGATGTTATTTCTATTCTGTTCTATTCTATTCTATTTGACCAATCAGAGAACAGTCAGCCAATCAGAGGAGAGGCTGAAACCCGCCTCTTTTCCGACTGGCTGATTGATTGAATAGAAATATAGCAAAGAGAAGAGATGGGGAAACTGCACTGAGATGGTTTTTCCTTCTTAAAACAACAGTTCAAATAAAACACAGAAGAAAACATATAAAATATAGGAACTATATCATAACCGAATGACCTGATTTCTTCCACTTAACCATCTCCTACTTTAGCTTTAACCAGGAGTTTTGTTAAACATCCGATTTGTGTAATTTCTGTATAGACAAACACCTAAAACAGTCAGACAACTGATGTGTAACTGTATGTGGAGTTAAAATTTAAGAGCCCGACATCTTCTCCTCAAATGTTAAACGTCATAAAGAAGCAGACATCACTGCTCACTAATGGTACTTAAACGATGGTCATATTAGGCTGTTAAAAAAAGGAGGGACTAAACATTAGTGGGCCACATAGAGCCATGACATGCTCCAGTCAGTAGCTCTCCATAGAAGTTAATAGTGCATCTCCGAATGGGACCAGCTCCTAAAAGTTAATCTGCTGCTTTGATGGGACATGTCCCACCAGGCAGTGTTTTCATTAACATGTCAGAACATGGAAAAATATGGAAAAATATGGACAACAGCTGCGTCATGGTGGATATTTAAATTCCAATTTAGATAATAAATGTGTTCAAATATGAAATTTTTTGACTATTTTAGCAAAACATAGAAATTACAATAAAAACCGAACATGTAAGAATCATTAAAATGAATAAAGTGGAAAAGATTAGCTAATCGTCTGGAGCGCCTTCGCCTCATCTTTTCTTATTTTGCAGTAACCTATTAACATTCAAGGGCATTTTCGCTCCCGGACCCCTTCAAGCTTCACATTCATTACATTCAGCTCCTTCCTCCTGACTGGATCACGCAGCTCCTTCGTGCAGAGCTCGGGGGCCAATTCAGCAGCTCAGGCTGGTTTTGGAGAAGCAATGAACTTTAATTAAACCAGTGCTGCTGCTCTGTAATCAACAGCTGGTTGAAGGAGAGGAGACCTATAATGCTCATTTCCAGCTCTGTAGTTTTATTCTGGGACTCCACTATAACAGCTTTGCATGATCCACAGTTAAGAAAAGAAAAGAAGAAAGTTCTTATTTATCTCATACTGCCTGTTTGCAGCCCCTCTGTTGCACTGAGCCTCTGACTGAAAGTAGTAAACTAAGCTTCAGTCTCCATAAGAGTTCGCCTTCTACTGATCTGCTGAACTTCCAGAAACCTACAGAGGCAGAAAACTCTAAAAACTAACTTGTAACTAAACAGACTCCCAAATATGTAAAATATAAATATATGTTCAAACCCGATCTGAAATATGAGAGAAATCAAAGATGACCAAGCAACATTTAATTCTGACATCAGCTAATTAACTTCTTCAGTAAACTGAGCGTCATCCTGAACAAACTATATGTCTTTTAAAATGATCTGAGAGAACTTGATATTTGCTTTAGAGAGAATTTAATATGAGAAGCAGAGTTTATATAAATCCGTCTGTTACTTCAGCTTCAGCACCACGGACAGCGTCATGGTTTTCTCCCTTGGTTTGTCTATTTATATGAATATAATGGAAAATTGACAGGAAACGTTAACAAATATAACCCATAAATCTACAAATAGAAGTGTTTAAATAATACTATTAACAAAATTTGAATGTCAGATATGATAAAAGCATAATTAGCCTTCTGTTATTTTGGGGAAAACCTCCAATAATTCAAAATTTTACATAATAGCAGCAGTATTTTGCTGTGTTTTTATGAGGAGAGGTCCAGCTGTGGCTCAGGGTCAAGTTTCAGTCTCCTCCTGTAATTGTATCCCTTTCTTTCACAGTTCAGCGTACATAACCTTCTCCTGTGGCAGAAAATGATGGCTGCACCAAGTATCAACACACAGTCCATGTCATTGCATCATGATGTCGCCGTCTTTTCAACTGTAGCTGCTTAAAGTTTATTAAATTAGATCAGAAAGTGTTCGTTTGGAAAATCTTCTTACCATTACCTGCTGGTTGTGTGACATCATAGTGCATCTCATCTTTACGGCCGCCATATAGTCGCCTGCATGTTAAAGTTGTTTCTACAATGGAATACAGTTAATACCGATAAGACCATTAAAGCTTTGTCATCTCCTCTCTCTGACTTTCCTGTCTCTCCTTTTCACTGCAGTTTTTGTAATAAAGGCAAAAACTTGAAGGAAAAAAAACTTTAAATGCCTACTTTAAAAGTACAGAGGAGGAAGAAGAAGAGTGTTTTTTAAAGAACGAGCTGTACTTAGAGGAGACGACTGTACAAAGAAATCTCTGATGAGCTGACGTCCACTCATCGTGAAGATTGACTGCTCACTGTTCAGAGCAGAGAGTTTACTTTAAAATAGTTAATCACCTGAAACTTATATTATGGAAATTTACATTTGACACTGTAACATTATATTTATACAAAAAAATAAGGAAAAACATGATCGTTTCACTAGTTTCATCATGTGACTGTGCACACGACACACACTGACAACTAAAAACACAAACACATGTGCATATACACATATACACATAGATGAACTGTTTATACACGATTTGCTTCCTCACTCACACGGAGAACCAAACTAAAAACATCCATCATCACCTGTGCAGTCGAGCAGCTCACCGGCTCGCTATCCATCTGTTAATGCACTCATCAGTTCATAAATCAATCCGCCCTCCCTCCCTCCGTCTTACATCCATTTATTTCTTTTCTCCCTCCGTTCCTGCTTGTGGCCCAGAGTCTGTTCACTTACAAGTCTCATCAGTCTGACTGTCAGAGCCACCGGTCCCTCCATTAATGAGCAACTCCATTTGTCCATCCGTCCGTTAAAGCGCTCGCCGTTTGTTTTGTTTCGTCAAAACAAGAGATCTCATCTTGCTGGACCACAGCGGTTACTTAAAAAAATCATTGTAAGAGTGGAGCCATCTTCTGCTTTATTT
The DNA here is from genome assembly GCA_030347415.2 of Decapterus maruadsi. Taxonomy (NCBI): domain Eukaryota; kingdom Metazoa; phylum Chordata; class Actinopteri; order Carangiformes; family Carangidae; genus Decapterus; species Decapterus maruadsi. Next base: position 23,203,896 of record CM064902.1, on the reverse strand, counting down.
TCTCGTCTATGCAAAGTTAACAAGTGTGGGTTTTTTTTCTCTTCCCTTCTTTATTTTCCCATCTGCTGACTACAGATTTAATGTGGCACGCTCTCACCAAAACAACTCGCTTCCCTGGACAAATAAAAACAACCGAGTGTATTCAATTTTAAACAGATTTCATCTTTTCATTTCCTTTCACTGAGCTAAAGGAGCCGGCGCTGAGCAGACACAGTCATATCTGATCGATGGGCCACAGAAAAGTAAATCTCAGCATCCCCCACCAAAAAAAAAAAACCAAACACCAAAACACATCTAAAGGCAAAAAAAGGAATATTTTAATATCGTCAGTGTTTTAATATTCCGTTGGAAAGTTAAGATAACAAACCAGGACGCTCTGTAAATCTGTCATCCAGCATCTGAGTCTCTGTTAAACGCCTCCTCAGGTTCAAAACTCTCCCCAGTGAAACGTTGAAAAGTAAACAAAAAAAGGAATATTTAATGTTCCCCCCGCGAACTCTCTCCACACGATGATAACTTGAAATATTCCCCAGTAATGTTGAGAAAGAAACAACATCATGTATAAACGGATGAAATGGACCGACGCCACGCTGCGGTTTGAAACATCGAAACATGGGAGTGACTTGGTTTTTTAACTTTTCCAGCCACAAAGAGAGACCGCGGCCGACTGTTTCAGATCTTATTGTAGTATGAATTTGTATTTGGGAGATAAAAATGAATGCGTTAACCCTCTGAAGCCGACTTTTTTTTTTTAAACCTTGGTATTTTGACTCGCAAAGTTGTATTTTTTGCAACACAGGGTCAGAATCTAAGCAGCGCAACCTGTGGTCCCATAAGAAACACGTTTGTTTTATTTATTTTAATGCATAAGGGAAGCAAGCTATTGCTAATACTGGGCATTATTTGGTTTTTATGCACTCTGAGGTGCACCTGGGTTTAGATAAATTTTTATTCAAAAGGTGAAGGTAAGTATTGCTACTATCCTAGTTTCTGTTCAGTTGAAGTTTAAAAAAAAATGTTTCTATGTACTTTTTTCTAAAGGGAAACAATGAATAAACATACTTGTTTTTTAATACATTAATTTCTGCTGCTTTGTGCTGAACATGCCTGGCCTAGATACATTTCTTGGTATGATAATCTGGCCTGAGTGCATGTGTAATTGAACAGCCCTGATGCACAGTATAAAACAGTTTAGTATCCATAGAAGAACAGAAGAGAATGAGTTATAATATAGAGGATCTACAGACGAGGATCAATAGATAAGCATACAGAGAGGAAGCTGCAGTCATGTCACTTTATCAATCAAAGCGACTGATTCACGCTGATAAACTGGACTGTCTAGTCTGGTAGAACCGACACTGTTGAGACAATCTGACACGTCCACTGAGATTGTCACTAAATGAAAATCTAAATATTCTCCTCACAGTTACATCACTAGCATTTCATCACTGCAGGTGGAGCTGACAGACACATTTGTCGTGTCACCGGCTTTAATCAAACCGTTTTTCTGAAGTTACTTTAACCAGAGTTGACAGGTTTCAGAGACACACTAATGTGAGTCGCTGCGACTTCACTCAGCGAGCTGTTAATTTCCCTGGGCGGGACGCCAAAATGTAATCAATATACTGGGAATACCGTGTTCCCGCCCATCCGTCTTTTTCTACTTTGCTTCAATTTGTTCTCATTTAGTGAAGATCCATTCTGCAGTGTTTCCCTGCTTCCCCTCACTTAGTCCTAATTCCTCTGGTTTCTCTTCAGAGCTCTTCTGAAGGACTCGATCAATGACGCTCACACAAGAGCATTTTGACACTTTTGTGACACAGGAATTCAAGTGTCCTTTCAAATTAAAATGTTGAAATCATTATTTTCACATGACCTGTCAGTTGTTAACAAAACCTAAATCACCATCGGACTCAATGATGTTTCCACCAAATCACATACTGTATTTGAGCTCTGTTTCTATTTACAATGACGTCACAGTGGATAAAATGTTTGGGCATGAACTCCTGTGTTTTCAATGAAAACTTTAAGATGTACTCACGTTGGCCCCAGCGACCTGTACGAGGGTTCAGGTAGTTTGGATAAAGCCCGTTGGGTCGATCCATCTTGGCCAGCAGCTTCCTGATGTGCATCACCTGTGACACAAGAGAAAGGCTGAATTAAAATCCTCTTTTCAGAAAACAACAGGCAATTTCCAGCCTTTTTGAGATGAACCAACTACAACAAAAAACAAAAAAACAACTGTAGGTGAATTTGATCTGGACTCTTCCATAGAGGATAAAATCAGTCAATCTCTGCTCCTACACACACATATACAACCGTTTCCTAATACGTGTTTACACCAGGTAACAGCAGCTACATGTCCTGCAGCCCTCATGGCCGATATCTGCCTTAAGTGTTAGTGATGAGAGGCTTAACGGACGTAGAGAGGGATCAATGTTTACACTATTTCAGCTCCTGGGAAACTTGAATCTCACTAAACCCCGAGGATCTGTTGGAGAGCTTGAGTTGGATCAGAGACTACTGTATTTTCTGTGCCTGTCTGATATTAGACGGCTCAAAGAGGGAGTTTTGTTGCAGTGATTTGTTTTCAAATTGCAAGATAAGTAAACGACGCACTGTAACACACAGAAATGAATCCTTATTAACCTGAGTGCATCTTCTTTTTCTATGTTTAACAGAAACATTGTGTGATAAGAAAGAGAAAAACAGGTGAATGCTACCTTCTGGTAGTAGGCGGGGTTTCCTGTCAGGTAGGTGAGGTGAACAAACTCCATGTGAAGAGTCCCAAACTCAGCCAGGATGCTGCTGCCTGCTGACGCCCAACCCCAGTTACGACCAACACCGCTGCAGGAGGAAGGACAAACAACACAGACAGATTTAATTATACAGAACTAGTATAAAAGGAAAATGGAGATTTCAAAAGTCCCACGGAATAAAAAGGACCATAAAGTATCTGGAGAGAGTTCACCAGGTTCTCTGTTCCCAACCTGTGCTTAAGGATTTTAAAAAAAAAAAAACATTAGCTGGGACTTCAGGCAGAAAAAGAAAATGAATAAATGAGCTTGGATAATGATTTTAGACTAATAATCCACAGAGTCATAATGGTTTCGAACGAACATAAAATAGTGAATATGAAAAAAAGAAACTCCAGACAAGATATTAGCATCAAAATTAGACACTAATGTAAAAGTAAGGAAAAAGGTCAAAAGAAAAATCTTTCAATTACAACTTTTAGTCCTATGAAACATGACGGTTTTCTGCTAAATAATGTTTAGGAAACAACAAATAATCCCTAAAATATGAGGTTTGAATGAGAATTTACATGTCGTCTAGACTGATAATCGCCTAAACACACTTTTAAAAGCAAAGAAATCCACTGAAATGTTTGGATTCGTTTGTTCACTCTTCAAAGTTTCCGTTATAAATTAACACCAAACCACAAAATATATTTTCAATTAAGTGAAACGCAGCAGAATTGTGCAGCTGTGTTGACTGCAGCTGGTGCAACAGGTTGACTACCTGTGCTGCAGCTAGACTCACTCACAGCAGGTTAAATGACATTAACATATGTGACACAGGAGGCACCTGGAACGGCTTCAATTTTACATGAGTGCATGTAACATTAATGAGCTCCTCAGTGTGTGTGTGTGTGTGTGTGTGTGTGCGAGGCACCTTGTTTGTCCAATCAAGCGTTAAAAAAAAGAAAAGAGAGGTGTGTGTCTGTCCTTTCTGTTTAGATTAAATTACAGTTTGTACAATTATTCCTGCAGGACGTCTGAACACGTGTCGCTGGGTTTTCTCTGCTGTGTGTATCTGTGTGTGTGTGTGTGTGTCTGTGTGTGTGTGTCTGGTGGGAGATGGAGGTAAATTGTGAAGCATCCGCTCTCTAATGAATCTGAATGACTCTGAGGAGCGGAGCCTTCTTCCTCCTGTACAGTGTGTAGTTGCGTACAGTACAACCCATCCATCAGCCCTCCAGCTACTGTAATGCATGGTTGCTTGTTTACATTCATTGGTATCTTTCAAACACGGCAGGTTCCAGCTGTTTTTACTGAACTTGAAAAATCCACTTTTTCATTCTGTGCACCTGCAACTAGGAACACTACACACAACGATCTTTAACTTATCTCCTTTCTTATCATTAAGGCAGTTTAAATCCCTTATCTTATGTTATTTTACCACCAACTGCTCCTGTTTTAACCGACTCATCTTGCTGATTGTCAATTTATTTTTAATGTGATTTGATTTCTTCTGTTACTTGTGTGACTGATTGTGTATTTTGAATGTACGGCTAATAAGTACAGTAAGAGCCTCCCATTGGATAATTACTGCTGGGATGATTATGTTTCAGCTGGCAACAGGTTATTTAATCCTAACTGATGCAGTCAGTAGCTTCTCAGAAGACACATCCTGTGGTCGTGGAGAAGATGTTGCATCTGTTTCAGAAGGGTCAAATTATTGGCATCAAGCAAATAAAACATCTAAGTGGATTGCTGAAACTAGTAAAATTTGGTTAAGAACCTTCCAAAGCATTATTAAAGAAAGGCTAATGGAGAACCAAACATGGTCGAATGTGACCACAGTGTCCAGACCTGAACCCCACTAAAAAATGAATGCAACTCTGGACAGAAATAAATGTTGTGACATTGCAGAAGCTTCTTGAAACAATGCCACAGCAAATGCATGCTGTAATCAAAGCTCAAGGCTATCAAATGAAATATGTGAAGTTGAGATTGTGAGGGAATTTCTACCTTTAACCACGAGTCCAAATGGAGGTGAAACCACCCAGACTGAGTGGGACAATCAAGACAATGCAGAAAATAACAAAGAAAAGTAGAAACGAGAGGAGCAGAAAAGCTCTGAAGTTTTTCTGTGATGCTGAACTTGAAGCTGTGGGTTCACAGGGTGACGGCAGGTTCCTAAAAGGTGGCGTCAACACTTTTGTTTCTTTCACACGTTTGTGCAGAGTCACATTCGCAAAGGATGTAAAAAAAAAAAAATCCCTGAAGACTTACTGGGAACACACACACAAGCTATTTTCAGTTAATCAAACCAATTAGGCTTCTTTGCAGCTCAACACAAATAATGAGAGTGATGAAAGGTGGAAGCCGTCTTGGTCGGTTTGTAAACGCCCCCCTCCTGCTGTGAAGAGGTCTAATTAGGGCGACGACGGTGGAAACACTCGTGTGGGAGGATCACGAGGAAGAGTGGGCGCTTTAAGACGCGGCGAGAGAGATCGTCAACAATTAAGTCAAGATTCAAAACATCACAACATTGAAGACCTGTGTGACTTTTCACAATAAAAGGATGTGGAGAAAACCACTGGATCGCTGTTGACAAGCACGTGTGTTTGTTTTCCTGTGCAGAGTTACTGTAGTTTCAGACCTTCAAACTTAATTAAAGGTCCTTCCAGATATTATGAGACAAACAGTGTGTGTATGTGTGTGTGTGTGCATTGGCAGATGAGAAAGGATTTATAATGTACTCAGGTTTTAGCACTTAACAGGATTTTAATCAGAATCAATAACGATGAAAAAATGAACTGTACCTCTGGTTAATTTATCAGGACGGTGTCAGAACTGACATCATGATTATGTAAATGGTAAAATAACCTCGACACATCATCGTCGCTGTCGGCTGCTGCTGCTATTTTCCCCTTGAAAGTTCAACAACCGGCCCCGTTGTTACAGGCCTCAGTTCACCACCTGTCACTGTTTGATATGTGAGCTCTCCTTCTTCTTCTTCCTGTTGGCTCCGTCCCACCTCGTAGTTTTAAAGACACTCAATTAACCTCCAGCGTTCGGTCTGCGGAGAACTACACGTCTCACTTCTCCAGAGACGAGTCCATGAATTCTGTTTAACAGTAACTGAGGACGGACACGACCCCTCTCTGTATCACTCTGTTACACAAACATAATCCCACTGATAAAAGTCAGACTTTGTTTACAACACTTCTTAATCTCATCTATTTTACGTTTTACTGTGTTTATTGTTTTGTCTTTTCAACTACCTTGAATTATATTTCAAATGTTACTTATCATAGGTGCGTTTGCATGTTAGATAACATAATTTCATTCATTCGAGTGGATATTGATTGGTTACAATTTCACCTTCACAAGTGAAAGGTGAAAATGACCAGTTTTAACCCAAAACTAGAATGAACAGCAGGTCAAGCTCAATTATTTATTTATGAAGTAACTTAACAGAATTACTATTTGAGACGGATTCACAGTTATTATAAGAAACTTTTTTTCTGATGTGGATTATTGTTTTTTAGTTGGTTTTTTTATGATAAAAACAATTATTATTAGTTTTGTTGGTATTATTTCCTTTTTATCTTGTTTAGTTATTTGTTAGTTTCATGGATATTATGGGAATTTCTTCTTCTTTATTCATTATTAGTTAACAGTAGTAAAATTATTATCTTCAATAAATTAAATTGCAGGGATCTCATTGTTTTTCTTTGTTGTGTTAGTCAAACACAAAATCGATATATTAAAAAGCGAAGAACTAGAATGGTTAATTATCACATCTATTGTTATTATTATCTTTTATCTATATTATTTATTTACTTTTCTCCTTTATTTGCCTGTGTGAATGTCTGTCGTCTGTCAGTTTTTTAAATGTATTCTTGTGTACAAGTGTAGTCCATTGGTACTCATGCAGCAGATCTGTCAGTCCTCTTGTTTTATTTCATCACGATGTTGAAAACCAGTGAAATATGATTTCAAAGCGTTTGCAGGTGTTAAAAGTTTAATCACTCACCTCTTCAGGTTAACCATGGCCCAGGGGATTCCTGTGGGAGTGTTGAAGGCAGGGAGCAGCTTCTCGGCCAGTTGGACCGCCTTCAGCTTGAACACCTGAAGAAGAGAGAGATAGAGAGAGGGAGGGAGAGGGTTAACTATAAGTCCCCCCTTTTTTTGTGTGTGTGTGCGTTCACTTTAATATTCAGCGGCCCATCGGATGCTCTCCTCCTCCAACGGCTGACAGGTACAAGCATAAAACAGCTGCTGACAACAAAAAAACAAATGAAGACTGAAGGCAAACAAGGCAGAGTGAGATGTCAGGAGACAGACGATGGCTAAATGATGGCCACGCGGTGTCAGAGCTGAAACAGATTTATGGAGGAGCCCTGCAGAGTTAATATATGCAAACACCTCCCTTCAAACTGCGCTGCCATAATAAGAAATGTTGCGGAATAACCACAGAGACGTCTACAAGGAAAGAAAAAAAAAAGGCTTGGAGGTCAAACTGCATCATCAGCCGAGCAGAGAGAGAAGGAGACAGAAAGTACACAGAGAGAGTTTGGACTTGTATTATCGTGACGGGCGTCTAATTTATACAGAGTGATGTGCAGGAATGGACATGTTCGTTTTGAGATTACACAAGTTATTGCACTCGTCTGACAGATGAAGGCTGAGAGGAATCTGCTACAGCCCTTGTTCTTTTTCTCACAACGCCAATCAGGGAGATAAAAGGGACACGGAGGTTATTCTGCTGCCGAACTAACGGGGTGTGTTGATATGCTGAGAGCTGGAAAATGGAGGATGGATAAATAGCTGCTCAGAAGTCAGGAAAATAAAAAAAAAATCATGGTATTTGCAGCCTCACTTCTCCAAGTGAAGCTGCAAATGTATTCCTTTTATATTCCTCCTCTGATGTCTCAAGTTGTCCTGTGACTGCATGGGGTTTGTGCGTAATTAACACTTTGACCAGCTGATTAGTACAGTCAGTGAAGGGGTTAAAACATCCCGAGAGACCAGCACCATCTGACAGCGAACAGACCGTGCACCAGATTAATCCTGCAACATGTCGACACGTCGTCATTTCTAAATAAAAACCAGTGGACAATCTGTCTGACTTGTATTTCGGTGGTTTGATGCCAGTCTGTTACGTGAGCAGCAGCCCGGCTGTTCACACATGAAACATATTTCTCTATATTCTGCTCCTCTGCTCTTTTTTTTGTTCTTTTTTTTCTTTTTTTTTAATAATCACATGTACTGTTGATCTTTATTATAACCTCATGAATTTATGATGCAGAGATCTTTATATGTTCCTGCATAAGTGGGTCGTTGCTTCCTCTGCAACGATGAAGTTCAAATGACCATCGCCCTGTGTGATGTTCCCTCGTTCACACCGTTTTGGTTCTCATTAAACTCTGTAGACTGATATTTCTTTTACAGGGTACAGACACTGGTTGATTGCAAGTGGTAGATTTTGAGAGAAAAAAATTCAAAATGAACATTTATAGGCCATAAACATGATAGATGCCACTTCAAGGGGACATATTACGGAAATGCCACATTTTGGAGGCTCTTTGTCTTGCCTTCCTGCCCCCAAAATGTGAGAATTGACAAAAAAATCTGTAATTTTCAGGCTCATGATATCTGCTTTAAGACTTAATAATGAGTCTTCAGTAAATCCTTCTTTACCAAGACAGATAAATTCATTTTTATTCTGTGTATGACATTTACATTGAATATGTTTCCACTGTTTTCATATAAAGAAAGCAGACAGTTATATTCTCTTTGCATGAAAACATTGGATTTAAAAGTATATTATTGTTCACTTTATTTGCATAATTCAAGTCAGAGTTTCATATTAGTGGCACCTCAGGAGTTACATGTGAACTGGAGAAGTTTAAGAATATTGAATACCCTTCTGAAGTTTCCTCTAAAAAGAAGAAGTCCCACAAAAATGTGTTGCTTTTTGCAAAGCTGCCACATTTATGTCCAAATAAAACCCTAAAACCGTCTTTAAAAAAATAAAAAATAAAATTATTCACAGCATGAAATAAAAATGAAGGTGAACTAGAAAAGCGCAGCAGGACATGAGCCGTGAAAAGCTGCGTCCTGGGTTTTGACTGTTGCCTACAGCAGTGACAGGGATGAACAACAACGCGCCGTTAATGAGCCATGTGCTGCGGAAAATTTAAATCCAACTACGACAATTGGCTCAAAGAGAAAAAACCAAGGGCCATTTTTCATCTTAAAGAGCTGACAGATACCAAAACTGACACCAGAACAGTTTTCAACATCATTATAGTGACACTCCTATTTAATGCAGCATCATATCTGCTCCAAACCCACTGCTTAGGTAAGATATATTACATAAGTTCACACTGCTTTTAATTCTGTCATTGACAATGAAAAAACACAAGTTGCAAGTAGCCAGACAATTAGGATCAAGTTTCTTGGAACAATCAATATTTTGATTATCTGAATGTGGCATGTTTACGATATGGTCAAATCGACAAGGTCAAAGAAATAAAAACACTTTCTGTTTATTTTTTGAAAGTTGAGATGCAGCAGGAGGAGCATTTGGTGGGGCATTACTCCTCTGTGCCTTGAGCTCAGTCTGCAGCCACACAGATTGGCTACCAATGTTTCTATCCATCAGTGCCAAGCCAATGTTTTTTCATGACAAAAAAAGGACGTAAACTGCCAAACATCTGCTGCAGCGATGATTCAGGAAAACAGAAATCAAGAGGAGCTCATTTCTTTAACGAAAACAAAAATAAAATAAATTCATGGTCCATACGTGGTGGTTGAAAGATGTTGAAAATTTCCAATTATAAATCTAATTTTACTCTGCAATATTCAAGAAAAGGCCGACTGACGGTCTGAATAGCCGGCAGCTTCCAGATAGGTGCATCAAAAAAGATCCAAACATTTCAAAACCACCTTTTGCACGGCCACGTAATTTCAATCTAGTCCAGTTGAGTCCACTGAAAAGTAAATGACTCAATGCTGCCATTAAGGGAAATATGTTGAATTTCCAATTTTGCAAAAAAGTTTACACATAAAGGAGAGTTGTGGGGATATCTGCACAAAGAGGGAGCGGCACAACTTCCAGACAGCAGCGAGGCAGAGCCACAGAGAGAAAAGCACTCCAGTCTGAGGCAGACATGGGCTGATTCATCAACACAATCTGTCGGGGCTGAGCAGTTTTATAGTAGGGAGACCAGAACTATGGAAAATTCCTGCTGTCTCGCAAAGTAAGAGGGAGCAATAACACATGCTGGTGTTTGCAGAATACTTAAGCAGCCGGTGGGACATCTTACAGAGGAGCTGGAGGTCAAACTGTGGAGTTAAACATGAGACAAATACAGACGGAGACAGGAGGAGGAGGGAGGGAGGAGGGAGCGATGCCGTCAAAGAGACGAAGAGATTAGGGCCTGAATATGCAGAGGACGTGAAGAGCAGGGATGAGAAAGGAAGAGGGCAAGAAGTAGTAAGAGGGATGAGAGGAGGATCAAAGAGGAGGAGAGGGAGTGATAAAACGATAAAACGTTAGTCTGAGGCCTGGAGGAGAATATCCACAGTCAGAAAAAAAATACCACAGTATTGATTCCTGAGGACAAGACGCTGCCCAAAACACAAACACACACACACACACAGACACATAAAACTACAGATGTGCTGAATGAAATATGAAATAAAACACCTCAAACTACAACAACAAGATGGAGGTTAAAGTTGGACTGCTTCAAATTAAATACTTCATGAAATACTACGTGTATTTACAGTATACGTTGGCATGTACGTATATCTGAGTACGTGAACAGACGCAGGGACACGTGAGGGGGTTATAATTAAATATATATATATTATAATTGAATTCAGTTAGATCAGCATCGTGCCAACTCACAACATACATCATCAGCAGGCACTTCAAATATTATACAGAACAGCACTTGGAAACTGGCACAATCAGTGATAAATAAATATATTTGTTCGTTTGTCTACTATATATACACTCTCTATATATATATACGATACTAAATATTACTGTGCGATATTTTGATGCAACCATTTATCTTTTTATCCATGTTCTGATTTCTTTCGGTGTCAACTGCTTCAGTCGTTATGTAAAAAGCAGAAAGTTTAAGTATCGAACCCATCATGATGGCGGCGTTGTTGAGTTTCCAGTGTAACAGCCAAGTGCGTAAAATACACGTTCTCTCTCTCTCTCTCTCTCTCTCTCTCTCTCTCACCAGTCATGACTCAGCACCAATAAACTAGCTGCGTTCCTGTTCTGTAGGTCGACTTCACAAACGAGGACGTTCGAGTGTGTTCCCCTCCACTTCCTGTGCGGATTATCAAAATAAAAGTTGTGCTGAGTTCACAGCAAAGCGCTGACAGCGTCGTTACAGGTGATCAGGTCTGCGTGGAGTTTTGAGAGACGCATGGTATATTTGCATCTAAGGTTTAAGTGCACGTGACCGGCTTGTGCAGTACAGCAGGCTCTTGTGTGTGTGTGTTTAAGAGTGTGTGTAGAGGTCATGGAGTGAGTGTGTGTGCACTCCCAATCATCATAAACTCCTCCACTGATTTGCGGCCTGTCTGCTGGCTGCACCGAGGCCCTTAACAAACTCCATTGGCTTTTATTGTCGATCCCGCCAGAGACGTTGATCCCGCTGCTGATGTCATCAAGCAGGGACAGGATCCAAACGACCCATCAGAGGAGACGAGCGGCCGCCCGCGCAGATAAAACTACACCGTTTATGATAATCATCTTCCTCCACTGCTCTCATCTGGGGGCAGGGATTAAAGGAAAGACCCGTCCCCTCTCTCGCTCTCGCTCTCTCTGAGGAAACAAGCATCGTATTGTCGGTCGTTAAAGGAAGTAAACCTGCTGAGAGAAGGAGGAGGAGGAGGAAGATAGAGTCTGCTTAATTAGCGGCTGCACATTTTCCTTATCTTGTTGGTATTACTTTAGAGCATTATCACACTTCAGACAAGTGCTTCTCACTTAAGTAGCTCAACACATTGTTCGGTATCTGATGTAAACACACACAGGAGGATGTTCAACACGCGGTCTGAGAGTCGAGCTGCTGATCTGGTTCGTGCACCAACACAACAACCAACAAAAACAAAACATGGATCTGCTGCTGAGCTAAAACACAAATAATGTGGATCGACTACTTTTTAAATTTAAAATCATTTTGTTGTTGAGGGAAAGTTCTTATATGAGTTCCTATGTCTAGAAAACATCAGATATCACTGAAAAATAACAACCACGTCCCTGTAACAACAGTTCATGTCCTCAAATGTCAGTTTTTATTTATCCAGAGACAATTCATAACAACAGAGGTTAAGTTTTAATGTGTTTAGCTGCTAAAAACAACTCAACTCCCTCCCTCCAGGGATTACTACAGTTTAAAAACTGATAAGAAAATGAAAACAATCATTTTTTAATTCAGTTAGAAAACCGATAATCAAAAAAGTTGCTGCTTAATTTGATTCCACTCAATTTTATTTATCTATTACAGACTGAAGTTGTGTAGAAGTACAAACACAACACAAAACTGGCAAAACAGTTTTAAACAGCGAGTCTGCTTTAAATAGTCCAAAATGAAATAGTGGCTGATCAGTAGGATCTCAGGCTAACTCCACTTTATACTGATTAATGTAACAACCACATGTTTGGACAATGAAAAAAGTTTATTTTGGACATTAAAATGCTCATTTAGGGAGAGACCCAGGATCAATGGAAGCAGATTATAGAGAAAATCTGAATGGACAATATTCAAAACAGAACAGAAACGACCACAGGAGTAAAAGAAAATAAATAGGAACATGGACAGATGCTAAGAATGTAACTCTCACAAGTTTCTATTTGTTTTTGTACTGTTGGGTTTACATGACTTATATAAAGGAAAATAAATAGGAACATGGACAGATGCTAAGAATGTAACTTCAAGTCACAAGACTTTTAACGTTCTATTTGTTTTTGTCACTGCCTCTTAACTTCCGGTTTACAGATGAACTTATGACTTCAAGGAAGGAAAAACACAAAACTTAAATAAAAACTAAATTGATAAAAACAGGCACCCCTTGGCTGACAGCCCTTCACTTTCCTCATTGGATATGTTAAAAGTGACGGAAAACTGAGTTAGACTTATATTAACAAAAACATTCCAAAAGATGTTGAACAAAAGTGTTGGTGCTGAAAAGTCGTACGAGGTCTTCGAGGAGGAAAAATACCTCAAGATTAAATTTCATGCATCAAATGTCACATTCTCGTTGCAACGACAGGTTTTTTATTTTATTATTTATTTTTTTAACAGAAATCAGTCAGAATCGACAACGTCAGACCTGAGCTAGCGTCAGAGAGGATGAAGGGAGTCAGTCGTTCCTACAACACATCCTCGTCCTCGTTTCTCATTCTCCATACACAGTGATTTATTCAGTCAGTTATTCAACCTTCACTTTTGACAATCTGTCCAATTCTACCAATGACAGCTCAGTTGTGAAATGTACCACTGTTAAACACAGCGACGCCCTCGTCCTCCTCTTCCTCCACATCTCTCAATAAAAAAAAAATTAACCACAGGATCCACGTGCCTGCATCCTGTTGACATAATATCTACTGTAACAAAGGAGCAGCTTTAAAGGTGAAACTCCTCGGGGGAGGACGAGCACAGACAGTTTGTCGTCTGCCGCTCACTAACTTGTTTCTATCATTCTCCCTGAAGAGCTGACAGCTTTAGTGTTCAGCCTTTTAAAATGCATTACAGCACACTTCAGAATCGATCACTGGAGGATGCACACGCACACGCACACACACACGACTGCATGCATAAAGATTTGAAACACAATATTGGAAGAGGAGAGCAGGAGCATGGCGATGAATTTGATCTGACACGTTTTTTTTTCCTCTGAGCATAAACACAAACCTCAGACGGATGAAAAGACCGGCGTTAAATTATCTGTCAGTTTTAACTGATGAGGAAATCGTGGTGAGCACACAGACTATATTTTATTATATTATATTATATTATATACAGTATACACTGGTGGTCAATAGAGAGACGGCAGCACAGAAACACCTCAGCTGTGACTGACGTAGTCTGGAAACAGTGAGGTCATTATAGTCTCTGTCCAGCAGAGAGCGCCGCGGAGCAGGACGGTCCAGATCCTTTAACACCGGTCATCAGTCACAACCAGGTCCAGCTCAGTTCGGTTAAATACTTCAACTAAATATTGATGAAATAACTCAGCTGCAGCTTTCTTCTTCTCACACAGATAGTGTTTTTTTCTTTTTATCAGTTTCTTGACAAGATTGAAAAGTTTAAAGTTTCAATATGAAACTTTTCAACATTAAAAAACAGTATCATATAGGTGTCATATAGTTTCAGCCACATACAGTACATTCATGTAACTAATATTCAACCAGATGGGTTTTAGTGAATTATAACAGTTATAATCCCTGTTCCATCAACCGTGAAGGAATCCAAACTGAAAAGTTAGAGATGAAGACGTCTCACTCTGTTCATTTTTCTGGAGCTAAACAAACAGTTGTGGTTCCACACTGGTGTAACAGAGTGGTGGTTCTTCCCTCACAAACCACCTCTGACTCGTCCTCACAATCCAACAACAGCCAGGTTTAATCCACCCCTGTCATCACGTTACAAACACACAATCCAAAATGAATCAGTGACAGCTGGAGTGTGACGTGTTTAAGGCCAAATAATGAGCCTGAAGGTTTCCTACGCTCGTTTCTGAACGATTATTTGAGTCCAAAGTTAATGAATCTGTACTTTTTCACATCTCAGTGTTGCCAAATAATATTTCACACTGATTCGTCCTAAATTTGAACAGGCGATGCAGCGAGAAGTGGCAGCGTTAGTGAGAACAGCAACACAAGAACCAGGAGGATTTGATCTGCATTACTTCATCACCGGAGCAGATACCGATACTGATCCATGTGATCTGATGATGAGGTTTGTAAGGATTTTTCATGGCTATAGTGACCAAATTCAAGTCATCTTTATCAAAACTGAACTGGATATAAAGTGAACGTGAACTGAATATCATCATACATTTTACGATTATTCAAATATCATTTCATATGAATCATTTTTCCACCCACAGTATCTCTCTTTTCCCTCTTCCCTTTATTAGCAGTGCCCATACTTTATTTAAAAAAAAACTTTGCCTATTCCACTTCTCCTTTCTTCATTCTCTCTCTTTTTGGGGATTAGCGGCGGCCGAGCTGTTTGTTTTTTCGATGGGCCAAATTCCCAGACAGCAGATTTAGAGTACAGCAGGGAAGGGTGAGAGGGGTGAGAGGGGTGAGAGGGGGATACAGGCTGGTTTCTACGGCCGTGGTGGTGGTGAAGAATGACGTTGGTGCAGCCAGGGGTGAGAGGTTTGACTCCTCCCGGGACCAGCCATGCTAGAAAATATTAAATAAATAAATTAAAAAATGTGTGCAATGGTCCCGTAAGGCGCTTTGGATGAAAATCATCCGCCAAATGGTGCATCAGTGTTACGTCGCAGGGACAGAGAGAGCTGTAATCCGCCACTCAAACACGTCCTTAACTCAGCCAATGATCCAGTTATTACACATGAGGATATAATTTGTAAGCTGTGAGCAGCTGGGAGAGCCTGAAATCGCTGTCAAGCAGAGCAGGCACTGATAGATACGAGTCTAGACACACAAACACAACAACACACACACATGCAGTACGAGTTTACTCAACTATAGATGTGCTGACACGCTAAGCAGCCGATACTGTAGATGAACCACAGCATTCAGATGATGGAGCTTAGTTTCATCGCTGATAACAGAACAGACTCAGCAGCGCTCAGGTGTCGACACCTGTGTTCAGTCTTGTATCAGCTTCAGTTCCTGTGATCTCAGAGGAGAGGCCGCTCAGACGACAAAACACCAGCAGCTGAACTTTCTGACTAACACCCAGGAAAGTAAAGTAAACCTGTCACAACAGCACTCGGTGTCTTTCCTCCTACTGCTGCTGCTCTGCTGAGAGCTTCCTCACACATGGGATCCAGCGGTTTGGTAACAGCCCCAACCAGGGATTGAGAAGGTCAACATTTCCATATTAAAAATGGAATTTAATTCATCTTGTGTAATAATCAAACAGTTTGAGATACTGAATTTTAGGTCTTCAAATGTTTCATTCTGTTTGTAATGGATCTATATAATGCATTAGTTTCACTTTATGAATTGAATTGACATAAATCAACTTTTATGATATTCTAATTAATTGAGATGCACCTGTATATATTTTGGCGAGCTGGTCTCTGAGTGCATCATATGTCACTGTATGTTCCTGTACAATGACAATAATGAAAAACAAATACTGAATCTTTTCCTTCCATTAGATTCAAGAAGAGCTGCTGCTGTTCAGCATCACAGCTGGACAACATCTGCACAAATGCAACAACCACAAGTCAAATCCACCCTAACTTTCATCTGTTCATAAAGAACAGACAAACTGCTTTTTGTAATATCATTGTGCATTATTGTATTATGTTCATATGCAATATCTAAATCACAGGAGCTACATTTTCAAACACGTTAATTATTCCAACTACGATTTCAATTTGATGTGAGGTGATGTTATTTTACTTGACACTAACTGATCGGACCATGTTCATACATAATGATAATCATTTTACATGCATAACATGTGTATTTTATGTATATGTTGTGTGTTGTACAGTATGTGGACCTCAGGAGGAGCAGCCGCTGCACTAACTTGCACCCAGTGAAGTATTGTGATACTACAGAGACGCTCAGGATTAAATGTGTTTTATCAAATAAAAACCAGAGAAAATTGAATATGGAAATGACCATTCTTTCTCTTTAATTAAGACAATATGAAAATGACAAAAATACACATTGTACATCATTTAGTCGCTCCACCCAGGGGATGAATACAGCCTCTATCTGTCTGTGATGATGAATCCATCTCTTTACTGTGCTGCTAACGTGCTAAAAATATCCTAAATAACATCCACCAATCAATGAAGTCCAGGTGTCATTAATTATTCTAATCAGCATCTCAGTATCTCCTGACCAGAACAAATACTGTACACTGTGCAGAAAGAACTACGACTAAGTACTCGTCTAAATGACTTAATAAGATCAGCGTTTTCACACTGCAATAAAGAATCTGCTCATACTTCACACACACACACACACACAGATATTTATACACACACACAGTCTCTGGTGTAAGCAGTGGGCCACTGTTGACATGTAATGGAGCCTCCTAAAGGGATTAAGGGGTAGACTGTGAAATGTGCTGAATGCGGCTGCTTGGTAAGAAGGGCCCCGAGGCCCCACAGGAGAGACGGGATTAAGTCACCCACTGCGTATGTGTATGTGTGTGCGCACATGTACATCTATGTGTGTGTGTGTGTGTGTGTGTCATTTCCATACTTCATGCCACTTCACCATCAGCTGATCCATTTGCTCAGATCATACTGTTTGGCATCCGGTGGCCTCTGCATCAAAGGCAGCAGCAGCAGCGAGTAGGGCGGGGACATAAACCCTCAACTCACTGACGATCGTCAAATTAGCTCTGTGATCGCTTCACGTGCTGCCGTCACGCCACGACGACTACTGTCAGATATTTCTGCAACCGAGCAGCGTTAATGGAAATCAAAGCTTTGAAGAGAGAGAGAGTGAGAGAGTGATGAGGATGAGGAAGGGGGAAGTCCCACCTGATGGGTTTCATATCCTGTCACTACTGTACCTGGTCTCAGTCCTTCAGCGCCGTCTCCCCTGAGGAGAGCTCGAAATAGAACAAAGGCGGCGGCGAAAGAAAAACGTTCGGTAAATTAAAAAGAAAAAAAAAGTGGGACGTCTCGAGTCGTGTATGTTGAGATTACACGGTGTTAAGTTGACGTTTATCTGCGTTACGCTTCATTATTGGTGAGTTTTTCACTCCCTCTCTTCCTCTTTTAGGAGCGATGGAGCCGGAGCGAAGAGATTTTTCAGTCAAATGAAAAGTATAACTTCCACATGAACTCCTCCTCGTACACCTGCATTTGTTCGCTATTAATTCAAGAGGAGACATCTTTTCCTTCATTACCCGCTCTTCTTTCTCTTTCTCTCTTTTTTCCTCATTAAATTAATTCCCTCAGTCTCTTTCCCTGTATTCAGTGCATGGTCCATTTCTTCACATCTTTCTGCTTGTCATCTCCGTTACAGAAATCTCTCACTCTTCCTCCTCTGTCCTCTTCTCTTTCTCTGCAACCGTTCCCCGTCTCTTCCTCTTCTTCTTCACAGCTCCCTGACTTAATCTCATTTGGACTTGCCTTTCAACCTTCCCCTCTCCTTCCTTCTCTTCTCCACCTCCTGTGTGGTGCTTGTACTTCAAATTATTAAGTTTAAGTAGGGCAAGATAGAGCTTGTAATTTTTACCCCTTGTTTGCACGAGGATGGTGGAGTCGTTTGTCAGCGGGGCAGCCGGGGTTTCGTTAAAAGCTGTGATGAAATTAAGATTTGTCTCTTGTTTGTTGCACCATCTTGGTTTCTCTCAGTGTGTGTGTGTGTGTGTGTGTGCCTGCAGCCAGCCAGCTACTGAGCATGTCATCACAGCAGAATCTGCAAAAGAGGAAAATAATTCCCAGAGGACGCAGGATGATTGTTGCTCGAAACAACCGGGGTGGCCTGGATATGAGCTGCTCTCTAACTCAGGTTAGAAAAGACTCTCTGCTCAATATATTCATCTAATAAAC
The DNA here is from genome assembly GCA_030347415.2 of Decapterus maruadsi. Taxonomy (NCBI): domain Eukaryota; kingdom Metazoa; phylum Chordata; class Actinopteri; order Carangiformes; family Carangidae; genus Decapterus; species Decapterus maruadsi. The sequence goes on along the minus strand of CM064902.1, from coordinate 23,185,393 downwards.
TGGTCGTTGTTCAGATCTCTGAGCTCGGTCTGAGTGAAAGTCAACTGTAACGTCGAGAGAAAAGATAAAACAATAACGCAGATTGTGTTTTCTACGTGAAGCCGCTGAAGTCCAGATGTCGGATCAATCAAAAGCAAACTAGAGTCTGAAGGCCGCAGCTTTGCGTTTAAATAATTACACAATGCAGCACATTTTCAATTCTGAATAAATATTGAATTTCCTTCCAACAAAGAATAATAATGTTCCTATTAGACAAAGCAATATTCACATTTGCAGGGAGCAAATCCTATTAAATAGCACTGTTAACTGTTAAATGGCTATTCACTGGTGCAACTCAGCACCGAGGTGAAAAGAAATTACTTTTTCATTCTGGGTGAACAACGTTATCGGTTTTCTCCTTCTTTCTGGGGCCTCCACCATTATGGATGAGTAAAAAAGAGACGCTAAAGAGCTGCGTACTCGTCTGAGGAGACAAAACAGAGCTCAGGTTCATAAGACGGAAACAAACACAACTCCATACAGGCTCATGCAAAAGTTTGGGCACCACTGGTCAAAATGTCTGTTAATGTGAACAGTTCGGCAAGTGGAAGATGAAATGATCTCCCAAAGGCATGGAGTTACAGATCATTCATTCCCTTTACATTTTAAAATATATATTTATATACATATTTTTTATCTTTTAGCTACATTTTCAAAAAGACAGAAAATGAAAAGGGCTGACAGCTAAGGTTTAGCCACCCTGCATACAGTAATTAGTAGCTAGTAGCCCCTCCTTTGGAAACTATCACAGTGTGTAAATAGTAAATATCTTGTTGATTACTTGGTCAAAGTTATCCAAGAGCTCCAGTCTCCTGGGTTTCCTGTTCTTTTGCAGGCTGCTGCTTTGTTTCCCATTTTCACAATGAAACTGTAGAAAACTAAAATAACACACTGATATTGCTTAGAAATATTGCAAAAGTGTGTTTCATGTTTAACTTTATGCCTTTTGGAGATCATTTCATCTTCCACTTGCTGTTCACATTAACAGGCATTTTGACCAGGGTGCCCAAACTTTTGCATGATGCCACTGCATGTCGTCTAATGTCACTGCACATGTGTTAATGTGTTGCAACTTCATGAGGTGACAATATTTCTGTGTTGTCTTTACAGATTATTCTCCAAAATGTGACTTTAACAGCGTCCGTCCACTTAAATCTTAGAGTATGAATGAGACTCTGGACGTGAGGCTGTTCTCAAATATCAAACAGTGTGAGCTGCAAAATGAACAAACGAACGACCCTCAGATTAGACCGGTGGCTTTCTATACGGGGATGACGAGGTGTGCGTGTTCTTCTCATCTCGTTGCACCCTAACACAAAACCCAGCCACTGAGCGCTGTCGACAAAACCGCTACACCCTCATTATTCTCAATAAACCTTTCCTAACAAGCTGCAGAGGTCCGACGCTGCCCGAGCATGAACACGCACCCTCTTTCTTTCTGTTTTTTTATTTTTCACCCCATCATGCCTGTACGTTCGAAACTAATGAATGAGGTGAGGTTTATTCATGAGCTCTGATTTGTTTTCGACGACTCTCTCATAAACCTGCCTCAGGTTGCTGTTTGGACGCAGAGGCAGATATTTATACGTCTCCACCATCACATTTACCTCCTTACAAGTTTGCACAGTCGTCTTTTTACTGTTGTTGTGTTGCAAGAAAGAAATATTTAGAAACGACCGAACCGACTCATTCATAAAGATCATGCCACCAGCAAATCTCCTTTTCCCCTTCATCCCGCTCTCTTTTGTCATCCTGCTGGGTCTGCAGCGTGGTGGCAGTCCATCAGAGAGCGAGATGCGCTGACGGGTTCAGTGTTTGACCAAAAAAATAAAAGAGAAGCTCCCTGGTGAGATCAAACAGACAGCCAGAGGAAACAGAGCAGGCTGCAGCCGACGATCCCCGGACGGACAAGAGACATCTGAACAAACAGGAGAGACGGGAAAGTTTGTGGATGATGATGATGATGATGATTGGCAGGAATCTGAGGAGACAAATAAGTGACGTCCTCAGAGCAGCTTCAGTTTCAAATGCTCGACTTCTGGAGACAAAATAAAAATAAAAAAACGAACGGAAACAGACTTTTATCATGACATGTTTTGCTTTTTTTTTCTCTCTTTTGTCTCTGTCTGTCGTCTTCATCTCGTTCTCTTGTCTCCGCTCTCATCTGTTTTGTCTGTCCCCTCCACCCCCTCCTTGTCTTTTCTTTCTTTGCCCTCGCTATCTCGTTTCTGCCTCCAACCAAACATTTCCTCTCCATCTGTGATCTCCCTCTCTTCTCTTTCTTTCCTAACCACCTTCATCTCTGCTTCTCGTTTCCTTTCTTAGCCACTTTAAGTCCTTCCTTCCCTACTTTCTTGTTTGTCTCCCATCACCATCATTATCTCAGTCTGTCTGTCTCTCTTCCATCCTCCCCCATTTTATTTGTATGCTTCATTTTTGTCACTTTATCTCCTTCTATCCATCCTTCCATCCACAGGGACGGGTCGTGCAGCAACATTTAGTCTGCAGCTTTTCATCTCATTATCCTCCAGTACAGAGGGACTGGCCTCCTTCCCTGACCAGCAACCTGCTGCTCCCCAAGCAAATCATCATCATCATCGTCGTCATCATCGCCGTCATTCGAGTCGCTCTGTTTTTCTTTGTCTAAGAGGAACAAGGTGAAAAAAATATCCACCTCAGGGTGAAAGGTGTAAAAGCTTCCTTCACACTCTTATCTTTCTTGAGGGATTTCAATCAGAAGCCGGAGACAAAACAATCCGAGTCCCGTCCACAGGGACGAGCGACAATGTTGTTGTTGTGATTGGTGTCCTCTCAAAATTCAACAAAGTGTCTGAAATGATGCCTGTGACTGACAGAGGGAGGATGATGAAGATCAGTCTCTTGTTCACTGTGACTTTCCTTTTACTCCCCTCTTGCTTTCTTTATTCTCTATCACTTCTAAATCCAACTCTACTGTATCGTCACCTCTGCCTTGTTTCCAAAATACTAATCTGTTGTGTTCATGGAAAAGCCTTTTTAACAAACAAAACACAAACGCATAGATGTAAATTTTTTTGATGCTGAGGCCAAATGTGGAGCCATTCATCTTCCCCCGTTGCCTCCTGCAGCTAGCCGGGCTACCACCAGACCTCATCTCAGTGTGGATTGAGAATCGAGAACCATTGTTTTGTATTTGAGGTGTGGTTTACGAAAGCCCAGAACTGTTTATTGGGCCCTACGAATGTCTATCAAATGCGTCTGGTCTGTAGAGCAACAGAAATCTGAACTTGCGGTCTAAACTACAGTACTTAACACACTGCATCAAAAGTGTCTGCCGCCATGTTGGATCGACAAGCTTTCAACAAAGTCGCTTCGGTGCGTCGTCATCGTCTTGCTGCTCCCTCCCCCATTCTGTGGAAAATTGGGTCCATTGTTTCAGACTGACTTGCAGAGCGAATAAAATTGCGTGCAAGGCAGCATGGGTACACCCAGGCTATCCTGCAGCAGCAGAGTGTACATATTTAGTGGAGGTTAAATAAAACAACATCACCCACTGAACATGTCTGGGATGCTCCAGGTCTGTGTGGACAACAGTTTCATCCAATATCCATCAAATCTGCACAGATCAACTCTCTACAGAGGAGACGTGTTGCTCTGCAGGAGTTCAAGTAATGACTCATTTTCTGATCCAGGATGCACCAAAAAAAGAAGCACAGGTCAGACAGTGCGGCTGCACTTATTATCAAAAGTATAATCGAAACTGCAATATAGCAAAGTGCTGTGTTGCTGCACAGATTATTTGGCAAAGGGGAAATGTTCACAAACACAGAGGAACATTTGAGGACAAGTTGTTTTTTGTTCACTTTAGTAAAAGAAAAAAGCTTTAAAGAGTCTCTTTAACATTCACTCATGAAAAATGGGAGCAAAAACAAAAGTATTGCCTATTATTTTTTTGTTCAATACATAAGACTCCACTCCACTACACAGTGGCCAGAACGCCTGCCTGGAGTTTACATTTCCATACAGCATTGTTCACTTAAGTGCTGCTGCTGCTGCTCGAACAGGGCGGGCGAGGACGAGAGGGAAAGATTTCACTGAGATGAGATGAAATGAGCCGTGAAGTGGATGTATGCAAAAAAAAAAAAATAGGCTAGAGAAAAGAACAGTAAAGGGAAAAGAAAGATATTTGAATAGTGGACGGATGTGAAACAGCAGTAAAAATCAGCGTTGCAGCATGTGGTCGTCTAAAAGTCCTGAACCTCTGGTGCATTGGTGTTTCAACCTGCAGACGGACTGATAGCACAAATTTGGAGGAGTCATGAGAGACAGATTAAATCTTATGGATCGGGGCTCCAGAACAAAAGCTCTCAACCGACTCCTTCAAGTCTCCTCTCTTTGACTGGTGAACGTCCACATCTCTGGGTATCAGCAGCCTCAGTCTGTGATGCTGGCTTCCTGTTAAAAAGTCTGTCGTCTCCCAGCCTGAGCTGAGATAACCGCAGTGACCTAGCTCGGGGTTATCTACAAGGAAAAAAAAGCTCCTCCAGAGCCGCATAAGACACAACACAACTGTTAGTAGTACAGAGAGTGGTATATACAGAGTGGTACTCCACATGACGGGAACATCTTTGGTGCAGCTTTCAGTCAAAACCTAAAACAGAACTCTTTTTGAAGCCTCAGTTTTTAAGGAATCTTCAATAAATGTAGTGTTTAATTATGAATAGTGCACCGTTTTTGAACACAACTTGTTTTTTACAAGTGGGGTTTAAAAGGAAAGCTCATGAAACTATAGTTCCTCTTATGACCACTAGAGTCTCGCTCCAAGATTCCCATGTTACAGTATCCAAATTAACAAAAATACACGTTTCTGCTACTTCTCTAAAGCCAATTTCCTCTGTCACAACTGTATGATGGTGATTTTATCAATATAAATCACACTTTCAACATTTTATCAAGGTTAAAAGCTTCAGCTCTTCTTAACCAGGAGTTCAGGTGGAGACGGCAGATCAGTCCACCCTCACAAGAGGCTATCTCCATCTTTATATACAGTATACAGTCTCTAGTTTGTGTTTCCCAACATTTGACATTCTCCAATAACTCCGTAACAGTATAAATCTGTCTCTTTCCTGTTCTTTCTTCCTGTTGCAAACCAGCTTTATCATCAGACACTCCAGTTTTTGTCATGAATGTGATTTGTAAGAGAGTAAACAAGCAAAACAATGCGGTCTGGTGTCTGTAATTATGATAATTATGACAGTGACAGACCATAATATGAGGGAAAAATGCAATGAAAAGAAACGTTTAAAGATTATTTTCTTTTTTTTTTCCAACTTGTCGCCAAAATTGTGTTATTTTGCAAATGATTTGTCGACTCGGCCCACTTGCAATAACCTCCGTGGTTGACCACTGGTCCCCAGCAAACACAAAAATATAAACACAAACTGTCTGAAATGATCAGAGGAAGAATAAAAGCAGACAAGACGACTCCTGTAACACACACATCCACTTCACTGACAGGTGAGCATCACACCTGCATAACACTAACACTTTGCTTTTTAGGTTTTACCACCACAATTGTTACATAACAACTCGTGAACAAGTGTGTCAGGAAGGAAGTGCAACACCAACCAAGTCTGTACCCACATTTAGTTGATGTTGCATTTCCAGCCAAGTTTTCTTCTTCTTCTTCTTCTTCTTCAAAAAGAGGACAGTAAACACACACCAGAGCGCTAATGAGGTTCAGCAGGTGTCAGCAGAACATCGTCAAGAAGAGACAAAACAAAACCACCGCCACGCAAGAAATACTGTAGCTGCAGCACGGACAAAACATGGTGTCTGATTACAAGAGTTTCTGTTTCCTGCTCGAGCTGCTGCTGCTTCTTTCTTTCTCTCTTGTACTTCACTGTGAAACTAGCTGATGACTTTGTATATTCATCAATCAGCGCACAAAGCAGAGGAACAAATTATCCTCCAACTCTCCTCTGCCTCCCACCGCTTAGAAAGTTAATTAGAGGTTATCCTTGCAAAATAAGGTGTCGTCGCCACGGAGCCGGCCGCTTAAACAACCGTGATATCTTATTATCAAGAGAAGAAAAGTGGAGCAAATCAACACAATACAATGACAAACTGATGAGTAACTTCCAGTAAATGGGTTTGTATCTGGGTGAACTCTCATCTGCATCGTGACTCCATTCAACTGCAGCGCCAGGGTTACGTAGATGTAAATGAAATGTAAAAGAGAGAAATCAGGAGGAGGAATGAGACGTAGGAAGTGGAAAAGAAAGGTCAAGACAACATTATTTTTAACTTTATCCAAAATCCAATCTCACTATGGCAGAGTTTGACATCCCAAAAACCCCATTATAAAGGAAGGAGAGATGCTCCAGACTGCAAATCATCTTCTACAGACATAGGAGAACATGTCGTTGATTTATATTCATGTTTTTTTAATCATTCCTATTTGAGTAAATGACAAAATTATCGTGTTTTGTATTTCATTAAACCCTCATCACTGTTGCCTTGTTAAGATGTAAATGTTACCTTTGTTGTTGATTAAAGAAATCAGTCATAGTTTAAAACCTCAATTAACCTTTATTTGATTTCTCAGAGACATTTAATATGGCCTACCACAGGATCTTCAAATTAAAAGGAGCCCTGTGTAAATGCTTGAATCCTTGAGGTCCAATAACACAGGTGAATGTGTTTTATCATTGATGCTATTAAAATGTGATTATCAAAATCAATCTGTATGTATATATAAAAGAAAGACATTACTTAAAGCCATACTGCTACAACATAAATGTCAAATTTTATACCATTAAACATTTTCTGCTCTTCGATGACCTTAAACTTCTCATTACAGTATGTAGAGACTTGTGATATGAGCAACTTTTGGAAAATCAATGGAAATGAAAAAAAAAAGTTACTTTTCTTCACATTTTCAGTTTTAAACAGTGACACTTTATGTTGAAAGGTTTATTGGGGGTCAGTTTACTTGCAATCTCTCATTTGAAATGTTTCCTACTCACCTTTAATATTTCTGTTCGACTGTCTACTACACCGACCCCAGAGAGTCGTACCTGAACGTCTCACAAGTTACTAATGAGCAGAGAGGTGGCCTGGTCGTCTGAGAGGAGCAGGAGGAAGAGGATAAAAAAAATACAATGCAGGCAAAATGAAAAACAAGTGAAGAAGAGAGAGGAGGAGGAGTGTGAGGAGCAGTGGAGCAAAAGAACAGAGCAGACACGATAGAAATAAACGGAGGGAGAGAGGAGGGAAAAGGACGAACAGCGATGGAGTTCTCAAGGAAAAAAGGGAAGAACGACGTTGGTGAGATGAGACGAAGGAAGAAAGAGAGGGAAGGACAGAGGAGAGGAAGGAGAGAGGGCTGTTTACTGTTTTTTAAGATTAAAGGAAGTGAAGGATTAAAGGGAGGGAGCGCAGGGATGTACTGGAGCCATGTGATAAAGCAAAAGAAGAAAAAAAAAGGAAAACAAGTGGAGAGGAAAGAAAGAAAGAGAGACAAGACAATGAAAACAGATGAAAGCAGAAAGAAGTGAAAGAAAAGTTTTGTTTGGAAGAGAAATTGGGAGGAAAGAATGACAAAGTAGGTAAAACACACAGGAGAAGATACAAAGGAAGACGAGAGAAAGAGGAAGAAAGGGGAGAATAAAGATGAAAGGAGGAACGAGACATAAACAGGAAGTAAAATAAGCTCAATATAGAAGTAAAGGACAGGACAAAGACGACAGATAAAAGAATAGAGACGAGAGGAAATGATGGAGGAGAGGACGAGATGAAGATGAAGAGTCGAGCTAAAAAAAAAAGACAACAGGGAAGAGATGAAGGTGGAGATCAGAGAGAGAGAGGAGATGGAGTGAGGAAAGGGAGGAGAAGGTGGCGAGGACGCCAGAGGAAGAGATAGAAAAACAGAAGGAGAAAGTGAAAGAATAAAAGGTGGGGACAGACAGAGGAGTAAACACAATCCATCACTGCTGCTCGGCTCAGACCAAACACCTCCTCCTCCTCCTGAATGCTGATCTCCTCCTCCTCCTCTCTTTTCCATCATCTCTTTCTCTACCTCCATCTCTATTTCTTTTCCCTCTGTCTTTCTCCTCAGTGTTTGCTTCTGTTTTTATTTTATTCCTGCAAATTAAACAGATTTTTTAACTGGTCTTTGAATCAAAAACTTCCCCATTTCTCTTTCTCTCTTGGGGCGAGTGCCACTTGTTTATCGTTTCTATGACAGAGAAGAAAAATAAAAAGCAGATAAATATGAGTAAAAAAAAAAAAAAGTGACGAAAGTGAAGAAAACTTGACTGGAAGCCACTTTCAAAACACATCAAAGCTAAATTCAGGTCAGTAATTTCTCGTATGTTATTAGACCAACATATCACAGATGTGGCTTCGGTTTGGACGTTTACAGACAAAATTAAATCCCAATAAAGCTTTAGGGAGAAGAAGAAGAGAAGAGAGGAAGAAAACAAAATGTAGATTTCAGCCCTGGTTCTGATCACCAACCTTCAACTAATGCAGGAAATGCAAAACAGATTCATGATCTATGTGCCACGATTAAAGACAGTCGTCGTTTCACTACTGGGGAGGAACTGGTCCAGAGTCACTAGAAAGTGATATGTAGTCACATGTTCCTCCATCTTCCTCTATTGTTATATAAAAATACTGTTTAGCTGTTTCGCTCTACTATACGACCAGAACCAGAATTCACACGTACAACCAACACTGCCACCAGAATAAAAGCTCAACCCACTCCCAACCTCGTGCAGCCAACAGAGTACAGAGAACAGTAACCATATGTGTTGATGATGATGCATCAAGTCGTGGTTATGTGTTACGACGTGGACAAGATGGAGGCGATGCAAAGTCTCAAGGTCTCTTCCTCTAACACAGATTCAAGGAGCCGACCTCAAACTGTCAGATCGGATCTATTTTTATCAATGACTGGTTCAATAATCAAACTGTATATGATTGGAAACCTTGTGGCTGGAGAGTGGAGTAAACCTTGAACTTATTCTGCCAGGTCGTCTGCTCTTCTTCCAGATGTTATTGACTGATTTTTTTTTTTTTTTTTTACCTCTGAGTCGACAACTCTTAAATACAAACTTAATTACCTTTGTATTGGTTGGATAGCAGCAATGTGGGACTTAATTATAATGATTTTTTCTGCAGCCTGACAACTGCACATCATATACTGTAGCCTACATTTTCATTTATATCGTTTTCCTAATTGTCTCTTTATCCGTTTAGCCTCATGTGTTTTTCTTTTTGCACTGAGCTCTAGAAACTTGAAGTTCAACCAAAAATGATAAATACACAGACTCTGTGATGGTGTGTAATGTGTATGTGTTGGTGTTTATATGTACAGATCTGTGTAAATAGACTTCCCTTCAGGGACAATAAACAAACTACTATAGGCATAAATAAATCATTATTATTAATTGTGTGTAAACAGAAAACCAGGATACGACTGATGATTGACACACCAGTCTGTATGTTTATGTTTGTGCACACACAGAACTTGTGAATCCTCCAGTTGTTGCACTTACTTTTAATTATCTGCCAGTTTGAAACAGGAAGTAACAACTTAAGCTCCACAATGTGTTTTCACTTGTGTCCTTTCTTTCTTTATCTCCATGTTTTGCTCACATTCATTTTCATTTCTGATCCTGTTTTTGTGTCTCTGCCTCTTCTCTTCCTCCTTCCTCTTCTCTCTCAGTTTTTCAGAGGTGCTAATAATCTCATTCAGTCCCGCTCCTCGTCTTGTTCCCATAAATCCCTCCCTCCCTCCCTCCCTCCCTCTATCCATCCATCCATCCCTCACTGGCTCGCTCTTTGCAACACAGCTCCACATCCGACTAGAAAAAATAAAAAGATTCTCCTCGACCTCTGCTTCACCCCATCCAGCTCTTAAAAAATTTAACCTCCATCTAGCGAGGCAGTGGGAGCTACTTCATATTCACAGTTTCACACACGCTCACTTCACCACCTGGAGGGAGGGAGGGAGGGAGGAGGGTGTTGCCCGGTTACAAGCGTTTAGTCAGCTGCTGGTTGACCGGAGCAGCCGAGGAGTTAAGTGCCTTGCTCAAGGACAAATCCAGCGAGAGTGAAGAATGAGTCGCTCTCGCTTTTCTCCCCCAGCAGCCATTCATCATCCGCATCCTCCACCACTCCCATCTCTTTATCAGTAACCATCACCTCCAAACACCCTCTCCTCTCCATCGCTGGCCTTCCTCCCACCCTCCTCTTCCTCCTCCCACCCGTCCGTCTCCCTCTCTGGTTCTATTATCACTGGACAGGGCTCTGATGAATGGCTGAGAGTGATTTGGGTGGAGGAGGTGGATCTGAGACATTAAGAGTGACATTAAGTTTTTGCTTGTAAGCCACTTCAAGCTCGTGTTGTTATTCAGAGCGATTTAGCAGAAATCACTCTTCGTCAGGAGGAAAAGTTTTTAAAAAACACCGGCCAACAACCTTTTAATCACTCGCTGCAGGCGGGCCAAGTGTAATGGGCAGTTTTTCGATGTTACGGAGCATTATTAGTGGGAGAAGGCCAAACTTGTTTTATTTTTGCACATGAGTAATAAAGCTTCGCTGCATCACCTGATAGTGTGAATATTAGTACTGTAATTTACTGAGCTTTTATTCTGAAAACAACTCAAAACTGTGAATAAAAAGTTTTCTCTTCTGAGCTTTGTGACACAAATAGTCTATATCAATATTTATACTAATCTTTAACTTCTTCATTTAAGTGTGTTGGAGTTTGTTGCCAAGGAGACGCTGCTCAAATCATTAAACCTGCTTGTAAATTTTCACTTATCTCAACAGCCAATCATGTGGCAGCAGTGGCAATACACACTGGAGATACAGGTGAGGAGCCTCAGCACAGCTCACACATCCATGAAATCATTTTCCAGGACATTTTCAGTGACGACTCATACAGTGTGTTGCTAAATTGCACAATTTATTTGCAATGTAATCAGAATCACAATAAAGTAAAATGTGTCACAACATTGCAGTGCATTGTCAGCACCATAAGTGTTGGGTGGTGCAGAGACCTGGCCAAAAGGACCCAGCAAAAATGTTATCATTAAGATTTTTTTTCCAAGTGGAAATGACAGACAAAGGTCAGGTTCCACTTCCTGTCACCCATAAAACTGTGGCTGCAGTGGACACATGGTCATCCAACCAAGATGGCTGATGACTGAAAAAACTGGGTAGTATCGTGCACGCACATCCAGTGTGTGAGTCCAGGTGCAGAAGAAAAAGAATTTGCACATCGGCAAATGCTAACCAAAAATGAGAAGATCTGTTAAGATCGAAACATTGACCTTCCAGTTAATATATTTTTGGGGAGAGTTTACTGGTGTGCAAACATGTTTTCCTCTGATCTCACTGTGATGACTGAAACACATCCTGGCCTGATGGATGTGGATCTCTGCTCAGGCAGCAGGTGATCAGGTCTGAATTTTAAACTACAGGCCCGAACCTGCTTTGTCTCGAGAGTCCAGATGTGGAGGGAGGGGGAGGTTCTTCTGTCACTTCGGGTCCCTGAACACCGATCAATCATGATCTGAATGGCACAGTCTGAGCACCGAGCCACAGTTTATCATCTGCTAAAGGCCACGTCCACCGTCATAAAGCACCGAGCCACAAAACAGAAAGGTTCTGGTCTCATGAACGCGACAGAGAGTTCAGTGAGTTCAGTCACCTCAGCTCCACAGACTGCAGGTCTGAATCCTGCGCAAGAAAAACCTTGGGGGATGTGATAGATCAGGAGACTGGCAGCGTGAGCGATGTGATGCAATCACGTCAACACGGAGCAGCAGAACATCAAAGGAAAGTTTCTCCCTCGCGTGGAAAGAAGAACTGAGGCTGCAACTGAAAAGCAACGAGCGTCTGAACCTCAGTGTCTGTGCGGTGGCGGCGGCGGCAGCAGCGCCCTGTGACTGTATTTACCACTAATTCAGAGTGTTTTCAGTAACACAGTGGAGTGAAATTAGCTTTAATTAGCTACAGGAGGAAGCAGTTGATGGTAGAAAGGCCAAGTGTCACAGCTGGTTACGGCCACAGCTGCAGGATGTGCACACGACTCTGAGCCAAGACTCTTTTCCTGACCTGCTGAGCCCTGATTGGAGCAGCTCCTGGTCCAGCCCACACCAATCACAGCTGATGGAGAGCATGAAAAGTCTGACCGTGAACCGTGAACCAAGAATCTGCAATCAGTTTTTTATTTATATTTTTAAATTTTCTCTCCACTCGTTTTTCTCTAAGTTCGTTCCATACAGTGCATGCTACGTTTTCATGTAAGTTGTGTGTAAATGTTTATTTATCTTTATTTTGGCCATGCTGGATTATTATTCCTTTGTATTCGATACTGGCAAACAACTATCTTACTTCACGTTGAAAAATACAGCATGCACAACAATGTTAGTTCTTTATAACATTACGTGTCTTCTTTTGTTGTATATATATGAGGTGAGGGAGGTTTATGTGCGAGTCTGTTGTCGAAGGAAGTTATGAATAATATTTGAAAGACTTCCAACTTCATGACGAACACAGTTACACTTCAGATGGACTTTTGAGCCACTGCAGCGTGAATCTGAAGGTGTGGTACGGCTGCAGAGAGTATTAACAACGTAAAACTGACACAGCTGTGTTGGCATTGTTCACTGATGCACACTGTGGAGACATTCACTGATGCTGTTGTGTTTTTTTTTTGTTTTTTTTAGTGTTGTTGTTGTTGTTGTGCTCCATGATTCACAATCTGTTCATGCGCTCACAACGCTGCATGGCCTCAGTTTTAAAGCAGCACGATGGGGGGAAACTTTCTGACAGCTGCAGTGCCCAGAACAAACAAACAAATGGAGGCTTCATGGAGCCAGAACTTAAAAAATAAATAAATAAATAAATCTATGAATGTTGTGTATGTGCTCTCAGGCAGTTTTCTTAGGTAAAGCGCCCGATAACGATGGAGGAAGGTGGCGTCCTCCTCGGAGATGGATGCGTTGGCCGGCACTTGCAAGGACCACATGAAATCATGACACGGAGCACCAGTGGGCGTGGGAGTCGAACGGAGCACACACTTGATTTATTTGCTCCCATTACAGAGGGAACGCTGCTCGGATGGGCATGAAAGCTGAGGTGGACAGAGAGAAGGAACCAGAAAAGAAAAAGACAGAGAGAGAGAGATGCACGGCTGGATATAACTCCTGACCTGAACAACCGGAAATGAAGAATGAGAGGAGAAGAAAAGATGGAGGAGAGGATTTCTTCTTCTTCACCTCTTAAACCACATTTTTCTGTCGTCTTTCACTCTTTTCCTTTGGTTTGATTCAAAACAAGCGCAGTTCATCAGGTTCAGCTTCACACAGTCACTCACACAATTTGCACAATAAGTTTTGTATATATCCATCTTCATCTTTATTCTATTCTATTCTTTTTCTATAAATCCTAAATTGTATATAGTATATGCATATTTTTTGCACTACAATATTTTAATTAATTTATTCTATTTTATTTTATCTTTTTTATTCTATCGCTACCTTTTACAATTTTTTGTAGCTTTATGTTTGTACCTGACACCATGTCAAGTTCCTTGTGCTGTAAACTGACCTTTACTGCTCTTGGCAATAAAAATATCTCTGATTCTGATTCACACGCACACACACACACTACATTACACACAGTGGGCGAGCACTTACTTCCTGTCCAGAGAGGTAGTAGGCGGCCAGCAGTCCTCCTATGAAACGAATGTTGACCTCAAACACGGACACCTCGGCATTCTGGGTAAACAGGAGAGAAGAAGAGACAACACAGAACAAATCTTTGTTTAGTTTTTTTTGTATATATTTGATGGATTTGTCTCCGTCTCCTTTGAAAGTAAAGTTTTCATTTCATTTCTGTCAGCGTCAGCCTGTCTCCAGTTTTTGTCCTTTCATCTGTTCTTTCTTTAGGAGTCAGGATTTTTTTCTTATGAGTTTTGTGATGTGGACCAACAGCACGGTTTGTCTTTTCCTTTCATCTCCGCCGTCTCTACTGTGTTTGTATCAACTGGTTTGCGCAACCTTCAAATAGAAACCTCAAAGACACAGATGGAGAATGTAAGAGATCTGAATTCTTCACAAAACAGGAAAAACACACACCTTCACCAACAACTTAGGAGCCCAAAGGCTGGATCCTTGTCTGATTGTAATTTGAGGGAAGCAGGGAAAGTTTCTGTTCCTGAAATGCATACGAGTACGCTCAAAACAAACACAAAGAGCGGATTATACTGTAGATACTTCACTTGTATCGGATGATAAAGATGTGTCCTGTGGCAGCTGTTTGAGAAACAAAGGATAATCAAATCTAATAGTTTCTGAATGTGAATCCTCACGTTACACTGAAAACATCCAAATGGGAGAAAGATGAATCATCTCCTCACTCATTCCTCTGTCACAAATCTAAATCATCGGCTGGATATTGGATCCGAGCACAAGCGTAACTTCCAAGGTCTAAAGAAAAACCAGACAATACACCTGCCTTTCAAACTTTTCAAGGCTGATATATCGGTCCAAAAGAGTGCCAAGATGCATGAATGACTGAATTAATTTCGAACGAACGTGTCTAAAATGAAAAAAATATATAAGTACGATCAAATCATAATATGCACAAGTTCGAAAAAGGAGTAGGAAGAAGTACACATTCCCACCCCTTTCTACTCATCATGGTTTATAGTATACATGTATCTATCTACTACATACTGTAAATATCCATATCCATAATAATATATACACAGTACACTACATAGATATCCATAGCAATGTATAATATCCAATACGTTTATTATAGCAAGATGTTATGAAAACGAAAACAGAGCGAGCAGTGATTTTTATTATTATTGAGCTGATACAAAAACAAAGGTTTTCATGAATGTATTAGATTTGATTAATCTGAAATATCAGGCTCCTTGTGGCTGTAAACAAACAGACACAGAGTCACATTATTGCTGTTGCTAGTTAAAAATGTAAGCAAGGAAATCTTCCATAGACACTTTTCATCTTTCACCCACTCCAGATTTGGTTGCACATTTCAGGTTGTTGTGCATTTCATACATTTCATAGTGCAGAAATTGAATTTACTGTACTTCCTACTTGCAGACCAAGTCATTTGAGCATATGCATGCACGGGCACAGACATCTACACACCGAGCCCACACAAACCCCCACCCCTCCCTCTCCTTCCTCTGCCGGCGGCCGGAGGTCTCCGTGGCTCTGCACAGTCGTTACGATGCAGTTACAGGTCGTTGTGCATGCAGAGACTTCACAGACGCAGGCCGAGCAATCAGCCACGACCGACAGGCGCCGCATCACTTAAATCATTAATTCACGACGATTACTGAGGATGGGGATGATTGCGTAACCCATGACTCCCAGCAACATGTAATGAAAAATACTCTTTCCTGTCACAGCCCCGGTTCTCTTCAGCCACTACGGTGGGGTTTTTTAAAAGTCAGTGGAGGTGGGCATCGTCTCCTCTCCTACAGACACAAACAATGACGATACAAATCTTATCAAATACACTATAAAACACAGGAGGTGTTACTGTACTTCCACTCATCAAATCTCACTTATCTTTAGAGAAACAGTGCACACTCTGTAAATGTTTGACTTTGGCACAGTCCAGTGTCGAACGAAAACAAAACAAAACTCTGTGGCAGATGTCGACACACTCGGTCTCATCAGTGCACGAGTGAAAATGCAAAGCAGGAGGAAGCTGCGAGGACACTGGTCTTTCAGACGGAACGGGAACTGGAATCGACTTCCTATAAACAAATCCTGGAGGATCTGATTATCTATACTCAACCTACAAGAACTTAAAAAAAAAATCTGACTTTATAGAACTCCTGCGAATTAAAAATGTTAAACCAGACATTTATAACAAGCCACCTGTGTGTGGATAAATGCAGCAAAGTTTATGCATATTTCTTTCTCTAATTAAGCTCAAGGTTGTAACCCTCATTATTATTTCGTAGCTTGAGGTGTTGAGAGAGAGAGGCCCAAGTGTGCACCGTTAACTCTCAACCACATCTAGTTTCTCACCCTGCTGCATCTCTCCCCGACGCCACGGTCGCCTCGGCGGCCTTGATCGACCCCCGTGACCTCCTGCACTCAACCTGCTGCAGAACACAAGCTCGCGCAACAACATTTACATTTATTTCTCCGACTGTCAGTCCTTCTGACAATTTTTTTTCCTCGATGCCATGGCAACTCCGCAGCATTAATCAACTGGAACCTCTCGAAGCCCCATTACATTCAAATGCTGAGAGCTATTTGCAAACTGCAATGTGACCTTGGCTTTTGATGGAGGAAGTTAAAATATACAGGAGGTGAGAGGGTTTTTACCCGGTGAGTCTGCCCGACCTCCGCAGGATGGAGGGACACGAAGCGGCTTTAAAGTGTCCACCAGGTTGTGAAAAATATTCATTATTGCAGTTTTTTCACTCGGTAGCGTGTGTGTGTGTGTCTCTGTGTGTGTGTTCTTTTATTTCTCCTCATAAGGTAAGTGCAGCCTTCAGGCAGGAACAGGTGTCATCATCAGACAATATTCATAACCCCGTTTCATCGCTCCACCGACACAGCCTGCGGTTTTGGGTCAGCGGTAGTAACCAAATTACCGCCTTTCTGCCCCTGACCTCCAGCTCCCCTCCACCCCTCCACCCCCCACCCCCCCACCCTCTGGGCTCTTTGTGCTTCTTGGCCTTTTCTGTCGCCGTAAATTGTTATACTGCTTCTGCTGGGAAACTCAAGCGATAGAATTATATGGAAAATGTCCGGTCCCTCTTGGCGTCTCTCCACCCAGACTGTGGAGGACTGTGGTTTCCTACCCCAGAAATGTTTTTTTTCTTTTCTTATCTACTGTGAGAACCACAGTCCCACTGTGATCCGACACAGAACCGAGTGCGCCTATCTGGGCCGGTTGGTTGTGACAGGTCTGAAACAAAACAAAACAGAACAAAACAAAAAAGCTGCTCCGCCTGCAGAGAGCGCAGCGCCACCTACGATCGACCTTGACTTGTAATGGTTTTGCACATCGTCAGAGAGAGTGTGATAATGTACAGTACCAGTGTTACTTGGAGCTGAGCCTCCCCTCCGCAGTAGATCCCCTGTGTGCAGTTGAGCCGAGCAGAGAGTCCAAGTGACTCCTCTCTGCTCCACCCACCTTATTTTAATCTTGACTGCTAGACCCCCACTTCATCAAACAGTGCATATATCTCAATCTTAGTTTTTTTTTCCCTCCAGGAATGGGTGGGCGATCTGGTCTGAAGTAATTATGAATATCTTTTTGGGTAGAGTCTGCATCGAGACTGCAAATGTGAGTTGTGTCGTTTAAAGGGGAGCTATGCAAGTCCGGTCACTTTTCCGTTGTTCCTGGCCGTGTGTTTACAACAAAGCCGGCGAGAAATCAACCCATGGAACGGTGGATGATGTTATTTATCATATATGATGTTACAATGTATATATTTGCGTAGTCTTATCCGTCATAAACAAGAGATTATGGGGCGCGTTTGTGTGGCGGTGCCGCAGAGACGAGAGCTGGGACACCGGGTCGGAGGCTCTGATCTTACAACATCGGTTTTCAGCCAAGAGACGCTAGGTGGAAGGCAGAGCCTCCATTCTCCCTGGAACAAGTTACAAGTCCTTTATTAAACCATCACTATCACTCTGAAGTTGTTTAATTAAGGTATAAAATGTAGCAGAGTTAGGGTAAAAAAACCCCAGCATAGTTCCTCTCTAAGTTTCTTTATATGTTGAAATGATTAAAGTATTTTAATTAAAAATGTGAGATGGCTCTTTGAGTAGAGTTTGTTTCATGTGAGCTTTGTCCTAATTGCAGCAGCCAACGGTAAGCTGCATGCAACTCCCCTCTCTCCTCCTAACCTTTCCATCTGACTCTCCTGTCGTATCAAAATAAAGGCAAAAATGGCCAAAAGACTGTACATGTAACTCCACCGTCTTGTTCTGCTCAGATGAAGAACTGGAGTTCACTGAGGCTGCAGAGTAACATGTCAGATACTACAGTATACTAACTACTATATTATATAGATGTTCATACTGTTGATCTGATTTATACAGCCCAAAGCAAAAATAAATACATTTTCTTGTACGTACATTTACTTTAGAAAATAATCTATGTTTTATTTATTACAACGTACATGTAACAGCAGGACAACTCAGCTACATTAAACTGGTAACAGGACGACCTTTAGACCTAGATCTTTCTTTTTTGACATGATGAAAGTAGCAGCAATGGAGACTTTTCAGCCACCATTCATCATGCCGACACCGGTGTCAACGCCGTATAAACCCCCATTCAACTTTAAAGTGTTTCCTTTTAACATCCAATGCTGTCAAACTGAGAACAACTTGAATTCTCTCTCTTTTTTTTTTGAAGTGTACAATTGATCTGAGGAATGAAAGAGCCGGAGCAAACAGCAGAACAGCAGGAGCTGCTAGTCGCGGAGTGGGTGCGGCGCTGAGTGGCTGTCGCGTTGAGCTGAGTGATGAAGGGACAGGAAGCTCTCGTAAAAGCTGAAGGCCAGCTTTGTTGTGCAGCATCCATCTGTCGAGCTTCCAGTGTGTCAGTCAGCCCCACTTGTTATCCATTTACAACCTGCAGTTTAGGAGCACAAAACCCCCAATGAGCGGCGGAGCTGTAAAACAGTCGCCGACTGTTGAAAACACCTGCGGTGAACAACGGAGCGCACGGCGAGGAGCAACGGAGATCGTGCAACGACGCGTGAGAGCGGCGCCAGATGAGAAGTTTGATTTTTATTGGATTGTTTTGATATGAAATAGGACGACAGAGCCGCCGCCCCCTCCAGTACTCTGATCCTCCGTCACCACACAGCTGTGAAGGACAAACTGTACCAACCTTCGCCACTGGATTAATGTCCACTGTACGGCCCAGTAAAGACTAAGATTTGTCAAACCATCTCCTCTCTTGGCCCTTTTCCACTAGCTCTACTCGGCTCGACTCATTTTTTGTTTTTTCAGCCCTTTCCCCTACCAATGTGACGTCAACCGACTGCCGGCCACTGGCCTCAGACTCTCATCATCCTCACACGTGTAACCTTTATTACGCCGCTATAAACTCTAAACTTCTCCTTTTATGACTAACCTTAGAAAGTGGGTGAGCTAAATGTTTGTCACACACAACAAGAATCACCTTTCATTGAACATGTGCCCAAATTCTCCAATATTTGTCTTCTGGAAGTTATTCATAATTTCAATGTTTTAAAACAGTTTTTTACTGATGTTCTTACTTTCTTATTCTCCTTTATTTTGAACAAGACTAAGAAATAAAATGAATCAATCTTATGCTGGAAAAATATAAGTGATATTTTCCTCATTGTCTGCTGGTGGATGGAGCTCCATCCTTACATAGAACAACACTTGACGTGCAACACTTTGCATGTGTTTTGCTCTTTCCCCATGCATACGATAAATAATTGATCACAACAAACAAACCATAAACCTCTCTGCAATGGAGGCAGAAACAGGTGATGGAGATAAAGTGAGGGACTCTCGCCTTAAGTGTTGTGTGTGTGTTTCTTTTTTTTTTCCTGACGGCGCCGTCAGCAGAGACGATCCGGTGTGATCCGAGTTCACTGCTGAGCTACGACCGAGACTTGTTCAATTTACCGTTTATTCTCTAAACGTTAAATGGACTGCACTTACATCGTTTTTCCCCCGGTCTCATCCACCGCTCAGAGCTCTTTGCTCGGCACACACAACTATGATACAGTGCTTTTCTACCAGATACAAACACTCAGACACCGGTATTACAAGACACCACACAAAACCTTGATTCAACTTCTGTCTGGTGGATAGAAGTAATGGACAGAGAAACAACAGAGAAAACTGGTTTACTGATATCTTTAGTTATGAAATGGTTCTGTATTTTCCTTTTCCATTGTTGCAATTTTTATTTATTTAGTCTCTTTCCTTCTTTCGCTGTACTGAACATTTTCCGTTTGCATGTTTCTATTCACTTTAGTGCTCTAATTATGTGGCTAAAGTTAGTTTGTTATGTTACAGCTGCTTCTATTAATGTTGGGAATCACATAAAGATATTTTGGAGGTAATACAGTTGAACCACCGGCGCTCTGATCAGTAGAAGCTCTGCTCTACTTCCTGTGCCAGAGCAGCCATTTTATCCCTGATTTACTGTCTGACTGATGTTTTCAGATCCTAAAAACATCAACAAACATATTAAAATGTGAGATCTGTAGGTATTTAATGAAATGTCAGGTGCAGGAGGATGATTTAGGGATGACTGAACAAACACTACATTACAGTTGCAATCACACTGGTAAACAAGCTGCAGTTGCACAAAATTGGTTACTTTGGAGCATGTATCTCTTTTTTCATATTAGACTGATTTTTTATCTCATTGTTTTATTTATTTATTTATTTATTTATCTGTAGGAAATTTGCTCTTGGCGTTTTCAATTATTTTAATTATTTGTTTTTATTTCATGCTTTTATTTCATGGATTGCAGCACTTTCTGTTGATTCTAATTTGTTTCTTGTTTCATGTTTTATGTCTTGTTTTGAATGTTTGAATGACGTTGGTTGTTTCGACTCTCGACTGTGAAACTAGTTTACCCTGGCCTTGGGTATCAATAAAGTGACCTGAACCCTACAGTATGTCTGCAGGTGAGTGTGTATAGGGGGATATGGTGGAGAAACATCAGTAATAATGTAGTGTGTTTATAAGAATAAGAAATATATATATAAGCATGAACCGATGAACCACACGCTGCTGACTGATCAATAATCCAACTAAGCAATGCTTTGCTCAGTATTTAACAGTGTAAATATCAGTAGCTGAGCACAGTTCAACCTTCTTCTTCTTCTTCTTCTTCTTCTTCTTCTTCTTCTACGTATTTCCTTCGAGCCTTGCTCACTTATCGACAGCCCGCTGTGTTGAAGAGAACTCACAGCAACAAGTGATGCTACATCGGAGGTCAATACACAATAAAATCTTCAGCATTCAGCCGTTATAAAAGGAAAAATTAAAAAAGCGCCTATATAAATCATACATGTTATCTTGTATCTGCTGGTGTAGCCTCCAGAGGTTGGAATTGATTTACTTATTATCTTCTATTCAGTCAGTGTGTGTGTGTGTGTGTACTGTATGTGTGTATGTGTCTGCATACTTCAAATCTTTCACTGGAGGATAAAAAAAAACAGATAGTTTGTTTCCAGGTGACGACGGAGAGAGAAAGGTGAGCAGAGGAGGCTGAGGAAGTCACTGTCAAACGTCTCTCACATTCAGCTAAATGTTGCAGGGGAAGTGTAAAAGCAGAGGAGAGGAAGAGGGGAAGAGGAGGATGAGGAGGTGGGGGCGTCTAAACATGACAGCTCTCACCGCGAAGGACCATGAAAGCTCAGCAGTGTCATGAAAAATAAACAGCGTTGCGTGTAACTCACGGTGAAAGACAACTCTGCAGCTCCTCATGTGTCGTGTGTAACATTAAAGTGCTGATGATGATGTTTTGTTTTTTTATAACCGCACTCTTCCTCCTGTGTAATTAAATCTGCTTCATCAAACCGGGGCCTTTTGACAGCATCGCCTTAATTTATCCCTCCATCTCTGCCGCATCGTCTCCCCGATCAGATCCTCGATTTAACCAGAGGTGAAGGGGGCGAGTTTATTAATGCGTCAGTTAACGAGAAGTCCATTAATTCGGCGGATTCTTCTGGACCGGGGCCGTGGATTGGACGCAGACCTCATGCCGACACATTCATCATCGGAGGGCAGCGCGCTGCAGTGCGGGGGCCCCACCAGGACACTGGAGACTCAAACAATGACTCACTGCTTGGCTCAACCTGACATGGCAGCTATTTAATCATTCATTAGTGCTGGAGCTGGTGGATGTGCTGCTGCTGCTGCTGCTGCTGCTGCTGGGGGTGTGAGGTGGCGGTGGCGGCGGCAGGTGGGCGGCTGAAAGTGAGAGGTGTCGGAGCGAGGGTGGCACACAAACATAAACACAGAAAACACTGTGTGCACTTTTGTTGAAAAACAGAAAACTGTGCTTTTGACGACTGGATATTAGACGAGAGAGAGAGACGCTTTTGCACCATCAAGCTAATTTGGACGCCAGTGAGAACGAGATAATTGTTTGCATAGGTTTGGCTCTACTGGATCCAAACTGTGAGGTGTTTGTGTTTCAGCATGTTCCTGGATATAAGCAACTACCTTGTCGGGTATAATAATACAATAGGAAATCAACATTTTGCTATCAAATATATTTAGGGCTGAAGTGAAAACAAGACAAAATTAATCACTTGTTGATTCACCATCTGCCTCCTGACTCTCTTGTCTCTTCCTGTTATCCATTTTAATTCTCTAGTTTTTGCCACAGATGTTTTCTTTAAATGAGAAGAAAAACAATGAAAGATGAAAATTACTTTCATATTAATATGTTTTCAGTGCAATTTCTTATTTATTACTCATTTAGGAAATGATATTCTCAGAAGCACTGTTATTATATTCAGAACAGCATTGTTTTTATTCACATCGCAGTATGT
Source organism: Decapterus maruadsi (assembly GCA_030347415.2). Taxonomy (NCBI): domain Eukaryota; kingdom Metazoa; phylum Chordata; class Actinopteri; order Carangiformes; family Carangidae; genus Decapterus; species Decapterus maruadsi. The sequence continues at coordinate 23,162,780 of CM064902.1, read as the reverse complement.
TTTTTTGTTTTATATTGTGAAATTCGTCCCATACTGAGAATACCTTTTAATTATTATTATGATGCACAGCAGCACAATGACAATAAAGATTGTTTTGTTCAATTCAAAACATATTTAAAAACATCATCTACATCTTCTAACTGTCGTCTAAATGAGGGTTGAAGGCCACTCGTATAAACTGCTCATGCACTTCTCTAAATACCAAACTCATCTGTCTTCATCTTAAAACTATGAGCTGATAAAGTGAAACAGGCAAAAAAAACAAAACATCCGCACTTCAAAGGTCAAACTTCCCTCAATGTGGACGACATGCGCGCACGCACACGCACAGACACACACACAGCATCTGCAGCAAAACTCACTGTAACATTCAGGAACTTGCACACACACGCACGCACGCAGGGGAGGAGTGATTGAACTTGACCAAGAGTGATGTGTTTAATCTCCTAAATGGAAATTCACACTATGCCCTTATTCCAGCCTCAGAGCTGTGAGCGGCTTGGGTACGGCTGCACCCGTTGGGTTGAGCAAATCTTTGATTTTTTTTTTTTTCTACGAGGGCCGAGCTTAATAACACTTTTTGCTGCCAATTATGCCGCCAGGCCTCTGCAGGCTTGGAATATATTGCTCCCCTATGAGCCGGGAATTACCTGTTTAGTCAAAAAAAAAAAAAGGGGGCAAAGCGAAAGCCGGAGTAAAGCAACGGCCATGTTGCTCAGATTGAGCCTGAGCTAGTTTACACTTTCATGAGTAGCCACGTTTACATGGGCATTTCTTCTACAATGCGATTATGATTATTAAGCTTCACTGTTCACATGGATGCAAAATAAATTGATCATGTATAAAGCAATTAATCAGAATAAGTTCACTGTGACATGCGCAGTGAAGTTCTGCTGGTCAAAGAAGAAGCTTTTCCTTCCGTAACCAAACGCCCCTCTCCCCGTGCTACAGTACGTGCCTGTTGCCTCCTCTGATCAAATCCACACTATATGGTCCAGTGGATCTACGTATATAAATTACGTTTGTTTTTGTTCCTGGTTTTCTCTGTAATTAAGATGCAAACACAGCAGTTTATACTTCTCTTGCGATCCCTGCAATGGTTAACTGAAACAAAAGACAAAAACCGGAGCCAGTGGATGAAGGTCAGAGGAAGAGTGTACTTTGATGAATGGATCAGCATGAACCACCCATCTTCATCGGAAAGAAGTTTCTTTCCGAATGAGCCCGTTCAGTTTTCAAATTTTCCATTCGGATCGGCATTTATTCCTATTTTATTCTGATTATTTGAGTTTATGTCAACATGGCTAGTGTTACAGTAGCTGTGAGTAGATGCATGCAGGAATAAGAGCATCACACCAAGAACTGCTAATGAAGAACAGTGACACGCCCCCTCCTCCTCCTCCTCTTCCTCTTATGCCATTAACAGGAGCTCCAAGCAGCTTCATTGTCTCTCTCCTCCTCCTCCTCCTCCTCCTCCTCCTCCCTCTTCACCGTCTAATCTCCCTCTTGTGTAACCAAAGAGCTTCTCTTGTCTGCTGCTCCTCAAGACTCGACTCAAGCACAATTTATCCTCATTGTCTCATATTCCTGTCATTGTCATTTCATTTATTATTATACGTTTTTTATAATAATTCTTCACTTTTTAATAAGGTAACCGGCCCGTCACTGTTTGTTATCACTGGTGCAGGTTTTATTACACTGGGCGCTCCGGCAGGTATCTGTGATATAGAAACCCCCACTTTGTTTGGTGCCAGATCCTCACTGACACACTTCTATTTAATGAATCCAGACGTGGCCGTTGTCGGGAGAATGTGTTGACTGTCGCTCCTGTCTGCATTACATCACTGTTTGTTGGCTCCGATAACTGTAAAATGGCCCCGTTTCCCATTACATGTAATCTACCTTGATCTTTCTCCCTGACCTGCATCCACTCACTCACCACCATCTAAATCTCCATCCAAGGTTTATCTTCTGTCTCGCTCTTCCTATCACCCCCTAATGTACTTCCTCTCTTTACACTCGGCTCAGAGGAATCGTTAAACACACCCAGAATGATATGGAAAAAACAACGTCTAACCTTCAAAATTTATGGCAAAATATCTCCCTTCTTCAGTCAAATCTGTCAAAACATTAGATCAGTATGATTTACACTGTCCTATTGTGAATAAATCCAGTAATCAGATCAGAAATCACACAAAAACAAGATGCAGCGCAGTTTTAAGCTCAGAGTGGGCTGCTCTACTGCCGCCAAACTCACAGCTAAATCCTAAAATTGCTGATTTATGTCAGGAATATGTAACTGGACAGTTATGTTCAACTTTATGCCTTAATAAAATGTAAACAAGTGAACAGGTGACGTTAAGGTAGAAATTAGCTGAAAGGACCCAAACTGTTTTGTTTTTTAATCTATTTATCCAAGTTAAGTACTTTAGTTTAGAATAAGTTTTTTTCACACATCTGTTCCTTTAATTATATCTGTGTTGTTGTTGTTTTTTCACCTGAAGGGTGAAGAACCAAATATGAAAACTGACCTTCACTGACCTTGATTTGCGGTGGGATTTTTTTGTTGTTGTTGAAAGAATAGATATGATTCTAACATCCTCCAATAATCGTCTTTGAAATGTTGAATTTCAAAGTGTTTAAAATGAGTGCCTTATAACCAGGCTGAACACATTAAGCTGAACATGAGATGAGAGTCAGGAGGGAGCGACTCTCATTCAAACCAGTGAACTTAATGGTTCTTGAGTGTTGGCTTCATTTTTCAGCCTTGGTTTGTTGCTAACTTCAGTATTAAATGTAAGTCAGTGGTTATATTTCTATATCTATGATTACAGAGCTTGTTGTAGATTGTGACGCTTCATAGAGCAAAATGTGTCTTATTAAAATAATTGAAGGCTCAACCTGCAGCCAACAGCTAAATCCCTCACTCCCTGCACAGCAACATATTCCTCATTCATTGTCTTTTCAACACGGCTCTTGAGTCTTATGTCTCTTTAACACCGACGCTCTCCACCATCCATTCATACACAGACACATAAACCATGTGGGAAACATCAAACCAAGTGAACAACCAACCGATGGCTTTTCTGAGGAGCCCACATTACTCTGAAAATATCAATAAATTGCATCTTGGTTACGACATGTGGTGACTGTTAACAGCCTCCTCCTCCTCTTCGTTTAACCTTGCTGTCGTCTCTCCACGTCCTTTATTCATTCACTCCACACTTTTCTCCTCTTCCTCTCTTCCTTCTTCCCTGTTCTCCAGCCCAAATTCCTCCCTCCATCCCTCTGTCCACCGCTCCACCACAGTGATCCCGAGGTTAATTAGCCCTCCGAGTGTCAGACTGTTAGATCGCCCTCTGCCTACCTGCTACATGCCCTATGATTGCCTCAGTCGGGGTACTAACAAGCCCGGGCGTCGACATCGGTGCAGGCAGAAAGTAAGGAAATAATAAAATAAAAAAAAGAAAGACAGGAGGGGGGAGGGCAGAGCAGACGAAGAGAAGATTGTTCTCCGGGGAAATTCAGAGGAGATAGAACAGATGATGAATAGATGGACAGATATAAAAAATTGTGATTGTTAAATGTCATGAAAAAAGGGGGAGAGTGGTGACAGTAAACTGGTACAAAGAGGTTATAAAGTAAAACAGAAGGAAATAGCCTCAGTAAAGACAGAAATAGATAATAAAGACGGGTGAGGACGGTGGGTTGTGAGAAGGAGCACGGTTTAAAAAAATAAAAAAATAACAGAGTAGAGGGTAGACTGACATAACGGACGGGTGAAAAGTGGGAGAAAGAAGCTGGTAATGGGCGAGGAGGACGGAAACAGAAATAAACGAGCAGAGCAGCAGACGTGATGGACAAGAAGAAGGAGAAGAGGAGGTTGTTAAAGGAAGAGGGGGAGGAAGAGAAACAGATGGAGAAGAAGAGTAACGAGAGTCAACGGACACTCAACAGGGAATTAAGCCAATAACAGCACTATTAATTTCTTATCTGAAATATTAATTTGCAATAATGTTCCATTAAATGCGAGCTTCAAGGCTGCATCAACTGGAGGTTTCCTACAGGACTTTGAACATCTGCTATACTGGTTTTTAGACGACTAATAACAAAATATATTGAATAGAAATAAAACTATGCAAATATTATCAGGAGTCTTTCGTCTAGTTTCGTCGTCTTTGCAGAAACAAAGAGACGAAAAGGCCAATAACATGGATTTATAACTGTAAAGCTGATGTTAAAAATGCAGAATGGTCTCCAATATATTCATATTTGTTCAACTGATGGAGAATAAAGAAGATTTATTTCTGGTATTTAAGTGTGTATCAATATTTCTACATAGTTGTAGCTCACATGCATATACTGTATTATGTGCACGTGTAAATGCTATTGAATTTGTTTTGCTGTGTTTTGTGTGTCCATTAGTTTGTGTAGTACCTAATTTTTGCATCTTGTTGTTTTCTTCTGAACAATAATATCATATAACGCCTCTCAATTATCACTGTGATCCAAGAGAAGACAGGAAGTACATAAGTGAATGCCCCCAAAACTGCCTGAACAAACCATTCTGTAAAATATTATTTGTAGAACTGAAATAAAAAGAAGTTTGAATACAAGTAATTGTGTAACTCGAGGAAACGGGGAAAAATAAAACCGTCTGTTTGTTTTTTCATCCAAATCAAAACATCAGTTTTTACCCGTCTGACATTTGCATTTGAACGATGAACAAACAGTGAATTAGCTGCAGCTTCTGTTTATAGTTCCCGTCAGTTTTGATCTGACAGATCTGGTGCAGCGTCGTTACTGCTCAGCTCCTGTTTCTATGTTTTATTTCTAAAAAAAGAAAAAAAAAGTGAAAGTGAAGCATGTACACACCACACCGAAGTCCAGATTCTGCTCGATCCACTCCTGACCGTCCTTGAACTCCTCGTGGAGACCCATGATGTACAGCGTGTCTAAAGCATCCACGATGGTCGCCCCGAGCTGGGAATTACCTGCACAGGAGACACGGTTAAAACAAACAGGAGAAATTAGATTCATTTGTCCAGTCACGCACCAGCTCAATTTGTTTCAGAGGAAAAAACCCGGCACCTGTGGGAGTTATGAGTGGAAAACTAATCACACAAACACAATGGGCCTCATTTGTGGAGGAGAAAACCAAGACATTTGTTGCACTCACCGGAAAAATGAAGAAATTACTCGGATATTTTAAAACATGATTTAAATATATACAATTAAAAACTTTCACCGCACGTCAAGCAGAAACAGAGCCGGGGAAACAGGCAGGTAATGTAAATCCACAGAAAAAGCTGGAGATTTTTTACAGAGCACAGTGTTGAGTGACAGGTGAGTCGTGTTGAACTGAAACTTTGACAAACCACTGGGAAGGCCTGAGGTCCTTTCAACATCATGCTGGAGGACTACAGCGGTAAATTAGCCTCTGGCCGACATTGGCACATTTACAGAAATGTAAATTCATGTGCACTGTCCTCTAAATAAAAATAAATAAATAAAGTCATAAGAACATGACGTGAATCACAACATCTGTGCAGTGTTGTCCCCCGACCAGCATGAGGTGCTGTGACATGAGATGACTGGATGAGCACTTTATCACAATGACTCTGTCTGTTTAGTCCTCTCTCTATAATGTTTATTTCTACTGTATGTTTATTAAACTCCTTCTCTTCTCATTTCAGACTCTTCCAGTCTCTTACTCCTGATATTTCTTTACTTTGTCTTTTATGAAGTATTGAAAATCCTCTTTCTCCTCCTCCACTGCTCTCAGCATCACCAGAGGAGTTACAAGATGGAGTTGTTTTTGAGGTAAATTCAAGGACTGCTTGCTGAAGAACTGCCCATGAATACATGCGCATCAGCGGTTTTGCATGAATTTACCTCAAAAACAACTTAGGTTATTCTCCATAACAACTTATTACTGTATCTCATAGCATGGTGAAGTTGCACTCACAACTTGTCCATGAGAGAGAGCAGCTCACGGCTCTGCTCCACCATTCTAAAAATAGCTTGCACCGACAATTGAAGACAACAAACTTATTCACAATCAAATCAAGTCCGTTTGTTTGATTGGTGCCATTTGATAACTGAAGTAACTTCAAACTACTTTTCAAATGCATTTTTATTTACATAATACTTTCATGATACTCAAAGACACTTTACATCTATCATTAAAGAGCTAAAGAAAACATCATAACAAATTAATAACATTTATGAAATAAAGAAAAGCTTCATCAGAAATTAAAAAGCAGCTCTGAACAAGTGGGTTTGATCAGTGATTTGATTGGTACAGACTCAGACGAGTCTGGGTTGAAGCTTCCAGAGGGAGGATATTGACTTTTCCATTAAAAGTTACATAAAAATAAAACAATTTCCTGCAATTAAAATGCAAAAATCTCAATTTCTATGTGGTGCATGTTGATTGTTTCCTCGTGTGAACTTCATCTGAAAGTTCAGGAAGCCTCCACACGACTCCAAACTGCAGTAAAAGTGAGGACTGCTCCGTCATCTCCGGTGGATCAAGGTTAAAGTGAATATTTTTGTCTGTCATTATTTGATATATAACCTCTGTCAGACAGCCTGCCTCTGTGACAAGCAGGAAGTCCAACTTAATTACACAAGTCTAGTCAATTAGATTAATACCTCGTCGCAGAGATGGGACAGTAAGCTAATTAGCGCAGTGTAAAATAGCATCATAAAACGATAATATGCCTCAGTCACTTCAGCGTCACGGTTTGAAGATCAGGACATTGTGGTTTTGAGTGTGGATTGTGAATCTGGTCACGAATGTGAAGCAGGAGAGAGAGAACGAGTCCAAATTAAAGCAGACGCCAGAAAAACTCCACCCCTCCACCCCCACCTCTGTAAATGTGTGATTATTTTGGGGAACCACAGAAGTAAAATGTTACTTTCTGCTCCTTTAATTAAGCCACAACTCGTCAAGTCCTGTTGGTGCTTCACTCACTGTTGTACTCCCACTGTTTATCTCTGTAATGCTACCACAGCTGAGGTCAGCAGCTCTCTAGCTCCAGCTCTGGGGCTGCTACTATCTCCTAATGGTGCACACAGCCATTAATGTTAAGCTGATTTAAATACTACAAACTTTGAAAAGGTATCGTCACTAACACGTCCTCCCCTCGAGGTGGGGAGATTTGACCCATCATTTACAAATGGAGAATTTATTTAAAAAGGCAATTAACAGGTCAGTTGATTTTGTCCTTTAGTTTTTTTTATAAATAAATTTTATTATGTACCTTACTTTAGTTGAATTATTTCACCTTATCATTTGCAAAAGTTTCATTAAATGATTCACTTTAATGTTTGTCCCATTAAATGTTTCACTTGCCTTCATTATTGTGAAGCGTATCTGTCTTTTTTTTAGGGTTCACCCCAATGACCTGCCAATTTTTATTTCAAATACTTCAATTATGATATTTCAACTTGTATGGTAGATAACCACAGCCAGTGCTTCCTATGTGTAATCAGATAATAACTCCAAACATGTAGGAGAGAGAAAGAGCAAAATGAAACATCTAAATTAGACTAAATATTGAATAAAATAAAACATACAGAAACGGCTGAGGTAATTAAATTGCTATAAATGAGCAAAAGTGCAATATAATGCATTGAAATGTAAAATATGACAAAAGTAAATGTGCAGATTGGCCGATTTCCTTTTAAAATACATGACCGGTAGTTACGTAGTTAAGTCCCGCCTCCTGTCTTGTTCACTGCACTGAAACTAAACCTGTCGACTATGTGGAAGTTTCACAGTAAATGAAACTGATAAAAACGTACACCATCTCCACAGCATGCCAAAAAAATTATGAGTATTGGTTATTGTTCGGCCGATCAGTTTCTGCAGGAAAAAAAGAAAACCCACAGTGATTGCGACATCCCTGGTGTGTTTGCTTCTACAATGGTGTTGACTTGATTCAAGCTGATAAAATCTTGTTGTCACGTGCAGCGGATTTTATGGTGCGATAGTAGTACTGTAACGCTAATGAGACAATCTCAGCAGTGCAGATGTTTTGACAGATGTTATCTGTATGGAATTTGTAGCATGTGACGTTTGTCCACAGACATGCGGTTTTAGCTCGACTGGCGACTCCTTTATGTCTGTCCTGTGACGGCCTGGGCTCCAGTCGGCCCACAAACATCAGTAATGGTTTGCTAATGCATGGATTCTTTATCTAATAGTATGATTTATTATTATTGATTACATTTGTCTAATTGTACTCAGAGTACAGGTGAAAATCATGTAGACAAAACATTATTACCATAACATAGTCTTAATGCTGTCCAATCGATATTTCCTACTTCTTTTTTTAATTTCTTACCAACAAACAAAGACTTGGATAAAACTAACAAGGTTCAAGTGAGGCTCCTCATTAATATGTAAAACAATGCAGCAAAGTGTTCTAGGATCTCATCAGATCATCTCCGTCCCCATCTATCACTGCTGCCTTTCGCTGCGTTCGGTTCGCTTCGATGCATGCAAATTAACGGGCATATTTCAGCGGAAAAAGTCGGTGTCACTGCCCTTTAAAATTCTTCCTCGTTTCATATCAGCTTCAAGCGAGTGCTGTCGGGATTCCTGAGCCTCCCCGCCATCCCCGCTCTTATCTGAGGCTCCATTCAAAAAAGGGGAAGGGAAGAGCGTCTGGGCTTTATGCAGGAGCTGCAGCGTTATTATCATTATAGACAGGAACCGCTAAATCACTCTAAAAATACACTGCAGTCAGGCAGGCACGGCTGATAGCAAGATGCCCTGGCCGCCTGCCGGATCTTGACAGATTGGCCCGACTGTTGGTGGAACAGAGCCCCTCTGCTGCATCACACAACCCCTATCTCCCTCCCTTCTGTCACTTTCATCACCTACAGGTCCGCTCCAGGCAGTCGCAGCAACGCCGAGCCTGTCAAAGTTCTCCAGTCAGAGAATTTCCCTTTGATGTCCATGTTTCTGCTTCATCTACGTTCACAGCAAAACGACGCACGGCACGCTGGCACGGCACGGCTTACACCCAACATCACTGCTATACGGATACAACTTAAATGTGATGTTATCGTTACATAATGGAGCCAATGGTGTCGACCCAGAAATCCTCATCATCAGTTCACCACCATCAGGAACTTAGAGCAAGAAAGGCAAGGCAAGAAATCAGAAAACATTTGCTTTTGCAGTGCTGACATTGTCCATTTAAAGGAGACATATTATGCCCCCTTAACACAAATTTAAATAGTTCCCAGGTGCCTTAAAGACGCATCTGTGACATGCTTCGGTCAAAATACCACAGCTCTGTTCATCCTCTCAAAACAGCCCTGTTCAGAACGGCTGGTTTCAGTGCCTGTCCCTTTAAATGCAAATGAACCACTGCTTGCCCCGCCCCTTCTACCGGTCCCAGGTAGGGGCGGTATTAGGCAACTTCGAAACCTAGTTACATCATTGTCAGACAACTGAGAGAACAGCTCATAAAACCACATGGATTTCAACCTAGGGAGCCTACATATTATAGATTTTTTGGTCAATTCTCACATTTTGGGGGCCGGAAGCCAAGACAAACACCCCGATATGTTAAAGAGCCTTCAAAAAGTGATATTCCCATAATCCCCTTTGAATTTTTAATTCTGCATTGAAATATTGACACCGGAAACTCAGAAGGGGCTGAAACATGGAGCAGATAGCTCTGGTCTGATCGTAACTGCAGAGACACATCCTGGACTCCAGTCTGTCATTGATGATCCAGTGCAGGAGAAAACTGCACAGCACAAAGTTAATGCAGGAATTAAAGATCCTCAGACATGTACAGTAGAATGACATTTATTACTTCAAACTGTCTTTTTCCTGTGGGATATTGTATGTTTTGTGTGCAGATACTTTAACGGGTGGACTTGGACTCTCCGTTTCCTTTGACAGGACTTTAAGGATGCACAATGACACAAACACAAACACTCACACAGCTAAAAACAACAACAACTGAACACAACCTTGTTAAACAGGTCAGGGTGCAGCTTTGCAAACTTCTGTCTCCAATGAGCTTCTGCTAATGTCATTAGCTGAGCAGTTCATTTCAGAGAGCGACACGGGAGTGGATTTTCTCTCCTGTCTCGTCCCAATCCCACAACAAAACAAAAAAACTAATCCTGTCCCGTCCCCCCGGAGCGGAGGAGTTCATGTATTAACCTAACATATATTATACATCTCATATATTAATAGGAAAACAAGCCAAATATCTCTGTGTATTTACAAATGCTACCATCGGTGATTGCTCTGAAGATCAATAAATAATGTTTATAACCGCTCCATGGATTGATTTCTTGACGCCTTCGTTGAAAACAAATGCACATGGCCAAGAGGAGGGTTAGCAAAACAGAGGAAAAGCGACCAGACTTGCATAGTTCCTCTTTAAAATATGCAACTCTGTGTTGATAATGAAGGTCTTCACCAGTGTTTCTACAGCCGAGCTACCTCCACTTGGACCCCGCTGAGTGGCTCAGTTATATAACTTAGATATATGCCCCGTTTCCACTGCACAGTTCCAGCTCTACTCGGCTCGACTCAGGTCATTTTCCGTTCATAGTTCCTCCTCAGCGTGGGCAGAGTCATCATCATAGCACGGTCGCGTCGTCTACCTCTCTTTTTTCAATCCTCTCGTCAGCTCCAAACTCACTCGTCTGCATCTCGATAACGGGCCAAAGTGGTGGTTTTCAACACAGAAGACATTTTACTCACAACAACAGCCTCAGTTCAGATCAGAGGTCACTGTTGCCGTTGAGTTTTTAAAAATAGTGGCAGTTGAAGTACCAGGTACCAGGTAAAAAAAAAAGTGGAAAAGGCCAATCGTGGGTGTGAAGCTGATCATCACACAACAACCTCATGGTGACCAGGGTGAACCACATTTTAAGACCAGAATTATACATAAATGCAGGTTGAGTCTGATTATTATGTATTAAATCTATGCCTCTACCCAACTCCGTCATATCAGTTGAAAGTTCAACACAAAAGAGGATTTAGATTTGTAGTTCACCGGTGTTTCTTCTCTGTCTGTCTGTGTTTCTCCAACCTTGAGATGTTCAGCTCGGCTCACTTTGATGTTTTTTTTTTGTGTGCGTACAACCTTGCGATCACACCTTAGAGTCGCCCTCCTTCCTTTCCTTTCTGCTCCATCTTTTCATCCGCCCCTCCCTCCTTCCTGCTAACCATCTGTTTGTTCTCATTCATCACTGTCTTTGCTCGTGTTTTTCCTAATCTTTCTTTGATCGCTCCATTCAAACCATGACGTGAGGATACAGCTTTAACCTTCTGTAGCCGATTTCATTTTCGTGCAGCAGCGTCCTCCTCCTCCTCCTCCTCTCCGCTAAATCTCCCTTTTCTCCCCCCCCCCTTAGTTAATCTGGCCCGACCCAGCCTTTACCTGCAGTCTGTGTTCATATCTGAGCTTGTATTGTTTCTCTGTCATTCTTGTCAGCACGCGCTGTCTGTCGCTGTCTGTTTCCACCGTCCTCCCTGCATCTGAGTGCTGTTCAGCCTTTCATTCGGAGCCAAATGCAAGCTGAATTGGCACTTCCAGGAGGTGGGTTTAGGGTTGCCAGGCACTGCTTATCTGAGACAAATTGGCCAGGATGAGGTTTATTTATTTGGGGAATTATCGCCAGAGCTTCATGCACACGCACACGCGCACACGTAGAAAGCCTCAGCTGAAAATTCTCTCACTCTCTTAAATATACGATCCTCTTCCTCTGATTGAATTCACACCACACATCTTCTCTCTGCCTCAACTGAACTCTCCAACTTCCTTTCTCCATCTATCACAATCTCATCCCCCTCTCTCTTTCTCCCTCTAACACTCCTTCTCTCTCGGCCCCTGTGTCAGTTTCACTAGACAGCAGGTTTCAGAGCAGAGTACGAACTCACACGAGGCAGGAAAACGTGACGATATTACTCAGTCTCTCTCTGCCTTGTAAACTGTCGGCTGTGGGACAAGTGGGAGATGATGGAGAGAGAGAGATCAGGTGTGTGTGTGTCGCTGTGTATTTAGTCATGTTGCATTTTGTTTGCAGTGTTTGTACAGAACGACAGCGGAGGCAGGTGCTGTGACTGAGTTGAGTGGCTGAAAGTGAAGTTTTTAAACTCAACAAGAACATCGATCTGGACTGAGCTCCGTTGTTGTCACATTTCTAGGACTCGCTGTCTTGTATGTGGTGCTGACTTGCAGGTTTTTCTACCCCCACCTACTCTGCAGCATTGTGCTTCTCCACGCTGCTCCTCTTCTTCCTCCTGCATTCATCCTCCCCAAACTTATATGCAACACTACAAATTGTAAATGCACAGTTGAGCACTAATACAGGACATTAGAGTATAATTTACTCATGAACACTGTGCATTATCCAAGGAGTCTTATAAATTTTGCTACTCTTGTTTTTCTTCTTATATATAATTTTCAGCGCTGTGAAAATTGAATTCTATTCACCTCCACTGTGCTGCGCAAATAAGTCTCAGGGATGGATAATATTAACTACGGTAGGCAAATAAAAGCCTTTACTGTCTGTGCATGGAGAGTCACCACTGCAGGTAAGTGAGGAAAAAAAGGAAATTGAGTGAACTTTTCATATTTTGGATACTGTGGATTAGCATCGACTATAAACAGTGAACTCCTCTGTTTAAGTTACTACTTAAAGAGATAGTTCAACATTTTGGTAAATTGGTCCATTGCCATAATCTCTATAGTCTCAACGTAATAACTGCTGATGCATGTTCCTGTCAGGGGCAGTTTTTCAGCAAGCAGTCTCTGCAGTTACTTCTAAAACAACTCTGTCTCATAATGTTCTGTCATTATCTCATAGCGTGGTGAATGTGCAGGTCACAACTTACACCAGAGCATTTTGGAGTTGTTGGATTGTGTGTTTGATGCCTTTTATGAAGGAAAACAAGAAATCCCATTAGGCTCCAAAGCGTACAGTAGCTCTGAGCAGCTCACGGCTCTGCTCCGCCGTTCTAAAAATAGCTTGCACCAACCAGGTAAAGAACCTACTCCTAAAACTATAGGGATTATGGCAATGGGTCAATTTGCCAAAATGTTGAACTATCCCTTTAATCTTATGTTAGGTAAAGGCAGGGAAAACAAAACACCCAACAGTACATCTGGTTATTATTATTCACATGAAGTTTGGTATAAATAGTGATTATGATGTTGTGATGTTATGTTATGATGTTCTGTATTCAGCTCCAGCCTCGCAGCCTTTGTTCCACCCCGCTGGCCCCTGCCAGATTAACAGATAATTTACACTCACTGTCACAGGCTGTTAGACTGTTTTGGTAAAAAAAAATATCATATTGCAGGCATCAACCCCCCCCCACACCCCACCACCCCCCCAACAACAAAAAAAATCATCATCATCCTTCTCTGTGACTCCACGTCCACTGTGCTCTGCTTTCAGCCTGGTTTCTAATGAGCCCAGCGGCGAGATAAGACAACACCAGTCCAACTCCCCGGGCTGGTCTGGTTCAGACCAGACTGGCTGCTGGTGGACGACTGGTTACCAACTTATCTGGCAACAGCCTGAAACATCTGCTGTGTTTTGTTTTCTGCCTCTTCGGACTGGACCTTCCGCTCAACATGAGCTCCCTGACTAAACCCCGGTCTGACAGCCCGACTCCAGGACCGGTGCCAACGCGTCTCAGTCAGCATGGGTTTCATTCAAAGTCATTCAATACACAGCCTGTAAAGAGCAGAGAAACATAAACCAAACCAATACATGAAGCTATTGTTCTCTGTAACTCTGCGTATGGAGTACATGTGTAAAGTAGAGACTTAAAGCATGAAAGGTTCACCTCAACTCCAAGTCCCACTAAATGCCAAGCAGGGATTAGACTGAATCACACAGCTCAGAATCAACAGGCTCCACACAGACCTATATAATACCCACACCATATTTCTACAGTGCATCTTTGTTTATATAGTTATTCACTCAGGAGTTCACTCACTGCTGAGGATTACTCCGTTTTTTCTGCTCTTTCAGTCCTTGCAGTGCTCTTATATGCAGCAGGAGTTAAAGAGCACTTGTAAGTGTAAAATAAAATTCACACAGATTTGATGCGGATAATATGAAAATACAACAAAAAAGTTATATGTTTCTATAAGTTAACAGCGACACACACACACACACACGGACCGCACAGAATCCACAAAGAACATTTTCCAATCTCTTTACCATCTGAATTATCCATCTGTCCGACTGCTGCAGAGACAACGTGGGTTTCGATCTGTTAACCAGGGGAGTAATTGCCTTCTTGATTTCTTTTGCACAGTGTGTTACTGCAAACTAGTTTTTAAAATGTCTACGTTGTGTGTGTCCCATCACATGCTGCCGTGATTAAAATACAGCCGAAATCACTCACATGGATCAAAAGGCTTCAGGCGGGATCGTTCCTGTATAAATGCTGTTTAAACAAATCGCTTATGGTGATGACATTTGTTTACAATGTTCATTTTGGGACTTTTCGACCATGTTGATATCTGGGAAAAAGAAACATTTAAAAGCGCTGCTGCTGCCAGCTCGCCATATGATTTCTGCTCCCTTATTCCCACTGATTCCTCTAATGTCCATCCCTGCCTGCTCGTCCTGCACAAGTTCACTGTGATGGCTATAAAGCAGTTTCTCCAATTTGATATTGATCCATTAAGAGATATTTCACTTTTAATACCAATTTTGCTCAGTTAAGACAGAGATTTTCACAGAGCTACGAAAGATGTAACTCTCCAACCTGGAGCATGATCAAAAATATCAATGTTTACAAAAAGAATTGGGTCAGGAAACAGGAAATGGCATACATTTAAAGATCGACTGAAGGATTTATGAATCGATATAAGATTTTTTAAAATAAAGAACAATATGAATTGGAGAAATTGATTTTTTAAAACTCAGCCCCACTCACAACATAATGCGTAAGTGTTTCTGGGGAAACAAAAAGTGACAAACCCAGACTTTGTTAGTCGTGAATTAGTTTTTCAAATATTATTGCAAATATGTACTGTTAGCTGAGTCTGTCCCTTTTTTGTGTTCCCTGGAAACATTTCTGAATTTGTGCATGCATGTTGAGCTCTCAGGGCCACCGTAGTTTCCTCTGTATCTAGTACAGGGTGTTAAAAGTGGGTCTACTGTGCGTAGCTGACAGATTAATAGAAAGAGTAACTCGGGCAAAGTAATTTGGGAGAACAGTGAAGTTGCTCAGGATGGAGTAGACAGGAGGACGGGAGGGGGTTTCATGTACTTGCCAGCTTAGCCAGAGAAAGGTCAGCAAATCCCTCAAAATCCAGCAGTATATACATACACAGGGCTGACTGAGCTGGATATTCAGAAACCTAATTACATCAACCGGTCAAAAGGAAAATACATCCAAATGCGTTTAAAAAGAAAAAAAAATGGATCACTGTTGTAGTTCATTGGTGTTGATGTTGCTCAGCATCACTTCACACCTTCCCCACATCACACAACTGTGTTTCCTCTCTCTCTCTCACTTTCACATCACCCTCACATACTTGGTTTTTTTAACCACTGTGGTTTCTGTTTCCTCCTCATTCAAACCCTCTCACAGTCACCGCACAACCACAGTGTCACAAGTATTTTAATAGTATTTCTTGAAAAGCAAATTACCGTCTAAGTTCGTGCCTACCATTAATACATAATGCAACATCATGACATCCAGCCTCCACGGTGAATTTCCATGTTGATAATATAAACATGAGGCAGGTAGAAGGAGCAACCAGGTGAATAGACAAAGTCTTTTTGTCTCCCTGCACCGTGCAGCAGCAACAGCAGCTCCCTGGAGTCGCCAACAGGCTCGTTATATCAATATTAACAGAAACTCGAACCGCTCCAGAGTTACACAGAGCTGCATTGTGGGTAGTGGTTCCATCCAATTATTCAGGTGCACTACATTTTTCAGATTCCAGCTCTTATCATCATTCATACGCATAAATTGTGCGCAATAAAAAAAAGAAAAAGAAAGAAAAACTAAAGCCTGCAGGTGTAAACTTACAAGGTGATGTTTTTCATCAAACTTCACCCCTATTTCTTTCTCTCTTTTTTGTTACTCTGTTTGAGGGGCTTATGTACATTCCTGCTGGACTCAGCAGCAGGCAAATCCCCCTGTTTCCTGCTGTCCAATTTGGCACCGGCAACCCTGCTGAAAGTTTAATCTGAAAGGAGAGGGAGAGATGGAGGGAGGCAGGGATGGAGGGATGGAGGGAGGGAGGGCTGAGTCAAAGAGCTCTGAAGGAAATTTGACATATTGTTGGGAGCAAGAATTCAATTCTCTTCCCTTTGTCTCATTTGCACTGCCAATGTGCAGCCCAGAGTTGGAGATGATAGTGGGCGACTTATCGAGATGGACAGACGCCAGTCACTGATACCAGAGGCAGATGGGGTTCATACAACACAAATTACCCTCTAAGATGCCCAGTTGTGTGGGTTTCTGAAGATATGAGCATAATTCACCTAATAGGACACCACATCCAAGACTCTCATGGAGCCAACCTGTTGGATGAACAAACATTTCCTCCAGTTAAATCAAGAAAAAACTGAGGTCATTGTTTTTGGCAATAAAGAGAAGAGGGTTGCTTGCTGTCAGTTAACACCTTGAGTCCCTGTCTCTAGAAACTAAAGTCCAAAATCTTGGTGTGCTGATAGACTCAGATCTGACCTTCAACGGTCATATCAAATCAGCCTTTTATCAACATATCCTGGATCAAGGGTTTTATGTCCCAAACAGATCAGGAGAAGTTAATTCATGCTTTCATCTCCAATAGACTTGACTACTGTAACAGTCTTCTGACTGGACTCCCCCAAAAACGTATTCACAGCTGCAGCTCCAGTTTTAACCAGAACAAAGAGATCGGAACATATCCCAGTCAGCTACAGACTAGATTTTAAAGTTCTGCTACTGGTCTAAGTCACTTAATGGTTTAGGTCCAGAATACATGAATGGCATGTTAGTGGAGTATAAACCCAGTAGAGCTCATACTTTTTTCTTCTTCTTTATTCTTGCTTTTAATTGCATGTTTAATGTTTACAATCCTTTAATTGTGCTGTTTTTTCTGTTCTTTTTAAATGTTTTGTCTTTATGTAAAGCACATTGAGTTGCCTCTTGGTATGAAATATAAATAAAGACTGCTTGCCTTGTTGAACTCCTGTAATAAAAAGGAACAGTGCTGCTCCATTACTTCCATAAAATGCATCTTTAAGACCCTTTAACCTGGGTCTCACTTTCAAACAAGCTGCCAAATCATTATTATTCATATTGCCCCAAATCATAAATCATTTGTCCAAGGCAGGCTACACTCGAGATGGGATTCGGAGATCTAGATCCTCCCAGATCTTGAATCCAGATCGAGCAGCCTCAGACAGAAATACCCTCTTTGAGAGTGAGCGGTCACGTACTGTAGTCATGTACTGTACTGTATGCTCACGCGAGTCTCTCTGAGATCTAGTACAGTTGTCGTATCCTTGCATCTTGAACTTGAATACAGGAAGACAAAGGGAGGAATTTCAACAGAGGGTGGGAACCCCTGGAGACCAGTGTTGCAAAAACTCCCTCTGCACAAATTCCAACAAGCAAATCTTCCTCCTCCATCATCATTGTTGTTTTCCCCTTCCTCCAACCCTGATCTCTGCTTCCCTCCCTTCTCCTCCTCCTCTCATGTAGAAAGCAGCTTTGAGCCCTGAGGCAGTCATTATGAAGTGATCATCAGTGAAACCTCTCACCCTCCACCTACTGCTGTAGTCATCATGAAGACATCTGGCTCTACGTGTTGAAAGAAAAGCCAAGAAGCTTAATGTGCGGTTCTCTTGTTTTGATTGTCCAATAGGGGAAATCACTGCATTCATTAAGCACTGTAGATATTAACCAACGGAGCACTATTTTACCATTAGCCATGAAAACATGTTCATCTGAGGGTCGTCCAAAGCTGTAGCTATGAGCTTAATATGAATATGAAAAGAGATGAAGAACCGTTCCTGGGGTGGAACTGAGACTCATCAACCAAACATCCCTCCAGGATGTAGATGAAGATATCTTTAAACTCTTATAAAAGAGACTGTTTTCTTGTCCAGAAATTAAATAAATCAACAAGTCTACAATAAAAAGAAAACTAATATACAATTGGAGGTCATGTATCTCTGCTGGGAAACCGTGGATTTGTCTCTTCTGGTTGGCGATTGGGAGTTTCTACCAAAAGTGAAGTCCTAAAAGGATCTTGAGGTGATGCTAAAGATCAACAGGCAGACCAATGAGACCATTGTGTTGAAGAGGGAGCTGAGCTGGGAGGCCAAGCTCCTCGATTCACTGGTCAATCTCCGTTATGAGATCTGGATAGTGAGCAAAAGGATGAAATTGCGATTGCAAGCTGCTGAAATGAATTTCATCCTTGGAAGTAGCGGGTACTACAGCTGGGCAATATGGCCTTAAAAGTAAAACCTCAAAGGAAGCACTCATATTACGTTTAAGGCTCAGTTGCTCCGATCTGGGGTCGATTGTCTTCATAATGTTGATGAATCCAGGCTTTTCAGTTTTATAGACAGGCACTATATCATTGTGGACCTGCAATGTCTTTTCACTGGGACCGCTTCTTCTCATGTGGGGGAAAATATGGGAAATGATTCTGTTAATGTTAGCTGCTTGTTAGCATCAGGTTGAAGCTGCCGTTGTCTTCTGCAGCTCAGAGTGAAACACATTTCTCCCACTCAGCTGCTGCTTCTGTTTGAGATAAAATTGGAATAATTGAGTCGTGCTGCTGCTTTTAGTTTAGTTTAGACAGTGGTTTGCTTGAAATTGAACACTAAAAACCAGACAAACCACTTCCAGACTTCTAAAGAAATGCTGATCTCTTTTTTTTTTATTAGCTCATGCTGCCATGTTGATGCTTTACCTGCACATGAAGAAAATATCATGTCATTATCAACAACAGAAGCTCAGAGAGGTGGTAGCAGCTCTGTAGCTTAATTAGCTAAATTAAAGTGGAATTACATTTTCATTTTTAAACATCGCCCCGGAGTATAAGTCTGAATTAGTCAATAGAATTGATCTGGCTTGATTGATCTGGCCTGGGAACAGTTGGATGGATGGAGGCAATACCGTCCTCCAACAGAAAACCAATGCAAACTACCACTGTTTTATATCAAGCCTTTCTCACCTTCGCCTTTTTAAAGTAATAAATGTTTGGAGCTGTGTCGTTAGCAGAATCAGCTGTGATAAAAATGTATGTATTAATGGGACAGCAAAGTGCTCGGGGTAAAAGCATTCAGCTGACGGCCTGGTGCATTCATAAAGTTTCAGATAATCACAGAGGAAGTACTTAAAGATTACTGTCTGCACGTTGCTCAATATCTCGCCTCGCAATCAATCCATCCTGATGCTGCACAAAGAGAGCACTTCATTTCAATAAGGTCTAACATACTCGAGCAAAGGACGATCTGTACGTCTGTAGTTTTTAAGAATTTCACTGCAGTGCTGATTTTCATACAGCAGACCTGTATTTTCTCTACCCACTCTCTCCCTTTTCCCCAGCATAATAACTGCATTAAGTGAGAAATTGACTCTTTCCATTCAGTCCCGTCTCACCCAGCCTTTTGTGTCTTGCTTCTGCAATGTCCTTCAGAACAATGACTGAACACTTAAGCCTGATTTATACTTTAACAGCTACTTTGCAGTGCGTCAGAAGGGGGTTACAATCAGACCATGCACAGAAACCCTCTAACCGCAGAGCTCAGAGACGTGACGTGGACAGGGCAGTCATGGGATTTCATGTTTGTTTGGATCCTGTTGGGATGTTGTCGAGCTGAGCAGCAGGATAAACACTTATAATGCACATTCAGTGTTGGAAATGAAGTTCAGCTACGATCTAGTTTTAACTAAGGTCTTGATCCTGAATTGTGGATTCCCTGTGACACATAAATATGCCATTTATGTTGTTTCCACCTCCTGAGTCAGAGTCATTAGTCCTCACCCATGGGTGCATTTCCATGGTGCTGCTGTGCAACCCTTTTTCCAGGATGCAATGTGCTGTTTCGCCCTGGGAGTCGATCGTACGAAGACATGACCTAGATGCTCTGGGGGGGCGGGGGCAGCGCTAAAAGAGGACTTCTGACTTCATGGTTACCACGGGATCCACACGAACCCTGCAGAGAAATCGCCCTGGGGAATTAATATCGAATAGCTCTGCAGAAGATTACACTCCTCAGTGTGTATTGATTAGAAAAGCTGGAAATCAAAGCTGCATTTGATGGTGTGGTATTGTGGTTTTAAAAGGTTTTTGGATGAGGCGCTTTCTCAAACAGAATCTATGCTGATTGCAACAGGTATAGATTATTACCCGACAGAGAGCGGCTCATGGCAAAATTAAAAAACAAACTTGTAGCTAGGTATCTCTGATGCGGTTCAAGTGGTGACGCTCCAGAGTTTATGTGATTTCAAGGGTCCATGTTGTTGCTGAATAGGGGTGGGAGAAAAAATCGATTCACATATATATCGCGATATCTTTTTTGACGATTTTTAAATCGATTTTTTTTTTCAAAAATCGATTTTTTTTATTTTTTTTATTTTTTATACTGTGCAATGTGCATTTGTTCGCCTTTTTTTTACATACAGAGAGTACAGGTTTTGAAAAGGGTTTAAGTTCACTTTATAATGGAGTATATTAATTTATAGGCTCCTACAGTATTTGTGTGCAGATAAATGTTAAAAATGCAGATTAAAAATCGAGAGAATCGGCAATATCGTAGAATCGCAATTTAAATCGAATCGCCATCCAAAAAATCGTAGAAGAATCGAATCGGGAGAAAAGCATATCGTCCCAGCCCTATTGCTGAACATAGTTTCTTGCTGAACGTGTGTGGTGATGATGACGACGACGACTGTTGCTTGCAAAGAGCTTCAAGCCATCGATGTGTTTACAAGATACATGGCTATATAATAAACCCTCTGACTAGAATGTCTTCAGAGTAATTGGAGGATACAGGGACTTAAAGATAAATATAATCAATTTGTTGATTCTATTTATCAATAAAGATACATCAGAAAGTGAGCTGGTTACCATGCTAACTTCAGCAGAACTAAAGGCATGTTGAGTAAAGGAACAAAGTTTGATGTTGAACTCACACGGTAAGTAAACAATTGTTGCTACCAACACTTTAGCGTTAAACAAAAGTTATAAATAGTTTCATTAAAGATGAAAAAAGAAAAATGGAAGTAAATTAAATTATACAACAACTTTCCTGAAAAGCTGACGCGGCAACATAAGGTATTCACCTTACAACAGCATTTCTGTGTTACTTGAAACTTACACTAAGTATAGACTGACAGATCGTCTCTCTGGGCAACATGATGCACAAACAGCCAAAGTAATCCTGTAATGGACAAAGCGAGCGCCATGAATAATGAGCAAGCTCCCTCTCTCTCCCTCTCCCTCTCTCTCTCTCTCTGTCGAGTGCTGCTCCAGACAGAAGGGCCAGGTGTCCAAACTTCACCCTAGTTTTGCATCATCATCCATCGCCTCCTACCAAACAGGCCTCCAGCTACTACATGCCTGAGGCGGTGCGTGATATGATTTACTGTGAGCCACGTCAAACTGCCAGTGGGAGACAGAGAGAGCGAGCCATGTGCCTGAGAATTGAGAGATACAACACTTGCAGGCGTAGATTAAAACCATCACACTGAGAGAGAAGACTGAGGGAAACCAAGTAAAGCACCAACACAACAGTCACTAGTTGGAGTTTGCAGGGCAGGACTCACTCGGACTCACCGGTGCAGAGTTATCCCTGCAGACAAGATTAAATCCCAGGAAAGCGAGTCCAGTGGAGTCACGCAATGTTACAAATCAAACAAAGGACGCAATGCAGGGACACTAACAACACTCCAGATCCTCGATATACAGAGATTAAACTGTCCTCTTATTTATACTTTATTAAAAACTGAAGTAAAACTAGACCAACTGAGAAAAACGGAGGAGCCATCTGTTTGTAAACTCTCTCACCTCAGAGGGACTGGAAGGCAGCGGTTTGGACTCACACTCACACTGAAATCCTGATCAGTGTAAACTGAGCCACATCTCCTGAGAGCGTTTTCCAGCAAACACTGAGGAGTGTGTTTAAAGATCAGAGCCAGTGCTCTGTCCATCCAGAATAAACAAGGCCACTTCAGCTGCCGGTGAAGCCCCGGCCTTTTGCTTCGCCTGACCTGCAACCTCCACCGGGGTCAAACGCTTTCAGCCAGAATCAATGGTGGCTGATGCTCTTCATACAATTACCCACGGGCAGAGGAACAACATAGAGATGAATGGAGATGTCTATCATCTGCCCAACCAGTGGCGCTGCTGAGGACAGAGAGGCTGTGATCAAAGCAAGAGGCACAAAAAGGAGTCGTGTAACTGGCAGTTTGTGGCAGGAGTTCAATAAAGCAGCTTACTAGGCCTGAAAATAACACTCACTGTTTCTATCTATGAGCATTCGGCCCAGTAGGTTATTTTCTGTGGGGGGTATTTCTGCCTTTATTATGACAGGAGGACAGTAGAGAGAGACAGGCGTGAAATGCAGCAAAGGGCCAAAGGTCGACATCAAACCCACAACAGTGAGGATAAACCCCTTCATTATTAACTCAGTATTAATGTAGTCTGTTTAATAAACCAAAGAGTTGAAAAGCAACAGTCTGAAATGTTAAGATTTTCTACCAAACCTGAATAAGACATGAAAATAAAAACTGACTTCAAGTAAAGCAGAACAGCTGGTTTATTTCCCTCAACCAACTCCACCCAAAAGAATTGGCATTAATGCGTCTGCGTAGTCCAAAACAATTTCTAGTCTACATGTTGACTTAGCCTCAGCTTGTTCCCCCAATGACTCAACATTTGCAGATAAAACATCATTTTGCTTTCTTAATAGTCCAACATGTGCAGATTTTTTTCCAGTAGTGTCGGGACAGTCGCTCCTCCAATGAGCAAGAACCAGATCTGACTGAGAGAGATGAAACGATGTGAGAGTATCATCATTTTTAAATGAGCGTTGATCTTGGTCAGCAGGGGGTCTCTGCTGCATCCTGTGCTTTTTCTTAACCTGTTTTGGTTTTTTTGTTTGTTTCTTTTTTTTCCCTCCTTTACAAGGCCGAGCGTTATCCTCGCGTGAACCGCTTACCCTCGAGACAAAGGCCGCGTTTGTAGCTGTGGCTGGAAATCAGCTCTACTCATTCTCCACACAGCAGAAGAAGAAAGAGAGAGAGAGAGAGGGGGGGAAAAAAACAAGAGGACAAAACAGGGTCAGGCAGTGAGCTCGAGTTTATCTGAGCCTGGTGCCACAATGAGCGCCCCAGTCCTCCTGTTACCATTCTGGCCTGTCCTGCCTGCTCTCTGTGGACTGATTAAGACTGAAGGCTGGAAGGTGTGGAGCGGAGTGAGCACACACACACACACAGCTTCACTCCTTTGTGTCTTTAGCAAGTGTGTGAAAGGCCAATGGGCAAATGTTTAAACGCAGGATGAACTGTATGCAAACTATTGTGCTTCTTGTGTCAGGCACAGAGACAGTGCTGCCGTGCCAACTTGGTAGAGCAGAGGGAAATATTTCATTCGCGTCTGTCTTCAGCCGCTGACGTCAGCTGCACATCTGAAGTTAAAAAACGAGAGCAGCCTCCATCTTGGATCGGCCTGCCTCCCCCATCGCTTTAAATGACGAAGCATCAGTGTGATTTAATCCCACGACGACACACAGTCGATCAACAGTCGCCATTTTCCGTCCAATCACTCCGCCTTTGTGCATGTGCGTGTCCCTCCGGTGCTGGATGTCAATGCTCCTGATGGTTACGCAGCAACACAGCAGCATCTCCAATTCACTACTACTACTACTACTCTGTCAAAGACACACATGCATGCACACGCACAAACACAATCAATATGGCCAAGTTCTGTAGGAGGACAGGATACACCTCATCAATAATGAAAGTGTGTCTTGTGAGGAGTCTGAGATTTGATTCTTTGCCCGCTGGTTTCCCACCCAGTGACGAATAACCTGCAGATAGCCAGACAGGTCTCAGCCATTACAGGGAGGCGGGAGGAACACGCACACACACACACACACACACAAACAGAGGAACAGCAACAAATGGAAACACACACACACACAAGCAGCATCTATCTACCATTTAGCAGCGGCTCATAAAATAACACAGGCGCCTCTGGCCAATTTGCCAGACGGAACATTCCAATTTGACACAAAAGCCTCATAAGCATGCATCCTCACACACACACACACACACACACACACACACACACACACACAGCAACCTAAGACACACACACAGAAACCCAGGGAAGCGCACAAGTCAAACTGGCTCAACTCATAAACACTGAGACAAACAAACATAAAACAATATGCAGGAGTCTTGACACCGTTATAAATAAAATACTGATTATTCAGACTCTAAATTTACAATAAACCAAAAAATCTATTAATATTTATAGTTTATATATTAATTAAGAGATGCACTCATGCACTTTCTTCTCAGCTCTTATCCGATTCTGTGCCGATACCAAATACCAACCTTGTTTTCATAATCATCATCTTTATTGTTGTTGTTGGTATTAAAGGGTCATAGTCATGCAAACTATTTTTATTTTAATAACAGATGTGCATTTCCGTCAGGGGCAGTTTTTCAGCAAGCAGTCTCTGCATTTACCTCTAAAACAACTCTGTCTCGTAACGTTGTGTTACTATCTCATAGTGTGGTGAATGCGCAGGTCACAACTTTTCCACCAGAGTGTTTTGGAGTTGTTGGATTGTGTATTTGATGAGTTTGATGAGGGAAACCAAGAAATCCCATGAGCTTCCGTAGCGTAGCTCTGAGCAGCTCACAGCTCTGCTCCACTGTTCTAAAAATATCTTGCACCAACAATTAAAGGTAACGAACCTACTGCTAAAACTATAGGGATTATGGCAATGGGCCAATTTGCCAAAATGTTGAACTATCCCTTTAAGTATAAGGGTTACACCAAGTCAGAGTAAACCCAGCAAAGCACTTCTTACTTAAAGTGCGACAAAGTAAATTAAAATGCACTAAAATTAAATGTATTCCAAAGAAATATATTGTGATTTATGTGTGTTGGCTCAACAACTGCAGCAGCAACAACTTATGGTTTTCAAATTTGAAATAAAAGTGCAAGAGCTGTAGAAAAAATAAATATGTTGAAATGAATATCTACAAAAACAAATAAGTACAAAACAATAGTTTAACTGAGCAGGATAAGCTTCTGCAGCAGCAACAACAACTTTAAAGTTTTCAAATGTAATATCTGAAATAAAAGTGCAATACCAACTCTTTTTCTTCTTCTTCTTTGTGACTAGACACACAAACTAGAGAATGGAAAAGGTCCCGACTCTAATATTAATACATTTTCTTTTATCTTTTGAGTCGATTCATTTAGAAGTTTAAATAATTCTCTCAGTCACGACATGAAGAGAATTCATTCATTCATGTGTGGTTCCCTCCAGGAAATCTGCCTCTTAACTTCATCTTTACAACATGTGTCTGCAGCCTCAGTAGATCTCTAGATAGTTGAGCTCCTCCCTCATCCACAGTGACAGCGACACGACCACAGAAGTAGACATGATCTCGCCTGAGCACAGAGGCAGCGAAGGCCGAGGCAGCAGAGCAAGTTGGGGAAAAAAAAAAGTTGTTGTGACTGGTGAGAGAGGTCGATGCTGGAAACAGTGATAAAATCCTGAGAATGTGTATAATCTGCCATGTTGTCCTGCTGCTGCAATGACAAATCTAGTTTTTACTCTGGGTGTCTGGGTTTCTCCTGTGTGACAATGAAAAAGTAAAAGAAGAGTTACTAATGATAAACCTGCCGATCCAATCAGTTGGTGTCGATTTAATCCTGAATCATCCCTCCCAACAATCAGATCCAGATCCAGTCTTAAAGTATCAATAACATCTTTGATAATTAGGATTTGAAATTCAGGATAATTATGATTACATCAAGGTGGTGCAAAACAAAAATATTCTTTGAGGCAAATGGTTGACCACGTCTTATTCAGACTTCTTAAGTCCAACGACAACCAAGGCCCATTGCGTATAGTAAGTTATAAAGATTCAACTTGTCCTTGTTGTGACTTTTTGTTTATCTATCAAGCTGTGATTTCATTTTAAAAACTTCCATGAGCAACACACACACACACACAACACTACATTTGTCTGCACTGTTTAAAAGTCATGGAAATGTTCTGGGACGACTTGCAAAGGTGTGAAAACTCTCCCGGTGTGACAAGAGCAGTCCGAGCTGTGTGATCGGTGTTATCATTGACAGCAGCTGCAGAGGTGGATACACAAAAAAAAGGAAGAAAAAAAAAAAAACCCACAAAACTGCCTCCAAAACACAAATCACAGATGATGAGCGGCTGCACTGCACTGACCTCTCTGTGGGAAAAATGATCAGTGCCGACGGCAAATTCTCTCTCTTTGCAAACAGAAGTCTCCCCTGCGACTGGACCCTGCCGAAGACCTGAAAACGCGTTTTACTCCCACTGTCTACACGGCAACACTTCACCGTGGGGCACATTTACTCAGGCTTAAATATTGTTAACAACACAATGTGATTATCTTAAATCAAAGGCAGTATCGCCGCTGACGTTGTACAGAAACAGCATCTGTGTGCTTGCTTGTTGACGTGCACAGTGGATAAACGCATGTGAAATATTACCGATGCTACGGAAACATTTTTATGATTTTCTTTCATCTGATATTTTCAGTGCTGTTTGTTCTCCGTCTGTGGTTTCATTGATCTTCTGTTGCACTTGTGTTCAAAAACACTCCTCCCAAAGTGATATGCATCCCGCTGGAGGCATTATCACACAACCTTGTCCACAAGAGAGAAGACAGGGCGTCTGGGTGTGGAAGTGTGTGTGTGTCTGTGTGTGTGCTGGCGTGTGAGCAAGTGTGTGTGTGTGCATGCATCCATGTGTGATTTACAATGAGTGTGAGCAAACTGCCAATGGGCAAAGACAGCAGTGGGACAGAGGGGCTTGTCTGGCTTACCAAAGATATTTGTGGAATGTCCTTTCTTGGCGAGGGGCTTCAGCTCGTTATGACCCCAGCCGTACTGTCTGTAGCTGTCCCATGCGTGCTTCATCATCTGAGAGAACAAAAACAAAAACAACAGCACATAAGAACATGAAGTCACCAAACAGAAACAAATCCTGAAACTCATATCTCCAAATAGAATCCCCTGATGATGATATATATTTTCTCTCCTTATGCATAACTGCAATTTTAGTCAAATAAATACGATCACAATATCCAGTTAGGGCTGGGTTTAAAAGATCTATTTTCTGATTCATATCGATCTTCATTTAAAAGATCTGATATCGATTCGTAAAACACCTATATCGATCTTTTATTGTGTGCAATTTCCTCTGTTAGATCTGCATGATCACGATTATCACCCACAACTGTCTGGGTTTGGCTCATGTTAAATATATGTGCATTAATGCAACTGCTTTTGGGTCAATTCTTTATGTAAACATTGATACTTTTGAAAATGCACCAAGTTAGAGACGTACATGTTTCTTAGCTCTGTGAAGATCTCACTCTTAACTGAGCAAAATTGGTATTAAAAGTGAAATATCTGAAAATGAATCACTATCGAATTGAATCTGGACCTTGCCAACAGGAATCAAGTTAATTCAGTAAATCAGTAGCGATACCCAGCCCTGACGCCAGATACTGTACAATGGTTTTTAGTCAACCTGTGAGACTAGTGAAGGGATAAACGAATAAATTCAGTGCATAAGAAGCAGCTATAAAATAGTATCTGAGTGTGATGCCAAATCACCCAGATGATAATGAAGCCTGATGAGGCAGAAAAGCTTCATGTTGTTTTTTTGGGCTGTGATTTTAATTCGTAAAAAGAGGCTGATTGTAAGTTTTCTCTGTCCCTGTTTGTAGTTTTTCTTGCCAGTAGCAGCTGGCGATTGTTGCTTCGCCCATTGTTGTTGTTGTTTATAAGACTCAGAACAAGTCCAAGGTAACGACGAGTGTCATTGTGGTCACATTGTGCCAGTAAATCATTATAGTAACCTGTTTATAGCGTGTGCAATTTTAGCAGTGGTGCTCACAACCTGAATGAAAAGCTGCATCCTTTGAACTGCAGCATTCGTTCAGGGTTTGTTTACTGGTTGGAGGAGAGGAAGTTGAGGCCTCAAGGTTTCGAAAATGCACATTTTTATTCCCAAAAGTATGAAAAATGTATGATATTTGGTTTGGAATCTACTGTATATAATACATTTAAGCTGCTGTTTGCCTGGTTGAGTTGTACTGTACTGTACAATGGTCAGTAGAACAGAACAGGAGGGAGCAGCGTGAGCGGAGATTAACCTATTGTGGATGGCGTCATTCTCTTGGATGGATTAAAAATGCTAAAATGGGTCACAGAAGGTACTTTGGCTGCAAACTCAAGCAAGTTAATATGTGTGGGGAACAGTGAATACACAAGTACAAGTTTATGTAGAGTGAGAAACCTTCTGTCCATAAGATTAAATAATCAATACTTAATTATCAACACCAGACAAATTCTAGGTAAAAAATTAATTACCATGTTTGGTAACCCTTTAATTTACAGGCCACTAATTACGTGAAGAAATAGCCAAGAAATAACAAGTAATTGTGTCTAGAAATAGCTTAGAAATAATGGTCAGTTTCATAGTAATGTTGAGAAATAGAGCCAAGAATTGTGTAAAAATAGCCCAGAAATATCGGTCAATTGCAAGAAGACTTGGTGGCCTTTCCCAAAAAAAATTAAAAGCATGAAAAGCATGTGTAATTGTTTGCCTTCATGGAAAAACATGACATTACTATGACTACTATGTTATTTCTTGGCTATTTCTGGACATTATCATGCAATTATCTCGTAATTAGTGGGCTGTAAATTAAAGGATTACCATGTTTTGTTTTTTTATATTCATAGGAACTCCACATAGAAGCACCACAGTCCAGCCTAACACACACACACAGACAGACACACACAACAGGCGGTTTGTCAGGCCTGAATGGGGTTCACGACCCCAAAGACTTCAATCTGGAGGCTCATGCCGCTGCATCAATGTTCGCCACACACACACACACACCTTTTGTGTTTGTAAGAGGCGAACGCACAAATCCAGGTATGACAATAATCACATGGAGCACTTTGTCTTTATATTTCTACTTCAGTGCATTACCTCCTCTCTCTCTCTCTACCTCCCTCCTGTATCTGCGGACATTCATCTACGGAGAGGGGAACAAAATAAGAATCTATTTTTCATATGACCTTTGAGAGGAGGCTGCAGGAGATGAGCTCGGGGGAGGGAGGGAGGGGAGGGTGAGGATAAAAAAGAGCAAGAGATTGTGAGATGAGCTCTGACATGGAGGCTGATGCTGAGAAGAGGCGCTCCAGGGCAAACAGAGAAGATGACACAGCTGAGGGAGGGAAGGGGGAGAGAAAAAGTGGCAGCTTTTACTGGAGCGCCTGCTGCTCTCTTTCAATTTTAAAAACCTTTTTCTCCTCCTCCTCCTCCTCTTCCTCCTCCTCCACAGTCCTTTCTCAAGTGGCATCAACAACCTGAGAAAAAGTACATTTCCTCTCTATGAGGTCGTGTCAGTCTCTCTCTCTCTCTCTCTCTCTCTGGTTCTGCAGACATCTGTTGATCTACCTGGCAGCCGTCCTGTCTGTCCATCTGCCAGCCTCGGCATGATTTTCAGCTCATCGTATAATTCCTATGGTGACCTTGACGCTGCTGACGTTGGTTACCAATTCCCTGCATCAAACCATCACACAATTTGTCTCATCGTGTTTTACTTTCGTTCATTAAACCAACATCATAAGGAAATATAAGGAGGTCATTTTTTACAACGTACAGGAACATGGATGGGTGAAGAATGAGAGTGTGTATGTGACTGTATATGGGTTGTAGATGCATATTGGCTCAATATGAATGCATACAGGTCTATATATGGGTGTACTGTATGTAGATTTCTATATTTCTATACTTTTTTTTCAATATCTTGATAAGTAACGACAATAATTATTTATGTTAAAAAGGACAAGGGGTAGGATCATACAAGTTTTTTACTTCTTCCAACTCCCTTTGGAGCCTGTTAAGACTTTTGATTAACATCATTTACTAACTTTATTTGTTACTATTTGTTTTTTGTGTGCTTTTTTGTTGTTGTTTGCTTTTGTCTTCCGTCAGTTTCTTTGTTCAAAATAAAGGCTTAATTAATAACATTATAATGATTATCTGACAACTGTTGACATGATTGTTCCCTCCTAATGAGTTTAGTTTTTTCTGTAATTCTTGGGTCATTACTACTTACAAAAATAAAAAGGAAAAACTTTGTGCACAAATATTGCTAATTCTGTTAACAGATGCCACATTGAGACCTACTCCTCTACAACATCAACCCTCCAATTAGGCTGATTTGGTGTCAAAAAAAGCTTTCAATTGTTGCTAACAAAAAAAAATTACTTTTATTCTGTGAACAATCGTTTGCCACCCGAATGCACCACTGTTAGAGCAGTATTTAAAAGCTGATTTGATGCTAATTGCTCAGGGGAGGCCTGCAAACACACAGGAAAGTGAGAAGACAATAAGTCATTGAACAGAGGTGACACACACACCTGCTGCGGTAACAGTAGGGCAAGAGCCGCAAAGTGTGCAACCTGTTACAGAGGCAGGATAATGGGCAATGGGGATTACTTACTCAGTCCAAGAGGAAGAGGAGGAGGGTGCAGAGTGGAGCGTGAGTGTGCATGTAAATCTATATTAGCCTATCAGTGTGTGTATATGTGTGTGCTACCTGCAGAAAGTGACATGACCATTTTGTCATATTTCATTTATGAGGTGCTCAGGTGGATCATCCCAGCCCAGGCTCTGTGTGTGTGTTTGTACATCTGTTCCTTTTCGCTATTTGGCAAAAGATCATAAGAGCTCGGAGCAGGAGAGAGATCCTGTATTGGCTGCTCCAGGCAGTCAGATAAAAAAAATACAATAAAATAAATAAATAAAAACAACAAAAGGTGTGTTTCCACTAGAGGAACTTCCCCTGAAGAGCATGAACCTTTTGCAGAACCCCTAGATGCTGCTCCAATGGAGGTGGAGCTGCCAGGTTCTGAAATTAAGTTCTGGGGAGATTTAGTTTAGTTTTAGACCAAAAAAAAAAGTTTGTCTTTGTCTCACCAACGCCTACACGAATCGAGCTGTAGCACATTTACCTACATTGTATGTCATCATCATGCCTAATTTGCATAATCTTCCCACGGTGGAAACGCAGACAACAATGTGCCACAGGAACCTTTTACTTCCCTGCTTTGTTGAAATGCACCTATATGATAGTTTCATCATGCCGTACTGCTGTCGTGCATATAAATGACATAGAAAGCAGCATTTTTTTGCCTCTGGGAATTGAAAAGTTATTGAGAAGTTCAAACTCCAGCAGGAACTTTGTGGAGATGAACAAGTCGTCTGCAAAAAGGAGGATAAAGTGCAGCGGTAACGACCTGATGAAGTACCAATCAGCAGGTTTTATTCCTCCCCTACCAATCTCTGGCCTCTTCACTGCCGGTCTAACTGCCTCCCTCTGTATGCCACCATGAGTGGATGAGTATTCAGATCCTCTTCCACCTCTCCCTCCCTCTCCCTCTCTGGAGCAGGCAGGCAGCCAAGCTAATAAAGACAAGGGCCAGGAGTTTCATTGTGTTCTTGGCCTCATGGCTTTCCATGACGCACTCCATGCACACGCACACACACACGGCGGATTATAAATCAAATTAATACACACCGTGACATGGACACTTAAGTGTTGGCTGGCTCCCTGTGATCTGTGTTGATTGGATGCTTCATCAAATTTTGATTGGCCCATATGCCAAGGACAAGAGCAACGGTGCAGGGTGGTGTTTGACAATGTTGACAAACTGCTTATTTAAAG
This sequence comes from Decapterus maruadsi, assembly GCA_030347415.2. NCBI lineage: Eukaryota > Metazoa > Chordata > Actinopteri > Carangiformes > Carangidae > Decapterus > Decapterus maruadsi. Next base: position 23,130,763 of record CM064902.1, on the reverse strand, counting down.
GACCTTGGAATACTAATTGGACATTAGGACACAATATTTTTGATCGATCCTGACAACCACCTCTTGCCCATCACAGCAGCATCTCCAGAAACCACAAGGAGAGCGTGGAGGAGATTGTTTTTTTTGTTTTTTGTTTGCACTGGCTAAAGTGGTTCGGTTCATTTCACAATTAGAACTGGACCTCATCGGCAATTACCTCGAAAAACTGGCTGCAGAGGCGTTGTAGATAAAAACTCGGGAGCCAAACCTCAACATTTTACTGCTGTCTGAATGGGGAAAGTTAAATTAAATCAATATTTCAAATATTAAAAACCGAAATGGCTCGGTGTTGGTGTCAAAGGGGCGGCTAATGTTGAAGAACTCACATACATTTATTCCCCCAACTGTGTTTGTAGCTCACTGATTTTGGTGTCTTTAGCGGCGTGCTGTGCGGTTTGGATCCGCCGCAGCAGTTGAGGAAATCCTGTTAAATGATGCATTTTCTTGTTCAGCACTTTGAGATACAAGCCATAAATTAAAGTGCCATTAAAGTGTTACGCTGAGACAAGCTTTCGGCAGAAGCGATGACAATGAGGGGGACGGTTCATGGATCACTTTGAGGGGAGAAAACAACTCAAAACGCGACACAGAGACAGCAAGATGAACGTTTCCAATAACATTTATTTCAGAGCACTAATAACTCTGGTTTGGATTGTGTGTTGTTGTTTTTTTCTCTTTTAAAGTGGTTTATGTTACCATGACTTCCCAGATAGATAAAAGCATCCTAAACCGCTTCTTAGGTTTGCTACTGAGATCATGAGAGGGTGTAGCACTCTCAGCAACAGATGCAAATATCATGACTCAAGGCAATCAATGTGAGGACGTCTGCATGTTTTATTGCTGTCAAATTATCTGACCCTGACTGCTTCCTTCTACTATAGCTTTTAATTACTTGTTACTACTGGCTTAGGAGTAAATTAATATGCATTGGCGCTGCTTGTCTACCGAAATGTCAAAGCCCCAGAGGTGTTGTAGACCTTTATTCCTTCATTTGTCACACACGACATGTTTACCTGAACATCTCTCAATGGCAGACACTGCTGCTCCCTTCCCGTAACGCTGAATCCTCGTGTCTACGCTGGTTTCCAAAAACAGAGAATCACTAAAGCTAGAATGCTCTGTGGGAAATAACTCCTCTTTGAGCAGAGTCCAAGCTGCTGAGGAACAGCCACACGGAAAATATTCAAACTCCCCTGAGACTCTGAGACTGCAGCCGTACTATATCTCTAGTTTGATACGAGAAAATGCATCTCAAGCAGAAATGAAAAATGTATTTTTCCAGCTTTAATCCTGTATCCAGGTGTTAATTGTTAATTTATCGCTTGATATTTGCCAATTTCACATCAGAAAGATGTATTTTCGGACATTTGATGACTCATCATGCACAAGAGGGCGGTCCTAATTTTGCGTCCAATTAGAACTGTTTCCTGACTTTTTTCATCCCTCACCAGAGATATAAATCCCGTCAGTCACCGTGACAACCTCTGGGCTGTAAAGCTGGTTCTGCTGACAGTAGATGTTTTTCTCTTGTTGTTTTTATTTCCTAGTATATTTCTGCTTTTCCCATGCAGAGTATATTTTGAACTTTGCATTTCCTTTCTCTATTGGGTGGTTTTTATTGTGTTATATTTTGTACGGTGTTATTTTGAAATGTTGGCGGACCCCAGGAAGAATAGCCGCAGCCCTGCTGTAGTTAATGGGGATCCTAATAATAAAAAAAAAGTAGTGCTGCTTGGTAATGGAAAAAAATCATGCTCAGGTAAATGCCCATGTGTCTATTTTAGAATAAAATCCCAATAGTCCAGGTTTATTTGCACAATATAAACTGACAAAATAATAGTCTCAATTTTTTTTTTATCTATCTCTAATAGTTTTTCCTGAATTATATAAGTTTTGAGATCATTTGGAGCCAAAAGCCAACAGTTTCAGTGTTTGCGTTAACTAGAGGAGAGAGAGAGAGAGAGAAAACGGGGCAGTTTGCAGCACATTAACTAAAAAATGTTGATTCAATTGTTCTAGAAATGTGACTTTGGCTGCTGACAGGAAAACTCTACAGGAGGTTGATGCGGTTTGTAATTTATTTTCCTGAGTAAAATAATGTTTTTAAAATGAAAAATGAAAATCCATGGATGGTTACCATAGAAATGAATACAACAACATGACATGAGTAATATTTTTAGTGCTGAGTCATGCTGTTATGCTGATTTGATTTCACAAATTTCTTGTTGACCAATCAGATTGCTTGGTCGGAACTACTTGTTGTATAACTTACATTCAAGACTATTTGCTACCATAGGGAGCGATCAATATCCGTGACATGGAAACATGCAACACATGTGAAACTGTTCAGCCGCTTCAAACTGAACTGGACACAAACCAAAACCACCGTGTCAAAGGTTCCTATCCAACAACTCCTGTGTTTTTTACTCCCTGTGAGTCCTGATGGTGGTTAGTCGTCTTGTCAGCTACAACCCGTTGTGAATTACTACATCTGGGACCGTGGAGCATGACGGCAAAACCAGGAGCACTGGTGGTTGTGGGATGAAGACAGCCTGTTCAACCCTGACAACTCTCCAAAGTAACGCAGACAGACAAACACAGCCTGTCCCTTCATCGTGATTCATGGTGTTTTCTGTGGCAGCTGCTCGGTGAGGCTGGAATCACTGTAATCCTTTCCACAAATACACTTTATTAGAGCACTTTTTGAAAACCCCATCTCTGTGTGATTCACATCCCATTTTAATGCTTTTATATTAATTAGGTATGACAGTAAAATACCCCCATTTTACTTCCAAATACCTCGCCAATGTGCAGTAGCAATGGGTTCTTGTAAAAATGTCAATAAATTGACAGCCTGGTGGGCCGTTTTCTTTAACTGAGTTCACAACGGCATTTTTGCCAATACCAATACTGAGATAAACAGGGTTTTTATTTTATCCATATTCCCCCACGAGTCTAGTTTCTCTCTTGGAGTTTCTGCAACAGTCTAACTTGGTTCTGATGCAGACAAGAACATGTACGGCGGTAAAACACTGACAAAAGTTTTTAGTTGCTGCAATGTTTCTCATCAGTAAACGCGTCATTAGACCACAGATCGTTTTAAAGAGAAATCAATACAGAAGTTTTGGGAAATGCTGAGAAAATGCTGCTGTACTTTCTTGTGTTATCTGAGGGTTTAGTCAGCTTGGCCTTAATTCCATAGAACAGTATTTCTCAATATTGGATGGTTAATATATGCTGTATCTCTCTGTACATTTCCCCCCCTTTTTTAATTTCAATAAAATATGATTTACATGCAGCACAAGTCTATGAAACAGGAATTATTTATTGCCTGGAGTTACAGTTATAATCAACTGAAGTCTTCCTACATTTTAACTATGATTTTGAAGGCAGGGTTTCATTAATAGCTGAGAGCTTATCAAACTGCTCAGCAGCAGCAGCAGCAGCTGGCACTCTATACTGTGCTATACATGTTTGTGCTCCACTTTCTCCTGCTGGAAAACTTAAGGAAACTGGCTGAGATTAAATAGTTCAGGTTGGGGTTTCACAGAGATAGAGAATAACGTCTGCTTTCCGCCATTTCCTTAAACGCCTCTCGATTAATAGTCTGGATAAATCACTGTGTCTTTATACAGCTCCAAACATGTAGCAGGCCGCTGCTGTTGTTTTCTTATTAGGTTTGCCACCTGTTAATTACTGAGGAGTCTTTTTTTCCTCCCCTCCTTCCTTCTGCCCACCACAGGAGCTAATTGCGTTGAAGCTGGGGCGCGTACACACACACACACACACACAATGTCGATGCTCATCTACGTGGACTATGTGTGGCGAGGCTGCTTCGGATTGCCACCTCTGGCAAAATCTGTCACCCTGCAGATAATTGTATCTGCAGATGTAATTATCTGCATCTGCATGTAACTGGGCAAGACACTCCTCTGCTGTTCTCGCATCTTCGTCTGCATTCGTCTTCGTGACAAAGGGAAGCGTACGCTCTGGTGCAGCAGTGTTGTGTGCTTTATAATTAGCATCCATTATATATATATACACACTACGTCCAAATCACAGGGTATTAGCGTTGAGTTTTGTAATTCACACCCATTATCATATCTGATAGTAATAATTTATCACGTGAGCTGTGCAAAGAAAAACATAATTTATGGTTGAAAGCATTCAAAATGTGCAGTTGATGTACAATGACTAGATGATTCTGTGAAGAGTGCATCAGTCAAAGCTCAAGAAGGAAGATGTTGGATTAGTTTCCACTGCAGGAACTTAGCGGTAAATTTTACGGAGTTGGGGCCGTTGGTGCGCTACTCCACTGACTGACTGGCCGAATAAATGGGCAATTAAAAAAACTCATGCTCATATATTTGAAGCTGCAGCTCTACACCGTGCACAACAACACAACATGTTTACATAAAGACATCATTGCGGAAGGCACACGTCTGAACTTCAGTTTCCACCTTTAAATGTTCTCGTTTTTAAAATTATTTGAATTTTGTTTGAATAGTGAAGTTCGTTCTGACAACCCTACACTGCAGTCGAGTGAGAAAACGGTTCCTATAACAGACCCCACCCATCCACCCCTCCTTCTCTCTCTTTACCAGGAACTCCTGCAGTGGAAAACGCGGCAATTGACTTAAAAAGAGACACCTTACTGTTCTTGTTATCTGTCTCTGTGAAGACCGGCCATCTGTGGCATCTGGAGGTGACCCCTGAGTCACACCGTGTATCACCATCAATCAGTGAACATGTCTCCATCCACATTCGCACTCACACAGTAAAGTAACATGTGGTATCTGTGTCTCGGGGGTTCCTCGGCACCGACTCCATAAATCATCCCTTGTCTTATTCTGTGCCTGAGAAGATTGGGAAGACTGTCACAGTGTAGACGTCTATTACCTTTTCTTCTTGCTTGCCGTGATGATGTGCGTGTTTCTATGCGGCCCCAGTCACATAGACTATCTACCACCGCTGTAAATTTATTAATCATGCCATATTATACGCTCGAGCTCGCTTTGGAACGAACTGGCAGCCCAGGAGTGGCCCCTGTGTTATTAAGGTCAGAGTCAGAGGGAGATTAAAAACCTCTCTTTTCCTCTTCTTCCTATCAACCGACGAGCCTGAGAGTGAAAAAGTGAAGCCTTGAATGTGGAGGCAGCAGCAGCAGCGGTGGTGGTGGTTGTGGTCGACTCGGCCCACCCACCCACCAAAAAGACTCTCTTGTATTTCCATTTCAGTGGTTTAAAAGGAATTTCCAAATAAGCGAGGAGTCCAATTTAAAAGTCCTCCAGAAAGGTGCAGTAATGTGCCAACGGGAGATAAGTCACACATTTACTGCTCTGCTGCTTTGCCGAAATCTCTATATGCTTAATGCTGCTGCCCCCCCACCACCCCCGGGTCAACCTCAACAAATTAACACTCGACCTGAGGTAAACACTTAACACCGGCTTCATTAAAAACCGCTCCACAAGTGTTGTTTGACACCATGCACACAGGAACCTATAATTGAAATTGTGCAGTAATAAACAAGGATATAGTTGCTTTTCTTCCTTCTCTTTTTCTTTTTTTTGCATCTCTTTTCTGCACAGTGCTCAGGTTTGTTTAAAAGAAATTACGCAGGATTTTTAGCACTATGCTACATTTTTACAGTAAACAACTTTGGAGTAATTGTGATGGTTAAATGATTTGTAACTTGTTACCGCGACACAAACTCGCCCCGCAACCCACAATCTCTTGTTTATGACAGAGAAGACTACACTAATATAAACGTCATAACATCATATATGATAAATACCGTTATGTACCGATCTATTGATTGCTTTCTAGTTTTCGTTGAAAACAAATGCACATGGCCGAAAGGAGGCCAGGGTTAGCAAAACCGCGGAAAAGCGACGCATCTTGTATAGTTCCCCTTTAAAAGAGGAACTATGCTTCATTTTTACCTGAATTAAACAGCTTCAGAGTAATTGTGATGGTTAAATAAATGACTTGTAACTTGCTACAGGGAGAATGGAGGCTCTCTCCCTTCCACCTAGCGTCTCTTACCGCTCTATTGATTGATTTCTGACTTCTTCGTTGAAAACACATGGCCGAGAGGAGGGTTAGAAGAAAAGCGGACAAAAGCGACTGTACTTGCATAGTTCCCCTTTAATAAAACTTGTAGGAGTAAAAGAAAATGGAAAATCAGCGACAGCTGGCGGGTTGGCCTCCCTCTTGATGTCCAACAAGACTGCGCAGTCTATTAGGAGCTGTGACCTTCACAGTGCCAGCCAATTTCCTGCTTGCTGCTGCTGCCTGCTCTAGAAAAGAGGCACAATCTGCCCCCAGCCATCTCCCTTCCCCAAAGGACCAACGGCTGTGATTCATGCACCCTCCTCATCCTCATGTGCCACGCTCTCATACACACACACAATTACAACGTAGGGACACAGACAACCACAGGGCACTGAAATATTCATAAATCCCCTTCGAGGCAGCAGCTGAGAGCAAGGCCATTACTTTTCACCATTGTTTGGGGCGGGGTGGGAGAAAAAAAATTAAAAACCCAGCTAAGCTCACCCCAGAAGAGGCAACGCAGCTTTTTGGGAGGTTTGTGGAGCAGGAGAGCTGAACTCATGTACTGCTGCTGCGGCGAGCGACCTCCAGAGTCAGTTTGACTGATTTAAAGCTCCTGTCCGTCCACCCTCCCGTCCGCCCGCCCACCCTCGACTTTCCCCATCTCCTTTCAGCTCGCTCTATGGAGGCTTTTTTCCATCTGGCTTAATGGAAAGGCCTTTCAGAAGATGCACGAGGGTGGTGAGAATGTGACATCTGAATTGCTTCTTGCAGTAAATACATTCATGGCACTTAGGGCACCGGGTGGTGGTAATAAATTCACCATGAAATCAGGACAGTGAAGGAATCCAGATCGGCTCTTTTTATACAGCTTCCAAGCCAGCAGTTGTAGATAATGGGTTAAGATACGGTTCCCCTCAGAGTGATGTATGGCGTCCACTAACATCATGACATCAGTTTTATCCATCTCTGGAATGAAAAATGTGTCGATATGTTGTTGTCCTGAGACGCTGAATAGGTCTAAAAAAGCCACATTTTAATTAATTACAAGACTCTATAAGTGATTATCCTTTTAATGCAGTATCTCTTTCAGTGTTGGGCATTAACTTGTTTGTATTGTTTGTGAACGCTGAACTGAATAAATCACCAGCTTCAACAGTGGCCAAAGTGATACAGACGCATTTACTGCTGCTGTAGAGTTTGTTTGAGCATCCTTAAGCAGATTCATGCACAAAGACGTGAGAAATCTTTTTTTGTTTTCATTTTTTTTTAAAACACAAGTTTTGCATAATGCATGATTACAGTATACCTTAACTGCACCCGTTATTGCAACTTTCAACATAATATGACACATTTAGGTGGTGAAATATATTGTTAAACTTGACATTTTTTGAGTTTTAAATGTAACTCCTATCTGTGATTCTTCAATGTCACAATAATTCATTTTGTTTGGTGGACTGTTAGGGTTAGAAGGAGGTCAGCATGGAGTTGAACGTGAATTGGATCATTTTGATCCGAATGAACTCTGAAATGGTTTTTTAGACTTTTTTTAAAGGCTTTTTAAGGTCTTTATAATGATAGAGATGGTGTACGGGAGACAGAAAATTAGGTGAAAGAGAGGGGGCATGACTACACCAAAAGGTCGAAAAGCTAGATCCCTATAAGTGTGAATTACCATAATGCTTTATGAATTATCTCCATCTATATTTTGCAATGTATTCAACGAACCTGTCTTTAATCTTCTACTAATACTGTATAAGGCCTATAATGTGGCTCCCCCTCACGCAAGGGAAGACTTTTTTAAAGCAGCGCTGTTAAGGGTCTCTGGTCATCAAAGAATTTAAAGTGTCTTTAAGGTTTTCACAGGAGCAGATTTAAGATGAGGAAGGTATAAATGAGTCATCCGCTCTCTGTGTAACATTCACAATTACCTTGTTAGAAGCGAAGACATCATATTTTCACGGTGAGTCTTTCTAAAAAGGTACAGGATGAGTCATCTTAGGTATTTAGTGCAGAACGGTGTAAAGGCTAGAAAGTGATTGTACACCAGAGTTACTAGACATTACAGGTTTCATCTGAGTGCTTTGAGTCGGTTCAGGTGTGTTTTTTAGATCTGGAGTTGGAAAAATGTGGAGTTTTATATTTTTTTAAACACTAGCTACCGTCACACTCCTCACATCTTCACTCTCTCAGACAGACAAGTAGTCTGGATTTGACAGGGCTCAAGTATTTCAAGTGTTTCAAGTATTTTCACAAATGGTGGAGAAAAATACAATTTAGCTCAAGAATAAAGAATTACAAGCCATGAAGAGCTTTTGAAGCGATAAATGCAGCAATACATCTGCTTCACTGACCCCTATATGTGTGTGACTGGAAACTTTTAATGCCGTGTTATAAAAAATAAAATAAAAATCACAGATGTATATTCACTTGGACTGGGGTAGGAATGAATGGTGAAGATGACGATGCTCTAAACACTGAATGTGCTAAACCCACTGGCAGCCGCTTTGGCCCAGTGTGTGTTACAAATTGAATATGTGCCTCATTTAACATCTCATCTCATCTCATATCCAAAACACTCCCACACTGCTAGTGTTTCCTGATGGCTACAAGGCTGACATGTTTTCTCTTCCCTCTCTCTATGTACCTGTGTGAGAAACTATCAAAAGGCCAAACAACAACGGCAAAGCTACTCATCACAGCACACTTCAAAACACCTTCATTACTTCGCTGTTGGAGCTTTTTTTCTTAAGAGCAAAACCTTTTACAGCATGTGTCCTTTCATTCATCACTCCTAACTCACAACGTCAGGAGGTTTGTTGGCCTAAATTAAGGTAAATATTTAGGGCAATAAATGGGCATGTAAGCGATGTAAGGAAAAGCCTGAGTCATCATTCAGTTCACGTAAATGTAAACACGCGCTTAGTAACTGTTACTATGAAACAGAGCTGCTGAATAAATAATTTGATTTATGCAATTACTTGCAGGACAGTTAGAAAGCCAGTGCTGCTCGTCTACATCAACAGATGCAATGAGAAGCATGTTCACAGATATTTTATAAACTTACATGAACTAAACTTTTTCTTAACTTTCCTTCACTGGGGCAGTCGAGGGCTGGAGCTTCACTGAAAGTCCCTGAACGTCCAGATCACCCACACCTTGCTAGGGTTGGATGACCAGTTCTTATTAGTTAAATCTACTATAATAACTTCTTTCTTTCTTTTTTTTAAATTAAAAACACTAATCTCGAACAAAGACACAGAGAGACAGGAAGAGTCGCAGAAAGGCAGAGAAGTGGACGTCCTGTGGTCACATGACTTGACAATACATTGGTCGAGAAACATGGCCTACTTTCAGGATAAATTTCACTGCAGCAGGAACTTTTTTACATTTACTATTAATTTCACCCGAAAGTCAAATATCTCTAACTTTTTGTGAGTATATGCATTGTATGTATAGTCTAAAAGGCCCAATATTGGTAATTTAAAAAACGGCTAAAAATGTCCTTAAAACACAAGTTATTTGTGTGACTTTGACGTGTTGGAGGTTCGGTGTTTATCCTCTTCCAAATACAACGAACAATAATTAGTCTGTAATAAGATGTTTTTGTGCCAACCAAGGTGAGATGAAGCCGTGGCTGCTTCGCAACCAAGACCAAGACGGCAGCAATGATTGGCAAGTTAAAATACATTTTTTCTTATGTTTACATCGACTTCACACACGCCTACACACATGATTACAAAAACACGTGTGAAGTGTGACTCCTGCATTAATTTATTTATTTATCTTATGATTACTGATGGAGACGTGTGGATCCTCAGTTGAGTTTTGGTAGAAGAAGAGAAGCAGCGAGGAATTTCAAACCTGCTTCCATCTGAGCTTAATTTAATTCCTGCATGTAACCGTTTAATGCAAACATCAACTCTCTTAGCTACTAATGGTTTAAAGATTAGTGTTCAATCCCATGTTCCACATAAACATCCCACACATGAAACATTTCTACCAGGCCCCCCGAGGACCTGAAGAAACCCACTCCCCTGTTGCAGCCGTCTCCACCTTTTTTCTTTAGCAGCCAATTCTGATACGTCACAAGTTATGGAAAGCTTACATTTTATTTCTGTCCTGCGTTCCGGCTCCTGAGGTGAAATATAACCGGTTGCTTCCCGGTTATCTCGAGCAGCGTAACATGTTTCACAGTTTTACAAGACAACAGCCATAGCAGCGATCAGGCAGACCGGCATCCCATTAATTCATGATATACAGACTGAAGACTATCACACTCAGGGGAGGGAACGATAAGGAGGGAAAACAGTGAAAACTTATTCCACTGTCAGGGCGCTGATATCGCTCGCTGATTTAAGCAGATAATTGATGACCTTGGTTTCATTTAGTCTTTTTCTGGTTGGAAGGAGGAACAAAGCCAGGGACAGAACGCCACTCTCCCTCCATCTCCTTTGATTTACTCTGTGAGGATAATCACACTCGCCGTTTACTTAAAAAACGATTAGGATCATTTCTGCTATACACATATATGTAATTTATTATAAATAAATGATAAAAAAAAACACATTTAAGCTCTTTTGAGTTTGGTGTGATAGATCTGTCATATTACCAGACATTTCATGACAGGGGTGGGAAGCTTCACCAAACTCAAAATGTCAAATTAAAATAGTTATTGATTCAGGAGAAAGAAGAGAAAAGAAAAAGAGGTGGGGGCACAAGCTTCAAACGAAACTGGAGCTGACAGTTTGGCTAAAAAAGCAGCAGCTCTTTTCAGTCAAAGTAATGCATTTAAGCCAGTTGCAATAACCATAGTGGAAACACTTCACCTTGCAAAGCTAATTATTGAGTCGTTAAATCCAAAATGTGCCCAAATGCTTGTCTGTTTTTCAAAGGTAGATTAACAACACAGTTACACCGGTATGTGCAAAATGCTCATCACCCAGCTGCTGCACTGTTGTAGACAAGTGCTCTGTTAACATTAAAAAAAAAAAGATCTTTCTAGTTGTTGCTGAATTGATTCAGTATCATAGCAGCAGATCAGGACGTGAATATTCAAAGGTATAAACAGCTCATTGTTCATCAGGAGTTGAAGAAAGATCAATCTCTTCTATATAAAATGCATAAAACAACTCAAGGTGAACTGTCTGGTTTTTATTATTGCACACTATGTGCAAAGAACAAACACCACCTACATGTTCTGGCTCCCCTTGAGATCGCAGAAATACATACTCTAAAGACGTCATGGGAATAATCAGTGTCTGTGAATGTTCATATGTTAAAATGATGGTTAATGACGTTGTCTCTGTATACAACTGAAGTGCTGCCTCCTCCTGACAGCCTCCATCAATAGGTGGGTGAGATGCTGCTGTGAAAAAAAAATCAGGCTCAATACGGAGTGTGCACATACATTAACATGCTTTTAGAGGGATCTGGCATTGATGCTGAAAAGGCTGTTATAACTCCTGCATCTCTAGCAGTGGGCACCGAGGTACAATCAAGACAGAGCTTCATATAAAAAATATGGAAAAGGGTCTGAGTCATTTCATCACCTGTCGGTCCCCTGTGCTCATTGGTCAGTAACGTTGTTGCCTGCCAGAAGCTCAAAACTGACATTTTATAAGAACCATTTGCTTTAAAACTTCGTTCTTTTTCAAAAGCTGAGGGATTTTTAGTCTGGATCAGAGAACAATCAGACACACCGTCGTCATGTGTCAACCGAACTGTCTGTGAATCACAGATTTATGACATGAAACAAGTTTTAATCCCCCCCGGCTCCGTTTGTTATGAGGGGAGGACACCCTTCTGCAGAGAAACTCAACTGCAGACAAAAAAAGAAAAATCCGCTGAACATCTGGATCTTAAATTATCAGAGAAACAATCAAAACAAAGGTCAACCTTAATCCCAGCTCCTGACTCTTCCCTGACGTCCGGTGTTTTTTGGCACAAACACTGTGAAACTGCTTCATTCAGAGCTTTAAACTGTCAACATGGCATGCAGCTACCGGCGAAACCTTCCTAAACGGATCCAAACTGGGAGAAGCTTAGCACAGCACAGCTCCCATGATGCAGTGCTACCTGACAACATGACCCAACGCCACCTTTTGGTATCTGCAGCAGAGGTTACATACTGTGCATTTAAGAATATTTTAGGAATAAATCTATGGTTGCTGTTGCGATGCGACTCTCGACCGTCCTTGACACAAGCTGTAACTAAATATCTCTGTCATCCTAGAGTCGTCATGAAATTGAGAAACACTGGGAAGGAAACACAAGAGCTGAGGAAGGACGAAGGAGTTTTTCTTTTTCCAAGGCCAAATTATATTCAAGTAGTTGGAGGAAGGATTTGAGAGTGAGTGAAGCAAACAAACAAATTAAGTAATCAGAGTTTTCTAGGAACTGAAGACATATGGAGATCAAGGGCGTCTGAGGTAACCTCTTTATCTTACTTTCAGCTACTGGAGAAAAGAGGAGGGAGAGAATGAGTGTTTCAAAGGAGAGCAGGAACTTCAAACATACAGATGATAATTGATAAGACTGCTGAGTGCTGTATGAGCTCGCTCTTTGGAATCAGTTTCACAGAAAGTCTGAAAGGTTCAGGACAAAAACCTTCAAAGTATTTCATTATGTTACGTATTTGAAAGATGTCTGGTGGATCTTCATGTTCTCCTCCGCATGCGTAGCTCATCTGCATGCGTTTGTTCAATTAATCAATGAATTTTGGTCCCCAATGCCAACAAAACTTTGGTTTTACAGCTATTTTTGCTTCAGGCTTGTTGACCCGGGTCTAGTTATTTCCCTTAAACCTCCAAATCAGTTTCCAAATAGGGCTGTCAATCTTCTCCCCAAATCCAGGTTAAAAGCATTTCGCTTTTCAGGTGCTTGTAGCTGAGCTCTTTCTAAGAATTTTATACTTTTATCTATTTTCTTTTCTCTGTCTACTTTTTTTCTTCTTTGCTCTTGCTTTTAACTCTATGTTTAATGTTTACATTTTTTTCACTTGAGTGAGTTGGCTTGGTATGAAATGCGTTATAAAGATGCCTTGCCTATAATATTGTAAACTCCACGTTAATTTAAACATTCAGCAGCTTGGAGTCCTGTTAACATAATGACCTATGTACAGTATGTATAGATGTGCATCATGTCTGCTGCAGACGTCAAGGGTCGTCAAACGCTGCCTCCACCCACCACATGCTGCCTTACAAGACAGCACCAAGCATCGCGCAAGCAAAACCACGACCGCCTTACAAAAACTAATTTGTCATCCTGCCACAATTCATGTTGGAGAGAAAATAAAAACAACACACCACCATAGAGAAATAGCTGTAACATTTTTGAAACTACCCATTTATATTCTTTCTTTCTTTTTTTTTCCACGCCTGCTAATTCCGTTAAGACTTAAATGATATGCAGTGTTGTCGGAGGATGAGAAGTGCTCATTGTTCGGCACAAATTAACACCACAATCCCTGGGAAAAGAGATGATTTTATGAGGCTGCTAACAGGGGCTGGATGAGGGTGATTCCTTTGATTCCTTTGTTTATTCCCTCCAGCATTTGAGCATCCAGGCGGCGTGCCCATCTCTATTTTCTCCTCTCCTGTCCTCTGTGTTTCACTCGGCTCGGCTCTGTGTGCTGGATGCAGACGCCGTCCTGGGACCTTGCCCCCCCCCCCCTGCCTCATTCCAGATGTTCTGGATTTGGATCTTCGTCCTACAGGAGTCCCTGTGTCCTCCGTGTCTCTTTTTCTCTGTCCCTTGTGTTCATATTGTCCTTTCTCTCCTCTTCCTCCTCCTTCTGTGTGTTTGTTTTCTTCCTCCAGACGTGTCAATGATGCACCTGGTCTGTCGTCTTTCCAGGTTTCCATGGTGGAGAGGAAGTGGTGCTGCACCTGGAAGTCGTCTTCATACATGTCTACAATTTGCCTTGTCATACTGTAAATCTAATATGTGCACTTACAGACCATTTCCCAGCTGTTGGAGGTAGCTTTTCCTTATCCAATTCGAGGGTCTTCGAACGGAGCATATCATGCTCTGTAAAGACAGCTCCAAACCCCTGAGGCAAATTTGTGTTCTGTGATATCGTGCTGTATAAATAAAATTTGACTTTACTTGACTTTGACTTTAAAAGGGTTGCTCCCGCCATCGATTTATCTGAGCTTTACAGCCTCAGTCCACAGCTCTTAAGAGAGGGGGGTACACACACACGCAGCCTCTCCAGTGGCGGCCACAAATCCGTTATCGTTTTGCTTTTCACTCGGTCAGCGGTCAGGGCTGAGTGACTGGAGGGTTGAGTCGACAGGCAGAGCTATGCCGCCTTCAAACGTCGTTAACATGTCTTGATGAGCTGGAGACTTGAGATGTGAGAGATTCTTCCTTTCCGTTCAAGTCTGTGGTGACATGGCGTCGCAATTACCACTAATCAGCTGCCAATTAAAGGGTAGTCTGCGTCATTTCCCTGTGATAAGTGGTTAATGACGTTGGGAGCTTCTGGAGGTCGTCCTCCCGTCTCCGCCAAAAGAGGCTAAGTAGATTACTAACTATTCATCTGTTGAGGATCAAAAGTATCTACAACTATTGGCTTTAAAAAAGCTCAAAAATCATTATTTTTTATTTTTCTATCATCATATTGATAAATCTTCCCATTAAAATGTCAGTAGCAATGAAAATGTCCCGTACAAAGATGCAGACTAAGCCAAGTTTCCATCAGTTTCATTACGCCTGAGATCATAATAATCAGTCATGGGGCATTACTGTAGGTCCATTGTTTTTTATTTATTTTATATTTAATCTGAGCCTGTTTGTGAACTCTCTTGTCGGCTGTTTTGTGTTGATTCTGCTCTTTGATCAGAAATAAAAGCCTGCTTGTCGAGTACTGTTCAAAAGTTGTTATGTGACCCTCAAAATGCAAAGAGACAGTGAAGTGTTCACTGTTTGATTTCAAAAAGCAAATCCAACATATAAATTCAAGAGGTTATGCATTTATCTTAACACACAGGAGCTAAGTACATACGAGAGGCTTGACCATAAATAGCCACCGTACGCTGCATTAAGAACTCTTCATTGAACCGTAATGGAAACTGCAGGGAAACCATTACCTTCTGCTATTAGATTAAACGTTATTTTGATTTCTGCATTGGACAAACCAGTGTTTTTCCAACGTTATTGATGAACAAACCTCACAGAAAGCGAACTGTGTCTTTGTGCCACGGCCCATTAACCGCAACTGCCGGCTTATTTATTTTTTTTAGCAGTTCTGGGCCAACAATACCTCATGATGTGACAGGTGAATAGTATTGGAACAGTTAATAGTCAAATTCGTTCCATTCATTTTCTTTTATTGCCCCACAGCTCTCTCTATCTACAGACAAAGGTTTAATGGCCACTAATGTCCGGGCGGTGTAATTAGCAGAAAACCAAAAGAGCACAGAGCTCTGAGCTAATGCGAGTGGAGAAAGGGGAAAGGGTTTTTTTTTTTCTGTCAGTGAACTATGAATTTGGTGGGAAACAAGGTTCGCTTCTGTTTCTGGCAGAACAAAAGGCCTGAGTGACATGACAGGTCCACAGAGAAACAGAGGCTTCCTGCTCCATCGCACCACTTTCTCTGGTTTCTACAAAAAAAAAAAACCCAGTTGGACTGAAGGAACTGCGAGTGTCTCCATAGTTACCATAACCAGCAACCAAGATGCTGATAACACATGTTTGAGTGTAGAAAAAATATGTTATTAATCATCGAGCCTCATGATTACCAACACTTCAGACATCAAGCTAAGTAAACCAGATTATTGGAGCAGTTGTTTTTCTTGGGAAGCTGTGATTTGCCAAATGCAAATTAATGATGCGAGTGAAGAGCCACATCACAACAGCCTCTGACTGTCTGATATTAGGGCCCATATTGTCTACAGTAATATATTCATGTGTGTTTTCATTATAGAGCAGGTCTTGAGTCAGTTAACAGAAAAATGCACCTTTGCTTTCACACTTCTGTAACTTTGTGATGTCACAACAGGTGGTTGTTTTGATCGTTGTGGCTGATCTTCTTGTCATTTTGTTTATTTGTACATGGATCCCTATTTGTCGTCACCTTGTTGAGGAGGACTATTCTTCCTTAAATCATAAGACAATCAAAATAGTTAAACAATTAAGTCAAACTACAAAAATATAGTCTGGCAATTAGTCAAAGTACAAAAATATTCAGCGTCAACAACAATCCCTTATACTTAGTACAACAAATAGTATAAAAACCTTTTTAAACTTATTAAAAAGCAGGTAATAAGTGTCTCAAAATATGATTTGTTTATGCATGACACCTTTCTTGAGTGTAGTGAAGACAGAAATGGTACCTTTAGGAAATTGCAATAATGATCCAACAGAGCTGAGTTGATATCATTCTGTATTATTGGACATTTAAATTACATGTAAAGTGATTGTCTATCCAATTAAGGTAAGCATACTTTGGACCACCAAAAATATTTTGTAATCCTTTGACTTATCCAGGGTTAGGGTGACAGTGTGAGATAATAGAAACCACCTGCTATCAAAATGAAAGCGTGGTCCGATGTGGATTTCCGACCCAGTAAATATGGAGAACTGAACATAAGTGTAAGAAAACCGTTCTGCACAGTCAGAATCAATGACTGAAATCTCCACAGAAAGAAAGAGTGAACAGCTTGTCTGGCGTTTTCAGTGGAAAAGAGCCTTTCACAGCTCCGAAATTGGAAGAATAATCAAAATTGATCATTCAACCCCACTGCGGTCATTAAAACCAGAGGGGAAAAATAGAGATCATTGATCCCCTCACAGTCACAGATTCAGTCAGTCAGTCAACGCTGCAAAGGGAACCGAGATTTTGCACCAAGAGAAAATAATCCTTGAAGAAAAGAGTCAGACAGATGCCTCAATTCTATGGAAAGTAATGTGGTAAACGACTCAACAACCACCGCATCTTAAACTGCTGCTCACCGTCGACATGGAACAAGCACAACATCAAGATGGATGCTGATACTCCCTTCCCTGGGAGCGTGAATTGACAGCGTCGGAGAAACTGGCCAAATGGCTGCCTTCAGTCTTCAGTATTCACTATTGTGCGATTGTGATTTCTCCTTGGTATCGCACAGCAATCAGGAAAAGTGGGAGTGTGCTGTGCTGTGCTGTGCCGTGGCCCATACAGCTGCTAGTTTCTTTCTCATTTGGGAGTGTATGGCATTCTCTCAGAATGGTAATTATGAAGGGAACAAAAGGGACATTTAGAGACAAAGGCGGGTTTGGAGTGAATAGGCCAGCTCCCATGTGCGGCGGCGAGTGGTCTGACTCCAAGTGCCGTTTCAGGAGAGACGATACGAGGTAATTATGCAGGAGAACTTGCAGAGTTTGGTGGGGAGGGGGGAGATGGAGATGGAGATGGAGGTGGGCGTGGTGGTGTCTACAGAGTGCGAGACCAGATAGCACCATCTGCATTCAGCACGGGCAGCGCTGACCGTCTGGCTTGCCGTTGCCTTCAATAAAAGCTGGCGCCGAAACAGACAGCGTGCAGCAGAAATGCACTCAGATGTACAGTACAGACACACACACGCACGCACACACACTGGGGATTTAAATTTCACCAAAGACAGAAATCCTGTGGCGACGACTTTTCACCCCAGTCTGCTGCAAGATGGTGCTCGCTGTGGACTAATGCCCAAAACCCTGTGCACCCCATATGTCAATATATAAATATATAATATACAGCAGGGAAAATAAGCATTGAGCACTTCAATAGACTTGCATGGTGAACATGCATAGAGACCATGGCGGTTGAGTGTATTACTCATTATTTTGTTCTTTTTAAACAACTACACCTGCTAATTCCAGGTCTCTCTAAAGCTCTCTGTCAGTGCTCCTTGGCTTTCGGACAACTCTTCTTTAGGCTGGCACACTACAGGATTCTTCAAACCTTCACAGATTAGGAGACCACACACTTGATGATAACAAAAGAGATCGCACAAGTCTCTCTCTTCTGATCTTACAGTGTGTAGTGTGCACTAGTATCAGGTTCTTCACGCTCAATATTACAAATCTTGCGTGGTCAAACATGACTTAAGTGTAAACAAACATGGCGGACGAACAGGAAGATGTAATTGTGGTTGTTTTCAGCCTATTACTGCACACACAACCAAAACGACTATGGAAGAAAGTCAAGGAGACTGGATTAACGGCACTAACGGATAAAATGGTGCATTCAGACACATCTGTAACCGATGCCATCAGGATGTTCTGCAACATAAGTTTCTGAATCTCTTTGCCTTTTACCCATCATGATGAGAAACCTTTTCACAGGCGTCAGTTTGGACTAAACCAGCTGATGTTACTTTGCACTGATAAGGGACAGGATTACTTTCTAAACACTGACAGACTCCAGCTGCTTTCTTTCCTTCTTTACCCTTTTGCATTTCCTCCTTTTCTTCATGTGTTCAATACTTATTCTATGTGTCATTTCACTAAATTACACATTCCCATTACCTAATTTATGGACATAAATGTTGGGATTTCTTTGTATGTGTGCATTACTTGGGTTGTTGCCAACATCTACTGAACATTTCATGTCAATAGCTCTATTAGAAATATATTTTCTGAGATAAATGTTGACACAGATCAGCAGCACTTGGTAGTGGCACTTTCTTTCTCATGAAATCCATTAAATCTCATGATTAAAACACAAATATGTAAATTATAATGCAAAATAAAGGCGGTTAGACATCTATAAAGCTAAAGCTCAGTTTTATCATTACGAATGCTTTTACCTGAGGGACTCTCACACTGACAGATCAATAAGACAGATACACCGATATTAAGAAATACAGCCACAGCTTGGGATTTAACAGCTTTGAGCGGCGTGTCGTTGATTGCTCCTGCTCCACTCCCACTAACACGATTCTCTGGAGTGTGAATTCAACCCCACCAGTAAGAATCGGTGAAATAACCTCATCAGACACATCAATCCCATGAAGGGTTTCCATGCACTAGCAGGGATTGGATAGTGTGGAAATTTCTCCACTGGGGGTAATTTTTTTTTTTTTTTTTTTTTTTACAAGAGAAGACATGTCAGCTCAACATCTGTGGATTAGACGGGGTACCTCCATCCAGACGCTGCTGGATGCCTTCGCCTTCATCAGACAGAGGCTGCAGATCGCCTCATTAATGGTATCAGGTTCCTTTTTGGCAAATTGATGATTTTGCTTTTCAATTTCACACTAAATCTTCCATTTTTGTCTTTTTTTTTTAACTACTTGTAGTATTATTTGAGCAAGGATGCTATGCTCCTGCAAGTCAAGTTATGCATTCAGTCGGTGACTTCACACCTGGAGCACCAGCTACCACGGTAACTTCACCGCGCACACAGGCTAAAAACCACATCATACAAGTACAAAAAGAAGCATCTCAATAAATGAATAGCCCAAACCAACAAGTATTGAGTGCATATAGATGGACATATTTTCAGAAGGCCAACATTTCCATATCAAAAAGGTTTTTTTTTTAAATTGGTCTCTTGTAATATTCACATTTGTTGAGACTGAATTTTAGGTCTTCATTAAATGTGAGTCATGATCATTACAATTAAAAGAAATGAATGACATGAATGTTTCATTCTGTGTGTAATGGATCTATAGTTTCACTTGAATTGAATTACTGACATGAATAAACTTTTCCAGGATATTCTAATTTATTGAGATGCACCTGTATATCCCTCAAGGTCATCTTACCTCTCTGATCTTGTCTCGTTTCTCTTTGACGTCAGGATCCGGCGGCTCTCCGTCGCTGACACCCACCACTTTGGGCATGGGGACAGGAGGCAAAGGTTTAGGCCCCGTGTCTTTCTTTTTCATATCCTCCATCACTTTGTTCTTCTCCGTCTGAATCTCAGCCTGCAGCTCCTCACGTGACTTTCTTAGCTTCTCCTTGGCCTCCTGCAGCGCTCGCTCATGGTCCGCCCGAATCTTGTCCCGCAGGCTCTCCTCTTCCTCTCTGTAGGAGACAAAGGGAAGGGGGGGTTATGATTTTATTTATATTTTCCCTTTTTTATTATTTAGTCTTTCTTTGGATCCCCATTAGAGTCCGCTGGCATTCTCAGAGAGCCCATATAGTGAGTCATTTTAACCAGAGGGAACAGACACACACACACACAAAAAAGCAGATACCTTTGGAGAATAAAAGTGCGGAGAGGGATTTCTTTTTGGAAATTAATTAACGATGAACTTAAGGAACAAACGCTGATCCTTTGGGAAACAGATACTCCACCGTGTTAGAGATGAAAACAAGGAGGAGGGTTGTTTGTTTGTTTTTTAACACGTATGGTGGGTAGTCTCACTCACTCCAGTCTAACATTTGATCAAAAAATAATAAGCTAGTGAGCTCAGACATCCTTTGGCTTGTATAAGGATTCCTGTTTGGCCATGTGTCTCTGATGTGAAAGTCTTTCCCTCTTGAACCTCTCTGAGTGAGGACGGCAGGCAGGCAGGCAGCAGACATCTGACACACCAATCTGACAGACGTCGTAGTAGTAGTCAGGGTAGCGAGGGAGCACGGGTGATAAACCTGCTGCTTTTATGGCGTTTTAACATGCGTCATGTCAAGCCGGCGCGTAGGACTTAACAGGCGTTGCTGTTTTGATGCATGCGATAAATCCTTGGCTTCACAGCCTCAAGAAGTGAGCCACCAGCTTCCAGGAAAATGAATACATTTACAAACCAGGCATCACCACACACACACACAGCGTTTAATTGATGGGGTGCTGTGGCAAACAACCAGCTCGCCTTCTGCAGCTCATTTAAACAGAAACCGTCTACAGCTTTGCAGCGCAGACAAAGGGAGTCGAGTGCAGACCTGCTGCATCAAGTATCGCCCCAACTGGAGATGTCATCACTATTGCTTGTTTTCACAATTAATCGCCACAATTATTTAATCGTAAAGGTTCCTAAATACCGTCACTTTCCAAAAAAGATTACGTTGGAACCATGTCGGCAGATCAGCGCAACACTAACTTTATTTTTGTTCCATGCTAGTTGCAGAAGAGACGTGCACGAGTGGTAAAGTTTGGCAGATGAAGACTTATTCTCTTCAAATAAACGTGTTAAGTCGATGACGGCTCGCCAGCCTGTCAAACATGCCGCAATGAAATAGCTCCTAACAGCAGGAAATACATCTGATATGAGTCATCACCTGCAGGAAAACCACCCGGCTTCGTATGCCAAAGTAAAGGTAAGTACACAGTAACTGGGTTAAATTACACAGCCCGGCGTTTGTAAGAAAAGATTGAAGAAGAAGAAAAGAATCATTAAACTGATTTTTTTTAAAAACTCAAACATTTCAATACTTCAAACATTTCCCCTGAAGGATTAATAACTGGTCCTATATAATAGATACTTTAAATATGAAACACTTTATAATAAGTACACATGATTAAGCATTAGTTAAGCATTAATAAATACTGAATTCTTCATTTATAACGCATGAACACTCATTAGTATGTGGTTTATAAATACAGTTAGTGCTTATCAACTGTTGTAAAATTATTTAATATGATGATTGTGATTCTTATAGTGTGTTAATATGATTATATAATTATATTTTGACTATTTGATTTTACACATTCATGGTGTTGTAAAATTATTTAATATGATAATCGTGATTATTTTTCTGAAAATAAGCGAATCAAGAAAATCTATAAATCGTGACATCCAGTGTCGTCCCAACCCTATATCTGCTGCTCTGGAGTTACATCAGCTCCGTGAAATAGCACAGGTCGTAGAGGAAGTCAAAGTGAAGGCGAGCAGAAATGACACAGAAACATCATCTGGAGTTTCACTTGGCGGTACAGTGCACCGGCCCCGCGGGTGTTGATGCAACTCTAAGATGTGGGTCAGGAGTGAAAAACAAACACAGCAGGGCGATGGAGCAAAGGTGACGGGAGGACAATGACACGGCGCTCTTCTTCTGCTGTTGCATTAGGAAGAAAAACTTCAAAAACTCTCTCTCGAACACAATCGCATCCAAATAAAAACACACTGTCCTTCATCTCTGAGCTTCGCGTTGGGTCCTACAATGATGACTCAAGTATAAACATGGTTTTATTTGTGCTTCTTGTTGGTTCTTTTGATTCATTTTAATGAACAGCAGCTTCTGTTTAGACATTAAATACATTTCAAATCAATATGCGTTGCTCATATTTTCACACAGGAACACGTGGGGCTTAAACACACACACATGTTGAACTGACCTTCACTTGCTGTTGCATCGTCTCAGTTGTCATGGTAAATCACCTAGTTAAAATGTGTTCGATTTCTGTGTTGCTGAGCTCAATAAATATGAGAAAAGAAAGAAAAAAAACTCGAGAACAAGATTCTGCATGTGTGTGTGCGTGTGTCGTCCGAGTGCAAACACGTGAGCCTGTTTATTAATGACCCTCGGTGAGATAAACACAGGAAATGTGGGCGGAACCGATGACCTGCTGTGATTCGTGTGGACTCAGCTGCAAAGCCTCCACAACCTCCTGCAACATCTCTGGGAAAACGCCACGGAGAACATGTGTGTATGTGTGCGTGTGTGTGTGCATCTTTCTGTAGCAGTAATAATCTCTGGTTATGAGATTAAAGGACACGTTAATCATCATTTTTAGCCTTTGATGTCCTAACTGCTTCAACTATTCTACTAATAAACTCCCTTCTTCTGCTCACATCACCGTAAGAAGAATCAATGCAGAAGATAATCAATCGTTTGGTCTTAACTTTACTGATAACTTATGAACCATGCATTTTCCTTTCTGCAAGTTTGAGCCAGTTTGTTTTAAAGGGATAGTTCAACATTTTGGCTAACTGGCCCATTGCCATAATCCTTATAGTCATAGCAGTAGGTTCCTTACTTTTAATTGTTGGTTCAAGCTATTTTTAGAACGGTGGAGCAGAGACGTGAGCTGCTCAGAGCTACGCTACGGAGGCTAATGGGATTTCTTGGTTTCCCTCATCAAACTCATCAAATACACAATCCAACAAAATGCTATAGTGGACAAGTTGTGACCTGCACAATCGGAGTCGCTCACGTAATTTTCAAAAGATCGGATCCGGATCATTGATGTATTGAAAATGTAACGTAACGTTGTCCATACGTCCATGTTGTAAACACTACACATTCCCAGAGAGTGGGCGCATAGAAATATACAGTTGACTAGTGCTAGTCACATCATTAAGGCTCTATGGCACATAATCAATGTCAACAAGTAGGTGACGAGGCTTCTAGTGCTGTAGATCTACCTAATGCCTAATATGGCTGCATAGTGTTATCCCAGTATATTATCTTCTCCTTATCTCCCTCTTTTAGGGAGACCTTGCAACTAATTATGTGCAGTGGCATTTCGTTGGCTGCAAAAAATCATGATTAAAAAAATGTCATATTGCAGAATGGAGGGATTTTTGTTCGACTTCAGCCCTGATACAGTATCAAACATTAAACGTGTCTTTGTGCAGCAGCCTGCAGCCAGAAGCAACTACTGCTGTGGTGCTTCCTCTTTTATGAGATAGGATCATTTACATCTGATCATATCACAGACAACTTGAATGTGTTCCTTTTTCTTTTTTTACTGCATTGTGAAAGTATCGGATCGGGACTCGTATCGGCACATACTCAAAATCAAATGACTCGGACTCTGGGGCATCCCTAGTTTTAAGTGCTACAATTTTTTGGTGAAGAAGAACATTTGTTTGAGCTCAAACTGTACTGATAATTTGGTTAGGTTTTGAAACAATGCATTGTCAACTGATCCAAAATTTTTAAAAAGATAAATAAAGAACTGTAGGTGGACATGTTGAATGTTTGTTCATGTTTTGTGCTGGCGTGCCATGCAGACCAGAAAAAGAAAATACCTAATGAATGCGAGAACAATGTGATGTGCACATGTTTAAGTGTGGTGTCTGTGGGCCAAACAGTTATTCTCCAAACAGCTCATTAAGAATTATTTATTTATTATTAACTCTTACACGTGATATTTTATTCTCTTGTTCCGAAGCCCGAGTGGATTCTTGTTTTTATCTCGACTTTTCTTCCCCCTTCAGCAGCAATTTAAGTTCAGAATCCATGCATTTCGCCCTCTGCTCGGGCGTTTGACATGTGCACATGTATACTGTATATCCAAACACAGCATGTGACTACAAGGGGGGAGAAGAAGAAAAAAGAAAAGGAAAAGGGAGGGAGGGAGAGGCAGAATGAGAGTGAGGTGTTGAGTCAGCCTACATAAGACCAAGATGCCAATCTGCTGAGAGTTAAAGTCTGTTGTGGATGAGGAATAGAAGTAAGACAGTATCAGCTGAGATTCGTGTTATCACTGCCGTAATGACACCTGAGAGGAGAATTGTCGTTTCCCCTAACACGTCCTGCAATTTGTAGAAATTTGGAAACAGAATAGAGGAATTGTGGAAACATTTTCTCATAGAAAAGACATTTACTTTCCTCCGACCCGTCACCTGAAGCGACGGCTGTTTCAAATCACGACGGCGCAGCTGGATCTGCTGGCTGTTAGTCTGCAGGTGTGGAGACCGAAGAGCTCTGTGTGCAGTGGGGGATTTCATTCGCACAGATAATCTGATGTACCGTCCAAATAATAATAATATTGGCAGTGCAGCAGAGTAGTGACAAACTCCGACATGATAAAAGATAGTGTGAAATTTCTCGGCATGATAAAGAGTCTGACAAGTATAATCACATCCAATAAGAAACTCACTGAACAGTCATGAGCCAAAAGTCTTTCTTTATCTTTTAATTATCTGCATCTGCATTTATTTGTATTCTGATGTTTATTGTGATCAGTGGCGTCATTTTTAGACAAAATCTGTCTGATTAAAGTTGTTTTTTGTGTCTCCTTCATTAATCAGATATACTATGACACATTAGTGTTGCTCCACGTTGCCTCCAAACATTAATATGAGGGACCTGACACGTCCTCCATGAGGGTGAACCAGGACGGTTTCCAGGTCACCCAGAGAGCGAGGAGGAGACACATGAAACGAGGTAACAAGGAGCATCAGTGGCTGCACCATGCACTGCACACACAGCCCACTTCTCCACACACACACACACTCTCCAGGAAGGCGAACCAGGGAACAAACACTCACTCATTCTTCCCACTAAGGTGCATGGTGAGTCAGAAAAACTAACGCAGAGGTGCAGATGACGAGGGCAAAACTCAGAAAGAAGAAGCCACTTGGCTTTCTGTGCTCAGACAAAAACCCAATGAGAGAATACAGAAGCCTTCAAGGTTACTTCTGTTCGACGACAACAAGGAGCGTCGCATCCATCACCGCTGTAGCCGTCTTGATTTTTACAGAAAAGGGAATATAATGGAACTAAAGGCACAAGAGGGGAAGTTGTCAGAAGAGCAAGGAGAGGAGTGAAGCAGCACAGAGAAAAAATCTGTGTGAAGAAAGAGAGAAAATTATGTGGGACAAAGAAGGAGCTGAGAGGAGGAGAGTCTGAAAAAGACTGTGTGATCAGCCTCCATCAACCATCAACCATTTTCCAACACCATTTCCCCCTGTTCAGGTTCACTAGGGGCTCCAGTTTTTCCCAGAATGCACTGCGCAAGCAAGCAAGCGACGAGGTAAACCCAGGCCATCTCAGGCGTTGTTGCAGAGCGAGAAACAACGTGCAGGATGGAGCGAAATGGGAAAAGAAGGCGAGCAGATAGACGAAGCGCTACCGTACTGCGACCGTGACACAAAGTCAAAAAGACGAAGGGGGGAAACAAAAACGAGAAACAAGACAGATGTTTTCTACTAATTATCCTTCACACACACACACACACACACACACACACACAATGTGCATCCATTTTATAATTCTATCGTGACGCCGAATGTGGGGCCAACAGAGACCAAAATAAACAGCTTCCCAGTTATGCAACAACATCGTTCTGGAAACAACTCATAAATATTCATATTCGCATCTCTATGTGTCTGACTTTAATTGATAGAAAACATATTTTGCAACACCGAGACGGCAATTACTGTGTACATGTTTGTACTGGTGAACGCAACGCAGCCGTAAAAGTGACAGGTTTTAGTTTTCTGAGGGGGTTTTTGGTTTTTGCGTGTTTATGCATGTTGATGCATGTGTGCACAAGAGAAATGCAGAATTTGGGTCTCTTCTATTTTAAAGGTGTGTGTTTTAGTGACTCTTGCAATTTGTGTGTGCACCCAGAGGGGGTCACGCCTCTTCTGTATGCCATCCTCTGTGCCTCTGTGAATGATTGTGCCCTGAGCAACATGCATTTAAATGTGATATTTAGATGGTGCTGAATGTTGGTCGACTGTTTAATGTCTCGTGAGTGTTCGTATGTGTGCGCGATGCCGTGGAGCGTGACGAGGGGAAATGAGGAGGTTAAGCTGACACCATCAGACGTAATGGGCGCTGCTGATTCTGCCCCGTATAAGTTTATGTACACATACATGGAAATATGTTGTCGCTGAAGCACAAACACCGTCATACAAATGTGCGCACGCTGCCACACATTTCCGCTGGAAACTCCCTCCAACATTAGCATGCAGCCTCGTCCTCCTCCTCCTCCTCCTATCCTGAGTATCACTCCTCCCTGTTCCTCCGAGCCATTATCAGACTCACTCTACCATCGCCGGTGATTCCCTCCTTTCCAGTCTCATGTAATGTCAAACATGTAATTAAGATCACATCAACAGCTGCCCGACTCCATTACCGTGACTCAGACGAGCACCGGTCCAATTTATCGCGCCCAAAGAGGTGACCACGCTGAGCCTCGCCTTCTCCTTCTGCCTTATACATCTTCCTGCGACCCCGACCCCACCTCACTACCCCATATCCCCAATCCTTGACTGATACAAGAAGAGCCCTGCCTCCCTTAAAGGACAACAGTTTTATGGGACGTTAACAGCCTGAGATCCGTCCGCTCCCATTCTACGCTGCTGTGGCGATGCAGGGACAGACAGAACTACTGCAGAACAGGAGACGTTGAAGAGAAGATCTTCAGATTCATCCTTTTACACCCAAATCATTAGGAAACTAGAGCCTCATTGTCCTTTAATCAGTGGCCACCAGTGGTCATTTACTCCTTTTATCAGTCGTCCTTCCTGTCAGAGGAATAAATCTTCTTCGGGTTGTTCTGTTGTCATGAAATCTGCTGCTCAGTAAAAACACCGGCCACTTTTCACGCTTTCCATGGCAACGGCGGAGAAGCAGCAGTTGTCGACTGCCTGGTGGGGGGGATCTATGGGAGGCCGTGAAGCCGTGGAAACATAAGGCTTGAGGGGGAAAGCAGCACAGGATAGATGCCATGTAACCATGGTAACAAACGGGGACACATACACACACAGAGGTCACAGAAAGCAAGTCAAGTCTTAATTAGTTAATTTCCTCATTTATGCAAAAGAATAAGACCGCTGGGCTTTTCTTTTTGTGTCTGCACAGCATCTGAATGAGGTGCTGCTCCGGTTTCAGCAGGTCACACGCACACACACACACATTCACACACACAAACACGACAACAGCCTTTCAGACCAGATGCAAGTAACCACCAGCCAGTGTGGGACTCCTACAGTATTTTAAGGAAATCATTTTGTAACTGCAGCCAGCCAGACAGATTATGCACAGAAAATGTGAATCAATGTGTCTACAACTACAACAACAACTATAACAACAACATGTGTAAACGACAACATACGAATAAAAACCCCTAAAGCTGCAGGGATGATTAAACCCCTCACAGCTGGAGTGCGATCATCTCAGCTACAGCTCGAGTGACAGTGAGTCATTTCACACTCGGAGCCGCCGACCCTTTCACCCCGGCTCCACGCCAGCTCAGCCCACGCTGAATCACTTGCATGTGAGACTTCTGCCACAGGTTCTTAAGAGTCTGAATGTTCACAAATACGGGCCAAAAGCACATCGATGCTAAGATGCAGAGTTACCTGAGATGAAATTAAATGAAGTGCGTACTACAGCGTGTTGAGGTCGTTTCAGAAAGACACAGAAACTATATGGTGGTGATAAATAATCAAATATTCAGGTGTACATTGTGTATAGTGTACCATTGTGGTAATCTACACCTGAATATTTGATTATTTATCGCCAATGGTATCGTCATCGCAAATTCTTAAGAGTTTCATTGCTCATCAGACATTTTGCTGATAACGTACAGGCCTAACAGGTTGTCGGTCTATGTCAGGGCTGACATAAACGTCTTTAAAGTCACCATTTAACCATCATCAAATATCACTCTTTTGCATCCTCAGTTTCTGTGCAGGAATAACTTGCATAGTCCGTAGTCTATGAATAAGGTTCCCTATAGAATTACATTAGTACTAGACTAGCAGCCATTGTGTTGTGAGGTCTGGTGCACTACAGCCAAGACGCTATAGAATATATTAATGCATAACTAATCTGATAAGGGGGTCGTACAAGCCATATTGGATGTGCTCCGATTTTAATGATGCTGACCTATATGGGAATACTAGGATTGGATTTTGTCTCCAGGGAGGGATTCCTCACATTTTCTTATCTATCTACATTGTACATTGTGTCTATCTACATTGTGTTGGCTCCTCATTCCCTGATATACCACCCTGTTTCTTTGGTGTATGGTTTAGCCTTCCCTTTGTGTGCTGCATGACCTGTTGCCCTGTTCCTGTGTCTCTTCTTTGCATCTGAAAAAGTCCAGTAAAAGATATCGAACACAAAACCTGTTGTACATGTCTCACATGAGTACCAGGAGGAAACATGTGCAGAGCTTTCAGAGAATAAGTAAACCGAACAAAGGCAGCCCTGTGAAGAAATATAACCATGAACATTTTCTCTGTGAATATATCGGACTACATCCAATTACGTCACTGTAAGCCTATCAGAGACGGTTGTTCTGATTCTGCTGCAGCTTGTTGCTCTTCATAATATATCTTCGCCCTCTTCCTCTACCCCGCTCACAAGGTGACAAATAACAAGCGATTTATCTAAGGAGACAAAAAAGCTCGCACATGATTGATTTTGTTTCCTGAGCATCTGTTTTTTTTTTTCATTTTCAGGATACGTTGTCCTTATTCAGGATGTGCCACAGATAACTGCCTCGTAGCATCATACATGGCAGAACCTGAGGATACAGTCAATGTCTTATAATAGAACGAAAAAAGATGAGCAGCACGCTTTAAAAACAGTCAGACTCAGAGTGAAGTTAATTAGCTGATAAAAAACAATTAATACATGGCCTTTTGTAAAAAGACAAATTGATTTATCACAATCACTTTGACAAACGGTTTCTGCTTTAAAAAAAAAAAGTAAACACTACAACTCAAAAACATGAGTTTGATGAGTTTGACTGCATGTTGTTAAATCTCCATCTTGGCAAAAAAAAATATATATATATATTAATATTAATGAAGGATCATTACATCACAATTTGAGTTGGACAGACTTAAACTCATCCATTTTTAGCCCGGAGCTTCACCTCCTCCTCAGTGCCGCAGGGCTCTGCCAGCTTCTAATTGGCTAATTCATCCAATTTGTCTGGGCTTGATAAGAACCTGGTTCATGACAAAGAGAAGCACCGCAACGTTGCGTCCACCAATTTTTCAACTGCAGGTACATGTGCAGGCAAAAGCGAAGCCATTTTACTTTTTTCTGTCTTTTTTTTTATCATCTTTGGAAGAATATGGACCAGTCTGACTGTGTTGCAATGTTTTTTCACTTATGTAATTCACTACGCTGAGGCCTAAAGAAACAGATGAAGCTTTAATGTGACGAAACGGCCTTTTCAGAAATAATATGAACATATTTAAGTCATGAAGTGCAGTACTGAGCATTTTTTTACCAAAGTGAGGTTAAACTCGTCAACTGCCAACAGAGAGCAACAGGTGGGAGACTGGACTGGTTCTGAGAGCAGCTCTTTAACGTTACATTGCAAAAAGGCATAAATAATATTCAGTTATTCCAGTCAGACTGTGTGCACATAAATCACTGGCTCACTACTAAAAAAAAAACGAGAGAACAACTGACAATATCATGTCCGCTCTTTTCTTGTCTCTCACACTCTTATTGAATATTGATGATGAGAACGTTTTTCTTTTTTCTGCCTTCAGGAAGGTGTAGCCCTGAAAGCTGCCATCTCCTCATCGGAAACCTGAACCCACCAGAAGCAGGATGGTCTTCGAAGGCAGGAGTTGACAGAGATGTACAGAGGGCAACGTGACGCCCAGAGTACCCATGGTGCATTCAAAACACTTTAACTTTATTCAGCAGGTGATGCCGAACCTGGGCTCTTTGTGCACAAAGGCTGAGTGGTCTTGGTGGCATCTGCACACATATATGAATAAGAAAAAGCCAGTAGGTGTGTCGGACATGTTAAATATCCAGAGAGGTGCACTCTGCAGGTAGATGGGTGTCCACTTCACAGCCAGTGGAAAGACGACCAAGACGAAAATGGTGCAAACATGATGCGTGCGTGCTCCATGCTGAGTTAGAGGGGGAATTAATTACTTTTGTTGTTAAATAATTTCATAATTCTGTGGCCTGTAACCATTTGGAAAGAAATTTGGATTTGGTTTAAACTCTAATAGGCTCATTTCATTTCTAAACCCAAACAACTATTGCAAACTGACTGCACTAATTGTCGCTCTGTTGCCAACATACAGTTCCACATTTAAGAAGATAATGGCTGAACTACTCCCACACACACCCTCCTCTCTCCAGTGATGTAACAGTGAAAATAAATCAAACCAATAATTTAGACAGGAGCTAACTCTCTCTTCTGCTGCTGTAAGTAAAAGAAAGGGGAGGGGGGGGGGATCAGGTTGTTCTGCAACTGATGATGGTTTCAATTACAGTTGTTTTGGTTTGCTGTTTTTGTACACTGAGGTTACCGAGCAGTGAAATTGTTAATTTCAAAAGTTGTTTACATCAGTAATCGTTTAAAAAGACATTTTCCAGTGGCTGTAAATCTGCCAGTGCATCAAAATAACATCCATTTAAATGGTAAATAGACTGGAATTATATAGCGCCTCTTTGGTCTTATCGACCACTCAACGCTCTTTACAATACTTTACATATTCACCCATTCATTCTCTCACACACACACACACACGGATACATCCAATGTGTTGCCCAAGGACACTTCGACATGCAAATTGGGATCAAACCACCGACGTTCTGATTATATTGAAGGACCCACAACCATTTTTTCCCTTTTTTGCCCCCATTTACTAAGGCTACTGCTGATCCAACACCCCCAGCTGAGTCTCAAACAGATAGCATGCTGCAATTTAACTTTTATGTTGTTGCCCTATAGCAACCTGCTGTGGAGCTCTAACATTTGCCCTACATGTCAGAAAATGCAGTAACCAGATGCTGGGGAAAATAAACATTTCAAAAGCAATTTCTATAAGTGAAAAGTAGATTTATAAATACAGGAGTCACATTCACCATCCACCCATCCATCCATCCAGGTCTGGGTCATGGACCAGTAACAGCAGGTTAAACAGAGGGATCCAAACATCGTCCTCCCTGTCAACATCTTCCCGTTCCCAGGCCAGAAGAGCTTTATAATTCCTAGAGAAAGTTAGGAATTTGACCCAGGGTCTCTTCTCTGCTGGACATGACATGCCCAGAAGACCTCCAAAGGGGAGGTGTCCAGTTAAGGCTGCCCCAAAACAGTCGATCAAGCCTTAGTCGACCAAGAAGTTATTAGTCAGCTGTGTATGAAAGTAAAATTGACAATTTAGCACGTTTACTAGTGGGTTTATAGTGGTCCAGTGCGACCTGGGCTGCAGCAGGAGAAGGGGCCGACTGACAGAGATGAGAGATGGTGAACCGCTGTTAAACACCACAATAATAATGTTTTTTTTTTTTGAGAGACTATGGCAAACCCAAAAGAGACTGTGGTGGGCCGCCCAAACACTAGATCTTTATCTGCAATGATTAGTCGACTAATGGCCCTAAATGAAAACTGGTCAACCAAGAAAATCTTTGGTCGGGGGCAGCTCAGGAGGCCTGAACCACCTCGAGTGGCTCCTTTCGACGTGAACAAGCAGTGTCTCTCTCTACTCCGAGCTCAGCCACCGTTCAGCAGTTTGCATCAAAGATCTCATTCTTTCCGTTACTAGAGCTCATGAGCAAAAGGTGAGGGCTGGAACAGAAACCACACTCAAGTGCAATGTAATTAAACTAAACACATCCAGGGTCATCTTCATTCTTTGCATTCCTCAGCATAGAACATGATTAGCAGGAATTGACAAATTGGCATTTATTATGGGCTGCAGCACGATAAGGATAAAACTGCTGCTGCTGCTGCTGCCAGATAGGATTCAACATATAGCAAATGAAAAACACTTGACCTTAAACCTCAAGAACAAAACGAGGCAAAAGCAGCTCTGCCCTCTCTTATTACAACGGTCCGCAGTATTATGCAGACCTGATAAAGTCTAAGTCCTTGGAAGGGTAACGGCAGAAAATCTTCCTCTGTGGTACGCTGACTTAATACGATATAAATGCATGAAGGTGCAGCCCTGCCATAGTATACACACACACATAAAAGTGCATGAAGGTGAGTTAGATCAAGGTTATCTCAGTGTGGTTCATCGCCGAGTACACCTTGTTTTCTTCTTTCTTCTGCCTCCAGGGAACAGACCCCCTCCTACCCCTCCGCCCCCCCTTGAGTTTCAGGTTATGTGGTCAAGTGTTGCCTCCCACTCGCCCCTTAATAAACACTGTTAAAAGAATAAAGAGGCCCACGCTGGAGGTTTGATAAGGCAGCAGAGGTCTTGTTCCTGGTGACCTGCAGCTCGCGGGGTTTCCCTTCAACATCACACAGCTTCCATGTCCTGCTCCCCATCCCCCCAACCCCCCCACATGACCCACTTGGCTTTTATGGCAGCGGCAATGCTGTATGTGTAACAGCTCTCACAGGCTTAACGGTGGGTGTGCAACAGCATCCTCTCTCCTTCTTCTTCTGCTTCTCTCCTTCCTCCTCTTTCAATTCTTCTATCCTAAACAGCTTCCTTCTTGTAGCTGCAGTCTCTTTCTCATACACACACCAGTTTCTCTCATATTTCTCAGCCATCACGTCTCTCTTTGCACATCCTAGCACCCGCCCTCCTTTTCTCTTTTCATAATTATTTGTCCAGAGCTCCTTCCTCCCACTTGTCAGCTGTTGTGTTGTGTATCACTTGGTGATCCGTTACTTTCCTGTTACAGCTGCGTATCAGCCTGAATACTGTCAAAGCAGTTTAGGAAAACAAAAAAATCATCATCCTCTCCCACATTCAAACAATAACTGAAAAGCTGAATCACCTGCCATAAAACACGTATTATACTAACTTACTGTCTATGACTTACCTCTACACCTCTACCTCGCACTGAATGTTTATCAATGTTCTATGTATTGTGCAATTGTACAATGTCTGTGTACACTGTCCACAAACTTAATAAAATAAATAAAAGCACATCATCCTCTGCAGAAAAAAGACAGGTGCATGAACCGCAAAATGATGAAACACATCCTCAGTTCTTTTCACATGCATAGACAATACAAATGCGTGCATCATCATCCATCCGTCCTTCCTCGCTGTATGTTGCAGATTGTACACCTGAGCCCTGGAGGCCCTCAGGCTGTACCCATGTTGACATCCAGCCCTGCTGACCTACATCAAGGCCAGCTGACTAATGCCTTTATAAAAATAAATAAATAAATAAATGGGGGGAGAAAAAGCAGGAGTCCATTTCCCGCAGCCGGTACAGGAGGCCACACGTGAAACAAATAAACACTACAGTGCCCTGGCGGCTCAGCTACGGCCTTTTCCAAGGTGTGTGGGGGGGGGGGGAAGTGGGATGATTGAGAGGTTCAATCACCAACACTTCACAGAGAAACATCCACAATAATGTTCACAATTTTTCCATTTTGGCCCTGTCAGAAACGATGCACCAGAGCAATTTTGTCGACAAAAGACCATTTTCTTTCTGCATTACTGTTCTTTGTAGCCCAGGTGAAGGTAAAGCATGGGGGCAGGACTGAGCCGGGACGACCTGAAAGTAGCATTAGAGGAAAGAAAAGAGAGGCTAGACCGAATCCTGCTCGTTAATCAGCCTGGTGAGGTACTATGAAGCATGTTTCATATATATTTTTTGGTGTTGCAAAAACACTTTCCCTGCACTAATCATAACTGCAACTCTTGTATTCCCAAGTTTGGTAGTCTTGCTTGCTTCTCAAAGAGTCATGACAGAGAGAGAAGATAAAAAATATATAAAATAAAAAAGAGCAGAGATCCCATTTCCCATCCCCAGGCCAATCATAAATCCACCAGCTGGCGTGTTACAGCTCGAGTACAAGGAACATTTATTATCGGGCCTGTGTGGCTCTGTTACATCTTGTGTGGTGGTGCTGATTATTGAGAGGGGCGGAGTGGTGGAGGGATGAGGTGGCGGGGGTCTGGATTTGCCTGTCAATTCAGAAAGGTTTATTTGAAATTCGAGCTTCGGAAACCTGAGGGGACCGATTCGTAATCTGGCATTGAGCGATCTAACTTTGATCCCATTGCTTTAGCTGACAGGGAGCCACCGAGGAGCGGCGGTGGTGCTGTGGCGGAGGGGGGTAGGGGAGGCTGCAGCTCCACTGTTTGGCAGGGACGGGATTTAGTGAAAGGGCTTTGTAGTTAACCGTGGTCATCACATCGTCCCTGAAGACTGAGAGCCTCTCTTTACTCTGTGTTTCTGTCTCGCTCTGTCTCTTGATTGTCTTTCCTGCTTTTGATTTTGTCTCGTCTTCGGGCAGCGGCTTCTCTCATCTGTCACTGAAAAAAAGAAAGCACTCCTGCGCCGCACTCATGCAAACCAATTCAAACAAGTGTCTCTCTTTTTCTTTTCTTTGGCTTTTCAAGAGGTCTCGTCGCCACCGCTGCACTCCAGAGAGATGACAAATGGGAGACAGAGTGCAGCACACTCCCATCAGGCGCCACTGATTTGTTTCACAGACTTTTTCCTGTCTGTCACACAAACAACACACGAAGGACAACACTGACTGCTACTTTCAATTAATTTGTAATGTCAAAAACAATGACAAACGCCCTCACTAAGTCTTTTCAGGACTACTCCTGGACGGCACAGGCCGTCACTCACTCTCTCTTTCTTTCTCTTCTCCCATTCATCCATCCATCTCTCCTCCCTCCCTCTACACTTCTTTCTTCTTCTCTCCTGAAGGTTACAGGCTAATCAGTGACCAGAAAGTGGATCAATCAATCTCAGCAGCTGCAGTAGTTATTAAGGATTCTCAAGTCGGGGGCCATCAATAACCAATCTCGGTTTATTTTTAAACTATTTTTGCACAAGGTTCCCGAAACTTCTGAGTAATGTCAAGGTGCTATACCCATGCATTTCGCTTCCTCCACACTAGTGGTAAATCATCTTCAAAAGTAATTTTAATGGGACCACTGAGTCGATACATCTTGCTCTCTTCCCATTATGCTTTGCAAAAATCTTCAATTACCTTCAGAGCTCTGGATGCATCTCCCCACGCTGCACGCCTCTTTGAGCCATCGCAGAGCGGCTTCAAAGAGCAAACCAATATTGCAAACACACATTTCTACATCTCTTTCTCACACATAGTGAAACTGCGATTACATCAGAGGAGCTGCATGCTGTAACACAGCACCACACTTGTTGCATGTCCAGTCCCATGGGTTTCAGCCCATTTTTATCTAGTCGGGAAATACTCCTTGAATCAATAACAGGATTGTCGCCTGTGTTGATATGGGTCATCATGCAAGTCACACTCTCTTGGTTACATTAATTTTTCTATGCCCTGACACTCTTGTTTTTGCATTTATTTCGACAGACTTGAAAAAGATTCAACCGTTAAAACCAATAATCTGTGAACTCTAGAGTCCAATATTCTTCTGTATTGTGAGGAGGGCCTTATCTCTGCCTGGTTGAACTCTGTGTGCAGGTATGCATGGGGGCAAGTCTTTCCTGTTTCCTGCTGCTCCAACATGACTCCTGGCACTGCTGCATGGTCAAAGTTAACGTCAACACAGCTGCTGTTAGTGTGCACCGTTACTAAAATACCAAAGTCGCCCAAACACGGGAAGCCGCAGTAATTACCTCCTGGACTGTCCACAATCAGAAGCCCCTGCTGTCAGTTCCTGTCCAAACTCCTGGAAGTCATGCCACAACCAACTGTTTCCAAGAAGTAGCTACCGTCTCCTATATGATGCTGTGGTGTTTATGATGTGGTGTCATCTGGATCGCCCTGAGCTTTCCGACATGTCTTCACTCAACGCTGTCAGTTGGAGAAGAATGGCAGCACCAACACTATATCAGATTTTCCTGACACGACACAGCCAGAGCTGCTGTGGAATATAAATGTGAGGGACTTAAACAACCAGATTTTCACATATACAGTATTTACCTTAAGAATAATTAAAATGCATAATTAATCTTCTTCAAGACTGGGATTAAAGTTTTCATGTAAAGATCATTTAATTTTGACACACAACAGACAGTATAAAATTCCCTGTTATTTTTGTTATATGTTATAATTGTGTTATAAGTTATAGTCTCCAGCGTTTCAGTTTTTATTTTTCTTCATCTTATATCTATTTACTTTTTTTCCATATTCTCAGGATTCAGTGTCTGTTTTTTAAACAGAATGACATCTGCGTGGAAAATGGAGCCTTACCTTGTGACTAACTGTGGATAATGAATTGTAGTGGCCCACACAACAACAACAACAACAGTCACACAGTTATGAGCACAGAGGACCTTGTGGAAATACCCCACTCTGAATGTGGGTCATTCAAGTTTCATTAATTTATTTATACAAACATAATGTAACAAAAAGTGTTTGTTAACTTCTATACTGGATGCTACTGTCCAGCTGTTTCCATAGTGAATAAAAAAAACACCAATCTTAAAGCTCCACATTATAACAGTTTATCCTCATCTCATCTTTGCTGTGCTTAAATTAATTAAAAGGCACCAAATAATGGTCACCATGCTGTCAAAAGAACGGGTGAGCTCATTTAACACACACCGCTTTTATTACACAGTACAGCTCTCCAAGTCGTTGACCTCACAAACACTTTCTTCACTTAGTTCCTTTGAGTTCTTTATTTACACACTTTGATGGGGCAGAGCACTTCACAACTACTCCAGAACAAGGTCAAGAGTGTTGTTCAGAAAAAAACTACATGAGGTCTAGGACTCTGTGCTGTGTAAGTGTGAGTGTGCATGTGTGCGTGTGTGTGTTCTCTACTGATAAAAATGTTTTCTCACTTCATTTCGTGGTTAGATTTTAAATAAGTACCTTGATGACATGATACACCAACAAACTCTCACCTGCGTGAAGGCCTCAGTGTTGTCGACACTCGTTAAAACACAGGTGTCAAATTCTACTTTATCTGATGTCTCACTCTGCCGAGACAAATGTCGTCTTCTTTTTCAGTGACAGGTAAAAAGGTCACTGCAACGTTGTAAAACATTATTAAGAGAAATTATTATTAAAAGAAACTCGAGAAACTCAACTCCTGATGAAGCAGTCAATGTCTACGGTGAAATCTTCATCGATGGGGATGTGAATGGCATTTATTTTTAGTAATTCAGCCGTTTCTTTAAACAAAGATAATGAAAATGTCAACATTAAATACTCTGAGTTATATCAGGATTTTCTCTCTGGTGTTCATTATAAACTGAACAAAACAAGATGAGATATTTACAGACAACATCTGTGTCTCTGTGAAGCTGAAATGTTTGTTTTTCAATATGGTGCGCATAATGTACTTGTACATAAAAATCCAAATAATTAGCCAAACAATCAATAACAACATTAGTCGTTGGCTGCAGCACCTTTTGACACTCAGCGCTTAATAACACAACTCAGTATTGACTCATGAGGCGTCATTAAAAGTATGCAGGTTTTAATTTGAACTGAACGACGGCTGTTTCTCTTTCGGCTTGGTTCTTCTGCTGTTCAATTAAGTTAATGGAGATTAATCAGCGAGAGTACAAAGTGTTTTCTTTGGCCCGAAAACACAGAATGAAGGAAAACCTGTGGCACAGCCTCTGAAACATAAGCACTCCTTCTCCTCTCTGTCTCTCTCACACACAGACACACACACACACAGTGCTCTTCGGCCAATCTGAGAGGCTGCAGCTGTGTTTCTACAGAGAACAACATCACGATGATCACATGAAAAAGACGGAGACAAAACAAGAGAAAGAACGACAGGAAATGAGACGCACAGAGAGCAGATCTGATATAACAGCGGCAGCAGTGTTAATGAGGAGATTAAGCCTGATGATGAAGTCCACTCATTCTGCAGGCTGCTCGCTCTAATACCAACCAGACCAGATGAGATCTCCCGACAACAGACAAATTAATTAAGATGAGCCTTAGTGAAGTTACTGTGTGAACATTGATCTAAGAGATGAATTTATATGTGATATCTTATTCCGTATCTAGCGATATCTGCTCTGAATCCAACATTACACCGAGTTTAAATGCACATAATGATGATGACTGGTAAAAAATCCAGTAGAAGATCTCTTCTTTAAACCCATGAAGCTGCATTTGTATTCTGCTCAAAAAATTCACTTCCTACATCCTTTTAAAAGGAGCATTTTCAACGAATGATCATTCCTAATAGATCAGATTTAAGGAGGCTAATGTGGTTAACCTCTGGCTGATACACTAATACGAATTTACTGCAGTTTAACTTGCATGAAGTTCGTGAAGATGATCACTGTAGTTGCACATCCTCTGTGCGTATTCAGCCCTGGCTCGTTTGGAGCAGTTGTTTCCGAAACAAACCCCCAAAGAGCAGTTCATTTTGGGCACAGCAATTGCGCTCGGATAAATATAAATAACATAATGCAGGCCGAAAATATGTACAAATTACTCGGATCCAGGTGTTTTCTGTCCACAATGAGAGAACAGCCAGCCACATATGTTGTTTTCTGTCCACAATGAGAGAACAGTCTTCTCTCTACTATACTATCAATAAAGGCATGAAAAGCCAAAAAATAAATCTTTAAAAAAAAAGAGAACAGCTGGTTCGTGCATGGCATTTGTTTACGACTTTGCACCGCCTGGTACTTGTAATCTTGTGAACACAAATGACCAAAAAGAAAAATGCAACAATTGCATCGTTTTATCCCCCATGAATCAGAACAAAGCAAAGGAGCCACAGGTCTGAAAACAACCCTTTAATGTTCTGACTCAAACAATGTAACAAGGGACAATTTGTGGGTGTTTGTTGTCAAATATCGAGTCCTTCTTAAACAACTGAGTGGAAATCAACACACTGGTTGCAAGTGTGAGACTCCTGTGGTGAACACTACTTTTCAAAAAATACAATAAAACAGCACTAGAATGAGGGGGAAAAAAAACACAACCACCCCCCCATCCTTATGCCAAGTCCTTGTTCCAGCTGGAAATTCAGAGTACCCTGCCAGCCACTTGGGCAGGCAACCAGACTTCATTTTGAGGGCTTTGACTCTTCAGAAGGTCTAACGGGCTGGTAAAACAGCAAAAAAAAGGACAATTCATATTATAATTTACCAGCTCAGAGGGGGGGTGTATATTTTCTTTTATGATCTTCCCAGTAAGTTGCACCGTGCTAACATGGGTACAGAGGTGGTCGGCACAGTTGTAGCAATCCGGCCTTGCAGCTTTTTTGTTTTTTCTCTCGCTGTTGAGTCAAGGCAGCAGTATCATGTTTTTAATCTATTTTTTGGCAGCGACTGGGAAACAACAGGTGCAAAGACAAACCTTCAGCTGAACCTCAGATGCTGCTGGTGAATGAGCGACTATGGTCTTACCGAGCTTAAACTGCTGTGATGTTATCCTTTAAAAATCAGAAATCCAAGCTCCAGTTTTGATACATGCGGCTGCTCCAGCCTGGGCTTTAAGACATTAAACTGCAAACAGTTCGACAATTTTGATGGATGAGTGAAAAGCCCCTTTTATGTAGGTGACTCCTTCATTTCCTCTGAACAACAGATGCTGATATTAAATGGCTCTGCCTCTGTTGAATCCACAAACCAGAATGGATGGTTTCATGAGCCCTCCGCGCCGACTGCAGCGCCTTGATATTCTTTCCAGGTTGAACTACTTTGACAGTGTGCGTGTGTGCTGGCACTCCTTTATTAGCACTGAGGTTTTCTTACACACAAACTCACACACACAAGACGCAAACAGCAACCCCAGATTTACTTTGTGGCTGACAGGCGAATGAAGCGTGAAGACACTGAAATAATATCTAAGATCACACTAAATATGATAAATAAGTTCACTTTGATGTTGGCCCAGGCTTTAAATATGATCGGGGGGGAATGTGGCGAGGCGAGGGGAGGGTGGTGGTGGTGCTGTTGCTCCTGGTGATTTATGACCACATCAGAGCGCAAAGGCAAAGCTACAGCCCTGCAACTCTAACAATAACTGGCAAAAGGCAATAAGTGGTGCAACCAGGTTACTTACGGTCACAACATTAAAGTCCGTTATGAGAAGGATGGCGTGTGAAAAGGTTGCGCTTGTGTTTCTACCTCCTTTACCTCTGGGCTGCGTTTGAACATGAGCATGACTCACTTGACAAATACTCGTCAGTCGCAGTAAACAAACAAGAAACTAACAAACACGGGTTAACGCAGCAGGAAACTGAACCCTGAAGCCTGACGGAGAACGAGAGCGGCTATTACAGAGGCAGCGCCACTTTAAGCATCAGCGGCGTGGATGCACAGACACGGCAGGAGCACATTTATATGCGATATCTTTGTCGTCAGCGGCAGTTCCACTTGCCTGTTTTGATGCTGCTTCTGCTGCTCACTCTCTAAAAATGTACTGTGCCAAAACGGCCATCAGCTTTTATTTTGAAAACCCTCTATTAACAGTCTCCTCCAGTATCAGATGTCAAACCGCTTGAAGTCATCTCTCAAATTGGTCATCTATAGCATTGCGGTCTCGCTGGTCGTCAGCCAGGTGTTGGGTGTCATGTGGGTGGATGGATCCCATATGTAAAGAGAGATTGACAAGTCCGTATGGGAATAGTCTGAGAGCTGAAATAAAATCTAGGATAAAAGATAAAAGCGAAAAGACATGAAAAGAGCAGAGATGCAACTGTTAAATCTCGAAGGAGCGAGTCATATTCATGCAAACACCCCGGCAAGTTCACTGGAAGAGCCACAGGTAGATGATCTGTTATTTACTGGACCATGAGGCAAAATAATCGTTCGGAAAACAGGATATTCAAGTATTGACTTCAGCAATCCTCAGACTGCAAAAGGCTGGTGGGGGTTTTTTCCCTCTCTCCTCCCATCAGCTGTGAAGACGATGCAGAATCCTAACACACCACCTCAGAGCTGTACCAAATCCCTGGCCTACAAATGAAGCTGCACAGCAGAGAGAAAATCTTCATAACAATAAAACTGGATGGTGCGAGAATTAAAGAGTGGGGGGAAAAAAACATCGACTATGCATCTTTCTCCAGATTAAACTCATAACTGGATTCACTACAACACAAACAAGCACACAGCTAAATATTGGTTAATTTTGGTGACAGATGGCAACGCTGTCAAACCGACCAGGCCACTTGGCAGGAGCCCAGGATGATGACTGCTCATGTTTTAATTTTCCAAACCTGGACAGAACAACACAACTCAGAGACTGGCTGCTGTAAGTTTTAAACACAAACGCCTCCTCTATTTCGTTAAAGGGATAGTTCAACATTTTGGCAAACTGGTCCATTGCCATAATCTCCATACTTTTAGCTGTAGGTTCATTATCTTTAATAATCTGCTGCTCAGAGCTACACTACTGAGGCTCATGGGATTTCTTGGTTTCCCTCATCAAACTCATCAAATACACAATCCAACAACTGCAAAACGCTCTGGTGGACAAGTTGTGACCTGCACATTCACCACGCTATGAGATAACAACTTTACAAGATGGAGTTGTTTTAGAGGCAAATTCATGCAAAACCGATGCACGTTCCTGTTGGGGGCAGTTTTTCAGCAAGCAGACTCTACATTTGCCTCTAAAACAACTCTGTCTCGTAACGTTCTGTTATTATCTCGTAGCGTGGTGAAGGTCACAACTTGTCCACCAGAGCGTTTTGGAGTTGTTGGATTGTGTATTTGATGAGTTTGATGAGGGAAACCAAGAAATCCCATTAGCCTCGAGCGTAGCTCTGAGCAGCTCGCGGCTCTGCTCCGCTATTCTAAAAATAGTTTGCACAGAAAATTAAAGACTGTGGGGATTACGGGCCAATTTGCCAAAAATGTTGAACTATCTCTTTAAGAGCTGCAGGTTATTTTCATTATCAACCTTGACAATTACTGTTTTGTTTTTTCAATCAGCAGTTTAGTCTATTAAATGTCATCACAATTTTTCACAACAGCAAGGTGACATCTGTAAAAAAGAAAAGACAACAAGAAGAAGAGAGAAACAGTAAATTGTCTCAGTGAAGTAGTGACATGTCAGTTAATAAGAGTCTTTTCAACACCCTCCATGTCGCTGGAGCGAGTCTCTTAATACAGTTATTCTGCAGTTGAAAAGTCACAGCCTCTGTCAACACATCCACTACCCTCCCCCAAACCCCCACCTCCATCCTCCATCCTCTCTCTCACAGATGAGGCGCACTGCCCTCAGCTACTCCTATATTGTTTGAGTCAGACCAAAACAAAACAAAAAAAAACAAGGCAGGACCATTAATGGCTTCGAAGTATGTTGAGGTTGACAGAGCATTACACCCCAGCGATTTGCAGCACTCCGCTCCGCACAGCCATCGAGGAGGCGTTCCCCCCTTTTCCCATTCACCTTGCAAAGTGGTTGACTGCAGGATCCTGGCACTTCATCCATACAATAACCCTCTGCAGACAGCCAGCCAGCCAAGGTATATGCTTTGCTATATACATTTATCACACACACACACACAGCCCAGCAGAAGTGCATATCACTTCCCTCCTCGAATGCTGCACGAATTATAATACCAGAAATGGTCACACACAAAGCCGACTAGCATAACTGCTGAATCACCTCAGTGTTGTGTTGTGTTGCATTCAGGTGTTACATATTAATCTTATTGTCTACAGATAGTTTTAGCTGGGATTAATGGGGTTCCTCTTGTTGTCGTCACCACAAAAAGGAGCAAACTGAGACGAAACAATACCACGGTCTCTGTTACAGTAATAATCTCTGCATAGAAGATCACTTTGAAGCAGACCTCCTCCTGCGCAGACATAGTCAATTGGCAGCGATTCCGCCATAGGACGAGGTTCTTAATAAGGACGGTCTGGGGATTGGACTGGACTGAGCTTAAAGGATGATTCCAGCGCAATTTCAACCTGAGGCTCTAGTTTTCTAACAATTTAGGTCTAAAAGAATGAATCTGAAGATTTTCTTTAGAACATCTCCTATTCTGCAGTAGTTCTGTCTGTCCCTGCATCGCCACATCAGCGTACAATGGAAGCGGACGGATCTCAGGCTGTTTAGGCTGTTCACATCCCATAAAACCGCTTTTTTCTTTTTCTAGACAAAGTCACATGGCTTCAAACATCCACACAGAGGGATTTGTTTACTTCAAGAAAGCCAACGTGTTTGTAAACGGAGCTGTGATACAAAGTCCCGCGCAAGAGTCTTACATCATTTACAGGTCGTCTGAAGCTCCCGTTTGTTTTATCAACAAAGGAATATCAGACAAAATGTTTTCGTAGCAGTAAAGAGTAAATCTGGCTGTTGTTTATTCTACCAGTAAACGCATACTGACGTCAACTTGACTGTCATGCGAAACTTCGCAAGATTTTGTATTACAGCTCCATTTACAAACACATCCACATTCTTGAAGTAATACATACAGTGTATGTTTGAAGCCATCTGACGTTGTCTGTGGGCAAAAAATTGCGATTTTGTGGGATGTAAGATCTGTCCACTCTCATTATACGCTGCCGTGGCATTAAAAAGAAAAATTTCAGATTCATTCTTTTAAAATGTTAGGAAACTGTAGCCCCAGGTTGAATTTGCCTGGAACTGTCCTTTAATCCCAGCTAAAACTATCTGTAGACAATAAGATTAAAGAGGTTCTTCCTGTATTCGTCACCACAAAAAGGAGGAAACTGAGACAAAACAATACGAGTCCATGTTACAGTAATAATCTCTGCATAGAAGATCACTTTGAAGTAGACAAAATCATTTGGCAGCGATTCCTCCGTAGGAAGACGTTCTCAATAAGGACGGACTGACGATTGGACTGGACTGAGCTTAAATGCGCCGCAGGCCCAGTGCTATAAACCTTCACTGTGTTATACTGGCAGGTCACATCAGAGAACCCGCCCCCAGAGGAACTGAAAGTATCTATACAGCCAGATGGCACAAGAAGCAAAAAAAATGTGTTTGTTTTGTCTAAATTGTGTTTGTCAGCCCCCACAAGTGTCCAGTTAAACCAGTTTAACCCACAAGCCACCATCTGCATCGAGGTAAACGACTCGCTATGGACGAGGGGAAAAAAACCTCTAAATGACCACCTTCAGATCGGAGTGGTGAAGTCGAGCAAGCTGGCAGAAAAAAATAAGAC
The DNA here is from genome assembly GCA_030347415.2 of Decapterus maruadsi. Classification (NCBI taxonomy): domain Eukaryota; kingdom Metazoa; phylum Chordata; class Actinopteri; order Carangiformes; family Carangidae; genus Decapterus; species Decapterus maruadsi. Next base: position 23,086,088 of record CM064902.1, on the reverse strand, counting down.
GTGACAGAGAGGGAAAGATTTTAAAATGCCAAAAGTCAGAGTAAATGTTCTCTCGTTGTAAAGCTGACTTTGAGAAGCTTGACAGGAGAGAGAGGGCGAGTGGGTGACTGTGAATCAGAATCTGTCTTTCTGAGCTGTGAGAAGAAGAAACCGCCTTCATAACCAACAATATGCTCCATATTCTGAAATTATGTTAATATAAAACATCATTTTCCAACAAACCAGGACATAATAAGTCACATTTTGCCTTAGCCCATACTTTCAGGTGTTTTGAATTTTTGTCATGCCTCAAAAATTCACTAAAATAGATGGATTTCCCCACAGCAGAGAGAATAATAATGATCTTTGCTCTCTCAAAAGCTTTTTTATAATAAAGACACAGGCTGAACCAGAGAGCAAGAGACCTGGCTCTGAGGGGCTTTTTCTGTGGCCAAATACTGCACAGGTGAAATTATTAAGAGGCTGCATCTGTTCCTGAGGGGGTCTTTAAAAAGCTAGAGAGCTTCATTTTTCCAGGTGCTCTTCGAAAACCTGGGACAGAAGCGGCCATGGCCAATAAAAAAAAAGCAAGTGAAAAACATTCACATAAGTTTCTATTATAAGCTGAGGGAGGGGAAAGAAAAAAACCCAAGATATCACATCACAGGAATGTTTCTGTGAGGTTAAATGCACAGGGAACATGTTTGAGACTTTTACATTTGCATAAAACTAATTTCACAAGATCTCTTATGTATTATTCTCCCTTCACAAAATCTTAAATTGTCGTCTCAGGAACGTCTCAGTGGCTTCTTTTATCTCTCTTTAACAAGCCCCTTTGGTCCACAGCTACATTCAATCAAATATGTACTGAAATATTCTGTATGTCTTATAAAAAAATGTTTTAAAAAGCCATATATTCATCAACACCCATGATATCCTCCAACAATACAAGCTTTGCCTGCAATCTGCAGATACATAGGACTAAGAGCCCCCTAATTGATCATCCACCCATCTCTATTGGCCGAGTTTCATTAAATATGCATGATCTGTGGATCGTAATTAACACTTCCAGTCACCTAAAAACCCATCATCACCTGCGAACTCCAGTGTGTGTGCAAAAGCTCAGCTGAGAGAAGAACCACTGTGTAATGACATCGCCCCGGCCCCCCATCGCGTTCAATGCAAAGACCACAAAAGCAAAACATGTGGACGGTCATGTGGAAGTTATGCAAAATGTGTGACACGACATCTGCAATGCAGCCAAAAGCGATCGACATCGGTATCAGGTCATCAATATTATGTCACAGAGCAGGAAAGTGTCTATACAGTGATTGAATACTGACAGAAAAAAAATAAAAGAGTCAAAACTGAGCACTCAAAAAACACAGCTTGGTCACATTTCGCTCTTCTGTATCGCTGGACAATAATAATTACATTATTTCAAGCAGGCTGCATCCAAAGCTCTGGGAGGCTTTTAGGACAGAAAAATGGAAAAAAAAAGCACCACAAGGGATGAGAAGGCAACACTCAATGGTCCCCACTGTGAAACTGTTTGAGAAATTGCTTTTAACACCTTGCCCAGCACTCAGTAAAACTAATGACCTCCTGCGCCAGCATGGAGGAGACCTTTACTATGAAAATTATGCTTTCCACTGTGGCATTTTGTGCATTTTCATTTCAGCCACAGCTCTTGAGTCACCCCCAAAATAATACAAAGTTCACACATGTATGAGTCAAGGCAAAAAAAAAAAACATGGATGCAGCTTATGTAATTATAAGTTAAAGCAGAAGTAAGTGATATATTTGTGTTAATATAAGTCTTAAATAGTTATATCTTCCGACAGCAATCACTTACATAGAGTGTTTGGACCAAAACACGGGTCTGTCAGTCACTCTGCTCTGCTCTGAGCCGAGGAGAAAACATTTATCGTATCCTACAGTTTTTATCCAATGAGGAGAGAGAACGGCATGCAGTGCTGTGTGTGCAGCCAAGGAACGCCGTGAATGTGGCGACGTAGGGACGAGGACTGTTATGGTGCGTTCAAGGAAACTCGTATTTTTCCGACCGTGAAGTGGTACCAGTTCGATCTGGTACGAGTTCACCGGTCGGAAGTTACGAGTGGCTGTTATAGTGACTTTCACCGGTAAAACAGGTCGGAAAAACACGAGTGGGTTACCTGGAACGCTACAAAGTCGTAAGTTGTGACTTGAAGCTGTAATTTACGATTTCAAAAGCCTGCCTGGAACGCAGCATTAGCGAAAACGACCGGACCACTTACTTCTTCTTTAAATAACTATACTATTTTTGAGTCCCTGAGCGTGTAGGTAGTGCATGGCTTAAAAATAAACACTGGCTCTGGAAACCATCAGAGACAGACTTTCACTTTTCAATTAATTAAAAAATGTTTTAAATAAAAAAAATACACTGTTCAGCAATTCAGTTTGACAGTTCAAAGACAAATAATTTTGATTAAATCAAAACAAAAATCCAGAGTTTGAGGTTAATAATTTGTTTGAGCATCACATAATTGGAATTTTTTTAATTTTGATTTGCTAGCTTAGAGTTGGTAATTAAAAATGTATTCACACACCAATAACCGGGGTCAGTTAAGAATAATATTTGGTAACGAGGCATTAGACTTGACCAGCACAGTGGAATCCAAATAGACACAAGACACTTAGCGCAGCCAAATATGAATTTGATTTAGGATGGAACAAAAAGAGCAGACGATGGCTGGCTACCATCCAGAGAGTCTGGATAAACCAAATGACAAATGTAAAAGCTGCAGCCAAATTTTTACCAGTAGTTGGCTCGCGGCGGGCAGTCATTTCCGAGCCTGTTTAAGCAGTTAGTAAAGCTTTTCAAACAGCCAGCGTGTTCTAGCTCATCAAGTTCAGCCACGTCAGCCCGTGGGAAGGATGATGCAACAACACAACGCTCACTGCCAAGGTGAATTTCTGTCGTACAAGAACTTCAACAATTACACCCAGCAGAGACACAAAGGACAAGCATATTCGGGACAGTGCGAAAAAAAAATATGAGGAACAAAAGAGAACACCTGTGCTGACGTGTATTGTACAACCTCAAGGCTCAGAAGTACTTGAGTTACTAAACTAACTCTGCCCCACCCCAGAGTGTCACAACAGACCGCTGAAGACGAAGAAAGTGGCATTACACCTGCCGCAATGACATGGAGGAAATATCTGTGTGTGATGCAACTAGGTCAAGTAGTAAAGTAAAAAAATAAATAAACCTGGGAATTACTAATTATTAAAAGGAGGTATATTATGCTGAATGCATATTTTTATATTGTTATAACATCATAGGTCCATGCTGAACCTCTGCAAAGTTGCACAACATGAGCTACAGAGGGGTCACGTGGTTTCCAGTCTCTCTGCAAGATTTCCGTAAAACCTGAACTGCAAGGAATCTGCCCGAAACACGCCCATGACGCCACCTATGGTTAAGTTAGGTTAGGTTAGGTAAGCTTTATTGATCCCACATGGGGAAACTATTTTACCACCAGGTTGAAAAAACACAAACAGCCAACAAACAGCAGAGACATCAGACAACATAAACACAACATCAGATGCAGTAAGACCAATGAAACATCATCTAAAAGTAGGACTAAATTGAAAAAGAGAAGGACAATATACGAAAAATTGCAACTGTTTTTCTTCCCCAAAGAAGATGGAAACACTTACGGATGCACCTGATGCTGGTCGTGTTAAAAACGAAAGGTAAACAAGCACACGTGGGCCTCCACTGAGCAAGCCAATCTTTTTTTTAACGTTCGTACAAGACAACTAAGGAGTTTCTGGAGCTGAAAATCATGCAGAACTATTCTGTAGGTGTTCAAAACTCACACAATGGTAAGCAAAAGCAGTGAAATGTGCCCCCTTTTAAGAAATCGTGTTGCACAGTTATTATCAAAATAAGTCACTTACCTATGTCTGTGCTCGTCGTGTCCTCCCTGTCCATGTATGACCACCTGTCCAGAGGCATGCTTCCCCTCTTTGGGCGAGTCAATGTGAGGGATGAGCACGTCCTCCAAGCCCAGGTCAAAGCGCTTGTGCTTGGAATTGTCCGGGAGGAAGAAGAAGGCCCCGAAACATAAGGTGATGAAGGCACTGAGGATGAGCAGGAGGATGAACTTCTCGGAGAGCCTCAACGTCGCTCTGTGGTGCGGGAAGGAGGAGGCGCCCGGTGACAGGGTGGGTATCCTGCGGCCCGACAGCGGCAGGAGAGCCGGCGTCGTCATGGTGTGATCGGTGAAATTAAAAACTTAGCTTTGGGGTAAGGGGTTGAGGGGGTTAGGGTAGGGTGGGGTTGGGTTGGGTTAGGGGGCAGGGCAGGGCAGGATGGGGTGGGGTAGGGTAGGGTGGGTTTACAAGTGCCACAGGAGTTGTTGCAGCAGCATGCACCAGCTGGATGACGTTATTATCTCATGCCTGCGACGGTAAGTCCAGAAACCAAATAGGGCCGAGGTCCCTCAGTGAAGGAGTGGCTGGTCAGCAGGAGAACGCTCATGACGATTCTGGAAATAGGGACATCAGAGATAAAGCGTTAGAAGCCTATTTACATCTCAGCTACCAGAGACTCAGCACAATTTCTCTCTTTTACAACTCTGATCTTTTTTTTCCTCTCTCTCTTCATTTTTAAACACCCTACATCCACATTGACAGTATTATTCTAATCTGTGCTCCGTCTGGATATAGAGGAGCTGCGTTCCTTTATAGTCCCTTCCTTTTAGTTGTCATCTCACCACCTCGGCAGCACAACATCTCGCCAAATACTCTGACAGGGCTTCTATTGAGCCAAACAGCATTGAATTACAATCACACGCACATGCTGTCCTATATCACATGAGAGCTGAAATATTAAGAGTTTTTTTAACCCCCCCCCCAAAAAAACAATCCTCCTGCATGCTACGGTGAATTTAACAACGTGTCATCTCATAAATAACCCTGCCACACACACACACAAACAATCTCTCCCAGTCACACTCACCAAAACACTTAATCCTTTGACCATGGGTGAAAAATGATAAACATATTTTCCAGAGGCTTAAGGTATCACGAGGCTGTGCAATATCGGAGATCATCACCACCAAACAACAACTGCCCTCTGTGCATCGCATAAGTCTTCCTACTCTTGGCACCTCTGCCATGCAGCCAGCACCGACCGACACTGCAGGATGAAGCCAGGCAGCCTTTCTATGTTTGTTTTCCACAAAAGCTTGCACATAAACATGTTGTTGGTTGAACGGGATGGAAGATGGGAGACCAAGCTCTACAACAGCCTACATACAGACCATACAAACACCCTCCCCTCCTCTCCCTCTCCTCCTGCCATCGGAGTCGACTGGAATGACAATTCACAGTTGTGTGGAAACCTTTTTTTTTTTCTACAAGAGGGGCCAGGACATGCAAGCTAAGTACGCTGCATCACTGTATATGTATAACCAGGACTTAGTTGGAAGCCTTCAAGCTTAAATAAAACCCATGTAGTTATAAGACCACCACCAACCCCTTCTGGTTGCATATGGAGACATGGGTCTGACTTATTGATTGCTGTCCCTATTAGACACAGACAAGGAGGGAGTCTTATTTCTTATACCCTTCTTCTTCTTCCTCACATTAGCACTTGGAGCAGCTGCTGTGCACCATTAAACATGTTGCCATAGGGCATAACGGTAATGTAACGGATATTTAGTGAGTAGTACTCCCCCTTTAAAAGACTCGTCGTTATAACGCCTTTATTAATGTCTGAGACGATGTATTATTATAATAATTTATTTTCTATCATGCTCCCCTGTATGCAGCTGCAACGGCGTCTCGGTTTCTTCTTCTTCTCTAGCTACTACACTGAATACCAAGTTCATTCAGTGGTGGCAGTGCCAGTCTGCGAGAGCTAACAAGCTAACGAGAGGCTAGGCTAACTTGTTCGGCAAACGATGGGGCTAGCAGCGGGTAAAAAAAAATCAAATAAATAAGCAAATGAAAATAAACAGCTGGATAGCACTCCATAGGGAAGGAGACGTGGATTCAGTGATGTGATAATATTCCGACATATGTGTTTTGGGCTCGCAGGCCTATTAACTATGTCTCTAGTAGCGGTTGAGCTCAGAAACCTACAGCTAGCTCGTAGGCTAGGTTGCTAACTAGCGAGCTAGGTGGCTAACTCAGCTAAGTGACAGAGGCGGTCTGTTGTGTAGACGCCGCTCTGCTGCTGCCGCTGCCGCTGCATCACCACCTTTCTCATTTGCACGGTTGAAAATCGATGCCAGTCAGCCAGTCAGTCAGGAGTCCCGGTCCCGGTCCCGGTCCGCCGTTTGGAGGAAGAAGAAGAAGAAGAACCCGTCGTCCTCCTCATGTCCACGGGTGTTAACGGTTAACGCCGCCGCCGCTCGCTCCGACTGAACCAACCAACCGTCCGTCCGCGCGCCCCGCCGTCAGCTCAGAGCCACATAGCGCTGATGAGTGGCCGCTGTGTCGGACTGCAGCGACGGACTGACTGAACCACCGCTGCTGCTGCTGCTGCTGCTGCTCGGTGATCCAGCATCAACTACTCAGCCTGCCGACTCTATCAAAGGACCGTCTGCCAATTGCGTTCGCAGAAATAACGTAAAAAATAAATAAATAAAATAAAAATGCATATAATTTATTATAAATATGATGAGGGAACGACTGTAAGTCTCCCTAAATGAGTGATAATAGTTTAAACCATTGTATTTGATATCTGAATGTTTTTTTTTCCTTTACGTTGTAAGTAGCTACATATATTTGAGTGTGTAATGTATTGTAATTCACTACTTTCTTACACCAGTATGAAATGCTATGCAACTACATTCAAACTATTGTTGTGGCACCCTACATTAACTCACTATAGTCACGTAAATTAAAACAACCATGTTATCTTCTGCTCTAAATTTGGACCTTCAAGTATAAATGGATTGTTTTACTTTTGGAGACAGCTTTATAGTTGCATTATGGGAAATGGAGGAGCTTAAATCCCCACTTAGGCGTCCTCTGCTTCAATTTTGACCTTTCGTTTTTTTAATTTTCTAAGAGTCACAACAACTACATGCAGGAACAGGAGAAATACTAAATCACTGTGTTCACCCTCAAGCTCCAACATTGTTTCAACACTATTCAATTTGATTTGTTGTGTAACAGTACATGACACTTATTAACTTTACAATTCACTGTTTTACAGACACTTAAGCAAATAAAGTGAGACGTCAGGGAGAAAACTCAGCAGATGTTTCACAGACAAACTGCTCTATTCACCACGTTGCCTGTCTCTATAGGCTACATACATCATACAAGGCCTAATCACACTAAACTGAATAATCTCATCAAATGCAACATGAGCTCTGGTGGAAGGAAGGACACAGTTTATCATATTAGTCCCTCGGGTCTATATAGCAGCGAGCTTTCCTTCCCTTTTTTTTTTTTAAACCATTACAACTAGTGCTCTGTCTAATTTTTTTTCCTTCATCAGAGGGGCACCGCTGAATATGAGACAGGTGTCACTTTGCTTTCAGGAGCGTTTCTTCCAGTCTTAGAGCAGTTTTCCCTTCACCCTGGCCAAGAACACTCTCCCAGCCAAGAGCTCACTCGGCTTTCTCCGCAACTGAAGGGTGTAATTTGTTAGAAACCTCAGCGATGACACTTCTCCTGCTGTTGAATAGCTGGCTTTCCTGTGGTGTGACTTGGGGGAGGGCCACAAACCTGGCTGAACCAGAAACCGTTTAAGACTTGGGTTGCCACGGACAAAGGTAACCATGATTTGTCCCACAGTCTTTCCACTCCAGTAGAGCAGGAGGAGAATACAAGACGACCATATAAACGTAAAACCCACCATTTCAACATAAGCACCTATTATTCAGAGACAGATGATTGAAAGCATGAGAGGGTCTCGCAGGCCTTGAGCATCAGTTAGTGGGTGTGTGCAGAAAAGAAAAGGTACTGTTGTAGTAGGCTACCGCTGTGACAGCCTCTGAATAGTTTTCAATGGGGGCTATTTCGTTGGTGAAAAAGTAATTCTGGTGAAACCTTTTTACAGCCAGGTCTGTGGAGTATCCAGAGTGTAGATGGGACACCGGAGAGAGATGTAGCTTTTGAATTTTTAGTAGGAAGCCATTGGTAGAAGACGTGAACCTCTGGGACTTGGCAATGTGATCCCCTGACCTCTTGCACCACCATGAGGTTGACATTTTTGGTTTTTAAGTGAAATGTCCTGATAGTTATTGGATAGATTGCCATCACATTTGGCACCCATATATAGTGAGGATCATTCATAAAAACTAAAGTGATCCCCCGGCTTTTCATCATTCGTAAAATAAAAAATATATATATATCAACCATCAACCAAGTCTCTACTAGTGCTAATAAACATTATTCCTGTTAATATCACCATTTTCATGAGAACATTTAACATTTAACTTGCTATAAGAGCTTTGTCTCTGCTAGCATTCGTTTAAATAAACAATTAATTTGTTCATGTACTGCAAAACTAATTGTGGGCTACATCAGCTGCAACTGTACCTTGTACTAAATGTTGACATGTTAGTGAACATGCTAAACATAATTTCTGCTGAATATCATTAGTAGCCTTTGTCAGCATCACATGAGCGTGTTGTCATGGTGACTTCAGCATTAGTCTTCATTAGTCATGACGATGCTAATGTGTTCATTATCTTAGTTTAGAAATGTAACAATAAGGTTAATTAGCTTTAAACATAAGGGTGGTGGTGATGCTATGAGTTTTGTATTGAACAAGTGATTAGTTCATTTATTTCAAGATGGCATCGGCATTTAGCTGAAAGCACCACTGTTCACGCTTAGTCTCGATTTAATCAACTGATAATTTGTTCACTACAAAACTAATGGCATCACCATCAGCCTTAGCTCTACTTTGTGTCTGATAATTAGCTAATGCTAAAATGCTGCTAAACTAAAATGGTAAAGATGCTAATAATTATTCCTGCTGAATATACTGTAGTTTCATCTTAATGAGCCTGTTAAGCACGGCGTTTTTAGCAGTTAGCTGAAATCTACTTTGTTTTAGTGTGGGTCAACACACATGGCCTACTCTTGTTTTAATTGATCATTTGTTCAGTATTATCCCATGTCTGCCTTAATTAGCTAATTTTGTCTCTCTCTCTGGCTTTGGACTAAAGAACATTATTTGTACCTCCACTGGATCATAATGAGTTGTTTTAAATATTAAATCATATTTGGAATATATTATAGGCCTATTTGATATTTTATTTTTATTCCATAGCCTATTTTATTTTATACTTTGTAAATCATTGGCATATAAAATGCCTATAGATCCTGCCTATAAGCCCTATAGATCTATATTCATCTCAGCAAATGAAAGGAGCTCATTAAAGTACCTTCAACCACCCACTTCACAACCAAGGCTCTGTCTTTGAAAAGCAGGATTGTATTTCTTCTTCTCCTTTTCTCTTTCAATGTGACCGCTCCATATTGAAGAAGAGCTTAGCAGGCAGTTAGACTGCACTGTGATACTGTCAGCCCACATACCAAAGTGAGCTTTTCTCTGACAGGTAATCTATCCACGTATATACTACAGCCGCAAAGACAGTCCCAACATTTTTGCTGAGTGTGGAGACAGCCTGCCTCCGAGTCCATCAGCTGGTCCTTGAGCTGCTGATGGCTGTGACCACGCTCCCTCCGCAGCAACATCAGGACCACGTACCAGGGGACGTCTGATTTACAGGACATCCCTCAGTGAGTGAATTAGTGGCAGTGCTGCAGCAGCGTGCAGAAGTGGTTGACACGGCAAAGTCCTCCATTCTGACAGGCGTCTCTATGACTCACCTCGTCATCACACACACACACAGACTCATCACCAAGGAGGACCGGTTGAGTTTGGCGCCAGCAGGGCCGTAGTGAATGCAATGGACACACACACACATACACACACACAAAAATCTCCAAAGAGCTGAGCAGGCACAAAAAAGCTGACAGCTTCCAAATCACAGCCAAGTTGCAGAGAAGGAGGATGTGTGGTGCTGTGAGGAGGAGGGAGGGTGTCCTTTGCTTCAATGCATCTTTGATTATCATTGTCAAAGGGATGGATGGACTGGAGAGAAGTTATCACACATTTCACACCCCAAAAAGAACAACGCTGCAGAGACAAAACACTCATTCCATATATTTTCAGGAAACACTGAGGAATAGGCAAAAAAAAAGTGACATTACCCACCTGGTAAACCAAACCAGAGGCTGCGTGTCCTCCAGCTCCTTACTTGACAGTGTGAAGTGTTGAGTTGTGCTTCTTGTGCCAGACCTCCTGAGGGAACTGGCCAGCCCGTGCTCCGGTGAGGTCAAACTGTGACCTCTGGCTCTGGTGGACATGGGGCACCAGAGGAAACGTTAAATGTACTGAGCAGGGGTTCGACGATGCAACTCCTGACTTTTGACTTTCCAGTTAATTGTGCAATGCGGAGCTTTCTCACAAGTGATCATGAGTCCCTGCAGAGAGTGTGGCATGATGGGTAGATAAACTGTGTCCACATGACTCTGTAGAGCACATGGTGCAGAGATAAGAAAAGAGATGACATAAAGAGATTTTTAATCCTCAATGATTTCAGTGCTTTGTTTAAATTCCCCTTAAAAGCCATAACATTTCAGAAGTGAAAACAGATTTCACAGAAAGATTTTAAATATTTACATGCCTTAACTATTGCAATAAATGTAAAAAGCAATGTGTTTTGCACTTGTTTTTTTTTTTTGCAGTTCTTTCCTAAATATTTGGAATAATTTCAACATTCAAAAAAGTTCAGAAAGTGGCGAAAACCAAAACTTGGCTGTTGTGCTGTAGTTTTGTAAGCAGAGCTCCAGACAGTCAGCAGCATGCCATCATATTACCCATTGTCGAGAGCAGATGTGCCACTTTTCAGTTCACAGGAGCCTCATTTCACAATAAAGCTCCTGAAATGCAGATGAGATGAGAAACAAAACACCCCCCGAAGTGGCTTTCACATATTCATTTAACCTGAAATAGAAAAAGAGAGGAAATTTAGACGGCAGGCAGAGCGATTCAGGCAAGAAAACAAAAACATACCCAACATATGAAACACAAGGGTAAAAAACAAACAATCAGAAATGCATATTACATACATAACGATGTGCAGATGGGGTATAATGAGTTCAAAAAGCTTTGGTTATTCAATTGTTTTGTGTTTTGGGGCGTTTATTTTGTTTTATAGTAGCATATTTTAGGTGTGCACTTGCCATTGAAATAAAGTGGACTTTAGTGGATGGATTAAAAATAACCAGGGTCCATCTAAAATCCTCTTTATTATTATTATTAACCATCCATTTTAACAGCACACCACGGTGCCCGTACCCCGTGTCCTTTTATTCCTGCACTTTCACGACAGTCAAACATTGAATTGACATGTCACCGTCAGAATTTATCGTCACGGCCACGGTGAAGGTTCTTTCTGAGGCTGTGTATATATATATTGGACAGTATTTTACTCTTCAGTGCCTACATATATGAAGCGAGGTACTTTGCTCTGTCTCGATTCACTCCATCCCCCGTAAGATTGAGTTGCTGATTTTATGTAGATGTAATCTTTTTCAGTAAAGGATGGGTGGTTGTGCACTGTGCAGCTGGAAAAAAAAAAAACCCAAGGTTCCTCGTCTTGTTCCATCAGCAGCTGCAAGTCCGTGAGCGTAGACCACGGTCGATCCAAAACAAACAGGCTTTATTGGCTCTTACCAACTCCACTGTTATGTAGCAGGAGCTGGTTGGGCTCCATTTAGAGCCGAGTAAGTTTATTACTGCTGCAGCCTAACCTCTTTGTCTGTAATCAGGTTGCACAGTGCTCAACCTGAATGACCTGCAGTCTCTTTTTAGCCTCTGTTGATCACACTCTCATACATTTATACATGTAATGTTATATTGAGAGAGGGTTTGTTGTTCTCAGACACAAACACTGATTCCTTTTTAGCATTTCTACTGTCAGTTGAAGCCCTGGGTTTGCAGTTGGTTATACTTTTATCTTGAAAGGAGCTTTTATCAGAGCTTCACTGCTTGCACTGACCAAGGCTTGTATGTGAGAGAGGGTTTGTTATCCCTGCGTTACCCTGGAAACTATAGTGTGCGGCTACAGTATATGAATTATTGACAACCTACTAATCATGATGAATTATTCAAAACTCAACACACAGGGATTCTCCAACATATAAATGTGTGTTTATACTGCTAGAGATCCTAATGGGAATTTCACTTGACCTTCAATATATAGTGTAATATGTGTGTGTGTGTGTGGGTGTGCGTGTGTTTCCTGCCTTGACAATGACAGAGGCCTGTGCTGTCTCTTGCAGCCTGGCGATAAAGGATGTCAGGTGCTGTCACAACAGTGGCTTTGAGGTTACATGATGCTATAGTGGGTTACCAGCAATTTTATTCCCTTTTCTCTTTATATGTGCTGAGTCACTTTTAAGGTTAGCTAAGTAATTCTTTTTGGATTTTTTTTTTATAATAAGAGGATGACCGAACAACTGACCACTTCTGATCTTTTTCAAGGTTAGTTTTACATAAATATCAGCTAGCACCGGGTGTCTGCAATAGCTGACAGCATCAACAAGTAAAGTAGCTACCTGACCTATTTCTTTCTTTCTTTTTCTTTTCTTTCTTTTTTTTCAGATTTTGTTATTTCCTTTTGCACATGAACTGGTATGAACTTAAACTAAAATGGCCCACAACAGTGTTAAAGGTGTTGAGAAAAGAAAATTGAATTTGATCTCACTATGGCTCTTAAAATTGGTGTAATCATTCATACAATGTAGCCCAAACTTTGTGCAAAAATCTGTTGTTGAGTAAATCCGGGATGAGGTGGGGTAGTTTTTTTTAACATTGGATAGTGCATGTGCGTGATTCATCAGCCAATGATATCAGGATCTGTCATCCGTCAATCAAATGTCTGATAAATCAGAAAGCTTTGACAGCAAGTGGTAGCAATTCAATGTGGTCCATCACTTAGCCTCGCTAGCTAAGTTGGCAAGCTATAATGTAGCTAGCTTACTAGCTAACAGTTAGCTAGGTTATTCCTTCAAAACACTGTAACGCCGGCTGTCCCACCAACCTGCCCGCTAGAAAACGCCCAAATTCGTTTTCCTTACTCTTTGAAAATCATGGAAGGAGGCGGGACAAACAGGACAGCCATTCTGAACACCTTTAATGCAGTTATTTGGGAGTTTTACTGTGTTTATCAGCAAGTGGCTGACACTGACTTGGTATTGGAAAATGATCAAACACGTTTGATTAGGCTGGTGTAGCTAGCTGGTTAGCATGCTAGCTTCAACAGAATAAGTTAGGAACAGCTCTTGGTGAGTAAAGGAGTGAAGTTTGATACTCAGTTCACAACATTTCTTCTAGACAGTGAGTGAACACATAATGCTAGTATTAGCTATGTTGCTAAATAGCTAAATAGCTCCTTCACACCAAGAGTAAAATCTAAAGGGACAGATAGAAAAAAAAATCGTGTTTTGGCCTGAAGATCTGTAAAAGTTATCTCCTTCACCTACCTTAGCATCTTCCTTATCGCCTCCAACAGGCCCAGAGCTCTGCAGAGACAGAGATAATAAAACGTAAATCCCCTGTTACAACCAGCTATAGCCTAGTCACTTTAAGGTTTTGATTTTATTTATCAAATCTGCTCAGAGAGAGGCCACAGGTCTTCTTAAACACTAACAGCTCACTTGGGGAGCATCAAATTTACAAAACACACTGAATGCTTTTATCGTCATAGGCTACAATGTGATATCTAATATTGTTATATTGTCAATAAATATGCCCATATGACAGGCATTTAAGACATTGTGTCATGTAAAATGTCCAAATTGTATTGTTAGGAGGATATTTTGCAGACTTTCTCTCTGGTTTCCTGTTGAGATGCTAAAAGATAAATGCAGGCTCTCGTTTCTTTAACTGTTCTCTGGAAAGGCGTAGCAGGAAAACCATGAAAATATATATTATATAAAAAGCCCCTTGTGTAAAAAGATTAAACATAAGAAAATATGTCTCTTGTCTGTGAGACAATATTGTATCATGATCGTTGGCTCAAGGTACATTACTTGGGAGCTCAATGGAGGGTGAAGGAGGTTTATGAGGTCTGGCATAAGTCCTTCTCTCTGGGGTGCGCAGCAGCAGTTAGCATGCTGCCATTTGCAGTGCACTGTCATTGCTCAATGTGATGACGCGTGCATTCACGGGTGTGTGTGTGTGTGTGTGTGTGTGTGTGTATATATGTATGTGTGTGTGTTTTTTGTGTGTCAGTGGGCTCAGATCCTATTTGGACTAAGGCCACTGAAGGTGGGGAGGAACTGAACTGAAAGAAGAAGGAAATCAATAATAAAGGCAGGTGTTGAACCACTCCATCATCTTTAACCCACACTCTGCTGTACCTGTCTCTGTGTGTGTGTGCCTGTGTGTGACCTCCAGTTTCCACTACACCCTCCCCCACTCGGCATTGACTGGCGTTCAAACAGACAGTCAGGTAATCGGTCATTTCCAATTTGCTCTAACTGAATTACTGTGTTTGATTAAGCAGAGTCACCACCACCGGCACTGGTGATGGAACTTCCTGTGTGATGGGTTTTAGTGGAACAGGTCCCCATTCATCAAACATTCATAGAAAGAGAGTCAATCTTTAACCGCTTAAGACATTTTTCATGATAATGCAGTATTCATCAGGAGCCCTCTTAGCGCAGGGCGGCTCCGGCTCCGGCTCCGGTGGAGGCTGATTATGAATGATTTGTAAGAACAAGCTCGGAAAACTTAATGTCACAAGCAGAGGGACAAGATCATTAGTTCTGGAAGAGCAGGCAGCGAAGAGCGGCTCTCTCCTGCCACCTGCTGGCTCACAGAGGAACTGCAGCAAAGGTGTTAAAATATGAAGCAGCTGAGGGAGGGTGAGATAACAGCTCTCTAGTGTGTTTGCTGCAAATCACTATGAATTAGTGATGCATTTAAGTGCTACTAGGGATGTCAGGGAAACGTTATCTCCACACTTCTTTTTTTTTCTTTACAGTTTGAGCTTGATTTAAAGTCTCTCTAGAGTTAAACTTATACATATTCATGAAAAATGTGATGTGTTTGGCACTTTTTACACTTTAGAAACAACTTACTAATTGCTCTGCTGCAGAAAAACAGGGTTTTATGTTAATATTAGTCATTGGTGTCAGCAATAAACATTACCACTCAAATAACAGCAAGATTTAATTAAAAAAACTTTGTGGTGTGTTTTTCCGTTTACAAGGGCTGAGTTTGTTTAACAGTGTTTATGAGGTCGAAATACTGTTTTTATACGGGTGAACATGGGGATAAGATGCAATTTGTCCTCTTGAGAAAGAGGTGGCGTCCTTTCCATCTGCTGCACACACAAAATAATACTGTTGTGCTATTGTGTGTGACTTTTATTTTGAAGGGCATGCTTGGAAACAGGCAAATATTCCCTGTTGGTTTGGTTGAAGTAGTTCAAACTTGATAAATTAGTAAATTTATTGGATTGTACAGGCACAAGAAACAAGAAAGACTCAATATGAATGAATGAATGTACAGTCAGTGTGTGAAAAATAAAATATTTCACAGTCTCTTCGTGAAGATCTTGGACCACAGATGGAAGAGGTGAAGGTTTTCTACAAGTTTGCATCATGACATTGAACTGTGTGAACTCACACTCGCGATAAAGGGAACAGGCAAGATCACAGGAAATACACAGAGGCGTTGAGTCTCCTGAGGCTTTGTGGTTGTGGTTATAAGTCAGCGGTTGTGTCACAGCCTCTGGAGAGCAGCAGCTTTGTATTCTGAGAGGAGGCCGACTGAGCTCATACTGTTTCCCAGATAAAGCTTCTTCACCAGAGGGCACGAACACGGAGCTGGAGCCGCACGGCGTCTTAATGAAACCAGGAGGAACCCCATTGTGTGCACATTTTAATAACAATGATAAACCATCCGAGATTGAAATGTAAAGGAAAAAAAAAGAAGGTCTCGACACACCTGCAGCATAGGATTGTATGTGTATGTGTGTGTGTGTGTGTGTGTGTGTGTGTGTGTGTGTGTGTGTGTGTGTGTGTGTGTGTGTGTTTCACATCCTGAGCAGTGTGAATAATCCTTGGAGGATCTACAGGCACAGCGGCTTCCAGCTCATTCATGTCCTATTCTCTCCATGAGCTCCTGAATGCACCAGTAACAGTATATGGCACCAGAGTACAGACATCAGCCCTTCAATTAAATACATATTATGGAATATATATGATCAAATAATAATAATATCATGATTTAGCTGCATTTTGTGATGTTGAACTTTCAGCTGACATTGTTCTTCTTTTGGTTTTGACATCTCTGTTTCATTTTGTTTACTTTGGGTTTTGAATCTTTATTCTCTTTACCTGCTCTATTTTATTTCAAAGTTTTTTTGTATCTTTATTGTGAAGCACTTTGTAACATTGTTTTGATATAAACGTTATCTAAATTAAGTTCATTAATATATCTATCACTGCCTTGTCTTCAGTAGTACCTGATTGTTACTTAAGTTGAACAGGACAATATGTACGAGTAGTTCAGTACATGTTGAATTTGGTCGTATACATTTTTAATGGCTAATCATTTAATGTTTGGTAAGTACTATAGTACATACACAGACACACAAAGGTGATCTGTGAACCTGCAGACACTAAGCTTGTAAGAGTGAAAAGTGGTGATTGTTACTATAGGTTTAAGTGAGGATAAAGAAATAATACAGTTGTAATATGACATAAGCAATAACACACTAATAACGACAGTTTGGTTTATCAGGAATATGGTGATTAGCCCATAATTTTACACAGTTTGTATCTATAACAACCAGTTCAGATGAGGTAATGATTTCAGGTTTAAGTTCCTTTACCATGATGACCATGACGTAAAAGTTGTTCAGTCGAAAGGCTTCAAGGTTTTGTCAGTCACAGTCCTTCCTCTGCAGATCACAGGTCACAGGTCAGTGCAGATTAATATTAATTATTTAATCATGTAACTGTTTTTGAGGCACTGTATTTCAAAAATATACATCAACTACAAAAAAAACTACTCATGATGAAAACTTCTCATCAGGAACCTGTAATAGATGATTTAATCACTATTTTACTTTGTCTTCTGTATTCTTTGTAGAAGGACATTTTATCAGATATTTGACCAATCTGGGAAGGAGCGTTTTGGGTGAAAAACTAATGCTTGCAATCAACTTAATAATTTTAGAATACGTTTTTTTAGGAGGTTTCCCACAGGAGTTGAATTTCAACATTACACAATGGTGTAGAAATTCCTTGGTAAGGATCTAGTTCCCAGATTTCCATATGTTTCCTAACTATCAGTAAATTCAGTGTGTAGATGAGGACGGAGCAGCTGTTTACCTTTGTCACTCAACAACAGGTGCTGCTGCTGTGCCCTTGAGCAAGGCTTTAACATCTGTCTTTGTTGGCACAGACAGCCGGAGCTCAGACTCTGAACACGGACTGATATTATTGGACACTTTGGGGTTTTCATCCTGCTCCTCATCACCATCATCGTCATCATGGCGTCTCCTCAGAGCTCCACAGTTCGCAGGTGACCGCGAGGAGAAACAGCAGCCAACACGCTGCTGGGTAAACACTCGGACTGCTCCACGGTGCTGCCACAACAAGACCAGTGGGGCTTCCCGGGGTGGCCTTTATGACCGTGACCACAGCCTTTAAATCCTCCTGCAGCCACAGACAAACAGGGAGGAAACAGACAAATAAATCAAGACTGAAACAAGAGGAGGATAAAAATACAAAAGAACTTCAACCATAGTCATTCACACTGGATCCAGGATTTTTTATAACACTGATTTCAAGACAATTTTCACTGATTTTCATTGATTTCACAACATTTTCATCAATTTCTCAATAAAAATCCGACACATTATGGACATACATACATATACATATACACATGGCAATACAATAGTTGCAAGGATAAAAGAAACAGTCAGCTTTCAGATCTCCACTACTGAAATGCATCATGACCTCTAGCCGCTTGGTTTATACAAGAGAGAATTTAGAGTATTGAACTATTCATTTATGTCAGTTAATGTATAACCTGTTATTAACACTGCTCTGTCATTGTACATTTTATTTTATTCATCTGTATCTGCATCTGTCTTCTGAGGAATAACTTATGTTTCTTGTTATTGTGTCTCTTCTATTGTATCAATAAAACAAACTTTAATGTGAAGTTGCTCATGGAGATCTGATCAGTTTGATGCACAATAACAAGAAACATAAGTTATTCCTCAGAGGACAGATGCAGATACAGATGTTCTCAGTTTGTTCTCTGTCCTGCTTGTCTTTTGTTTGTTGTGAGAAACACCTCAGTGAAAGCTCAGCAGTGTGTGTGTGTGTGTGTGTGTGTGTGTGTGTGTGTGTGTGTGTGTGTGTGTGTGTGTGTGTGTGTACCTGGCATTGTTCCTGCGCAGCCACATCGAGCCTCTTTGGCTCCTCCGCTGGAGCAGAAGGAGCAGCAGTGAAACGTCCCAGTGTGACGCCTCAGCTTCCTCTTCACGTCCAGGACGAACGGAGAGCCCTGGAGGAGGAGACGGAGGAGACGGAGCAGAGTCAGTCGGCTCAGTGTGAATGTGTTCAGGTCGACAGCAAAGAAACCAACAGGACAGACAAACACAAACAGACACATGTCTTCAATCAGAGCTGAAGTAAAGCAGACTTCCTCTACTACAACTATTTAAAACTGACTCTGTAAGACTCTCCTTATTGTCTTTCTTTTGTCTTTTATTCTTTATCCTATCATATTTCTTTTTCTTTAAGTTGTTTTGTTACCTATCATTATTTCTTTTACTTGTTTTTATGTTTTTTCCCATTTATTTTTATTATCTTTATTTAATTATTTCTTGTCGAGTATCTTTACAAATGTTTTTATCAATTTCCTTTCAGCACTTTTTCAGCTTTATTTTAAGGTTTTGATTTGTTCAACTGCTCTGAACTGTTTCTACCTCTTCATGTCTTGATTTGATTTGAATGCCTTTTACCTCATTCTGTGCTTTATGTTGTTTTTATTATAACTATACATCCTTCTTATTATTTCTGTCTCCTTGGTCTCAGTTCATGTTGTTGATTCTTCTGCCATTGTTTTCTTGTGTGTTTGCTTTTATGCAAAAGCACTTTGTAAACCCTTGTTTTCAAAGGTTCCAACAAAAGAAAGAAATGATGATACTTATTATTATTATTAATGATGGTTTTGTACCTTGACGTGTTGAGCTTTGACACAAACCCACACTGAGTAGGTTCCTGGTTCTTCAGGTGTGTACGAGATGCTGTAGGATCCGTCGTTGTTGTCGACCACCGTGGCCTCCACTGTGCTGCAGAATGAGACCAAACACCACAAATTATCTTATTAATACGATTAATTATTACAGATAAAAGGCACGGATTCATTGTTAGCAACATCAATTTCTTGAACTTCATCTTCTGCCATTAAAGTTCCTTCCTTCATGTCGCTGACTGACAGTCGACAGAGCAGAGTTTGTTTCTTGTTTGTATCTACATCATCATATTTGAAACATGAGAGAAGGTTTCATCAAAAGCATGAATTCAAAACCTTTGTGTGACACTTTGTAGGTCTTTGTAGTGTAACACACACCTCCTAACTAGGGTCAAAAAATAGCACAGTGCACAAATGTGAACGACCTGCTCCAAACAGCTGCTCAACACACGGTGAGAAACTCGATCGGTCCGACTCCCCGAGAGAATAAAACCTCGTGAAAAAACACCATGTGTCAGAAAACAGAGACGTCGTGGTGGACATTTTCATCTACACCAGCGGGTCAGAGGCCGCCGCCACACACTCACCAGCTCTTCTTCTCCTTGTGCACGACACTGACCAGGACGTGCTCACCGCCTCGCGCCATCTGCTCCCCGCCCGAGTCCCGACACACCAGGGTGAAGCTGCCCCGCTGCCCCTCCCGGCCCCGCTGCAGACCTGCCACCAGCACAGAGGGCAAAGGTTCAGAAGAGCTAAAAAACTAAATACATGGTTGAAATCTCTCACACGCAGTCACATCTGGAGAAAAGTGTTTCTTAAAAACGCACAATCTCTGGATTAATGAACTTTCTTCTTGCGTATCAATTGAACATATACAATCAAACCAAAAAAATCATATTTTTCCATAACATATGGAATTATTTTTTTGGATCAAGACCTGATATCCTAACTCCTTAAATCTAACATCTACCAAGTACTGTTTTAATCTTATTAATGTTTTATTCAGGTATTATTATTCATTCATTTCAGTTTGCTTATTTAATTTTACATACATAAATATTCTCTTTTTCTAATGTTTACATATAAATATGTTTTTTTCCTCCTATTTATTTCAGTTGATTATTTATATATCCACTTTTACCAGATGACATGCAGGCGTGATATTGTTTTTATTTTTATTTCTATTTTTTTCAGTTTCCAATGTATCAAAGTATCATTGTTTTCTTAGGCCGGTGGCTCTGAGTTCAGGGTTGGGTGGAGGGAGGTAAATGTTGTTTAGAAACTTGAAAGATGTAAGAAATTATTTTGGATGAATGATGCACCAAGTTCAAAATTCAATAAAGATATGAAAGATTTTAAAAAAAGAAAAAAAAAAGAAGCACAAACTCTGCAAACACACAAGAACCAGTTTCACCAGGCAGTGATCCTGCACAGTCAGCTCACATTAAACAAGACACTTCAGACATTTGTCACACACACACACTGTGCTGACTGCGTACATCAGACACTTTCCCCTCCTGAACATATGGCGTCTGCCGCCACAGCTGGGCCTCGGAGCTGCTGACCACAGCCTCCCTCACACATTGTTATCAAGTGTTTCACTAACGTGTTGTGCTCTGCTCTGGGGGAGAAATGCTCCGATACAGATGTTGCTGCACGCTGCTGCTGCTGTGGCGTTGTGTTAACGTGAACATGGGTGATTAATGTTGCTTTGCATTGTCCTGACAGTCCATTAGCCGCTGGGAGACGAACGATCCCGCTCCGTGTTTTTATCTGTCTCAGTTGCTGCAGGGTGGTTTCTTCTGCTCAGTGCTTCTTCTAGTTATACAAATATTTACTCAGACTGTTGTTGATTCTCGTCAGAGCTGCAACAATTAGTTGGTTAATTGCTCAACAAAAAACAAAACAAAGCTGGCACCTATTTTGAGAGATGAGATGTTTCAAATCTTGTCTCTAGGTCCAAACACTGGACCGTGAACGAGAAGAGAAATGGCAATTGTGTATTATTCTTTATTTGATTTTTGATCTCTTTACAAACGGTTCCTATCTGTTTCTATTCTTTTGATTTCTTTTTGTTTTAATTGCACTGTTTTATTCAGTTCCTCTTATCTGTTTGTGTCAGACTCTTTATGCCTTTGTTAATCTCATTCTGTACTCTGTGTTGTTTTAGTGCTTCTATCTGCTTTTTATTATTTCTGTCTCGTTTAATTTGGTTTTGGTGAATAAAAGCAGGAGAAAAGTTTTTTTTTTCAGAGCAGTTTCATGATCTCTGGCGACACCTGTGGTCAAACGTGGAAACTGCAGGTTTGTCTTTGAATCTGATTTTAGCTTAGTGATAAAAAAGTGACTTAGCCATAATTCAGTCAGTGAGTCATGGGTTCAATCACCCCTTAAAGTTCATTTATACCAATTACACTAATTACTGCACCACATCTTCAAACAGTTAGAGACAAAAATTCTCTTTTTGAGACATTTATCAAACAAAAAAGCCAAATATTCAGTGGTTTCTCTGCTAAAATGTGTTGATTTGCCGCTTTTCTTTGATTAACATTGTTCAAAACAACCAATCTGAAGCAATTACTCTGACCTGAGGAAGTGTAAAGGACAAAAAATTAATAAAATCTAAAAAAAAAAAAAGAGTTTCAGCTCTACTTAATGTATTTAAACATTAATACTGTATCACTGAACCTGGACCACTTTCTGCTTTAACTCAAAACATCAATGAAAGGATTGAAACACAGGTATTCAAAGCACTGCCACAGTTAATCTGCTACGACCACATATATACCATCATCTGCACCACTAGTGTCATTATCGCTGCTCCCACTAATGGGCGTGTGAATGATGTGTGGATTTGTGTGTGAGCTCTCTAAGCCGAGCAGCCAACAGCTGTCACCATTACGGAGCCAGCTGTTGTTGGACCACACTTCACCTGTGGTCCTGATCCACCACCACCTCAGACCCTCTCATCACACAGAGACACAGAGAGGGGGTGGAGGGGGGGGTGATAATCATCAGTAAGCCCCAGTGGTTTCTAATAATAGTCAACACAGAAATCTGCCCCAAGAAACAAAAGCAGACACTGATGAGGCTGATAGAAGAAGAACAAACACATTAAACAGGTGACGAGGGTGCGGCTGCTGCAGCGACGCTGTGGATTCACACCGGTCAGAAACAAAACACTGACGGAGAGCGATTTAAGCCAAAAAGGAGAAGTTTCTTAAACACAACGAGGAAGTCAAAACAGGAAGGAAGTGTGAAGTGTAAATGGAAAGGTCAGCGGAGGAGCACGGTGCACTGTGTGACCCCTGCTAGTCAAATAAAACACAAACACACACACAGACAAAAACAAGTGTTAACACAAACTAGAGACGCAAACAGAGTGAGCTTTTAGGCAAACAGGGGAACAATGACGAAACTAAAATCCTTTAAGACTTTTTGTTGTTTTTCTGTCTTCATTTGAAACCATGTGCAGTTTGTGGAGGAACAACAGAGAACCACATGACTGGAATGTGCCAATATTACTTTGTTCAAATGTCTTGTCTTCTGTCCTTATATGTTTTGTGTTTCATCTCGGCAAATGTAGCATCTCCTCAATATATCTCCGAGTTTAAATAAAGGTTATGAAATGAAATGAATTAATTGAGATATAAACAAAAGCAGAAGTTAAATTTCAGTTTAGAGGAGTGGGTAAAAAACGCCTCCATCTGCTTCTGTTTGATGTTACATTGACAAACAGCTTGTTTTATCCAACAAATAGACCAAAACAACCTAAATGTATGAAATATACAACTATATAAAACAGAGTAAAGTAAATGTCTTGTTGTTTTACTTAAAATAATTAGAAAATAATACAATTATGAAGTACTTCAGCATTAAATGGTGAAGCCAAAAACAAATTTCCACATTGTGGACAATAAAGATATTGAATTGAATAATGGGTAAGTACACACTCTTAAGCATTAGTTAGGCATCAAATACTGAATTAATTTATTTATAACACATGAATACTGTAGAATTCAATATTTATTAATGCTTAACTAATGCTTAATAGTTATTATAAAGTGTTACCTTATATTGTCTATTTTTTACATTCTTAGCTTTTGCGAAAGAAGTAAAGCTTTTAACAACCTTACAAATGTTCTCCTGGTTTCTCTAATACTGATTGTTTCTTTCTAATGAATTAACATATTTAGCAGGAGAAGCAGTGAAAAAAAAAAGCCTAAGAAGAGAAAATGACTTGTTGCATCTGTTCACAGTTCACCACCATGCTCAGTGTTTTATCCTCCATCATGAGACTCTGGAGCCTGAACTACATTTTAGGAGTTCATTCCTGTGACTTGAACATGTCCTGTAGCCACTACCAGTGTGTGTGTGTGTGTGTGTGTGTGTGTGTGTGTGTGTGTGTGTGTGTGTGTGTGTGTGTGTGTGTGTGTGTGTGTGTGTGTGTGTGTGTGTGTGTGTGTGTGTGTGTGTGTGTGTGTCAATGTGTCTGTAAACACCCCCTCTGTCTGCTGCCTTCAGGCCTGTTCAGTCGCCTCTACATTCCTCTGTCCCTGAGGAATTTCTGTCTCAAAGCACCGAGGGAGAAAACAATGGTCTGTAACGGCTGCAGGAGACGTCGGTCCTCTCTCCGCTCCACCCCCCAAAAAAGAAAAAAACTTTAACCTGTCCCCTCCACCTCCTGCTGCAGCTCAGGGTGACACATTTACTTTTGTTTCACAGCTAAACATCAACCTTACGGTACACCTCCTGTTGCATGGCAGATTAGTTTTGATATTTTTCTTTCTGTCCACAAATCCAAAAAAGTCTCTAAAAACTTGTGGAGTGCAGTGATAAATAGTTTAAACAACTTAAAAGAAAGTATATAAAGCCACAAACTAATACACACTGTTAATATAATGGTGTGCATTTATTTAAAATATAGAATCTGTGGCAATCAATTAAACTATGCTTCATGTGTTTTAACAGTTTTTGATGGAGGTTTACAGCCAAATCTCACATTATTATCAGTTTCAGTCTTTTTGTGAGGAATTTTCCTCTATAACAACCAATAAAGTGACTTGAAATGGAGGATCTCTACATACAAACATCTAAAAAAGTAAGATTTTACAGTTTATTTCAGGATATTAACTTGTGTATTTGTTTATTTGGACACTAATTAGCTGTTAAATTCAAATTTGAATAACTTGAATAATAATATTTCACAATAAAAGTGGTTTCATCCTAAAAGTTACTTATTCCTCTTCGCTGTAGGTTTTACCTTCTCCTTCGATGGTGCACTTGCTGAGGTCGACCGTCCTGGAGTTGATGAGCCCGACCACCGGGAAGCCCTCCACGTCCCCCGCCGGCTCCCTGGGCATGAAGGAGATGCTGCTGCCGTCGTCGGGGGCAACCGTGGCCGGGTGGGGGTCGTAGCCGCTCTCCGACAGACTGGTCAGCCTCCTCAGGGTCACTCCTTTGGCGCTGAGGATCTCGGCGTCCGACCCGCAGCTCAGCAGCCGCTCTGCGAATTCAACGCCGCCGCGGACGTCCAGCAGAGCCTGATGCAGCTGCGCCCTCTGCAGGTGAAGCTGGTTCCTGCGGAGGAGGGGAGGGGGGATCAGAGGTGATGTCATCTCACCTGTGACCCAACATCTCTGTGTTGCTTCGTACCTGCGCTGGACGCGGAGCTCCTCCAGGCGGCGCAGCAGAGACAGGCAGTGTGCCTCCACTGCACTGGCGTAGCTTCGCGCAAACGCCCTCACCTCGCTGGCGGTCGCCTCCACTCGTGTCTGCAAAGCCTCCTGGGAAACTTCCACCTGTAGGAGAGTATAGAGAGAGTTGTGACCTACAGTACACATTCACCACGCTATGAGATAATGACAGAACGTTACAAGACGGAGTTGTTTTAGAGGTAAATTCATGCAAAATAGGTGATGCGTGTTCCCGTTTTTCATCAAGTAGTGTATTTCCCTCTAAAACAACTCTGTGTGGTAACGTTGTGTTATTATCTCATAGCATGGTGAATGTGCAGGTCACAACTTGTCCATCAGAGTGTTTTGGAGTTGTTGGATTGTGTATTTGATGAGTTTGATGAGGGAAACCAAGAAATCCCATGAGCCTCCGTAGCGTAGCTCTGAGCAGCTCACGGCTCTGCTCCGCCGTTCTAAAAATAGCTTGCACCGACAATTAAAGGTAACAAACCTACAGCTATGACTATAGGGATTATGGCAATGGGCCAATTTGCCAAAATGTTGAACTATCCCTTTAAGGAACTATAAAATATGCAGGTGTGCTGTGTTATTTTTCTTGTATGGTTGGAGTTGTATGATCCCCCACCCTGATGCCATCTCTCTCACCTTCTGCAGCGACTCCTCGAGACGGTCCAGACGAGGTCGCAGGCACGCGCTGACCAGCTCTCGGATGCGGTCTCCGTGGTGATCGATGACATCCCGCGCGGGGCAGCAGCGGTGGTCGCGGTGCAGCGTGGCGGCGCACTCCAGGCACACGGGCAGATCGCACGGCTGACAGAAGAGCCGCAGCTCCTGACCCGGATGGAGGGAGCAGAGGACGGGGCGGCAGAGACGACCACGAGACCTCAGCTCGTCCACCGCCTGAATGGAGTGAGACGCCGTTCGCTTCTGTCGCCTGCGGAGACAAGGAGAAGAGAGGAGAGGCAGACACTTACACATCTGTATCGTCATAGCTCAACATCTGGCCTCATCTGGAGGTCAGAGGTCAGCTGGGTGTTCACTGCAGAGAGAAAACGACTTTAATAACAGGATACAGTAGGAAAATAAAGAGGAGAGCATCACACATACCTGAGTGACAGGAAAATAAAAGAGTAGGATGAAATAAAACAGGTGTGACTGCTCAGAATAGAATAGAATAGAGTAGGAGCTACAGTACCTGCTACAGAAGTAAATAATGAAGATTTGATTAACCTTGGATGTTGGATGATGACAAATAAAATGCAACAAACTACCAATTTTATCAACTTTGCAGATTGATTGACCTTTCTGTGAAGTTAACAATAGAAAACAGTAGAACAGAGCCTTCTGCACCTGTGAGTGTGGACACAGAACAGAGGAGAACCTCGTTTATCAACAACAATAACAGAACTTCACTAGAATAGAGTTTACCTGGTCAATCGAAATTTGGTTCTATTCGTTTAGGTAGCCTATAATTTGATTCTATTGAAGTTCAAGTCAAGTTAACAGGTGGTTTCTAATCAGGGAGGTGTGGAGAAATATAAAGAAATAATACCTGTTAACCCAACAGCAAGATAAAATAGAGTAAAATAGAGCAGATCTGCAATCTTCTGGACTAAAACTGAAGTTTAGGATGGAGACCTGACAATAGAACAGAATAGAAATCTGAGTTCTGTGTCCACACTTTTGTTCTGCTCAATTTTATTTTCCACCACCAAATTTACAAGTCCGGCAAGGCCTGTTATTCTACTGTCAACATCACGGAAAAGTTTATTTATTCTCGGTAAAATTACCTGGTAACGAGACAGCAACATGAAATAGAGTAGCCTCAACATCCGCCAACATCTGGAATAGACAAGTTGTCCTATATCTCACAGCAGAATGGAATAGGCTACAATATGTGGAACTGAGGAGAGTAGACCCTCCTGACATAGGACCACAACAAGTTTAGTGAATACAGTAACTAGAGTAGAGTCTCACTCTGAACGTGACAGCATGAACTAGAGTAAAACTTGATAATCGAATCGATTTGATCGACTCTGATCGATCATTGTTTACCTGTGGGCCTGGCAGCAGAACTCGCACAGGTTGACGCAGCAAACCTCGCAGCGGCTCTCGGCGCCTCCTTCGCCGCACAGGTCGCAGCCCAGCGGGCCGTCCGTCACCAGGGTCTCCAGGAACACCTCGTCCAGAGCCAGGTGGTCGGTGCTCAGTCCGGCCGGTCCCGACGGAGGAAGGTCCACCTCGGAGTCACAGTCGGGACAGAGCACCGTGACCGTGACGCCCGCCGCCGCTCCTGCCGCGTCTCCGCCGCTTCTGCCGCTGCTGCCGCGCGGAGACACGGAGAACGGTTCCAGCTGGGAGATACAGTCGGAGCAGAAGCTGTGCAGACACGGGAGGATCTTCGGGTCGCGGTAGAGGCGTTTACAAACTTTACACACCGCCCTGGGGTTCACCGAGGCGCCGTTCAGCTGCTGTCCCGAGCTGCTCGGCGGCTCCGCGGCTTCCTGCTGCTCTGACGCCGACATGGTGAGAGTTGGTTGCGGGTCCTGGTGCCACAAACACACCGGTGGTGTTCACCACACACACCACACTCCGAGCTCCACAAACCGACCAGAACCGGCAGATAACTGCTCCAGAACCGCCTCTCCTCTCTGCACGGTGACCCCTCACACCAAACTGTCCACTCACCGACTCCACACACACTTTAACTTCATCTCACAGGTTCGATTCCCACTTCAAAGTCTTTTACTTTTTTCTTCGACATGAGTAAGTTGCGTTCACGGCCCCGTGGGACATATGATTCCTGACTCGCTAACGGACCAATAGGAAGCAACTAAGGGGTCGTTCAAAGACTCTCAGGACTCCTCAGCTCCAGCCCCAAACCCGGACTGTCCCCATCTACCGGCCGGACAGGAAGAGGGTCTCTCCGGGATCTGGAGACAGAAATAATCTCACTGGAGCAGTTTTCCTCCAGTCATGTGCAATCACAATCAATAATGTGCAACAATCTGATAACAATTCTCTACATATTTTATTGTTTGCAGCGTAAATGTTACCAAAGTATTAACTAAATTAAGTCATGTTTTGAATATGGGTGCGGGTTATGTTATTATTTTGTATTATTTATATATGAAATGGTGCACTGATGAATACATATTTTTTTCCCCATTGGGAAATAGTAAATAATAACAATGTTAATAATTATAATAATGTTAATAATAAACTTTATTTACACAGCACTTTAGAACAGGGTGCAGCTCAAAGTGCTTTGATAAATATAAAACAGACCGTTAAAACTGTTAAAACATAATAAGAAAGGCAAACAAACAGGAAAAAATAGAACATGTTAGACACACACAACTGATAATAGCACAACAAATAATTCACCTACAGTAAAACAAGACACACAGGCTTCACCAGTGGAAAAAAGCATGAGATAAATGCTGTTACATGGTATCAGCACCCACTGTAATGAAATAATAACCAAAATATCAATATGCATTCAGGAATAGAAGCAGTGAATGCAACACAATGCAATATGAGAGAAGGTGGGAAAATATTATTGTAGTCTCTGTATTTAATTGTTTGTGTTTGTGTGTGATCAGCCCAGATAAGTGATGCAGAAGACGCCGGTCACGATGCTGATGTAAGACGAGGACAGCTGGGGCGAAGAGGAGCTGAAGTTGAAGTACGAGGTCTCCCACACGCCTGAGTCTGACAGGTATGAAAAGAGACGTTTAAATGTTGTGGTAAAAGTTTATATCAGTGAATATATTACAGTAATATTCTTTATATTTAGAAATACCTGATTGATAAGCCTTGGTAAAATGAGAATATTGAATTATCAGTAAGTTGTTTGACCTGTATGGGTCAGGTCTAATCACAAAAAGACATGGACTAAACCACTAACGCTTCTCTTGCAGACCCTGATTTAGATTTTTCCATGCAGTTTCTACAGGGAAACCTGAAGTAATCATATAAACTCTGACCTGTCACAGTCGCCTGAGAGACGGACAGCACCAGGAGGTTTTCTATCCTGCAGGTGTAGGTGGTGCTGGTGTTGACAGGCTGCAGCTCACTGGTCACCGTGTAGATTCCTCCAGTGCCTTGTGAGAAGCTGGTTCGAGCCTCCAGGACGGCGTCTTCGCTGTCCAGCCACGTCACGTTGGGTTTAGGGAACCACCTGCTGGCCTCGGCCCTCAGGACGCCTTTGGAGAAGTTGAACGACGGGGTTGAAAAGGCTGAGGAACAAAAAGAAAAGAAATCAGGGTCAAATTCTGCATCATACGGAAGCCCTGAGTGGCCAAACATCATAAATACATTTTTATTTCCTATACCAACATCGACATAACTGATTGGAGATCACCACAGAGGAGGTTAGGAAGCCTTCATCTTTATCTCATTGAAATTGGTGTCATTGTTAAAGGGATAGTTCAACATTTTGGCAAATTGCGCCCATTGCCATAATTCCTATAGTCATACTGTAGCAGTAGGTTTGTTACCTTTAATTGTCGGTGCAAGCTATTTTTAGAACGGCGGAGCAGAGCCATGAGCTGCTCAGAGCTACGATACAGAGGCTAATGGGATTTCTTGGGGTTTTTTTCCAGCAAGCAGTCTCTTCATTTACCTCTAAAACAACTCTGTCTGGTAACGTTCTGTTACTATCTCATAGCGTGGTGAATGTGCAGGTCACAACTTGTCCACCAGAGCTTCTTGGAGTTGTTGGATTGTGTATTTGATGAGTTTGATGGGGGAAACCAAGAAATCCCATGAGCCTCCGTAGCGTAGCTCTGAGCAGCTCACGGCTCTGCTCTGCCATTCTAAAAATAGCTTGCACTGACTATGCCTGCTATGACTGTAGGGATTATCGCAATGGGCCAATTTGCCAAAAATGTTGAACTATCCCTTTAAAGAGTGTTGAACTAAGATCTTCCCCTCTCATCAGTTTTGTCTCTTTAACCACTCTCTCTGTAAACATGGTGACAAGCACAATTTATGACACATAATGATGACTTATGTAATCGGCCAACCACAGTTAAACAAATGACGACATAATAAACACATTAAACTGCACCACAGTGTGTTATAAATTAGAGTTTTACATCTTATGTGTCTTAACTCGGTCAGTTGAAGTAAAGTTTTAACTGTGTTTTCTAATTTTCTGAGTGAACACACAGTGAAACCAGAAAGACGAGTCGTCCTACCTGCTGTTCTGAGATGAATGTTGACACTTCCTCTCCCGTCTGCAGAGCCGATGCTGCAGGTGTATTCTCCCTCGTCGCTGCTCCTCACCTTCCTCAGCAGCAGGGAGGCGTTCCCCGCGATCAGAGCTGAAGGGAAGAGCTCGGTTCTCTCTCTGAACTGGGAGCTCTGGTCCTGGAGAACCGGCGCTCCGTCCTCGTACTGGTACACCAGCTCATCCTCGTCCTCCCTCTCCCAGGTGACGGACAGCTCGCTGATCGTGGGTCGTCCGCTCTCTGAGTGGAGGAAGCAGCTGAGCAGCTCGTCCTGGCCGAGGTTGGCGACGGGCGCTGTGTTGGTGCTCAGCACGTCAGACGTGGTCCCTGTGGGACAAAGACACAGACTCAGGGTCAACAGGGAGGATATATGGCATGTACAGTCATATGTCAGTTTTAGTGAAGAATGGTTGGGTTTTAAGCACAAATTTAAGACTTTTAAAAGGATTTCACTCCCTTCATAAAGATCTGACTGCTTTATTATAGCTCTCATATTGTATAAAGTTACATTTCCATGTCTTTACTATAATGAATGGGTCCTACGTTAAGACTGTGAAAGCATTAAATGCACAGAAACTGAGTGTTAAAACAAGTTGTCCTGACTTCTGCGACGTTGTGATGTCACAATGCTACAATACAAGTCCAGTCAACCTGGACCCACAATCCCATCTTGTAGGATTTTGGTTTCTCTGACTGTGTCATCTGAAGTTACCTGATTTTACTGCGGGTTCTGATTCACAAATGTCACTTATTTATTTATTTTTAAGTATTATTTTTGGGCTTCTTCGCTTTTAATTGAGAGAGGCTGCAGCGAGAACTATAGTTTCTACATTTGGGGCGTTTGCTCTACCAACTGAGCCAAACGACGCCCCACAAACGTCACTTTTATTTACAAAGACTCCTCTGATCTTATGTCTAACACGACGAAACATGATGTTTTGCACATTGGTTCACATGAACCTGTCGTTGTCTCATCTAAACAACATAATCCTGTAGGTTGTTTTTTTCCCCCCTCCTCACACAAACACATGTCCATGAACACACACAGTACAAACAGGACACACACACATACACGTCTTGCAACGTGATAAACCGTGTGTCTCACCTATGAACGTGAAGACCAGGATGATTATGATGATGGAGGCAAATAGGACGATGAGAACGATCATGCTGCACACGCACACACAGAGGAATAAACACAAACACAGGAGAGTGTGAGGAAACAGCTTCAGGTAAAATCAACACAACGCATATTTAAATACATACGTCACACTCATGTGGCTTCGTCCGTGCTGAGGCAGCGTTTTACTGTTGAGGTTGAGCCATGTTTAACATCTGAATGTTCAGCTACACTGAAGCATTTACTATCTTTAGTTGATCATTTTCTTTCTCTTATCTGGGCTTTGAGTTGTTGTTTAAATGAAACATTCAGAGAGGAAACATCTTTTCTAAACATGAAACCAATATCAGCTCTTCAACTGAACCACAATAAGGAGCTGTCAAACCCAACCAACCCAGTTAGAAAGCAGCGGTGGGAAAGAAGGAAACACTAAAAACCTTCGATCATCATCAGCAGCAGTATTATTATAGTGAACATATCCAAACCTCATGGCCACACCTGCGGTAGATGATCTGGCCCAGAGACGCCATGGCTGCCGACAGAACAAATGCTTCGATCCTGCTGCTGCTGCTCAGGTCAAAGGTCCAGTCATGCCACTCGCCCTCAAGTCAGGAATACCACACTTCGTCTTCTTCTTCTTCTTCTTCCTCTTCTTCTCGTTCTTCTCCTGCTGCGGTCTCCTCCAGAGTGACAGCGTGCTCCTTTGCCTGTTTGTCCTCCGTCTGCAGCACGTGAAACACAACACCATAAGTAAATATTCGTTTTAAGGCGTGGGCTTCGTTAGAGTTGTCATGTTGTTGTCACAGTAACTAATTTCTCATCAGCTTTTTGTTCATCTAGACAAAGAGAAAAGAGACTCAGCTTGTGTCACCAGCTTTACGTCTGTATGTGTTGATAACAGTACTCTGAATTTGATTTGTGTGGTTGGTTATAGATTACAGTATTATAGTATTGGCTGCTGCTGGGTCACACTTAGTGAAGATAATCAGTTTAGATACCAAACCTCCTCCAACACTTTACTCAGGCTCAAGTACGTTTCAATATCAATTTAGCCAGTGAAATAAAAGAACTACTAAATGCACTGGTGATGTTGTGTCGTGGGAAACAGGATGAACAGCATCAAGATGTGAAAATACAAAGCGATGTCAAACTCCCTCAGTGGCTAAGTCTTCCAACCTCAAACACGTCTGCATTTAAGACAGAGTTTCATACCGGACGACCAAATGAAATAAATGCGTCTTGTTTCAGTTTCCTGCTTCTAACACAACACAAACCACAAGTGTTATTTGTATTCAGATAAATAAAACTTGTTTATTTTATTCTATATAACTCCAATAATATAAAATCCTGTGGCCCATTTTAGAAAATACATTTAAGCCAACACAGCATTAATTAGGGCCCAACTGATTTTATCATTTGATCTGATCCTTTCTCAGACATAGCGATATATTGATAATGTTGATTAAATGTTTCTTTTCCCACTGTCTGGCAGTAGTATGAGATAAAAAATCACTCATGACTGAGTCAAATTGAGGATGGAGTTGAATTGAAAGGGGAATAAATATGATGTGTGAGTGTGTGAAGTGAGGACATAAAGACCAACGATGTAAGAGTTGAAAACGAAACGGTGCCATCTTTATGAAAGTGCTGATGACTGGCATAGAGCGGTCTGTGGTGAGACCTCAGGTATAAAACGGTGTCACAGATTATGCAGACGTTCTCACACTGGAAGAAACCGCTTCTCAGAGAACAACTGAACCTGAATCTTCAGCTCAGCCAACATGCCTCACCTTGATCACGATGGTGCTCCAGGACTTTTTAAACTAATAACATCTGCTGTGAGCATGTCTCTGCTCATAGCCCTCTTCTACATCCTGCGGTACATATTTGACATTGACTTTGTTTGCTCGTGCAAACCAGGTTCATATGTATCTGCTATTCTGTTCATGATTGCCCCCCCTCTGATCCTCATCTTGATTGTCAACCTCATCGAGCCGTTCCATAAGAAGAGGACTCTCACCACCTGCTCCTGCTGGCGTCTTTGTTCCAGTTGCTGTAGATCCTATGATAACGGCTGTAAACATTTTCTTCAGTTAGTGACTCAATATATCGGCCTTGGTGCTGTGTGGGTATCTACTGCTCTATTGGATGGAGACTGGTACTTCTGCCTGAAAACAAACTTCAATGACTCCTACACTGGACTTCCCTGCAAAATTAAACCAACTGACAATGACATGCGAATTAAAAATGCTTATAAAAGTGACTCACAAGTAAGTAACAAAACAATATACAGTAGAATTGTTTGATATACAATTGCGTTTGACAAATTTCAAGGGTTTGTTGGTTTTTGGACCTTAATTTCAATGTGGTTGATTTTATGTATAATTATTTTTCAATCTGTTATTAGCATCTCAGAGATATGTATATATAATATCGACAAGGTTTGTAACTCACTTATCCAAAAAACAGAAACTACAAAAACACTAAATCTTAAGTTGTCTTTATTGTTGTAGAAATCAGTTAGTTACTTGGGTTAATTAGTACAACATCAAAAGGTCGATATAAATATAGCCTACAGTGCCTTCCAAAAGTATTTATACCCCTTGAACTTTTACAAATTTTGTCACGGCAACCACAAACCTAAATGTATGGGATTTTATGTGATAGACCAACACAAAGTAGTGTATATTGTGAAGTGGAAGGAAAATGATACATGGTGTTCAAGATTTTTTTTTATTTTTTTTATTTTTTTTACAAAGCCCAAAACTGAACTTTTTGGCCTTCATGCAAAACACTATGTTTTGTGGAAGCTTAACACTACACACCAACCTGAACACACCATCTCCACCGTGAAATACGGTGGTGGCAGTGTCATCAGGCTGTGGGGAGGCTTTTCCTCAGTAGGGACAGGGAAGCAAGTCGCACCAAAAGACTTGAGACGGTAGTTCACCATCCTACAGGACAACGTCTCCATATACAGCCAGAGCTACAATGGACTGGATTAGATCAAAGGATTTCCATGTGTTCGAACAGCCCAGGCAAAGTCCAGACCTAAATCAGAATCTGTGGCAAGACTTGAAAATTTCTGTTCACAGATGCTCTCTACCCAATCTGAATTTAAACTTTTTTGGAAAGAAGAATGGGCAAAAATGTCAGTGTGTAGATGTGCAAAGCTGGGAGAGATATAACCCAAAAAACCTTGTAGCTGTAACTGCAGCAAAAGTTGGTTCAACAAAGTATTGATTTAGGGGGGTTGAATACATGCACGCCACCCTCAACACTTTGTGTTGGTCTAGTTTGTGGTTGTAACGTGACAAAATGTGGAAAAGTTTAAGAGGTAGTCGAAGGACAGCAAGTCAAATGACAGTGTGCAGGATACTTTTTTTATGTACAAAGTTCAAGGGGTATAAATATGTTTGTGCTGTATATAAATGTTGTGGTATAGA
The DNA here is from genome assembly GCA_030347415.2 of Decapterus maruadsi. Taxonomy (NCBI): domain Eukaryota; kingdom Metazoa; phylum Chordata; class Actinopteri; order Carangiformes; family Carangidae; genus Decapterus; species Decapterus maruadsi. The sequence continues at coordinate 23,051,286 of CM064902.1, read as the reverse complement.
AGATGCTTTTAAAAATGTTTGCCTTTGCTTCTTTTCCAGAACTATGGGTTTGGTGTTATCTGTGTTTTCCTGTTTCTGTGGAGCCTTTTTGAAATCAGAGGAGCCTACTGCCGAAGGAAGCGCCCCACAAAGGGCTCCACAAAGGGCTCTATCGGCTCCAATAAGATGTGTGCTGGGTGTTGTGAGTGTTGTGAGTGCTCTCCATACTATGCTGTGGTGTATGAAGAACTTCTGGCAGAGCAGGTTAGCGAACATTTGAACAGCCAGCTGGAGGAGATAGCAAAACTAAGAGCAGAAACAATCTGTAAGACACACATTGACCGCATTAAGGAAAATATGCTAAAATTAAGTACCACACAACAAGGAGATGGAGACTGCAACGTTTCAGACTCTTGGGAGAAAATTTCAGAGTTTGATTTCTATTTGACTGACCATATATCAGTAAAACAGACACAGACCACGGATCCTTCTAGATCAGAAGACCCGACCACTGGTCCTTCCGGATCAGAAGTCCCGACCACTGGTCTTTCCGGATCAGAAGTCCCGACCACTGGTCCTTCTGGATCAGAAGTCCCGACCACTGGTCCTTCCGGATCAGAGGTCCCGACCACTGGTCCTTCCGGATCAGAAGTCCCGACCACTGGTCCTTCCGGATCAGAGGTCCCGACCACTGGTCCTTCCGGATCAGAAGTCCCGACCACTGGTCCTTCCGGATCAGAGGTCCCGACCACTGGTCCTTCCGGATCAGAGGTCCCGACCACTGGTCCTTCCGGATCAGAAGTCCCGACCACTGGTCCTTCCGGATCAGAGGTCCCGACCACTGGTCCTTCCGGATCAGAAGTCCCGACCACTGGTCCTTCCGGATCAGAAGTCCCGACCACTGGTCCTTCCGGATCAGAAGTCCCGACCACTGGTCCTTCCGGATCAGAAGTCCCGACCACTGGTCCTTCTGGATCAGAAGTCCCGACCACTGGTCCTTCCGGATCAGAGGTCCCGACCACTGGTCCTTCCGGATCAGAAGTCCTGACCACTGGTCCTTCCGGATCAGAGGTCCCGACCACTGGTCCTTCCGGATCAGAAGACTCGACCACTGGTCCTTCCGGATCAGAAGACCCGAGCACTGGTCCTGAACCAGGAGTCCAGACTCCTTTACTTGGTGGATTCTATTTCTGGAGGAAACTCTGTAAGTGAAAGGTGATGTAAAAAATAGATAATGACAATTGACCTCTATTACCAGTCAAAATGTGAATTTACTGTCTCTTTTGTGTGCCAGTTGAAAGGTGACAACAAAGAAAAAATTGTTTAAAAAATATTACAGCATCACTTTTACCTGTGATTCAGTGTTGCAGGCTAATCTAACAACAATCTTGAGTTTATTGTCAATATGTATCTTGTTGGACATTTGTTGTCTTCCTATGTTTTTTTTTTTAAAGATAATAGTTAAGTATTATTTGTGTACTTCATTTTTATGTTGTTAAATTGCATTTGCCTAATCAAAATAATTGTAAATACAGTTTGGAGAGATACCCAGCTGCCACCACAAGGGGGCAGTCAATTACTCGATTGATGCAAACAGGCAACTGACCAGATGAAAACACTGGTATCACTTTCACTTCTGTGGGCTATTGTTTTTATTTTTGGCTTTTAATGGGGAGGCACTGTCCTTGAAGTTATAAAGAGACAATACATATATTATGTAATCATTTTTAGAGATGATGAGTTATCAGAGGTTTACATATAGGCTAGTGTTATTTGTTTTGGTTGTTTTCCCCCTGAAGGCATGATAGACCTGGCTGTTTATCTTTACCCGTGTTTTTTTAATGTAATTATTTTCTTCTTATCTTTCTTATGCAAATGCACAAATATTAAAGAAGTTTATTTTGGTTTCCTGTGCTGTGGTGATATAACCAGGAACGTGATTGTGTGTGTTTTTGGGGCGGGGGGCGGGGGCAGGACATGATGGCGGCGAACTTGTCACGTTAGCTAATGCAGCATCCGAGACTGAAGCTGTGTGCCATTTCAGGCTGCAGCCCTGGCCTGGACTGGGACAGCACCCACTCCACCGAGCAGCAGGGGTTGGAGTGAAACCATCAGTACAGAACTGAGAGGGGAATTAAATCAACCTTTATTTAATGGGAGCATTGGGGGGGGGAAATGTGTTTTTTTAAGTATATTTGTTGGGCTTTTATTGCCTTTAATTGATAGTGCAGTCGAGAGAGAGACAGGAAATGGGGAGACAGAGTGGGGGAATGACATGCAGGAAAGGACGGTCTGACGCGGGACGCGAACCGGGGCCGCCTGTAACTGAGTTACTTTTTTAATGAAGTAACTAGTAACTTTAACTAGTAGGCTAGTTACTATTTTTCAGTAACTGGCACAACACTGGCTACGGGGCAAGGGCACCAGGCACTGGCCCCTACAGCTATGAAGTGCAAATGCAAATGCAAATGCAAAGTGATCAGACTTGCATATAGTTCCCCTTAAACTTTCGCTTTCCTACAGTCTAGCAGCAGGAGACTTAATCATCACTCGTGACTGGTGGTCAAAATGGGGATGAGGTTGAATTGAAAGCAGAATAAATATGACATTCAGGAAAATCCTCAGTTATTTGAGAAGTAAAACGGCACTGTGGCATCTTTATGAAAGTGCTGATGACTGGCACAAAGTGATCTGTGGTGAGACCTCAGGGGTAAAACAGTGTCTCAGATTATTCAGTTGTTCTCACTTTGGAGGAAACTGCTGCTGAGAAAACAACTGAACCAGGATCTTCTGCTCAGCCAACATGCCTCACCTTGGTCATGAGGTTGCTCGGAGATTTTTTCATCTAATAACAACCGCTGTGAGCATTTCCCTGCTCATAGCCCTCTTCTACATCCTGCAGTACATGTTCGACATGGAGTTTGTTTTCTCGCTAAAACCAGGTTCATATAAGTCTGGTTTTCTGTACGTGATGGGCCCCCCACTGATATTCACCTTGATCGTCAACCTCATTGAGCCGTTGCACCGGATGGAGGATTTTCACCAGCTGCTCCTGATGGCTTTTTTGTTCCAGGTGATACAGCTCCTATAATAACTTCTGTGACCATGTTTTTAAGTTGGTGACTCGTTATGTCGGCCTTGGTGCTGTGTGGGCGTCTGTAGTTCTGTTGGAGGGAGACTGGTACTTCTGTGTGCTGACAAACCACGACGACTCCTACACTGGACTTTCCTGCAAAAAAGATGTGACTTACGATGAGACGCGAATCACTTGTAAGTAATGACTACACAATACAAGTTATTTGACTTTAATTTTTGTAATGTATGTAATTATTTAGGCTAAATATTTTTTTATTTATATATATTTTTATATAATTGTTATCCAACAAGGTCTGCTACTCACTGATCCAACAACAAATGACAAACACCTAATCAAAAACAAATAAAAATGTTTACCTTTGCTTCTTTTCCAGAGAATTGGATTTTATGTAATCTGTGTTTTCCTGTTTCTGTGGAGCCTTTTTGAAATCAGAAGAGCCGACATCAGAATGAAGCGCCCCACAAAGTGTTTGCTGGGTGCTGTGACTGTTGTGAATGTTCTCCATACTACGCTGTGATTCAGAGTTGCTTTTTCAGAGACCAATCTAACAATAATCTTGAGTCTATTGTACATTTTAACTACATGTATCTTGTTGGATATTTGTTGTCTTTGATGTTTAGGTTTTTTTTTTAACTAATTGTTGAATATTATTTGTGTACTTCATTATTGTGTTGTTAAACTGCATTATCCTAATCAAAATTATGTCAATTGTAACAACATAGAGAGATACCTAGCTGCCACCACAAGGGGGCAGTACGTTACTCGATCAATGCAAATGGCCAACAATTTCTCTGACCAGATGAAAACACTTTCACTTCTGTAGGCTATTGTTTTTATTTTTGGCTGTTAATGGGGAGGCACTGTATCGATTCCCTTAAGTTATAAAGAGACAATATGTTTATTATGTGATAATTTTTATCTGAGGTTTACATTGGAGACACGGGTCCGACCCGCCCCACGACCAAATATGGTTTCTTCTGGCTGTAAAAATCAGAGATGGCGGTGCCCTGAAAGCCAAACTCCTGGCTTCAAAAACTGTTAATAAAGAATAAATCGGTGGCAGAAGTGGCAGTGAAACCACAAATTGTTGCCTGTTTGTATTGATGAAGCAACATACTGTATGTACAGTACATGGGCTTCTGTAGAGACTGACCATGGCCGTTAGTGTGTAGTACTTCAATATTATTTTGCTATTGTTACACCTGACAGGTGCAGTTAGTTATCAACTCCAGCAACCTGCACACACACACACAGATAATACACACACAGATAACACAGTCTGTGTGCAGGTTGCTGTTGCTGAGTTGATGCCTGACTGCACTTGCCGCGTGCAGATGATGATGAGTGAGTGAATTTGCATTCAGGGGTCAGAACGGTATAAAAGATAAAACAGGTTCAGCCTATCACACCCACAACTTACCTCACACCATACAATGTCTCACACATGCACACAAACGTACTGTATAAAACAGTATCACAGATCATTTAGACTTCTCACACCGGAGGAAACGGCTTCCTTAAAACAACTGAACCAGGAGCTGCTCAGCCAACATGCCTCACCTTGATCCAGATGTTGCTCCGAGATTTTTTCAACTAATAACCACCGTGAGCTTATTCCTGCTCATAGCCATCTTCTACATCCTGCAGTACATATTCGACATGGAGTTTGTTTGCTCGTGCAAACCAGGTTCATATATGAATGCTGTACCTTACATACTTCTCCCACCTCTGATCATGAACTTAATCATCAACTTCATTGAGCCGTTCCACCAGAAGAGGACTCTCCCCAGCTGCTCCTGCTGGCGTCTTTGTTCCAGGTGTTGCAGGTCCTATAATAACTACTGCTGCCATGTTTTGAAATGGGTGACTTGGTATATCGGCCTTGGTGTTCTTTGGTTTACTGTTGTTTTGTTTGACGGAGACTGGTACTTCTGCCTGCAAACAAACCTCAACATCTCCCAGACTGGACTTCCCTGCAAAGAAAAACTGTCCTATGATGAGACGCGAATTAAAGATGCTTATAAGAAGGCATCACTTGTAAGTAACAACACACAAAACACAGCACAATACAATTGTTTCATTTAACCCTAAATTTCTGTTTGATTGTTTTTAGACTTTAATTTTTGATGTGGTGGATGGCGTAACAATTATTTTTTGATTAGCCATCACTCTATTAGAGGCATAATATCTAACAAGGTTTGTAACTCACTGATGCAATAACAGAAACTACAAAAACGCAAAAATCTTAAGCTGTGGTCAGTGTTGTTTCAAAGTAATCAGTTATTTAATTAAGTTAATTAGGTCAATAAATAAATATAGAGTGCTTTGCAAAAGTATCCATATGCTCAACCCAATCTGAATTGAAGCTTTTTTGGAAAAAAAAAAATATGTTAGTGTGTGTAGATGTGCAAAGCACAGACATACCCCAAAAGACTTGCAGCTGTAACTGCAGCAAAAGGTGGTTCAACAAAGTATTGATTTAGGAGAGGCTGAATATATGGACACCACCCTCAGATTTTTATTTGTAAAAAAAAAAAAAAAAGACACACACCCCATGCAGCATTTTCCTTCCACTTTACAATTATGCAATACTTTGTGTTGGTCTATTACATAAAATCTCAATAAAATACATACAAGTTTGTGATTGTAACGTGACAAAATGTGGAAAAATTCAAGAGGTAGTCGAAGAACAAGTCAAAGGACAGTGTGCAGGATACCTTTTTTTCTTCTTTACAAAGTTAAGGGGGTATGAATATGTTTGCAAGGCGCTGTATATAAATGTTGTGGTGGTGTTCCTATAGAACATGCTCCTAAAAATGTTTACCTTTGCGTCTTTTCCAGAACATCGGGTTTGGTGTAATCTGTGGTTTCCTGTTTCTGTGGAGCCTTTTTGAAATCAGAGGAGCCTACTGCAGAATGAAGTGCCCCACAACATGCTCAAGGAAGATATGTGATGGGTATTGTGACTGTTGTGAGTGCTCTCCATATTACGTTGTGGTGTATGACGAACTTCTGGCAGAGCAGGTGAGCGAGCATTTGAACCGTGAGCTGCAGGAGATAGCAAAAGTAAGAGCAGAAGCAATCTGTGAGAAACACATTGACCGCATTAGGAATCAGGAAAAAATGCTTACATCAAGTAATACCACACAAGAACGTGATGGGGACTGGAACGTTTCAGATCCTGGGGTGGAAATTTCAGCCTTTGATTTCTAGAAGACACAAGGACACCAGACCACTGCTCCTTCTACACCAGAACAGACAACGACCACTGATGAACATCAGGAGACCAGACCCCTGCTCCCTCTAGATCAGGACACTAGACCGACCACTGATACTTCTACACCAGTAAACCAACAGACAGAGACCACTGATCCTTCTACATCAGTAAAACAACAGACAAAGACCACTGATCCTTCTACATCAGAACCGACAATGACCATTGATGAAGAGGAGACCAGATCACTGCTCTCTAGATCAGGACACTAGACCGACCACTGATACTTCTACACTAGTAAACCAACAGACAGAGACCACTGGTCCTTCTGGATCAGGAGACCAGACTCCTTTACTTGGTGAATCTTCTGTTTTCTGACATCTCAAAGTTCTGGAGGAGACTGTCTGACAGTTGACCTCTGAAATTGCTGTCCTTTTTTTGTGTGCCATTAGAAAGGTGACAAGGTGCTTCATAGGCCAATCTAATAATCTTGAGTTTATTGTAAATTAAGTATTTGTATTTTGTTGGACATTTGTAGGTATGTTTTTAATTGTTCTAATTGTTGCATTATTTGTGTACTTCGTTGTTGTGTTGTTAAATTGCATTATACCAATCAAAAATAATTGTAAATACAGTTTGGAGTGATACCCAGCTGCCACCACAAGGGGGCAGTAAATTACTTGATCAATGCAAACAGGCATCAATTTCTCTCGCTTGATGAAAACACTTTCACTTTCACTTCTGTAGGCTATTGTTTTTGTTTTTGGCTTCTAATAGGGAGGCACTGTATCGAGTCCCTGAAGACACAATATGAATATTATGTAATCATTTTTAGAGATGATGAGTTACCTGAGGTTTACATATAGTGGTATTTGTTTTGTTTTTTTCCCCTTGAAGGCATGATAGACCTGGTTGTTTTTGTTTTCCATCAGTTTTTTAATGTACTATTTGTCTTTCTATCTAAAATATGCAAATGCAAGCTTATTGTAGTATAAAGTGCTGTGGTGATATAACCAGGAATGTGATGTGTGTGTTTTTCAGTTAGAATTATTAGTCCTTTATTATTAATCTTTATTTCAGGACCACATCGTATGATAATAATAAAATAATTTCAACCTGTTGAACTGACCTTCTGAGGCTCTGTGCCTGAATTTACCTGTAGTTACAGCATCTGTCCAGCAGGCGGAGACACATGCAGCTGCAGATAACCTCCTCTTCACCCCTGCAAAGAAAACACATGTACATTTAGTGAAGATGGTCTAATTCTGGAAAGTCTTAAACTCAAATTACTCATTTACAGAAACAAAGATTTTGTCGATTATGATGATTTAATGGTGAATGACACAATGAAATAAAAGATCTAAACAAACATGTCAGTTTTCTGTTTATATTTTGAAGAAACAACATTAATGAAGACTGTGTTAACAGTGATGATCAGTACAAAATGTACTGAAAAAGAAAAAAGAAAAAAAATCATGGAAACTGGTTTTTATGTACAAAAATATACTGAATTTTTTGGGCAAAAGATGGCATAGGACGGTTTCTATCATTTTTTGTGACACGCTTTTTACCAGGCACCTGGGCTGGACCTGTGAGTGTTATTCTTTTGGAGTTGTGTGGATGTTTCACATTTCTTAGACTGAGGACAAACAGCATCAATGTGAAAGCACAAAAGTACGTCAACCTATCTCAATGGCCACAGAAAAATTCTGCCAACCTCAAACCAATCTTCATGTGATACATCAGTCTGATACAGGATGACCAAGTGAATTATGCTTTTCATTTCACTTTCCAGCTTCTACATGCAGCATAAGCACAGGTTAATCTCTTCAACTAAAAATGCTGCATGCTACATGTAACTTTTATCTTCCTGCATATACAGATGAAAATGAGGTTTAAAACCAACACCATGAGATGATCTGAGTCTTTGTCAGACGTCTCAGTGTAACCGTCTGTGTTTGCCAGTAAGAGCCGATATGAAGAACTCCAGACGAAAAACTCGTGAGATAGGAGGAAAACCAGTTAAGGGCTCTCCCAAAGACACCAACCCACTGTCTTTGCTTATGTGACAGTTGAGGTTCCTGTCACTATGCCTCCAATTGATCATGCGCCCTGGCTACTTGGCCAAAGGGATGTCCCTTTGGCCAAGTCGTTAGCGCACATGACTCTTACTCGGGAGTCTGGGGTTCAAAGCCCCTCTTCACCTTGCCACCTTCTGGCGTTATTGACAGGATCCATGTAGCACTAGTGGTGGGTCCATGGATTCCTAATGTGTGGCAGCCTGCGCGGAAGCACGAGGACGTGCCTGTGAAAAGAGGGGGAGAGATGTGACAGTCTGGGGAGTCTGGGGTTCAAAGCCCGCCCGGGCTCTCTTCACCTTGCCACACTTATCAATCAAGAGTTTGTGATCAACTGTGTCAAACACTGCGCTGAGGTCCAACAGCACCAGAACACATCATTCACATACATCAGAAGACATCGTTATATCATCTGTAACTCTAAACTCAGTTTTTGTAGAATGCTTCTGATGGAAACCAGATTGAAATGTATCTTAAATATTATGGGCAGTGAGCTGATTGGCAACAATTTATTAGTTACTAGTTATATGGAACAGATGGATCTCAGTTTGTTTTTTTAAGAAGTGAACAACTGCATGTTTATAATAAGTTGGGACACAGCCAGGAAATTATTTATGATAGAGACTAGACTAGAACCAATATCTCCAAGGGCATTTTTGAGGAAAGATGTAGGTATAGGACATCTACTGAACTGGTTGAGGAGTTTAGGCTGCCAGTTAGATCACTGAGGTCTTGCAGGGAAATGGGAGTGAAAGCATCTAAAATCGATGGACCAACTGGATGACTGAAGAGATTCTCAGAGTATGGAGTAATGCTAGCCCTGAAATTTTGTTGATCTAACCTACAAAAGAGGAGTGGAAGAAACTGCAGTCCTTATTTGACAGAAGTGGCACATCAGGAAGTGCAAGAGTGACAATGTTATTTATAATGTCATTAGGACTTTTGGATTGCATTTCCTTGTTGCAATAAGATTGGCAAGTATGAAGCCCTTGCATTTTTAATCATGTTGTTTAGTTCCTTTAGAAGGTCATTGTGATGGCAGGTGATTTTGAAGTAATCTAAAAGTAATCCAGAAATTATTCAGAACACATCACTTGAGTAAGCCAAATACAGTATAGATTACATTTCAGTACATGATGTAATCAGTAATATGTAGGGGAAGACATTTTAAAAGTAACCCTCCTATCACTGACAAGAACTGAAGAAGAGTATGCAGTTTTGAACTTGTATCCATATGCATGTGACCGTTTTATCTGCCAAGGGAATTTCCTCAGCAGTGGAAACTCATGGAGGTGTGACAAACAATGCCTGCATGGCATTGTTAACTTTTTCTGCCAAACTTTACCAGTCGGGCATGTGTGTCTGTTCTGCAGCTGGCATGGAATGAAAACAAAGTTACACACGTAGTTGCTGTACAACATTGTTTTCCATCCGTGCGTGTTGCACTGATCTGCCTGTATGGTTCAGACTAAATCTTTTTTCTGGTTCAGACTAAATCTGTGTGATGGCATTTAGAAGTCTTAACAATTATTCAACTGTGGCATTTAAAACCGTGATTAATTGTGAGAAACTGGGCCCTGCAAAATACCACTCAGGCTTCATGGCAACTTTGGGGAGAGCACAGATATTCAATGTCACACCCACAACTTACGTTACACCCATACGACGTCACACGTATAAAACAGCGTCACAGATAATTTAGACGTTCTCACACCAGAGGAAACGGCTTCTGACAAAACAACTGAACCAGGATCTGCTCAGCCAACATGCCTCACTTTGATCCAGATGTTGCTCCAAGACTTTTTCAACTAATAACCACCGTGAGCTTATTCCTGCTCATAGCCATCTTGTACATCCTGCAGTACATATTCGACATGGAGTATGTTTGCTCGTGCAAACAAGATTCATATATGAATGCTGTACAGTACATACTTCTTCCACCTCTGATCATAAACTTCATCATCAACTTCATTGAGCCGTTCCACCAGAAGAGGACTCTTCCCAGCTGCTCCTGCTGGCATCTTTGTTCCAGGTGTTGCAGGTCCTATAATAACTACTGCGGCCATCTTTTGAGGTTTGTGATTCGGTATATCGGCCTTGGTGCTGTTTGGGTTACTGTTGTTTTGTTTGATGGAGACTGGTACTTCTGCCTGAAAACAAAACTCTACAGCAACCAGACTGGACTTCCCTGCAAAGAAAATCTGACCTACAATGAGACGCGAATTAAAGAAGCTCATAAGACGGAGTCACTTGTAAGTAACAACACCAAAACACAAGACTGTACTGCACTGTATAATTGTTTTATTTACCATTAAATGTCACTGTTTGATTGTTTATAGGCTTTAATTTTGTATGTGGTGGATGTTATGTAATAATTATTTTTAGATCAACTGTCACTCTATTAGAGGCATAATATCTAACAAGGTTTGTAATTCACTGATGCAATAACAGAAACTACAAAAACACAAAGTTACACTTTCACTTTCACACAGAACCTTAGTTTGGATTGTCTTCTGTTAATTTCCATGCTCCGGGAGATCAGGATATTTACAGCGCTACATGCTGGTGCTCATGGGAAATGTAGTCTTCCTTCAGGCAAACCACTGCCTCTTTGGTCCAAACTCAACCAAAATTGAAAGTACTTTAGTATTGCATTGATTAGTACCTACAACATCCTCAGGCCAATAAATAAATATAGAGTGCCATGCAAAAGTATTAATAGACATAGGCTACCCCAAAAGACTTGCAGCTGTAATAAACTCTTGATTTACAGTACGGGGGGGGGGGGCTGAATAAATGCGTGCCAGAATTTTTTTTTTATTTGTAAAAAAAACACCAAAAAACCCACCATGCATCATCTTCCTTCCATTTCACATTTATGCGCTACATAGTGTTGGTCTAACACATGTATGTATGTATTTTCACTTGAAAATAAATACAAGTTTGTGGTTGTAACATGCCAAAATGTGGAAAGGTTTAAGGGGTAGTCAAAGGACAGTGTGCAGGATACCTTTTTCTTCTTTACAAAGTTCAAGGGTTCTGAATACGTTTGCAAGGTGCTGTTATATAATTGGGTGGTGGTGTTCAACATCATGCTTTTAAAAATGTTTACCTTTGCGTCTTTTCCAGAACTATGGGTTTTATGTTCTCAGTGGTTTCCTGTTAATGTGGAGCCTTTTTGAAATCAGAAGAGCCTACTGCAGAAGGAAGTGTTCCACAATGTGCTCTATCGGCTGCGGCTGCAGAAACTGCTCTAACATGTGTGCTGGATGTTGTGACTGTTGTGAGTGCTCTCCATACTACTTTGTGGTGTATGAAGAACTTCTGGCAGAACAAGTGAGTAAACATTTGAACAGCCAGCTGCAGGAGATAGCAAAACTACGAGCAGAAGCAATCTGTAAGACACATCTTGACCGCATTAAGGAAAATATGCTTACATCAAGTAATACCACACAAGACGGTGATGGGGACTGGAACGTTTCAGATCCTTGGGTGGAAATTTCAGCCTTTGATTTCTATCGGACCACTGCTCCCTCTACATCAGAACAGACAACGACCACTGATGAACATCAGGAGACCAGACCACTGCTCCCTCTAGATCAGGACACTAGACCGACCACTGATACTTCTACACCAGTAAACCAACAGACAGAGACCACTGGTCCTTCTACACCAGTAAACCAACAGACCGAGACCACTGGTCCTTCTACACCAGTAAACCAACAGACCGAGACCACTGGTCCTTCTACACCAGTAAACCAACAGACAGAGACCACTGGTCCTTCTACACCAGTAAACCAACAGACAGAGACCACTGATACTTCTACAACAGTAAACCAACAGACAGAGACCACTGGTCCTTCTACACCAGTAAACCAACAGACAGAGACCACTGGTCCTTCTACAACAGTAAACCAACAGACAGAGACCACTGGTCCTTCTACAACAGTAAACCAACAGACAGAGACCACTGGTCCTTCTACACCAGTAAACCAACAGACGGAGACCACTGGTCCTTCTACATCTGTAAACCAACAGACAAAGACCACGGATCCCTCTACATCAGAAAAACAACAGACAGAGACCACTGATCCTACATCAGAGCAGACATGACCAAACATCAGGAGACCAGACCACTGCTCCCTCTAGATCAGGACACTAGACCGACCACTGATCCTTCAACACAACTAAACCAACAGACAAAGACCACTGGTCCTTCTGGATCAGGAGACCAGACTCCTTTACTTGGTGAATCATCTGTTTGTTGACATCTCAAAGTTCTGGAGGAGACTGTCTGACAGTTGACCTCTGAAATTGCTGTCCCTTTTTTGTCTGCCAGTAGAAAGGTGACAAGGTGCTTCATAGGCCAATCTAATAATCTTGAGTTTATTGTAAATTAAGTACTTGTATCTTGTTGGACATTTGTAGGTATGTTTTAATTGTTGTAATTGTTAAGTATTATTTGTGTACTGTACTTCATTGTTGTGTTGTTAAATTGCATAATGCCAATCAAAATAATTGTAAATACAGACTGGAGTGATACCCAGCTGCCACCACAAGGGGCAGTAAATTACTTGATCAATGCAAATAGGCAACAATTTCTCTGACTTGATGAAAACACTTTCACTTTCGTAGGCTATTGTTTTATTTTTTGGCTTCTAATAGGGAGGCACTGTATCGAGTCCCTGAAAACACAATATGAATTGAATATTATGTAATTGATGATGAGTTACCTCAGGTTTACATATAGTGGTATTTGTTTTGGTTTTTTCCCCTTGAAGACATGATAGACCTGGTTGATTTTGTTTCCATCAGTTTTTTAATGTACTATTTTTCTATGTAAAATATGCAAATGCAAGCTTATTGTAGTATAAAGTGCTGTGGTGATATAACCAGGAATGAGATGTGTGTGTTTTTCAGTTAGAATTATTAGTCCTTTATTATAATCTTTATTTCAGGACCACATCGTATGATAATAATAAAATAATTTCAACCTGTTGAACTGACCTTCTGAGGCTCTGTGTTACCTGTAGTTACAGCATCTGTCCAGCAGGTGGAGACACATGCTGCTGCAGGCTGCAGACATGCACCACTAGGACGTCAGAGATGTTCTATATTAGAGAGGGACTTTGACAACGTCCTCTTCACCCCTGCAAAGAAAACACATTTAGTGAAGCTTGTCTAATTCTGGAAAGTCTTAAACTCAAATTACGGAATTCAATTACAGAAACAAAGATTTTGTTATGATTTTATTGTGATTGATCAGTACAAAATGTTAGCCAGGCTAGCGCCGCCTAATGTTTCCGGCCAATTTCATTTGCCTCAACCATAGTCAGGAAACTAGTAACATGTCTTTGTTTGCTCCATCCGCTCTGGCGGACGGACCAATCAGCGAACAGATGTGGAAGTGAAGGCGATGACGTTGAACTCAAGCGCTCAAGCTAACCTATGAGCTTAACCCGTGTATAGCACACGTGACCACCAAGCAGCAGCGATTAGTTGAAGCAAACGTAAGCAACCGCCTCCCGGAAGCAAACGAATCCCTATGGCTCGTGTTCAGACGCTATATGAAATGTAATGAAATAAGCGGCTGATGCATCAAGAAATGATAGAATGATTTTTGTACATAAAACTTATGTACAAAAATATACTGAATTGTTTGGGCAAAGGATGACATAGGACGGTTTTTATAATTTTTTGTGACACGCTTTTTACCAGGCACCTGGACCTGTGTGTGTTATTATTTAGGAGTTGTGTGGATGTTTCTTACATTTCCCAGACTGATAAACAGCATCAATGTGAAAGCACAAAAGTACGTCAAACTATCTCAATCTCAAAAATTCTGCCAACCTCAAACCAATCTTCATGTGATACATCAGTCTGATACAGGATGACCAAGTGAAATAAGTGCTTTTCATTTCACTTTCCAGCTTCTAAACGCAGCATAAGCACAGGTTAATCTCTTCAACTAAAAATGCTGCACGCTACATGTAACTTTTATCTTCCTGCACACAGATGAAAATGAGCTTTAAAACAAACACCATGAGATGATCTGAGTCTTTGTCAGACGTCTCAGTGTAACCGTCTGTGTTTGCCAGTAAGAGCCAAACTTTGCAGGTGAACCGATTTAATTTTCGAAACTATGTCATTTCTACATTGGTTGATCCTCTAGAGTAATAATGTATGTGTCGTCTTCATTCAAAGGTCTTCCCACACCCAACCATACTAAACTCAACAACTGGGCAACTACATGCATCACAATTTCAATAGAAAAGGACTCCACACACCGACTCAATGAACATCTAGGTACAGGGCTCTGAGGTGCAAGAGGATCCTGATCCCCTCAGCCATTAAATCCCTCAACAGCAGAGTCAAAGGATGATTGAAAAAAATGTATGTTAATGCAAACATGAAGATTATCTGCCAATTAATAGGTTATAGGGTTAGTTCTATCGGCTCCAATAATCTGATAATACTAACATCATCTTGTTTGCAGGATTTTAATAATTTGCCACAATGCGTTGATTGTGTGGATCGTTTTTTGCTTTTCCCACAGTCTGGCGGCAGCTTGAAATCTAAGTCACAACTTGTGATATTTTATGATGTCGTAAACCACTTGATTGGTGGTCAAAATGAGGATGAGGTTGAATTGAAAGAAGAATAAATATGATGTCCAGGAAAATCCTCCTCAGTTATGTGAGAAGTGAAACAGCCCGGTGCCATCATTGTGAAAGTGCAAAAGGTTTGTACAGTAGGGTTGATAACCTTTGACACACAGTGATCTGGGCCCAGGCTTTAGGTATAAAACAGTGTCACAGATCATTCAGACGTTCTCACACTGGAGGAAACGGCTCCCGAGAAAACAACAGAACCAGGATCTTCTGCTCAGCCAACATGCCTCACCTGGGTCACGACGTCGTTCAGAAACTTTTTCATCTAATAACAACCGCTGTGAGCATTTTCCTGCTCATAGTCCTGTTCTACACCCTGCAGTACATATTCGACATGGAGTTTGTTTGCTCGTGTAAAAGAGGACTACACTGGAACGGCGTGCTGTACATGACGGCCCCCCCTCTGATCCTCACCTTGTTCGTCAACCTCATCGAGCCATTCCATAAGAAGAGGACTCTCACCAGCTGCTCCTGCTGGCATCTTTGTTGCAGGTGCTGCAGCTCCTTTAATAACTGCTGTGGCCACATTTTTAAGTTGGTGACTCGGTACGTCGGCCTTGGTGCCGTGTGGGCGTCTGCAGTTCTGTTTGACGGAGACTGGTACTTCTGCGTGCAGACGAACCTCAACGACTCCTACACTGGACTTCCCTGCAAAGCAAATCTGACCTACTATGAAGCCCGCGTTAAAGACACCTACAAGACTGAATCACTTGTAAGTAACAACACATGAAACACTAATATTATTGTTTTATTTCACAGAGTTCAGTCTTTGATTGTATTAAATGGTTTCCAATGTTACAGTAACCCCTAAACCTGACCCTGACCTTGTTACTAGTTGAGGAAGTGATGTGTAGTGATTCTTTTTGTCAGTTTTTGTTGTTAAATGTGGTGAAGGTACTAACAACGTCTGGTTGTGGTCTGATCCAACTTACTGTTCTAAAAGCATTTTGCTGGATCTCAAAGGATTATAATATGTCACAGCTTCACTGAAACCTGAACAATGTTGTGTTTTATGATCCGATATAACATATTTTTTGTTTTTTTTAAATAAGTTTATCTTGCTTCTGTTTCAGGACTTTGGGTTTTATGTAATCTGTGTTCTCCTGTCTCTGTGGAGCCTTGCTGAAATCAGAGGAGCCTACTGCAGAATGAACTGCAGGACCGACTGCTGCTCCTCTAACTGTTTTAAGTGCTCTCCACACTACGTCGTGGTGTATGATGAACTTCTGGCAGAGCAAGTCACCAGCCATTTGAACCACAGGCTGCAGGAGATAGCAACACAAAGAGCAGAAGCAATCTGTAAGCCGTACCTACGGGCCATTGAGGATCACGAGCAACAGTTAAGTAACGCAGGTGGTGGGAACCACAAAGATGAAGACACAGTTTCAGAAACATGGATAAAGATTTCAGCCTTCGACTTCTATCTCGCAGAAAGTGAAAGACAAGAAGATTCACTTTCTAAATCAAGAATGAGTCCATTTACACGGTTTAACGTCTCAAAGTTCTGGAGGACACTCTGTGGGAGGTGAAGTTTCCCAAACATGTTTGTACTGATGTTTAAATTAATGTAAAAATTTATTCTGACAGTTGACCTGGGTTAAAATATTTGTCTTACTGTACACTTAATATTTCTTTCTGTATTATGAAAAATCTTTGTGTTTTCTTATATTGTAGATATCCTCACACATCCTTTCCTTCCTCCTCCTGTCCTTTCATAGACATTGATTCATATCCTCCTGTTTTCATTGTTTTACTTCAACAAGCACCTGTTTTACCTCAGCTCAGCCAATTAGGGACTGATACTGTAGGTCCAACCCCCTAACTCAATAGGTAAATATTTACCTATTGTTGATATTGATAGATTATCAACAGTCTTGATGCAGACACTACAATATCCATCTGTCGATTGAAACTACAGTTTGCAGGGACGATACCCAACTGCCACCACAAGGGGGCAGTACGTTACTTGATCAGTGCAAACAGGAAAGAATTTCCCAGTGAGTAAACTAGTATCACTTCCACTTCTGTATTGTTTTCATGTTTATTTTTAATTCTTCCAATGGGGAAGTACTGTCTGGGGTCCCTAAAGTTATACAAGCAAACTATGAAAATGATGCAAGAGTTATACAGTATATTAGTAAGTTAGATTTGTTTTGGTTCTTGTTTTTATTTATTAACTCAAGACATGATAAACTTCGCTAAACTTCGCTGTTTTTGTTTATCATCTGTTATATATTTAATAATAATAAAAAATAATAAAATGCTTGTGAAGAGTGTTTTGAAACCCCCCCGCCACTAATATTATTGAAGTTGCTTGTGTCTTGTACTTTTTGGTGACATTTAAAGTGTTGCGTGATAAAAAAAAGATATAATCAGAAATGTGCTTGTGTGTTCTATTAATATAAGTATCCTGCTTTTATTTGAGCCAACACCATAAGATGAGCTAATAAAATAATTTTAACCTGTTGAACTGACCTGTAGTGACAGCGTCTGTCCAGCAGGTGGAGACACGTGCTGCTGTAGATTCACCATCACCACGACGTCCTCTTCACCCCTGCAAAGAAAACACCTAAATATTTAGTGAAGCTTGTATTGTTGCTCCATCACTTATTTAAAGATACAAAGTTGTATTCTAATGTAGGAGAGAATAAAACAGAAAACAGACACAAGATCTATCTATCTATCTATCTATCTATCTATCTATCTATCTATCTATCTATCTATCTATCTATCTATCTATCTATCTATCTATCTCAGTCTGTTTAACGGATTGGCAAGAAGGAAATCCACAAATCTATGAATGACATTCCTATGGGTTATGAAAGAAAAAACTCACATTAGCGTAAAAAAAAAACTTGAAAATTTTGAGGAAAACTCACACATTTTACAATTTTTTAAGGTCTTTTTTTTTTTTTTTTTACTGTGTCTTGGCAATTTGAGTTGTTTGACTTGATACTGTCAGAGAATATCCCGTTTTTTTCCCCCAACTTTAAACTTTAAACAATAAATTGCCCTGATTGGCCACCGTAAGCCTTACTGTAACATTACTGAACCCAACACTACACTGAAACCAGACGTGTGGTTGTGACGTCAGTACCTGCGGCGGCCGCTGGGTGGAGACAGACTCACCGGTGGAAACTCTGCCGCTGTCCAACTTCTTCCCTCTCGCTCTCTCACTCATGTTTGACAAAAGACCGGTCACGTCGTTGCGGCTCCGACTCTCGGCTGTTTACAGAGACGACGGCTCGTCCCGGAGAGTCCTGACGACATATTCTGCCTATTTTCCGGGTCGCTATGTGTCTGAGTGTGTGATGGAGATGGAGAACTGACCGAGGACGGGATGGAAGCCGAGTAAAAAGTAAGTGAAGAGACGATATACTCTCTGTTTTAACCTAAATCAAAGCCACAGCTGTTATATTACCAACTTTAAGGGACAAATAAAAATAAATAAACACATTTTTTAAAATTGTTTTAACAGAAGCATTAGAGTCTACTGAAGATTAAAGGTTCTTTTTTTAAACTAAAGCAATATGAGTATAAAGTATTTATTTATTTATTCTATATGCATCTTATATGCATACATAGGCCTATAGGCTACATATTTGAGTTTTTTGTGTTTTGGTTTACACCAAAAACAAAACACAAAAAACTAAAATTTTGCTAATTTACTGAAACCATAACAGCTGATTATATCATTATTTATAATCCATTCATTGTCTATTTACAGTGGGAGCTCTGGTTTTCATAAAAATACGAATCACAAAGAAGTTAATATAGAGATTCTACAGCTACACAAACATGTTTAAAGGTTGTTCAAGTGAGAATAAAACACATCTACAGTGATTTTAATTCTCCTGTGACAGGAAAAAATTATATGATCTGGTAGGAATGAGCTTTTGACACAAAACTATTTCATGACTTGATGAGCCAGAAATAATTGCTTCAAACTGTGTCAAACGTTTTTTCTTGTTCATTCACACACATACACACATTCACACACACACACACACACACACACACACATACGCGCACGCATACACGCACTGTGCTGCTTATATGCAAAGTGCTTGTCTTGGCTGTTGAGACAGAGCAGGACATTAAGCTGTTGACAGCTTTATGTCATCACGTCCTGTGGTTCAGTCACTCAGCTGATCCTGAATCACAACAACCGACACTCACACAGCCGCGGTGATGAGAGGGAACAGAAAAAAATTGCTTTTTGGCATCGACACAAAAAAAACAGACTGCAAATGAGACACAACTACAATGACGGTTCAATTGTGCGTAATACTAGTGCTGCTGCTAATTATATACCTGCTCCTCCATCCTCCTCCGTACTCTGCTGCTCTGCAGGATTGTGTTGCACTGCTCGTCTATGTGGTTTTATTGCATCCTTTCTTCCCAGGTCAGTTTAGGTCTTTATGAACTTCTGCCTCGAAATCCAGAGGTTATTTGTCCACTAAATCATATTTAACTTTTAACAAATGTTTTTTCTTTTGAAGGAGAAGAAAGCCTACTGTTTTACTTCACATTAGAGAGGAGGTGTAATGAGCTTTAGCTGCAGTCTGCACCTTATTGGACCAATATTGGTGTCTTTTATTTCAATGTTTATTTACAATATGTAGCTCAGGATCGAAACAGACTGAATTACACTGAACTGAACCGAACGCTACTGTTGTAGAATTGATTATGCCATTTAATAATAATAATTTATGACTGAATGAAGCACTAGTGTACTGAAGAGACCACTTTTAAGGCCTGTGTACTTTACCTGAGCATTTCTATTTGAGGTTTACTGTATGTCAGACATGGGCAAACTATTTTTTACTAGGTTTTTTTTTCCAACCAAGCAGCAACACACCACACTTGACTCTTTTAATCAACTGTCTATTTCAGTCTTCAGGCAGTGAATCGGTCAAACTGTGTGCTCATGATTGGTTGGAGCAAAAAACCTGCAGCCACACCGGCCCTTTGAGGAACGGTCTGCCCATGCCTGCTTTATATGATTATTAACAAGCATTATATGACATTAATTCATTGCATCCACAAGAAATACAATGCTGCTGTCTGGATCACATTTTTTTATCAATGCAATCAAAACACATTTGAATAACATTTTTGCAAAGAAACTTAACGTGGAGATCATGACCTTCCTGTTCCTGCTCATGAACAAAGTGCTTTGTGTCGTCTAAACCAAACACAGGACTGATTTAAAGAGGAAAGATGCTTAATTTTTACCGTAATTAAACAGCTTCAGAGTGATTGTGATGGTTAAATGACAAACTTGTGACTTGTTCCAGGGAGAATGGAGGCTCTCTGCCATCCACGTATCGTCTCTTGGCTGAAAACCAACCTTGTAAGATCAGAGCCGACCCGGTGTCCCAGTTCCCAGTTCTCGTCTCTGCGGCGCCATGACATAAACGTGCCCAGTAACGCCCTGTTGTTTATGACTAGGGATGGGTGCTGAATTCTGTACTTTTATTATACCGCCGACCGAATTCCCACCAAAGTACGTGTATTGGTTCACATGAAGTCAAACAGCACCACATTTCAGTGCCTGAATGCACCTTTGCGTTGCGTCAGCCAGCCCGTCGTTTTAAATCCCCGACTGAAAAACAGTCTTTTCAAAATGAAACAGACTGTTATGAGAATCGATACCAGAAAATATTGCAACGGCACGGCTTCTCATCACAGCTGTACCGATCAACAGATGACGAAGTCTCCTCTCTGGTTCTCATCAAAGTCGGCACCTGCGCCTCAGTTTCACACAGAACTTTCTCTCCATGTTTCTACTTCTACAGTAAAAAGGGAACATATTTTTTCAGACAAGATAGTCTCATGAACTATTCATTTTTTTTATTTTCATGGAATGACTATTAAATTACTTCTCATCCTTAAAACATAAAATACTCTTAAAGGTTAAGTGAATAAATATTAAAAATTCTGAATTTTGACTTTTTTTTTATAAACAAAATAACTTTAATCACCACATATGCAAACAAAAAGCACTGAAAACAGGAATCGATTCAAATATGAAAGGTACCCATTTCTATTCTTGACAGATAAAACTACACAAATCTACATGTCGTAACATAATTTTGATGTATAACGTTATCAACCGCTCTGTTGATTGCTTTCTCGTCGGCTTCATTGAAAACAAATGCACATGGCCGGGAGGAGGGTTAGCAAAAAAAAAAAGCGACCGGACTTGCATACAGTACTAGTTCCCCTTTTAAAACAAAAGAGAGGAAAATGTTACTTCTGCAAACACACACCTTGTGTAAAAGGAGGCGAGGGGAAACACATCAGCGTCGTCGCTCTATCGTGTTGCACTGATGTAATTTCTAGGATTTTCAGTTGTTTGTGCATTTGCATCGATGCCTGCTCTGCATATGTCCCCAAGTGCCCTTTTACCCCCTTCGCCTGCTGCACTGAGCTCTAGACATGACTGTGGACTGCCATGTGTGTGTCTGTATACATGTGTGTGTGTGTGTGAATGTGCATGTGTCAGCAGAAGCAGGACAGCGGCCGGCACGCTCCCATTGAAAAGGTCGGGGGAGGGGAGGGGAGGGGTGGTGCCGGATGACGTTTGGCCCGGCAGCTGGGAGCTGCTCCGAGCTTTTGTTCCCCTGCTGACCCCACTGACCTGGCACTCGCCCTGATGTCACACACACACACACAGACACACACACTTTGACGCACCTGCATATAGTCTGACGCATGACCACACTTATGCACACACTCACACATATTATGCACGCAGCAGGGATGTATGTAAATGGATGGAAATTTGCTTCAAACACAGCTACAGACACGCGCACACACATGCACGCACGCACACACTCATGCACACACACACACACACTGTTCAATAGGCCAGGCCCAGTGGGGACGATCTATCATGACTTAATCAGGGTGCGTGAGTTCATGTGTGTGTGTGACGGAGACTGAGAGTGTGAGTCTGACTCACTGTGTGTATCTATGAAAGACGTCGCATCATAACTGTGAAGATTCAGTTTCATGATGTTGACATTATTTTTCATAGTCCACTGATTGATTGAATTATTGATCGTATTGAGTCTTTCTCGGTCAGGTCAGCAGCGTCTGTGTTTACTGAGACTTCAGTGTCTTCAATCTTTGAAAGTGAACTTTTACATCATTTATATCATAATTTAGGTTATGTAAGCTGCAGGACGATCTGAATCTCCCTCCTAGGGATTAATGAAGTATTTTCTATTCTATTCTCTTCTATAAACTGTCTGGATTTAACTTAGAAACAACATCCTGTCATTGGTCGATCCACTCAAGAAAAGCAGTGTCATTGTTGTGTTCATGCAGTTTGTGGTTTTAATCTCATTTCTGCAGGTTTAATCTACACAACACTGTGAGGAAACAAAGTGTCTGATTATTCAATAGAGGATTTTGACTGTTTTTTTGGTTATTTAAAAAAAAAAAGTTATTTATATTTACGGCACTGGCTGCATTGAGGCCACTTTAAACAGCTGAATTTATCTATTATTAAACTGTGAGATGTTGAGCCTGCAGTACATGTTTGTCATTTGCCACAAGTGTTTATGTAAAGAAATTGGCTGATAATATTTTTTTTTTTACTCCTGGTTTATTATCATCTGTTTCCTGATGATACTTCTTGAGATCTGGAGCATTCAGACTGATTTCATATTTATTTAAACCTTTTTTTTGCTGAACTGAGGAGAAGAGGAGGATCTCTTCTAACACACAGGGCACAGAACGGTTGCAGTTGTGTTGAAACTGTTTTTAAAAGTTACTTTTTTTGGGGGTCTATTGTTTGTGTTAGAAGAGAGGGAGGGGGAGAGAGATGATGCCTCAGGTCAGACTGAAACCTGGACTGAGCTCTACCAGGGGAACGAGTGCAGCAACCTTTACTGAACTCTTCTTCCTGAGAAGCGGTCATTGTGTTGTGTTGTGTGTCGCTTTGCATGCGTGTGTGTGTGTGTGTGTTGGCTGCTGCAGTGATTGAAACTAAAGAGACTCTTCTGTGTTTGTTAGGGTCATGTATGTGTCAGATCTGGCTGTTTTCCTCTGGTTCACATAGTAATACGTTTAATATCTTTGTTTGTGTTAAAGCTAAATTCTGCTCCTTTGCAATTTATTAGGATTTCATCTTGGGTGCCAGCTTGGATGCAGAAAGCGTGACTCTATAGTCTATAGTATAAAAGCAGCAGTTTGCAGATGTTGTGGTTTAATTAGGACGGATTAATCGCCGCGTTTCCTCTGCGGGACGGAGGCTCGGTCGTCGACCAGGTTGCCGTGCAGCAGAGGTTTTTTATTGGCCTGAGTTATGTGGTAAATCCCAGCAATGTGTCCTGCTTTGTTTGGCTGCTGAATCACTCCATCTTCATTACACCAAACACGAGCCTGGGTGAACAGCAGGTGGTACGTGTGTGTATGTGTGTGTGTGTGTGTGTGTTTTCATGCTGCCTCCTTGCCTCCTTAAGTGACCCAGAGGGCAGTGGGCCTAAGGCCAACCTATTGTAGCTTCAAAGTCTGATGACCCTGCCCCATCCCCCCCTCCACACACACACCATGTGGTCTGGGGTCTGGTTTGTTTGGCTTCCCTCTTCATAGGTAGCAGCAGCATGTGTGTGTGTGTGTGGGGGGGCTGTTAGTTCAGCATCACGGCTGTAAAGTGTGTGTGGACGATACCAGCTGGACGACACCTCCTCTCCGGCCGGCGTCCAGGCACCTCTCAGGCCTCGTTAAGGTCGGGGCTGCTGTGGTAATCCCTTCCTGCCCGGCTCGGTGTTTACCCAGCGGACTGAGAGGGAGGCCGAGCTGCTGCGGGATTATCCTCACTCCTCCTCTGGACACTGTCCTCTGTCCTCTGTCCCTCTGGACACTGTCCTGTGTCCCGTCTCTGGACTCTCAGCGTCATCGATCACAGTGATTGTAGCTGATAAACAACCTGAAGGAAACAAAGATACAGACATTAAAAAGGGCTTCATCGCTTTAGTGTAAAATGATGAAGTTGTCAGTTTCAGTTTAGTTTATCTGAAAAGGGACAATGCACATTAATAAACATTGTATAAAAAACACATGTAAATGCACCCAAATTAGCTTAAAAATCAAGTTTTCATCGAATGTCCCTCTGCCAGATTGCACAAAGCAACCTTTAAAAAGAACTATGGAATAAAATATTGTACCATATAGGGTAGAGCACATACACATACTGTCCGTAAATACATACTACATAATAAATACACATTTGGATGACAATAACAACATCAGTGCTCACATCTTTGGGTGTCAAGCCTGTTCTTAACATTTGCTTGGAATGAGTGATATGAGTGATAATGGGAGGAAACATGAAGTTGCAGTTTTTGCTGATTTTTTTTTTTTGGTAATGAACATTTTTATTGAAGTTTAACACACAAATAATACAGACAGGGAGAGATCCATTCACTCAATCAGGTGCGAATATAAGATCTCTTTTGCATGAAAGGCCGAAAGAGCAAAGTCATACATGTAGAGGCCTATATTCGTTCATTTTCTTTTTGTCTGCGAGAAGATTGGCTAAAAATCGAAAAGATCAGCAGTTTTTTTTTGACATTTTCATCCACGATTTAAAGCTTCATGTTCAATTCTTGGTCATTTGACCTGTAATTATTTAAAGGTTTTCAATAACCAGAGGCATGTCTCCTGTCAGGACAAACCCACGGTGGGTGTATCGCTGTTGGGGTTTCCTCCCTATTCAAAAGACATACATTTTAGTTTGTTTCGTGTAAATGTGGTGAGAAGCTGCAGAATGTGGTTGGATTACTGCAGATTTGCATATGTGAGAGAAGCATTTTGAAAGTAAGTACACAGACACCTAAAGGAAACAGATGCACTGCTCAAACAAAGAGTTAAACTGCCTCTTTGCTTTGTGGCAGCGATCTTTCTGCCGGATTAAGGTGTTGTTTTTTTTCCTTCCATATGTTCCTCCTTTTGTTTGCTGCAGAAATACCGCACGGGTCAAGTAAAACGACAAAACACCGTCGGATTTATCTTGTGTAAACAGAAACTCTTCTGCTGCTGCTGCTGCTGCTGCACAGTGCGCTGCTGCTGCATGAGCCGCGCTGCGTTGAGGAGCCTCGGCGAGGTGCGAGCAGGCGGCGGGGAGCAGGACACCTGTTCATCCTGCGACTAGAAGCAGATGGTCCACATGGCTCCTGCTCCCCGAGGGGAAAACCTGTCAGCTGAGCCCCAATTAAGGAGTCACTACAAGTCAGAGGGGAGTGGGGGGAGGGGAGATGGAGGCTCCAGAGGAAACCCAGTAATGAAATGACTGTAATGTGATGAATCGACTGTTTGACTGATTGGATTTTTGTAATACCGATACTGAGCTTCCTGTCTTTCAAAGTGTGCAGTAACTTTTTTCTTTTTCCACCCACAGTGGAACAACACGAAATAGACTCGTGACGTTTTACTCTGAAACTTCCTGATGCAATAAGATGCATGAAGCTAATCGTTATAATCACTAGTTTTAATTAGTTACATGGGATCTGTTTAACTCTTTTTATTCTATTTTATTATAAACTGGCTTGTAGGTGTGTGAGAACTGTTTTGTATTCATGACATTAGCATATTGAACTAATGTGCATGTTAACTGAGCTTAAACCTAATATTATTACATTAATTAGAAATGATTGCACAGTGTAATGTGTATTCAAATGGGACATTGTATTATTGAGCACACAAAAGCAGATATAACCCCATGCAAG
Organism: Decapterus maruadsi; assembly: GCA_030347415.2. Classification (NCBI taxonomy): domain Eukaryota; kingdom Metazoa; phylum Chordata; class Actinopteri; order Carangiformes; family Carangidae; genus Decapterus; species Decapterus maruadsi. The sequence continues at coordinate 23,025,505 of CM064902.1, read as the reverse complement.
ACAGAGAATTAAAAGTAAATAAATAAAAAATTATTAAAGGAAATAAAGTTATAAAAGAGATTATTCTAGTTATTAGGCTCCATCAGTACAGGATAATTGAAAATAATCGCAGTTTTTATATTAATTGAAGGCCCTCAGCTCAGAAAAGGTCTCCAGATATGTGGGAAAGAAATGTTTTTGATAGTTTATTGGATATTAGATGGTTAGATTAAATCATTGGATATTAAATCAACAAAGCCTTGACTGTTTTATTACTTGGCCTCATTGGGTGAGACACAATCTGATAATAAAATGAACTATGCAACAATATGACAATAAAATAAAACAGGTCAAGTTCTCACTGGCACTGATATTCAAATTTCAATCTGTGCCGATATAAAGACTAGTTCTCTACTTCCGATACGACAACTTTTCCTTTTTGTGTGGAGCCCTGATTCACTTTAAGGTTCAATGGCTAATACAGTATTTTGGTGTGTGTGTGTTCACGGTTACCATAGCGTTGCCCCGAGGTGACGTGACATGATGACAGAAATGATTTTAATTTCCTGAGTCACTGTGCTCCCTCCGAACGGCCTCATTTATACATTAGATTAAAACTCTGCATTTGAAATCTGATACAACAACACACACGCACACTTACATCCAGTAAACTGAGCAGGTTGCAGCAGCTCATGTGGACGAGGCCCAAACAGACCGCACACATAGAGGCTAATTTGCATAAACAATATCAATTACACTTTACGGTAATAATTTCCAATGAGCTTGATAGGATACAGGCTGGAGCTACACCCACAGGATTTGCATGTTCTGACCTCGGCTTTTCACAAGAAATAGTAAATTTAGATTTGTTGATTTTTATTTGACAATCTTAACTCTGTTCCAGCTAGGCCAACACTTCTAAAGCACCTGCTGCTTCAGGTTAGACAGATTGGCATCGTGACACCTTGACGCGCTGGTTGCCAAGCCAGCAAAGGGTGGCGGGTTGAGCAAGTGTAATTACAGCAGTAAAAAGGTGTTGATAACATATTGTTGAAAAAAAAAGGGCAATCTCAAACATGTGTCACAATTACACACAAAATTGTTTGCAGATTCTTTGCGCCTGGCACGCACACATCTGTAATTGCATCGAGAGGATGATTCACCCATGGGCTCATCCGCATGCATTTGTTCGTGCTCTATATATATATATATAATATTGATAGTGTGAACGGCACAAATCACAATCGGATCAGTTTAAAGGGACAACGAGGAGTTTGTATTTGGTTAATGTGGATGAATCTACGTTACCAACATTCGTTAATGGCTCCATTTTCAATCAATATATCGTTTTGTCTCTATCGTTATTTTGTTATTTTAATTAATGATGGAAATGCTGGGCGAGCCGACCAGCGTTTCCTTACTTTCGGTTTTGCGGACGCTGCCCGGCAGGTCATGATAATAACGCCACCGAATCGCCGTTCATGGTCAGAACTACGGCGGTATCTGATCGTCCTCGAACCTCTGACTTTCATTCTTGATGAATGAAAACATTCTCAGCAAGACGTCCGGCTTTCCAAAACTCCACATTGTCCCTTTAAATGAGATTTTCACAAGTGGTTCGATAGCCTACATATATGTTTCTAAAATAATAGAAATAAAACCGTCATATAGTGGATTTCTATGTGAATTAAATGTCACTCCAACTTGATATTTGTCATAATTGTGGGAAGGCAGGATTCACAGACGAAAATGGCATCACCATCCAGTCTCTCCTGATTTATAGCTCTGTTCCACAAAAGGCCATAATTACACATATCCCAATCCTATATGCTGTGTAATTTATAGTGTTGTTAAGAAAATTACACCGTTTATGTTCACACATTTCCGTCCTCTCCTTGTTTAACCCTGTTCTCACAGCGCTGCATGTGGCGTCTTGTTGTCCAGGTCACGTCAGGGTCTTGACCAGTTCACGTGAACAGCTACATAATGAAATCAAATCCAAACCGAGCACTAACGTAGTCACGTCTGCGGTAGGTTTTAGTAATTTTCTCTGAGGATATTTCTCTGTTTTTATAGTGTGTGTGTGTGTGTGTCGTTCAATCAAGCTGTCTCCCTCCAACATTGACACAGATAAAGTGAATTCTTTTTTTAAAATTTATTACCCCTGGTATCTGTGCCAAACAGCATCAGTGGGAATTCAGAAATCTGGCAGCGGAGTGAAGCTTCAGGGGAGCGGTTCAAGGGTAGAGCGTAGTCTGTGATTATCCAGCAGGTTAAAAGTGAGGGGAATAGAGACTGGAGGCGAAGTGGTGAACGCTGGCTTATGGTTGCAGTGATGTAGACGGGGTGAGATGTCTGCAGGTGATGAGCTGTGGCAGGAAACACGGCTTTTTTGGCTTCAGGGACAAAGTTGGTTTTCACAGTTTGCTCCATGAACTAACACGGTCGATCAGCCAGAAGATTAAAACAGCGACTGGATTTAATGTTGAGACTGTGTAGGAAATAACTGAAACTACTACGACGACGACTGATTTTATGTTGTCATGTTGTGTGTTTGCTGTCCTGTACACAGTGACATTTAATTTCCCTTCTCTGGGATTAATAAAGTACTTTCAGTTCAATTTAATTAAAACTAAAAATCCACTGACTCATGCTTCAGATTGACCTCTTCAAACAAACCACGGGTCTGCGCCAACAAGTGAATCATTCAGCTGGGTTAATGTTGTGGCTTTGAAGGTCATATGTTTGCATTTTTCAGCAGTCTATGATTTTTGATGTGATATCTCCATGGCAACATTGTCCACCAGGTTTTCTTGTGTTTATTTCAAACTGGAAACATGATGCACGATCAGCCGCCCTGTGGACCAGGAAGGAGCTTAAAGGGATAGTTCAACATTCTGGCAAATTGGCCCATTGCCATAATCCCTGTAGTCATAGCAGCAGGTTACCTTTAATTACCTTTAATTGTTGGTGCAAGCTGTTTTTAGAACAGCGGAGCAGAGCCGTGAGCTGCTCAGAGCTACGCTACAGAGGCTGATGGGATTTCTTGGTTTCCCTCATCAAACTCATCAAATACACAATCCAACAACTCAATCTCATAGCGTAGTGAATGTGCAGGTCACAACTTGTCCACCAGAGCGTTTTGGAGTTGTTGGATTGTGTATTTGATGAGTTTGATGAGGGAAACCAAGAAATCCCATCAGCCTCCGTAGCGTAGCTCTGAGCAGCTCGCGGCTCTGCTCCGCTGTTCTAAAAGTAGCTTGCACCCACAATTAAAGGTAACAAACCTACTGCTATGACTATAGGGATTATGGAAATGGGCCAATTTGCCAAAACGTTGAACTATCCCTTTAAGGTTGAATCAGAGCTCAGCACTGTTCGAATTTTTTTAATCCTACCATTAACAAAAACAAAAAACACACAAATCAAAATCATCATATCATCATAAACAGCAGGAACCGAGAAGGACTTTGTCAAGATAAAACCCACAAAAATACGATTTTAACTGTGCAAATGGATGGAAGCATCAGTCACTCCAATCAAATGTCTCAAATCTTAATAACTCTTAATAAGAGAATAAAATTTGATTTATTAGAATTGATTTATTAGTAGTGGTACTTTGTAGAGAGATCCATGTTTCCAAGAGGATGTGACTGTGACGCTCTGTATTTAAAGCTATTATTAGAATTTGACTATATTGTACTTGTTTTACATGTGTAATTAGACGAGGACTGTCCCTCTTCTTGACGGGTTGTTTTTGGTTTATTATCGCACTTGTTCTGCGCTGCGCTCTGTTGACGGGTAAATCGTGTTTTTGTTCCATTGTCACTGTTGTAAAAAATAATAAACCTCCTCCTTTCTCCAGATGAAATGGCCTGGTAACTGGAACTGTTTAAGTCCAGCCTGACAGGCAGGCAGTCTTTGTTTCTAATCTCCTCTGAGCCCAAAAGTAATACGCCTCCTCACAATCTTTGAAGGCCTTTGAAAAGTTGCCGCCATTTTGTCAGGGCCGTGTCCAAACAATGAGGCCCCTACTCCTGTTTTTTTTCTTCTGCCGTCTCTTTTCCTTTTCCTCTATTTTCCTTTTCTGCCTCTTGTTAGTTTGAAGGCTTTTTTCCCCTTCACAGCTTCCTTCCCCACCTGCTAACTTTCTGTCAGACACACACACAAACACACACACACACACACACACACATACACAAGGCACTCACGCTCCTAACACCCATTTTGGGAGCACACACTACTTTTAACATAATTCGTCTCATTGTCTGAGTCAAACCAATCCCCCCACCCGTGAAACAAAGAGGTCGAAGGCGGCAGCCGTCCCCAGCGGGCCAGGTGTTCCTCAGGGCTCAATTCTGGGTCCTGTGTGTTTTTTTTCACTTGCTCTTTCTCCTCATGTATCTGTATTTGTGTATGTGTATATGTGTGTGTGTGTGTGTGTGTGTGTGTGTGTGTGTGTGTGTGTGTGTGTGTGTGTGTGTGTGTGTTTGTAATAGCCCTGAGCATGGTGTGTCTGTGTGCAGCTGCCCGCCGAGGACCCTCCTTTGTGTCCCACTCCCCACCATTGTAAGCTCACGCCTTCTCGTCCATTCATGGCTCAAGTCGGCGGATGGTGCTGGTGCTGTTGTGTGTGTGTGTGTGTGTGTGTGTGTTTGTCTGTTTTGGGTGGGTTAGGGGGAGGGGGAGGAGGGGGAGGAGGGTGGAGTTATCCTAGCTTATCTGAGTGCTCCTTTTTATTGGTGGAGAGGTGGGTGATTGGTCTGTGTGCACACTGAGCTCTGGCAAAGACAGGAAAAGTGAGATGAGTGTGTTTGAGGTGGGATCTGATCTGAGCTCGTATTGGTCGGTGGAGTGAGACTCTCTGTGAGGAGGGGAGGAGGGGGGGGCGACGGTAGATGCCTCACGCTCCATCTGTTGTCAGTCACACAGCTGAAACCTGCAGCCTCAGGACACACACCGGCACTCAGCGCTAAATCTCTCAGGACTGCAGCTAAAATCAACTCAAGACACTCAGGGTCTCTCGCTCAGACCCGGTTGGATCGATAGCTTCACTTTACGTGGATACAACAATTTGACTTTTTTTCTTTTGCTTTAAAGGGGGATTTTTATTTTTTTGTTTACAAACACCCAGGCTTGATTATCACTGGAAAATTCCTCCTGAAGTTTCTTCTTACTTTGTGCTTTGCAGCTGGGATGACCGAAGGCAGCGACTCAGGAGAGACATTGTAGGAGTTTTCTCCGTTTTGCTGCCGTGCTGTTTCTCTCGGAGCTGTGTGGTGAGTGTGTCCCCCTTTTTTCTTTTTTTTTACTTTGCATGATGAAGAACATTTGAAATGGCATTTTTACATCACATTGTTTGTACTCACCTCACTGTGCTCGGTGTAACAGCAGCAACAACAAACAACAACAACCTGCAAATGACACAAAAAATGAGACATAATGAGTCAAACAGAGAGAAAACAGTTGCAGTGATGATCATTATCTTTTGTCTGTTGCCCAGATCTGTTTTATTTTGTTTAATGTATATAGAAAAATAACACTTTATTTGTAACAAATTGTGACTTTATTGTAGTGTATTATTCACTCTGGTTGTAGTTTAGATGTTCCAATATCAAACGTGTCAACGAGTGAAATTGAGAGTGAAAGGCGTTGTATGGGGGATTCCTTGGACTTCCCCCACAAAATAAGGAGCTGTTGATTTTCACTCCACTTAAATTCATCCCAAACAAATTAGAGTTTATTGTGTACACAGATCTGACATAGACTGAAACTAGACTTGAGGCTGGTTTAAAAGTTGTAAATGAGCCGTGTGTTGTTTTAAGCCGAGCCACAAGACTGTGGGAAATGATCAAACCTGGGAATTTTATTTTATTTTTAAATCAAATTACTAATATTATTTAGAGTAAAGCCACAGATAGACACCAGTCAGTGACCTGTTTTAATGTTAGAGATGATCAGAGTGTGTGTATTGATTGGAGGATGTGTCTGATCTGGAGGTTTAGCGAGGAGCAGGGAGGCAGAACCAGACAAAACCATCTGAGAGTCTGCACATCTAAGAGTGAAAGCAACCCCCCCGCCCCCCTCATCCCGCCCCCCACCCCTCACCCTCACATAAAAGGTCACACAGAAAGTGGTGATATGTATCAGTGAGGACGAAGCTGGACACCACCAGTTGCAGGAAAGCTGCAGTGGAGGGAGGCGGAGGAAGAGGAGGAGGAGGAGGATGCTTTCACGGAGGTCCCCTGTGGCTTCAGCAGGCATCTGTTGCCCCCTCTGCCCATATATACACCCCCACCCTCCTCTACACCCCACCTCCCCCTTTGTCCCTCCCCCACCCCCCTTCCCAGCCGGTCACTGGTGTGGCAGACTGGTTCACTGCTGGGCTCAGCCAGCAAATGGCAGCCGCTGCTCGGCGGCGGCCCTGAGGGACCGGTCTCCCCTGGTCTGGCCTCGGGGGAGCTCATCCCTCCACTCCCCTCCCATGGGGGCTAACTCATCCCTCCACTCCCCTCCCATGGGGGCTAACCCTGGATCATGACACACACAGAGATAGACACGGTGCAGAGCGAGGCCGTGCAGGCAGGCAGGCTGGGTCACCGAGGTGGAGGCTGCAGCATCTGCTCACTGTGGAAGGAGCCGGCCCCCTCCTCGCTCCAAACACATGCACACCTACAGAGGTTATGGTGGTGAGGTTGAGTTATTATAAGTATAAAACATTTTAAACAGAAAACTAAAAGAAACTGACATAATTATTTCCATCTTTCAAAGTTTCCTTAAGTCCAAAACTTGCAAATCAGGATCGATTTAATAGAAACACACTATTGAATCTACAAGGCCCAATTCAAGCAACACAAACTGAACTATAACTAATATTAAAAATGAATTCAAACAGAATATTTGATCAGTCATTTACAAGATAAAATTAAAAAGACAGTGAGACTTTGTAGATCTGAACCCCTCCGTGGGATTTTATACTGAAACATCAGCAGTATGTGTCATTTTCCACACAATCATTATTTGATATTTTGTCATTACTGAACACACCCAGACGCTTCCTGTGCAGCTGTATATCACTGTACAGTAATCTGATCGGCACATCTCATGTTATTCTGAAATGCGTGTGTCCAGGTCTAAAGCAAAGACGACGGAGCTGTTTTCTGCTCTTTAAGTTTCCTATGAATCAGTGGTTGATTCCACAGAGATTCACCTACACATGGATTTCATTAGAAATCAAAGCTGTGATCTCTCAATGGAAATGGTTATTCAATATTTCATAAATATCAATAGTTTGTCCGAAGAGATGCTCATAACTTATTATTGGTCATTAATTTATATGTATAGATGATGATATACTGAAGGTTTCACAATTCATATTCTCACAAACAACGTGTTTAATTCCCCAGATATTATTAAATATATATTAATAAATATTCTGCAGCAGCTCCAACAGCAATACTAAGTTTATATCTGAACTGTTGCTGTAAGACCCTGGAATAAAACATGCTACTTAATTATTATAAAGCTCTTTATGTCGTCTATTTAATATTGATTATTGATGTTTAATATTCATATTTTAGAGGTGTGTAGAGGTGTGGTAAGAATCTGGATCCTTAGCACCTGCTTTCTCAACCTTTTATGGGAAAAAGTGTTTCCTTAAAATTGATAAAGGATCTGATTGATGTTGTAGGTCATATTAATGTCACACTTCTTTGTGACGTGGCTCTTTTATTTTTCTAAATGTCATTTACAAGAGGACAGTGAACATCTCTTTGTTGCATTAGGCAGAAGTGAGCAGAGCATCCCGTGTTGTGTCTGCAGCGTTTTGTTTTTTTTACACATTATTCTGAAACTCTGTCACACAAAGAACTAAAACTTGAACGGTGTGTTATGACGATCACACATACATGTACATCGGACTTTCCTGCCCCCTGAGTGGGTGATTTACACTTGCTGTGTCACTCTCATATTTCTGCTGACTCCTCAAAGATCCTGTCTGGCAAACCTGTGACATAGGTCGCCGTGTGAATGCTGCATGATGACCAGGCATCATGAGTGTGAGAGTGTGCGTGTTGGTGGGGGTGAATGGGTTTAAACCCCCCAGCCTCCGTCTGTGCACGCTGCTCAGGCCCAGAGAACAATACTCCCGTCATAGGAGGACAGATTGGGTGGCAGCTGCATTGTTGAAGGACGGCAAGCCAGACACACTTCTTCCCCCCACCCACTGACACACACACACACACACACACACACACACACACACACTCTCGCTCTTTCCTTTTGTGCCTCTTTTGTTGTTGGCGGACTAAATTATTCCAGCTCTCTTGTGGCATTCAGGGTGACAAACAGTGGTACGGCAGCTTAGACATGAGGGGTCAGGACATGAAGAGGCCCTCACTCCGCGGTGCTTTAGTCCGAGATCCAAGACACTTCTCATTACAACTGTCTCTAAAATATAGCCACACATACGCATGCATACAGTGTTCGTAAATGAACTCTTTTGAACCGACTGGCTGACACTGGTGGGGAGTTAGTTTAGGAAATAAGGACGAATGGTTAATATTAATGTTTTTATGTTCAGATACTGCTGATATTATTCATTTAAAAGTACACCGTGCACCACAAACTTCCTCATATGAATCAAAAGCTGAACTCCTGAGTAATAAAAATCGTATTTGCTCACTTCATTGCACTCGCAGGTTTTAGATGCCAACACAAAGCTCACATTTTGCTTCAGCCTCTTTGCGTATCTTTTCATCAGGATAAATGTTTCCTGTCCATTACGTAATGGAAGTTTCTCTAAAGTAATAATCTTACGAATCATGGAAAAATGTAAAAGGAAAATATCTCACATCTTTATCAACTCACTTTGTTAGCAGCTCATGCATGGTCTCAATTTATTTCCTGTTGTTTCACTTATATGTTGCTTTTGCTTTGTCTCATCTTGTCTGCGGCTTTGTGCTGACACGTCTGGATAAAGTTCACCTAACATCACGACAGTTAACGAGTGAATCTGAGCAGCAGAGACCGTGTAACGTTTTCACTGACAGGACAGAGTGTCGTGCAGGAAGTTTAGGCAGCTAGGAGGAGTTTGATGCTTTGGAAGTACCCTTTACGGGTATTTCCACAGATCAACAAACTTACACACAAAACACACTGATGCTAATTTGTTTGTGGTGTTAACTGGTGTCAGAAACAACCCAAAGTGAACCCACAACCACATGGTCCACATCACACCGGTGGTGAATTCACACTTTGCAAAATACCCCAGAGTCCAAAAATGTAATTATCCGGATATTTCGAAATATGACTTCTAGACTGAATGTGCTCAGACCACAGCTTTGCCAGAACCTCCAGATAGGACACATATTCTTGCCAGAACCAAACAAGGATATCTCTGGATTCCTGGGGTTTTGGGGAAGCATTAGTTATCGCACAATAGATCCAAATAAGTGCCGATGCCCCCGTAAAGAAAGTGCTTTTGTCTTTGCAAGTGGAGCAACTGAAAGAATGAGCTTACTCATTGATAATCTGCAACACAATGAACAAAAGACCCCATGTTTGTTCTGAGGGAAAATTATGCATCAAACAAACAGGACTGAAACTAGACCTGAGGATAAAGAACGTTTAAGGAAGTCTTTGTACAGTGTGGTTGTTTTACCGCGTGTGTTGTAATGTGTGTCCTTAATACAGTGGAGATGAGAAAGCCAGGGAACACATGTTGTTTTTTTTAAGGGGTCACTGAGCGATTTCCCATCCCAACAGATCGCCCTTTGTTTCAACCAGTCCGTGAACCCCCATGAGGCCAGTGGGTCCCACACTAGGGGCTTTTAGGACCATTAGAGGGGGTCCGACACCTTTGTCTTGACTTTGGCGTGAGGCTCATGTTTTCCGCTTTTACGACGGGGATTGAATTTCATGAGCAGCCATAAAATGTGTTTATTTTCAGTCTAAATTTCTCGTGAAAATGTTGTGGTTGAACCAGAACAGTGACTCAGTATCTGGCTCAGGAGTTGGAAGTTTGGAGTTTGAAAGTAGGTTGGTAGGTTGAGTCTCAGAGACCAGACACCACACAGGATAAAACATGATAAGATGAGAAAAGAAGAATTGGTAAAAGTGTTCCAGTGCTAGTCAAAAATGTAAAAAAAAAACAAACAAACAACAACAAACAACAAACAATTAAAAAGATCAACTACACAACCAAACCCTGAAATAAAACAACCATACAATTATGAATAAATAGAATACAGGCTCCAAAAAGATCTTGTACAAATGCACAGTTTTTCTAGCTGACCTGCAGTCAGTAACTGGCTGCAGTTTGTCATTTAATTTGTCAACAGGATAATGAGCCAATTTGCACCCAACCACATTTGATTTTGGTACCGATCTAATTAAAGGAATTTCTCTGGCAGCAATGTCTGGATCTTGTTGTGCTTGGGTAGGGTGTTGCAATTTGGTGAAAGTCCAGATCATACTTTCACATGGGTATAACTGTTTGTTATCGGTTTTGGTGGTATGTCCATACCTGGGAGCCATTTTACGAGTGAGAGATTGTGAGATTGAAGTGATGTAACTTTGAAGCACTTTGTTAGTCATTGTGATCACAATCAACTGATCTTTCAACTGTACATTATACAATCTGCTTCTCTGTGGAAACATTATTTTTTCTCCTGTCATATTCTGGTAGAACTATTTGTACTCAGTTAATTCAGCCACAAAAGACCACACAAAATGTTGCAGTGTTCCCACACTCTAAGAATGTACTGGCACAGTGTGTGGGAGCGATGATGTGTATGCAAACATTCAATTAATAGATGTCCCTTTAATGCCTCACGTGCAAACAAGATGACTTCAGTCCACACTCAGTTACTGAAGTGCATTAAGCTCAAGTGTGGCCAGAAATTAGTCTTAAAAGTCTTAATTGTGTGTGAGTGTTACTTTGCCTGGGCTGGTCACTCAGTTGGGTGTGAAAAGTTCTGTGACACACACCACCAGGAAGGGTTTGGTGCAGTGGAAATTCACTATATGGCAGCTTTATAGAAGATTTAGATGAGTTTATAGTTGTCAGTGGAAAATTCACCACAATAAAAGTGCTACATCATGCTCTTTTTCCCCTGATGGTCTGATGTCTGTTTGCAAACTCAAACTTCTTACACAGAACGTTGTTTGCTTGTCTCACTTCCTCTAAATAAACTAGATTTTGAGGTTAGAACAAAAATAACCTTCAGCAGCCAAGTGACACATAGGTTAACAACATTAAAGTTTATATTGGCAGAGTTCCAGGCTTCAGTTTTTGACATTATATATTAAAAGGTCAACTTCTGCTCAGTCAGTCAGTCAGTCAGGTATAGCAGCACAGTGAGTTTTCTAACGTGGGTGTGCAATGTGTAATGTAATCTCTTGATTTAAAATCAGACATTTTTGATGTGAGGCAAGATTCAACTGTGATATGTGCCCATTTAAAGAATCTAAAGCAATACATTGCAGACACAAATTCCCAGTTTAATGAGATTGATTGACTGTATTGAAACAGCACTGCGTGTCTGCACAATGGGGGGTGTGATTCTGTGCTGCAGGTTCCAGTAATTATGTACTTACAGTGAGGTGGTTTGGCATCTTTTAGCTTAGGTGTCTGGTATTTTGCCTCTAGTCTAATTTGTTTCTCTGACAACAGAGCGCACTGCTGCTAAAATGCAAATCAGTAGGAGTGGATCAACAGGTAATGGAGGGTACAGTTTACAGCTTGCTTTTTTTTTATTCCGGGAAAACTTGTTGGGTGCAAGTGAATGTCATAGTCTTAAAGCATAGTTTTTGCTGATCATGGGTCTTTTTGTTTAAGGTGTGGTAGAAATAAAGTTTCTTATCTCAGATTTTTTGGCAATATTGCAATACGCAAATTTCACAGTTGGAACTAGTAAACTTCCAATTTACTGGGCTTCTCTTTTCTTTTTTTCACATTTGAAGGTTAGCTCTTATCATATTGAGTCTAGCTGCAATATGTTCTAAACAGGTGAATTCTGTGTTCAGATGAGACATCCAATACACTTGAACAACTGCATGTACTACATATGAATTAATAATCATTTTAGAACATAGTTGTACCTAGATATGTAAGAGTCACAACAATTCACTTCCATGCAGTTCTCAGTATTGAGCCCTCTTGTGTTTCCCTTCAGCTTCACTCCCAGGACCAGTCAGTGAGCTGTCCACATTCAGGAGTAACAGTGGGGTCGGTTTGGTGCCTGGGAGGTCACGGAGGGCTGGGAGCTGGATGTATGAGACGGCTTCATGGGCCTGAGGGACCATCTGGAGGATGGGACAGGCAACATCCTCAGCCTGGAGCTGGATCTGGACTACCTCCACGTGGAAGGTGCTGAGCGACAGGGAGGCCTAAGCACTGCGACAGTTGCTGGGAATACAGGAGTCCTTCAGGATAGAGCTGGAGCCTTGAGTAACAGCAGTAACAGTGCTTGTAGTAACAGCACAAGTTTTAGTACTCATTCAAGCTACAGCAGCAGCAGCAGTTGCAGTAACCTCTCTGAGGAGAGTGCTGTATCCGACAGCGAAGATGAACGACTCCAGAATGGGTCTGTCCAGAATGAGTCATCCTCAGGCTGTCAGCCAGTCAGGCTGGACCTGACACTAAACCGAAACCCAGGAGACCCAACACAGTTGGAGACATCGGCGTCTACCGACCCAGTCACAGACTGTCGCACCAAGGTGGAGTTTGCCCTCAAGCTAGGCTACTCTGAAGACTTGGTGCTGCTGGTGCTGAGGAAACTGGGCGCAGACGCACTTATCAATGACGTCCTGGGAGAGTTGGTCAAATTGGGAACCAAGACAGAGATGGAGCAGCAAGGAGGTCCGATTGTTTCCCAGTCTCCCTCCAACTCTTTGTCATCCTCTTTGGCCTCCTCCTCATCCTCCTCCTTCAACTCCTCTCTGGACTCCTGTCGCCTGCTGTGCCCTTCCCAGCTGCTGGAGGACAAAGACAACCTCCGGCCTGTTGTGGTGGATGGCAGCAATGTAGCCATGAGGTGAGATACGTCAGGTTAAAGCTCCTCTGCTCCGTCTCTATTCAGATCAGTGACACAACAAGTGTTCTGTAACAACGATCTAAACAACTTTTTTTTTTTAAATTATCTTTCGAGTTGCTATTGGTTTGTCTCCATGGTGTGACTTTCCATCAACTCCTTAATTCAAAGTCTTCAAAGGAGGGTACCTGTTCAGACAATTAGGAGAGACACTCACACCCACAGGCACCACATAAAATGAGTGCACCTATAGATAATTATTTAAGGGTTTCAGAATAAGCTGGTTTAATGATACGCCACACATCTGCCGGAAAATCTTGTTTTGATCATCTTTTACTTTGGTTGGAGAAACAAGACATGCATGTCTTACAGAAACCCAACAAATAACGGACCACTTCTGAAATTAATAAGAGAATTGCAATCACATATTTTTTCTCTTCTCTTGCAGTCATGGAAATAAGGAGGTGTTCTCGTGTCAAGGCATCCAGCTGGCTGTAGACTGGTTCTTGGAGCGAGGTCACAGAGACATCACAGTTTTTGTTCCTGCCTGGAGAAAGGAGCAGTCACGACCCGATGCCCTCATCACAGGTAACAGAAGCTGTGGCTTAAATGCTGTGTTGTGGAAGGGATTTCTTATTTTCTTCTCATCTTTTCTCTTGTTGTCTTTTACATTTTAACCATAAACCTTCTTTTTCTTCAGACCAAGAGATCCTACGGCGACTCGAGAAAGAGAAGATCCTGGTGTTCACCCCGTCTCGCCGTGTGCAGGGCCGGCGTGTGGTATGCTATGATGACCGCTTCATCGTCAAACTGGCCTACGAGTCGGATGGCATTATTGTTTCCAACGACAACTACCGCGACCTAGCCAATGAGAAGCCGGAGTGGAAGAAATTCATTGATGAGCGTCTGCTGATGTACTCGTTTGTGAATGACAAGTAAGAATTTCACGTGAAAGGAGAATGAATTCTACTCTAGAGAAGAGAAAGTAAAATCGGGAAATAGTAAAAAAAAAAAAAAAAAAAACTGTCTCAAATGTTTATGTTTTGTTTTGGCTGGCAGAGGGAAAAGTGTTTTAACAATTTCATGACCAAGAAGAAGTGGCTTTACCCAGTGTCAGAAACACTGAAGGGAGTGATTGTAAAAGCACAATAGGCTTCTGGGGGGAAATTATCAGAGAAGGTCTTATTTACTTGTCTGACAGTTTCATTTCCTCACCACTGTTCTTTTGATCTTTATTACTTCTCCCCTTACTTTTGCTCCAGTGATCCAATCCACAAGACATCTCCTACTTCAGTCTTTGTAATATCTAAATCAGTGGTTCTCAACCGGGGGTCCGCGGACCCCTAGTGGTCCGTGGTGTAATTGCAAGGGGTCCGTGAAAACATCCGCCGAACCTTCCAATCTGGCCTGCGAGTTGTAATAGTTCACATACTGTATTTCGCCGTCTCTGTGCGCCTGTAAGTCAATACGCTGGGCCACAGAAACACACCCAAATGTGTGCCTGCGAGGTACACAGGTAGGCTACCCAGGCGCGAATGCTTGGGGAGCGGCTGGACTGCAGGGTTTTCTCTGACTGCTGTGGGTGATTTGGGCCGTCGCCGCGGTTCAACCGTGTGTGTGCATCTTGCATGGGGGGTCGTTGCTCGCGCTCAAACCTACGCGTTTCATGCGCACTTCCCAACTCAAAAGCGGTAGCGGCGTGCGGTTGTTTTTCCGTGCTCGTCCGTGGCGCGCAGCTGCCCGCACGGACCTGCTTCTCCCCGGTGTTGTGTCACGCTGCCTTCGGCCTGTGTCTCTCCTACTGTTTCCCACTGAGCTCTGCCTCATTTATTTGTGTGGAAAGACGTTGCCTGTTACTATTGTACGGAAACGTGAGCAAATGACTTGTTGTTGCAACTTTCAATCTAATTGAAAAAAAAAGGAAAGACATCGGCTCCAAGATGCAGATAACACATGTCAGGACCAATGAGTTCTATCATCACAACAGACCTGATGGTCAGCCTCTTTATAGACTGGATTTAAGCTGAAAATAGGGCAAGTCTTATCAGCATTTTATGATATGTCAAGATTTTTCATACTAAACACCAAAAATGTGTAGAATTGAAAATGATGTAAACAAGTAAAATTAAAATATAAACAACCAAATTATTAGGGAAATAGGTGAATTTATTTTCAATCAGGCCTATTGGCCCTAATAGTGTCTGCAGCCACTGCATCTTGTTTTGTTGTTATGGAATTTACAACTGAAAGCTTGTATTAGCCTCAACGAGTAAATAAATGCCATAATACAATTTAAAATGCATTTTTTCCCCTGTTTCTATTAAACTGCAGTGGGGGGGTGGGGGGGGTGGGGTCCTCAGGGTCGATCAAAAATATGCAGGGGGTCCCGGACCCCAAAAAGGTTGAGAACCACTGATCTAAATAATCAGTTTGCAGAGAGAGGTTTTGGGGTCAAATACGTGCCTTAATGTCTTATTGGTTTGTTACTGGTGATGTGAGAAGTGCCAATCTCTGTCCATTCTCCTAAAATTTCTACACGCTCTAAAAAATCAATCAATGAAATTTAAAAACAAAAAAAACAAATTTAGTCTTAACAAAAATTTTTATCTACTCATTCAGATTCATGCCACCTGATGACCCACTCGGACGCCATGGACCCAGCCTGGAGAATTTTCTAAGGAAGAGGCCTGTAATTCCTGAACACAGGAAGCAGCCATGCCCTTATGGTACAGTATGAATTCATATACAGGGTTGTTCTTTTTCCCCCAAAAAACAATGAGCTTCAAGTATGCCCATTGTGTTTATGTTAAACCCAAAAATGGATTTGATAGATAAAGATACCATCCCCTACACATGTTTCAAAACCTTTTCATTCCATCCCATGATAAATACTTCTCTTTCTTCTTTTTAGGAAAGAAGTGCACGTATGGTCACAAGTGCAAGTTTTATCACCCTGAAAGAGGAAGCCAGCCCCAGCGTGCTGTGGCTGATGAGCTCCGTGCCAGTGCCAAAATTTCATCAGTAGCTTCTAGGGGCCTGCTGGAAGACGCCCTGATGCCGAAGAGCCAAAGTTCTGGTCAAGGAGTGGCTGAGGCTGAGCCAAGTCGGAGCACTCCAAAGAAAAAGCCAACACGCAGCCCTCGAAGCTCCTTCAGCGAACTCCTAGAGGATAGGCTCCGGGTCCAGTCCAAAATGGAAGGACGTAGGGGAAGCAACAGTAGTAGCAACAGCAGTTGTAGCAACAGCTTTCTAGGCCATCCTGCTCCAGGTGGGCCTCCATCAACAGGAAGCCTGGACCGATGGGATCACCCTGCTGGTGGTGGCGGGGCCACCTCCAGGGTTGTTGGGGCAAGATGCGAGTCTCCGGAGCTGGGCTACACTTCACTGGTAAAGGCCTACTCCAGCCTCAGTCTGGTGGTCCCACAGAGTCCTGAATGCTTCTTCCCGGCTGATCTGCGAGCTGGATCTCTGCCATCAGACTGTAGCAGTGAAGGCAGTGTCAGCTCTGACTCGTTCTCCCCTGATCCTCTGTTAGATGATGGCCCCAAGTGCCACCATCACCACCATCACCACCACCACCCTCATCACCACCATCACTGCTCGGGCCAGTACAACCATCCTGCAAGCCATGTCCCACCTGGAGTGGGTCAGCATGCTCCTCATTCCTATCCTCTTCCTCAGGCGCAGCATAGTTTTGGCCTGGAAAACCCTCCATCTTCTGTGACTTCTCGTGCATCTCCACATCCCTTCAAACCGCCATCAGCCTACATGCCTCCCCACCTTCAGCATCCATTGCTGAGCAGTTTTCCAGGTGAATTCCCAGCTCGTCCACAATGTCCACCACAAACGTCCACTGCTCACTCCCATGGTCAGGGCTCGCCCCTGGGCCGCAACCTGATGGGCTCCCTTTGGCAGGACGGTGGGCTTCAGGACTCCCGGCTGTATGAGGGGTCGCCTCTGCATTCCAGAGGGAGCTATACTGGGATAGACCAACAACCACCGCACCAGATAAATTGGGACCCCCGTTACCAGCAGTCCCCTAAGCCTTGCTATGATCCCTTTACTTTCCAGAGCCATCCAGAAGTCCACGAGAAGAAGCGGCACTCTGCTTGGGGCAGGCAAGCCCACTCATCACCCCGTGGCCTTGCAACATCAAGTCTTCCACCACTCCCACACCTTTCCCTTCCATCCCTAACTTCCCACAATAATCACCTGCCCTCAATGCCCCAGCATCAGGAGCCCCCTGCCTTGGGACGGTACCAGGAACTCAGAGAGAGGATGTTTGTTAACTTGTGTTGCATCTTCCCCAGCGATCTGGTGAGAATGGTGATGGCCAGAAACCCTCATGTGATGGATCCTCAGGAGCTCGCAGCTGCAATTTTGTTGGAGAAATCGCAGCACAGGTCTTGAATGTAGCCAGAGGATGAAGTTATAGCTTCATCAAAACCAGGCTCACCTCTGCAGATTCATCCCCTGCAATTATCTTAACAATTCAAGTCAGGTTATGAACAAACTCAATCTTAAACCAAAAGCTACAAGGCTCTTTGAGCCGTTAAAGGACTGCTAATTTTCACTGCAGGGAAGTTGTTTCATTAATTTTAATGGTATTTTTTGTAAAGAAAATCCTAAAAAAATTGCCATATTTTTATATGGATATGCCTGCTATTTCAGCACTTAAGATCAGGAAAGGTTTAATGTGCATACCAGCGTGGGAGATTTAATGTGTGTCAATGGTGACAGTGTTGTTCATTTTAAATTAATTTATTTGTTACAATTTAAGTTATTTAAATTTATTCTGTTTTGGCACTTTTTGTTCTTGTTTTTTTTTTTTTAATCTAATCTTTCTCTTTGTTTTTTTTGGATGGGGTGGGGTGGGGGTTGGATTTGGTTGGGGTGGGGCAATCATATCAGGGTATAAGTTGCTATAAGTGCTCAAATTGGTCCTTTCCAGCTGAGTGAAACTTTGCAGTCGCCAGTCCTAAAATTGTTTTAAAAAAAAGAGAGAAAAAAAGGGAAAAACATTCACACTGCATTTAATGCTCAAATTAGCTCCTCAACAAACCAATAGAGGCCTTCTCTAGCAGGTGGCAGATCAGATGTTGTCGTGACATTTTGTGGATTTCCCCCCATGGGGAAGTGAAACTTTGTGGCGCCCGCAAGAGAAGATCACAAAAACTCCATCCGAAAACCCCGGGCGGCTGTTCACTTATGAATGACAGTTTATTTCCTCTGCCAGTTAAGGTCTGTCAGGTGACTTGACAATTCATCAGCCTTCAGTACTTATTTTTTTCACAGCCCACCCTCTGCTCTTGTCCCTCTTTAAACCACATAAAATTTCTAAGTCATGCAAAGGTGCCCTTTGAGCGCATGGTCATCAGAGAAATATTTAGGAGAATTGTTGACTTTATTTCAATTTTGTTGTAAAATGTGTGTTATTTATTATAATTTTTTGATGAGTGTGAATGTCCGTGGTGCATGAGACACAGGGTTTCCTTTGTCAGCAGTGTTACCACTAGAGAGGTTTAGCTGCTTCACACAGGATATCATTTAAATGTACCCTTCTGTTAAATACGCAGGGATCTACAAGATTTGCAGTACAAGACAGGAACAGTCTGGCAAGAGTTTGCAAACACCTTCCTAAAGTTAAAATCTTAAAAAAAAACAACTAAAAAAAAACCAATAGTTTAAGTTCTGCAAACTTTTCTTAGAGGCATTAATAATCTCATTGGTTGAATTAAAACTCAAGGACTTGGTAAAGAAAACACTAAAGATTAAAAAACAAACAAACATACAACTTAATGTCCTGTTCCATAAACAAAAGTTTTTGCATTATTAATCAATTCATCATTTATTCTCTAAAATGTTAAACCATACTAAAAATTCTCACTGTTTCTCTGCAAACAGAGTTTGTTCAATTGATATTATTTATACAGTATAGGCTACACGCACACGAGACCACTCAACTTTCTCACTCAACTTTCTCTTTGTCTGCCTTCGCTCTCAAAGTACTTTCAACTTCAATTCTCTCAATTAAAAGCACTTTGTTCTATGAAACAACGATTATAATAGCTACTTCTATGACTATTATGATATCCACCAATGGGATTATTTTAAATGTCCATAGAACTGTTTGTGAAACCAAAACTCTTGCCTGATCAGCATAATATCTTGTCGACAGATGACGCCTCTCTTTGTTGATACAAATTGTATCCTATAAACTTTTAAACAA
This sequence comes from Decapterus maruadsi, assembly GCA_030347415.2. Lineage (NCBI taxonomy): Eukaryota > Metazoa > Chordata > Actinopteri > Carangiformes > Carangidae > Decapterus > Decapterus maruadsi. Next base: position 23,006,263 of record CM064902.1, on the reverse strand, counting down.
GATCATTGTTTTGTATGAGAATATTTAAAAAAAGAAAGAATATTTCGCGTTGAATATTTTTAGTATTTGTGACGGACTTGTCACCTTTGGTACTTAGCCTTTATTTATGAGATATGGGTTTTATTCCCTTTTTTTCAAAGTGCAGGGATGAGAATGTCTCAAATGCACTTTCTGGAAACAGCTGTTTATACATCAAAGCATGGTACTGTGTAGCTCAGATTATTATGAGACCTCTAACAGCAGTTTGAGTGTGGAGGAGGAGTCGACCCAATCCATGGTGAGAAACACAAACAGATGCAGAAAATAAACCAAGTTTACAAGGTGTTAAGTTTATAAAGGTGTGTCTGAGACATATTAAACGGACAGCTTTATAAGAAGCTTGGCTCAAAGCTTTCCTAATTTGCACCCAAGGCTCCAAATGTTTAATGGCACCCACGCAGGGAATCTAAAGAAACACAACCACAACAATTCATCTCAATTTACTGTTACAAAGCTCTCGCTGTCTCTCTCCTTTCTTATAATTGGAGACGTGCTGTGGTGTGAAAGGTGTCACTCTCATGAACAAGTGCTGTTATCGCATATTTTACCACCAGTTAGTTGAATTGTTGCTCTGAGGTGCTCTCATCCTGCTGGTCTGGCACTGTGTGCTAATGTTTGCTACAGGGTTGAGACATTACAATTTAAAACAAACTTCAAAAAGGTGCTAATGTTGTTGTGGATATAGAAAACAAACAAACAAAAAAAACAAACATATTTAGCTAATAAGGGCAAAACTATTTTTCTATTGTCATGAACTTGTTAAGCTATTTTTCTAATTCTATTTGAGGAGGAACGGTGTTGGTGTTGCTGAATAAGGGGATGCACATGTTGCTAAGTGCGCTAGTGTTATGTTGCGGACACAATGAGTTCAGACTGAACAGGAAACAAATTTTCCTTTTACTAACATGCAAATATGAGTATTAATCTGGTGTGTGTCTGTCACTGCAAATGGTTAACGCACAACGCCTGTGTACACGTTAGCTGGAGATGTTTGTTTTGTCATACACCAAATGTGTGTAGGTGTGTTGTGTAAGTGTTTGTCTTGGACTGACCTCAGAACTGAATTCCAGTCCTAATCCCTCTGCAGTTTTTGCGTCCTCCGTTTGTTGTGTTTCTCAGCGGAGTTTCGGTGTTTGCCTCAGATGTAACTCCTCAGCAGCGAAGATCCTACAAAGAAGGTATCATCAGTCGTGAAAACCTAACTTAGCCCAACTGAAATCAAGGATTTACACCGCGCCCGCCATTACCGATCTCCGGTCGCCGAGCAACCTTGACGACAAATAGCTTCTTTTCAACAGAGATTGTCCTCATTGCTGAAACATTACTGTAATTTGAAAGTCGTCTGATCCTTAGATGTATTGTATTATATTAAATTATATTAGATCCATGGTCTGCTCTCATCATACCTGTGTGCGCAATGAATAATGTTTGAAACGTGACGGTGTCGTCGCGTCGCTGTGACGCAATCGTTCTTTCAACGGCCGTTGAATTCAAATCGAACACAGTTTAATTTTCCAGACCAGAAGATCCATCTGTGGTCTGTTTGAATGGCAGGTTCCTATCAAAACATCTACGAATCAAAAATAATGATAAGCCACAATTTATTATGAGAGCTTTGAGATTCAAGTTTAATTTTTCTACCCCTGTATTTCTCAAACTGTGATGTGTCAATATAACGTCAGTGAAAAAAAAGGTTGCATTCAGTTTTGTTTGTAACTGTGCCTCTAATGACACAGTAACCTACAAAACTAACATCAAGAGGTCAAGGCTTTACTGCCAATTACATCACTGTTTCTTATTACTTATTATAATATACTTCTGTTATTGGTAGATCATCACAGAGGTTTGGGGAGAGTTATGTCATCTTTTTGTGCTGCCAGCTATCCCACAATGCCTTAAAAACCTTTAGTTCCTGAGAAATTGAAGCGAAGGTGTAGGTGGGGGGGTTGAGGGATGTGGTTAGCTCTGAGGTCAACGGGTATTCCAAAGTGAATGTCTACCCACATCCGAAAATTTGTTTTACGTTCATTTTGTGAACACCTTTTTAAAAACAATGTATGCGTGGGCAAGACAGATGCTGAGAAATGCTTGTTTTTGTAACTTGTTCCTCATTTTAATAAAATGGCCTTAAATCCAGGTGTTTTATGCGATAGGAAAGAAATGTAAAATGACAACAATGTCCACCCCTACTGTTGTTTCTAACGTGCTTTAATGCAGCTTCAATTCCATCCATCCATCCATTATCTATACCGTTTTATCCTTACGGGTCACGGGTGAGCTGGAGCCTATCTCAGCTTACTTCGGGCGAGAGGCGGGGTACACCCTGGACAAGTCGCCAGTCTATCGCAGGGCTAACATATATAGACAGACAACCATTCACACTCTCATTCACACCTATGGTCAATTTTAGAGTCACCAATTAACCTAACCTGCATGTCTTTGGACTGTGGGAGGAAGCCGGAGTACCCGGAGAGAACCCACGCATGCACGGGGAGAACATGCAAACTCCACACAGAAGGGCCCCTGCCCCCTGGGTTCGAACCCAGAACCCTCTTGCTGTGAGGCGACAGTGCTAACCACTGCACCACCGTGCCGCTCCAGCTTCAATTCTGCTACAGAAATTATTCAAATGCTCAACAAAGCCAAGATTTTGTTTATTGCTTTTCAGTGTTTCCCTTTGCTCAGGTCAATGGTGGTTATATTGAACCAAAATAAAAAAGTAAAAAAAAAAATTAAAAAAATTACCTCTGCTGCTGTTTCAACGTGTATCCTGCTGGCAGATGACTTTCGTTCCAAACAATGGTCCAGTTCAGGTGCTGAAAACCCAAAGGTGCCATACACAAAATACACCTGTGCTGATTGATTAAGTGTGTTAATTTAAGCCCAGTCAAATTGTGGAATTGTGTTCTATTTTACTTTTTTAACATAATGTACAATGCTTACAAAATGCATTGCTTTAAAATGATATGTGGATTTGAAAGTTTCTTTTTTTTAAAATGTGCAGCCCAAATAAATGATACATTCAAAAACTTGAGATTCAAATGAAATCAACTGAAATGATGATGATTACCTTCATGTCTTTGTTATTTTCCTATTATTGTGAACATGTCATTCCAGAGTTGGTGTCTTTACATTGCAGGACCAAGGAACTTAATTGAGCTTTAGGTAATACAACTTTTAACAACCCTGTCATACCTACAGAACCTGGGAAACTGTTGTGCTGTTGTGAACTGATTGTTCTTGTTTGTGCTAAAGTGAGCAATTAAAGCCCTCCTCAAGCTTTCATGGGTCGTTTGCTTCCCGTACGTTTCCTTACTGGCTCCTAAATGTGTCTCAGACTCATTGTATACATCATATTTTGGCTGGAGACAAGAGGTCCTGAACCATGATTCCGCATCATACTGTAGCTACTTTACATGATTTATATAAAATTAATCTAAATAGAAATTTAAAAGATTTTTTTTCCTGTTTAAAACTCATCACTTCTTTGATTTGTATAACAAATAAGTTATTGATACTAAACTACAATGCTCTCATATTATATCACAAATATTCCAAAATGTTATGTAACAGAAAGTTACTGTAACACATTTTTAAAAAAACAAACTGGCGTGTGTGGTTTACACACGACTGACGTACTGTTTGTTCTTTCTAACTTTCCTTTGATGTCTTTTTTCAACCTTCATCTATCGAGGAAATTAATTAAGAAATAATTTCGATTGCCAGGGAGCTGTCACTAGCAGTGAAGCGTATCTGTGTGTGAAACACCCGAAACAACATTACATAACTAGAAAATGTCTTCTCATGTTATTAAAAAAAAAAAAAGGACATTGTGTTTCATTGCTGGTTACCAGGGTTGCTAACCGTCACGCTCACGCCCTCACGCTACAACCAACATGTCTCAGGTCCGACCACTTAATGAAAACACATTTCAAAAACCAAATTCACAAACCAATTCTTCAGGGGGGAAAAAACAAGATTCAACACTGACGTTCAAGGTGTGGGTGAAGTCTGATACTGACTTAACGTTTTCTTTAAGACTGGTGGGTAAAGAGTTGCGAATGTTAACACTGGCTATGTAGCACAAGCAAAACAATGGGTTAAATGTGGGATGTAAATAACAAATATGGCATGTTGTAATAATACGATCTAACAATTTATTGTAATTTGATAAAACTATCATTACAAATGGGCAGGGATTTAAGAATAAAGAGAATAATTAACTTCACTAATAAAAAAAACAATTGCTTCAACAACACAGGCTGAATGTTTGGGGTGTTGATATCAAATATTTGGGATGTAACTGTGTTGTGCTGCTGTAACCCATCATCTCCATCACCATCCACCTCCACCTGTTGGATCTTTGTAGCTTTAAAGTTTGGTAACTGCCTCCATTCAATGTGTCAATAAATCCAGCTGCACTGCTCTAACATGAGTCAGGACTCTTTACATCATACTGTAGCTTCATCGTTGGAAATATAAATTCATTCTTTATTGTGGGGCAAAATATATAGTTGAACAAATGTCTCAGTGGATGGAGAACGCCAGCACAGTTAGCATTAAAAACAAGCAGGTTTTTTAGTTTGCATATCTGTTTGCTCAGAGTGAGCGGTAGCAAACTGACAGCCATTCAAGAAGATAAGTTAAATGATGTAACATGAACAGATCAATGACACTGACAGCAGAACTGAAGGGGCTAACTTCCCCGACACAGAACAAAGGTAATACTAAATAGGTGGGAAATGAGACCAATAAGGCGTTTCTTCTTCCTCTTCTCCTTCTTCTTTTGAAACAAATTACTTAAATTCTTCAACTGATGACAAAAGTAAAAGGTACACATATTAAAGCTTTACGGACAAGAGTGCCAGCAACATCAAAAAGCTACAAATGGCCATTTTATTTTGTTGAGTAAAAGCAACGATATCAACCAATTCTGTCCCGTGTCACTTTGTCTACCGGTCCTGTTGCCGTTTATTTATCTTACATGCAAGCATTAATATTGTCAGTATCATACAAAGGGAGGAGTCCACGTTTGACAGGATATGTCGCTTGCTATTCTTTCCAACAGATTAAAAGACGTGTGCTTCGTTGGGGCGAAAGGGGGGCGGAGCTCTAAAAAGCAGGTAGCTGTGTGATTGGCCGACCGCTGCTCGGCAGAGCTTTGGCGAGGCTGAAGCTGCTAAAGCCTGTCAGCTGGTCTTTCTCCTGGTAGAACCGGAGCACGAGTTCCTGCGGTGGCGGCAGGTTGTTTTTTTTTTTTTCTCATTTTATTTTTTTGGGCTTTACAAGGAAAGTGAGGCGTTGACATGGCAACGAGACTAACTGTCCCTCTCCATCGCTGCGTCCGCCCGTCACGCCGGCTCATCACATGGACTCGAACTCGTCAATGCGCTGCTTGGTGTTACCCTGGCGGATCTGGCGCAGGGTTTTGTACTTGTCTCTTCCCGCCCGGACGTTCTCGGCGTGCAGCATGTCGTTCTGCGTCTTCTTGGTGTCGTCGCGGGCCTGGGCCAACTCCGAGCTCAGAGCCTGGACAGGAGACGGAGACGGAGAGAGAGAGAGAGAGAGGTGATGAGAGAGGTGATGAGAGACGGGTGGAGACAACAACACATTTTAGTTGATGATGCATCATCTTCTAGAGTTCAACAGGAGCCTCGGGGCTCAGATGGAAAACACTGACCTCTAACTGTCAAAGACTCAGAGGATCCAGTTAAAACCTTATCTGCACAACTCAACTTGTCTCCAACAGCAACAAAATCAAACACACACTCTGTCAAATCAGTTACGACTTGTGAGATGTCAATAGCGTAGGCGACATACTGTACAGTGACAGCAACTCCTTTGATTACACGAAATAACAGGAAATACGTTGCTATGGATATACTGTATGTTAGTAAATGAAGCCTGTTTTTTTTACAATCACAATCACTTTTAGTATCAACTCTCAAAGGAATTTTAAATCGAAAGCAACTGGACTTGGTTATTTGTGTATTTGTCGAGGCTTCATCAGTTCTTGGATGAGAGGTGAAACGTCTTTCTAGACAAATAACCAAGTTCAGCTGCTTTCAATTTAAAATTCCTTTGAGAGATACTATGACCTGTACAAATGAGAATATGCAATATGCATATTGATTTGTCTTAATTCATTTCATTAATAACCATTTTCATCCGCTTTGGTTTGGTGATCAGTTTGGTTATTTTGTTATGATGTGTGAATAAATGTACTGTTTTCTCTTCTTGATGAAGTAGCACTCACATTAAAAAAGTTTGGAGACCTCTGTATCACATTAAAACAGTCAGTATATTTAGTCTAATTTGTGTCAATACATGTAAAAACTTGCCTTATAACATCCCTGAAAGACAAATTAGGCATACAGTGCCTGTATATGTTTGGATTTTAGACACAATTTTAACCCTAAACTGGAAGTAAAGACATCTCAGTAATGTTCGGTGTATGTATCATGATATGTGAGAATACCTTTAATTCCAGTGTGTTACATGAACCAAACTCCTCCCATGTAATTAAAATCACACCTCGGGGCTTCGTCCTGAACCTGAAGTATGGATCAATCATTTATCTTGAAGTGGGAGGAAGTCTCACTAACCTTCCACCTTGCTAACCCTGAACCTGAGGCAATACTATGAAAAAACAAAAAGAAAACACCTGTCACAGCCAGGCAGCTTGTCATGAGTCGACACTGTTTGTTTTGTGGTTCGGGATCAAGTCCCAACGTGCACGGATTCTGAAAAGTCTTTTACAGTTGAAACCAATTGTCACTGTCTGCAGAGAGAGGAGATGTGAACGATATCATAAATCATCCGTCTGAGAGCGCGTCTCCAGCTCCGCATTTCTAATTAAGACACACAACACTAGTCGACTGCAAGTTATTGATGTTGATTGTGTGCAACCGTCACCGTAAGAATCGGCACACAGGGTTTGGAAGAATCTGCCGTGACTCAGACTTGATAACAATTATGTTTCATCCCTCCTGTCCTGCTGCTGCTGCTGCTTCTCTACCTGTAGCTGTTTCTTGACACGTTCGTTCTTCTGCGCCTCGGTGATGCGTTCCTCTTCGCTGCGGTGGCTGGTGACGCCGTCGCTGAGCAGCTCGGCGCTCGCCTCCGCGTTCGTTTCATCGTTCTCGTCGTGTTCTGGCGCCGGCGGCGACGTTATGGCCGTCTTCAGCTCCTCCCTGGTCTTGTCCAGGTCCTCCTGTGCCGACAGAGCCTGGAGAGGTGAAGACGGACGTTAACACAGGTTTAAAACCTGCAAGTGTGTTCTGTTTAAACCCTTTTAGACAAAAATAAAATGTAATTTATCTTGTTTTAATTCTTTGCTGCTTCATGTTTTGGTTAGAGCTAAAGGAGATTTTGTCCTAAATTACCCATTTAATGTCCGACTATCAGAATATAGTGACAGTTCCAGCAAATATGACTGAATAATTGTTACCAACTGCAGCTTTAATGCTTAGCTAATGCTTTATAATGTTTGGCTATTATTAGTGTATCGTACTTCTGCACGTTTCCTCTCTACTGATGCAGACATATTCATGCTGTTCGGTATATTATAATTAGTCTGGAACTATTTCTTGAAATTAAAACCGTGCACTAAATTAGAATAACAGAAACTTAAAAGGAAATATCAGTTGTAATCTAAAGCTTTCACAGGACACCGGTCTGGTTATACCACAGACCAACCAGTTTCTACATTTCTAAAACCACAACATGCACAAGTGGTTTAATTCTATTTGTTCATGTGTATCATTCTTCCCTTTTTTTCCAACCGACTGGATAATCCGGTTTCCTCAGCGCTGCAGATGTGTTTTATCTCTTGTTAACTGTAATGTCCCACTTCTATTTCCCAATCTGCAGGCACCACAACCGGTCTCATGTGGTCAGTTTGTGTCACAAGGTTCAAGAGTTCAGTCACATTCTTGGTGTGGGTGAGACCGACCCACATTGTCTCTTAGAGTTAGATTTCCAGATTTTCCAGATGCAGCGTGTAACACAATGACACGCTTACAGTCAGGGAGTGACACTCACTTTGTGTTGCCACTCTGTCGCTTCCTCTTCTTTTTTCCTCTTGGCCTCCTCCAGCAAAGCAATTTTGGCAGTGAACTCCGCTAACTCAGCAGCCTATTGAAAACACACACACACACACAAAACACATGCATGCATGGTTAAAGCTACCAAATCCAATGTGACCGATAGTCCAAATTCCCAAACTTACAATTTTATAAAAATGTACAATGATAACAACGGACATAATTAACAAGAAATTATGTTTGTCTAGTTAATGTATAATCATTTTCTTTTGGGTGAAAGCTGCAGGTACCAGCTGTTCGTGGTTCTTCATCTGGTCGGCGGCCTGTTGAGCCAGCGCTGCCTTGGCCTCCTCCGCCGCCTGCCTCTCCCTCTCCAAGCGCTCGGCCTCCTCCTTCGCTCGCTTCCTCTCCTGCTCCAGCTCCAGAGCTTTGCGAGTCTGCTCCTCCAGCTCTGCACACAAACACATAAAACAAAATCTGTTGTTATGAACCGTCCCTTAAGGACAAAAACACAAGACAGTCATGTAAAAACTGAACCCTGCGCTTCATTACCCTGAAGCCAACGCTACACACTGATTTCATGGATCAATGATCTCATTGGGCTACATTTCTCAACCATGCACCATTCAAAATGATCAACTCATACTGAATAAATGTTGCTTTTGACAAACAAGTCCATGTTTATTTACAGCTTTTCTAATACTGGTACTGAGACACAATGACCACAACATGTAACTCATGCACAATTCCTACGCTACACTCAAACTGCAGTTTTTGCAAGTCTCTGCATTTGGCACAATTTTCGTTAATAAAATCTCTTGTTTTAACCCTTTTTTTTTCACACTTTCATTCAACTTTCTAAAGTTACTGTAATTGCCCTGCTACGCAGACTGACTCATCACATGGGCAAACACTTGTCACACAGTTTTACAATTATCAATCAGTGCTTTAGCATAAAAGAGCAACATGATGATGTGATGAGGATGAGGAGCTGTGGCCGGGCCCAAACAGGAGAGAGGATGCAGCGTAGTTTTTTTGTTAGTTTGTTTTTTACTGTTACTGTTACTGTATAGGCTAACAGAAAATTATTCTTCTGTGCAACTTTGTGTCTGTTGGGATATACACTGTGTACATTGTTTTTGTGGGAAAAAATAAAATATATTAGAGTGTATTTGAGTGTTGTGAGTATAAAAACAATATTCTACAATATTTTACAATATACTTATGTCTGTAGTATGTGTAACACTGAACAAAGTCATTATGATGAATGGAGAAGAAGTGTTTTCCATTCATCACATCAGTGTTCAACTGGTTCTCATAAACGTCTATTCATATGATGGATTGTGTGTCATTTAAAAACAAAACAACACCAAGAATTTTTTTTTTTTTAATGTAAAGTTTCATTTTGCAGGAGAATTGAAGGGTTTTGCTCATTGTGTGTCTGAGAGTGTGAGGAATGCTTTCAGAAAATGTGTGTAAGCAATAGAGAAAAACGGTATTTAGATATAAAGAACTGTTAGAAGTGCAAATATAGAGAGATATGCTTTAGAAAACCATTGGATACAGCACGTATTGCAAGGTGGGATTTAACATCCATTAACTGTGCACAGGAGTGTGACTACATATCATTTTCTAACTTATCTTCCTCTGCAGGCAGACAGGTCACAGGTTTATGTTTTTAAACATGATCTGATTTGAATTTTACAGCCAAGATTGTGAACATTAAATCTCCACTTTTTTCAAAGCCCTGGATGTGCAGTCGAGGCTTGAAAACTACTTATCTTTTCTTCCATCTCTTAGTACAATGCTCATCTTTGACAAAGTTCACCATAGTGAGCCAGGAGGATTTATGTGAAGCCGTAAAAATGCAGCCCTCTGCTGCTGCTGCTGCTGCTGCCGCTGCCTGAGGCTGCCCCCCCCCGACCCCCCCACCACCACCACCACCACCTTCCTGTCTTCAAGTCTTCGCTTTATGCAAATTCACAGAGAGGGCAGACGAAATATTTGGTTTCACGGGAGCATCTGTTGGACACTGTGTTTTCTATCAGTTAAGTGCTGTTTAAGTTATCGCTCGTGAACCTGGTGAACCAGCTGCAGCGTGAACACCACACACTGAGAAAATAGAGGTCAACAGATGAAAGCGCTCGGTGTTAACTGTACGGAAAGTGCTATAGGAGTAAAATTTGATTTATTGATTGGGTGTTGGGTTACTCAGTCTGGGATTCAGAAATTGTTTTTACTGTAATGTCAAGCTTTGCATCGAGATTTGATTTCACACAGGATCGTGCATGAGCAGGTAGAACCGCTGGGCGTAATGTCTCGTCTCTTTTTTTCTTAATTCTTTGATATTATGCAAATACATTTGCACCTTGACATTTACTCAGACAAGACGGTGTCAGAAAGACAAGAAATTCAAATACCTCAGGAACTCTATATAAATCATGCTTTTTTTTTTTTGACTAAAAGCAGCTGAAAAAGAGAATTACTTACCACTAGTGAACTGCTGATATGTTTATAAAAATTAATAACTATCTGGCCAATGAAACAGTATTTTAAACTGTGAATTTGACAAAACCTGTAACTCTCAGTGACTCCATTCACATGGACTTCAGTATCCCGGTTTTGATGGTTATCTCCATTTTGATCAAATTCGGGATATGGCGCTTACATGAACTCAGAGACACGTTATTCAGCTTCCATGTAAGAATAATAACAATAGTTTAGATTTATGTAGTGCCTTTCAGACACCCAAGGATACTTGTATCCCGTATACATGATAAATACCAGTTTCTGCATCATTACTGTGTCTTATGTGCGTACAGTATGCGTGTTTCAACAGGAAGAGCAACAAATTGGAAATCTGTACAAATCAGAAAATTTCCAAATGAAAAATGCTGCCATGTTACTAACTTTTTCCAGATAAAAGGTCCTCACTCTCTTCGCCCGTGGGTCGGTCTGATCCAATCAGAGGTTCAGGGTCAAACAGAAGGTTTTCACTGCCTCTGACTGAACAATGTTTCTGGTTTGGCCTGTGAGTGCATGGATGCAGGTGAGGGAGCGTGTACCTTTCTGAGCTCTGTGCGTCTGCTCTTCGATCTGCCTCAGCCTCTCGATCAGCTCGTCCTTCTCTCGCTCTATCCGCTCCTTTTCCTTCTCCGCCAGCTCGCGCTTCTTCTTCTCGTTCTCCAGCTGCGCCCTGTCGACATAAAACCATTTGAAAGTTACTCGCCACCACCACCACCACTTAAAATACAAAACTAGAATAAGCACATCGTTGGTTCGTCCGTATTATAAAAACTCATTGATCAAGGGTTAAAATTAATAAAGTCACAGAGGTTGTTATAGTTTTAAAATTTTCATTAGTTTTTACTTTTAATTTAGTTTTTCAGTTTAGTTTTAGTTCAACAAGTGATTACGGAGTTTTATTTTTCATTTTTAACAATTGACTAGTTATTTAGTCTTAGTCTTTCAGGTATTAGGAGAAAACCTGTGTGAAGAAGAACTTTCAAATTTGTGGGATTTTTCCTTTTTTAGTTGCATAAATGTTCCTATCAGTCCTCATTACGTTATATTCACTCTTATCTACCATTGGGTCGCACTTGAAGATGCCCCATATTGAAACTAAAACTTAGCTGATGTTACCTGCCAGTCGTTTTTATTCAGTTCTCGTTTTTGGAAAAAATGTTATTTTCACTTTTATTTCAGTTTACTAAATTATTTTTTCACATCTAGTTTTAGTCTAAGTCTTAGTTTACTACGTATAACAACCCTGGAGGTCACCATGCTGTTTGATGTTTGACCTCCAAAGCCTAATGAGTTTGTCACCGAGTCCCTGTGAAGATTTGTGCAAAACTCTGAAGGTATTTCCTTGAGGGTTTCTGGAGATGCTGCACTTACAAGTTTCACTCCGACCTTGACGTTTGACCTTTGACCTCCAAACTCCAACCAGTTCACCCTCAGGTGAGCAGCTTTTATTCTGTCGTACCCTGGATACTGTGTTTGTGTGCATGTCGTTTACTTTATCTGATGACGTTTTTATAACGGCCCTATAGGGTTTGTGTGCCACTGTGTCTGCCGTTTCCATGGCGACCCACCTCCCTTTGCGTCAGTGGGCGGATGCTCTGGAGGCATGGGCGTGTTTTTATGTCGAACGCCAGCATCATTTTTTTTTTCCAGAATCACTCATACCGCCTTGTAAAACACTTCACAAATCAACACGAGACATAAACAACAACCTGCCTAACAACAAAGTTAAAGCAGCAGTCTCCATGGCAACAGCAGCCCACCCACAGCATCTGACATTTAGATGCTGTTTCTGTGTTTGTCTGTGGCTAAGTTCACTCACTGCTCTTTGACACGTTTATGTTTCATTTGGATTTGTTTGTTTTGTTTCTGTACAGACGCAACAACATCTCGTGTAGTTCAACTAATGTCCTTGAGCTCAGCAGCTCAGCAGGAGCACGTCGGTGATTTTATAGATGCAGCAGCGCCCCCTACTGGTCACGTTTCATCAATTCATCAATGAATTCCCACTTAATGTCAGTAACTGTAATATTTATTCAAAATGAAAACCACTACTGTATGTCGGCTACTGATCACTGACCCACATGCAGTTGGTCACTTCAGATCCACACTGACAATTCATTAATTCATCAGTAAATTATAAATACATGTAGCTACACTACACAAGGCTGAATTTTAATGAACTGAAATTAAATATGATAAAATACCCTTTGAGAGTAAGACTATGTTTTTTGGACTCATACCTAAGGAATGGCCGAAAAGAGACAAACACTTAATGAATATATTGCTGGTGGCCTGCAAAAAGAATATCACCAGGAAATGGCTATCACCAGAGAGCCCAACCATAAATACATGGATGGATATCACAATGGACATTTATAAAATGGAAAAGATAACAGCTTTTGTTAATCACAAAATGGAGAAATTTACAGCATACTGGGAAAACTGGGTCAAATATGTCACGCCCCATAGGCCAGACTTTATTTTCACAAACAAGTAATAAGATGTACGGTAAAGATCACTCCCTACCAGTTCATAGTTCTTTTATATTTTTTTTATTTATTTTTTTGCTTTAATTGTTGTTATGGTGGTAAGTTCTTTTTTCCTCATAACTTGTATAAAAGCCAATATATTAACTTGGCATTTAGGGCAGGCAACAGATGTGAGAAGTACGCTCATATGATGTATATGCTATGAATGTCTGTGTCTGAATGTCAATAAAAAGAATAAATTACAAAAAAAAAAAAAAAGAAATTAAATATGATAAATTTGTTGTTATACTGTGTTACAGTTTGCAATGAGTGTGTTAGAAATAATTATAATTGTACTGTATCTAATGTACGTATGTATAGGCAGTTCCTTTTGCTCTAGTATTGTATGACTGCCAATGAGAATTAGCCAATAGGCTACATTTGGGTACATCTGCCTTTGTTTTTAAATGCATAACGATGTACACTGTCCCTCCTCACCAAATAAATAAATTGAAATTGAAATTGAAATTGACATGTTTTATTATAAATTTCCTCTTTGTATTTTATTTTGTTTCCTTCACACATTTCCTTTTGGAGCAACATAAGAATTTCCTTAGGGATGAATAAAGTTCTATCAAATGTTGAACTATCCCTTTAATTAAATCATGCTGTTTCTGTACCTCTCCATCTGTTTGTGGTGCTTCTCCTCTCTGGCCTGGGCCTTCATCTGCTGCACCTCGATGGTGTCGGGCTTCCTCCTCCTCATGTACAGCTCGTGGTTTCCCATACACAACGCCAGGATGCGCTTGTTGATCCGCAACCGAGGAGCGTAGAACACAAAATCCTAGAGAGAAGCACAGAGGGTGAGCGCACGGAGACGGATTTAAAAACACAAACCATCATCATCGATCAGACTTGAGTGTCAGACTTACTGGAGCTTTCTTGTCGATGGGTTTGATGACAAACTTCTTGTCGTTGAAGGAGATGTTCCTGATCTCGCTCCAGGGGAAGCCGATCTTTGGAGACAACCTGAGGAGGAGGAGGTGAGAGTTTAATTAACAAGTAGAAATTAAATAAAAGATGAAGTAAACTCTGGGAGATTCTTTTAAATGATCAATTTTTCAAATGCAGCTGAGTGTCTGACTTGTAGGGGGTTTTGTTTTCTGTGTTCAGGCTGTTCGACGCCAGCAGAGGGCGCTGTTGTCACAACAATGAAATCCACCTCTCAGTTCATATCCTGAGGTTGAAGTTACGTGTTTGCCAGATATTTTTCTGAATATTCAAATTAGTGACATGCTTTAAGTTCAGTTGATTGTTTAAGAGTTGTCTCACTTCATAACATGTCGTTGTCTTACAGGCATTCATACAGTTTTATAAGTTAAACTCCTCCAAATTAACCCGTGGATGAACTGACTGTGAGTGGGTGTTGATGCGTCAGAGAGCAACTTCTCCTGTGGTTTGACTTTCTTCCTCTTTCATATCCGGATTATATGTTGACCACATCGATTAGACCAGTGACCCTCCGCCCAGTGACCTCATGGAGTCGGTCAGTCAAAAGTCAGCATGTGTGCGTGTGTGTGCTTTGCTTACTTGTCTTCATGCTCATAGATGTTGAGCCCCAGGGCGTCGACTCCGAGCCACAGCTCTGTGCCCTTCTTGTTTTTGATTTCAAAGTAGTTGACGCCGTACATCTCCAGGTCCTGAGCGATCTTTAGATACTCCATCATCGCGTCTTCCCTGCGCACACACACACACATAAAAACAGAACAGCAGCCGTCACATGTCAGTGTCTCAACATCTGGAAAAGAAAGCCTCCACGATCGGCTCCTCGGCTTCACCTGAGCATGCTCCTGTGCTCCTCGTGCCAGGTCTGTATTCTGTCCTCCCACTGCTCCTTCGTCAGCTTGTGTTGCTCCAGAACTCTGCACACAAACAAAAAGTAATTAGTTTACATGATAAAAGTAATTTATTACCAGGAAAAGTAACTATTACATTACTTTTTTATATATAAAATGTATGCATCAAATACTGCATGTCAAATTACTTGAACTTCTCTATCCCCGTTTATCTACGCCACGTCATAACATCACACCAGTCATGTCTCATATCACGTACCAAAACAAAGCTCTGCTCGCATTCGAGACTGGGTTTGGACGGATACAAGTACAAAACAGGCCATGCATCTTGCCAGTGGGGGGTCAGACAATGCAGATTGTTAGCAGGTCGATCCGCGTTTAAAAAACCTCCGTCAACCCGCTAATTTTAGCAGGAAAACGGCTAAATTGTCAGGAACGGTAACGGTGTTATAACAGGGGAAACAGTAACTTTTTTTGATTACTCATTAAAAAAGTAGCGCTGTTAATAGCGCCGTTTATTATGACGCCGTTATTCCCATCTCTGATAAGCACACACATGAAAACATATAGTAATAATGATGCTAGATTTCACTCATCACTATAAGTTAATGCTGTTTTCACAACTCCAGTCTGAATACTGTGTGTGTTGTGTGTGTGCGTGCGCTCACTGTACCTCTGAGGCAGTAGCCGGTCGGAGGCCAGGTAGCCAGGCTTGTGAACGTCTTTGCTGTAATCTCCGTACTTGGCCTGGACGGCGTAGGAGGCCAGCAGCACGGCGGTCTCCGGGGGACAGTAGTTCTCATCGTTCAAAATGGCCTCCTTCACCTGCACAAACAAACACAATCAATCAATCAATCAATCAAATTTATTTCTAAAGCACATTTAAAAACAACCCAAGTTGACCAAAGTGCTGTACAGTTAAAATTGCAGGCATAATACAAAGAAATTTAAAAGTGATAAAACACAGAAAAGACAATAACAGACAAAAACAATAAACAAAAACAGCGAGAAAATACTACAGAGAGATATCAGACAGATGTAAAGGCCAAAGAAAAAAGGTACGTTTTTAGTCTAGATTTAAAAGAGTCGATGGAGGGGGCAAGTCTGACTGAGAGGGGGATGCGGTTCCAGAGAGTCTCCAGTCTGAAAATACTCGCCCCTGAGTTTATGGTGGGATGTGGGACTGTTAAAAACTTTTGGTCAGCCGACCTGAGCGGTCTGAGGGGGAGTAAGGGGTTAAAAGCTCTGCCAGGTAGGAGGGGGCCCTCATTCAAGGCTTTATAAACAAATAAAAGAATTTTAAAATCAATCCGATGCTTCACTGGCAGCCAGTGGAGAGAGGCTAGCCAGGGTGATGTGGTCCCTCTTTCGAGTCCCTGTTAGGAGTCTCTCCGTTTTGGATTTGTTGTAGGCGGGAGAGGAGTGATTGGTTGATTCCGGTGTAGAGAGGAGTTGCAGTAGTCCAAGCGGGTGGTGATGAATGCATGGATGACTCTAGATCTGTGAAGGTGAGGAATGGTTTGATTTTTGAGATGGTGCGGAGTTGGAAAAAGCTGGCTTTGACTGCTGAGTTAACCTGTTTATCAAATTTGAGCGCAGAAAAAGTGAAACCAAGGTTCCGTGGGGTTTGATGAGTGTAGACAGGTTGCCAAAACTGTTTGAAATCAGGTTGATGTTGTCAGGGGGGCCAAAAAGAATGATTTCAGATTTTGATTCGTTGAGTTGTAGAAAAACACACACAGAGTTTCAGTCAGTAGCAGCTTGTCGTCAGAGTCCCAGAGGTTCCCCCAGCAGAGATGATTAAGATGCTGCTCAGTCAACCTTTCCTGGGTAAATAAACCTCAGAGATTATATTTAGAGCAGCAGCGGCAGCAGCAGCAGCGAGTACCGTACGTCTGAATCTGGAGGACGAAACGAGGGATCGCCATCAAATTTAGCACAGGCATTAATAGAAAGTCAGGGGATCCCCTTCATCGCTGCAGGGTTTACACCATCAGCTGAGGAGCCGGGCTTCGTTGGAAGCTTTTTCAACACATGCTGATATGATGTAGTCACCTGAATTAAATAATAAATCTACAGTTTTTACTATTTTTTCAAACAAAGAGTTCAACTTTTACAAGCTTTACATGTAAAATACTGACAGAACTTTGATAAAATACCATGTCCATGTCATACAAAGTGTCAGAGAGTGCAGGAAACATGGTGCATTGAAAAATGAATAGATGGCACCAAATAAAAAAAAGTGTTAAAATTGTAGTAGAAACGAAAATTACTAACCTAATACAGAACGAGCAAATGCAAGTCACCTGAGCTCTGGTCTTACCTGACCTTATTTAACGGCTTAAAACACAATTTTAATTAGAAAACGTCTCAAAGAATCATTAACACTAGAGATCTGACAAGAAATATAATGACTTAATGCCAGATTTTAATTCTATTACCTGACAGATGCTATATCTACTGTAACTGTGACGTGCACCAATATAAATATGAAACAGAAGAATAAATAAATAAATAAATAAATAAATAAACCCCGACGGCTGCTGTAAATGACTGGACACCGAGCTGTGTGGTCCGACCTGCAGGAAGAAGAGCTTCTGTGTGATCTCCTGGATCAGCTCCTCAGAAACGTCCTCTGGGAAGAACTTTGCTCTGAACTTGAACTGCAGCGGATTCTCCTTCTTCACATCCTGCTGCGTCACCTGGACAAAACACACACACACAAACACAACACACACCATGTTTCATGTGTTACCTTGTGTCTGCACATGGCTACTGTGTAAATATATCTAGCCCAAGTTTCCTGTGTGTTTATTCAAAACAACATGAAAGAGACTTTTCTGTAAACAGACGATGCTCGCTGGTTTCAGGCTGTTTGGACTGAAGCGTTCTGCAAACAGAATACTGAATTTACTTCTTAAGACTTTCTGGCTGATAACATCTCAAGTCCTCAAGAGAGCGACTGTTTACAGACTCTCTGAGCTGAATTTCACGTTTTCAACATGTGGAAATAAATGATTAAAAAACGAGAGATGTAAAGTGACGGCGTGGACGTGTGTTGCGTTCAGGGGCCTCTCACCTTCTTGTTGAGCTTGAGCCACGTCACGTAGCCTTTACTGTCTGTGTACTGGAGGCCGAAGAACCAGACCTCCCTCAAACCCACCGTCTTCACCACCTGGAAACACACAATCACAAAGCTGCTGCTGTTGTTGTTGTTTTCACCAGGTTACAGGATGCGATGCTGCAAAAACTGTGCAAGCAATCGATTTTTGTTACACACGAGTAAGAAAACTATTTATTTTACAATGCAAAAACTCAAAATCTTACCAGGAATATTTGTCTTATTTCATTCCTAGACCAAACAACCCTCATTATACCTAAAATATGTATATTTATACGTATACATAGTGACACTTGTCACTTGAAATAAGTAGAAAAATTTGAAAAAGTTTTTCTTTCTTATCACAAGCACAAAAAAAATCCTTTCACTGGCTGATTTTTCTACTTATTTCAAATGAGAATTGGTTTGAAACACGTGGAAATGATCTAAAAACAAGTTCATTTTTAGGTGATGAGTCTCATTTAAAGTGGAAAGAGATTAGTTTTGACTAGAAATGAGACATTTTGACAAGAAATAAGACAAATATTCTTGGAAAGATTGTTAGTTTTTGCAGTGTATTGACCTGAAAAACCAAGATTCAGAGTATTTTCCATTTACTTTCTTTAACTCGCTCACCTTCGCTTCAAACCTCGTCTTCCCTCACATGCTTTGTCATTCACAAACCAGAGAGAGACAACGGGTTGTGGGGGGGTGAGGGTGTATTGGGGGTCGGGGGGGGGGGGGGGGGGGGTTTCTCTGAGGGGACGCTGTAATGTGATTTGCACAGTCAACACGACGACACTCAGCGCCACATAATTAACTCTGGTGCTCAAACACCAGCTCACATGAACTCATTAAGCATCGAATGATCACAGAACCAAATGCAAATCCATGAAAACAGCTCGCTGCTAAAATATTCGGCCTGCGACTGAACACTCACATTTCTGACACACACACACACACACACACACACAGACACACACACACACCGACACACGGCCTCCAGTGGGGCTGGGAATGTGGTACGCAGCAGAGACAGCTATGCGGATGCTGAGAGCTCAGAAGTGAAGCTCCAGAATGTGAATAAACAGTTTGGAGACGTTGCATCAGAGAGAGACAGAGAGGGGGGGGGGAGTGAAAGAGGGGGAGAGAGATAGAGAGAGAATAAAAAGAGGAGGAGAGGTGAAAGGGATGGAGGAATTAAGCTGATCGCTCTCCTTTCTTTACTGGTGAGTGTCATCAAAGAGTTCATAGTTCAGAGGCAGGTAGAGTTGTGTGTGTGTGTGTGTGTGTGTGTGTGTGTGTTTATATTTAGCAGCCTCTTCATCAATGGATCGTCCTCTTCATTCATGTGATTCTGCTCCATTTAGAATTAAATCTCTGCTTCCTGCGCGACACGTTATCGTCCCCACAGAACACGTGTGTGTGTGTTTAACTCTCATTATTATGAATGGATGGTGATGATGATAATCACACTGAGGGGACGGCAGCGTCCGTCACGTGTCCCACTTCACTCAGCAGCGTCTCCATCAGTCACGTCAGAGAAGGGGGGGGTTAATGTGTGTAAATGTGCTAGACCTTTCATATTTAGTGGGATATACAAGGACATGTTCTCAGGAGAGCGATGGATGCTCGTGAAGGACCAGGCGGACTGTCCTTTACCACACAAACTGTGTCCTACGTTGACTCTTGTTGCTCACCTTTATGTATAAATGGTTGCATAAACAGGAAAAGGACTAAGGAAAATGCTGCTGTTGATTCTGATGGAAAATGCCTTTTTTCGACAAAACGACGAACGAACATCTTGCAGCAAATCTTGCACATGTGCACAAACATCAACAGCCACTGGTAGCTACGACTCCAACAAGGCTAAAAACAGAGATCATATTCATTTTTTCCAAACAACACTTGGGTCGGTACAGATGTGTAGTATGGAGGCATATGGATGTTTCATAGTGTGTGGTTTGGACGATTCAAAAGTGAACTCTATCCGCCACCATGATATGAAAACCCGTCACCAGCTGGACCCATTTGATGACTCAGAAAGTTCTCCGAACCCGATTTAGGGATTCTTTTAAAATCGATTTTGGGTGAAGTATCCCTTTAAGCTCGTCACCTCTTTGCGCTGCGTTCGACGATGATGTGAATTCACAGGAAGCCAAACCATCATGTGCTTTCCTCTCAGGCGCTGGCAGAGGGCGCATCTGTTTTATCTGCGTCTATTTTTAGCCCGTGATGGACATGTGAAACTTCACGGCGTCATCCATCACTGACGTCGTCTACCGTTACTTCTCCACCTGTTAGCGCGCTCTCTCTCTCTCTCTTTTCACCTCCTGACTCCGTCCCTCCTGTCTTCACTCTCTCCTCAGGCCTCAGGAGGATCTGACCTGAACTTCTCCATCAACCGACGATCATATTCTGTCTCTCAGTGCAGATATAGATATAGATTTAGTCTAGATGACGTCTGAAAGTGCAAGTTGTTTTCTTTCTTCAAACCAAAAGTTGTAAAACTGAAGAAAAAAAAACAGTTTAATTCCATCAATGAACTCATTAATTTATCAATGAATTACATCAAAAACTGACTGAGATGTTTTTAGAGGGACCAGGATGAAACCTGCATTAGAGCCTGTTATTCCACATTTCCCATCACGGTCTTCCCTCTATTCAAGTCTCAGTAGCAAGAAAAAAAACCTACACACACAAACACAAACACACACACATATAGACACACACACACACACACACACACACACACACATACCCACACACACACACACACGTTCACTCACAGCAATATAAACATATACTGTGAAACAAACCATCCGCAGGCAGATTTGCTTTTACTACACTTGCACACATACAGTTACACGATGTGGCAGTAGAAGTCAGTGTGTGTGTGTGAGAGTGTGTGTGTGTGTGTGAGTGTGCAGCACTGGACATTTGACAGCTGGTTGCTATGACGATGCATTGGGCACAGCAAGCTGAAACATTCAGATCTGGTGAGTCAGCTGTATCATGTGTGTGTGTGTGTTGCAGATTGAAAAGCAATAGGAACGAGAGTAGCAGAAGGAGAGAGTGACAGAGGGACGGAGGTGAACGCAAGGAGCTGAGCGTGTGTGTGTGTGTGAGTGTGTGTGTGTGTGTGCATGTGTGTGTGTGAGACCAGTGATTATTCAGTCCAGTGTACAATCAGCCTCTCCTCTCTCTGTTTCTGCAGCGTCACTGCTGCACAAGAGTTTCAACTCATTTGCATTTTAGCTTCTTTTCTCAGCTTTTCAGTCGGATCTTTGTGTTTTAACTTTATTATTAATCTAAAACAAGTCGATTAAAGGTTCAATCTGCGTTTTAAATTATGATAAAGATCCAAAAGACACATAAACAGTGAGTGTGAAGGAGCTTTTTCTTTTAAGCAGGAAGAGCGGCAGTAAAAAAAAAGAAAATCCTGGTTCTCTTTTAGCCGCTGCCTCGTCATCAACATGGAAAACTTTTCCATATCTGAACGTTTCTATCAGTCACATCATGAGAGTCAGAGCTGCATCCAGGAAGAGAGCGGGACGTGGCCTCAGGCTGACAGACAGAGAGAGAGAGAGAGAGAGGGAACATAATAGTGTCTTTACAAGAGAAACAGAAAGCAAGCAACAGGTGTCTGGGAGTGTGCGTGCGTGTATTTGTGTGTGTTTGTGTTGAGCTGATGGGAAAGCAGCAGTTGACTCAGCATAAGAGGATCCAACCCGGGCCTGAGTCCAGCAGCAAAGTCACACAGTAACACACACAGTAACACACACACACTGACATGCTGAAGAGGCTTGGTAGGTCACTAAACATGTTTTCATTCAACCCTGAACAGCCTAAGCTTCAGCGATCTGCCTGATGAGATCAACCATTTATCAAAACTGAAAGAGGAAGTGGAGAAATACCAACGCACCAGTGACAGGAGACAGAAATATTTGGCAACCCTTTAGTTTACAGGTCGTTAATTATGTGATAATGTCAAGAAATAACCAATAAATAACAATTAATTATGTAGTAATGTCTAGAAATAGCCTAGTTTCATAGAAATGTTGTGTTTTTTCATAAAGGCAAAAGATTACACATGCTTTTCATGCTTTAAATTTTTTGGGGGATTGCAATTGACCGATATTTCTGGGCTGTTTCTACGCAATCAATCGTTTTTTTCTCTCAACATCTTGACATTCTTGCAATTAAATGTTATTTCTTGACATTATCACGTAATTAACAGCCTGTAAATCAGAGGGTTACCAAATATTTCAATTCATGGAAGGAGCACATTCACATTAACTAAACAAAACACAACTCTGCCCACGCACCACACCCACAACTTTCCCAGAACGAGGGAATAAATTAACTCCGTAAAATGCTTCTTTATAAAAGAAAAATAGATATTAACCGTGATCCGAGTCCTCAGGCTCCCTGTGTTTCAATATGCAATGAAAACAGTCTGTGTCGACTAAGAAAAGACACACAACAGTAATTCACCGTTGACTGTGGTGAGACAGGTGTGTGTGTGTGTTGTGGTTTGATGTCGACGCGACGTGACCGAAAGAGCAACAACAGAAAGAATAAAATCATCCGTGTCCCTCTGTCTCCTTCCATCTGTGTCACCACAACCTGGACAA
This sequence comes from Decapterus maruadsi, assembly GCA_030347415.2. Lineage (NCBI taxonomy): Eukaryota > Metazoa > Chordata > Actinopteri > Carangiformes > Carangidae > Decapterus > Decapterus maruadsi. Next base: position 22,983,592 of record CM064902.1, on the reverse strand, counting down.
ACCTTTACAGTCTGACACCAGACCACGATGAAAGCTGCCCTTTACTTCCAGACAGACTACACACACACAGAGACACACAAACACACAGACACACAAACACACATTTCCACCTAACACTCAGATCTACTGTCTCTTGAAAGCTCCCAGACAAAGAGACAAAGACACAAAGAAAAGCTTTGTGTGTCATCTCTGTGCAGAACCAGTACCAACCCAAACCCAGCATCATAGCACCCACTGGCACACGCACACACACACACACACACACACACACACACACACACACACACACACACACACACACACACACACACACACACACACACACACACACACACACACACACACACACACACACACACACACACACACACAGACTCACTTTCCTTGTTGCTCTTCATTAGTAACAGATAACAAACTGTGATTCTTCAGCCTGTCACATCGTTCACCGTGAATCAGAGCTCTACATGTAAATCAGTCCTCACACTGACACGTGTGTGTGTTTGTGTGTGTGTAACGTTGTGTAACGCTGTGTAACGTTGTGTAACGTTGTGTAATGCTGTCTCTCACCTGGTCAAACAGCTGTTTGCCTGTGGTGTTGGGCTGGATGGCAAACTCCAGCTCCGCGTCCATGGTGGTGACGCGCACGTTGATCTGCAGAGAAGAAGAAGAAACGTCAGGTCTCCAGACTAACTTTTTTTCATTTGCGGAGCGCATGTAGAACATTTAGGGACGCACACCATTTATCAACTTGACAAACCAAATATTCACATTTCCTTTTCATTCATAATCCTCGTACACATTGGCCTGACACCGGTAACGACAGATTCCAGATTCTGTGAGTCGTCCCTTCTACGTTTCACTGGTTTTTAAAGGACAAGCCGTAAAATTTTACTGGTTGCAAATGCACAAATAGATGTCTAATTTACTTGCACACTCTCATACATCTATATATATATACTGTACTATATACGATCTAATAATAATAATAATACAACACATAAATAATCAATCAGACATATAAAAACAGATCAGGCACAACTATAAAGGCCTGGAAAGTTACCAAACGTATTTACAATACTACGGTGATGCTGAATTAAATCATTTAAAGTGACAACGAGGAGTTTTGGAAAGCAAAGTGTTTTCACACTACGTTTCCCATGAGCCTCTGCGCAAGAGGGACGTCTTGCCAAATGTTTTCATTCATCAAGAATGAAAGTCAGAGGTTCGAAGACGATCATATACCATCGTAGTTACGACCATAAACAGCGATTCAGCAGCAGTGTCCGTAAAAACGAAAGTAAGGAAACGGTCGGCTCGACCAGCATTTCCACCACTAATAATAATAATAACAATAACAAAATAACGATAGAGACAACATGATGAATTTATCAAAAATGGAATGGGTAACGTAGATTCGTCCACATTAATATGAGACTTTTTTATAACGAAATATAAACTCGTTGTCCCTTTAATGAATAACAATATAAAAGGAGGGAAAAGAAAGGGTTAAAATGCTGAATAACAGGTGAAAAAATGAAAATGTTAAAAAATGTGTCAGAGTGCGATGGAAAAGTCCAAAACAAAAGTGGAACAAACAGGGGAAGTAAAGTAAAGGCTGTGAACTGTTGTGACCTCTTTTGTCTGCTGGAGGGACTGTGTGTGTGTGTGTGTGTGTGTGTGTGTGTGTGTGTGTGTGTGTGTGTGTGTGTGTGCGTGTGTGTTCTCCTATCAGATTTCTATAAATATTCTTCACACTTGGTGTCCATATACGGTCCAGCAGGATGTTTATGATGTTCATCCTCGTGCCAGGAAGCTGCAGGAGGGAAGCTGAATTCACTCTGATGCGTAAAAATAAAAACTCTCAGTCTAAGTTTAACCACACGGGAGGAGGAGCCGCGGTTACGTTCCCAGTCGACACGTTTATATAAAAATAAACTGCGTCCTGTGTGTGACATGAAGTGACCCAGTGAGGGTCCTCAGCGAGACACACCCACCACCCTCCATCCTCCACCCCACCCCGGTCCTCTGTGGGCCACAGGTCGCCTGCGTTTCCTCTTTGGCTCATGATCGACAGTCTGATGGATGTTTTAAAGGGATAGTTCACCCAAAATTCAAATTTCACTCATTATCTACTCACCCTCATGTCGACTAAGAGCTGGGAGAATTTTCAGAGTCCTCCGTTCCTTCTCTGAGTTATGGGGGGGTCCAGCACAACATCCAAATACCTCCATGCTGCTCGTCTGCAATGTCCCTCTTGTATTGAAGCCCCAACATGAGAAATTGTTCCGAAAAATATTAAATAAGTCTATATTTTAAGCTTGTTTGTAGCGGAAGCTCCCAGTGTCTCGGTTCACTGCTCTTCCTGTGTCACCGGAGGAACAATTTCTCTCTATTAGCTCTTAGTTGACATGAGGGTGAGTAGATAATGAGTGAAATTTGAATTTTGGGTGAACTATCCCTTTAACTAAACGCAGCAGCAGCAGCAGGGGAGGCCGTCAAAACAGATCAGAGCAGATATGAAATACAACCATCACACAACAAGTGAGTGGGTGAAAGGGAAATAAAACTGAAAATATAAAAAATCAACACGTTTATGGAAATCACAGCCAAACAAATCAAAGCAGACGTTTCCGTGTCTCACGTCTGAAGTAATGAACAGATTCAATGAGATCAAGTCTCTCTGCACTCTTGGTTTTTTAGTTTGTGAAAATAAAAAGTGCATAAACTCAAATATAGACTTATAATAATTTTGAATTATTCATAATGTGAAAAATCAATAAATGTTTTACTGGCGGATCAGAGAAGAGCTGCAGTGACGCTCCGCTGCAGAACGAAGGAAACACGCCGTGAAGAAGAAGAAGAACGCTGGGGCAGAAAGGCATTCTGGGAGTCACAGTGATGTGGCCAGGTGTGAGTTAGTTTCAGAGCCAAAAATAAGAGTTTGGAAACTTGATTCAGTGTGCGCACGTGTGTGTGTTCATGTGTGTGTGTGTCTCTATCACTTCCCATTGGAGGTGTAGTACGTTAAGATTGTGCTGCGGGCTGTGCTGCAGTAAGCAAACCCAGCTGCAGTGAAACCAGCTGACAACGTCCTCATGTAACCCTGACGGAGAGAGAGAGAGAGAGAAGAAGGAGAGAAAGAAAGACAAAGAGAGAGAAAGAAAGAAAGGGGCGGGAAGAGACAAAGAGAGAGAGAGATGGGAAAGCAACGGAAGTGGTACAGTAAAAACCTGTAACCTGCCTTAGGGAAAACTGCTGCATCAGTAGGTTGTTATGTGTGTGTGTCTGTGTGTGTGTGTGCGTGTGTCTCAGAGTGAGAGACAGCAACACAAAGGGAGACGGAGAAGACAGACGACGCCTGAGGTGAACAGTGCATCCATCATAAGAAACAGATTCAGCTCAACTGACCTGAGAAATACACACAAAGACCACACACACACAGAGACACACACACGGTCTGTCAATCAACAAACTGATGAAGAAGAAACACTTTGTACAGTAGATGTTGGGGAAAGTATGGGAACGCAGCCATATGGCCGTGTGTGTGTGTGTGTGTGTGTGTGTGTGTGTGTGTGTGTCAGCCACACTGGCAGCTGGTTGTGTGTATGGGAGCGCAGCCATATGGTGCTTCTACACGTGTGTGTGTGTGTGTGTGTCTGTACATTAAACACACACAATATGGCTTTATTATTCTGTTTACACATCAGTGCATGCTAGGTCGCGTGTGTGTGTGTTCGCAGACTGATAAGGTTGCCATGGCGACGCCCTTGGGGACGATTTTAATGCAATTTTCTAAAAAGCCTCGTGGGCGTCCCACAGAGAGAGAGATAGAGGGGGGGGGGATTTAAACAGTCGACGGCGAGGTGACGGAGGTGGAGAGAGAGAGGATTGACCCTCTTCAGGTGAGATGTGAAGCCGATGGGGAAACTGTTACGTTTGTTTTGAGTGATTGATCAATTCACTCCACGTCCACTCCAACTGATCTGATCAGGAAATGAAGGAAAGGAGTTTTTACCAGGATCCAGTGTGACGGCCCCCGCCTTTTACCCCCGTCCACCTCTCACACTTGAAATGAAAGGTCAAGGTAAACTCTGGATGTCCCGAGTCCAGTTTTTGGACCCTTCGCTGAACAAAAATGTCCAATGGGTTTTTTAATGTAAAAATAAAGTAAAAATTTTAACTAACAGATATCACCATGAAACTTCCCAAGTTTATTACTCACATTAAGACAAATATTTTTTGTATTACAAGTTTTGTCAAATTTTATGTTTAAATATGTAAAGGAGGCGATATCTAATGAAATATGCGCTAATTTCCAGAACCGAAATCTGAACAATGGATAAGCCCCTTTAAAATTCCTTTTTATTTTTATTTTGTTGACATAATTATTATAGTCAGAAGTTTTCCTCAAAGGGATTTTGGATATCTCTTTTTTATCACTAAAATACTGTCACCAGCCATAAACCCCATAGAGCCCCTAGAATTTTGTGGTTTTGCAGCAAAAACAAATGGCCAGGAAGGGGTTAAACATTTTGAAACCGACGTCAAAAGTGATTTTCATGTTAAGCCAAGACCCAGCCCGATATTGGGAGTAACTGATGTCTACAGTATATTTCGTCGAGGAGTCATGGAAGTGGGACAAATTGAAGGATCATCCGAGGGTTAAATCGCTTGTTTCTTCCTCCTCTCCACAGTGGCGAGATAAGGAGCCAGACTGTTTCAATTTTAATTCAAAAGTAAAAAAAAAAGAAAAAAAAAAGTCCAACATAGAAATAGAAATATAAGTGTTGCCTGTGGAGGCTGAACTTCTGCAGGAGCTGAAGTCATTAAAAAGAACTGGATAAAATACTGTAGTTTCAGTGTTGCTGAAGTTTGAGTTGGACATTTTCCAGGAAGAAATGTGTTTTTTTTTCTTGCCTAAAGTAACCTGCTAAACGGTTTTCCACTTCAGCTCCTGTTCAAGAACTCTGACTTGTTTAAGATTCAATTCTCAGGAGGGGGGGGGGTCATCTGAATCTGCAGCAGAAGTTTAACCACAACAATGACACTGTTTGTGAGGGAAGCTCTGTGGTCTGTATCTGAATGACTCAGCAGAAAAATACAAACACAAACACAGTGGAAACAGCTCATAGTAATCATGGATATAGTAATCAACCGCTTATATAGATCAAAAGGCTTGGGACAGAATCATTTCAATACAAAAGCTGTTTATAGTAATCAAGAAATCTGCTTACAGTGTTCATTTTTGGTCATTTTATGAATGAAAACATGTGCAAAATCAATTTTAAAACGACTGCACGTGGATTTATTTTATTTCTTACTCCCATGATTCCTTGCAGGACGTCTGCTTCTGCTGCTCGCTAATGTGTGTGCAGTTGATGTTCAGTAAAAAACAAGAAGCAGCAGCTGCGTTACTGATTTGCACTACAGACATACAGTAGACCTACTGTTTTTTACTAAACTGCAACAACGTTAAAGGCATTAACCGCAGTAAGCTATACATTACTGTGCTGTATTGTGTACAGTATTGGAGTTATGTCTGCCCAGTAATCAAACTTGCACGGTGCCTCTTGAACAAGCATTTGAAACGACTGTATCATGTTTGAAACATTAAATAAAATCACTTCTCAACCAAATTAACAATGATAAATGTAGTTATGATTACATGTAATAACATAAAAGGAGATCTAAGAGTTACTTTTCTGTTCGTCTGAATCAGAGCTGGGCTACATCGGCCCTGAACTTAATCTGTGTCGTCAAGAGGATAAAAAGAACGCTCTTCTTTACAACTTCCAAGTGAAAAAAAACACCTTTCTTGCAGCTGTAAAGCAACAAAAAACACAGAGAAATTGAGAAACTTCAACCTTCCATGAGCTGCACTTACGCACTAAACTCCAAGGCTGAAAAATGAAGCCAACAGAAGAAGAAGTACTAAAACTGCTTCTGGCTCCAAAACCATTGACTCCGATGTTAAATAACCAACTTTATAGCAGAAATAAACATAATCACATCCTGGTGCATAGGACATATTTGGGTTTCTACAGTTAAATGTCCTCTATTTGACAACTCTACAGCGTTTAAACTGTGTATAACTCACTCATTTGAATGTTATTCAGGCTTAAAGTTCTGCATAGTTGCGGATGTGTTGGGAGTAATGTACTGGCAAGATGGCGACATCAGCAACAGTGACGGCACAAGCCTAATGTACACACACAAAACAAATGCACATGGCTGAGAGGAGGGTTAGCAACACAGTGGAAAAGCAACCAGACTTGCATAGTTGCCCTTTAAATACAGATGAGATGCTATGACGTTACTTTCTGGGAACTAAATGATGTTTTCTATGAAGGAGCTGGAGACTGCACAGTTGAACCTACAGAGCTGCAGAATATTATTTCTGTTACGAGACAAGAGCAGCATTGGAGGCTCTGGCTGTGATAATCACATTATTATGTACAAACGCTGGCAGTGTGACTTTTGAAAAACCTATTTGAGCCAAATCTTTTACTCCTGAGGCTCTGGGGAAAATGAAATGTGTGTGCGTGTGTCTCCATGTTTACCAGTGTCCTCCAGTGCCTCCATGTTATTCATAACAAGTAGTGATAGCTAAATACTAGGCCAGCGTGTAGAGGCAGCGGCCGCCCACGCATGCAGCCCACCTGTTGACTGTGTGTGAGACTCAGACAGCCATGATTAAAAGCTGTTGGTAGCTAAGCTGGTTAGCGGAGGCTTTAGAGGCAACCAGGGCCACGCTGCCTTCTTCACCTTTCTCTCTTTTCCATCCTCACCCACTCTCTCCACTCATCTACTTCACATTTCCTCTCTGACTCTCTTCTTTCTTCACCTTTGCTCTGCTTTAGTGTTTTCCACTTCTCTCTCAAAGTTTTCCTCTTCAAATACTCCTTTTTTTTTTGACCGCTACTATTTCTCTCCACTCCAAAAACCACTTACCCACTTCTCTTTTCTAGTCTCATGTCTTTAGTCGCTGGCATTCAAAACGGTGGTTTAATTTTTTAAACTCAGGGTGAGGTATCAAGGATGTATAATAAACGATCCATCCCTCAGCGCTGTCGAAAAACCTAGCTGGTCCTGGAACTGATGCTTTTCGAAGCACAAAGAAAGACCGCAGAGCTGACGCAGCTTTAACCCCAGAGACATGAGTGAAGAGCAGCAACTGATAGAATAAAATAAAATAGTGAAATATGACGACTGCGAGCTCCCAGAGCACCAGGTGACATCCTCAAAGATGTTAATATGTTTTAATAAACAGCCTGGAAACCAAATAATCTGAATTTAATGTTTTGTTCCTCTTGAGGTTTGCTGAGCTCTTCTTCTCAGGTGGGACAGACATCAATATTATAATATGCTGCAGAATTTAGTTTGTGCACAAAATAGTAGAACTTATTTTTCTTTAAAAGAGGTTTTTGCTATTTGTGAGATGTGTTTTGTTTCTGCTACGGAGCCAACGTTAGCATCGACACTTTATGAGTTCAGCGTCAAACTTCATTTCTTTACTTAATAAGGAATCTCTGGTGAAGGACTGCAACTGTTGTTTTTACTTCTGTTTCTATCTGCTACTGAGGTTAGCATGCTAACTAACTGGCTCCAACCTCGTCGGACCGTCTTGTCATTTTCCGATACCGAGTCAGTCCGAACTAAAGAAGTAGTGCTGCTGAGACAGGCTATAAAAACCTTTCGTCTTGTAATTGACTGAAGCTTCTACACAGACTCATCGTTAACAGCTTTAGTAGGAATGTTTAAAGGGATATTTCAACATTTTGGCAAATTGGCCCATTGCCATAATCCCTATAGTCATAGCAGTAGGTTCGTTACCTTTAATTGTCGGTGCAAGCTGTTTTTAGAACGGCAGAGCAGAGCCGTGAGCTGTTCAGAGCTACGCTACGGAGGCTAATGGGATTTCTTGGTTTCCCTCATCAAACTCATCGAATACACAATCGAACAACTCCACAACGCTCTGGTGGACAAGTTGTGACCTGCACGTTCACCACGCTATGAGATAATAACACAACAACACATGAGACGGAGTTGTTTTCGAGGTAAATTCATGCAATGGCAGTTTTTGGCAAGCAGTCTCTTTTCAGCGCAACATTTACCTCTGAAACAACTCATAACGTCTTGTTATTATGTCATAGCGTGGCGAATGTGCAGGTCACAAGATTTATACTGTCCACAATATAATTACAAACTGTGCTGCAGCACTAGGACTCCCCCTGAACAGGAACTAACACACACGCAACAACTATAAATCACTGAGATATAAATCTCACTGTGTAGTTAATGTTAATGTTTTATCTTGATGTTTTGGCAGCGCAGCTATTTATAAAACATTCCAGTGAAGCTCTGACTTGAGTTTAGTTGAGGTTGGACAGAAGGAGGAGGAGGAGGAGGAGAGGAGGGGGTGGTGGTGGTGGTGGTGAACTTCACACCCTCCCTCTAATTAGATTTAGTGACTTGGATAATTCCCATTATATAAATGAAAATGGCCCTCTGAAATATTTAAAGCCTCCGCCGCAGACTTGCTGCCCCCCTCTCCTTCCCCCTCCCTCCACTCCATCCTCCCTCTCCCTCCTGCTCCCTCCACCAGCCCCCGGCCCCCGGGGACACCATCACCATCACCAGGAGGGGCAACATGTGCAAAACGCAGCGATAAATCAATAATGTACGACGTCCCACCACATCTCACACCCTGGATTAACAACAGAGCCTGGTGCAAGGTTATTCCCAACGCAGTCTCCATTCAAGCAGAGAGATCATCTGATAAAATGAATATGCGTTAACACGTGCACATTTTTTTTTATTCTGCTATGTGAAATGTGCACAAACCCAGACCAACACACATTCACACACTCACACACTCACTGCGCCGCTGGGGAAATGCTTACACTGACCACAACTTATGGGAAATCAATACATCTTTTAAAGGATTCCCCTGCCACTTGTAAACCCCCCCTCAGGTTGTGTGTGTTGTTGAATGAGTAGCATGAATTGTTCTGTATCTCTTCTCCTCCATGTTTATCCCCGCCAAACCTTCTGTCTTTGTTCTCCATCCTCTAAAAATCATTATTTGCCATTGTAAAGGGATCTGTCTGCAATTTACTATTACTCACATATAATAGAAGATAATATACAATAAGTTTGCAAAAAGCTGCCATGAAATACAGACAAAAACAGAAATGATCAGACAAAAAGAAGCATTTTAGCTTCAGAAATAATCTTCATCTGTGCTAAACAGGAAGTGGATTTGTCTACTCCACAGTTGATCGATTACAGAAGGAACAGCAAGACGTTGAAGATTGGGAACACCTGTAATTTGTTTACCGTGTTGTTTTCATCCAAGAGCCAATCAGGAAGCCAGTTTGGGGTCATTTGTTTCCAGAAGTTTCTGTTTCTGTCCGTAACCGACTTAAATGCAACGTCTGACTTGTCAAACTAAAGCAGGACCGGCAGCGTCTCCAAGTTTAGAGGCTTAGAAACTGAGGACTTAGCAAAAATGATATGTTTAAACCCGACACATATTAGTGTGGATGTATCCCAAAACCTGTCAGATCATTAAACGGTGACTGAAAAATCCTCCATTACTTTCTACCGTCATTAATGGTGAAGTGACATATAGACATAATGTCAAACCACGTTGCTCTAAACCACATCATACAAGGTTTTATAACGGTTTCTCTACAGACTTTGACTCGTTGACTTGTTGACATCAGACAGAAAGTTTGACATTTAAAGAGATTTCCATCATGTTGACAAACGTGTGGGTTTATTCATCCAGATAATTAATCTGCTCCAGACTCAGAGCTGCTGCTGTTGTTGTTGTTGTGTACCCGACCCCGACCTCTGACCTCTGAGCGGAGAACAAGGCTTCCTACAGCTGTTGTGTGAAACAGCAGGAAAAAAAATACTGAGTCAAAGACAGAAAGCTCTTGTGTTGTGCGACTCTGGTGGGCAGTGAACGAGGAATTACAACCGAGAACCTGAGAGTCGGAACCAAAATGCGATTAGATGACGGAGAACAAGGTCTCGTTTGTCGTAAGTCTCTGAAGGTCTAAATAAAGGCACCGCTGCTTACAAACCATGAATCTGAGGGAAACCAGCCTCAACGCCAGGATGACTGAAGACCTGAGGGCAGCAGGAAGTGTTGATGCTATAAAAAACAAACTGGAGACCCACTTTTTACTTTGGCTTTTAAATGAATTTCATTTATTTACCACTATTTATTTATTCATATTCCACGGTGCTTCACTGAGTTTATTCTTTCATTATTATTGTTTTCCCTTCCATACCCTATACTTTACTCCCACCTATATTATTTCTGTTTTTACGCTGCTCTTTTAACATCTTATTATTGTATTTCCTTTCTGCCTTTGTTTTTATTTGATTATTAAAAATCCTACCTTTCCTTAATGGATTTACTTGCCTTTTTATTTTTATTTAATCTCTGTCACTCCGTCTTTATAGTTGCTTTTGAGTTCTTGGTTCCTGTTATTGTTCTATTCTGTAAAACACTTTGCTTGTATGAATGGTGCTGCACTAACAAAGTCTGATTGATTTATTGATCACTACATACAGTATACAGTATATACACAGTATGTATATATCAACAGGAAGGAAGAGCCTCTTCTACTTCAGTCCTGTGTCTCCTACACACGTTATGAACAATAACGTATGTAGCACAGTGACGTGAGGTGAAGATAAGATTGTTTTATTGTGTTTCCTCTTGTGAACTTGATTGAATCAGCTCCTGTTTGTCTAAAACCCACCTTCTAGTCCCCCCCTCCTCGACACAGAGCCCTTTTTAAACAACCACCCCCCATTCTCAACAACATGAAAGAGGTGAATACCAGGAGAAACCCGTGTTGTGTGAGTGTTATGTGAGGTGCATACACACACAAAAACACCATTAAAACACCGCCTCGGGGAGGGTGAAGGTCCAGACCAAGTTCACTCCGTAATGGCCAGCCTGAGGCCGACCAGTGTTCGCTCTGTCTCGCCTTTCAGGGAGTTAGACAACAACAACAACAACTGTGGCTTTCTAAGTAGCTCCACAAAACAAAGGCTCTTTATCGGTCTGGTGGAGGTTTACCAACCCCACCTGCGAAAAAATGTGTCTTTGTGTGTTTTCTGTCTCGTTTTTTGCGTCTCGTTCTTGTTGTTCGGCATTAGCGACGACGAGCTAATGGAGTCGGCCCCGGTTGATGTGCTGAGTGAGTGGTTATCAAGCATGATGCCTGCAGGGGACACTGGGATTGAGCTTTTAATCCAGTGTGACATTTCAGCATTTTCATGGCAAATAATAATAAAAGAAAAAAAAACCAAGCAGCCTGGGAATGCACCGAGCTGCAGCAGCGAAAGGGCTGATGTGTTTACTGTCCAACTGCTGGGCCTAATGTCAAAGTATAGGCTGTAACCAGAGTGGGAGTTCCCCTCGAGGGCAGCTTGGGTGTCACTTTTCCGGGCTTGATATGAACAAAGTGCCTGTCATTCACTCCTCCCCCCCCTAAAATCCTCCTTTATCCTTTTGTGCGCCTTTTTCTGTCTCCCCACGGCGCGTTTCAATAATCTGAGCTTTACTCGTTCTTCGTTCGTTCCAACTTTTCTTCCTCTCTTGTACATTTTTCCTTCCATCTGTCCATCCACATGGCTCTACCTCCTCTCTGCGGGCGCAGCGTTTCTCCAACTGTTCCTCTCCGATACAGTTTACTCACTTCTTTGTATCAGTGTTGCTCAGATCCAGTGCCGTGTAATTATCTGAGTTTTTAGAAGATTTACACCAGGTCAACCATCTCTACCTTCTACCTCCTCCATTCCTCTCGCTACTTTATTTTTTTCCCCCATCACATGTCCCTCGTCGTTTTCCAGGAAATTGGGCCTGGCCTAATTCCCCATTACTGAGATTGATGGACCAGGGGCTCAGTACAATTGCTGGCTGGCTGTAGATAACGGTGTAAGCAGCCAGCATGTATTGTAAACACCCTGCGACAGCAAGCTTCCTATCCCCCGCTGTAGTTTTCACTGACCTCTAGCTCGCTATTTATAGTAGACGTGAGTATTAGGTTTACAGCCAGGCCGTGATTTGCTTAAATAACAAAACTGAGGTTGTTCTAATGCTGCTTTGATTTCAATTTCTCTCAATGGAGACTTTTATTATTTTAAATATTCACTGCATCTGAGATTCTTCAATCTAAGTCCACACAAAACGACTAAATAGTTCAGTTTGGAGCAAAGAAATAACTTATTCTTGACACGTTTTATACACATAATGACATGAGCATGAGCTGAAGTCGTAAAACAATCAGTAAAATTTCTGATTTCAGTTTCTACGCCATAAAAGAAAACAAAAACAAGAAACCACTGGTTCCAGATTTGAGGGTTAAAACTACTTCAGTTTCAAAGAGCTGTGTGACTGAGCAGATTACTGGAGTTTACACTCCGGCTTCCAAGGTTAAAATATAATAAAGGTAATATAATAAAAAGGTCCAATCAGCTCCACAACCATCAGAGTTTAATCCTGTTATTTAAGCTGCACAGAAAACTCAGCCTCTGTGTGTGTGTGTGTGTGTGTGTTTGTGTCAGAGCAACATGAAAGCCTCCACTGTCCTCCGGTCCAAAAATAGAGCAGAGAAAGCCCTCTTTGTGTTGGCTCCTTTCAACAGACAGGACAATTCCACAAAGTGACCGACTGTTGTGTTTCTGTGGGACTGTGCGTGTGCGTGTTTTCCCAAAAAACCCCGGTGCACGTCTCTCCCGTCACAGATTACTTCTGACTGGGCGACGGGCAGCAGAGGCCGACTGGAGGCCGGTGGCGGTGGCGGTGGCAGCGGCAGAGCCCGAGCAGGTACGAGCGGCTCCACCACCGCCACAACGGTCTGGTCTCACGTGAAGCTTTAGGAAAACCTGAACAGAACAATGGTTTATTTCTGCGTCTTTTCTTACCTATTTCTTATCAGGGGCTGAAACCCGTCCTGAACTCGCACTGCACCTCTTGTTCAAGCCAAAACAACCCTGAACCTCCCGAGTACCATTCGGTCAAGGCCGTACAGAGGGCATTGTTTGAAGGCGCAGCAGTTATTGTACCTGTCTTAACTACACTGATGATCTGAGCTGCAATCAGTAAGGAGTGATTGTTGAAAGCTCCACTTCCTGTTGGCCTCCGTTTTTACGACAGGATTTCTGTCTTGACTTGAAAATAAAACACTTTAATTCAGATTTCTGCAGACTGGTGGCTCCTGATCCGTTTCTGTTATAATCAGTGATAGATATTGTGTTTGAGTACACGTTGAACCACAAAACCCAAAGTCACAGTGCTTTGATTTCGCATTTCAAAAAATTAAATTTGCCTCAGTTTGTACATTGTTCTCGAGCACAAAATCCTCATGCACATACGAGACTGTGTGGTTTGTTTCATTTCCTTTGTTTCCACCACAAAAAAAGCTTCTGTGCCAAAATTTAATCTCTTAATTTAGTTCATCTTGGCTTTCTGTGCTTGCAGAGAGGAGCTTTTTAATATCTTTTTTAAGCTGCTGCCATTCATCTGAATATAGCTCTTGCAAGATTTGAATTACACTGAATTAAACGTGTGAACGTGTGAAGAAAAAAAAAATTGTGGCGGGGTTGGGAAAAGACTCGCAGGACTTCCTGTGGATGTATCTGAGCAGAGTCTTTTGGCAGCGACAGCAGTGAACAGTAACAAGCTGCTACTCCGCACAGAGACTGGAGATCAGACTGAAAACACAGCGAGATGAAAATATGACGGCTGTATTTGTCACCAGCGGTGGTCCTCCATGATCTGTTAACTACTATATATGACGAAATCTACAATCAGAGCTGCAGAGCCCGAGAGATTTAATAAAGATTAAAGAAAGGATTTAATAAATTTGCGCTAGTATTTTTTTGTTTCGGCGTTTAGTCCAGACGGAAACAGTGCATTTCGGGGGGCGAAAACTGTATTTTTTGGAAATGGGTTCCAGAGAAAATCTGAAAATGTGTAGACACCCAAAATAGATCAACAACGGCCGACTACTGTCAGGTTCCTCGGACACTGCAGCCGGTTAAATCATCACCGCTCGTCATATTTGCACTGACACGACTTCCAGTCAACATTATAATGTTTGGAGTTTCATCTTCTTCTCTTGTTTTTTGGTGTTTATGTGTGGCAGCGTTACAGCCCCAAACAGGCCTGGAGTATGTACTACAGTGTTTTCAGTGGATGGGCGTGTACGCAGATGTTTTTCAAAACAAATAAGAAAAAGTTTGTTTCAGGTGAAGCTCCGTTTTCGTGTAGAAACCAGAAGTAAGTGCAACACCTCCCCTCCTGTGATCCGATGCTGAGGAATGCAGCAGAGAGGTGGGAAAACTGTGTGTGGATTAAAAACCCGGTGCAGTGAAGTCAGTAAAACTCAGAGCTGGTTCAATCTCACTTACTGGTTTGGGCATCTTTCTCCTCTCTCCGCCCGTCCCCGTTTGCTGAGAAACCAGAAAGAAGTCGTCCTCCGTCTTTCCCGCCTCTCTTCAGGGCACCAGCGCCTGAGACACAAAAACAACAAAAACAAATACTTTAATGTCAACAGATATAAATGACACAGACATCAGACGCTTCAGGCTGTTTGTCTCAACGATTCATCACGTTGTTTTTAAAATGTCAGACACACAACACAGATCATAAAGCTCCAGAGGCCGAGGCCGAGTCTTGTTCACACAGTGACATAAAGCACATCTCACACGATTAATTAACCCACTAATCAATGCCTTCTGAACTGCTAGCCACTGTTCTGGTTTCTTTTTTCTCTCAGTATTTGCAGTGCCGTGGCTTGGACGTTTCCCCACTTGGAAAAACAACTGAGCCAATCAAAGCTTTGTAGGCCAGACTGAGAACAAAACCACCTCAGCCACCGTGGAGCTGCCGTCCCACAGTCCAGACTCTTCTCATCTGTGGTTCCCTGATGGGGGAACAAGCTACTGTATATGCTGCTGCTCCGTCTTTGCTTCACGTCTTTACTTTGTTTCAGTGCAATTCTTGAATAGAAACAGACGGAGCAGAAGCACACGACCACGCTTTTCTACTAGTGTGTCGTCCCCTTTGCATAAAAAACGTCATTTCCCAGAACCAGAGCAAGAAAAAAGGCCACAAAATGGAAATAAACCTGATTGATGAGGTTGTAAAAGCTGTGCAGGTGAGAGAGACGATGCATCTTTATTTAAACATTATAATTAAATCAACATTAGAAAGGTTGAGCTCAACCCTCTTGGCAACCGCAGCTAACTCTTGACACTTTTATACCAACTTTAAAAAATGATGCTCATCGACGAGGATGAAGCGTACGTACGGCGCTGCCAGACAGAAGCATGATGTCAGACTGAATAATGAGGCGTCGGCTCTAAATCCCTTCACCGTTTAAAGCTCTAGTTGAGTTAGACTTGACGAGCTTCAGCCAGAGAGGAATGAATTTAACTTAACTGAACTCAGCTGAATCCAGTAGAGGAATTCCTCTCTGCCCACAATTGAAGCTGCTGTTCAGACTCAATCAAAGAAACACACACATTGAGAAAACACCCATGTTAACAGCTGCTTGGCCACAGCTGAGAATTCTCCAGAGTCCAGATTGGCAGAAGTGTCTCTTGGACTTTCACCGGGATGAAAACTCAACGTGCTGAGAGACGACGGTTCAGGGTGAAATGAGAATGGCAGAGTTTAGAGAGAAGAAGAAGAAGAAGAGGGTGAACTGGGCAAGTTAACCGAGAGAGGGGGAAAAAAGGAGAACTCCAAAAATAGAGACAGAAATCATAGAGAGAGAAGCAGAGAAACAGAGAAAGGGGAAAAAAAAACCCCACACAGAACTTCCTCTGTTCTACTTTTGTTTGCGATGCCATTTACGTGATCGGTCTGCGAGGTGACCGTTGACTTTTTGCTGTTTGCGTGTGTGAGGTTATCTGGAGCTGCCCATCAGCTTAATGACCACAGTGAGCGTAGAAACAGAGCGGGCAGTTGGTCGATGTCCCGTAGGTACCGTAGGTGCCAGATCTTTGTGATGTGTCGGTCCAGAAATAGACCTTTCTCAAGTGTCAGCGCAGGGAAATTAAACCGGTCGTCTGACAGAAGAAACTAAATGAAACCTGCAGTTCAAGATCTTGAGTCTTAATTCATGCACGAAGCATTTGTGAAAAAAAGTTCAACTGCATATTTTTTACCCATAAAGTTCAGTGGTTTGACCTGAATTGTTGCTAAAAAACAAAATTGTGGTAAATTCTAGGTCACAGAAAATAGAAAATAAGGGTCTGATATAAAAATGAAAAACAGACTTTTCTCATATGTTTTTTTTTGTGTTGCTGTTGAGTAATTTAGTGACTTGCTCAATATTATAAAAATAAATCGCAGGTTTTGTTGGCCTTTGTCGAACATGCTCTCCATAAAGTGGCTTCTTTTACGAGGAAACAAGGAACCGTTCATGATTCAAGCCGACACGTCCATGTGTTGTCACAGTCCCAATAATCACATTAATCTGGCTTTGCCCCGATTAAAACCTCATTAACACTCTGTGTGTAAACTTACTAAATAACCGACGACGCTGCCGCAGACGTTTCTGCTACAAATCTACAAAAAGCAACACTATTATTATCGCCACATTTCTATTTCTACTATAATCCCACTTCAGACAGGGGGGGAAAGGGGGGACGGGGTTTCTACATATATTAAATGTGCATTGAATATTCTTGAGGCAAAGTGCCAAATGTTCTAATCACATCAGAGAGCATTATGAATCTGCTTAGGAGGAAAAAAAAAAAAGTGGCCTAATTCAGCCCTAATTCTCTCTTTGACTTTATCCTTCAGGAAATTCACTTTGATGTGCCACATAACTGTAGGGCATGTCCTGCAAATCAATGCACAGCTCGCTGAGACCTCCCATCACCCCCACCACCACTGCTGGGTCAAATCCTTGAGGTAGACGAGGCCTGGGAATCTGTCTTTGTTCAGAGTCTGCAGCAGCAGCAGAGGTAAAGAGACCGGCCTCCTTCTAATGGCACAAAGCAGCTTAACTAACCCGGGATTGTTGTAATATTACGGTATGATACTAAACATCAGCCTCATTGCTCCACCTCTTATTCCAGCGACTCCTTGCAACCTGGAGAGATAAAAGACGCCATACTGTACACAAACGCTGGCAGCCAGTTTAATGCCAGCCACGCATACGGGGTCAAGACACTGAGGGAAACTCGGTTAAAACGCGTGAAATCTAAAGCAGGTCGACTTAATAAATCTGCATAATACGCAGCCTGTGATGGGGAGTTTATCAGCTGGGCGTCTCTGTGTCATTTTCTCCTTTTCTTCTGCCTCGTCTTTTCCATTTCGACTTAACAATGGTGGGAGACGACGGTGAGTGAGCGACCAGCAGAGCAGAGCAGAGCGCTGACGGACCGAGAGAGGGTCGCACATAAGGATTCACAGCTTGACGTGACCCATTTACCTGCAGCCAGGAGATAGGTGAAGACGCTGAATGCTAAAATAATGAACGGATTTATAACGGCTTCACTGCTTTTCTTCAGGAAGACTGGAGAGTAGGACGCTGGCTGCACCGAGCTGAAAGGTTTTTTTAATTTATTCAGGATAAAATGCATCGTTCAGCTCCTCCTGTCTCTGGTTCATCAGTGGCTTTGATCAATAGCATCTACTCTGTTCTCCGTTCTGCAAGGTGAAAGTGATTAGCATCTACAAAACGTAATAGAATTTAATGCTGCAGGACCATGTGACCCTCAGGCCTAGTGCACACACACACAGTCAAACGCACACACACCTATCTGAGTGTGTGCTATAGCGGAAAGCATCTGCAGCTTTCCAAATGAACACAGGTCTGCTCTGTTTAGCAGCCCACTACCTCGTAAACCTGGATAAGCCCTCAGGGTGGGTGCATGTGTGTGTACGTGTGTGTGTACGTGTGTGCGTCCCTTCACTCTGTGAAACCAGAGTCGTTCCCGAGTGGATACAGCTTCCAGGTCACCACCGGTGTAGAGAGAAACTCTGTGAACTGTCTCCGTCTCACTCACTTTCTCTTTCCTCTTCCCTTCAATAACTCACTCAGTAACACTCACACGTCTTCAGATACTGTTGTGATTTCTCTTATCTATTAAGTTAAGTTAATTGTTGTCATTGCATAAAAACATATACAACAAAATTTCGTTCGGCAGTATCCTATAGCAGCAAAGAGCTAAAAATCACTAATAATTAAGTGTTTGCACACATAAAGTAAAGTGCAAAGTGCCAGTGTCAAATAAATGCATGAACATAAATAGTCTCTTATACACAGGCGCCGCCATTTAGAAAAGGGAAGTCAACAAAGCACGAACTAATTCTATTTCTGCAGCGGTCAAAACAGTAGAAGATATTTTGTGACTCTGGTAAAAAGGTAAAATAAAACAAACTTATATCTTATGTTGAATGCTGGTTGCGTGTCTATGATGTCCCTGGTTTGTTAGCAGTAGCCACTTTGCATTAGTGCCAATTAAGTTGTGTTAGTGATCAGCAAAATCCACGAGTGTCTCTTAACAAATCCTATTTCCTTTCAGCTTGGAACTGGTTCTGATCCAGAACCAGCTCCTGTTACGCATCCTGAGTCATGACTTCATGTTCGATGCCGCTGCTTCGCCCTCTACTTCTCTCTCCAACTCCGCCTGTCATCTTTAATTTTGACGTATTTGACTTTTCCTAACTTGCTTTACTTTGTGGATTTTTTATCACGACACAAATGAATAATTTGTGTCTTTTCTTGTGATGTAGTTCTTCAGGATTTGAGCAGACGTTAGTGAACGCCTCCTGACACAGCGAGAGCTCGGTGGCAGTTTGAGGTTTAGCTGCTGATGTGCTTGTAGATGTGTGTGTCTGTGTGTGCATTGTGTGTGTTTTTGTCTGTTCCCTCGGGTCCAGATATCAACACCGAGATCTTTCCTATAGAAAATAATGAAGCTCCCTGATAAACAGTGGAGGAACATTTCAATTATTGTGTTTTTTCTGTCGTTACGTGTCTTTGCAGAGGCGACAACATCTCCTGCTATAACTGCCACACACACACACACACACTCGCTCTAACGCACACACACACACACTCTCACTCCAACAGCTGCTATAACAGAAGGAAACTGTACCAACTGCTCCGCTCCACAACAAGGCTTCGCTTGTACAACAGAGGAGGAAAGTAATTTGTCATCCAGCGCGAGGAGGAGGCGAGCGTTTGTCAAACAGCACAAATGGCCTGTCCAGGGTGTGACCCGTGAAACCACAAACATAAACACAACTGCTGATGTTGCCACTTAAAGGACCATTTGTGTGGTTTTGAAAAAAACAGTTGAGTGAATCATTCAGCCTGACAACTTACTTTACCAATGACAGTTTCATTTTTAAGTCTTTTTTTATACCTTCCAGGAGCTCAACACTCTCCTGTGTGTCATGCTCGCTTCTTTCAGTGTCATCAAATCACAACCGCATTTGTTTTGTCTTCAGGTAACTTCATTTTGCAGTTGAAATTAGGGCTGTCCTAAAGGATGAGTTTTCTCCATCAACTATTTTTTTGATCAGTCGATTAATCAAACGATTAATTTTTCAACTAACCTAGTGATTATTCTTTTGGTTGACGATTATTAATTTACATAAACACTGTGGTACACCATCTCCGTTTGGCTTCTCTTTGAAATATTTCCACACTTCTGACGTCTTCGACCATTTATTGCCACTGCTGCCTTCTTCTCCGTCTGAAACACTAGGACTTGGAGCGTCCGCCATTTAGTTCCGCTTCTGTTTGTGAACGTTAACGTCTACAACTCGACGGTATGTTGTACGTGTCGACGTATTTACATCACCGACGTATTGGATTAAAATTGGGACAGCTCTAGGTGAAATAGGAAGGAGCTACGATTCCTTCAAGTCGGTGCATCCAAGAGCTGAAGTGAAGGTCTGACAACAGAGCCTCTCCCTGCAGCTTCCACACGGCGCTGCGTTCAGGGGCTGTGATGTTGGGGAAACCCAACAGGGAAAACAGGCATCTACAAACCAGACATGAGTGTAGTGAAAACATGTCACATTTTTTGACGGTTAGCCGTACTGAAAGATGTATGAGAGCTGAGCTCAGAGTGGAGCACAGTTTTAGCAGAACCACAGCTCGTCAAACTTAGACAGCTGCTGCCGCCGGATTATCAGAGCTCGATATTCCACATAGGCACAGAGGTAACTCTGCAAACTAGTACCACTTTCATAAGGAAATATCGGGCGTCCGTGAATATAATCAAGATACAATCTATTATCTTAATGAGGAGGAAATGAAGCTGATGCTGAAACAGGAAGCTGGGCTTTGGATGGAGGAGACGAGGC
Source organism: Decapterus maruadsi (assembly GCA_030347415.2). Taxonomy (NCBI): domain Eukaryota; kingdom Metazoa; phylum Chordata; class Actinopteri; order Carangiformes; family Carangidae; genus Decapterus; species Decapterus maruadsi. The sequence continues at coordinate 22,963,221 of CM064902.1, read as the reverse complement.
GGACGGTACAAAGGCCCTAATGAAACCCTGTCTGTTTAATAAGTGAACTTGAAACCTCTGATTATAGTATGGATCTCATCGCCTATGTTTACGTGAATGAAACCTGATAATATATATATAATATTGTACATTCATCTTTTCTGCCAGCAGCCTCTGTTGCAGACTGTTGGCCGATCTCATCACCTCGGAGTGGTTTCTCACAGGAGAACGTGTTGGCAGAGACGAGAGGAGAGAGCACTTCCCTCCTGTGTTGTCAGAGCCAAAATATCCCTCCACTGCTGGCACCTGCTGCGAGCACGAGGACACGGACGATGCTGAATCCCCTGATATAACTCTCACACAAAACCAGCACCTCTTGATGTTGGATATCAAGGAGCCAACCTGCACTGATGAGCTTTAGCTGCAGAACAGTGCTAATGACTTTGATCTAATGTGTAGTAATAGACTTAGACTACACGTAGCCTCCGTGTTGTTTCTCTCACTCAGGGAACCACAGACGTCACGGTTTCCTCGGCCTCCTGCTCCGTGCCAAGTGCATCGTCAAGTTGACAAAGTTTTCTATCGCACTCAGCCACAATGTGTTGGTCAGAAATGTGGTCTGCCTCATAGAGCGCCATCTGTCCAATCAGGAGGACTCGTAGGCGGGACATCTGTTCCGCTAACCAATCCCACACATGTATATCAGTGCTGTGGTTCTACGAGCACGATTGCTGTGACTGCGAGTGACAAACATGGTAATTATGTTACTTAAATGTTAAAAAATCACTAGTCTGATCCTTTAAATGTAGATCTGGATAGTGTTTAAGAAGAGACTCCTTTACAGTGTCACCTCAGAATATGTTGAACTTGCAGACTGGAAATAAGCTCATAAAAAGAGGAAGTTAGATTATTACAAAATATACTGAATATATATATACATGAGTTCAACTGAAGGCCAATCGAGGGTAAATAAGCCCACGTACGCTGCTAACGAACACTTAAGCCCCCCGTGATGAGTGATGCTGCCGAGCTGTCAACACATACTGATCATACAGTGCAGCCCATAAAGACAATGGTCTAAATTCAGAACCAGATGAATCATCGTTGTTCTACATTATGAATGAAAGAGTCGACCACACACACACACACACTACCTGACACTGCTATTTCCTGCCAGGTTTATTAATCTTTTGATGAGGCTGGTGTACAGTACAGTACTCATCGTTATTAATATTCATGGGATCAATATTTACTGGAATAAATATACACTTGACTAAACAGATGGTGATAAAAAAAAAATGCTTTGAACGGCTGTGAAAGTTAATGGAAATTAGAGATTAATGGCATCACCACTCCTGGCTGCTCATGCATGCTGCTGACACTTATCCAGGTTGACTTAAAACAGGTTTTTCAGAGTCCATGTTCAGTGTTTTTGAACAAGAACAGAAGACTGATTGTGGACTGAACACCGTCTGTGGTGTAGATTCAGGAAGAGAGGTTTCAGGAGGCCCACCCTTCAAAATTAACCTTCTGCATTAATGTTTTACAGACACAGAGCAGGAAAGACGGAGATGAAACTACAGAAGAAGAAAGTGAGAGAAATCAAACAGACGGAGAGGAAGACGGAAAGAGAAACTGGATGGTGTCTATTACTGAACCTGGCTGTGATGTGGGTTGTGAAACTAAAGTATTTGTTCTCCGTCACCAACTGATACCAACCAGGCAAAACACCTGCAACCACCACCACAGCTAGCGGTTATTATCTGTCATCCGTTAATGTTACAGTAGGCACGCAGACTGCTTCCTCAACTTATCAAAACAAATAGCAAGAAAGTGCTGGATATGATTTAAATCAAAAGTCCAAAAAGGAGAAATAGAAAAAAGTCCAACATAGGAACATAAATGTCCATTAAACAGACTTAAACAAAGAGATTTGGAAACCATAACACCAGTGATTGTTACTCAGACTGTACAGGTTAAGACCAACTGCAGTGCAGAGCAACTTCCCGCTTCAACTTTGACCTACTGTACTTATTACTAATGCATGCATGCACTCTCACAATACAGTGGATGATTATAATGGATAATTCTGGCACATTCACTTTTGTTGCATCCTATTTTTTTCCCCTGGTTTGGGGGTTTAAACAGTAGACAGGTCATACCGAAATTAAAAATGCCAACTCCAGAAAATCTCCACAAAATATTAAAACGTGCAAATTAAACTGGAAACTGCAGAAAATCAAGATACAAAATTTCCTCTAACAAGCTCAGTGAGATAAAACTGCCAACTACTCGGCGTGAGGAGGAGGAGCTGCTCGGGCATCACAACCAACAATGTGACACCGAGGACCAGTTTCAGACAGTTTCCAGTCTCACAGTGGCAGCTGGTGTGTGAAGAATTTGTCTCGATTCAGCCAGCTCCACATGCTGAGTCTGAGGACAGTTCTACCAAGTTTGCTTTCCCTATTTAATGAGTCTGTTTATTTCTGAAAACTGGCTCAAATCTATGTCCGCATTTATTAAACCAAGACCTCCTGAGCAGTTACACACAGTCTACTTCTGTAAGGTGACACTGGTTCATGTTCTAGGAAATCTCACTCAAACCTTTGTGTTTATTATGTAATATGTACATGAATCCATACCTAAATTAGAAATGTAATTAGTTATTGAGTAGTAAAAACCTATTACATAATGATATAGTAAATAGGAAGCGAAAAAAAGAGAAAAGGTAGTATTGTAATTAGGGGTTGGGATGAAATAAATTCATACTTCTTCCCACTCCTTTCTAATATGATATATGAATATATATTATGCTGTTTGTGGTTAGATATTTTTTGTTTATAATTGTTATTTTTGGTTGTTTTGTTTATGAAATATTTGAATGAATAAGAATAATTAAAAGAATATGAGAAAAACGACCTTTTTCATTATAATCAATGGATATGTCTTACTAAAAAGGACAAACTCTAGGGTTTATTAACATAATTTACAACCAAGGATACATAACTTTTACTTGCAGAAATTAACATAAATATGAAGGTCTGGATATAGGCAGGATATATAAATATTCTCCCCCTGCAGCCGTCAGCTATGACATTATTCAACAGGTTACAAAAAGGAGGGAAATCTAAAACCAGCAGTCAAAGGTATCTCATGTCATGATGCGGAGCCTCTTTCTCAAATGAGCTGTAATTTGGTCCCTGGAGGGGGCGGAGCCACGAGCAACCGCGACGGGGATAACGACCAATCAGCGACGGACTTAACCTCCCCGAGCGTCTGTTTGTGCCAGATGGAGCCGCGCGAGCCGAGCATCATGCAAGCGAGCGCGCGCAAATGTGGCTCTCTGTATTCATGAGCGTGGTTTACGTGCAAAAGGCGATCTAGTCCTCGTTACAGTCGCTGTGATGCTGCGCGGTTTCCAGAGGACTTGATGATGGTGTAAACTCACATGAACTCTCATCAAACTCCGCTTCGTTACTGTGGAAACCGCTGAGAAGCTGCAGAGATACTGAGCAGCGTCCGTTATATCAGTGGCCAGCATCTGTATTGTGGTTGTTCACATGACACACACGGTTTTTTTGAAAGTTAGAGCGGCCTCTTAGAGCAGAGCACGCCCAAACAAAAACAGCGGTATTTCAAGAGCCAGTGCATTGAGACAAATAGGAAAAAACAGGCTCCACTACATCAACAAAAACAATAACAGATGCAGCAGCATCAGTGGGGTCATTGCATTGTTGTTGTTGTTGTAGCAGCTGCTGCTCATTAACTCCACATTGTTGCACAGAGGAATAAATAAAAGAAATGCGCATCGTCAGCAACCGCGCGTTTCGTTGCAAAAGTTGCGGCGCAGGAAGGTTTTTGTTCACTCAACTAACAAGAGCCGCTGGATTTCAACACCAGAGCCGGGCGGGCACGTCCCAGCTCGTCCGGTGGTGGGTGACTGGAGGAAATAATTAGTCCTTCGCAGCAGCCGCAGAAGCAGCACTAACTAATAAGCGGCTGTAGTGACACAGTGTAGGCAGCCTCTCTAACTATCTAACAGGAGCGGTGGTCTCTAACCGCCTCCAGGTCAAAGCTGGGAGGAAGAAAAAAAACAAAAAGCAGGAGCAGCATCTAATTACCCCGACTAGTAACGTAAGCCTCTTTCTGTTGGATAACACAGTAAATGACACACAGCAGGTCTGCGCCAAGTGGCACCGCTTCACTCACCCGTCCTCCTCCCGTCCGGAAATGTGTTAATAAAATTAAAAAGCAATAAAAAAGCCCAAATGTGAGCCGCGGGTCTCTCAGCAGCAGCGGCAGCAGCACGCTGTGTTCAACCTGTCTCTCTCATATAAAAGGTAAACCTACACAGCCTGCGCTCCCTCCACACAAGTTGTCAGCGCCGCGGCTCGTTAAGAAACCTGCGTAAAAGCCCCGGAGAAGAAGCAGAAGCAGCAGAAGAAGCAGAAGAAGATAAATCCCCCCACGGCTTAAAAAAGGGTTAGGGCAGGCAGAGATGAAGGCGATCAAACTCACCTCTAACGCCTGGCTGCGCTGAGGAGGATGTGTCCGACTGTCACCCCCCCTCCAGCTGGCAGCGGTACTTTATATATCCACAGCGAAGTAAAAATAGAGCGTTTCACCTTCCCGTCCTCTGCGCTGTTTACCGGACGCGCTGCGCTGCGTTGCTGCGTACCGACGAGCGGAACAGCTGATAATAACGGGCTTCAGCTGCGGAGAGAGAGAGGAAGAGAGAGGTAGACAGTAAGAGAGAGAGAGAGAGAGCGACTCCCACGACCGGAGAAGCAGATACAAGACACTAGTCAATATGGCTGACGAACTTACCGTGCCGAGGCGTGGTGAGCACAGTCCTGCAGATTCACCCCCTCCCTCACCCCGTGACTCCAACTCTGCAGAGCTGCTGCTGCTGCTCGTACTGGGGTGTGTGTGTTATGTGTGTGTGTCTCTGTGTTTGTGTGTGTTAGGATCCAGGCAGGGGGTCCCAAACTTTTACCAAGCCCCAATAAGGAGACGTTGAACCAGCAGACGGACGCCTCCCTCCTCCGGTTAATGGGTTGTAGTTAGGTCACACTTTATTTTGAGGAGTTCTACTACACAACATCTAGTTTGACCAATTAAACCTTTATGGGACTTGTTATAGAGCGAGATGAGATATTTATTTACAGGCTGTGATCAGTATTACAGTAACATGGTGGTGGTATTACTGTGCAGACATCTTGGGGAAAACACCTGTCAGTGGAACAGGTTTCCTCTCATTCCCACGGTCGCTGCGTGGGTGTGCCAGGATAAAAACAAATTAAATCAATTATGAAACAAAAATCAAAACAGATTCAGAGCCAGGGTTGTGAACTTGAAAACAAAAAGCAGTTTGAGCAATACTCGGCCCTTATTGATAAAGAACCTATTCTAGAAGATAATAAACTGTAACTCACTCTATAACTTGCTAGAATTAGATTTAGGATAACAGACAGAGATATTGATTATTTGCTTTAGTTGTTATACTCTGTTATTTTTACAGTTAGTATTGGGCTTTTATGCGTGAACTTTGATAATGTTTGTTATATTTCTATAACCCTCAAGAGGTTCTGTGTAAAAAGATCAATAACTTGAACATACGGTAAGTAAATGTTTGTTATAAGCGAGACGTTTTTAAGGAAACTTCCTTGTATTTTAAATGATAAGCATGGTTATGTACAAGATTTTGCTCATGTGTTATTTTTTTGTTCTTTTATTGTTATTATTTAAACCATATATTATTTTGGGGCCATAAGTTTGTGAATGTTTTTATTATTCTGAGATTTTATGTATGGAGGTATTTGGATGTTTCACGGTGTGTGTTTTGGACGATTCAAAAGTGAGCACAATCCACCGCCATTATATGAAAACCCCCCCCTGGAACTACAACAGCGTTTTTGATAACTGCGAAAGTTCTCCAAACCCTTCCTTGGCATGACGGTGAGTAGAAAATTGGTGAATTATCGATTTTGGGTGAAGTATCCCTTTAAGAGTGTACCCTAGTGTTGCTTTCAAGTCTAAAATATATACAGTATATTTCGTGTAATAATCCTCACAGTTGATGTAAGAGTGTTGATCTTTAACAGGAAAGTGGGACACATGCTGAATTTTTAAAGTTATTTTTCTTCCCCATGTTTCTCCAGAGCTGCATTCACAACTCCTGTGGCGTTTTCTCATTGTAAGAACTGTACAGCAGATAAATACATCATCCACTTGCCTCCAGACTTCTCTGCTCTCCACCTCAGCAGGGCGTGATCTCTACATCTCCATCTCCTGAAGAAGCTCTCCATTCATCGCCGCCTTGTAAAAAAGAAAACAAAAACAGGGCTTCACCAAAATAGTCGCGTTGTGAAGCAGAGCTTGTGTGTTGGCTGTGAGGAGGAGAGAGAGATGTGTCATCTCTGAGCTGTGAGTCACTGGCCATGAAGCGTCAAGCCTCAACCTGAAGCAACTGATGAGAAAAAAATGAAATAAAATATCAAAACACAGCAGGACACCAGCATCAGTGGTGTGTAACCTGCTGCGTGAACCAAACCAGAGCCTGAGTGCAGCCTTTTCTCAGCCGATGGCACATGAACATCTAGAGCAATAAATCCTGATATGCATCCTCTATGAGTATGTGACACTTCCTGTTAAATAAGTCAAACGCTGCCTAGTAGAAATTATGCATAACAATCTTTAATCTCACTTTAATTTTCTATGAGTGCTGGCCCAGTGTATTAGCATTAGCATTAACATGTCATGGTGTGTTCAAAGTCACAGCGAGCTACCAGAAAAGTGCATGTGGCACGTACACGGCCAACCATCCTCGTTACAAAGAGACAGAGAGAGAAAAGTCGGCTGAGAATGGAGGCCACGTTATTATAATGACAGATCTCCTGGGAGGCTGATTCATCAGATTGCGTCTCGAGCCTATTTTAACATCACTGACATAAATGTGAGACGTTATAAGTGAGGAAGATGGAGCCGCTGCTGCTGCTGCTTTTCTTCTCAGTCTCCTGTTACTGTTCGACTCAAACACTCTTTGCATGTTATTCACATTCCTCCCACTTTTCCTTCCTCCTCTCTCTCTCTCTCTTTCCTCTTCCAGGCCGTGTCCTCTCACTTTCACTCTCCGGTGTGTTTTCCATCAGCAGTTTAAGGAAGCACTGTAGCACATTAAATGGGATTACCATAATCTCACGGGTGCACTCCAGTGACACAGCTGGTCGTAACTCTCTCCCAGGTCAACAGAAGTGTTTTCTGCTGATAAAACTTTTAACAGGCATCTGTGTTATTCTGGACCAAAAACTGTGCAAGGGACTTATCACCTCAAATATGATGCGTCATTCAGCTTAAAATGTTGGTTTAAGGTGATTTATTTGATCGTTTGATGGTTATTTGATCAAAATCTACCCTTTTATCTTATTTTTTCCTTATTTTCAATTTCTCTTAGCATAATTTTCAATCTTTCCTTTTGCATCCAGCTCTGTATGTATGAATGGAGCCTTATCAATAGTTTTCTATATGAATCACCATCTGCTGAACTGAATGACTACAGTGTATGTTGTATATAATGTATAGACTTTTAAGTCTCATGAGTGTTGGTCGATTTCCACAGGATCTTTTTGTTTGTTTGTTGTGCAACAGTGACACCTTGTGGCCACTTACTGCATGGCATCAGTTTCTTCATCTCCACGGCAACATGAGATACAAAAGGCAGTGCAGTAGTAGATCTTCACCTGAAGGATGTTGTAAGGATCAGAGGCGTGACGTGTCTCTGCAGCTGGAGATGAGTCTATTAGACCTATGAGATGATCAGTCATTATTTTATAATGTCAGTTACTGTCGGACTAGATCATCACAGTTTGTTAAACAAAGGAGCAATTTCATATACAGGGTTTGAGTTTTACATAATTTGTTCATTTTGGTTCAACAACAAAAGAAAGAAGTTTCTTAGAAAACACTTCACTGTACTGTAGTTGATGTGTGTTCAGGTTAGCAGCAGTTGGAGGGTGTGTTTACGTAAGAAGATCGGTAAATTATAAAGTAAAATGTTTGTTACTCTGGGTTTTGTTGTTTAGATTTTTTTTAAACCCACTGAGCAGGAGACTGAGTATAAATGTGAATTCTTTAGCTCAACCTCTGACATCCAGGATACAAAAGACACTTCACATAAAAAGACTAATTGAGTATTCAGCATCTTTAAAGCTGGTCCAGCCATGACTGTAAAATGAGGCAGAAATGCAAAACACGATTACATTAGATAAAATATCAAAATGAATTTGATTGTATTCCACTGCTCATTTTTCATCTATAGAAATAGATTTATTCCTGCATCAAGAAAGGTATCGAGGCTGACAACTTTGTAGAATTTAAGTTGTTATCTTGACAAAAAACAAAAATATAAGTAATTAAACTTACTGATAGTGAAGTAAAACAGTTCACCAACATACAGAACACCTACTGAAACACTACACTGAGCCTCCCTTCACTGTATTAGCATCAGTCTTTCACAGAGTCGTGCACGTACGTATCTGAAAATAAAATCTTAACCCACAGCTCACAGCAGAGATGACCGACCACACTGACCTCTGAACAGCAATAATCCTCCCGTCAGACGGTCGCTGTAACCAGACTGTAGGTGTTCGTCTGCCTGTAGGAAACATCAGAGTTGTGTTGTGGTTACAGCACATCTGCCCACATCTGGTTTCCTGTATTATAAAAAACAGCGAGGGTTTCATGATGGTTAATTTTCACTTCTCTCATTCCTGTGTAGAGAATAATTAACAGAACAAGAATGTAAACTATTTTATCTGAAGTCATTTTATCTGCTCACACTGTGTCATTTCCTCATATCGGATGTAGGTTACAAGTACATTAGTTTTTATGAATGTTGACATAGTTCGGCTGGTTTTTGATTGCTCTAATGTCACATGGTTCAACACAGGTTGTACTTCAAATATATTAACTTGAAGATAATCTATAATCTGTTACTTTCCATAAAATCCGTCATTAACTCCATTCACCTTCAGAGCATGCAGAAGAGAAATACCTTAAGATCAATAACTCATAAAAGAAACACAGACATGAGTGGTTAATCACTTGTTGAATATATATATCACTGCACAAACTTTTTTAATTCTCAGTCTAGTCCATATGAGATTTAAAAGATAAACATGTGTATAACCAAACTGGACGTTTCTTGCTTGGCCACATGAGGGCAGCAGACAACCACCACGTGTACAGTAGTAATATAAACCACCTTTGGATCTCTTTGTGTCTAAACTGTTAAACAAACGGCGCAGAACAGTTTAATCTCGGTGTTTGCACGCCTCATTCTTGGTCTATTGATTCCTTGAAGTTTAAATCAAACAGAGGTTTGTCTTGTTTGACAGGAGAGTCAACAAAGCTCGCACTTCACATTATGTCCTCATCATGAGTCGAGTTAACAAGTACAGTGCAGATTACAATAGTCGGTGTGTTTGCACATGGAGGTGGTTTTGACGCCGTGTGTTCGTGGGACTGAATGATCTCTGACCGCCATTGATGGAGCTGGTATTCATGCAGCCGGAGCCAGAGCTCACAGCAAACTAAGGCACTGTAGATGATTTATACTGTAGTCACATGTTCATTAGAAACGTGTTCATTGTACAAATCTTTCTGGGTCAGCTTGAGGATAGAGCAGATAGTGTTCAATATTCCTACTGGTCTTTTCATCAGAAATCCTGGAAAAGACCAAAACTTGATCTTGCTTTTGATTATATTCACCTATGTTGTCGATGTTATGTTGATTTTTGATGTGTGTGTTGTTAGATCGTCTCTATAATTAATGTAATTCTATTTATTTTGATCTTGTCGACTGTTGTTTAATCTTTGTTTTGTGTTTAAGGACACTTGTAAGGGATTTATCTTCTAATTAAGTAAACAAACAAAAACTACAATAGTTAGATTATTCATTAGTCAAGTATTGTCAATATATCCGAAGCCTGATATTCTGCATCTTATTCTTCCATTGAAAATCTAGATACAGTAAATTATCAGCAGTGGAAAAACCTCACTAGAGAACCAACTGTCTAAATGGGGAAAAAAAAGCCAAACGACATCAAATGTTTCTTTTTGGAGTTGCTTTGCTAAATTTAAAGAGGAACTCTGCAAGTCTGGTCGCTTTTCCTCTGTTTTGCTCACCCTCCTGTTTTTAACGAAGCCGACGAAAACTCAATTCGTGGAGCAGTGGACAACGTTATATAACATATGCAATGTTACGATGTGTGTATCTGTGTCATCTTAACTCTCATAAACAAAAGATTGCACGTTTGTGTCACAGTGCCGCAGAGAGGAGAGTCGGGACACCGGGGCGGCGGCCAAGTACTACATTGATGTCGCAAGGTTGCAAGTCATGTAGTTAACCATCACAATTACTCCAGAGATTCTTAATGAAGGTAAAACTGTAGCATAGCCACAAGAGAAATCCTGCTTAGTTCCTCTTTAACAGTTAAACTACATTTGTGAACCGTTTTTAAAGATGTATGTCTTCAATGTGAGCGAATGTTTTTGGGCGCTGGGAGCCACAGACGCAGCAGGGGCGTCTGGGAGTTTGAGACAGACTGAAAAATCATTGGTTTTGGTGTTTTTATGGACTCTGCAATAAGAAAAATACAGAACAGCAAGACCACTGTTGCCTTCCATATGAAAATGCAATTGATACTTTAGGATGTGTTTTGTCATTGGTGCATGCAAAATGTACTTAAAATACATTTAAGGTAAGCTGTTTCTGTTTTACATCACACATTTAGTCACAGCTGTTCCTTCGTATCCATCATGTTTCTATGGCTGGTTCCTGTGGACCTCAGTTTAAATCTCATCATCTACTCACTGCTCCATATATCACCTCAGCACACTTCATTTCATCTTGTAAATTACACCTACGTGAGGTTTGTTTGGGTGTCGGGCTCTGGTAACCGGACCAACACGGGGGCTTTGATAGTCCACAGTTTGGCTCCGTCTGCAGGGTGACGTGATGTTTTCAGCAGCGTAGAGAAGAAACAGGGAAAGCAGCCATCGCTTTCTCAGGAGCGCCAAATGAAATATTATTCCAGTGGAATAATATGCTGCTGGCAAAGGGGGGGAAAAAGTGCTGAATAAATCGAATTATACATCTAATTTTGACAAGAATGGTAATTGTTATTCTCACAGTTATTACTGCAGCGGGGTCTATTGTGACATATGCAGTTATCCTGTCTCATTTCTCAGTATATTACAGTCTGCAGTTATAATACCTATTGGACATGAGCTGTAAATAAACACAAACACCCCGGTTGCTACACGGTGGAGCCAGCAGGAGGCTGTTGTTTGTGTGTTGTTTTGCCATATAAGGAAGTGCAGGATTATTGTCCCAGAGTTACTCCGAGGGGCACTCACTTCCACATGCAGCCTCTTCGTCAGTCACGGTGAGATGTGGCACGTGTCACCTTCAGCCCCCCCCCGGACCCCGAGAGTTTCCACAGCTTTATATGGTGGCAATCTTAACATCAAAGAGACTCAGAGGTGAAGGGAAGAGGTAGTGGAGGTAGAGGTGGTGGTGGTGGCGGGCTGGGGGCCGAGAGAGGGAGACTGAAGACGAAATGCAAAATAAGGGCGAAATGGAAATTCAAAGTGACACGATGCAGAAGAGGAGGAAGGGAAAGCAGAGCAGAGGAAAGAGCCAGAGAGTAAGTAAGTTAGGGAGGGACAGTCGAGGAATAATTCAACAACATGACTCTTGTTGTTTCTCTGGAGTCGTGATCGTCCAGGCTGTCGTCAAGTTTACAAACGAGTTGTGCGTAATTTTTCAGGACCTTTGGCCTTCGTTTATCATCAGAGTGAACGAGAATGAAGAGCTGAGAAAAGGCTGGTGCCAAAAAAAGCAAAAAAACAACAACAAAAACCTACTAAATTCACAAGAAATCGGGACAGTTGATCTGGCAAGTTATAAACAAGCCAATGAAATACTTCTTTGCAGAGGATCAAAGGTGAATGTGGAAGACGCTGTAAAATAGTAAAATATAAAGAGATAAACACTTCATTTTCTCACGCAGATAAGTTTAACACTCATCTGATTGACGCACTCTTTGCTTTTCATGCTTTATCTGACTCCTATTCGGTCACGTTACTTCATCTCGGCTATTAACTCAGTGAGAACTACGTTTATTTAATCAGCGTCAGTGGTAGAAAAATGGGCAAAATGACAAAAACACAATTAAAGTCATAATAAAGTGAAATTAACCCTGATCCCCTTGCGTACGAGTTTCATTAGTTTTAATTCCCTCTACAGTCAAAACACGGAATAATTGTCATTTGCAGACGCTGAAGTAAAAAGACAGTGGTTTGGTTTTTAAAAAAAAAATGAGTCAGCGTCGGCCTTCAAAAACATGTTTACAGTCGATGTTACCGAGGTCGCCTGCTTGTCACGTCCTCGCCCTCCACTCTCCCTCACTGTCCTGCAGCTCTGACCTATTTTGGTATTGGGATGATAACATCTTCTTTCCTGGGAATCTTCAAGCACATAGACACAGAGAGAGGGAGACGGAGAGAGAGAGAGAGAGAGAGAGGGAGAGAGTTAAGTTAGCACTTTGCTTGAACTCAGCTGACCTATAAGTGTGAGCGAGTTTGTGTTTATCTTTATACACATTACAAAGATGCAGAATTACACCGATGCAGTGCGGTGATGCAAGACAGTACAGCAGCCTATGAGCCAGTATCACTTCTGGAGCGTGCAGCTGTTTGGTTTGGCCAAGTGGATCATTGTAAAAGTCCAGTTCATTAACATGCGCTGTGATCCTGCTGCCCACAGTACGAAGATGTAAACAGTCTGGATGTACACAGATTAAAATATAATATTCCTCTCTGGCCCGGCGGTACGTAATGCCACGGTGGGATGCGAAGCTCAGACTGCCAGTAAACTCCATTAGAAACATGAGCGCAGACGTAAACACAGTAATTTTGTTTAGAGTTGTTTATAGAAGATATTACGGTCTAAATATTTGCAAGAGAAGGCGAGCGTGACTACGTGTGCTCGGGTTTATGCTGTGCCGGGTTCATATTTTCCTATAGGCTCAAATACAGACACAACTTAGTTTAAGTTACTGTAATTTGATGACAGCAAAAAGCGTGGCTGAAGTTAACATCTGATTTGAGATAAGAGGCTGCAGAAATCCTGATATTATACATTAAAAAGAACGGCTCTGCAACTTTTGAACATCACATATCTTTTCATATTTGCCTTAAATGACATGAAAATATGGAAATAAACACCAGATAACAGCCCCAAGCAAATTATCGAAGCATTTACAACAAAAACAAATTAACAGGTAATCATTATAATAATTAATTTTCTCAGTGGTAGCTCCTAAACTGTGGCCCCCACCCTGGATACTTTTAAAATTATTTCTTAGTGTTTTATCTGATCTTATGTTTTTCTTGGTGCTTTCATATGCTTTTAATTTACTGTATTTTAAGTTTAACTTTATTTATTTTACTGTTTTGTATCTGTGGTGCAGCACTTTGGTAACCTTGTTGTTTTTAAAACATGCTATAAATAAAGTGGATTGGATTGGATTAATCAATTTCTAGGGACCAACAAAGAAGCCACAATTAAATCAAACTTAATACGCAGGCTGCATGCAGAGTGCTGACTACTTTTGAGATACTCGGTGACCTTTTATTTGCTCTGCAGGCAGCTCCACTCCTGCTTCTCTATTCCAGGCTTTTGACATGAAGGATTATTATTCAAATGTCATTTCTAAAATTTGACTTGGCAGCAGCACATACCCTGCAGACTTGTTGTGTTTGCAGCTTCTATACTGTTTCTATATTGTCCAGGTAGAAGGAATCTATAGGTGTACACATCTATAGTACAGTAGTGGCTGGGTCTTCTTGCGTGTGCATCTGCTTTAAAGCATTCAAATGAAAAGAGAAATTAAAAAAAATTAACATTGGAAGCTCGGACACCGTCGCTCCGTCGGCCAAAAGCTACATTTGTTCAGCTGCCGGAGCAAGAAATTCATTTGACCTCGCCGATTCCATCTTTGGCTCCGATTTCACCGCTGAGACTCAACAGGTGCAAACTGTCCTGTTAAATAAAACAAATTTAAAAAACCTTTGTCTTTTCCCATTTCTTCATCAGCAGCAGCAGCTTTGAAAGTGCTGCATTAGACAGTTTAATAACGTGCCTTTCGCGGCTCTTCGGCTTCTTTCTCCCCCTCGTTTCACCAGAAGTTGAAGTTTTAACCTTTGACTCCGCCGACAGTCTCCTCTCAGTGCGACCTCCTCTCAACCCTGACAGGAACCATCGCTCTGATGCTTTTTGAACTTGACAGCTCTTTCACTCCGTCTTCCTCTTCCACCTGGTTTTCCAAGTCGTTTTTCTTTTTCTTTCTTTCACTCACCCACTCACTCCGGTTCTTCCAGGTCTCTGCTGCTGCGCCGCCTGGTTAGTTTTCACTTGTTTCAAATTATCCTCACAATTTCAGAACCAAAAACATTCCTCACCCCCCCCACCACCCCACCATCTCAGAGAAAAACAGGTGCCACGATTTATTCTGAATATTTATATCATCTGCTATATTTTGTGGAATGCTGAAATTGTCATTTTTCCTTGAGTCATCCCCGGCTCGTTTTTCCACTCCGGAGCGCAGAATCCAATTTTATGCCACAAGGGATCAGCAGGAGGTGATACATGCAGCATGTGCTTCTACGGATCCAGGATGGCAGATGTTGAAGTGGGAGTGATGCCGTCAGAGAGGGCCTCATTTGGCCCCTCGCTGCAACACGTGAGCCGTGTGGAGTTACATTCCAGTCGCAGGCCAAGGTGATTTTCATCAGCCCATCATCGGTTCCTGCGTGTCCATGCAACAGCGGCAAGTCAGCGGTGAAGCCAGGTGATGTCTTATTAATCTTATTCATTTTATCACTTTTTTTTGGAGGAAATATCTGCAATTAGTCACACCATGCAGATGTTTAAAACTTTCCCAAACACTGAGATCTGGAGATGTATTCTGGGGTTTTTCCTCTTTTCTGTGCAGATGTCGACGCTCCTCCTGCTCCTCCAAGCTGTTAAATGGTGCCTGTGATGTAAAAAAAAAAAAGTAGCTTTCTGGAGATGAGTGAATGCTAATATCGTAATTAGTGCTGTGGAAAGATTAAAAATTAGAATCATGATTCATCTAAGTTTTTTTTTTTGTTAATCCCGATTTATCACATTCTTTTTCTTGGTTGAAAGAACAGAAACCTCTCGAGGAGTTGGACCAGTCTGCACTGGTTTGGGGTCAATAGGTCACACGACTTGGAAGCTAATGAAAAAAACATCAATTATCCTACAGTATATTCAAATAATTATTCAAACTTTATTAATAACACTTACAATGATCACATTAGTCCTACTGTACATTAGACCAATTTAGTGTACTTTTTCTATTGTATTTGCCTATAATACAGCAATGTGGGATTTAAACAGTAATTTGTTGATGGTCCCTAATTGACCGCGGTAGTTAAGAGCGAAGGGTCGGACATTGAGCAAACCATAATCGTATAATTAACACTGCGTGGAGCAGAAGCAGCAGATGTCGCTAGATCCGGAGCAAATGTCTGTCAAATATCCATCCGAAAATTGATTAAATAAGTAGTTAATTAAATGCGTTAATCCGATAAAACCGTGTTAACTTCGACAGCCCTAATTGGAATATAGTAATATTCCGGTAAGAGAGGGACATATTTTGGAAGACATCGTTACAAAGTGCTTTAGAGTAAAAAAAAAAGAGATAAAAGTGGTAAATCAAAACCATGCAGCAGCGTTTGGTACCAGCTGGAGTCTCTGGATGTTTTACCTGCTGATACGAGGAGAGTTTCAAAAGTCCAATCTGCAGTAAATAAACATTAAAACCAGTTACTCTTTCTACTTGAAGACATTAGACACCAGCAGCAGCTTTAAATCACATATCAACCAAAAGTGAAGTTGAATGGAGAGAATTTTAAATGTCTCTCTTTCTCTCTCTCGCTCCATCTCTTTGTTTTTAAAAACAGCCTGTTTTGACCATCATCACATCCAGTAAAGGACCCGTCTCACTTTGTGTGATGAAGGGATGGAGCTGTGGGAGGAATGCTGGGTGTTTTCGACCAAACAGGAAGTGCTCTGGTCAGGAAAGTGGGTGGCTTGGTTTCTGGATGACCTCTCTGCGTGCATGTCTCTTCTACTGGATTTTTTGCTTTGAAAAAAAAAAAATTGGAGTCCAACAGCCGAGACTGCCAAACAAGAGTTTTTCTTCCCAGCGCCTGCTGAGTTCCCCAAAGTTTCTGTTCTGGTGGTTTTATGGTTTGATTTCTGTAATTTTTTTAGTGTCTCTAATGATGTTTAACTTCATGACTCGACCCTAAATCAGAGCAGACTCACAAAAATGATTAAGCAGGTGTTTCCACCACAGGATGTTTCCCAGGGGAACGAAAGTCTTTTGAAGAGCAGGAGGAAACAGTGAAAATGTCACTTCCTGTTCGACAGTTCCAGGTGCAGGTAAAAAGTCCCCGCTCCTCTGTGATGTCTGATGTTTCTTGTTTTGTTTGTTTTAAAACTCACATTATTATTATTATTATTATTATTAGGTTCTGTTCTTGCCTTACTGAATTGGCAAGATAGAAAAAGTGATAAATAAGAGGAATAAAATTTGGTAACTGATTAATTTACAGGCTGTTAATTATGTGATAATGTCAAGAAATAACAATTAATTGCATAGTAATGTCATGTTTATCATTAAGGCAAAATATTACACATGATTTTCTTGCTTTGATTTTTTTGTGAAAGGCCAAAGTCCTTGTTTTTTCTGGGCTATTTCTACCCAGTTAATCGTTATTTCTTGGCTTATTTCTTGACATTACTGTGAAACTGACTGTTATTTTTAGGCTATTTCTACACACTATGACGCAATTAATTGTTATTTCTTGACATTATCACGTAATTAACGGCCTGTAAATTACCCGATTATTATCATGTTTGGTTCTGTTTTTGCCTTAATGAATGGGCAAGATACAAAACGTGATAAGTAAACAAAACGAGTGAACAAGAGGATTGTTAATTGTGGTTAAAGCAGAAACCCACAGTCATCTACTGGAGACAGAGGCATGTTTCATTAATCACATCAGAGCGTCTCAGCAGTAAATACTGAGAATAAGATGATTACTCTGTGCTGTTTTTTTAATCCGTCATTGATCTAATTCCTGAGCTTCACAGATCTTGAGATGAAACACACAAACAGAAATGAGCAAAAGGGGTTTTTGTTTGGTTTCGACTTTTCCTGGAACTATTTGGCCAAAAGTGCTGCTGAAGTGACTTTTTAGCCTCTGTATACACACAAGGATGCGGGGTCAGAGGTCAACAGAAGGCCTCATCCAGCTGTGATTTGACTCATGAATCCAGTAAGTTTCATACAAACCGATGAGGATGCGTTCGGCCCGATAGGACACGGTGAATGGGCAGGACACGCTGGATCTGTGACAACACACACACACACATGTAGGGGGGGGGGGGGTAAGTATGTTGATAATCTGAATTGCATCCCTACAAATAGGCTGGTGAATGACAGCTGGTGAACTCCCGTCTCCCCCGACAACTGCTGGGCTGTGAGCCAATAGAAATGCAGAAAGTGGGTCAGCGTGGTGGATTATACTGCCGTCAGTGATGGAGACGTGCCCGGATATTAGTTTTCCTTCTCTTATTGTTCAGTTAGTCAGATATAAACGCCACCATAGCAAAGCCTCTTAGAGCCACTTACAATGATTATATTAATCTGATTTTAGGGTATTTGTAAATCAAATCCCTCTGAGGGATTTATTGAGCTGATGAAAACTGTAAGTTGTTTCTCTCACTGTGGCAGCTGCTGAAGTCATTGTCTGATGTTGTTTGCTGAAATATATTGAATAGGTCGGAAAAAAACTAACTGTAAAATAATTAATTGAAAGACGACACATGATTTGCACTAATAGGCTGAAACTAATTATTGTCACTGTACACTGTACAGTTGTTTAAGATAATGATCTATTTATTGCACAGATGTTGCAGTGAAGTAGGTACCTCATGCTTTTACTATAAAGGGATAGTTCAACATTTTGGCAAATTGGCCCATTGCCATAATGCCTATAGTCATAGCAGTAGGTTTGTTATCTTTAATTGTCGGTGCAAGCTATTTTTAGAACGGCGGAGCAGAGCCGTTAGCCGCTCAGAGCTACACTACGGAGGCTCATGGGATTTCATGGATTCCCTCATCAAACAAGTTGTGACCTGCACATTCACCACGCTATGAGATAACAGAATTACCAGTTGTTTTTGAGGTAAATGCAGAGACTGCTTGTTGAATAACTGCCCCCGACGGGAACGTGCATCAGCAGTTTTGCATGAATTTACCTCTAAAACATTTATTGGATTGTGTATTTGATGAGTTTGATGAGGGAAAACAAGGGTTTAAACTGGGTTTTTGGCCAGTAGGAAAGGGCTATCTGTTAGCTGCTACTTTATTGTGCTTTTGAGGATACAACAGGTTTTTTGGGTTTTTTTTGTTTTTTTTTACAGAGTTTACAGTGTGATAAAAGAACAACTGAAAGTAAGTTCTTTTTTTATCTATGTGGCATATGGAAACCATTACCTACTGTATCTGAACCAGATGTTCCAGTATAAATTGTGAATTCATAACATTTTCTGCTATTTGGATGTTTGAAAACTCAGAAATAAATAAAGTGCACAATACAGTATATGGTAATTAACTTGGTTGTGATGTTTTCTGCACAGAGAGCCACTTTTACATCATTGTGTTGTGGTTAACGAGACTGATGGGGTTGGAAGTTTTTGGTGACCATCGCTGCGATACGATCAAGCCAAACTCTGGCTTGTGTTACATAACCATTACGTCATCATCATCACAGTGTTGACTTTAACCGGTCAGATGGGGAACCTTAAGGACTTGGCGGAGGTGTGTGCACGGTGCACACTTCTACTTCATTTATGAAAATAATGTTGGCCTGAACTGGAGCAGTCCACTGGGTTACATCAGTAATTACGTAACGTGACATTTATACTGTATCCAAAGCACTCTTTATTGGATTACTGCGGAGTCAGAAACACGGTAACTAAGATGTTACCATGCCAGATGGGATGTAAAAAAAAACCCAGGTCTGCCAGAGAAATCTAAAATACATATTCTTGTTCTACTGTGTCTGTATATTGTGTCTCATTTGTTCTGGTCAGTCGTACCCAGACTTCACACATGAAGTGATGTTGCACTTTCTCAAACCCAATTATCTGCACAAAGCCAGTGTTGCACAACCGCTGCAGAGGAAGTGTTATATCACCTGAGAGCCAGCTACACGTCACCTCTTGGCCAGAGCTGCAACACACACACACACACACACATTCACACTTACACACACGCACTTATATTTTGGCCATAGCAAAGTTTTGGACACCCATGCTGTGAAAGTGTAAGACAGCCTGAGTGTAGTAAACAAGGAAGCTTATGTAAGAAAGGTCGGAGAGGTCGTGGATATAATGGCCGTCTGTACCCAGGTAATGAAACGGCAAACACACACACACAACACACACACATATTGGTCTGTCACAACGTCCAGTTTCAACTACTGTATATTCAGTGGTGGGAACACTAATGGTGCTACATTTTTCAGTAACAAGTAATTTTAAAAAAGTTACAGTTTCCCCCGTTTCAACGCCATTAGTATTACTGAATAAAATGCGCAGTTACTTTACTCAAGAAGTTTCAGTTCATCAACTTGTCGGAAAAAAGCATTTTTTTGGAACTAACCAACTCACTCAGTATTCCTCCGTACAGGCAGGCTCCACGACGCGCTGTATCACTCTTCCTGCATATCAGATGTTTGGAAGAGGCGGAGTGATACATTGCATTGCAGTGCCTGTCTGTGTGGAGGAATACTGCGTGAGTTGGTTAGTTCAAGATAAACGGGGGTTAGGGAGAGAAGTGCAAGTAATTTGACATATTTGAGCATTTTATTAAAAAGTAACTATAACTAATTACTTTTTAAAGGTAATGTGCCTAACACTTGGTATATTACACACACACAGCTGTGAGGTTTTCTGAGGTGACTTATCTCTGTAGCTCGACCTAATGTATTTACTGCACGAGGTTTTTATTATGAACATGTTTGTGTCAGTGAAGTGTAGTAAAATGCTTTTTACTGCTAATTTTCCCTGTTTAAGAGAACACTATATTATCATGTTGCATGGTTTTACACATGTTTTAATTTAGTGTTAATGCAAACTCTCTGGTGTTGCCATCATTTGTTCAGCAGTCCCACCGTTAAATAGGTCGAGTTTGGGTCATTAGGGTTACGGTGCTACATTATATAACACTGTGACTCTGTGTGTGTGCGCGGCTACATGCCTGTGTAACATCAAAGGCTTTCGCCGGTAATAAGAGGTAATAAGTGAGACGGCTGGTTTCTGTGGTGTAAATTACACACTGAACTGAGCAGGGCAGTGACTTCTCTTTTGTTTTTCAAATTTACAAAATAAAGAGTTTTTAAGCATAAATTTCACTTTGTCCCCGTCAACCTCTGCAGATGTTACTGACACACACACACACACACACACTCACACAGAGAGAAACATGTCTGCAAGCACATGGAGGAACTGAGGACATTGATAACAGTCAAAACAAAAAAAAACAACAAGTATCTTTAAAAGCAGAAACTGCCTGTTACATAACGATACAAATGGCCACCGGATCAAAACGAAACGAAACACATGCAGCTCGTCTATAAATAGGAGGCTTTATTCCTTCAACATGAATAACTCTCTGACCTGCCACCAACCATGACTCACATTATGTGTCAAACACCAGAGGGGGACGCGGAGGCCCAGTGTTGACAGTGAGGGCACTTTTAAAAGCCTTGATGTTGGGCAGGGGGGGGATTTGTGATGATGTCTTCAGTTTTATTCATAGGTCACGGCAGCTGCACCCTCATCGCTTCCCGCTACCCACCCGCCGACCTCACCTGCCATTTCCTATTCATGTCCTACCGTCTGTGTTGCAAACATCAACAAAGTGCATCCTAAATCTGATTCCTTATTGATCAACAAATTGAAACTTTTACTTGATAATGTCAATAAATAGCCAAGAAATAACAATTAATTGTGTAGTAATGTCAAGAAATAGCCTAGAAATAACTGTCAATGTCATAGTAATGTCATGCTTTAAATTTTTTGGGAAAGGCCATAACTTTTCTCCACCAAGTCCTTGCAATTGACCGTTGTGTCCAGGCTATTTCTACGCAATCAATCATTAGTTCCTGTTCGATTTTGCCCAAAAATAAAATCTCAATTTCAATCACGATTTTCTTCTCTGAAAAAACAATTTTCGATTACAATTTTTTTGTTAAATGACAAACTATTTCATGTGTGTGCTGTTTGTGTCTTTTTAAATAGACCTGGACTCTAATAATAAAATCTATCTATCCATCTAAAACGTGACGTCAACCAACTGCTTTCCACTGTTTGGCCAGAGCGTTGTCACTGGAGGAGTCGCGAGTGTGACGTCTGACACGCGAATCAAACCGACAGCAGCGACCACTGATCTGTTCTGAGACTGTTGTTATCCTGTGTGGAAAACCATGCTGTCGGTAATCGAGGTGCAGACGAGCGAGGATCGAAAAAAGAGAGCGAGACGATGCCGTGGTATGACGACCACGCCCCTGCTGAAGAACTCAGCTGAACTGGGACAAGACCTAACCAAGTGGAGTGGAGCCGAGTTATGTAAATTCACAGGGACATAACTTATAATGAAGTGAGATCACACTGACTCTGTGCTGCCTTCACTGTCCATCCATAAAAATAGAAGCTGTCCACTGACAAGTAAAAAGAGGGTTCCCTCTTCCTGTGGGGAGAGAAATCTTCAAAGCCTTTGGGTATTTTGCTCACGGGGGAACATGGACGAAGCTGTAGGAGGCGATGACAAAGCAGCAGATGAAAGTTTGGCCTAATCCCCGTCTTTTGATGCTCGTAAAGGTCAAACTCACGCCGCCACCCCCCCTCCTCTCCCACCCACCTTCACTGGTACCCACATGAAAGCGACGCCAATACAAAAGCGTTCACACCGGCATGTGAGCAGCAGGGAAGTCGCCCCGTGGTTTCCCCCCGTGCTGCAGATAAGAGAGTGACGTGTGGCCGTGGGCGTGGCCACATCTGCACATTTACCTGTTAAATCTCAGGATGAGATGAAACGATTCAGGCAGAGAAACGATTCTGTTTAATGAGTGCGATTGAGGGTTTGTGTTTGTGAGTCATCATCTCTTGTGTGGTTGAGAAATATGCGTATCATCAGTATAAAGAGGAAGAAGAAGATGAATTGTTCAAAAGGGGAACTGTAGGCAGGAGTCAAATAGAGACTCCAGCCTTTGTAGATGAGAGGAAAAGTCTGCAGGGTCATTTTTAGCCACAGACTTCATCTTATGTTGGAAGCCTTTTATCCAAGGTGGCTCACAGCAGCATGCATGTGTCTGTGTGTGCATGCGTGTGTGTGTGTGTGCGTGGCTGTGGTTTAAGCACCGGCCACCTCCGAGGGCAACATGCTGAAAAAAGGGTGAGGAAAGAGGGCAGGAAGAGGTTTTTATTTGTAGTGTATACTTAACTCATCCGGTTAAGGCTGGCTGCATGAAACACTGAGCAGCAGCTAAACAAGGAAGTCTGCCGTGTTTGTCCTGCCTCTGTTTTGGAGAGTTTTTAAATCGGCTGTCTTATTGAATGTGAATTAATAATTGATTAAGTGTTGCCTTTAAAGATGAACTATGCAAGTCCGGTCAGTTTCCTCTGTTTTACCAACCCTCCTCCTGGCCATGTGCATTTGTTTTCAACTAAGCTGCCGAGAAATCAATCCATAGAGCGGTACATAACGTTATATATCATATTATCCGATGTTACGATGTGTATATTTGTGTAGTCTTATCCGAAGATTATGACCGAGACGAGAGCTGGGACACCAAGTTGGAGGCTCTGATCTTACAAGGTTGGTTTTCGGCCAAGGGATGCAAGTTACAAATCATTTACAAACCATCACAATTTCATTAAAGCTGTAATTAAAAAAAAAATTTGATAGCAAAAACTGAATTATTTATTATAACAACAATATATAACATTAACAATTATAACAACCTACTGACGCCCCAAAACACACTAGTCGACCAAAAAAATATTATTCAATTCAAAATCTTATTTATAAAGCACAAACTGGGCAAACTCAAGTTTTTCAGTCGTTTCTTCATTCACTGATTTTCTAAAAAACAAACATTTGGAGCAGTGTCGTTTTTTGAAAATTAAGTCAAAATCAATATGACTGAACTGAAAGGCCTGAACTTTTAATTTGGAGGTCAGATACAGGAAGTCATTCTGTGCCGTCAGTTTGTTGTTTTGTGTTTGTTTTTCAAACAAAGCATGGCATGTGGGGTCCTTCAACTTTTTTTCTTTGTCAGAGCCCGTAAACTTTTTCCAATGTGTTTCTGGTTTTGGGAGAAACAACGTACCACCGCTGCTGTCAACAAACAGCAGCTACTTCCATTACAAGACAGGACTGTAAAAAAAAAAAAAAATGGAGGCAAGCTGGCACAGAGGGATTCCTCTGTTAGTGCCATTAACTGTACAATGAATACAATATTCTGCATGTTAACTTAATCAACATCAGATGCAGGTTCCTGTGGGGGGCTCATGGGAGTAGGAGGAGGCGGGGGGGAGGGGGCGTTTACACAGCCTCAGCTCTTCACTCACCCTCCTCATAAACTGTTGGAATAACGGAAAAGAAAGTTGTTGAAAAACTAATGGGAAGTTATAAACTGGGCAGAGCCTCTGGCTGTGTGAGTTGTGAGTGCTTTTCAGAGTGGTCAACTCAACACTGTCCGAGGGGGAAAAAACACGAGTAATAGCGCTGTTTTGAATGAGATTCATGGTTCTATTTCATATCAGACATGAGTTCATTGTCTCAGAGCTGTCGCTGGCTGAGGTTTCTCTCTCTCTCGTTACAGGCCTAATCCGATGTTCTTGTTATTTTATCAGTCTTATCCTCTGGAAACAAAGCAATTATGTTCTTGTTGCCAGAGCTGGGACACCGAGTTGGAGGCTCTGATCTTACAAGGTTGGTTTTCAGCCAAGAGACGCTAGGTGGAAGGCAGAGAGCCTCCGTTCTCCCTGGAACAAGTTACAAATCATTTACAAACCATCACAATTACTCTGTCTGAAGCTGTAATTAAGGTAAAAATGTAGCGTAGCTCCTCTTTAATAATCAGTCAAGCAGGTCACTTATAGACGACACCTACTGACGCCTTCTATTTCACACTCATGCGCCTTCACAGGAGGGAACACAGAGTCCAAAACATTAACACAAAAAAAGGCATAACTCAAGTTTTTCAGTCGTTTCTTCTTCACTGACTTTCTAACAGGTGTCTCTGTCTTTAGTTGTGTTCAATCTTGAAGATAGACATAACACATAAATCTGTCAACTTGGTTAAATGACAATTAATGAACTTAAATGTTGGAGGTCTATTAATTAGGGCTGCAGCTATCGCAATTTGTGGTATTTACATGTAAAAATGTCAAACAAAGCAGCGGACATGTTTTCCTTCAATTTTGGCTTGGTTAAAGAGCAATTATGAAACTACAAGAGAAAATTATATTTTGTGGGTTTATTAAAACAATCGTAATATCATATTTTTACAGCAGCTACTTCCATTACAAGATGGAACTGAAGGAGGTTCAAAATAAAAATGGATATTCTGGCTCAGTGATTCCTCTTTTTGCCATTAACTGTACAATGAATACAATATTCTGCATGTTAACTTAATCAACATCAGATGCAGGTTCCTGTGGGGGGCTCATGGGAGTAGGAGGAGGCGGGGGGGAGGGGGGGGTTTACTCGTGCCTGCTCTTCACTGTCCGCAACACAACTGTTGCACCAGAGCTGCGAGAAGAAAGTGTGTCAGAAAAACAATAAGTGGGAATATCAACAGGGCTCCTCAGCGGGGAGTTACGTGCTTTTCAAGTTTTCAACCCTAAACCTAACTTAATGCTGTAGAATGAGTAAAAAACACGAGTAATAGCTGTTTTGACTGAGATTCATGAGTGGCATAGATCGTATCAGACATGACCTCATTCTTTCAGGGGGCCCACGCTGGCTGAGGAATCGGCCTGGTGCCACTCGGAGTTGATTCTGGGAACAGACTTCTTCTTCTTCTTCTTATCATCATCCCTCTGGAAACAAAAGCAAACATGTTCTTGTTGCCAGGGGGACAGCTGGGGGTTTGAAGGTGCACCTGTACAGCCTCCAGGCAACAAGAGCAGGGACACAAACATAAAGAAACAGCCCACTGTGGGGATGTCACAATTACTTGTTTTCACAATTAACCACAGTATTCGACGCCACGGTTAATTAATCAATCGTAAAGATTCCTCAATACAGTCACGTTCCAAAAAAAGATTATGCCGTAACAATTTAAGACAGATGAGCGTAACTCGCATGGAACGAAAACAAAGTTGCACAACAACTACGTGTGTAACTTTGTTTTCGTTCCATGCGAGTTGCTGAACGTTGAGTGTTAACTTAGCTATTACACGTGTTAAATGGCATTCACTTAACTTCACATTATACGGATGCGAAAAAACAAATGTGTCAAACTTTTTTGATAGTTTTGCAGTTTGTGTGCAAAAATGATTTGACACAACGTGAGGTCGATCACTTCTTTTAGTTGTGTGCAATGGCCTGAAGATAGACATAATGTAGTCATAAACTTCTTTTGTCAACTTGGTCCTATATTAATAGATACTTCAAATATTCATAGTGTTGTTAAATTATTTAATGCATAATAATCTCAATCGTCATAATACCATGATTGATAATCGTACCAAGAAAATCTATAATTGTGACATCACCACCGCCTTTGGCCTCAGCATTCTTTCATTCATTCACTCATTCATTCATCCGTTAACCAACAAGCACAAGACTCAACCAGATCCGGTGGAAACACAGAGGCCCAGCGAGGCAGCAACACAAACCAAAGAGAGCAAGAAACACCAGCAACACACAGAAGAAGTGGGTTATCGGCTGCAGCGGAGATTTAACAGGATTTCGTTTTATTTTTGCTATGGATTCCTTTGTGGATCGACGCCGACTATGACCGCAAACCTCTCCGAGCCAAGACTTCGATATTGAAAACATACAACCGTGGTGGATCAGTGCTGGATCAGAGCACGGCGCTGATACAATACAATGCTGCTGGAGGTGCAGCGTGAGTGAGGGCGAAGGTTCAGCTGCTGACCTACTCTGCAAACGCAGCGCATAATAAGAAACAGGGGAACGTTTGTGTCTCGCGGTTTTATCGAAAGCACATGGTATGTTCATGCACAGCGCAGTTGTCTCTTTGGTTGGAGCTCCCACCCCCACCCTCCACCCCCCAGCTCCCGCCCCAGTGTGATTCACTCTGCTGCTTGGGAACCAGGGGAGCAGGAACCCGTCTGAGATCCTACAGCTGCTGCAGATGTAGCTCTCTACCTGCCAATTGGTGATATAAATAAAATGTGATTCTATTTGAAAACACTCCTGGTAATAAATTACATTAAAAAAAACACCGTCTAGCTGCTTCTCTTATCTTGACTTGTTATACTGAGGTAATCTTCACTTTATCTCAACTGGCATC
This sequence comes from Decapterus maruadsi, assembly GCA_030347415.2. Lineage (NCBI taxonomy): Eukaryota > Metazoa > Chordata > Actinopteri > Carangiformes > Carangidae > Decapterus > Decapterus maruadsi. Next base: position 22,936,521 of record CM064902.1, on the reverse strand, counting down.
CATGTGTAGCTTTAAGCAGATAAGAGGTCAATATTAAAATCATATCTGATGATTAAATCTTTATGAATATTATGTGAACCTGTAACTACAACCCCCATGACCGAACACACACAACACTGGCAAAAAAGCGACTAAACTTGCATAGTTCCCCATTAAATTTCCAGATTTATAATAATATAGATAAAAAAACATTCTGAACTTTTTAAGAAAGGTCCTATATTTCATTAGAGACAGATTTTTGTGTTTATATTTAAGTATAACGCAAGTCACTGTTTTATATTGTAATAATTATTTAGGAAATGTGTAACTTTATGATGTCTCAATGCAGTGATGCCTGGACCAACCATTCAGCCTCTTCTATCTTTTGATAAATGTTATTTTAATAATTACTTGTGGGCGCTACGTGCATTTTTAAAAATTCATAACAAGGATATAGCCTAATACGTAATCCACAGCTCAGCGTTAGTAAATCCATGTCCCTGTGACATAAGAAGCTACTGTATGTGGTCGGGCATGTCTGTTCAGTTCTAGTCATAAAATCAACGTTGACACTGGAGCCGTCAATCCATGTTGTTCTTGTAACACTGTAACCTTTCCAGGTAAAACACCTGCCAGGTATGTTCAAGCTACTGTTCGCATACTGGCTTTCGTTATCCTCCAGGTCACCGAGGACATAGAAAGTGAGTCAGATTTAATGTTACAGACAGTCGGAGGCGGAGAACAGTTCAGAAGACGTCTTGACATTTCTGGTTCAGTTTGTTCCTTTCAGAGGATTCCTGTTGTCATCTGATGGCAGCAACATCAATCCTGTTTTATAGCTGGTTGTTACATGTCATGAACTAAACATGTCTGCTGGCTTTTCTTCGACTTCACCCAGACATAGTTTGTCAGACACGTACATCAGGGCATGAAAAAAAGCCCCCCCAAAAAACACAGTTTTATGGTTTATTTCAGGTGATCTCCAACAAATCTGGACACATCTGGGCTTTTTAACTACTTTAACTAATCCGGTCCATCAACTGGGGAGACCAACATAATCCGTTCATGGGCTTGTTAGGCTGCTATTGTCATTTCTGTTTAAAAAAAGAAGCGGACAAAATGTTATTTTGAAGTAAAAAATGATTTGGCTGGGTTGTATTCGGTCTATAAATCCTCACAGTGTTATTTCCACCAATCAGGAGGTGATTTATTAGAGAATATTAAAGGTGATCCAAGATATTTCACATGTTTGAGTTAAATCAGATGTTTGTCGGTCGTATTGTGTTACAACTACAGAGAGCTCAAACTATCGCACCAGTTGTTTCAGCGTAAAACACCTCACTGACTCCACATGGCGGTGCCGTTAATAGGTTTATGAGGTAATTTATCCTATAAGTTACAGACCTTTAAATAGGCTTTATAGGCGTCTGTGGTCTTTGGTGACTGTCGGCACTACGAGGTGTTGGCTGGTAGTTGCGGTCGCTTATTTTTCTCCCTCGTTACTTTGAACCTTTTCTCTGTCGACTGTCTCTAAGAAAACACAGTAGACGGGGAAAATCTACTGTTGTGTTCAAGCACATGGCGATGAAAGGAATAGGAATAACATTTCTTTCTTCTCACATGGCGCATATTAACCAGAATATATTTAGAGCAGCATCAGATTGCTTCATAAAGACACTTCCTGAACGCTCAGACTCAAATGGTGACAGCAGAGGGTCACAACCCAATGACAAGAAATCACTTTACAATAAAGAAAGCTTTTGTTTTTGGCCGTCCAGCCTTCATCATCACAAACAAGCAGTAACACAGCATCCGTTTCAAATCAATCAATAGCAAAGCAATCAATAATCAATGAACTTCCAGCAAAGAAAAGGGTGCAAACTCGTCCGCACATACAAAATGAAATGTTATTATGCTGTCTAATGGCAAACGTATCTCGGTGTATCATGGTAACAGCCTTAGAGAAGGGATTATTTTCAATAAAAACTGTATTTAAAATGATCTATTTTATGTCCAAAGTCCATAAAAAGTGTAATGGCTTGTAAGGTGACATCTACTTTTCTTCTACTGAAACCATTGGTCACTTTTCTAACCCTATAACATTTTCCTGATGTTAGGAGCAAGACCACTTTCTTTCTTTCTTCTTCTAAAAACAGGAAATGACAGAGCAGATTTATTATTCCAGTACAGAGAAAGGTGACACATGACATCATCAGATTTTCAGCTCCAGTTCGCTACCTTTTACTCTTTTCTCCAGTGAAATATTGCTCGGCCAGTGACAGGTCAAAATGTGCCTCAAGGAGACAGGAAGTGTTTCGGTGCCTGTGGCTTGTCTTACAAATATTGCTCCATGGGCCGAAAAGTCTTTAAAAACCTACTTAAAAAAGGCAAAAGGAAAAGAAAACCAACACACACCCTTCCTGTCTTTCAATACTTGATCCATCTGATTAAACACAAACTCCAGAAATACAGTATGTTGAAGAAACCAGTTAATCTCATGCAACAAAATAGTGCATGGATTACATCATATAAACCACTGACTAAAAATCAAGAGCAGTGGAGCCACATCAGTAAATAAAGTTTATATCTTAACGTCATACTGCTTGATAATATGAGGGGAAATATGATGGACTATTGTACAAATCTGAGGGTTTTTGGTGAGCCCAACTATATTTCTGCTGGTTTTGACATCGAAGAATGTTTTTTGTAAACACACCAGTCAGCCCACCACTGCTGATGTTCTGTTTCTTGTTGAAAAGATTATAAATTAAGGTTAGACAAACAATTACAAAGCCACAGTTGTTTTTTTTGTGTTTGTAAATTTCACTCTGAAGTTTTCCTTGGAGTAAATATCCATATCAGGTTCACACTCATAAATCAAAGAGCTTAAACAAACCTTTCCGAGATGACTGCGCCATCAAAAATTATTCCATAACGCTCAATGGTGATTATGCAACCCGCTAACCTTTTCAGCCACGCAGCTATCACATCTACAGCCAAGCATTGTTCAAACAAAGACAATTTAAAATTCTAGTATTTAATTGTTTCCAAATGTCACTGCAGCCATTTGTACTTTAGGCTAATTAAAATAGAACAAGCAGATATAGAATATCTGCAGATATTCTCTGGTCAAGTCTAGTGGATCAGTATAAGAGATAATAATCTTAAATGGTGAATATCCATCTGTATTTTGTGAGGATATTGAGGCCTTTGATCATTTGTTTTGCCTTTGCAAGTTCTCTGATGCTTTATGGACTGATATTCATGACTGGTTTATCTACACTAGTATAGTTGATGTAAACACAGTTGAAGCTAACTAGCCGAGCTACATGCTTAACAACAGCTAACGGTCATCGATTCACCGGGTTTAATGAATCTCTGTCCAGGTCCGTTTCTCTTGTGAGGATGTCATACGTTAGCTCCCCAGCAGTGGAAAAGCAAACAGAAAACTTGTCACATTCAATTTGGAAGATGTCTTTCTCATCAATAATATTCTCATCATTGGGTAAACTTTAAGTGCACATTTCTGAAAATCAACTCCGCTTCATAACAAATTTCTTCATTTCAAAAAAGCCCTCTCTTATGAAAAAGAAAAATTCCATTAAACAGTTCAGTATGATTGATAAATATGATTTAAAAAATAAGCCCTAGCCTTAGTTTCTTTATCTTAATTTTAATACACATGTTTATGCTTCTGTGTTTTTTCATCTTTCCCTGGCTTTTCATATGAACTTTATCTTACCACATGTTTAAAATGTTGTTTTTTCATCTTTCCCTGGCTTTTCATATGAACTTAAAGTTTATTGGGTTGTTAAAGAATCACATGCCATGAATGTTTGTACATAACTATTTGTGGCAAAAGAAAAAAGAAAAAGAAGGGCCTTTAAACCAGTTGACTTCCGGTGTTATGCATAACACCGAGAACTAGCATAACACCGGTAACAAAATGACGTCAGAGTCAAGTAACCAGGTAACGATTTACATCTACATAGTCGAGCGCCATTAAACCATAAATTTCATAACATACTTTGTTGGGAGTGACAGTAATTTACAGACCGAAGCAACCCGACCGTTACAAGAGCTAAGCACAAACCAGGAATTAGACGGGACCATCATGTCAGAGAGGCCTCAGTTTTCATATTAGTCTACTCGTCAGTGACCAAACTTGTTACACATTCTTGCTACAAGACTTTAGATTACAAACATTTCTGTCAGTTCATTTATCAGAAACCATCAACACAAAATTCAAATTAGCAAACGGCGGCAAGAAGCCAAAATGGCGGAGCCGTTACTTACCTTTTGGAGACTGGTCAACTTTCCTCTGTGTTGTCGCGGATTATTGATATTCCTTTAGTCAAAAAAAAAAAAAAAAAAAACACCGATAAAAAAAACTCCACAGGGTTTTGTCATAAAAAATATTCCCAGGTTGAGTGAAGTGAAACTACCTGAACACTGTCCTGTCGCTCAAACACCTGTGTTACACCTGTAATTGAAATTCGCCCGTTAGCTAGCTTGGCTTGAACCCCTGGACAGGAGGAACGTAAACCCCGCGTCATCGAACATTGCCGAACGCCTCCGGAAATTATTTATGGCCCCGCCCACAAGACCGAGCTACGTTTTCTCTCGCGAGTACACAAGTACCAAGTAAGTAAGTAGGCTAAGTAAATAAATTAATCAATAAATGAATAACTGATAGGAAAACTATTTTGGAGTTTTTAGGACAGTACCCTTTTCATTTCTTAACAGACTAGAAAATTGCCTTAAAATTAGGATGAGAAGAGAATAATTAGAAGATTTAATAGATTACTGTATGTTTTTTTCTCTCCATTAACAGTTATATTATACAGCCATTAAAAAGCACTATTGGTTTTCTGACAGTAGCCTATTTCCTTGACCAGAAAAAATATGTGTCAACATGAGTTTTTATTTTGAGAAAACAATTTTACACATTAAACCTGCTTCTTGTATATATACATATATATATATACATATACTAGCGTACATTCCTGTCCCTGTTTTTGTGAGTCATTGCAGACTATGTTTACACAGCCACACTGGCGTCTGCTGCTGCTTCATTCATGCTTAATCATCAGTGGCTTATTCATCAGCTGCTGGCTACCAGCTGATAACACCTGGTTATATTCATCCAGATGTGCAGCACAGAGACAATAAGGTGACACTTCTTAATAGCCTGCTGATACTGTACGATAACAATGTTTTAAAAAACAAATCCACATTCGATCTGCAAAGTAGTTTCACAAGAGCAACATTTATTAAAATCAATAATATTTTTGTTCTCGTGAGCATTGGACATCAGATGTACACAATATACAAATACAAGTGCATTTTGTAGCAAATATACTTTCTATAGAGACAGCAGCAGCAGCAGAATTGGCATGTACAAAAATACACATGATTTTCTCACACAACACAACATACCAAAGGAACAAGATAATATATTTATATATATATTCATATATTTCTGTATTATAAATATGCAGAGCTATACACGTTGAACTTGTTTCACTGTAATGGAGATAAGAATTATAATATTATCAATAATAACACAGGATAAAGTACATTTTGAGACCATTTTAAAAATGGCAACACTCAACGAGACAATGGCCTTATTCCAGTGTGTGATCCTGTTCATGATAACACTGTCGTAATACTCATGAAAACTGCTCTCACATTGTGTTAAGAATATATTATCTACAGGTATGTTGTATTTACATACTTTGCCACAACACTGATGCACAGTGAAATAAGGTCATTTATCGTAGTGTCACCAAAAAGGGAATCAGTACTGCATTGACATGAGCACTGGAACAAAAATATCATATTATTATGGACAAACGTACAACAGAGAACTAGAGAAATTGTTTTTTCAATGGTTCATTCACACACTCACTCACACACACTAACACACACACACCAGGCTGCGTCCTTGACATTCTTGTGAGACTAAAGAGGGTTTCATGGCGAGGATAATAAAGTGCTATAAAAGCAAGAATAACGGCGATTTCTCCCTCAGTGGCACAAGTTTTTCTCACATTCCTGCTCTGGACACATCATATTCAGCACCACTCGTGACTTTATTTCACACACTCACACACATAGACAGTTTTTTAAAGTCTTCCTCCACTGCTTCTTCTCCCCCCTCCCCTCCCAGGTCACAGAGATAGAAACCAGAGCCACAGACGACAACACTGCTGTGCTGTGTCTGGAAACTCGGCTCGTATGAATAAATACCAAACCCTATTGATTCACTGATTCAGATGTATAAACACTTCACTTGAGAGAAACAGTTCACTTAACTGCTCGTAAAAAAAAAAAAAAAAGAAGCTACAACTGCCAGTAAAGTCGTCTGTACAGTGAGGACGTCTGTCCTCCTCGTCTCCTCTGGCACTGCAGCGAGATAAAAACACGTGTTGTCGTCATCGCTAGTCATTAATCAGATGTACCGTTACAGTAAAACCGCTGCTGCCAGAAGGAAAAAGGAGTAAAACCACATCGATAATGACAACAGAGTGAAACACGTCCGGTGAATTCAGTCTCTCATACACAGTTTTTTTTTGTCTGTACAATGTTTTTCTTATTTACACGTACGACTCCTCGGCGAAGAAGAGCTGTTCGAAGTCGTCCACCCGCGGGTCGCTGCACCGCCGGCTCTGCCACTCCCTCTTCCCCTGCACAATGGCGAGCGCCACCTCCTGGCTCCTCTGCAGGCAGACGTCCGCGTCCTCCCGGTCCTGCGAGGAGAAGTAGTCCCTCACGGCGCGGGTGGCGGAGGGAGACAGGCAGAAGCGCGGCTGCTCGGACGCCGCCGTTGCCGGGTGGTTCGGCTCTACGTCCGACACTCTCAGCCCGCCGTTTTGAGCGTGAGCCTTCGACACGTTGAGTCTGTTGAGGGTGAGGCTGGAGGCGGGGTGAGAGTTCACGCTGACCTTGGCCGGCTCGGACGCTCGGCGAGGGAGGGGGAGCGTCCTCCGCCCGCCGTGTCCCTCCATCGCTGGAGTCAGAGAGTGGGACTTCTGCCTCTGGAGGACCAGAGTGGTGGAGCTCTGTCCGAAGAAAACGCCTTGTGGCGGCTGCGCGCAGTCACTTCCTGTGGGCGGTTTGGTGGCGTGGGCCGGGATCGGGGGCCGATGGGCGCAGGTCTGGTCGGCGAGCTGCCGCAGCTCTCTGACCGTCAGCGGTTTCTCGCCGCCCTTGTAGAAGGGCGAGCGGCTGCTGCGCTGTAGCTGCAGTAGCGCCTGCTGGTAGGACGGCGGGCTGCTCGCTCTGCGCTGGCAGCTCTGATGATGCATCGCCGCCGCTGCCACGGCCTCCGTGGCGCCGACGCAGCAGCCGTTACTGGTCGGGTTGGTTTTCCCATTGACCACGGGAGGAGCGACCTCCTCTGCGTGTCCGTTATCGGGCTGCTTCAGCGACAGGCGGCAGTCCCGCTTCAGCCACGTGTTGGGATGGAGGCCGTGGGTGTGGGAGGTCGTCTGGCTGCTGCGAGCCGCCGGCGGTTGGGCGGCGGGCTGTGGGAAATGGGTCGTGTTTTCCCTCTGAGGCGGCGAGCCCCTGGGCGACACCTGGGTCCGCCCGGGGAAGAGCGTGGAGAAAGGAGGAGTGGGCTCGGCCAATGGGATCGCCCCGTTGGTGGCGTAGTCAGTGGAATACTGTGAGAAGGCGGAGTCTAACGAGCTGAGGGAGGAGCCCGTGGGCGAGGTCGCCGGCGATGACAGACTGGAGCAGCTGGCGTCCAGCCGCAGCGGAGGCGGAGGGATGTGCTTCACCTTCCTCCGACCTCCGTTCTGGACTTTGGCCCCTCCCCCCTTCTCGCCGCCGCCGCCCTCCTCCCCCTCCTCCTTCAGCTGCAGCCCGTTCAGCGCCTGCTCCAGAAACACCTCGTCCTCCTCCTCCTCTCCCTCCCCCTCCATGGCGGCGTCGTAACTCGCCTTCCGCGCCGGCAGCCGATGTTTATCTCCGTGAGCCGACACCGTGCCCGACGGCGGCGGCGTGCTGGCGAGGGCGAGGGCGGGCTCCGAGCTCCTCCTCAGCCTGCGGGGGCCCTGCGACAGCCCGTTGGCCTGGCGGGTGCGAGGCTGTCGGACGGCGGGGCTGAACTTCCGCGGTCTGGCCAGCGGGGGGAGCTGCAGGTGCAGGTCGCTCTCGGGGTCGGGGTCGGGGTCGCAGTCGCTGAGCGTGATGACGGAGTCGCGGCTGCGGCTGTCGGGCTTTCCCTTGTCGCGCAGCGGCAGCTGCTCCTGGAACGGAGACTCCGGGTCGTCGTTGAGCTCATTCTCTAGACTGTCGTAGGACGAGTCGTTCATCTGGAAGGACGACACATCTGGGAAGAGACGGACGGAAAGGAAGAGGAGAAGAAGAATATTTTTAGAACTGGATTAAACAACTTAAATTATTTATCTGTGAGACAGTCAATTAAAATCTGACTAATTTAATGCAAAAATAAAACAGAAAACAATAATTCTGAAATAGAGGTAGATAGATAGATAGATAGATAGATAGATAGATAGATAGATAGATAGATAGATAGATAGATAGATAGATATTGATTGATATTGATATATAATAGATAAATATAGATAGATAGATAAACAGTTAGACAGATAGACACATTGATAGTAAATGTATTTATTTGTAAACAGTTATAAATGATGAATTCAGTATTTAATGCTTAACTAAAGCTTAATTTGAATTTATTTAGACAGAAACATCTTTCACTGTCCCAGTCTGAGACGAACTAGGATCAGCTCTCGACCCCTGAGCTGAACGAACAAAGTCACGGTTCACCGCTGGAGATGAGGAGAACAGAGGACAAAGCGTGGCCCCGCTGGGTGCTCCCTGACCCCGGCTGGTTATTTATAGAGCGAGGAACGAGGGGAACAACGTCGGCGGCGTTTATGAATGAGGAGATTCAATGCCGTGTTAATCGGCACCTGTGACCCCGACCAATCACTGAAATTACAGCAGGTCGATCTCCTGACCCCAATCAACAGGCCTGAAAGAGCCGCCGCGGCCGCTCAACCGCTCACACAGCACGCACACAGTCGCACAGCACCGAGTGTGTTGGAGGGTTTTGTATTTTTTTTAAGGTGCAGCACACAGAAGCTTTCAGAAAACACCAAGGATCTAGTGTTCATCCACGCACTTTAATTAATCAAACTTTTACTCTGACCTTTGTTATGTGAAGGCTACATAAAGATTAAAGAAGTGTTTTCTTAATCGAGGAAGTGTCTCTAAGTTGGAGAACGAGAGCTGACTCTGAGCTAAAGTTATTTTATTTTATTGCCAAATGGGACTGAGAAGTTGAGTTTGATTAGATCTTTCACTGCAGCATAACGCAAAACAAACAACATCTGTCAACATCTGCCACACAGCCATATAATTGGAAGATGCATTTAAAAAAGTTTTACATTTTTAAGAAAACTCCAAACCCTCCAAACTTAAAAAAAAAACCCTCTAAATTAAATTGTCTGTCTGATTTAACAACAAAGTCATGTGAGTCATTGGGGTATGAATATTTGCTGTTTGTTTGGACACAATGTGTTTTTCTGTCATGTTACTGACTCAGCCCTTCTCAGCTCTTCATCTCCACTTGTTTATATAACAGAGCTGCATTAGAAATGTCATTGTTGGGATTACGCGCTGATATAAATGATGTGATGGAGCCTGTGCCTGTCACTGCGGCGGTTTTAAAAAAGAGAGAACAGAACTGGGAACTCTGAGTAAAAGCCAAATCCACATGGACTTGGCCTCCAGCTGCAGAGCAACTCTCAAACATCTTCTTATTTATTTATGCCACATGCTTCACATGACTAGTTTTTTTTTTGTTTTTTTTTTGTATCTCCTCTGCTCTGCTGAGTTTCAGTTACCTGATCCGTGGTCGCTGCTGTTGCTCTTCTGGCTGAAGCTCCTGAACAGCGTGGTGACGTCCTCTCCCAGGACGCTGCTGCAGTTCTCGATGAGGAACCGGACCAGCTCACACACCTGCAAGGGGGAGAGAGGAGAGACGACACCTGGTTACACCACTGTGACCTCTCTTTGACTTTGACTTTGTTGCTGACGATTCATTTTCATTCCGGTTGAGAGTGTGATTCTGTTTACACTGAACTTTATTTGGAGGATGGGGAAGCCATCCAAGTAATTCAGCAAACGTGCAGCTATGCAAATTAAACACATGCACATATAATGGAAATCAATACATTCTGACGGTGTCCTGTAGCCGTTTGCTCTGCAGCTCCTTCCCTCTTTCATTCGGTGCCACAGTGGCCTGAATAACTTTGTGATATCAGCTCCAAAAAGAAAAAGTTGTGTGTTTGTGTGTCCAGTGTTATCATTCTGAGAAAAGTTTGTGTTCGTTTGTTTGCACTGATGTCGACCTTCCAACCCCCACACAAGCATTTGCATTCCACACCCCCCAAGAAAACATCAAACTCCTTCTTTTCCAGTCCTGGATAATGTCCTGATAATAATACGTGACGTCATGTATTGGCTTTTGATTATCGCCTTTCGCTTGTTTCAAATGCTTGTCGGATGACGATTTCCAAGTGTGGGAGTTTTTGACAGCAACTCTTCTCAAAGCACAACTTCGAGATGATTCATGTTACTGTATTTTTCATGAAAGTTTAGAAGCAACACGCCCTTTTTGCTGCTGCCGTGGCGTTCGACACAGCGACTGGCTCGGTTTCAAAAGCACTCTCCGACAGCGTCTGTGCTTCATAGGAATTATCAGCTCGGTTGGAATCCGTCCTCAAACAAATCACTTTATTTGGCTGCAGCCTCTTAAACTAAGCAGACAAAATTTACCAAACACATGACGTCCTGCGACACAAACAGTCGCCGTCACATCCTCCAAGGTTTGTGGAAAAGTTTCCACTAAAACCCGATGTGTTTATACGGCTTTCCTGTCGTCATTCTGCCTCTGTGACACGACTGAGAAGAAAAAAACAAAAAAACATGGCGGAGGCGAACAGATGTTGGGGCCTCCACGAGTGTTTGTTTGTGGGCCAGATGTTGTCTGCTCCGAAGGAAGAGGAATCTGCTCCACTGATAAGTTTTGCACATTATAAACTTTTTAAAAGTCTTTCTTCCTGCGCTGAGATCATTTTTATCTCCAATAAAAAACAACCTGTTTCTTGATAAGACGGAGACTTTTTAGCCGTGCACTAAAACTGCCTCTGATGGTCCATTTGTTCTCGTCCTACCTGGCAGATGATGGGAGATGAGTGGTATTTTCAGAGTTATGTAACTTTAATGGGGTCTGCAGTAATTTTACTCTAACAACCGGGCACAGTTAATCCCTTACACTTGTTACTAGGCAGCGAATGCAACATGTTCCTCCTGGTTTTTATCTCCTCTGCTTATTTCTCCTCCGATAGCACACGTACTAATGACTGCTGTATGAAAGCCCCGAGGCCACACTTTACTTGGATTATGGGTAATTCTCAGATCTGCTTTCCATAAACTGCAGAGTCAGTTAGCGTTTCGTTACACAACAAATATGAACGCACACGTGTCTCGTCTGTCTGCAGGTCGGTAGATTCCCCGCAGTTACTTCATCTTCTTCTTCTGTTTTGTTTTTCTGAAGGGTGGTGCAGTTGAATAAACCTGCTTCTGATGAGCGGTGATATAACTTCCCCTTTAGATGTCGTTGCTTCTCTGTGACATCTGTCAAAGCACAATGACATTCCTGAGGAGCAGCAGCACATCACCTGATGAGGGGACAGTGTGTATTTATTTACCAATGAAACAATGGGTAATCAATGGTGAAGATTACCTAATCAATCTGTTTGTGCACCAAATCGCTTTGAGAGACACTCAGACATTTTCTTATGTCTCACCTGAAACTTGGCCGATCTTGTTCAAAGATTTAACTGCAATTTAATTCCCATGTTTCTATCTGAAGCAGGTCAAAGTAAAATCGAGGTTTCTGACACAAATGAATCTACTTTTAAGCTGCATGTAGGACAGAGGTTTAGTCTGATTTGTTCTCTACAGTGCGTATACCTGTGTATCACATAGACCAGTGGTTCTAAAACTTTTTTACATCAAAGACCCCTAAACTGACACAAATTAGACCGTGGACTCCACATTGGACAAACTTTTTTAAACAAACAGCCGAAATACACAAATATTTGTAATGAGACTGAATAACGTTACTTTTTTTTAGTCAATTTACGTTCAATGGCGTGAATTTTTGGAAAGATTTGGAGAAATTTCTGGAAAAAAATGGTTAAAATTTCAAGAAATAATTGGGGACCCTACTTTGAGAACCACTGACATAGACTATAACACTGATGTACGAGGTCTAAACTCCACCAACACAATTTGAGAAGAACTAAAAAAATGTATTAAAATAAATGCATCAAAAAATGTGTTTGCTCCATATTCAGGGCTGCTTATGTATTTTTAGATTGAATATTATGAATAAAAGTGGAAGAATGCTAACTGCTTACTGTACTCCTAATCATTATGCTTCATCAGCTATCAGCTCACTCCAGTGTGTCAGACGAGATGCACAAACAACAGAACAGAGTCCGTCCAACGTCCAATAATTAAATCAGGTCAATACAGGATCAGCTGATACCACGATGGAAATTTCCTTTTGAATTCTCTTATTTCACCACTTTCTTCAGATTTCCTCTCCTTTGTCTCACTCTTTTCTTCGCTGCCACTCTCTCAGTAACGTGGCCTTCCTGCTCTCCTTCAATCGCTCTTTCAACATTCCTAGCTGTCAGGCGGGGAGAGCTGCTACGTGATGCAGAGCACTGTTAGAAAAAAAACTTTCACCCATCCATCCGTCCATCAGCGGCCTATTCAAAGCCGCTCATTCTCCCTTAAAACCCTGTGATGTGTTTTCTTAAACTCTCTCTCAACCATTCAGAAAAATTAGAAGGAAAAAAAATGTCGTTTGTTATCATTCACAAAATATCTGCAGGTGGAGAACGGACGGCCACGCTCACTAATACTGTACATACTACGATGCACTGCTGTGGGATGCATGCAGCAGATAGACTGAGTCTGCACATGTGCATATACACGCACACAGATGTCACAGCTGTGTGTCAGTGGGTCATTTGTGAGGTCATCAGTCAACACACACATCCAGCAGCCGGCAGGAGAAACGTCTGAGTGCATCAGCCTGTGAATCACTTCCCTCCACTTCATGCAAAATACAATAAAGCAGAAGTCCAACCCTCCTTCTGAGATGATTTATCTCTCCGTTTCCATCTTAAGGGATAAACAAGAAGCCGAAGCTGTTCTTTTTTTTTCTTTTTTTTTACCTCAGAAACTCCTAAACATCTACGTCCGTCCAGAAACATTTAAATTATATGCTGCATGGAAGCTGCAGGGAGGGACACGGAGGGAGATTAAACCCAACTGGCTCCAAACCCAGCGATCACGTGTCTCCGTCCGGACGAGGCTGGAAAGTCGCCACTACACGACCAGGGGCCCACGCTGGTTGAAATTGGCCCCCGGTTCCAACCGCAAAGAGAGGAGAAAGGAGGAGGAGGTGGGATGTCGAAATCTCACTTTGTTATTCTTTAAAGTTTTTCTTCTTTTTTTTTTCCCAGAAAGAGGGGGCTGCCTCACACACAGTCAGTCAGTGTGTGAGAGGGAAAGTGTTATCAGAGCGGTGTTTGTGAAAGAGATATTTAGGTATTTGTGGGTGTCGAGGCTGCTTGTACTGACAGGAGAGAGTGTGTATACGTGGAGGGAGAGAGAGAGGTTTTTCAGCAACACAACTTTTTTCTGCTCACACACACTTGGCCTCAGGATTCTGTAGGAAATTCTTTGCATGTTTTCTCAATGAACCTCAGCCACCCCAAGGACACACACACACACACGTACACATACACTTCTGCATTTGTGAGGACACACGTTGACAAAATGTATTCCCTAGACCTTTCCTCTAACCTCAGCCATCACAGCTAAATGCCAAACCTGAGTCCCAAAACCAAGTGTTAACCCTCAAACAGCACTTTGAAGTTGGAGGCAAACACACACAAATACACACACACACACACACACACACACACACACACACACACACACACACACACACACACACACACACACACACACACACACACACACACACACACACACACACACACACACACACACACACACACACACACACACACACACACACACACACACACACAGTAACTGTTGAAAAGATAAGCAAAGCAGCCACCCACAGAGCTTGTGTGTAACTGTAACTTTCCAAATAGACCACAAATCCAAAGGCTTTGTGTGCTTTATGTCTCAGTGACTCCACGGTGGGCTTCCTCCTCCTCTGCTGCTGCTGCTGCTGCTGCTGTGGGATCCAGTCGCCTCAGGTTAGAGCTGCCTGAACCGACAGAGGAAGCAGCAGCAGCAGGAGCCGCAGGAGGAGGAGGAGGAGGCAGCATTGCTTCATCGCCGTGCGTCACTTTAGACGTCCAAAATTTGATTTCAGAAGAAATTCAGCAGCAGAACTGAATCACTGCAAACTGACAAGTGACTAATATTAACTGAAGGTGTGGTAGATAAGAGATTGAAAAAATATAAAAGCGTTTGTTTTGTCTATTTTGCGCAGTTTACAGTGCAGGCAGGTCCACAAGCGTAAAAGAGTGAGAAAACACACGTCGCCGGGAAAAACTCAATAATGAGACGACAGAAGACCCGACGACTGCCAACAAGAAGAAAGCTGCTCCAAACCAAGAGTCTTGTTTAAATTAGGGGTTCATTGCAACAGGTGATATTCACATGCCGCTTCTTCACATAAAACTTCAAATCTCCCTACGTTATGGGTTAAAACAGAATATCCTGAGAGTTTTCTGCAGCGACATCATGAGTAGACTGGACCATCACCCCCAGATGACTGATATTATTATTACTATCCTATATTATGGTGAGTTGTAATGAAGAACGTAAGCGTAACAGAAAACCATGTGACCCTCTAGGGTCCACAGGGATAAAAAGGTTGGGAACCCCTGGTTTAAGGGAAGCTAAGAGTTTAATGGTGACATAATTACCTGAGCAGTAAATGAGATACAGTTTGTTCCCGTGGGCTCAGGAGTAAATCTGTGAAGCTTTTCCTGTTTCATCTTGCTCTGAGCGCTGAGATCTGAGGCTCACAGTAAGAATGTGGTGATTTTAGCTCATGACTGATTGTCCGTGATGACAGGTGAACGTGACTGAGTGTGTGTGTGTGTGTGTGTTCGACTGCTGTTAGTGTGTGTGTTAGTGGGTCAGCTCCCGCTTGGAGGTCAACACTCACATCCTCAGGGAAACCTCCAGTCTGCTGACAAATGGCTTTCAGGCTGACAGAGCTCATGTGTGTCTGTGAACACGTATGTGCAGCATACAGTATGTTTGTGTGTGTGTGTGTGTGTGCGTGTGTGTGTGTGTGTGTATGAGAGTGAGGAAAAACCACAGTTTCTTACCAGCCTGTAAATTCCCGTCTGTGTGTCTGATCACATGTGCTTCATATATATGTACACACATACACGCACACGCTGAAGCAGTTTGCTTCTATTATTCCACTGAAACGTTAAATTCCTCAGTGTTGACACACACACACACAAACTCCCACACACACACATACACCTATAGCAGCCTACAGTTACAGCAGCCAAGAGTGAGATGAGAAGATTGATGCCACTCTCATGTCTGTGCTTTCTATAAACTGGAGCCAGAAGTCTAAATAATATGCAGGTGCAGGACTGTCAGACATGACAGATCTGAGCTTTGAGTAATTAGCTCGGTTAATTAAACACTTAATAATGTTTTTTTTTAATTATTTATTACTTTCTTTTCTTATTTTCTATTTCCCTTTTCCCTGTAATTGTCCATAATTAAAGGGATAGTTCAACATTTTGGCACATTGGCCCATTGCCCATTGCGAGCTGCTCAGAGCTACGCCACGGAGGCTAATGGGATTTCTTGGTTTCCCTCATCAAACTCATCAAATACACAATCCAACAACTCCAAAATGCTGTGGTGGACAAGTTGTGACCTGCACATTCACCACGCTATGAGATAATAACAGAACGTTACGAGACTGAGTTGTTTTAGAGGGAAATTCATGCAAAACCGCTGATGAGCGTTGCCTTCAGGGGCAGTTTGGCTCTGAGCAGCTTGCAGCTCTGCTCCGCCGTTCTAAAAGTAGCTTGCACAGACAATTAAAGGTAACAAACCTACAGCTAAAACTATAGGGATTATGGCAATGGGCCAATTAGTCAAAATGTTGAACTATCCCTTTAATGTTACCCCTGAGACAAGGGTGCAGGTAAGGATAAATGGATGAATGAAAATGTAATGAAATAAAATAAAAAAATAAAAAAGATCAGTGTGTGTGCACTGCTCTTCCTCCTCACCTTCTTGGTGCCCTCGCCCTCCATCTCGGGGGTGCTCGGCGAGGGAGCCCAAAGCATGCTGGGAGCGATGCAGACGGACAGGTTGAAGGCGTTCATCTGGTTGTCGTGGGCGTTGCCTTGGATACAGTGCAGTATGGCGATCACATGGCGCAGGAGGAGCAGGTTCTCGCTGGGAAGGAGGTGGAGCAACCTGACGGAGGGAGGGAAAGGACGGTAAACGACCACGACCGATCATCAAAACAAAAACACGTCGGTCCCTGCTCCTTATTCTCACTGTGTGTGTGTGTCTGTGTGTGTGTGTGTCTCAGACTCCATGGGAATTTCTCCACCAACATCTTCATTGTTGCCTTCGACGTTGCTTGTTTTTTATTTTTCCTTACGCAGAAGGAATTCAGTTTGTTGTGTTTGGATGTGGAGCAGCGCCCCGCTCTCTCTCCATCTTCCCCTCTCTAGACATAAACACGCTCTAATTAAAGGAAAAACCAACAGTGCCACAGTAAGGTGTCGGGGCCGCCGCGAGCCTCCACAGCGCTCATTTATTCAGCTCTTTCCTTCAATTTGTCTGCAGAATGAAAGTCTGTGTGTGTGTCTGAGTGTGTGTGTGTGTTTGACACAGCTGTTACTCTAACAGCAGGATTTTGGCTTTAAATGGGATGATGCTGTTTTTAGGACTGGAAGAGAGAGTTCCTACCTCTGGACAGCTTGTGTCCTCTCCTCCCCTCCCTCCCCTTCCATCACATCCATCCACCGCTCGTACAGATCCACGCTCAAAATGCTGCCGGGGATGTTTCGCAGGAAGTCCTATGTGAGAAAAGTATATTGATTATTGATTGAGATAAGATTTTTGAATCAGGTTAAACCATAAATGTATGATTTTGTATGTTATCAGATATTTTC